>JAMKYM010000217.1:0-1393589 GCA_026541065.1 Canavalia ensiformis
AGAATCGTGCTATAAAGGAAAGCTATGAGTTCAAGTCGCTAAATAAATAAAGATTAAAATCTCTCCAAACCAAGTCTTGCATTTTAACTCTGCGTTTGGCCATCACATCGGACCCTCATGTTTAAATTTCTGTTCAAGCCTATCACATCTAGACCGCATTTTAATTTCTGCATTTATGGCTATCACATCAGGGCCCCTCATGTTTAATTCCCGTTCAAGCCTATCACACTCGTGCACTCGCATTTTAATTTCTCGTGATTTTGGTCTATCACATCGGTGCCCTCATGTTTAAATTTCGTTCAAGCCTATCACATCCGAATCGCATTTTAATTTCTCGCATTTTGGCCTATCACATCAGACCTCATGACTAAATTTCGATGAAGCCTATCCACGTGCGGTAGCCATTTTTAATTTCATTGCATTTCGCCTATCACATCAAAGCCCCTCATGTTTAAATTTTCACTCAAGCCTATCACATTAGGCACTGCATTTTAATTTCCTACATTTTGGCCTATCACATCAGGCCCTCATGTATAAATTTCCGTTCAAGCCTATCATATCAGGCACTGCATTTTAAATTTTCTTCACTCTAGCATTTCACATAAGGCCACTGCATGTTTATCCGCAAGTCTTGTTTTTTTTATTTACTAAGGATTGGGACAAAATGGGCTCATCTTTATCATTTCTTACTTCGATAATACAAGAAACATTCTCGCATTATCTAGTAAAAACTTGTAAAGAGGCAAACTGTGAGCACCAATTTTTGTCCGGATAAAAATCTCCCTTAATTAATCAAAATAACCTAAAAAATATAATAATAATAATAAGTTCAAATGGTCAAAAGAAAAGAAAAGGAGTTGCAAGATTGAATAAACTAGCAGAAAGATAATAGGCAAATAAAAGCTAAAAAATAAACAAACAAACAAAAAGAAAACAAAAAGTCGGTTAGGGTTTGAGAGTTGTTAAGGAGTTAGTTAGCTCTGGAGTTAGAAATTAACTCCCATAAGGTTAAGGAACTATGGTTAAGTTAGGGGTATAAGAGGGATTTTAGAAAAATGCAAAAAGTTAGTTATGACTTTTGGTAAAAAAGGCTAGTCTGGTTGAAGATTCGTTTTTCTTTCTCTCTGGGAGTTTTCTGGGTTCACTCTTGCGATTCAACTTCTCAGAGTTTGTCAAGGTCGAGGGAGATTTATCATTGGAGAAGTCTTGGAACTAATACTGGGATCCTCTATTGTTTGTTCAGTTCCTCTACGTAATTCTCCTGGATTTACTAAGATCCGCGTTTGTTCGTCACCCATCTCCAGCTCTTCTTTGTCTTGTGGTGGAATCACAGCCGCGTCTCCTATTTGTTGTTAGCTTCTTGCTGCATGTAGCATTCGCACCTTGCTCTTGTAGCTGCGTGATTTTGGTTGTCTGTCAATGCTGGAATGCTCCAGACTCGAATAGTTGAGCCTAGAAAATAATCAAAATTAATGATGCTTAAGCATTTTGCCATAGTTTGCAATTCAGGATTATTGTATAAGTTGCATGAGTTGTTTATTGTTTTAGAAGGTTAAGGTTCTTAATAATCACTAAAGATTGAGCTCGTCATTTAATTATTGTGATCTCAACCTGTTTTAAGGAGTCCTATTCTGGAAATGTATCAAAGAAGTTGTTACCTCTGCTGATCTTGAAATCATTGGGCTTGCAAATCATTATTTGTTTAAACGCTAGACATAATTCCACCTAGGAAGTAAGAATTGGTGGTCTGCTGTTTTGTAAACAAAATTTCAGGCTAAGTACCAGCTGGTTCATTAGATTTTGGTTATGAACAGCAATCCTAAATGAATAGTGATCTTAGTTTCATTTTCAGGATATGATCTAGTAATCTGCAACCAGATTATGGTTTGATTATCCGTATTAACATCTAGGTTTATCAGCAGAGAGATCTTAGGTTCAGAATAGAAAAAAGTCCTCAACATAGGTGTCAGTTAAGTAGATCCCAGGGCCTAGGATAGTAAGCCACTAAGGTCCCAACCTTGGGTTGCTATTAACCAAAACAATGTCAGGTTTAGCCTATTAGATGAAGAAAGAGCCATATATAGGGATTCAAACCAGTATCCTCGATTGGAACTTGGAATCAGACCACTTATGCCTTTCCAGTCTCTGAAACTGAGGCAGCAAACTATGTTGCCTACTGCTTCTATATCCCCAATCCAACATACCTGTATTAGAAGCATGAATTAGGTGGTTAATAAATCAACAAGAAGTCAAAGGCTGGGTTTAACATAGTAGGGTCTCAGTCAAGTCTATGATTTGATATGTTTATCTTGTGGAAGTTGAGTAACTTGAAGACTATCATCAACCCCACAAGAGCTGGCTGCTCTGGTTTCAGGGATCATTTGGGGGACCTTGGGGTTAAGATATGAATTTATTATCTATAACTTTGCAATAACAGATTAGCAAGTAGACGCTAGTACAATTGGCTTTCATTAAGGTGTTATGTCTATAAAAGTTTGGGTGGGAAGTTTTGGGATGTGCCTGGAATAACATTCTCACAGTCAGTTCATGATTCCCAGGGTCAGGAGAGTTATCTCTCCGGTATGCACCATCATTTAGCAACTACCAGAGTGTGTCTATAACTGTCAAGGAGTCCTAAACAATATTTGATTATCCACAAGACATGGCCGTAGTCTATGAATAGTCAATCCCTTGCAGTCTTTGAGGCTAATATATTAGGGAGGCCTAGGAGCTTGAGGAAAGTTAGGCCAAGAACAGTCAAAGGTTGGCTAATATTAGATTAAATCAATAATCAGGTTCACAGTAATAAGGCCGGTTATTCAGACTGTAGAATTTTTAAGACTTCATAAGGCAGTTTGAAGTCTAACATCATTTTGGCTAAGCCAATCAGACTTTGGTTTACAAGTAAACTGGTACTTATTTAGGATGCAGGGACTTAGATTTAGATTTCTCAACAGACCAAAGATTAGAGATCTTGGCTTGGTCTCAGGTTCCCTGAACTGATCTGAGAAGTTAGCTGATGGAATTTTGAGTCTAACAGACAGCAAAACCATGTTTTAACCTCTGTCTGAGTCTTAGATTTGTTGCACATACTTTGTACCTGGGAAATACATAACCAAACTAGGAGTAGCTCATGCATTTGAGCTTTAGGCTAGGTTTGATGCAGCAGGAACTGACCTAAAAGGAGGTTCTGGCCAAGATAAAACACAGCTGCAGTAGTGACACTTGGTCTAGTGGTGGGCATGGATGCTATTCTAGCCTGAGGATATTATACCAGTCCTTACCCCTCATCTCTCTGTACAACCAGATTTGGCTAGCCAAAATTAGTATAGCAGCAAACTCCATAAGAGGCAATGCAGGTAGTGTCCTTTGGTTAGAAAAATAGGTTACGAGTTAGCAATGGTCACAGATTTGAGGGCATTAGGGGCAATGGCTTTAATATTGCAAATGATCATCTAACTCACCAGGGCATCCTTGACCATTAAGGTTCAGGCTTGGTAATTCAGCCTCAATACTGTTGAACCCCTGATAATCGTTGTATTGCTTGGTTTGGTCTAAGGGGAAATGTAGGGAATCAAGGTTAGCACTAAACTTGCAATTGCCTTATGTCCTGTTAACCTCTTGGCTGAGCATTGCAGTGGAAGATTCCAGGCCAAGCCCAACTTATTAACAGGAATCCGCATGACCAATTAGTTCAAATAGCAGGACAGATCTGTATCAATGTAGTAATATTGAACCCAGTCATAGCCTTGTCAAGGTCCCCTATCTTTTTAGAAGCTGTCATACCTTATGATTGGTCTTAGCAGCCATGATGCAAGTCTGGAATTCGTTCCTGATCCCTCAGCATAATAAGTGGTAGTGAGGTATTAAGCTGGGAATTCTGTTTTTTGAGATTAGAAGGAGCCCAGGGGAATTTAATACCATGATCATTTTTTCTGCATTGAATGTTTAACGAGCTCAATTCTTGGGACTCATTTGATGGTTCTTAGGGCCTCTGCAATGATGCGGAATTGTAAGGATTTCCATCCCCTGAGTGGGGGCTGCAGGCGTATATCATGATGTAATTTAGCCATAAACTTATGAGAACCTCATGCTCCACAGGAGTAGAATTCAAGAGGTCTGAAGTTAGGACACAGGGCAGCAAGGCAAACCTGATTTTTTTAGACAATTAAAGCTTACATTCATAGGTTTTAGGCCTTAATTCTGATAGGACTGTTTCAAATCACCCTGGCCATTGCAGGAAGCAGATCTTGTTTAGGCTAGCCATAGAGACCTGGTCTGCTCCAGATACCTAAAAAGCATTCTGTTTCTAGGAACCAATTTTTGATAAATAAACTCAAAAACTTGAAAGTTTGATTCTGATTTATAACTGATTGGTAGCAATCTTCTCTGTCTCTAATCTGAAATCTCAAGCTTAAGATCTGGCTTTGGGTTTGATTTGAGGGATGTACTTAGAGGTTTTCTGCTCCTTTGCATAGTAGATTACTGTGAAGTGTTGGGTCTAAGACTTGAGTTTGGTTTTGGTTAGGTAGTACACTCAGAAGCTTTCTGAACCTGGTCTGTGAAGTAGGCCTAGAAACCATGTACTTTTCATAAGTTTTTGACAAACTAGGTTGCTTTCTGAGTGAAGGACCTGTGAAGTAGCCAACTTGAGATCTTGAGCCTCAAGGCTTAATTCTGGACTATAATAGATACTTGAAAGTTTTTTATTTTTCTGCACGAGTCCAGAACACCGTGAGTTTTGTTTCTTAGTTATAATACTGCATTGGATAGGTTGAGCCTTGAACTTGTATTTGGCAAGAATCTGGAATCCACACCAGGTTCCTCCTGCTTAACATCTCCATGATTCTTAGCCATTACATGAAATAGCCAAGTCCAGAAAAAGGGGGGGGTCAAATCATAAGGCTGAAGCAGTTTCCTTTTGCAGATGGGACCGTCATGTAAGGCCTGAAGCGTATTTCATGAATTTGTGGATTTATGATTCTGCGCCCTGTACAAAATAGTTTCCTTTTGAGCTTTATTCCCTTAGAGTTGTCACAATAATAATTAGAGCCCTGACCAATATGCCACTAGCACAAATTCCAAAGCACAATTTGGAGGATAAATACAGACCTGAACTGTGATCTTAGATTAGTCCCACTTCCTCATGAAATGACTGCTAAATCTAGTAGGTGCTACTGCAGAATCAATATAATCCTGATTACCAGTGTCATTGGCAGTTTCCTTTAATTCACCCCTGTGATTACAATATAAATCATAGTGGGCAAGGATCTTTGTTTTCTCTTATCTCATGACTTAGGACACCTGTAACCCCATACACAGAATAGGAAGTAGCAGGCCATCATGACAAGCAGATTTATATTCTAAGATCCTTAACTTGTTATAGTAGTAAAAATCATTAAGTTCTGAGTTTCATGACTCATGAGCTGGATAGATCCTACATTAGGCCAGTGGTTTCTACTATGTGCTACTAGGAATGTCATGGAATTTAGTATGTTCTGCATAAGGTCCAAAATGGTTAAGAAAAGGATAAGCCTCCTTAGCTAACTCTCAGATTTAAGACAAACAGTTCCTTGTTTCAAATACGGGGACCTAGGCCAAAAGGAATCATCTTGGTTTTTGCAGCTCAATGGGATGCCACAACCTGTAAAATATTAATAAAATGATGTAGGAATTTTGGAACAAAATCAGCACCCGATATCAGTTGTTAACAACAATCTTAAATAGATGCTGAAATAAATTGATTTAATCTTGAACAAATTGATTGCTGTGTGGCCTGTGAAAGAGCAACAGCAGGTTTAAATATCATGATTGTAGGTACGAAGACGTCTTAGATAAATTTCGAAAGGCTAAAAGAGCCACGGGCCCTATACAAAACAAATGATAGAGAATGTACTATAGCCACACCTTATTTTTCTCATTCTGTTTTTGATTGTGTATCCAGGCTCTGGTTTGCACTAAGTATCGGTCTCACATTGAATTTTGCAAATTACTCCAATGATTTTTTTTAAAAAAATTCTTCTGTTCCCAAAACGCCTGCTTTTCTAAAATTCTTCCGTTTCCAAAACATCTGTTTTTTCTATTTTTTTTCTCAGATTGTGCAAACGGGTTATAATACGGGCAAGTAGCGTTCTCTACTGTTACGTATTCTAATTCGTGCTAATTCAAATACGGCTTACGACGATTTGGATTATGCAAGCACGTCTGTTCTTTTTTTTAAAAAATTCTTCTGTTCCCAAAACGCCTGCTTTTCTAAAATTCTTCCGTTTCCCAAACATCTGTTTTTCTATTTTTTTTCTCAGATTGTGCAAACGGGTTATAATACGGGCAAGTAGCGTTCTCTACTGTTACGTATTCTAATTCGTGCTAATTCAAATACGGCTTACGACGATTTGGATTATGCAAGCACGTCTGTTCTTTTTTTAAAAATTCTTCTGTTCCCAAAACGCCTGTTTTTCTAAATTCTTCTGTTTCCAAAACATCTGTTTTTCTGCTTTTTCCTCAGATTGTGCAAACGGGTTCTAATACGGGCAAGTAGCGTTCTCTACTGTTACGTATTTTTATTCGTGCTAATTCAAATACGGCTTACGACGATTTGGATTATGTAAGCACGTCTGTTTTTCTAAAATTCGTCCTTTTTTTCAAAACGTCCGTTTTCCTAAAATTCGTTCTGTTTTCAAAAACATCTTTTTTTATTCTCCTCAGATTGTGCAAACGGGTTCTAATACGGGCAAGTAGCGTTCTCTACTGTTACGTATTTTAATTCGTACTAATTCAAATACGGCTTACGACGATTTGGATTATGTAAGCACGTCTGCTTTTCTAAAATTCGTCCTTTTTTTCAAAACGTCCGTTTCCCTAAAAATTCGTTCCGTTTACAAAAACGTCTTTTTTTATTCTCCTCAGATTGTGCAAACGGGTTCTAATACGGGCAAGTAGCGTTCTCTACTGTTACGTGTTTTAATTCGTGCTAATTCAAATACGGCTTACGACGATTTGGATTATGCAAGCACATCTGTTTCCCTAAATCCTGCATTTTCTTAAAAAATGTTGCCTTAGATTTTTATTTAAAATTACTATTTCATTCTTTAAGAGATCAAGTCTCTTAACCAGAACTACGTAGCCTTGAGTTTCTCATTGCACCGGGGAATACGTAGGAGCAGGATCAAGTCCTGTCAGGCTATTTTCCATGAACCTATTTATTTTCTATTTTCTATTCTATTTTAAGGGATCAAATAGTTTTCAAAATATCACACACTCAGTTTAAGGGTACCGTTCCTTGGAACGGGCGAGTAGGGTGCCTAATACCTTCCTTACTCGTAATCGACTCCCGAACCTAGATTTCTTCCACAAGTTAGGGTTTTTCCAAATGTTTTCCCTCAAAAATAAAATTTGGTGGCGGCTCCACAATCTCAAAATTCTTTTCAAAATTTAGCGAGTCCGTCGTCTCGTCGGAATTACGGTTACGACAACTAAGAAACTAAGTCTTATTTCTTGCATTTTTAGGAGATTGGAACATCACCTACAAACATACACTAGCTAATAATAGATGTCCTTATGTTTGTAAATCCAACCCAATCAACATCATTGTATATTGAGTTGTATTGAAGAAATATCTTATAAGAACCAACAAGAAACAATGGTAAAGAATAAAGAAAATAAAAGGAAGAATTTCCTACAAGGGTTAAAGATCCCATGACAAGGTAAAAAATGAAAAAAGTCAAAAAAATCTTAAATTATATAATCATAAATATGTTTAACAAAATCCAAAATATGGAAGAAAAGAATATAGTTTTGGCCCATTGTGTTCGAAATGAAGGTTTAGAAGAATATGAACAATTTCAACTTATTTTAGCTTAATTCTTATTTTAGTTGTATTTTGGATCAAAATTTTATGTTTAATTTAATAATTAAATAACTTATGTTTAGGTTATTATAGTAGTGGACTTGGTCATGTTGGTTATGGAGCCTTTACTAGGATTTATTTACTTTCTTTTATTATGTTAGTGGGTGGGGCTATAGTGACTATCAAACATTTTAAAATTTTAGTTTGATTATAAATACTCATGTAAAACTTATTAATTAGAACCTTTTATGATAGTAAGAATTAATGATTTTCTCTTTAAAAGAACTTGTGTGCTTTTTAGGATTCTTAAAAAGGATCGTTACATGGATTTTATCAAAGATTTCTCACACTTTTATGATAATTTTACATTGAGCTTATCACTCATTTCTTTGTAGAATTGAGGGTATGATGCTTTTTCCATTTATTCTCTTTTTTATCTTTTATTTTTCATTATCAAAATTTTAATTTCAACTTATTTACCTTATTCACAACTCTTATTCTTAATTTAAGTAAATCAACTTAAGAAAAAATCTATTTAATTCACATCACCATCAAGGATGAATAAGCCACAATTAGGGGAAGGGGGCAAGAAGATATCTAATAATGCATTGTATTGTTGAAATGTATAATTCTTAGGGGATTACATGAATTGGTTGATTGTTAGGATAAAAGAAAGATGTCTAGCCTTGTGATAGTTACATGCATAAGGCTACCAACCAACTTTTGATAGAAAATTGAATCTTCTAAAATTTCACCTTCATCTTATATATATTTCACATTAAATTTCATGAGGATGTTAATAGTAGTCGTATCTGGGGAGCCCATTAAACTAACAAGATCTTAAAAATACTAGTGCTTGACTTTACAGAAAGTATCTTGATTAGAATTAATCAACACAATGTCATCCACATAAATAAGGAGTATTGTAATTTTTTTATAGATGTATTTTGTATAAAAAGGAACAGACCATACTAACTTTTGATGGAAAAATATAAAGCATTGTTGTACGAAAAATTTCAAACCATACTCTTGGTTCATGTTTCAATCCATATAAAATAGTGTTTTAGTTTGTAAACAACATCGAGTGATGAGTTCATCATACCCGTAGGAAATTTTATGTAAAATTCCTTGTTAGGATCACCATTGAGGAAGGAATTCTTGGCATCCATCTGGCATAGAGACCAATATGATGCATAAATGGTAAGAATGGTGTGCACAATAATCATCTTATGATGAGTGCAAAAGGTCCCCTTATAATTAAGTTCAAATTTATGCTTATTTCCAAAAACAATCATTATAGTCTTCTAATGATCGATGAATCTATTTGAATAAAGGTAAAAGAAGAAATATTATACTTTTATGGAGGTTTATGGAGACATGAATTGCATCATAAAGGAGATGGTTATGGATCAAATATAGGATCAAAATACAAAAGAATGATTAGTAATTGGCCATGGAGGTGGAAATGCTTGATTTGGAGTGGCAATTGTATGTATTTGGTACACTAAAAGAGGTTTTAGTGTTGTTAAGTGTTAGGAAACAAAGGTAGAATAGATATACAAATGAAGAGGAAATTTTGTTATTTGCAATATATATATATATATATATATATATATATATATATATATATATATATATATATATATATATATATATTTTAAAGATCACATTTTTAAATATTCGGAATTCAATGTAGATGGGATCATATTATAGAAAATATTTTTGGTGTAAAGAGTATCCCAAAAAAGATCATTTAACAAATGAGTTTTGATCTTGTTGCATTCTTGTGGAGGAAGGAAGACACAATAAACACAACCAAATATGCGAAGATTAGAATAAGTGGAAGGGTGACTAAACCTTGAAAAATGAGAATCGTTGTTTAAATATGGAGAAGGTAAAAAGTTGATAAGATGGACAATAGTAGAGAGAGACTAGTAAATTTTATCAATAATATTTCAATATTAATTTCATTAACATTTTCCTTCAAATTGATGTTAATAAATTTACAACAATAAATTTAATAACAAAAAAATTATGATACTAACTTGGTAATAATTCAATGAAAATATTACTAATTTAAATCGATATAGAAATATAAATAAAAATAATAATTCAACAATTAAACTTTCCAAATAATATAATAATTAATTTTTATATACTTTATTTATTCATAGTAAATAGAATTTTTTATTCTTTATCTTTGATAAATATTTGGAATAGAATATCTAAATAAAATTATTATTTTTATTAATCGAAACATATTTTTTAATTGATATAATGTTGAGAAAAAGATTTATAAAAAAAATAAAGAACAAAAATCAAGGTTATATAAAAAAAATAAGAAAAATTAAGTTAGACAAAGATAGATTGAATAAAAAAAAATAAAAGACTAGGATTATTTTATTAACCTAGAATAAGATTGCAAATTAAACTAATATCATGTTATAATTTGATAAATATAAGTAAAAATTGTGTATATTTTTATTAAAGAATTTTGATATATATAATATAAATATAAATTGATATTCAACCCTAAATAACTAAAGTAATAACATAATAAACAAAATAATAACATAATTATATAATTTTAAATTATACAATTCCATAAAATTAATTAAATTACTATAAATATTATCTTGATTAAGATAATAATATAATCACACAATTATGATTGTATAATTTTATAGACTTTTCATTATTAAAATTCCAAAATTTTGCCAATAATATTTTGTTTTTAGTTCAGTTGATAAAATCATTGATTTTCAACAAAATTCTTGTTCATAATAAAATTAGTCAAAACTTGTTTGAGACATTCTTGCAAAAAATTTTAAACGCTATATTTTAAAGTGTTCATGTCAACCTTCAAAAAAGTACTAATAGTTGAGGACAATATTATAAGTACAATTTTGTCATAATATGCTATTTCAAAACTTGAGAATTGATCTTAAATTAAATCTATACCAATATTTTATTGATTTGATCCTTTAATGCAATAAATTTTAGGATTAAGGTTTGACTGTAATATAATGGTAAAAAATTATTTATGGTAATAGATAAGTTATTTTTTATAATTTTTTAAAAGTAAATTATGTAATAAAAAAAACCATGTCCAACATTTATAAGTTCAAAATATTCATTCAACTGCCAAGTTGTCAAGTTTGGCTTGAATGACTATGAAACCCACATCTTCAATATAAATTACTTACTAAATTCTTAAAGTCAAACAATAAATGCTTAAGAAGTTGTTGAGTTGAAAATTTATTTATTAAATTGCTTATCTAACATTAATTGTTTAAATAAATAACTCTTATTTAAAATATATATGAGATTTATATAAAATTTAAATAAAAGTTAAGCAACTTTTTCAAATCACTAATATGAAGATACTTTAAGAATAATAATTAAATTCAATTTTTCAAATAAAATATCTAATATATCTAAATATATATTTAACCAACCAATTCATTTATAAATTTTAAATCTAATGAATTAAATAGGTTGAATATTTTTTTTATCAAATGATTATTTATTCATCCAACATATTATTTTTAGTCATTAGATCATTGCAAAAAATAATTGTTGAATTGATACTTAATAAAAATAATTTTATGAGTTTTTCATTTTGATTATTTTGTATATATTATTAGAGAGAATTTTTAGAGAAATAAGTATAAAAAATTTAAATGGATAAAAAATTATTCTTTCTTTAACTTTTTAGAAAGAAATTGTCTTAAATTATTTTTTTATTTTTATTTTTAAAAAATTAAAAATTAAAATATTAGAAAAAGAAATAAAAAATTAGGAGATAGATATTTTTTTTTTTAAAAAAAGAAAGGAACGGATTAGAGAGATAAAACATTTAAAAAAATTATAAATAAAAGTATAATAATTTTAAATAGACAATTGAATATCCATTCATATAAAAATAATTGATAAATGAGTTAGATAGTTTTTTATTAAATTATGGATGTGTTAATTCTTTTCAATACATTTTTAATGGGTCAGAAATGGATTAATAAATTATTTTTTATCTATATGTTTTAGTTCAAATATTAATGTATTCAAACTATCCGATTGTCACTCTTTAATTTTAATGTAGTCTACCTCTTTTGTTTTTTTTTTTTTTTGTTTTCTCTCTTGTAGACTTATTTTAAAGGGATGTTTGGTATACAATTTTTTTTTCCATTCCTGAGAAAAATTCTCCAAGATTATGTTTCATGGATTATCATTGTTAAAATATTTTATGAATATGTTAGATATATTTAAGAGATTCTTAAAAATATTACTATGAGTATATTTGAAACTTTTTCACCTTCATGAAAATCTTGACTTTTACTTATTTAAAAAATGTTTTAATAAAAAATATAATTAAAATAAAATTTTAAATTTTTTTAAACATTTATATTAAATATAAAAAATTAATATTTAAGTTAAAAAATTTTAAATTTTAAACAAATTATACCAAATATCATCTAATAGTTGGTACTGTGTAAATAAATAAATAAATAACAAGTGTTACGCAAACAATAAAAATAATAATGATAATAATAGTGTATAAATATTTAAATATTTATATAAATTGGTTTAATTTTATTTTTTAAAATGGAAGTCGAGTATGGATCATAAAAGAAGTTTCAAATTAATTATTTTTGGAAGATGAAAAATTATAGGAATTATAATTAAAATAGATTCAAGTCATTTCTTTTACGCATTTTTAAAATTTAAAAATATACTTTAATAAAAAAATTTCTTTCTTTTAAATGTAAATAATTTTTCTAGCTTTGGGTATAATGGTAATGATAAAATTAAGATTTATGATCTCATAGAAACAATATACTTCTCTCAATTATAATGACTTAAATGTTAATATTTTCTAAGCTGTTAGTTTACTTTTATTGAAATATTTTTTAATTAAAAAATAAAAAAACAAAATTAAAAAATTGATCTTTTTAGGACAAAAATAGACTCAGATGTAGAAATTGTTTCAACTTTCAAAACTATCGAACAGTGGAAACACCATCAGTGAGCAAAAGGCTCTCTCTTGGGCCTCAAATGTTGACGAAATAAGCTTCATAATGAGGAAGTTGGGTTTAATGCATATGGTCCAAAAAATTGTACAAGGTGAAGAAATATGGGTTACAATGATATCGATTAGCAACATATTTAGCCCAATTTATATTACTTTAATCATTTCTTTTTTTAAAAAATTATAAATATGTTTTATTTTCACTTACAATGAAAAATTGAAATAGTTTATATAAAATGTTATTACTTTCATTTTGAAAAAAAAAAAACTTATTACTACATAATTTTTTAATACTCATTTAATCATAATGAAAATGTTGTTGCAGTTTATGAATATACATGAAACATTTCAAGCTAGAGATTCGATTCTCAAAAATAGAAACAATGTATAGACATTGGTACATCCCCTCTTTTAATTAGGTTTGCTTTGCACAAGATTTGTCTTTAAATCCAAACCCTTTGTTCCTCCTTCCTATTAATTTTTGTTTCCAATCATCATTGGTATATTAAATTTTCAAATCTTCTTTGTAAATGGTATAAGTACATAGCTTGGTATAGGTCCAATTTTATAATTGTTTGGGGTCAGCTATTGATGAAAGCTAGGGATTCTTAAGTGTTTATGTCAATTTCATGCATTGGGGGAGGGACTGAACCTGAGGCATGCTCTATTTTTTTTTATTTTTTTATAATTAAAATAATAATAAAATTTAAGTTCCGTTTTCATATAAACTATTTTAATCTTTAATTTAACAAACCATCAATATGTAATAAATTGAAATCAAATCCGGAAATAGAAATGATAATCAATCAATGGAAATAAATATAAATAATAACTAAATGATTTAAAATTAAATGAAATCTGAAAACGTAACATTTCCCTATATATCATTTAATGAAATTATTATAATTGAATATTCTAATTTTATTTTTCATATTAATTATAATCTAAAATTTAATGCAACGCATTAAAACTTTTGAAATATTTTTAGAACACATTAAGACTCCTAGAATTAACTTAATGATGAAGAGTTGAAATAGTTTATATGAAATTTTAAATTCAAATTTTATTATTCTTATTTTGCAAAAAAAAAAAAACATTAATATATAATTTCTGTAATACTTATTGAATCATTGCGATTTTTTTTTTTGCTGTCAATGAATGTATTCCATCTTAAGATGAAGCACACAAGTCTTTGTTTTATTTTTTTTCCTTATGTTTTATTTCATTGTTTTTCTGTAATTTTGTTCACATTTCTTCTTTCTTGTTATTCTGTTTTTTTATCTTTTACCATCAATAAAACCAATTAGTTAAACATTTTTTAATTAAACTTATGTTATGTATATAGTAAACTATTAGGATGGGTTTAATATTGATAAATTGAGATAATTTATATGAAGTTATAGATTTAAATTTTATTATTTTTATTAAATAAAAACTTATGAGTTCCTGGATTGGAGAATTATTTATATATTCTTAAGAATGACGTGTATATATATGATACACATAAAAATTATTAAAATAAAGTTTAAATTAATGAATTGGAGATGCTACAACTGATTGGGATAACCTAACATAGTTGACTAGTGGTTGATCAATTACCGAATCAGAGAGAAAGGGCATAATAAACGAACATAAAATAAGGTACCAGAACTGATTAAGCTATACAAAAATGAATATAAAATCACTAAGGAAACATGATAGTTGAGATTTGATGAGTTAAATTTTGTTTAATTGACATGAATCAGAATCACATGGAAGTAATGGGGTGGCAAGATGACGCCAAGAACTGTGAATAGTGATGGTTGAATGAGATGTGAGTTGAACAAAAACAGAGGTTGGTCAGCATGATTCAATGATTTTGTATTACAAGTAATGGAAACCCACCACTTCCACATGGACAAGATGTTTACAGAACAATAGAGAATGTGACCACCATGAATTGAATCTATAGCTACCACCCACTCTCTCTCTCTCTCTCTCTCTCTCTCTCTCTCTCTCTCTTTTTATGTAACACATGCACATATGCAATCAAATTATTGTTTCATTCTTATTTCACTTTAATTATTTTATGTGGGCGCGTGAGAGAGAGACATAAAATAAAATAAATTTAATATTTTAGATTCAGATGTATATTATTATTTATATTGGTGGAAAGTTTTTCACAAAAGAAATATCATGCTAATGTTATATATCTTCATTTATATTATATTATATTATATTAATTTTCTTTTAACATTTGAAGCAAATTCCCTATGTAGCCTTATGATATTTTATGGGCTAGAGAGCTGGAGTCCGCTTAACCAAACCAAAATGAAAACTAGCAACTTTTGGTAGAAACGTAAAAACAAAATGATTTAAATGTATTTTTTTTATCTCTGAAATATTAGTTACTTTTAATTTTTAAAATTTTTTATTTGATTGAAATACTTGTTTTTCTTCCATACCATTAGATTTACACTATTATTAGAAAATAGATCACTGACTTATGATATAATCTAATTATATCGTGTAATCATTTAATAAAATAAATCTAATAATAAGAACTAAGCATATGTATTTTAATGAAAATAAAAAATCATTTCCTTGTATTTGGATAAAGAATTTTAAAATTTCAGAAATTATTGAATAAAAAAATTTATCATTAGAGAAAAAAAATAAAGTATGAAAAGTGTAGTAAATAATAATTAAAAAAAAACTAAGCATAATAGAGAATTTTTAATTTTTTTTGTAAATAAAGATCATTTGAAATTCTTTTTTATTTAAGATAAAAACTATATATCCAAATAAAAATCTATGATATTTTAAAATATTTTTTTATCATCTAAATACATATAATCTAATAATTTAAAAATACTCTATTCAAATATAAAGTTATAAATATTAAAACTAAAATTGACTAACCTTTTAGATAGAAAAAATATACTTAAATCAAAGAAAATAATGTTACATCTATAATACATCCAAAATGTTTTTTCTGCACACATTTGTAAAGCTGAAGGACACCATTGAAATTTTTAACTATGATTTAGTGATCCTTTGAAAGATTTTAACCTTTGAATCACAAGTTGATCACAAATCCAAACGCCATTGAAATTGATCCATTTGGTGAGGCAATGAACATGTACATGGTGTTCCTTTGCAGAACTTTGAAGTAAATAATGCATGGCCGGCTCAAAAGTGAGTCTTGACTCTTGACGCCATGGGAATCGGAATAAATTCTGTTAGAGTGTTAATTCGTTGTCTTCTTGTTCTTATTTACTCCAACCAATAATCATTGATCACCTAAAGCTCCACATTTTCTGTCTTCCTTATGTGCTTGACTTTCTAACTTTCTTTTCAATGACAATGATGCAACCAAGTTGAATAATGTCTATCTTATTCATTTTTTTTTTAATTTTTTATATACATCTATGAATCGTGTCTAAATTAATGTAGAAAAATGTTAAAGAATTTTTATTATTAAAATATATTATTGATGCATCTCTAATGTCATTTCAAATGCATCTTAACATGATTTTTAATATTTTAACCAATGAGCAAGACCCATTAGTATAATAATAAGACACGTCATTTTACTCTACCACAATACCATGTTTGAGAATCCACATGCTTTAAATTAAAATCACATGGCATCATTCCAATGGGTCAAGCCATTTATAATTTTCTCTAAAATTCTACTCTCACAAGTATTAATCATAACTAATCCATGCTTAATTAGAGTCAACTTCATTTTACCTAATGGAAAAAAATCAGCATAAGTTTTACATACAAATTTTGATAAATTTTTACTACTATGATGGACTTGGTCTTCAAAAGATCCAAAAAGCACATGTAGTGGCAGTGCAATAAATAGAGGAATGCTTGCTTGCAAGCCTCTTTGGATGCATTGCAGGGCCAACTTGCCAAGCCATTCACTGCCACAGTTTTGTCTCAATTGATCAGGAACAGGCAGCATCTGATGTTCAATTTGCAGCACATGGAAATGACAATGGTGTTTCCTCTATAAATTCAACAAGGCCATGCCTTCTGTAAAACAACAGGTTCATCACACAACACTCCATTTTACAAGTCATATAACAATAAAAAGAGGGTCATTGATGGTGAAGTTTAGATTTTAGACATCACATCTTGTCATAGGCTACCTAGTCACAGTTGTCTTGGCCTATTGATTAAGAAGTTTGTATATATGAACAATCATGCAGAGCACTCTTATCTACTAAAGGAAAATTATTAATATTATTTCAGTCCTTGAAAAAGTACTTGTTTTGTTGATTTAATTTTTGTAGTCTACTTCTATCAATCAATGGTATTTGTTTTACATATTTTATTCTTAACTTATGTTCGTTTAGTTCAATCATTTGCACTAAACATGTACTCGAAGATCAAATTAAATTTAACATATTTAAGATTTTTTTTTTCTTCTACACAACAGGTATTTTCTGTTAGAGATAATTCTTTTTAAGTCAAGAACATTTACAGTATGATGAGATTATCTCTCCTAGGAGAATTTTTTTTCCAATATACAAAGCTTGAATCTACAACCTTGTTTAAGGGAAATAAATAATGTACCACTTAGATTAACCGTTCATTATTACATATTTTAGATTTCACTAAATAAAATTATTTTTGGTTAATTAAAGAAAGAAATAATATATCTTTGAAATACAAATTAACAATTTTTGTAGTTAAAATAATTGGTAAGACAATACAATATAGCGGATGCAGGAAATATTTTATTTAAAGATTCTAAGAACAAGGTGTGTATAAGCTTAACCATCATAAGTTCCTAACTCCTAATCTACTGTCTATCAAAAAATATAATTCTTAGGTACATTGCTCTTGAAAAGTAATGTAATTTAAGGTGCAGATGCATGCAGAAAAACCACAGCAGACAAGAAGAATCAGCTTCTCAGGCATAGAATTAACATGTGATTCCTATACTGCTCCCCTTACTCTTTAATCAACTCCTTAAGTATCCTTTCCCTCTCTTCTCCTAACACAAGTCACCCACCAACAGAAACTCCAGAACTTATATGCTGTAATGTTTTCATTATGCTAACAAATCAATTTCCAAGGTAGAAGAAACATCACTGTTGATTGCCCCCTTTGTCTCCTAAGATTAGTAAATACACTGGCACCACAACACTACATGGTTACCAATTATTCATCCACTTAAATGATAAATTATATCAATTTGAACAAACCTTGCTCATATGTCCCCCAATAACATCTTAATGCTAACCTAGATTCCTGGCCTTTGAAGGAAGCTTTTGGCTAAACTCAGCACTGTTTGCGCTAGCCAGGATTATTTAAATCCACCCCTCACCTATACTTTGAAGAAAGACACAAAGTTCAAAATTAATTCAAATAGAAAACAACTTCAATTATACACATGATCATTTAGAGATAAGTTATACTATTGAATTGTGGTTGAGAAGATGGGATTATTGAATTTGATTCATTACAAAAAGGGAAGCAAGGGAGCATAATACCAGCAATGTCCTGTGTCCTTTGTTTGTGTACTTCCACAAATTTCTCAAACCTCAAAGCATTCTACCTTACCGCCATGGAATTAATTAAATCACTATAGTTAAGGAATTGTTGGCCTAAACTGTTACAAAGTAATCGGAAAGGTAGGGAGACCCACATTGTCATCACATGCATGCACATAATACTACACAAATAGTTGGCTTACACACTTTAGAATTCAAACTTTAGGTTCTCCTATAAATAGATTGAAGGCATAGTAATTGCCAATCAAGCATCCTTGTGTTTGGTACACCTTAAACAACAAAGAAAAGATGGAAGCTATTTCTACATTGGCAAGTACTCATCAACCAGTAAGGTCCATTAGTTTGCCCACTAGAACACACCCTTCTTCTCAAAGAATTGAAGCATTGTTGAACCATCTCAAACCACATCATCCCCATTCTGTTTCAAGTGCCATTTGTTTGGATCCAGAAACAATTCAAAATGGTTTGGTTGTGCTTGCAGAGTTGTATACCTGCATGGAGGAACTCTTCCATTCTCCACAGACCCAACAAGCTCTTTTGCATTACCAAAATGGGAAACTAGTGGAAGAGGCATTATGTGGCTCAGTCACACTTCTAGATGCATGTGGAACAGCAAGGGATTTGTTATTGTCTCTCAAAGAACATGTGCAAACTCTTCAGTCAGCTATACGTAGAAGAAGAGGAGATTCAAGCATTGAAAGTAGCATTTGTGAATATGATAGCTTCAGGAAGAAGGCCAAGAAGGAAATTGCAAAGCAACTTGGGGAAATGAAGAGAATGGAGACCAAAGTTAGTTGTTTTTCTCCAATGGGTCAAGATCAGGACATAGTATTCTTGGCAAGAGTTCTAAGAGAAGCAAGCACCATCACCATCTCTATATTTCGTTCCCTTTTGCTATTCCTTTCCATGCCAGGGCTCAGAACAAAAGGGACATCCATGATCTCAAAGCTAAAGCCAACAAGGTTATTTTCTTCAGAGAAAGAACAGAAGAACACTAATGTAGTAGACCTCAGTGCTGTGTGTGGAAGAGGAAAACACAGTAATGCCAAGGTTGAAGTTCAAAGTGCACTAAGAGTGTTAGAGACATTGAATATTAGTGTTGATGGTATAGAGGGTGGATTAGATTGCATTTTCAGACGTTTGGTACAAAATAGAGTATCTTTACTTAATATGCTTGCTTATTAGCACAATGATGAGAGAAGCATAGATCAAAATCTCTTGTAAATGTGTGAATGAGAGTGATTGTGTAGTCCGCATTTTAAAGGATTTGCTCTCAACAAATCAATACATGTTTGAATGAAAGTATCAACAGGATTCACAATTATATTCTGTGTCCTCAAATTTTATATATTCTAGCTTCTCTTTCTTTTTTTCCCTCTTTTATTCTAAAGTTCTTTTGAATGATGAGAATCAAAAACACTCCCTCAAACTAATAATGATCATATGACAGTTTAACTCAATATTAATATATTTTTATTTTTTAAAGATAAAATAAATACTTTAACTCATGATCTGTTAATAATTCATCAATTAGTTATTAATTGATTTAATTACTTGAACTTTCAATTAATCACTTTTTTACTAAATTCAAATAACTGTTTGGTTCCGTTGAAGTCAGAAACACTGTTAGTACCGCTTATCCGTACATTGTCTTAAAATCCATCATATCTCTATATAATACATATAACAATAATAAAAGTGCGGACCAAAAACTCATTTTTCTTATTCTTACTGTTTCAATTTTTTTAAAAGAAAAGTGGACTAAGGAAAATAAGACTAATTTGAATTTATTTTAAAAAAAGGAAAATAACAATATATTGAATTAGGAAAATAAAAAAGTAAGACTATTTTCGCGTCTTTTCTCCTGTAGAAATTTAAAAGAACATCTTTCAAAGTAATTTCATTTGCTTATAAAAAAGTTTCTGCTTGTTTAGAGAGGGTAGGTGTGTTTTTATTAGTTTATTATCTACTAGTGGAAAGATAGAAATTGTTATGCCTGTTTTTATGGAATTTTTTTTTATGAATTAGAAGGGAGAGTTATATAATTTTTTTATTATTTAAAAAAGTGGATTTTTATATGACTTTTGATGTTTTGAATTCACGTTTTTGAACAAATATATTTGGAAAGTAACTGCTAATGTTAATTTCATTGTGCAATTGAAGAATAAAAGTTATTGGCAAATGAAATAATAAATAAATGATCATAGTATGTATGCTAATTTAAGGATAAAAGTGGTAAATAAACAATAAATATCAATTCTCTATCTTTCATTTTATATATAGATATAGATAAGAATGATGGAAGAATGGGTTTTTTTTATAGCAGAAAATAGTTTAAAACTATTTTTTTTTTGTCAACAAGACTAATTCAAATTTATTTAAAAAATAAAGGAATAAGAGTAATTTTGAAATAAGAAATAAGACTAATAAGACTGACTACTTTCACATCTTCTGCTCTGTAGAAATTTAAAATAACCTCTTTTGTGATAATTTATTTGCTTTTAAAAAGAGTTTCTGCTTGTTTAGAGAAAAAAGGAAAGGAAAGTAAAAGTGTGTTGAAATATGTGTTTTTATTAATTTTTTTTTGGTTTGGTTGTATTTTTATTAGTTTATATTTATAATAAAAAATCAGTTCACACCTCAAGGGTAGCTTAAATTCGGATCATTCATGTAAGCTGTCTAATTTTTTTCTTTTTTAGGCAACAATTGTTGAAGACTATAAGTTTTCTTTTGCCAAAGGACATAAGTTTCTTTTGTCTGCACTTGCTGCTTTTTACTGGGCCTTTCTTTTTGTGGAGTTATCTTTTTATTGGGCCGTTGATGGATAATGCTCTGTTGATTGATTGTATTTTGTGATCTGGGCCTTCAGTTCAGATTATAATCTATGGGCTTTCCATTTCCTGTTTATCCGTTGATATTTTAATGCAAATACATTTTATTCTTTGAGTGCAACGAGATGAGCTATATTTTATTCATTTTTAAATGTAGATATATTTTATATTGGCTATTTTTTTAAAATGGGATTTTTTAAAGAATTATTTACGGATTAAAAGTGTTTCAAAAAGTTATTCCAAACAGAGGTATAAATAGTGTTAAAAATGCAATAATTTATATGTATTGAATTTGCGTCCAAATTGATGCAGCATTCTATGCCGCGTTTAAAATAGCTTTAGGTGTCTAAATTCATACGCTTCCACTATAGCCGCTTTAAGTGTTGCGTAAATCAAACTATCCTACATAAAATGTTGCGATTTTGCTGCATTTTTTTATCTCGAACAACGCACACCACCTACCACTTGTATCACTTTATTGGGTACGGTCTGCATGTAAAATTTGAATTTAAATCCTGAAAGTGCTGCTTAAATTTAGGCAGTGCAAGTTAAAATTTTGTATTCTCTATTTAAGCTTGTACGCGTGTGGGGACCGTTCTGGTTGTTGGCCCTATATATTCCGCTTCTTCTTTTTGTTTCTAGGCTACTTTAAATTTTCTTCGGGACCACAACACAGCTTGAACTTGCAGTTTAAATTTTGTTTGGGACCATAGCCTACCTTGAACTTGCCGTCAACACAGAATTAGAGATAAAAGGTTAGTAAAATATAAAAAATATGTTGTTAGAATAATGTCTAAATAATTGGATATTTAGTTTCATGTACTAAATATTGGGATAATAAAGTTAAACGTTATTATAGAAGAAAAAAAAATGAAGAAATAGTAAAAAAAAAATATTTTAAAATTAATAAAGAAATTTTTTAAAAATCAGTTTTTATAAAAAAATCAATTTATTACACAATTTTAAAAAGTGGACAAATTTTAGAACGTAAGACTGTTTTTAAAATTTTTTATTAAAATTTGATTAATAGTAAAAAAATTACAAAGTAATGTTAGGGTATAATAAAAAAATTTATAATTAAAAATTAAATTTAAAATTTAAATAAATTCAAAAATATAAATTTAAAATTTATTTTAAAAAAAAGTTTTTAAAAAAAAAACATAACAAATTGACAAAGTTAGAATTTTTTTTTAAAAATTGATTAAATTATATATTCAATTTTAAATAAAACTGGAAAAAAATAAAATTTAATAATTAAGTAAAAGTTAAATTAAAAAATAAGTTTGTGCAATAAAATTTGAAAAATCCTAAAATAATTAACAAAATTAGACTTTAAGAAATAATTATATTAAATTTTATATTAAAATAATAAACTGAAAATTTTGAAATTTAATAAAAAAAAATTTTAAAAAAAGTTTACGGGAAAATTAAGAAAAAACTAAAAGAATTATAGACTTTAAAAAATAATTAAGTTGAAACTAATATTTCAAATTTAATAAAAATATGAAATATAAAAATGAAAAACAGTTTAAAAAATGAGTTTGTGGAATAAATATTAAAAAATTGTATAAAATAAGAAAATTACAATTTATAAAATATTTTCATAAAAAATATATTTAAATTATAGTAAAAATAGTAAAATTGAGATTTAAAAATTAATTTACAAAATTAATTTTTCAAAAATTCATTAATAATAATATTGAAATAGAAAAAGTGGATTAGATAAATTTTTGATTAAAATATAAATTCATTTATGATAGTTTCATTTTATGTAGTATTATATAATTTTTTGTTATAAAATAATTAATATAAAATAGTATTTAGTAAATGAAGTTTATGTTGGTTATTTATTTATTTTTTAATTTTAGTTTTAGTTTAATTATTTATTTACTTAATTGTGTTAATGCGAATAATTTATTTATTTATTTAATGCTATTATTTATTTATTAATTTATACATTTAATGTTTAGTTAATTTATCATTGCAATTGAATATTATAGGGTTAAATTTATAGGATTCATAAAATTTTTAAATTTTGAATGTTAAGTTTAAAAAGTATACAATTAATCAGGAAATAAATAAATAATGTATAAAATTATATTTTATTTTATTTATTTTAATTTAAAAAATAGATTTAATAAGTTGTTTTGAAAATTTTATTAAAAAATATTTAATAAAACATTATTAATGTTATAATTATGGTATAATTTAAGATAAAAAATATTATTAAAAATTGATTTAATTAAAAATGTTAATTTATTAAAAGAAATAGGTTTTAAAGTAAATTTTTTTTATAAACATCATAATTTATAGAATGAAGAATTTGATTAATTTAAAGTAATTGAAAAAAATTTAGTATATTAAATGAAATTAATTTAAATATTTAGACAAATAAAAAGGTTAGTAAATTGAAGAAAAATATATAACATTAGAAAAAAAATATTTATTAAATTTGATTATTTTTTTACATAAATAAAAAAGTTAATATATTTTACACGAAGATATCACATTAGGAAAAAATAAAAGTTAATAAATTAGATAAAATTTTGACACAAATTAAAATTTTATAAATTCAAACTAATGAAAAATTATATATATGCCCTTTTATAAAATTTATACTTTTTATAATAAAAATATTGTATTATAAGTTAGAGATAAATTTGGTGTTAAAATAAAGTTAGTTAATAAGATAAAGATATTTTACATAATAAAAAAAATTAAAGCATTAAAATTAGTATTCAAATAATTTACACAATATATAAATGATTTTTATATAATAAATTGTTAGACATATTAAAATTATAATAATTTAGAAAAAAGAGTTAAACATAGATAAATTGATATAATTTCTCATAAAACTTTAAACCTTTGTACATTATGACATCATCTAGTGACCCATCGCAATTGGCGTGCATTATTCGACTAGGACCAATAGATGCGTCTCTTTTTACACTGCAGAGTGTCCATATCTCTGAGCAGATATGGAACGGAGAACCTGATCGAGAGTTAAAGTTCAGGAGGGCAAAGTTTCATCATGATCGAGACAACGTTCCAGTGGTTTCACCTGCGATTGTTGACAGGTTACGTCGGGCAGGGTTCTTGGGTGTAGTGCAATTACCTTTTATACATGTCGATTCTTCGTTAGTCGAAGCATTGGTTGAGAGATGGAGACCAGAGACGCATACATTTAATACATTGTCTGGGGAGTGCACGATTACCCTATAAGATATTGCAGTTTTGACTGGGTTACACATTGATGGTCAACCAGTTATTGGTTGTACCTCGTCGAGGGCTTGGGAGGGTATACTATTTCAGCTACTAGGTGCTTTACCTGCTGAGCAGGAGATCGTTGGCGGATCACTAAAGATGAGTTGGCTGCTCCAACATTTTTCTAGCATCGAAGACCACATAGGCACTGAGGAGCAGTTAGATCGATTCACGCGTGCTTACATGTTGCGGCTGATTGGGTGAGTGTTTTTTTTGTGATCACTCGAGTTTTAGAGTTCCTCTTCGATATCTTCCCCTAATTGCTGATTTTGA
The DNA here is from genome assembly GCA_026541065.1 of Canavalia ensiformis. Lineage (NCBI taxonomy): Eukaryota > Viridiplantae > Streptophyta > Magnoliopsida > Fabales > Fabaceae > Canavalia > Canavalia ensiformis. Next base: position 24,757 of record JAMKYM010000217.1, read on the forward strand.
TACTTGTGCTGAGTATAGCTGGGGTGGGGCAGTTCTTGCATATCTCTATCGTGAATTATTTGGTTGCACAAATTATGATAAAAAGAGATATGTGTGTCGCAACCGTAATTCCGATGAGATGACGAACTCGCTAAAATTTTAAATATAATTTTATTGGTTATGTGTGGAGTCACCACCAAATTTTTATTTAAGGGAAAATACTTGGAAAAAACCCTGACTCGAGGAAGAGATTTAGGCTCGGGAGTCGGTTACGAGTGGGGAAGGTGTTAGGTACCCCACTCACCCATTCCGAAGAACGGTACCCTTAAACTAAGTGTGTGGTTTTTGAAAATTGTTTGATCCCTTAATTAATGTGAAAATAAATAGATTGATGGAGGTTAGCTTGACAGGACTTGATCTTGCTCCTACGTATTCCCCGGTGCAATGGAAAACTCAAGGCTTACGTAGTTCTGGTTTGGATTGAAGGCTTGACCTTCGAGGAAATGATATTTTGAAAGAGATTTTTATTTTTGGAGGAATCTTCAATCCACTCATGCACAAGACTCGAGGTGGCTACGACAGTACGGGGGCCTATACAGACTACTAAACGTTGGATAGCAAGTGAACCACCAGTCCCCCATTTAGAGCCCATTGCGTGAGACCAAAGATCCTAAAATGTTTTGAAAAGAATTTGAATGTAATAAAGGAAAGAAACGACTTGATTTGGAAAAGGAATTGGTTTTGAAGTGAATTTGAAAACTTGAGGGAAAGATGATTAATCTTGAGTTTGATTTGACTTTATTTGAAGAAAGAATCTATTTCAAATTTTGAAGAAAAAGATTTTATTTTGTAGAAAAAGATTTTATTTTGAATTTTGAAGAAAAAGATTTTATTTTGTAGAAAAAGATTTTGTTTTGAAGTGTGGGGCAGTTTTGGTATTTCATGAAATCTTGAGGGCAAAATGGTAATCTTGACACCTAGGGACAGTTTTGGTATTTCATGAAATCTTGAGGGCAAAATGGTAATCTTGACACCTAGGGATAATTTTGGTATTTCATGAAATCTCGAGGGCAAAATGGTAATCTTGACACCTAGGGACAGTTTTGGTATTTCATGAATGGGCTAGGGACTAACTAGTAATTTGCCATGTGAGGGCAGGTTTGGAATTGCTTGACCGTGGACACGCTCGTGTGACAGGAAGGATGCCCTTTGTGATAAAATGGAATTATGTGGAAAGGGTAGCATTGGGGATTTGAACCCAGGCACAGCGGGTCAGCAGCGCTCCCACTCAACCACTAGGCCAAGCACCTGGTTAGGTGTATAATGCTCACAATCAAAATTTAACCCAACTCTTCAGAGCACGTGGGCTTTGTATGGGTCCTGCATGGACGAACGTAGTCAAACACGTAGGTATATTGATCCCTGGGTTCATACGCAGGTGCTGATCCCTGGATTTCTACAAGACCTTCACGAGCCCCTAGCCTTCCTTATTGAGCTTAAAGAGTCTCTCCATCACTTTGCATTGAGCACAACCTAAGGCTCACTAAGATCAAAACTGTAATGAACCACTATTATTGGTTTATTCTGGACTAAGCCTATTTGCTAACTGAATAGCTAAATCTAGCAGGCATAATTCATCTTTTCTATTGCCTTATGATAGGCTATAAGATGGTGAGCTTTGTTACTCGTTAACCATATTTCTTTCTGACTAGAACCTTTCTTGAATCAGCATAGGTAATGTTTTAACAAGGTTTGACTAGTAGCCTAGATCTAACTGGAACTCAGTAGCGTAAATTTAAAAAAAACTGTAAGATCTAGTGGGCAAATGCTACAGAGTTCCAAGTCCTGTTACATGACTTTAAACGCACTCATGGACTATATTATTCTAAAAACCTTCTTCTTACTGGCCTTTGGTTTAAGGCCTGATTAGACAAGATGATGCTTAGTTCAAGATCGGTTACAGTTTTGGTGAACACAAGTTCTTATCTTCCTAAGTTGAACTCAATCGATTGCTAAACAACTATTGACTTGCAAACAAATTAGTTCTAAGGTTTTGCAAAGCTGAATCTTCAAATAAATAGAGAAACCACGACAATCAAACATAGAAACCAATTCTCACTGATTTTTGAGAACCTTGACCTCATTTGAGCCTAAAAACCTCAACTAGCACATGCACTTTGACTATCAATTCTAAATCAGAAATTAAAACAAGTATTACGATCATCGAAGCATCTTGTTCGCTATGAATTCCATACATTCAAAGTTCAATCATAATGTAAAGAAGACGAAAGAACGAAGTTGCGCAGATTCAAGAGAGAAAAATGAAAGATGCAAGCCTAACCTGTGAGTATGAAACTGACACGAGAAAACCTTTGTGATTATGCAAAAGAAATTGAAGAAAATAGAGAAGGCAAAGAACCGAAGCCGATTCAGCTTCACGCACAAAACTTGAGAGAAGAGTGAAAACTCCTTCTCCAATTGCCAACCTAGAAGGTTTCGGGAAGAAATTCCAACTAATAGAGAGACAATTCGGAGAGATTTTCTTCAAGCAGAATCCTCCCTTCCCTGCCGAGAAAAAACGAAGCCCCCGTCCCTTTTTCTTTTTCTGTTTTTAAAAATAAACCATCTTTCTGTTAAAAATTTCTGTTATTTATTTTTTCTGTTTTCTATTTTGAAATTCTTTTAATTTCTGTTTTATTTATTTCTTTTTTGTTTCTCTTTCTCTCTTTTTTTGGTTTATTTTGTTTTTAATTTAATTTTTTTTATTTTGTACCTGCTCCAAAACAAAAATTTGTGATTATTTTTTTTTATTTTCCCCCTTTTTTTTTTATTTTATCTTAATTCCTAATTCTAATTCTCTCTTTTTTTTTTCCATCAATTTGTCTTCTATTATTTATTGTTTTTGTTAATTTTTTTATATATTTTATTTTATCTTTTCTAGAATTTTATTTTTTATTAATTTTTCCTTATTAATTCTTTTTCTTATTTTTAATATATTTTTTCAGTTATCTTTTCTATATATTTTTATATTTTCTGTTTTCTGTTTTTTCCCCTTTTTAAGTTTTTGGTATTTTGATTTACTATTTTATTTATTCATTTCAATTTTCCTTGCTTTTTCAGAATTTTTAATTTTTAATTTTTTGTATATATATTTTTTGTTTTTTATTTTGCTGTTTTTCCTTTTCAACCAAAATTTCTACTATTTCCTTTTCGTTTTACTGTTTATTATTTTTTCAATTTTATATTTTTATTTCTATTATTTTTGTTTTGCTACTTATTTTCTTTTTGTTTATTATTTAAATTAGTATTAGTTTCTTGATTAATATTATGATTGAGGACCTCAGACATAATCGAGTGTTTACAATGTGGATTTTCATCGTTACTACAGCTTTGAGCTTAAGAACGGTTTCCCAAGCTTTCTCCCGGGAGATTTCCATACGAGGATCACACGTTACCTTTAGGAGCGAGGTAAGTAAGCAACGTCGTCGACAAATATCTTTTATACTTTAAGAGTTTACATAAGTGAATGTTAACTTTTTTCCATCCCATTTTAGATGGATTCGAGGGTGCCTAATGCGAGGTTGTCACCATGATATCGCTTTCTATAGGCATGTATTTGATTCGATGGATCGACGTGAGGTTCATTTCAAACTTCCATTAACCTAGTGCACTTGAACCAACTCAACAAGCTCCTCCTGCAGATGCTAGGGCTAATATGGACCCCATACACGTGGAATGATAGGATCTTCGGTGACGTTTAAGACACGCAGCTGCAGTTGCACCTCCTATCCCAGACTTTCCACCCAGACAAGAGGGGCAGTGCTTTTTCCCCGCCGAGGATGTCCCATCCTTGCTGATCCCAGTGTACACATACCCATCACAACAATACTGTGAGGATTGTTATTCGTTACCTTTTAACCATATTTATAGTTTTAAGAATTTGATGTTTTTATTACATTTAACTCATTAACGTGTATTTTGATATGATTGCAGATCCTTCTCATGTAGGTCCATCGACTGAGTTGCAGTTTGATGTGACATTTAGACTATTCACCTCACCTGATCTGCCATCTCCTACCTTCTTTGACCAGGGCGATGTTGGGCCAGGATCGACCTGTGCAGGGACTGGGGGGACGTAATTGTCACATGCTGATATGAGTTTTCATACACCTTCACCATATCAGGCACCCTTGATCACTCCCGATCCACCCATGCATGCCTATTTCCATGATCACTAGATTCTTCATCATTTCGATGGACAAGGCCTTAACCTAAATGCAGATTTGTCAGCTACCTTTCACCTGAGAGCGCATTTAGATCAGCATCCACCATAATCTACACCTGAGATACCTCGTTGGCAGACCAGGAGGACCACAAAGGGCAGGGATGATTGATTCATGCAATAGATTGTATTTAATTTAAATTTATTTTTATGCACATGTTATGTCTTAGAGACTTTCATTTGGATTAGACATTTTTCCTTATTGCTTCTTATGTGTTTTATTGTACGTGGTTATTTTTTATTCGATTTAGTTTAGTATAAATATCATCTTGTTGACAATTGTTTATCGTTTTTGTGTTTATTGTTTCATACCACGTATTAGAATATGAAAATTGAAATTATATTGATCGAATTAACTCGCAAAATATTTAAACACAATTCAAACTATAATATTACAATAACTATTCATATCATACACACTGAAACACGTTACAAACCTCGTGTTTCTTTTTATAATGTGATTATTAACTAATCTCGAACTTTTTGTGGACATCGAGACTGATTATGACCTAATTCCCTACACAAACGACATCTTGATCTAGGTTGCGATTCAACCCAATTCATTTCATTTCTTATACGAGTTGATTTGGGTCTACCCTTCCCTCGAATGTTTCTTTCATTTGGTATTAGAACCCAATCATTAACATCAACAAAGTCATTGTTGTCGTAATCGTAATTACGACAAGACGGCGAACTTGCTAAAATTAAAGATAATTTAAATGATTAAGTGGAGCCGCCACCAAATTTTTATTTAAGGGAATATATTTGGAAAATCCCTAACTTGAGGAAGAGATTTAGGTTCGGAAGTCGGTTACGAGTGGGGAAGGTGTTAAGCACCCCACTCGCTCGTTCCGAAGAACGGTACCCTTAGATTGAGTGTGTGATTTTTGAAAATTATTTGATCCCTTTAATTAGTGTGAAAATAAATAGATTGATGGAGGTTAGCCTGACAGGACTTGATCCTGCTCCTACGTATTCCCTGGTGTAATGGGAAACTCAAGGCTTATATTGTTCTGGTTTTAAGAGACTTGATCCCTTGAAGAAATAGAGGGGTGATATCAGAAAAATTAATTTTGAATAAACTAGAATTGCGTGCTTGCATAACTCAGACCGTTGTAAGCCGTGAGTGAGTTCGCATAAATTAGAACACGGAACAGCAGAGGAGGATGCATATTCGTATTAAAATCCGTTTACACGAATTTCAGAATATTACCGAAACATTTTTGAAACAGATATTATTGGTGGAGTTGATAAATAATGATTTTCTAAAATTGCATGCTTACGAAATCCAAACCGTCGTAGGCCGTGTATGGATTCGCACGAATTAAAATGCGGAACAACAAGGAAAACTGCTTGTTCGTATTAAAATCCGTTTACATGAATTTCAAAATACTAACGAAACATTTTTGAACAGACATTTTTTAGCGGAGTTGATGAACAATGATTTTCTTGCATGCTTGCAAAATCCAAACCGTCGTAGGCCGTGTATGGATTCGCATGAATTAGAACACGGAACAACAGAGAAGGCTGCCTGTTCATATTAAAACCTGTTTAGATGAATTTCCGAATATTAACAAAACATTTTTGAAGCAAACATTTTTTAGTGGAGTCGATAAACAATGATTTTCTAAAATTGCATGCTTGCGAAATCCAAACCATCGTAGGCCGCGTATGAATTTGAACGAATTAGAACACGGAACAGCAGAGAAGACGGCCTGTTCGTATTAAAATCCGTTTACATAAATTTCAGGATATTAATAAAACATTTTTGAAGTAGACATTTTTTAGCGGAGTCGATAAACAATGATTTTCTAAAATTGCATGCTTGCAAAATCCAAACCGTCGTAGGCCGCGTATGGATTCATATGAATTAGAACACGGAGCAGCAGAGAATTAATATTAAAGAAAAAGGTTGGATTTAAGAGTAATAGAAAAAGGATTTTAATTTCGAAACGATAAAAGGAGAATTATTTTGATTTTATATAGAAGGAAAGAAGAAGGAAGAATTGGACTTACAGAATTAGTCACATATGTGCTAATTAAAGTGATCATAAATTTTAGGCTTAACAGGCATGTTGAATTAAGAGTAATCTGTTTTGGACTAAGCATGTAGTAAAGCCCAATAGAAGGTTGGCTTTTTTGGCCTGTTCAGTCCTTACATGGGGAATTCAAGAACAACCTATTATCTTGATACAAAAGGGGAATTTAAAGTTAGCACTTTAATTTGATTCCATTTATGTCAGTGGAGCCCGATTCGCTAGGGCTATTTCATGGCCTAATTGATTTTGTCTTAGTCTACAAAAGGGGCAATGGGCTTATTTGGAAACATATCTGGCCGAGCCCAGTTGAAGGGCCTCCTCTTTTGAAAGAAGCAACCGAGGATCAAATCAAAGGCCAGGGAATGTGAACAATGGGCCTGACCACTAGGTCGGGCTACTAGTTGTGTTTCTCGTGTTCTAGATTGGATTAAAGGCCATTCTAGTGGACGAGCCTGGGATCCAGATTTGGCCAACACTATGCCTCTCTGTTAGACCGCTTTCAAGGCCATTCCGTTTATGCACTTGACCAGGTAATTTAAATCTATTACCCATGCATAGACATCTTTACAGCACAAGTCTATATTCTTTGGGCTGACTTGGCAGAAGGGAAATCCAAATTTGGGTCTAACTGGGTTGCTGTAACAGGTTTGGAATCCTAGCCTTGGCCTTGCACTTCAATACTTGCCGTGCTTAGTTTCCAGTTCTCTCACTGATGGCCTAAGCAAACTTGCTCGCCATGATTTAAGTTCGGTGGTAAATCGGGTTATGTAACTTTAACCTTTGGTTTTTAAACCTTATCATAGCAGCTATTTGGACGCTAATATATTCGTACCGGCAATCATTTCTGCTTGACGAGACCAAGTCAATGTAGCTGACGTTTAACAGTAGCACTCAGTCCATTTGGCCTCTAACTGGACCTAGGAGTAGCAGACTTAGGAGGGTTTAAACTCTGACTTCTAAACTCTACCATGGCAAAGATTGGGACCTGATAGGCTCATATCAAAAACAACTCCTGTTACGTGAGACCACATTAGTGTGTCCAAATGGAATGTAATGCCAAGCCTCCTTTCCAAGTTCACACCAATGAACTTAATCTGCATAATTATGTAGATCGGATGGGTTATAGGGACTCAATGCTTAGGACCCAAAGAAGGGCGTACGGGGCAGTACGTTAAAGACAGCAACCAGAGAAAACCCTATGGGAGGAGACTCGATTAGGACCATTTGCTGTCATACTACCCCTTTTATTTACAAGTTATACTATATAATTATACATGGGAGTCACGTGTGCTGCTTGACTACCAAAGAGGAACTTGGACCTCATCTCAGAAATAATAATCAAAGGCTTTAATCGAGTGATGTTTTTTTGGCTTAAAGTGTGAATGGGAGCATCAAATCACAGCTCTATGCTTGATATACCGGGCTTCATACCCTGAGCCCGACCACAACCAAATGGAAACTAGTTGATATGCTAACCTGTACTTTGTCAATGCTTCATTAGAGGTCATCGGACCTGGAATTAGTCCCTACAGAGCGTTCCTTTATTCAACCTAACCTTATTCTATTGGGCAAAGAGTAGGTCTGTTATATCAGACTTGAATCATGTATTGGTGGCATTGATTTACCATCCCTTAACGTGTCCATTCTACAATATTCCATGTCTGGAAACAACATATCAGGGCACGTGAATTTCCATGACGTTATGCCAATTGTAATACTACACTCTGATTTGTCTAAATTGCACAACATTTAATATTGAGTTTCAGATTAAATTGCAATTATCATTTGCCTAAATTGCACAACATTTAATATCAAGTTTCAAACCAACTTTCAATAGCAAGAACTAGCGGTCTCACTAAATTCGTTGTGCCATAACGTAAAGACCTAGTCAACCATAGACAAATCTCTGGCTGAATATCTTCGGGCCAACGATTAAGGCTAACTTTATTCCTATACAAATCATCCTCGTGGCGTCATTATTTTTGTTATTACACCGAAAGGATTAACACTTAACCAGATTCAGGCAAACTTTTAGAGGAGATAGAAGGAATTCTATAGGTAACTGACTTGGGTGAAGCTTGAGCCGGGCGAATTGTGCATGTTTGAATGCTGTGTGAAGGTCAATGGAGCTTCCCTTCTCTTTAGATCAATGTAAAGCTACCAGTTTAAGCTAACTCTGTCGTTCAAGGCTAGTACACAGGTGCAGGGGTGATAAAACAGGCCAAAATCTAGTCTTTTCTGCCTTTTGTTTTGGAATTCAAACCAGTAGCTAAGGAATATCACCTAGCGTATATCCACCGTATATTAGTCCTTCTGTACTAGCCTTTGATGTGTAAACTAATGGAGTTATGCTGCACTCCATATTCACACTATGATCGAACATCTTGAATAGTATCCCTATATTATGTCTTTAGATGCTATATTAACAGAGTTTGGCATAATCCCTTGATTCTGCCAGGAACTGGCTCACTTCAAATCCTTGTTTCGTAAGACACCTTTACCAATAACATTCTATTCATGATTATTACTTCTCATATTACCGGATTTATCAATTCCTATAACTGTGAAATTCTTAGGAAATTAGACTATGACATTAGTGGTACGATGTAATGATATATCAGAACCATGCATCCTAAGAAGTTTATGTGCGATTACAGAACTCAACTAGATTGAAATACTAAAGCTACGAGCTAAACAGACTCATTAATTGTGTGGTGCAACAGCACGAGGAAGAGTCTAAGTTTATCTCTTCTTCATAAGGAGCAGAATCAGCATCAACTAAGCGACACATTAGATCCATATTGAATTGAAATAAAACCAAGTAATTCGAGGAAATTTGGTCTAGATTCTAACGTCAATGGGATCCACTGACTTCGTTCATCGTGAAAGCGGCATGCACTTCGATTTCTTGTCAATCCAAGACGTTGATGCAATGAATTAAGCAACTAGGCAACAATTAAATAGGATTGGCCGAGAGTACTAACCTGTGCAGAACTTGAATTCAATGACGCTGATCTTCTTCCAAATGAGCTTAGGATCTGCTCAACCAGGAAACTTCACGATTTTCAGTGACGACGACGAACTCAGCAAGGCAGAGAAGGAGGATATCCTAAGAGAAATTTCAGTCCTCGATTAGAACTTCTCCCCTTTCAACCCAAGAATCATGCCAAGAACCAGAGGCCTCAAAGACTATCTAGTCTCGAAGAGGAGAAAAAAAAATCCCCTAGAATTTTTCTATCCTCCCTTTTTTGTATCCTTCTCCTGACCCCGGTTAGAGCACCTTAACCTCGATCGCTTTCGAACTTCAACTCGAACCGAACCAACTGAATTTTAACCGAGCGAAAGTGCCTCCCCCACTTTCAATCCTTTGGCCATTCTCTCCCCTCCTTTTTCTTTTCTTTTATACATTTTATTATTATTACTATTATTATTATTATTATTATTATTATTATTATTATTATTATTATTATTATTATTGTTATTATTATTTATTTTTCATATTTTTATTTTCTTCTTCTCTTTTTTCCTTTTTTCTCTTTTATTGATTTCCTTTTTGTCTTATCTATTTTATTATTTATTTTAGTATTTTTTCATCCCTATTTGTATATTTATTACTATCTTTTATTTATTTATCATTTCTTTTTGCTATTATTATTTTCTATTATTTATTTTATTTATTTTTCACCTTTCCTTATTTGTTATACTATTATTTTTCAGTTTCATTATAGCTTAATTTAGTTTATCTGGCCTCGGACAAAAATTGGTACTCACAATTGTCATTTCCAATCGGCCACCAATCGAAAGAGTAAGCAGCAAATATATGTTGAAGGGAATATACGTCATTAACAAATTGATAGAAGTCAATGCTAACTACCGCACAAGCAGTGATCACATGGGAGCAAGGGTACCTTAAAAATTGAAATATACCATATTGACAATAACGATCGGCTAACCTTACCAACCATTTGTGACCTCCTCGTTGAGCTATTGGGTTGAAAGCTTCCTCAACCTCAAATCATGAAGACTGTATATCATACCTTCTGACTTGATGTGAACATGCAGCTGCTTGATTTCTTCTAATGGGATCCATAACCTTTTTTACAAAAACGTTGACCACTCGCAATCTCAGGTTTAGATATTCCACCCTTTTACGCAAAATATTCAACCAAACGACTATAAGTATATTTACAAGAGTGGTGATTGGAAGATTTCGTGCACCTTTTAACACTTTGTTAACCGCCTCTGATAGGATGGTTGTCATGTTGCCAAATCGCCTCTCGTGTTCATCATACGCAAGACTCCATTTTTCTTTTGATATGCTATCAATCCACCTAGCAACATCTGCACTAGTCTGTCGAAACTTCTCTAACTTGTAATAAAAAATTTCTTTACATGTTGTGTAACCTGTAAAGTCAATTAACAACATATAATCATCTTCAACAAAATTATGAAGTACTTACATATATATAAAATATCAATTGACTTTACCTAATTTAAGCAACTCTTGTTTCAGTTTCTAGTTTTCAAATCTGTAATTAAAATTGCTAGCAATATGCCTGATGCAATAAACATGATATGCATGTGGAGGTTGCCATCCCAAATAAGGGTTATTCACAGCTGATTTAATGCTTTGATGCCTATCTGATATCAAGCATATTCCACCCCTTTGAGTAACATACTCTCTTAACAAAGATAAAAACCAACTCCATGCATCCAATATCTCACCCTCAACAATAGCAAAAACAATAGGTAGTACAACGTTGTTTCCATCTTGACTTGTGGCTATTAGGAAAGTACCTCTATATTTCCCAGAAAGAAATGTGCCATCAATTTGAATAAGTGGTTTGCAAAAGCCGAAGGCCTCACAACATTGTTCAAAACACCAAAAAACCCAAAAGAATTTTCTCACTCCATTCTGAACCTAATTACCAATAATGACATCTTTTGTCTTAAGCTTGTGCCTAGAACCTGGAGCAAATTGAATCATTTTATGCAACCATTTTGACAATAAACCATAAGAATGATCCCAATCACCAAATACACGAACAATAGCTTTTTGTTTTGCAATCCATGCTTTCTTGTATGAAACTTTGTGTCCATATAAACTTAGTATTCTTTCTTGGATTAAAGCTATTGATAGAGATGGTTCTTCATTTTCCATACCTAATCAACAATAAACAATAAAAAATAAATGCAAAAACTATTCAGTAGAATATAATATCGAAAAACAGATATTAAGTTTGTGGAAAGAACATACCCAATATGCACGAACAAATAAAATCAGAATCCAACTTTCTATGGTCTTGGGATAGAGAAACATTCACGCAATTATGTTGACCATCCCGTTTTGTTATAGACCATTCATTTGATCGTTTTGATAAACATGCTCTCATTCGCTATGGACAACCACTTCCATAGTTAGGACAAAAAACAGAAAGAAATGTTTGTTTTGATTCAACGACAACAAAAATTTGGTGTACCTTCATATAATAATGTTTCAATGCAGTTTGCAGTTGTTCTTTATTTTCAAATTGTAAACCAACATATAACTCATCACCAACCACCCATTTTTCATGTCCAACATTTGTTGAAAAGTTAAGATCTTCATCTAGATATTCCCAATTAATATTGCTGTAGTGTGAAGTGGTACTCCAAAATGGCAATTCTTTTTTCAAAAAGAGAAAAAAAGTTAAACAATTTATATAAAAACTAATATTAACAATACTGATCGTAACTTATTTACCCGATTGATCTCTTCGTTAAATAGATATTTCACATGCTGGAGACGGAATGTGAAATGAACTTCCACCTACACCTCCATCGAAGCTCACCATAAATTGTTCATCATCATCATCATCACTATCACCATCATAATCACCACCAATGTTTGCTAAAATTTCCCATTCTAATTCATTCACATTTAAACCATAATTTTCTTCATCAATAAACTCATCTATCGGAGACAAATAATATTCTTCATCATCATCAGAGACATTTACAACACCTTAAATAAGAATAAATAAAAACTGTCATTTAAGTTGAAATTAGTCAACTAAACAAAAATAATCAATGTAACCCATGATTTACTTACTACTTATAGCAGATCCACTCTCTTCATTAACAATATTAATGTCGACATATACTTCAAGGACAACCATCAGAGGTTGTTGCTCAAATGCATTCATCATGCATTTTACATCTTCTGTATCTCTAATTTGAAATCCTCTATACTCAACCTTTTTAGATGAGACTACAAATCTTCCTATTAAGTTCAAAATAATTTGCCCAGATGACAATTTTAATTTTTTGAAAATTTTTTCTTTCAATTCATCGAAACTAACATTTTTTGAAACTTGAATTGGTTTTTTTCCCCTTCAAATGTTAAACCTTCCTCACCTTTAAACATTTTTTCATTAAAATATATAATAATTATTATTTCATCCATGATTCAAAAAAAAATATAAAAAAAGTTCAAACAAATTCCTACTTCATAACAGTCATTCTAAAAACAATTTATAATAATTTTAAAACTATTAAAGTATGAAACAAAATTACATTTACCGTAAAATAAAACAAAAGCTACAAAACTCTCTTTCACTAAATTTTTTTCGAAATTTACTCTTATAATGCATTCAACTCACATCTTTTTATGCATGCTTACAATGTATAAATAAATGCGTAAAACAATTAAAATACAATAAATTTATGGATGTCAAACGTTTAAAATTATGCGGCATAGCTTATGAAGCATCAAATGGTGCGTTCTGAGTGACAAAACGCCTAAATTTCAGACGCAATTGCCACCAAAATGCATAAATTATTGCGTGTTTTGCCCCCTGAACTGTACCAATTTAGGCGCCTGAAGGATCCAAAATTTTCAGCCACCAAAACGCATAAATTGGTGTGTTTATGCCTCCTTGAACCGCACTAATTTTGATGTTTTTGCCTCCCTGTACCACATCAATTTGGGTGCATAAGGACCCAAAAATTTCAGCCACCAAAAAGCATAAGTTGATGCGTTTTGGTTCCTTGAACCGCACTAATTTAGGTGATTGTTCTTTCCTATACCGTACCGCATTAATTTGGGCGCAAATTCAATACGCATAAATTATTGCGTTTTTAATACTGTTTATACTCCTGTCCAAGAATAACTTTTTCAAGCATCCTTAATCCATAAATAATTTTTTAAAAAACCCCATTTTAGAAAAATTGCCTTTTATATCATTACTTTAATCAAATTGTTTGTTATCAAAATATTTAAATTCATGTGACATAATTAAACTAAAAAAAATTGAACACAATAGAGAAATGAAAAATCAAGTTCCATAAGATTGTTTGAAACTGAAAATAGTAGCAAAATTAAGAAAAAAACTAGTTTAATACATTATATTAAGGATCGAATAATATTTTATAAACAAAATAAAATAAAATTAAGAGCCAGAATGATAAAAAAATTAAACAAATTATTTATTGAACATATGAAAATAAAAAAATTAATGTAAATTTAAATAATATAATATCTCTTAGTTTAAATAATTCTTTTAAAAATATGATTGAAATGGATATTATTTCTCTCAACAATTTTTTTTATACACAACTAGAATCTATACTCTTTCACTATGTTTAAACTTTAATGATACAATTTTCTAAAAATTGTATCCGAACTTTATTGATAGTGATATATAATATTTGAACATTAAAATGTATATTTAAAAATTTAAAGTTTATATTCAAATATTTAAACATTGAAATACATTCAAGTTATATAACAGTATTGTTAAAATGAATAAAATTAAATAAATTATTAAAATTTAACATTTTAAAAACTAATACACCAAATATAAATATGATAGAGTTTTTTTTAGTTTAGTTTTATTATATTATTAATGTAAATGTTTTTATATTTTTACTTAATTAGAAATCACTGTAAACATAATTTTTAAAGTAATTATTCTTCTAATTCAACAATTTTATATTATATGAAAATTTGAATAACAATATAAAAATTTTATATACTATCAATATATTTTAATTTAATATTTTTATCTTATATAATTATTGTGAATATATGACTAATAGATTATTTAACATAATTATTAGCATTCTTCTGATCTTAAAAGATGAAATAAAGATTTTACATAAAACTATATCACCAATAATATAAAAATTTAAAATTTATTTTATATTCTAAAATAATTAGATAAAAATAAAATGTTTAAAATTGATTAATTTTTTTATCACTACTAAAAGGTATATATATATATATTAAAAGAAGATTAAAATATAACTTATATATCTCTTAGAAAAGTAAAAAACAAAATATGCTTTATAATAAAAAATGTGTAATTTAACTGTCTTTAAAATATATATAATTTACTTTTTTATTAATTAATTTATTTAAAATATAATTATAATTTTTGATAATAAATATAATCTAATAATGCGGATGATGATCTAAATTTTAAATGCTAAATTAAAGTATAAAAATAAATAAGAAGGAGGTAGAAGAAGGAGAAAAGATATTTAAATATGATAACTGTGTCAACTTTAAAAGTTTGAAAAAAAAATTAATTGTATAACCAAATTAAAAGTTTGGTTTTTGATTTTGATATGATTTTGTAATGGGTAAAGTATTATTTTGGTATGATATTGAGATGAATTTTTGTTTTTAAATTTTTTTTTTCTAATTAACAGGTTGATATCATGTAAAAGATACTTTGATGTGAAGTTAGAAATAATTTTAATATAATTTTATTTATTAAATTAGGTGATATCTAAATAATATTTAAATATGTTATATATAAGTAATTTTAAAAACATAAAATAATAAAAATAGAAATAGAAATAAAAATATAAAAAATTATGGGATATTAATATTTTTCTTATAATAAACTTTTATATAAACTTAAAAAAGAAAAAGATATGAATATAATAAAATTCATTAACATTAATAATAATAATAATATTATTATTATTATTAAATTCATCAACAATTAAATAATTTATAAAAATAATTTATTAATTTAATTTTTTAAAATATAAGATTAAATAATTTATTTAAATAAAAATATAACAAAATAAATTAAATATAATAATTCTTTCTATAAATTGATAGCTTTCAAATTTCAATTTATTTATAAACTTATAGTAGAGATATCCATCAGCTTTTTTAAATTTTAAAAAGGAATAAACCTAAAGATTTGGTAAAAATATTTTTTGTTATCTTCATTAAAATAATACTTTAGTTTAATTACTACATTATTATAAATGTCTCTTAAAAAATATCACTTCACATTAATATATTTGCTTCTTTCATATAGTATTGGATTCTTAAACAACTTGATGATAAAATTGTTATCATAATAAATTGTAGTAGCTTGAATCTATTTGAACTGTAACTTTTCAAGAAATCTTCTTAGCCAAATAGTTTGACAAGCACAAGTTATAGTAGCTACAAATTTAGCTTTAGTGCTTAATAAAGTGATGATAGATTCCTTCTTAGAAAATCATGAAACAACCCTTGTGCCAAGCATAAAACATAATTTGAAGTTCTTTTTCTATCATCTTGATCTCCTGCATAGTCACTACCAGTAAAGCCTATCAAATTAGACTTTTCACCATTCTTGTAGAATAGTCCAAAATCTTTGGTTCCTTGCAAGTACTGAAGGATTCTCTTGGTAGCTAACAAATGCAACTTAGTGGGACTCTCCATATACCTGCTTATGATACTTAGTGGATACATAATATTTGGTCTTATAACAGTTAGATACATTAGACTATAATTTGCTTGTAAAGTGTGATGTCTACCTTCTTTCCTTCTTTATCTTTGTGCAATTTCAACCTAAACTAAGATGAAGTATTTGGAGGATTACAATTTTGCATCTTAAACCTAAATAACAACTCCTTTGCATACTTTTTTTGGAAAACAAAAATTCTATCATTAGATTGCACTACTTCAAGCCAAGAAAGAAATGATTCTTACCAAGATGAGACATTTCAAGTTCATCCATCATAAACTTTCTAAAATCATCAAACAAAACACTATCATTGTTGGTAAATATAAGATCGTCAACACATAAACAAACAATTAGCATCTTTCCATCATTTCTTATTTTAACAAAGAATGTTTGTTCATAAGGATATTTTTTATATTATGCTTTTAGAAAACAAGCCTTAATGCAACTATATCAAGCTCGTGGGGCTTACTTTAGTCCATACAAGGTCTTTTTCAGTCCATACATTTTATGTTCATTACTAGCCTTAACATAACCAGGGGTTATTCAAAAAATACCTTTTCCTTTAAGTTTTCATATAAGAATGCTGATTTGACATCTACATAGAAGATAGGCCAAGAATTCTACGTCGTCAATGTATCCACCAATCTAACTATGTCATGTCTTGCAATTAGAGCAAAGGCTTTTGTGTAATAAACATATACTCTTGCTTATATCCTTTAGCCACTAGTCTTGTCTTGTATTTGTTAACCTTGCCATTTTCTTTGAAATTTGTTTTGAAGACTCATTTAACACCAATAGTATTGTGCCCTTCCAAAAGATTAATCAGTTCCTAAGTATCATTCCTTTCAATGACTTTAATTTCAGCATCCATTTCCTTCCTCCATTTTTTCTTCTTTAATATCACTTTCAAAGTTCGTTAGTTAACAATCTTCAAACAATGAAAAATGGGTAATTGCATCGCTATTAATTTTAGTTACTATATAATCTTCCATCCATGCAGACTTTCTTTGAACACGAGTATGTGTCTATGCCAGTGCATTAGTTTCTTCTTCTTTTGTTGGTAAAATTTCAGTGACTGCTGGAGTAACAGTTGTTGAATTTTCAAACATTGTTGTTAATTTTTCAACTTCATTATCACTAAGAAATTAACTAGATTGTTGTTCGTTCTAATCCCAAATGCTTTCTTAATAAAAAAAGAACATCTTCGTTGATCATAATTTTCTTTGTTAGTGGATTGAACAACTTGTACGCCTTTGATGTTTCACCAAGACTAAGAAAGACACACTTCTTTCCTTTATCATCAAGCCTCTTCCTTTGCTCTTCAGAGACATATGCATAAGCAATACACTAAAAAATTCTAAAGTAATCTACAACTGGTTTCCTTTCACTCCAAGCTTTCTCTGGTATTACATCTCGAAGAGCAAGGTGAAACTTCTATCAAGATATGAATGCTCCAATTTATTACTTTTGGCCAAAACTCCTTTAAGACTCTTTGTCTAGCTAACAAGATTTTAACCATGTTGAGAATAGTTCCATTCTTTCTCTTCGATATATCGTTTTGTTGTGGTGTGTTGGTTATTGTTAGCTCTCGTCTAATTGTTTGGGTTTCACAAAAGTTTTCAAACTCCTTGGATTGATATTCACTACCTTGATCAATTTGGAGAGACTTCATGTTCTTTCTCTTATCCTTCTCTACATAATCCTTGGAACTTTTAGATGCATTAAAAGCCTACAATTTGTCTTGCAAAAGATATACCCAGGTTTTCTGGAAATAATCATCAATAAAGGTAATAAAATACTTTTTACCTTCAATAGAAATTGGATTGATTGGTCTACAAATGTTAGAATGAACTAACTCCAAATCTTCCTTGGTTCTCCATGACTTGTGCTTTGGAAACTGAGAGGATTTTTTTTTCCTAATCACACATTCTTCATAAATTTAGTAAGGAGTAATAATTCGAGGAAGACCAGTTACCATATTCTTCTTTTGGAGGATCTTTAGTCCACCAAAACTCAAATGACCATACTAAAAATTCCATAACCATGAAAATACTTTTACTTCTGCTATTAAACATGATTGATCAATATCAATTTTCAATGGAAACAACCTCTTAGAACTCATTTTCACAATAACAACAACTCCACCTATAGGATCATAAACCTCACAAGCACAATTCTTCATGGTGACATTATAACCTTTTTTCTAAAAATGGACTAAACATAGTAAATTATCTTCAAAGAAGGAACATACAAGACATTATTTTTACAAAGCCATTCTTGGTTCAAATTCTAATGTCATCCTTTCCCATCATGCTCATAGTAGAGCAATCACTAAAACTAACCGTAAAACAAAAATCTTCATTTAAATGAGAAAAAGAAGACTTACTTCCACTCATGTGGTTACTACAACTAGTATCTACATAGAAAATATCTTACTCAGGTTCCTTTTTTAGGTTGAACCGCGATTAATAAGGTCTCTACTTCTTTATTCTCAATAAAATTGGATTTCTCCTCCTTTTTGTTAAGTAGTCTAGTATAACATTCAGAATGACAATGACTAAGTTTATGACATTTGAAACACTTTACTTTATATTTTTCAATATGTCGTGCTTTACTTTTTCCTTGATTATAATTGGTTCTAAAACTCTTACTGTCATCTCTATTATGTCAACCTTTATCTCCATGACTTCCCCTTCCTCTACCTCTCCCTCTCCTCTTTCCCCTTGCTCCAACTCATCTTTTTCTCATGGACTAACAAGGAGCTCTGTAATTCATCAATAGAGAATGCATATATATTTTTTGACTCCTCAATGGCGTAAACAATATAACCAAACTTTGGTGATAAAAAGTGCAAGATCTTTTTAACAATGGTAGCATCCTTCATCTTCTCTTTATGAAATCATATCTTATTGATAATCTTCATGGTTCTAACACAATAGATAATTACAGATTCTCCATCCCTCATTTGTAAGGTCTCAAAGTCCCTCCTCAAGACTTAAAGTTGTGATCGCTTCACTTTGACAGAGTCTTGATACTTCTTCTTCATTGAATCCTAAATATCCTTGGAAGTGTCTTTGCAAAGAACAATTTCTAAGGTGGAACAATCAATAGCTTGAAAAATAAATCTTTTCGCCTTTATATTTTATAGTTTTCTTGCCTCGAACTTTACCTTTTGGCCATCTTTTAATGTTTCATCTTCCGTCAATGCTTCAATGCCAGACTCAATAATGGACCAATACTCTTTTGATCACTGATAAGTGTCCAACATGACACTTATTTGGTAAAAATTATGGTGTAATAACAAGTAATTGGAACATAAATGATCACAAATTCATTGGAAATTGACTGAAAACTAAGTAACCCATGCAAATTCTAAATTGTACAGTTTTAAAGATTTTTGGTGATGAATCACTGTGAATCTGATGTGTTTTCATTGTGTGCAACCTGTCACAGGATTTCGTGTTGCCAACGCAAGAGCCAACTGTGTTGGACATGTACGTAAATAACCAACACCTATAAAAGATCCAGAACAGAACAAAAGAGTTTAGAACGCAGAAACAAAGTCACCTCTCTCTTGTCAGTTAGCCCAGACCCCCCTTTTCGCTGGAGTCGATTCTGGTGGTGGAGGGCCTGTAGGGTAGAGGATCAACGTGTAGCTGCTGTCCTGTGGATGCTAACTCCATCCCTTCTATTTTCTTCTCTGTTTTCTTTCTTATGATGTGTAATTAGACTCTTGTTAGGAAAGGAAGGATCCATTTTCTGAACCTATGTGATCTGGGATTTTTATATGAATTCAAGTTCACGTTTTCTTTCAGTTGATTGTTCTTTTCTATGCATAAAGCTTCTATAAATTGGTCATTTGTAGATTGAATTTGGATTCTTATTAACAATTGGGAAATTGGATTAGGAATTGGAATTGAGAGTGAACAACATAACTGCGGGTGCTTTAGGAAAAAAGATTCATAGTTATGAGATTGTGTGGATTCTTGAACTTAAAGCTCACTTCAATGAGGAATCACTAAGGGATTAGGATTACTAATTCGGGTAAAGTGTTGATGAGGCAAGGGATTGACCTTCAACTCGCATAAGAGAATTAAATCTTCAGTCATATCTTTAACTTGCATGAAAGTAAAGAATTTAGATTACATTAGGTTCAATTTGGTGAACTTTGACCCTAACACCTTCCATAAATCAATTTTCTCACATTTGTGTTGTATTGCAAGTGTTGGATAGTTTCTGAATCTGTTTTAACCAGTTTTATGCATGCTGGAGCAGTATTTAATTAAGTGCAGTTCATTTACATTCACGTTAACAACAACTTCCCATAACCTTAGTTCAAATAGTGGATGATAAGTGTCCAATAAGACACTTATTTGGAACATAATTCAATGTAATTGCAAGTAATTGAAGCATAAAACACCATTAAAACATGAGAAAATGACCAAAAACTGAATAACCCATGCACAATCTGGAAAATACAGTTTTAGAGTCTTTTGGGGTGATAAATTATCATAAATCTGATGTATTTTAATTTCTGCAATACTGTTAAAGGGTTCGCGTTGGCAACGCAGTTGGGCCGCGTTGGAAAAGCGACGCTACAGACCAGTAGCTATAAAAGGCCCAGAACAAAATGAAAATAGGGCATCATTCACTCTACCCACTGATCTATCTCTAGAGCGCAGACCTAGAGGATAGAGCCGCTGTTTCCCCATACGCTGGTTCTATTCTGGGTGAAGGAGGAACCCTAGGACGGAAGACGAAGTGCATCTGCAGCGTGCTGCCATGATCATGACTTTCTCTTCTTCCTCTATTTTCTTCTTCTTCATTATGTGTAACTGAGTCCCTGTTGGGGAAGGATGAATCCTTAACTGATCTTATGTAATCCAGATCATGCATTTATTTAAGATTGTTTTCCTTTAACGTTGATTATTCATCTCTTTGCTTAATGATTTTATGACTTGGCCACTTATAAATTGAATCTATATTCTTCTTCGCAATTAGGAAATTGGTTTAAGAATTGGAACTGGGATTGAATAACACAATTGTGAAGGCTCTAGGGATAGAGGTTCACGTTTGTGAGATCGTTTGAATTCTTGAACGTAAGGCTCACTGCAAATTAGGAATTGCTAAGGAATTAGGATTCCTAATTTGCTGTGAAGGATTGCTGAGTCAAGGGATTGACCTTCAATCACTAATTCATGAATTCGATCTTCAACTACCGTTTATCTTAAGTATACGTAATGATCAAGGATTACATAGGGGAAGTTTTGGTGAAATCCAACCCTAACCTCTTCCATAATTTGAATTCTTACACATTTATATTAGTTCTTGATTGTTTGACAGTTTAGAGTTTATTTTGAGTAGTTTCAGGCAAACTGGAACAGGGTTCCAGATTAGTGACAGAATCTGTGAATCTGGTTATTTTTCTATTTGCATTACCTACGCGCTTAAACTTGCATTACCTACGTGACCCCATAACTGAGTTCAATTAGTAGACTAGTAGGAATTCAGTATTTGAACCAAATCCCTGTGGAGACGATACTCTTACTCATTCTTTACTTCACAAAACGATAAGGTGCACTTACCTTAACACGTTTTACACCAACAAGTTTTTGGCGCTGTTGCCGGGGATTTATTTTTCAATATTGAAAAGTACGACGAAGACACTAGATTGAGCAATTCTGTTTTATATTTATGACTCTGTTACATACTGATTATTTCTTTGGTTTAATCTTGTTTAACTTGTTTATGCGAGGTAAACAAGAGCATGAATTGATCTTTGAAACTGAGATTGAAAAGCTCGCAAGAAGAAACCGAAGGGAAACAAGATTACGAAAGGTGCAACAAGAGCAACAGAGACTACAAGGGACCAGCTAAGAAAACCTTGTGCATCACTCTATCATGGAGGAACACCAGCTTAACAGGAGAATTACGTTGGGAGAGTACGCTGTCCCAAATTTTGCAGGTTGCAGTGCTAGCATTGTGAGACCACCAATCGCTGCGAACAACTTTGAAATTAAACCTGCCCTACTCCATCTAGTGCAACAGGACCAGTTTGGAGGAAGTGAAGTGGAAGACCCAAACCTCCACCTTTCAAGCTTTCTCCAAATATGTGACACAATCAAGATGAATGGCGTCTCTGACGAAGCGATCTGATTGAGATTATTCCCTTTTTCTTTAAGAGATCGTGCCAAGTATTGGTTGCAAACCCAACCAAGAGGAAGTATTACTACCTAGGAGAATTGGTATCCAAATTTCTCATGAAGTACTTCCCACCCTCTATATACAACAAGCTGAGAGGAGAGATCTCCTGTTTCGGTCAGAAGGAAGGAGAGTCACTCTATGAGGCTTGTGAATGGTTTAAGGAGCTCTTACGGAAGTGTCCATACCATGGCTTCTCCGATGTCCATCAAGTTCATATTTTCTACAATGGAGTCAAGCCAGTCACAAGACTCATCATAGATGTCTCAGCAGGAGGATCCCTGAATACTAAAACTGCAGAGGAGGCCATAGAGCTAATTGAAATAATGGCTTCCAACGAGTATCAATCACCAACTGATAGAAGCGTTCCCAAGAGAGGTGTGCTGGAATTGGACACGCAAGCTGAAATACTTGCTCAAAACAAGCTGATCTCACAGCAGCTGGAGGCTTTGACAAAACAGTTACAGGTCTTCAACGTAGGAAACCCTCAACTAGCACAAGTCCTAAAATGTGACTTTTGTGGGGGAGAACATGAAAACAGATGCTGTGACATAGACGTAACAGGAACCTCCAACCAGGAGCAAGTGCACTATATGGGCCAGTCACAAAGGCCTAAGTATCCTCCTTATTCTAACTCATATAATTCTAATTTCAGGAACCAGAACAACCCTAGGAGGAACGGACAGTATGCGCAGCAACAACCCACTCAACAGCAGACAAACCAACCACAGGAAAACTCTGCAGACTTGGGGAACATACTTAGCCAGTTCATGCAATCCACTCAAGCATCCATCAAGAATTTGAAGAATCAGGTGGGATAGTTGTCCAAACAACTCACCGAAAGAAACGCTAGGAGTTTTCCCAGTGATACAACACTGAATCCCAAGGAGCAATGCAATGCCATCACAACAAGGAGTGGAAAGATGATAGAACCAAGACTGCCCACAATACCAAAGACAGAAGAAAACATAATCAGACCAACCAATAATCTTTCTTGATCCAAGAGATCAATCCATCAGGGCAAAACGAAATGCAATCTAAAGGAGAACCAGCAGTCAATCCACAAGCAGCAGCAAAGGAAGAACAGAAGAAGGACTTCCATGACAGGCCAGTGAGAAAAAGAAAAAAGAAACTATTTGAGGAAGCCGTAGCCAATGGGGAAAAAGCTACGTTGGCAACGCCAAATATCCCATTTCCTCTTACTGAAGAGTACAGTGCCATCATTCAAAGGAAGCTGCCTCAGAAGCTGAAAGATCTAGGATCTTTTGCAATTCCCTGCACCATTGGGAATTTGTAGATTGGAAAGGCATTATGTGACTTAGGAGCTAGCATCAAATTGATGCCCCTTTCCATAATGAAGAAACTGGAAATAGAGGAAGTGAAGCCTACTATGATGTGCCTCCAACTGGCTAATCGATCAATTAAACATCCATATGGCGTGGTGGAAGACCTCCTGGTCAAGGTAGACAGATTCATATTCCCAGCTGACTTTGTGGTGTTGGATATGGAGGAAGATCTTGAAATTCCTTTGATCCTAGGGAAGACCATTCCTTGATACGGGGAGAGCACTTATTAATGTGCGGCAAAGGGACAGCCCCGATGTTGAGGGTGCGGGATGAAAAGGTGACGTTCAACGTGTTTGAAGCCATGAAACACCCTGAAACGACCACATTGCATGAGGATGGACGCGTTAGCCTTGTTGCCAATAACGCGTTAACAACGGCCCATTACCCTCTTGAAAAACATGACAGTGAGTCTATTACCGGAAGGAGGAGTACTGCGCAAGCTAAAGGCCTAAGCCGGGGAGAGGAAAACGAGTCAAGGTGTGGAGGAATGCATAGCCACACTTGAAGCTAATCCTCCCATAAAATCGTGTTCACAAGCCTACGAAGGTTTGCCAAGGAAGAAGGAAAAATTGGACAACCCACAAGCGAATTGAAGCAGCTCCCACCTCACCTCCGTTATGCATTCTTAGAAAAAGCACACATTCCCAGTAATTGTGAGCAACTCCTCAATGAGCAAGAAAGAGAGAAACTGCTGAGGATCTTAAGAGCTCACAAATCTGCCATTGGATGGACTATTTCAGATCTGAAAGAATAAGTCCTTCCTTCGCATGCACAAGATCTTAATGGAGGAAGATTTTAAACGTAGTACAGCCCCAACGAAGACTCAATCCAACCATGAAAGGGTTGTGAAGAAAGAGGTCCTTAAGCTATTGGATGCGGGGATTATCACCCAATCTGCGATAGCTCTTGGTTAGCCCGGTTCAGGTTGTACCTAAGAAAGGAGGATCGGTGATCCCAATGAGAAAGAACGAACTTATGCCTACAAGGACATGTAACTGGTTGGCATATGTGCATAGATTACGAAGACTCAATGAATCCACCAGAAAAGATCACTTCCCTCTTCCATTCATGGATTTGGATGCTAGAAAGACTAGGTGGGCACGCCCATTGTTTTTACGGTTGAATACTCGGTTACAACCAGTTGAGTGGATCTAAGGACCAAGAGAAAACTGCCTTCACTTGCCCGTATGGAATCTTTGCTTATCTTCGGATGCCTTTCAGATTGTGTAATGCACCTGCCACATTTCAAAGATACATGTTAGCCATCTTCTCTGACATGGTGGAGGACTTTATTGAAGTCTTCATGGATGACTTCTCAGTGTTTGGCTCTGATTATGATAATTGCCTGAGTAACCTGTGCTGTGTGCTGAAACGATGCGAGGAAACCAACCTAGTGCTCAATTGGGAAAAATGTCACTTCATGGTGCAAGAAGGCATCGTCCTAGGACACAAGGTCTCGTCAATGGGGGTAGAAATTGATAAAGCCAAGGTTGAAGCCATTGAGAGACTTCCTCCTCCTGTAAATGAGAAAGGAGTGAGAAGTTTCCTTGGGCATGCTGGATTCTATAGGAGATTCATCAAGGACTACTCCAAAATATCTAAACCATTATGTGACCTATTGATGAAAGATGCTAAATTCAGATTTGATGATGCATGTTTGAAGGCGTTCAACATACTCAAAGAAAGGCTTACCACAACACCTATACTTGCAGCCCCCGACTGGAGTCTCCCATTTGAACTCATGTGTGATGCAAGTGATTTTGCTGTAGGTGCTGTGTTAGGACAGCAGAAAGACAAGAAACTACACGTCATATACTACGCTAGCAAGGTGCTGAATAGTGCACAGTTGAACTACACAACAACTGAAAAAGAGCTGCTAGTCATTGTCTACGCTTTTGACAAGTTCAGGTCATATTTAATTGGTGCTAAGGTAATTGTGTATACTGACCATGCTGCTTTGAAACATTTGTTGTCAAAACAGGAGGCAAAATCGAGGCTGATCAGGTGGATCCTACTCCTCCAAGAGTTCAATTTTGAAATCCAAGATCGAAAGGGCAAGGACAATGGTGTAGCTGATCACTTATCCAGGGTTCTTACACAAATCATAGAAGATGAGAAAGTATTAATCAACGAGGAATTTCCAGATGAGAAGCTGTTAGCCATTGCTGTTGCACCATGGTACGCGATGATATAGCGCAATTTCAAAGCTACAAATTATCCAGAATGAATGAGTCTGGCGGCAAAAGGAAGAAGGCGTACCATGACGATAAATTCTACCTGTGGGATGAACCCTTCCTATACAAACGAGGTGTGGATGGACTACTTGAAGGTGTCCACGTGAAGAGCAAAGAGACATCTGTGCCTTGCCATAGCTCAGCCTATGGAGGCCACTTCAATGGAAGAAGGACAACAGCTAAGGTGCTACAGAGCGGATTCTTTTGGCCTACATTATTCAAGGATGCCAAAGATTTTACTGTTTCGTGTGATGCCTGCCAACGCAACGGAAATGCCTCAAAGAGAGATGAAATGTCTCTCACTAACATATTAGAAGTGGAGTTGTTTGACGTGTGGGGCATAGATTTCATGGGACCATTCCCTTCCTCAGGCTCTAATGAGTATATCCTGCTGGTTGTAGATTATGTGTCAAAATGGGTAGAAGCTATCCCTACACACACGTGTGATGCTAAATCTGTAATAAGATTTCTGAGGAAGCACATTCTGTCTAGATTTGGTGTCCCACGCATTCTGATTAGTGATAGGGGAATGCATTTCTATAACAAGCAGCTAAAAGCATTTCTGAGCAAATATGGCGTTAGGCATAGAATCACCACAGCGTATCATCCACAAAGTAACGGTCAAGTTGAGGTTTCCAACAGAGAAATAAAGAGGATCCTGGAGAAGATGTGTGAGACGACTCTGGGGGAATGTTGACCAAAACAGGTTAGATGACGCACTCTGGGCCTATAGAACGACTTTCAAAACACCCATTGGTATGTCGCCACTTTGGTTGGTGGGAAAGCACATGCCAACACAGTAGGAACTTGAGCATAAGGCATACTAGGCAACAGATTTCTCAATTTCAATGCCAGCCGCCAGAGAGAATAATTGTTATGCAGCTGCATGAACTAGAGAATTTACGCCTCAATGCCTACGAAAACGCAAAGATCTCTGAGGCAAAGACCAAGCAATGACATGACAAAGCGATCCAAACACGAGTCTTTGAACCTGGACACTGGTTTTGGTTTCTTTGTTCAACTCCAGGTTTAAATTGTTTCCAGGAATGTTGAAGTCCAAGTGGTCAGGTCCTTTTGTGATTAAAGAAGTTTCAGACTATGGTGCCATCACCCTTGAAGATATGCAGTCCCAAAGAAGCTTCAAAGTCAATGGCCAGCGTGTCAAGCATTATCATGGAGGTGAAATCAGCAGGGAGAAGACTACTTGCACCCTTCAGTCACTTGACTGAATCTCAAACTGTCAAGCTAGGGACATTAAACAAGCACTGCAAGGGAGGCAACCCTTGAAAAACTAGTTTTTCCCTTTCATTTTAATTTAAATTGACAAAAGTATATGTAAATACTAAGTAGAATAAATAAAAGTCTCGATGATTATTCATGCGAGTTTGGAGAGTGGAGCATGCTTGGGTACTGCTATCACGGGACGGTTGTTGCTGGATGATGTGAATTACAACAAATTCTTTTTTTGTTCTGGTTTGCGTAGCCAATAGAAAGCGTCTGCGTGGCCAACGCAATGGTTATGCAGCAAAGAAGTAAAGTCTGATTTTGGAACAGAGGAGGTCAGACCCAATACAACACAGAAAACCCTTTCGGGGATACCCAAAGCGGCCTGGTGTCTTGCTGGTGTATGATGCATACTTGCCTATCCCTGACTTGCAAATTGGTTGAAGAACCCAAAGAACATCTTTGAAGAATCCTAAGGTTACGCAATCTATCATAAATTGTATCTTTGGAGGTGGCTGGACCAGCCATGAAAGAACAGAAATGACATGTTACATGCCCGGAATTTCACAAACACACATGTTCCACACCAAGGACCTTGGCTAACCTAACCACTTGGTGAGATCTTTCCAAATGGTTTTAAATAGTGAATTGTGCATTAGATCAATAAGTGAAATCTAACTCAAACTATTACGATCTTTGTTTGAATGCGATACATTAATTATGCGGAATTTAAAATGAATTCACATGAATCTGCATTCTACCCGGTTGCGTTTGCCAACTAACCACATACGTGCCCAAGCGTGGGTCAGTGAAGCACCACATTGCTACTTTCCTCTGTCGATCACGAACACATTCATGCATAGTTCACCACTGAATAAGCCTGATGTAAGGGTTTTCTCAACCCACCACTCAAATCAATCTTTAACATCATTCCTCTTCCTCTCCAATGAGCATCAATTTTAATAGAACCTCATTCTCCACGGCATGGAGAGATTTCACGATCCCTAAATGTTCAATTGCATGATGCGAGAATGTAGCATGATTGAATGAGAATTTACTTTGTTTTTCTGTTATGGTTTGCAACAATTAATTTGTAATGCATGTTCTAGGCTTGCACAAATTGCTTGTGAGCGGTTGGACCTCAACACTTATTTCTTTTGTGTGTGTATGGTCCCAAATTGAGTTTCATTCTAGAAGTTGCCCTGTTTCTTAGTTGAAATCCAGTATCCCATGCTTGCATAAACAGGATTAAGGCACTTCTTTGATATGCACCTACTTGACCAAATGACCTACCTTGCATTCTTGTCCATTGTTTAGCCCCTTGAGCCTTATGCCCAATTCTTTGTGTTTGATTATCTCATTTCCAGCCAAGACTGTGAAAAACCATGAATATGCCTAGCCAAAGGAACTAGGAGAAGGTTGCTTGTATCTGAGGTTAAGTTTTACACTAAGTTTGGAATTTCTTGAGGACAAACAACAATTCTAAGTTTGGGGTTGCTTGAGGACAAGCAACATTTCTAAGTTTGGGGTTGCTTGAGGACAAGCAATATTTCTAAGTTTGGGGTTAAGGGTGTCAGTAGCAGTATAAGTGGCAATGGGTTTCCAAAAAAAAAAAAAAAAACACACACACAAAAAAAAACACAAAAAAAAAGGATTCGAATACCCAAATAGGGTAAAGAAAAATTGAAAACAGGAACACACTTCTATGGGGTGATCTTGCATCTCCAAACTAATGGAAAGTTAATTCTCCAACCCTCTCATAGTTTCTTTGGCTTAAATAAACCCACTTCCCAAATTCCACCCACCTTTCACCTAAGCCACATTACAACCCATTACAAGACCTTTTTGATTTATGTAAGCATCGACTCATTGGTAGAGATAGAGAATAGGGGCAAGCCTATGGTAATGGAATTTTGATTTGGAGACATAGAGAGAAACACCTAACCCAAACACTTGAGAGAAAGAGTGAAACACTTAACCTTATGAGAGTTACAAGTCTAGGTCATGTTTCCTTAATAGCAAACTGCTGTAACCATAATATAAACACTATTTTACTCACAATTTCATGCTATATTCTTATGATGTGTAATTAGACTCTTGTTAGGAAAGGAAGGATCCATTTTCTGAACCTATGTGATCTGGGATTTTTATATGAATTCAAGTTCACGTTTTCTTTCAGTTGATTGTTCTTTTCTATGCGTAAAGCTTCTATAAATTGGTCATTTGTAGATTGAATTTGGATTCTTATTAACAATTGGGAAATTGGATTAGGAATTGGAATTGAGAGTGAACAACATAACTGCGGGTGCTTTAGGAAAAAAGATTCATAGTTATGAGATTGTGTGGATTCTTGAACTTAAAGCTCACTTCAATGAGGAATCACTAAGGGAATAGGATTACTAATTCGGGTAAAGTGTTGATGAGGCAAGGGATTGACCTTCAACTCGCATAAGAGAATTAAATCTTCAGTCATATCTTTAACCTGCATGAAAGTAAAGAATTTAGATTACATTAGGTTCAGTTTGGTGAACTCTGACCCTAACACCTTCCATAAATCAATTTTCTCACATTTGTGTTGTATTGCAAGTGTTGGATAGTTTCTGAATCTGTTTTAACCAGTTTTATGCATGCTGGAGTAGTATTTAATTAAGTGCAGTTCATTTACATTCACGTTAACAACAACTTCCCATAACCTTAGTTCAAATAGTGGATGATAAGTGTCCAATAAGACACTTATTTGGAACATAATTCAATGTAATTGCAAGTAATTGAAGCATAAAACACCATTAAAACATGAGAAAATGACATAAAACTGAATAACCCATGCACAATTTGGAAAATACAGTTTTAGAGTCTTTTGGGTGATAAATTATCATAAATCTGATGTGTTTTAATTCTACGCATCATTCGGGGTTCGCGTTAGCAACGAAAGTTGAGGCACGCGTTGGACATGACGCCGCCGAGACCAGTAGCTATAAAAAGCCCAGAACAGAACGAAAATAGGGCATCATTCACTCTACCCACTGATCTATCTCTAGAGCGCAGACCTAGAGGATAGAGCCGTCGTTTCCCCATACGTTGGTTCTATTCTGGGTGAAGGAGGAACCCTAGGACGGAAGACGAAGTGCATCTGCAGCGTGCTGCTATGATCATGACTTTCTCTTCTTCCTCTATTTTCTTCTTCTTCATTATGTGTAACTGAGTCCCTGTTGAGGAAGGATGAATCCTTAACTGATCTTATGTAATCCAGATCATGCATTTATTTAAGATTGTTTTCCTTTAACGTTGATTATTCATCTCTTTGCTTAATGCTTTTATGACTTGGCCACTTATAAATTGAATCTATATTCTTCTTCGCAATTAGGAACTTGGTTTAAGAATTGGAACTGGGATTGAATAACACAATTGTGAAGGCTCTAGGGATAGAGGTTCACGTTTGTGAGATCATTTGAATTCTTGAACGTAAGGCTCACTGCAAATTAGGAATTGCTAAGGAATTAGGATTCCTAATTTGCTGTGAAGGATTGCTGAGTCAAGGGATTGACCTTCAATCACTAATTTGTGAATTCGATCTTCAAATACCGTTTATCTTAAGTATATGTAATGATCAAGGATTACATAGGGGAAGTTTTGGTGAAATCCAACCCTAACCTCTTCCATAATTTGAATTCTTACACATTTATATCAGTTGTTGAGTGTTTGACAGTTTAGAGTTTATTTTGAGTAGTTTCAGGCAAACTGGAACAGGGTTCCAGATTAGTGACAGAATCTGTGAATCTGGTTATTTTTCTATTTGCATTGCCTACGCGCTTAAACTTGCGTTACCTACGTGACCCCATAACTGAGTTCAATTAGTGGACTAGTAGGAATTCAGTATTTGAACCAAATCCCTGTGGAGACGATACTCTTACTCATTCTTTACTTCACAAAACGATAAGTTGCACTTGCCTTCAGACGATTTCTCACTAACAGTGGACTAGTAGGAATTTAGTAATTGAACCAAATCCTTGTGGAGACGATACCCTTTTTCACCCTTTACTCTGAAAAGCGATAAGGTGCACTTGCCTTACAGTTTTATATCAAAAAGTTTTTGGTGCCATTGCCGGGGATTTGTTTTTCAATATTGATGAGTACTATGAGTGCCACTAGATTGAGCCATTTTATTTGATTTGCTGTATAAATTCTATTTTCAGATTGATTTCCTTCTGAGTTTAATCTTGCAGATACCTTGTTATGCGAGGTGAATAAGATCAGGAGTTAACTTTTGAACCTAAAATTGAAAAGCTAGCAAGAAGAAACCGAAAGGAAGCAAGGATAAGAAAAGCACAACATGAGCAACTGATAGTGCGAGGGGTCAACGAAGAGCACCCTGTACACCGCTCATCATGGAGGAACACCAGCATAACAGGAGAATCACTCTGGGAGAGTACGTTGTTCCAAATTCTGCAGGCTGCAACACAAGTATCATGATGCCATCGATTGTTACCAACAATTTTGAAATGAAACCAGCACTTCCCATGTAGTCCCAGTAGGACCAATTTGGGGCAGTGAAGTGGAGGATCCGAACCTCCACCTTTCAAGTTTTCTCCAGATATGTGACACAATCAAGATGAACGGAGTTTTCAAAGAAACGATCAGATTGAGATTATTCCCCTTCTCCTTAAGAGACCGTGCAAAGTATTGGCTTCAAACCCAACAAAGAGGGAGCATCACTACGTTGGAGGAATTAGTATCCAAATTCCTCATGAAGTACTTCTCGCCCTTTAAATATAACAAGCTGAAAGGAGAGATTTCATGCTTCAGCCAAAAAGAAGGAAAGTTACTCTATGAAGCTTGGGAGCAGTTTAAGGAGCTTATAAGGAAGTGTCCACGTCACGGCTTTTCTGATATGCACCAAATTTACATTTTCTACAATGGAGTTAAGCTAGCCACAAGGATTATCATCGACGCTTCAGCCAAAGGATCTCTGAATGCCAAAATTGCAGAGGAAGCCATGAAACTAATTGAAATAATGGCTTCGAATGAGTACCAGTCACCAAATGATAGAAGCATGCCAAGGAAGGGCATGTTGGAGTTGGACACACAAACTACACTACTTGCTCAAAATAAATTGATTTCCTAGCAATTGGAGGCTCTAACAAAACAGTTACAGGTTTTCAACGTGGGAACCTCACAGCAATAACAAGCTCTAAACTGTGATTTTTGTGGGGGAGAGCATGAGAATAGATGTTGTGATACAGATATGACAAGAACATCTTGTCAGGAGCAGGTACATTATATGGGCCAGCCATAAAGGCCTAAATACCCTCCATTTTCTAACTCTTATAACCCAAATTTCAGGAACCAGAATAATTCCTCCAAGAGGAATGGACCATATATGCAGCAACAATCCCCTTAACAACAGGAAGATAAACCTCAAGATAACTCTGCTGATCTGGGAAACCTACTCAGCCAGTTTACTTAATCAACCCAGGACTTCCATAAAAATTTGGAAAATCAAGTGGGGCAGCTGGCCAAACAGCTAATAGAAAGAAATGCTAAAAGCTTTCCCAGTGACACAACAGTGAACCCCAAAGAACTGCAATGTAATCACAACAAGGAGTGGAAAGGTGGTAGAACCTCACCCACCAAAATTGAAAAAAACAGGAGACTACCAAGCTATACAGGAATAATGTGCTGCTAATCCAGTGGAAGAGACATCCAAAAACGAAGAAGAAAAGCAACCTGAAAGAGATTCTGCATTAAGTCCACAAACAGCAACTAGGGAGGATCAGAAGAAAGAACTCAAGGAAAGACCAACAAGGAAAAGAAAAAAGCAATTGTTTGAGGAAGCCGTTGCCAACGCAAAGAAATTCCCGTTGGCAACACAAACTGTTCCATTTCCACAGACTGAAAAAGCAACAAGAGGAAAAGAAATTTTCAAAATTCTTGGATATATTCAGGAAGCTGCAGATTAACATCCCATTGGCCAAAGCATTGGAATAAATGCCATCCGATGCGAAGTTTATGAAGGAACTACTTTCTAAAAAGAGAAAAATGAAGGAAGATGAAACTGTAGCTCTCACAAAGGAGTGCAGTGTGATCATTCAACGAAAGCTTCCTTAAAAGTTTAAGGATCCAGGCTCTTTCACCATTCCCTGTTCTATTGGTAACTTACAGATTGGAAAAACATTATGTGATCTAGGAGCTAGCATCAACTTTATGCCTTTTTCTATATTGAAAAGACTGGAAATAGAAGAGGTGAAACCCACTATAATGTGTCTCCAGCTAGTTGATAGATTAATTAAATATCCCTATGGCATTGTAGAAGACCTCCTGGTCAAGGTTGACAGGTTTATCTTTCCAGTAGATTTTGTGTTGCTGGACATAGAGGAAGATAATGAAATACCATTGATCTTGGGAAGACCATTTCTCGCCACAAGGCGGGTACTGATTGACGTATAACAAGGAGAATTGATGCTGAGAGTACAGGATGAAAATGTCACATTCAATGTCTTTGAAGTCATGAAACACCCTACTGAATCTTCTCATTGCATGAGGGTGGATGCGTTGGCCATGCTGCTGCCAGGTTCTCTTGAAAAACAGGATGATGACTCCATTCTTGAAGGAGTACTATGGCAATCTAAAGGTCTAAACCAGGGGAGAGAAGAAGAAAACCAAGACATGGAGGAATGCATAGCCAAACTTGAAGCTAATTCTCCTATGATGACAGGTTCACAGCCCCTTGAACACTTGAAAAAGGAAGAAAAAAGAATGGACAACCCATAGACAGAACTGAAATAGCTCCCATCTCACCTCCGTTATGCATTTTTGGGAGAAAAGAACATATTTCTAATGATTATGAGCAGTTCCCTCAATGAAGTTGAAGAGGAGAAGCTGTTGAGAATTCTAAAGGCTCACAAATTTGCACTCGGATTGACTATTTTAGATTTGAAGGGAATAAGCCCTTCTTTTTGCATGCACAAAATTCTAATGGAGGAAGACTCCAAACCTATAGTACAGCCCAAAGAAGACTCAACCCCACCATGAAGGAAGTTGTGAAAAAAGAAGTCCTCAAATTGTTAGATGCAGATATTATTTATCCTATTTCAGATAGCTTGTGGGTTAGCCCAATTCAGGTTGTACCTAAAAAGGGAGGAATAACAATGATCCCTAATGAGAAGAATGAGCTCATTCCTAGAAGAACGGTCATTGGTTGGCGTATGTGCATAGACTACAGAAAATTCAATGAGTCCACCAGGAAAGACAACTTCCCTTTTCCAATCATGGATCAAATGTTGGAAATGTTAGCGGGCCATGCCTACTACTTGGATGGTTATTCTGGCTACAATCAGATTGTGGTGGATCCTAAAGACTAAGAAAAGACTGCTCTCACATGCCCCTATGGTATCTTTGCATATCACCGGATGCCCTTTGGGTTGTGCAATGCACCTGCCACATTCAAAGGTGCATGCTGGCTATTTTCTTTGACATTGTGGAGAATTTTATTGAAATCTTCATGGATGATTTCTCAGTCTTTGGCTTTAACTATGACAACTGCTTGAGCAACCTTTCTTATGTGCTGGAAAGATGCCAACCTAGCACTGAACTGGGAGAAATGCCACTTTATGGTATAGGAAGGTGTTGTGTTAGGACACAAGATCTCATCAAGAGGTGTGGAAGTAGATCGAGCCAAGGTTGAAGCTATTGAAAGACTCCTCCTCTGGTAAATTGTAAAAGGAGTGAGGAGCTTCCTTGGACATGCTGGATTCCATAGAAGATTCATTAAAGACTTTTCCAAGATATCTAAACCACTGTGTGACCTCTAATGGAAAGAAGCTGAATTCAGATTTGATGATTCCTATTTGAAGGCATTTAACACACTTAAAGAAAGACTAATCACAACTCCTATAAATTTCAGTTCTCGATTGAAGTCTCCCTTTTGAACTCATGTGTGATGCAAGTGATGCTGCTGTGGGGGCTGTGTTAGGATAACAAAAAGATAAGAGGTTACATGCCATATATTATGCTAGTAAGGTGCTAAACAGTGCACAAGTGAACTACACAACCATTGAAAAAGAGCTGCTAGCTGTTGTCTATGCTTTTGACAAATTCTGCTCCTATTTAATTGGTACCCAGGTAACTGTCTATACTGACCATGGTTCCTTGAAACATTTTCTGTCAAAATAGAAGGCAAAACCAAGGCTGATTAGGTGGATTCTACTCGTCCAAGAATTTGATTTTGAGATCCAAGACCGAAAAGGAAAGGATAATGGCGCAACTGATCACTTGTCTTGGCTGCCGATGAAAGCATATAGGATGAGAAAATTTTGATTAACGAGGAGTTTCCAGATGAGAAGCTACTGTCCATCGTTGTTGCACCATGGTATACGAATATGAAAAATTTCAAAGCTGCGAACATCATTCCAGCAGAAATGTCATGGCAACAGCGGAAAAATCTCTTTCATGACAGCAAATTCTACCTATAGGATGAGCCCTTCTTGTACAAACAGGGTGTGGACGAATTGATCGGAATGAGTATCACACAGGAAGAGAAAAAAGATATTCTGTGGCATTGCCATAGCCCAGCCTATGGAGGCCATTTCAATGGTAAAAAAATAACTACCAAGGTACTACAAAGTGGATTTTTATGGCCCGCCCTATTCAAGGATGCTACGGACTTTGTGGTTATATGTGATGCCTGCCAACGCAGTGGAAATGTCTCAAGGAAAGATGAGATGTCCCTCACTAACATTTTAGAAGTAGAACTATTTGACGTATGAGGCATAGGTTTCATGGGGTCGTTTCCCTCATCCTATTCTTATGAATACATCTTGTTGGCTGTAGACTACGTCTCAAAGTGAGTTAAGGCTGTCCCTACACATACTTGTGATGCCAAAGTTGTGGTTAAATTTCTCAAGAAGCATATTCTGTCTAGATTTAGTGTCCCACGCATTCTCACTTCTGTAACAAGCAGCTGGAAACAGTCCAGAGTAAATATGGAGTTAGGCACAAAGTTGCCACAACATATCATCCACAGAGTAACGGGAAAGCTGAAGTTTCCAACAGGGAAATAAAGAGAATCTTGGAAAAATTTGTGAACAGCTCTAGGACAGATTGGGCCAATAGGTTGGATGACGCATTATGGGCCTACAAGAACAACTTTCAAACTCCAATTGGTATGTCTCCATACCAGCTTGTTTTTGGGAAAGCATGCCACCTTCCTGTCGAACTTGAGCATAAGGCATACTGGGCAACCAAATTCCTAAATTTCAATGCCAAAGCAGCTCGAGAAAGTAGACTGTTATAGTTGCATCAATTGGAGGAATTTCGCCTCAATGCCTATGAAAATGCAAAAATTTACAAAGCCAAGACCAAGCAATGCATGATAAGATGATCAAACACAAAGTATTTGAACCTATAGAGCTAGTCTTGTTGTTCAAATCCAGGTTGATACTGTTTCCAGGGAAGCTGAAGTCCAAATGGTCAGGTCCCTTTGTGATTAAAGAAGTTTCAGCTCATGGTGTTGTCACTCTTGAAGACATGCAATCCCAAAAAAGTTTCAAGTTAATGGGCAACGTGTCAAACACTATTTTGGAGGTGAATTCAGTAGGAAGAAAACTGCCTGCAATCTTCAGTCAATTGATTGAAATCCAAACTGTCAAGCTAAAGACATTAAACAAGCGTTGCAATGGAGACAACCCTTGGAAACTAGTTTTTCCCTTTTTCTTTTTTGTTAGTTTTGAGAAAATTTCATGTAAATATCATCTAGAATAATTGAAACTGTGCAGTTGAATATTCATGCAGGTTTTGGAGGACTGGAGCATGTCTAGATGTTGTTCTGAGAACATATGAATAGAGCACGATCCAACGATGGGCGGTCTTGTTTTACCGTGATGATGATACATCTCTTGTCTAATCGGGTGCCCAACAAAAGATGGCCCTGGGTGTCCAACAGAATCAAACTGTCATGATTAAGGGAGCAAAATCTGGACAAGAGATGTGAGGTCCAACCCAGCAACAATGCCCTCTTAGAAAATTCCAAAAGCAAGAAATGGAAGCTACTGCTGTATGAAGCATATCACAATTATTCCCACAATTTGCAATTGAATTGAAAGACCCAAGAGCAGATTGGGATGCTGGACTTCTACATTCTGTTCTGATATGTATGTTCAACGCAAGTTAACTCCTAAGTGGCCAACGAAATCAGGTTTGTGAGTGTTAATATGCAGGTTTGTCTTCTATGTTGATATGCATTGCCAACGTGATTAAGGTCGTGTAGCCAACGCAAAGTCACAGTTATGTGGGGGCCAAATTTTAACCTAAGTTGTTGCCCACATGCCTGACCTTTCGTATTCCATAAGTCCCAGGTATTAAAAAAAGGGCCAGGTAACCAACTCCTACTCACCCTGTCATTTTCAAACACTCTCCCTTACTTCACTCCCTTCGTCTCCCACTCGAAAACAATTTTTCATCCCTTCAATTGTAAAAGCACTCAGGTATGCATCCTTTTTCATCCTCGCCTTGCAATATCTGATTCTGAAACTAAAGGTTCATATTGAATTCTACAATGGTGAATGCTATTGACTTTCATACTAATGAGGTTACTTTGCATGAAGTTCTGTACATGCATAAACTATTCCTTCCCTAGTTAAATAGCTCACTGCAACAAGGGTTCTATTTACCTTTAAGGCATTACTGGGTTTGTATAAATCACTAATTTTAGGTCATCCTAGTTCTGCATCCATCCATGCATAATTATTTGGCTAATTGATTCTTTCATAGCATGAGAAAAATCTAAAACCATATCCCACTCATTCATTGCCATTTTCTACAGAATGACTTCCACTTCAAGGAACATGTGTAGGAAATCCACGCCTGCTGCAGCCCTCAGGGGAAAACCCAGAGCTTCCGACAGTCACCGCTTCAAGTTCGTAGAGAACGAGGAGAGGTTCAAGAAGCTTAAAGAGAACTCCATGGTCGGAGACAGAAAGTTGGACCTACACCAAGGTCACCCCCGCAAGCCACGCTCAACAAGATGTACATTGAATGTCACATCCTCACAAACCAGGAGCCACCACCACGTAGGGAACCTGGCCCTACTCTACCTCCTAGAATATATGAAATGCTAACTGAGCAAACAGAACTGTTAACTGCACAGCAGGCTTTCAACCGTCGCATTGGAGCACAGGTAGAAATCCTGCAGAGGAATCTACGCAAGGTTCACATTGGTATGAGGATGAACCAACAACCTCTGAAGAAGATAGGAAGGAATGTGAGGATGACCGATCATGACCTCTCCGATGTAACCGAGGAGCAGATCCTACAATGGATCGACTGGAGACATCGAGTGTTGGTGAACCTATAAGTCGCCCCGATATGGACGAGGGTAAAGGTAAGCGGCAGTTCTGAAGATTCAGTTTCCATTTCCAATTGTTTTGTTTTTGTATAGTTGAATCTGTTTCCTTTCTAGTTTCTAGAACAATTTGATAATTGATGGAATTTAATTCCTGGTATGTAATAGCTTAGTTTTAATTCTTGGTTATGCATTTCTACTTTTGAATAGCTGAACATAATTGAAATTGATCCTGAATTTTTGTTCCTAACCAAACATGTTGCCTATGTGATCTTGTTTAGGTACTACACACATTGAGTACCATCTTAACCACATGCACACATTGTGATGTGAACGTGGGCACCACGATAAGCAAAAGAGATCATCTCGAAGATTATCTATAAGGAATGGAAGGTCCTATGACGTGGAATAGGACCAAACATATGGAACAAGCACTTGAAGGTCTTATCAAGGAAGTTCAAGGAAAAGACTACGTGGATCCAAGCCCAATTCCAACATGCGTTCATTTATGTAGTCATATCATTGAAGATCTTAAGTGATAAAGTTTATGATTTACTATAGATTACATTAGGATTTACTATAGATTACATTAGGATTTGATATTTATCTAGAAGTTATTCGTTTTAAATTGGTTGAAATTCAAATTGCAATCTAATTAGGATTTCTAATTTGTTATCTTTTTTTTACTAGATTAGGTTCACTATAAATAGGGGCTAGGGATTCAGTGAAAAGACAGATTTTTGAGTACTAATCATATTTTCTCTTTAAGAGTTTTTCATCTCTGTGTGAGTTGATTCCCTTAGTTCTTGGGCAAAGAACTACCTTTTATAACGTTGGTTCTTCCGGCAGGTCGCGGTAAGGGTCACGTTCCTCTTGATAACCCGGTGCTCTCGCGAGTCGTGGTTGTGTCGGGTTCCTTTACCTTATCTCACATTATCTTACCTTACCCTTTCTTATCTTATCTTGATTCTCAAGACGTTTCGTTATCGTTTCCGCATTCCGATTCATTCGCGTAGGGTGAATCATATCATCTGGCATCAGAGCTTCGGCTCTTGGAATCAGGTGTCATCTATCCTTTGTTTTATTTTTCTCGTATTAAAGTTTCTATTTACCAAATATTACAAAAAAAAGTTGTGATAAAAAATTAAAAAAAAAAGAAGCAAAAAAAATTGTGATAGAAATTAAAAAAAAAATGTGACAAAAATTCAAAAAATAAAAAAATAAATTCAAGACAATTGAAAAAAAATAAATCAGTCTTCAATCAATATAATTTTTTTTTAAGTTCTTAATTCCTAACCAATATTCCTTACCCTATTCATCTTGTGTATCTGTGACTCTTTCGTTATCTGTGGGAAAATCAACTTGTAAAGTTCTTGGTTCAAGGGTTTATAAGGAGAATCGAGAGGTAAAAGGAAAGGGTTGGTTAGACCATTGTAGAACAAGCCAATTCGAGTGTAAACACGAGTGAAGAGCGTCAATATTGAGGGCAAACACTAAGGGAGTGATTGGTGAGACTTTATTATTCTAATTTATTTATTTTGTTTAATTTGCAGCATTGCCAACCTGAGTGGTGAACTCCATCAAAATAAAATGGATCTAAAAATATTCATAAAATCAGTTCAAGATCAATTCCAACAGTTGAACAGGAGGTTGGATGATATGGAAGGTTGTTCGAGAGGGAGGTCTCAGGTTTCTCGTCAGAGTAGTCCCCAAAGATTAATTCACCGTGATAAAGAAGGAGATTGGAGGAAGAACTTAGAATCAAACAGTGAAAGTTTAAGAGAAAGAAGACGATATCGAGAAAAGGATAACAACTTGGGGAGTATTAAATTATCCCTTCCACCATTCAAAGGAAAGGACGAACCTAAAACTTATCTAGAGTGGGAGAGAAAAATGGAGCATGTGTTTGAGTTTCACAATTACTCGGAAGAGAAAAAGGTAAGACTAGCCAGTTTTTCTTTTATCGATTATGCTAATATTTGGTGGGATCAGTTTATCCTTAATAAGAGGACATATGGAGATAGACCTATCCGAACGTGGGAAGAGATGAGAGTAGCAATGAGAAAAAGATTTGTACCAAGTCACTATCATAGGGACTTGCACCGAAAACAACTACAAAATCTTACTCAAGGCGCCATGGGTGTTGAAGATTATTACAAGGAGATGGAAATTGCTATGATAAGAGCCAATGCGGAGGAGGACAAAGAAATCACTATGGAAAGATTTATTGGAGGGCTAAAAAGAGAGATAGCTGATGTGGTGGAGCAACAACATTATGTGGAAATGAATGAATTGCTTCATAAAGCTATTCAGGTGGAAAGACAACTCAAATCTAGGAGCACTCGCAAATATCCCAAATATGCTTCTAATTCATCGTCGAAGTTTAATTGGTTCAATGAGAAAGAAGATCCTAAACCAAAGGAGGCTTATTTTGACCAAATGAAAAATTCAAAAGAATGTAAAATGAGAGAAAAAGAATTAGGAAATCAAAGAAAAGAAAAGAGAGATAAAATTGAGAGTGAAGAAAAAGTATAAAGTCAAAAAAAGAATGAGAAAGAATTAGAAAATCAAGAAAGAAAAAAGAGAGATAAAATTGAGAGTGAAAAAAAAGAAAATTCAAAAAATAAAGAAAAAGAAAATAAATTTTGTATATTTGCTCACAAAGGGAAGGTTGAGAGTGTTTTAAGGGCAAAGGAACAAGTTCTTGTACTCATGTACAAGGATATTTATCTTACTAACAATCATAACTCTTCTTTTCCTAGTGTGGTTGAATCTTTGTTGCAGGAATTTGATTATGTATTA
Organism: Canavalia ensiformis; assembly: GCA_026541065.1. Lineage (NCBI taxonomy): Eukaryota > Viridiplantae > Streptophyta > Magnoliopsida > Fabales > Fabaceae > Canavalia > Canavalia ensiformis. The sequence goes on from JAMKYM010000217.1 coordinate 65,936, forward strand.
CCTAAAGAACCACTAAGAAGTTTACTTCCTATAAGAGGTATTAAACATCAAATTGATTTTATCCTCGGTGTTGCGATTCCAAACCGACTAGCCTATATAATTGTTCTTGAAGAGGCCAAGAAGATTCAAAGACAACCAGAGGAGTTGATGCAGAAAGGCTTTGTAAGGAAAAGTCTTAGCTCATGTAGAGTTCATGTTATCTTGGTACCAAAGAAGGATGGAACATGGCGCATGTGCGTGGACTGTAAAGTCATCAACAAGGTTACGAGAGTTAGTGTTGATGAAGAAAAGGTTAATGAAACTAGAGGATGGCCCACACCTACAAATGCTAATGAAGGAAGAAGCTTCCATGGTTTAGCAAGTCTTTATGGGTGGTTTGTACAAAATTTTATTTCTATAACTACCCCTTTAAATAAATTTGTTAAGAAGAATGTTAATTTTAAATGGGATAAGAAACATGAACAAGCTTGTAATTTGCTAAAGGATAAGTCAACTAATGACCCTGTGGTAAATTTACCTAATTTTGATAAAGTTTTTGAGATTGGATGTGATGCCTCTAGAGTGGGTATAGGAGTTGTTTTAATGCAGGATTCCAAACCTGTGGCATATTTTAGTGAGAAACTTAATGGAGCAATGCTTAACTATCCAATCTATGACAAGGAGCTCTATGCCTTGGTGAGCGCTTTACAAACTTGGCAACATTACCTTTGGTCGAGAGAATTTGCCATCCAGTTTGATCAATTCAGCTTGAAGTTTTTAAAGTCTCAAGGTAAACTTAACAAAGGGCATGGCAAGTGGCTTGAATTTGATGAGATGTTTCCTTATGTTATCAAGAATAAAAAGGGAAAGGAAAACATTTTAGCGGATGCGTTGTCTCGAAGGTATGTATTACTTATGACTTTACAAACCAAATTACTTGGATTTCAATTATTAAAAACCATGTATGCGGATGATATTGAATTTGGACAATTGTGGAAAGCGTGTTCTGACCATGGATTTGATGACTATTTTAGGCAAGATGAATATTTGTTTAAGAAAAATAAATTGTATGTACCTAAGTGTAGCGTAAGGGGAATGTTTATTAAAGAGACTCATGGGAGAGGATTAATTGGACAAAAATCTTATCATATTTTACATGAACATCGTTTTTGGCAAAAAATAAAGCATGATGTTAAACTTATTAGTGAAAAATATATTACTTTCTTACAAGAAAAATCTAAGGTAATGCATCATGGCTTGTATACACCCTTACCTGTTCCTAAATATCCCTGGACTGATATTTCTGTGGATTTTGTACTAAGGCTGTCTAGGACCTCAAAAGGAAAAGATAGTAATTTTATCGTTGTAGAGAGGTTTAGCAAAATGGTACATTTTATTTCCTGTTCTAAAACTAATGATATCACTCATATTGCTAATTTATTTTTCAAAGAGATTATATATTTGCATGGCTTACCTAAAACTATTATAAGTGATCGAGATGTTAAACTTCTTAGTCACTTTTGGAAAACCTTGTGTGGTAAGTTGGACACTAAATTATTGTTCTCTATTGTGGCTTATCCACAAACAGATGGACAAGCTGAAGTTGTGAATAGAACTTTAGGCACCTTATTACGTACTATAATTCAAAATAATTTAAAGGATTGGGAGAATTGTTTACCTCATGTTGAATTTTCATATAATAGGGTTGTTCATACATCTACTTCCTTTTCACCTTTTGAGGTTGTATATGGATTTAATCCTTTATCATCTTTAGATGTTTACCCATTTTATATTAATGACTCTCTTAATGTGGGTGGAAAGCAAAAGGCTGAATTTGTGCAGAAATTCAATGTCAAGGTTCACACTAATATTGATTAGAAGAATGCTCGGCAGGCAAACAAAGGGTGCACCAAAATGATCTTTGACCCTGGTGCTTGGGTGTGGGTTCACTTACGAAAGGAGCGGTTTCCAAATCAAAGAAGTTCCAAATTACATCCTAGAGGAGATGGTCCATTTCAAGTGACTGAGAGGATCAACGATAATGCTTATAAAATCGATCTTCCAAGTAGCTATGGTAATGTGAGTGCCACTTTCAATGTTTCTGATTTATCTTTATTTGATGCAGATGACCATCAAGATTCGAGGACGAATCCTCTTGGAGAAGGAGGGAATGATGTGAACGTGGGCACCACGATAAGAAAAAGAGATCATCTCGAAGATTATCTACAAGGAATGAAAGGTCCTATGATGCGGAATAGGACCAAACGTATGGAACAAGCACTTGAAGGTCTTATCAAGGAAGTTCAAGGAAAAGACTACGTGGATCCAAGCCCAATTCCAACGTGGGTTAATTTATGTAGTCATATCATTGAAAATCTTAAGTGATAAAGTTTATGATTTACTATAGATTACATTAGGATTTACTATACATTACATTAGGATTTGATATTTATCTAGAAGTTATTCGTTTTAAATTGGTTGCAATTCAAATGGCAATCTAATTAGGATTTCTAATTTGTTATCTTTTTTTACTAGATTAGGTTCACTATAAATAGGGGTTAGGGATTCAGTGAAAAGATAGATTTTTGAGTACTAATCATATTTTCTCTTTAAGAGTTTTTCATCTCTGTGTGAGTTGATTCCCTTAGTTCTTGGGCAAAGAACTACCTTTGATAACGTTGGTTCTTCCGACAGGTCACGGTAAGGGTCACGTTCCTCTTGATAACTTCGGTGCTCTCCGGCAGGTCGCAGTTTGTGTCAAGTTCCTTTACCTTATCTCACATTATCTTACCTTACCCTTTCTTATCTTATCCTGATTCTCAAGATGTTCCGTTATCGTTTCCGCATTCCAATTCATTCACGTAGGGTGAATCATATCACATTGAGTACCATCTACAACACTAACTCATAGCAGAGCCATACCTTGGTTGAAAGGATTTGAATTTGACAGGCCTGTCATACTTAGTTCACACCAAGGGACATGGGGCACAACTGGTTGCCAACGTAATTAACAGTTGTGTTGCGAATGCATGTTGGATTGTTAACAACACCTGAATTCCATATTACAAGGAGTACTTGGAAAATGCAAGCACCTGTACCCCCATAAAACTAGCACAGTACAGGGAGTTTTTCTTGATCTAAGCAATTAATAATTGAATCTTAATCGCCTGAACACTATGCATAGTAAGTATTTCTCAGTTGAGTGTTTCCCTCTCACTTTCCTCCTAACTAGCATCATTCTTTATATTCCTATTCCTTGTGGCATGAACAGATTGAGTAGTGCATAGATTAATCCAATTTTTTGAGTTAGAATATAGCATGACTGACTGGAAACCCATTTGCTGTTGCTATAGTGTTAACAATTAACCTTTTGAGATGCATACCTTAAGCTTGTAACCAATGAACAATGAGTACTTGAGCCTATACAACATAATTCTTTTGTGTGTGTTTGGTCACAAAGTGATGTTCATTTCAGAACTTACCCTGTTTCTTAATTGAGATCAAGTATCATATGCTTGCATAAACATGATTGAGGCACTTCCTTGCATACACCCACTTAACTAAATGGCTTACCTTACATATGTTTATCCCTTGTACAGCCCTCTTGAGCCTTTTCCCAGTTTTATGTAATTAACTCATTTCAAGCTTAAAAGAGAAAAACCATGAAGTTACCTAGTCAAAGAAAATAGGAAATGGTTGGTTGCATTAGAGCATGAGTTTTTACCTAAGTTTGGGGTTGCTTGAGGACAAGCAACATTTTTAAGTTTGGGATGGGTGCCCACTGTAATGGAGTAATACAGAATAAGAAAGTGAAAATTACCTGAAATAAAATAAAATAAAATAAAATAAATAAATTTTTTGCTCTAAAAGAAAAAGACAAAAGAGTATAGGAAGAAAGAAGGACAAGGTAAGAAAAGAAAAATTCTAGCAAAACAGAGTTGTCAAAGAAAGTGTAAAGCATAAATGCAACAAGCCAACTGTTTCCTAATTCTCTGACTCTTGTAAGCTAGCTTTCCAAACCATACCCACCTACTACCCAAGCCACATTACAACCCACAATAAGACCTCTTGATTTTTGTGTGGATGTGATTTTCATTGGTGGAAATAGAGAATATGGGCAAACCTATGGTAGTGAAATCTGGATTTGGTGACATTGAGAGAAACACTCAACCTTAAACACTTGAGTAAAAGAGTGAAACACTTGACTATATGATGGGTTGCAAGTTTAGGCCATGCTATCTTATAGGAAATTGTGAAATCATAGTCTGGATCAATGCTCTCATGTTGTTTTCTAATCTTGCAAGTGAGTTACTCTGTCCTCCAATGCTAAATGAAGCTGCCTTTGAAATAAATTTGAAAATATTGATTGGTGCAAGTTGGATAGAAAAGGGGAGGTGAAATTCACTTAAGGAACACAATGGGAATGTTGTGAGTTTGTTAAGAAAATGAATGCTGTCTGTAACTAATGCCTTGCTTGAGGACAAGAAAAATTCAAGTTTGGGAATGTGATAAGTGTGCAACATGACACTTGTTTGGTAAAAATTCTGGTGTAATAACAAGTAATTGGAACATAAATGATCATAAATTCATTGGAAACTTATTGAAAATTGAGTAACCCATGAAAATTCTGAATTGTACAGTTTTAAAGCTTTTTGGTGATGAATTACTATGAATCTGATGTGTTTTCACTGTATGCAACCTATCATAGGATTTCGCGTTGGCAACGCAAGAGCCAACTATGTTGGACACGCACGTAATAGACCAGCACATATATCTAGAATAGAACATAACAAAAAGTTTAGAACTCAAACATAGCTGCTTCTCTCTTGTCAGTTAGCCCAGACCCCCCTTTTCGCTAGAGCCGTTCCTGGTGGTGGAGGACCTTTAGGGTAGAGGGATCAATGTGCAGCTACCGTCCTATGGATGCTTACTCCATCCCTTCTATTTTCTTCTCTATTTTCTTTCTCATGATGTGTAATTAGACTCTAGGGAAGGAAGGATCCATTTTCTAAACCTATGTAATCTGGGATTCTTATATGAATTCAAGTTCACGTTTTCTTTCAATTGATTGTTCTTTTCTATGCGTAAAGGTTCTATAAATTGACCATTTGTAGATTAAATTTGGATTCTTATTCACAATTGAGAAATTGGATTAGGAATTGGAATTGAGAGTGAACAAAATAACTACAGGTGCTCTAGTAATATAGATTCATAATTGTGAGATTGTGTGGATTCTTGAACTTAAAGCTCACTTCAATTAGGAATCACTAAGGGATTAGGATTACTAATTCGAGTGAAGTGTTAATGAGTCAAGGGATTGACCTTCAACTCGCATAAGGGAATTCAATCTTCAATCATATCTTTAACTTGTATGAAAGTAAAGAATTCACATTACATTAGGTTCAGTTTGGTGAACTTTGACCCTAGCACTTTCCATAAATCGATTTTCTCACATTTGTGTCGTATAGCGAGTGATAGACAATTTCAGAATCTATTTTTAACCAGTTTTATGCATGTTGGAGTAGTATTTAATTAAGTGCAGTTCATTTACATTCACGTTAACAATAACTTCCTATAACCTTAATTCAAATAATGGACTAGTAGGAATTTAGTAATTGAACCAAATCCCTGTGGAGACGATACCCTTTCTCACCTTTTATTCTAAAAGCGATAAGGTGCACTTGCCTTAAAGTTTTATATCAACAATCACAGGAAGTTATCCATCAACATACTCCAATGGTCATAATGATTATCTAAAACAAATGGTTGGTTGCACAAAACTGCCTTTTGAAGTAATGATGGTTGTTAAAAGAACAAAAACACAAAGCCATTACTTGTTCTAAATAAAATCTCCTCACATGTTTCTCTCATTTAATTATTTTCACGTGTTTTTCTCTCCTAAATCTCTTACAATTTTCTCTCCCTTTTACTAGATTGAACCAACTCTAATACCACTAATAAGAAAAATAGAATAGTAAACTAATACACACAAGATAGAAATGTTGAAAGTTTTGGAAAATTCATAATTTTCTTATTACGAGCCTTTATATAGACTTACACAAAAGAAGAATGTGAGCATGTTAAAACCTACTAACATCATTATTAACACCACTAACATTAGTAATATCACTAACACCATTATTAAACTTACTAAAAATTAAACAACTCATAAAAGTAATTCATTAATTTAACTTTTTAAAATCTAAAACTTATTAATCTATTTAAGTAACACTACAAGAAAACACATAATTAGTGACCAACGTCTGCGGCTACCCATAATCGATTGTAGTTTGCTTTGAATTTGGCGACCGTTGAAAAGGAGAGCACACATGCAAACATTTAATGATTTGAGACTGAAATGGTGGCTGAATTTTCGGTCTCAAAATAAAATATAATTGGTTGGTGGCTAATCCGGCCTCAAAATCATTAAAAAGTATAAACTGAATTTGTATTAGTCATTAAATTAAAAATCTGATATTTGGTCTTTTAATTTATCTCATTCCCACACTTGTTTTCACAGTTCTTTCGTTTCTTCCAAGCCTTATGTAGTTTCCTTGTTTCCCCCTCTTGTCTTTGATATGTATCCTTATCTTCTATGAGCATTTGAAATATTCAATGTCTTTGTTCCCTTGATACTTCATCCTCCCAACCTTAGTGTTGAAGCTTTTGATTTCATTATTCTTCCATTGCACTGTTTATCTCTCTACCTAAGGTTTGGTGAAATCCATTCTACTAATTTTGTATATATAAGTACACTTAAACTTCTTATTGTATGCAATATGTTAACTTTTACAAGTTAGGAGCTAGTAGTAATGTGTTTCAACCTTTCAAGCTTTTTTTAAAGCAATTTAATTGACTTTGAAACTAATCCCTCTCAAAAAGTGAGTTCATCTAGATGAGTACCTTGAGTTTTTAATTGAACCATTGATTTAGTTAAGAACATTGTTCATTTTTATGATTTCATGCTCTCTTGTCATCTTGCTTTTTTCTTTTAGCTCATTATGAGCGATTTTTTGTTGTTGTCAAGCATTTTAAATATAAGTTCCAATGTAAATAAAAATAGAACATGCATAGTAGTTACCTTATTGTTCTTCATGTTTAACCTTTTTAGTTTTACCTGTCATTGAAACACAAGATGGAGACGTATCAACCTATATTCCCATTAATTTTTTCATTCTAATTTCAGAAAACCTTTATTGTTTATTCTAAAATATTTTGAATTAAATCTAATACTATATGTTGTGGTTGCAGAGGCTGTGCAAAGAAGCTGAGGTGGTCAATTTGATTTTGGCTCTTCCTTAACGTCTTATTAGTACATATTGTCGTATGTTAAAATACACTAGATTTATTTTTGTTATTTCTTCTCTTATTCAATTAAATTGAACTTCTAAATTTATTTTTTAATTCAATTATTTCTAAACATAAGGATAAATCTTTGAAGTTATGCTGTTCATTGAATAATTAGTCGAAAACACAATATGTAAATTAAATCATTATATCAGTATTTGGTGTATGATAATGGAACCAAAGCTTACTTTAGAGGATTTATTTTCCTTCCCCCATTTGGATGTATACCATTCTCTATTGTTAATTATCTAAAAGCCTTTGAATCTATTTCACAAAAAGAATAGGAAAAGTTTGAAAAAAAAAAAGAAAAACACTTTATAATTATAGTTTTTACTTTGAAATTGGGTAGTTGTCATTTAAAAAAAAATCAAAAATATATCTATAATATAGAATAAAAAATTAATATTGAAATAAAAAATTAATATTAAAATAAAAAATTAACTTTTTTATATTTATTTTTAGAACGGCAGCATATTGTGTAGTTGATGTCTTGATGATGTTTAAATATATTGTTATTAATGTGTGAATTTTTGTCTTAACTTTTTTATAGCAACTGCAAATTTTTTTCTTACAATTTTTTATCTGAAAATATTGATTTTTTTTTATGATAAAAAGAGGAGACAATATAGAAGTCAACTATGTATAAAGGTCATTACCATCAAATAAACAATGATTATATATATATATATATACTAAAATAATTTCATTTCATTTTCTTGTTTAGATTAATTTTTATATTTAAAGGTTAATTAAATTTTTATATAAATAAAAATTAAAGTTAAAAGGATGATATATATTGAATTTAAATACGAGAAATATTACTCTTTTAATTTTTTATTATTACTATTTAAATTCTAACCGTTGAAAAATTTGTATGAATGTAATTTGGCTTTATTCTATGAAATATTTTATTGTTGAATTAATTTTTATTAGTATATTTTTAAATAGAAACAAATTGTTAATATATAGATTATAAATTTATATTACGTGATAAATATATTATAATAATAAATTATTTTTGTTAGTATAAAATATTAGTATATATTATCAATATGTTAAATTAGTATAATATTGTATAATAATATCAGGATAAATTTTTAAATTTTATATTAATAAAATTTATCTTAAACACTTGATAAATTTTTATTTGTTAATAAATAATTTTTTAAAATATTGTTAAATAAATTGTCTGATATATATTTTGTATTGAAAAATGATAATCTTATTATTATTTTATACTATATTTTTATAATATATAATAAAAAAAATATAATAAATAATATAATAAAGAGAGATCAAATAATACGATATAATTATTTTGAAGGTAGAATTGTAAAAAAAATAGTTTAGTTCAATTTTACAATTATATAATAATATAAATATGAATAAAAACTAAATTTTGTAAGTAAACTAATATATATATATATATATATATAAGTATAAATATTATTCTAAGTTAAATAAATTTTTAAAATTAAATATAAAATTTGATTCAATTCAGTAATTTTTATTTTTATAATTTTAAATTTTTTTATTAGTGATTAATTTAGTATTTAGTTCAATTTTTATTGTTTATATTGAATTTAATCATTTATTGGTTCAATCCTTATGCATCTTTGCATCCATCTCTATGTATATTAGCTAATTAATGTTCATGGTTTTACTCAACATTGACTTGGATTGAAAAAAAAAAAATTGTCTGCTATAACAATTTTATGTTGAAATTTAGGATAATTTTACTCTTTTATTTTCAATGCAAAGACAATATTGCTTTCTAGTCTTAATTTACAACCAAAATGTATTTGTTTGTTGTATAAATTTAAAACAATTCATTTGTTGTAAAAGATGGTCCCATTAAAACTATTAGATGCATTATTTTAAATGTATAAATATATAAATAAAATCATATACATTAGTTATTGAACACATAATTCTATTTGAAGTCTCACATTATTGGAGTTTAACTAATCATTGAAAAGAATGGAGTATTACATTATTAGGGTTTATGATCAATAACTTTGAAATTTTAACCCAAATTAGTAATGGTGTTAAATATTTTCTAGAAAAAAAAATCATATTTTTATTCAGTTTATATGATAAAAATATTGATAGCTTTATGCCAAAGAAGTATTAAACGGATAATACATATAAAATTTTGTTAATAAATATAAATTATACATATCTTATAAGAAAGCAATCTTTAATTAACAGGTAAATAATAATAATAATAATAATATTTTATTAATAAATCAACCGATTCAAACCGCACTTATAACTTTGAAAATAATAAACATTACAACATTAAAGATTACAGCTATATACTTAAACTACATGAGTAGCCATCACATATGCATCATAGAATCTTACTGTAGTGTCTTCTACTTTTCATCTTTTGTATTTAAACATAGTTGCCAATTAACTTATTTAATAAATTTATTGATTTTCAATTTACTTAATTTTTTAATTTATTAAATTTATCATATTTATAGTATAAATTATCTTATATTTTAGTTTTATTAAACACAGTTATATAATCACAACTGAAGTTTAAAATATTTAATTAAGTTATCAAATAAGATATATTTTTAGTATATTTGTTGATATAATTTGAGTTATTATTTGATTTGTATCTTTTTTATTTATATTTTTTGTATTGTAGATAACATTTTTTTTTTTACAAAAGTAAGGTGATCTAAAGCTTTGATTCCAAACTTTAGAATTTGAGCGGACATTCCACCATATTGTCACTGTATAGAAGATAATAAGGAATGTGAGTAAAGCTAACCTCTTAGTGAAATTTCAATAACCTATTTTGAGATTGTTTAATAATATATAAATGTTTAAATATTTATCACTTTTTGGAAATGCATCATCACCAAATTTATTATCTAATATCCATTGTAAATAGTGGTACTTTGTCTTTCCTAACTCACATGATTTCTTTCTCAGATGCCTACCACTGTAGTATATGCTTTTTGTGCAATATTTGGTATTCAAGTTGTATTTTGCATTGTGAACATCAAGAAGCTAGTTGAAGACAAAAGGTTGACTTTTTTTTTTCTTCTTGAATTGAAGATGTTATATATTCATGTTAAGATAATTAACTAGAAATGATAAAGGGGTCATTTAATTAGCCTATTTTGTTAAATGTAGATATGTATTTTTGCTAATTATTACAAATTGATGGAATTGCATATTATATGATAAGTTTAACAACTTGTTAAAGCATCATCTGCTTACTTGATTATTTTATTATTCTTGATCATGTTCCTATAAAATTACACGTAAATAGTGCTTAAAAATTGGTATTTCTATGGTAATATTTAGGTGTAGGATCTGGAATAATAATTATTTTTATTGATATAGTTATGAGCGATGGAAATTTCCAAAAATTGGTAGTGGATGTATAATAGATTAGATCATAATAGGCATGTGAGACATGAATTTGTGGAGGGGGTTAATGAATTTATCCAATTTGCAACTAACTGGGAAAGCTTTGAAAGGTATCCCAAATTGAGGTATCCTTGTAGGAAATGTGAATGTAGACATTTTTGTTATGCAAATGATGTGATGGTACATCTTTATGAGAAAGGATTTATGAAAAATTACTATTATTGGACAAATCATGGTGAAATAGTGCCACAATATCCCCCTGTTACAATTGAAGAGTCATATTATGGTTATGATCATGGAAGGGAAGAATTCAATCCATTTGAGCATATGATCATGGATCATGTTGGCTTCCAAATTGGAAATGTCATGCAACAAGATGATAGTGGAATAGGACATAAAATCTTGGAGGAAGATCGAAATCCAAAGGCACAAAAATTTTACGATATGTTAGAAGCTGCACAACCTCAGATGTATAGTGGATATCAAAATTATACAGAATTGTCAACTTGCATAGAAGCATTGAGCATAAACATGATTCAGATCAGTCCAAAGATAGTTTTAATTGGAGGGTTCAGTTTATGGGTAGGGCCATACCTAGTGGAAACCAAATGCCTACAAATTTTGATTGTTGTCCACGTAGATGCATGGTCTATTATAATGATGATGTAGACGAAAGTATTACCAGTTGCAAGACTTGTGGTGAACAAAGGTATAAGATAACCACTAGAAGGGGTGTTTGTTGTAACCATAATTACAACGAGACGACGAACTCGCTAAAATTTTTAAAAACAATTTAATTGATACATGGAGCCGCCACCAAATTTTACTTAAGAGAAAACATTTGGAAAAACCTTAACTTGAGGAAGAAATTTAGGTTCGGGAGTCAGTTATAAATAAGGAAGGTGTTAGGCACCCTATTCGCCTGTTCCGGGGAATGATACCCTTTAAATTGAGTGTGTGATTTTGATATTTATGAAAATTGTTTGATCCCTTTGATTTAGAATAAAAATAAATAGTTTGTTGAAAATAGCCTGACAGGACTTGGTCCTGCTCCTACGTATTCCCTGGTGCAATGGGAAATTCAAGGCTACGTAGTTCTGGTTCGAAGGCTTGACCTTCAAAGGGGATTGAAAAAGAAGAGTATTTTAAATATTTTAAGGAAAATCCTTAGTCCACATGTGCACAAGATTTGAGGCAAACGAAGGCTACACTGGGATCCGTATGATTCCTAAATCCTGAACAGTAGAGTATGCTACCAGTTCGTATCCAGAACTCATTGCGTGAGACTTAGAATTATTTAAAACATATTTAGTTTTTACACATGTTCCTGGACTTACATATGCACAGAGCCGAAGGCAAGCGAAGGTTGCACTGCGACTCATATGACTCTCCGAACATTGAAAGACAGGGTATGTTGCACTTTCAACTTCGAAGTTCATTGCGTGAGATCTATGATCATTAAAAGCCTTGAAAAGTATTTTGAAAAAGGTAATTTGGAAGGGAGATTGAGAAAGGGAGATCTTCGATCCACATGCACAGAGTTGAAGGCAAGCGAGGGTTATACTCCGACTCATATGATTCTCCGAACATCGAAAGACAGGGTATACTGCACTTTCAACTATGAAGTTCATTGCGTGAGATCTCGGATCTTTTAAAGATTTGAAAATTATTTTGAAAAAAGGTAATTTTGAAGAGAGATTAAAAAAGGAGATCTTTGATCCACATGCACAAAGTCAAAGGCAAGTGAGGGTTGCACTCCGACTCATATGATTCTTCGAACATCGAAAGACAGGGTATGCTGCACTTTCAAATTCAGAGTTCATTGCGTGAGATCTTAAATCTTTTAAAGCTTTGAAAATTATTTTGGAAAAAGGTAATTTTGAAGAGAGATTAAAAAAGGGAGATTTTCTATCCACATGCACAGAGTCAAAGGCAAGCGAGGGTTGCACTGCAACTCATATGATTCTCTGAATCGAAAGACAGGGTATGCTGCACTTTCAACTTTGGAGTTCATTGCGTGAGATATCGGATCTTTTAAAGCTTTGAAAATTATTTTGAAAAAAGGTAATTTTGAAGAAAGATTAAAAAAGGGAGATGTTCGATCCACATGCACAGAGTTGAAGGCAAGGCAAGCTAGGGTTGCACTACGACTCATATGATTCTCCAAATATCGAAAGATAGGGTATGCTGCACTTTCACCTTCGGAGTTCATTGCGTGAGATCTCAGATCTTTTAAAGATTTGAAAGTTGTTTTTAGAAGAAAAAAAGTTTTTGAAGATTTGATTTAGAAAGGAGGACATACAAACATAAACAAATTAGAATGAAATACATATAGAAGGATCAACACATGAAAACTAATACCTAAACAATGTTAAAAGAACAAGATCTACACAAGAACTTCAAGAACACAAGAGATTTTGGCATCAAAATATGACAAAAATCAACCAATTGAAAGATTTGGATCATAGGAATAAAAAAAACAAGTATGACAAAAATCAAACCAGAAATGGGCAAGTTATGCACAAATCAAACAAGCTAGGTTCATTTGGACACATGACGGACATGCTTCAGTAATCAGGTGATAGAAATTGCATTTCAGATCCAAATTAGACAAATAATATCATTCCAGAAACTAGAGACAAATAAGAATATAACACAAAAAATCACTGAAATCTAAGATCATTTGACTGATCAAAAATGAAAACGAAAAATAGAGACGAAGATGAACCTCGAAAATATTTTTGGTAGATCCTGAAAAATTAAAATCTATCAATTGAAAGATATGGATAATAGGAATCAATCAAAACAATTTTTACAAAAATAAAATCATAAATGAGCAAGTTATGCACAAATCAAATAAGCTAGGTTCATTTGCAAACCCGGGCGAACAAGCTTCAGTAATTAGGCAATAGATATTTCATTTCAGATCCAAATTAGACAAATAATATCATTCCAGAAACTAGAGAGAAAGAATAAGATAATGCAACAAAAATCATTGAAATCAGAGATCATTTGATAGATAAAAAGTGAAAAAAAAAACAAAACAAAGATGAAGATGAACCTCAAGAGCACAAGAGATTTTGGCGCCGAAATTCGAATTCAAATCTCAGAATTTTTCACAAATATTTTTGGTAGATATGAAAGATTAAAATCAACCAATTTAAAGATAAGGATCATAGGAATGAAACAAAACAAGTTTGGCAAAAATCAAACCAGAAATGAGCAAGTTATGCACAAATCAAACAAGCTAAGGTCATTTTCACACCAAGATGAACATGCTTTAGTAATTAGGTGATAGAAATTGTATTTCAGATCCAAATTAGACAAATAATATCATTCCAGAAAATATAAAGAAAGATTAAGAGAATACAACAAAAATCACCAAAATTGGAGATCATTTGACTGATCAAAAATGAAAACGAAAAATAGAGATGAAGATGAACTCGAAAATCTAAGAAGAAGCAAGAAAATTAAGTGGAATAAAAGTTAGATCCAACCTCCATTGATGTACTCTAAATACTACTTGATAGCACCTTGAAAGGTGATGAAGAACTGGTCCAATGCAAGCCAATGGCTGAATTGGATGCAGAAGTAGAGAGTATCTTAGGTTCTCAAAGTGCCCCTCTCTCTCCCTCCTTAGAAATTCTGAAATTTTTCCCTTAGAAGTGAGGAAGCCCCTCCTTATATAGAAGGAGGAGGGATTGAAGAAGTCCTTCTTGTCCAATGTGGTACTTCTTTCCCATATAGGAGAATTTTCCTTTTTTCTTTTCCTTTTTGGAATTCTTATTTTATTTTGTGTGTGATTTCTTTTTCTCTTTTCTTATGTTTTCCTCTTTTTTTCTTTCCTTTTTTTCTTTTTTCTTTTTTTCTTTTTTCTTATTTTTTTACTTATTTATTTATTTATTTATTTTGTTTTATTTTTTGATCACTTTTATTTTGATTTTTTGAACTATTTAAGACTAAATCACCTTTTAGCTAAAAATAAAATAATTTATTTTGGGTTTTGAATCGTCGAACATAATTCTGTGTTCACAGTGTTGAAAGAAAAATATCTTGAAAAAAATGTGGTACTTTCCGATTATCCCAAGATTGAAACGATTGTACTCTTCAATGGTCACTGCATCCCATATACGATAGCATAGTGGGAACCAAAAGGTGGATGGTGTCTTATGTCATCCCTCAAATGGAGAAGCTTGGAAGCATTTTGATAGGATATATCCACAGTATTTCATGATCCCCAAAATGTAAGGTTAGGATTATGTGGGAACGGTTTTGCCCCTTTTGGTCAACATGGTAAGATATATTCATGTTGGCCAATCATTTTAACTCCATACAATCTTCCGCATGGGATGTGCATGAAAAAGGAGTTTATGTTTCTTACAATCATTATTCCTGGTTCAAACAATTCTAAGAGTAAGATTGATGTTTACATGCAACCTCTTATAGAGGAATTGACATATTTGTGGAATGACGAGGTAGTTACATATGATGTATCATTAAGACAAAATTTCATAATGAAGGCATCTTTAATATGGACAATTAATGACTTCCCTACTTACAACATGTTATTTGGTTGGTCAACTGTAGGAAGACTTGCTTGCCCAATATGTATGGAGTGATCAAAAGCTAGCTGGTTATACCATAGTCGCAAGCATAATTTTTTGACTGTCATCGACATTCCTTCCAACTAATCATCCTTATAGAAGAAATATAAATTCTTTTAAGAGAAATTGTATAGATACCTCTTCCCCTCCTGATCGGTTGACTGGAGAAGAAATTTGGCACAGAACCTGGCAATTGCCATTCATATAGGAGTTTGAAGGATAAAAATTACATGGTTTTGGTGAACATCATAGTTGGACTATAAGAGGAAATCTAGAGCGACAAAAGCGATTCTGATCTCCCCACCCTTGCCTTGCTCCATTTTCCTTTTCTGATTGAAATTCGCAAGTAAGTATATTATAGAAATTACCTTATTGGAAAACACATCTTCTTCATCATAACATTAATGTTATGCACATTGAAAGAAATGTGTTTATGAATGTATTTGATACAATCATAGATATTAAGGGTAGTACAAAAGATACATATAAAGGAAGAATAGATGTAGCCAAAATATGTAGACAACCAGAACTTCACTTACAAGAGGTTGGAGGTGGGAAGTATGTAAATCCCAAGGCTAAGTATGCATTTGACAAGTTACAAAGAGTAGTTGTTTGTCAATGGGTTAAGCAACTTAAGTTTCCTAATGGATATGCTTCAAATTTAGGTCGATGTGTTGACATGGGATCAACAAGGTTGCATGGAATGAAAAGTCATGTATTTATGCAATGATTACTTCCTATTGCATTTGAATATTTACCAAATGTTATTTGGAAGCCATTTGTTGAGCTCAGTCACTTTTTTAGAAAACTCACTTGCACAACTTTATATGTAAATAAATTGATGATATGGAATCTGTTATTCCGGTTTTATTATGTAAGTTAGAGAAAATCTCCCCTTTAAGCTTCTTTGATTCTATGGAACATCTTCCCATTCACCTACCTTATGAAACACAAGTTGGAGGTCTAGTTCAATATCGTTGGATGTATCCGTTTGAGAGGTATTAATTATTTTTATGTTAATCTATTTATACGCTACTAATTTTATGGAATATTTTTTAACTAAGAAATCATATAATTACTTATTCCATTTTTATATTTCTACGTTCCTTAAAAGAAAAGATCAAGAGCAAGCCAAGAGTAAAGGTTTCTATTTGTCAAGCCTATTTAATGGAAGAAACATATACTTTTACTTATTTTTATTTATCCATCGCACATAAATACCCGAAGAAGTAGAATGCCACATAATGTTGGAGGTTAGGATTGTTCATTGAATCCTCCAATTTCAATTTTCAATTATCCAAGACGTCGAAGTGGTAAATGTATTTGATATTACTTAGAAGAACATGAAATGAAAGTTGACTATTTGTACGTTCTTCTAAATTGTGAAAAAGTTGAACCATATCTCAAGTAAGTTAAAGCTTAATTTATCTTTAAATATTTTTATAATCTTTAAAATATGTTTTATTGTCTAATTATCGTATGAATGTTTTATTTTGTAGCAATTATGCTGATTTTTTTAGGGAGCTTTAACCCAATATTTTTTACTCAAATTGTGTTAACGAAATTGCTTCTCATTTTCCTTTATGGTTTACTAAATATGTATGTCCCTATTATATACATTATTCAAATGGTGTTATATTTTCATAATATGATTTACAATTCCAACAAAGTAAATTTTCTTATTATAGGTTCAAAATCCACAAAATCAACTTGAAGATCCACTCTTGATTTCTTTAGCATAGAGGCCAATAAGAATGGTACAATCATGGCCTATTTACATCGTAAATGGATATAAATTTCGCAGCAAGACATGGAGTGAAGGAATGCAAACTTCTAACTATGGTTTGTGTGTACAAGGCACCAATGGTCAATTAGAAGATGATTTTTTTAGAATTTTGACTGATATAATTGAATTGGAACATCTTGACATGTCCACTAAAAAGATAATTCTTTTTTAAGTGTGATTGATTTGATAACACCCCTAATCGTGGGACAAAGGTGAGCAAGTTTGATATAGGAACTTTGACGCATTCATATTTTCTCAACAAGCTGAGTAAGTTTATTATACATTATATCCAAATGGACATCATGATTGGTTAGCTGTCATTAAGACAAAGGAGCATAGTATGATCACAAATAATGTAGTTAAGCAAGTTGATAATGACATTGCGTACCAAGATGTTCATGAAGTTCATGACCTCCATGTCATGTTGAATATCAATGCAAACGTTTATGATGATACTCTTGTTGATATGAATGGTATTGATGAGGAAGTTGATATAAGTTTGCTTAATGAACCTGATTTGGATGAAAATAGTGACAGTACTTATATCTCAACAAATAATGAATATAATAGTGGGGGTGAGAGTGATTTAAATGACCCTAACTCAACTTAATTAGGTAATTTTGAATATTTTGTCTTCTTTTTAATGTATTTTTTAGGTATAACCTTTACATTAATTATTTCTAACATTTTATGCATACAGATAGATGACAACACAACTAGAGGTAGAGGTCAAGGTTGCCCAAGAGGTCGAGGCAGAATTTATGGTAGGACATCTTCATCACATGCAGTAGGATCTTCTTATCCACAAGACATGTCTTCTACTCTAACTTCAGTAGTTGTGGGAGTGAATGTAAGATCAAGATCATCCTTGCCATATATTGATACATCAAGTCCATCTACCCTTACATCTTATACATATCCTTTCTCCACACCTGCATGTTCTACTCATCAACTACTTCCATCTTTACCAGTAGTTGAAACCAGAGATCCTATTGATAGCAAGGTATGGATTAGACGAGGAGTTAAACATGAGTAAGTATTTTATTTTTTCTTACACTTAATATGATTATAATATTTTTAGTGTTTTACTTAAATCAATATCACTATTAACATTAGTTTTTGATAGTTTCTTGCCTCTAGATGTATGTAGTAGAGATATTACAAAAATTATTAAATCAAAATTTGATGATTCTTGACCTACTTGGAGTTTTGTTCCTGCAAAAGTTAGAAACATATGATTTGAAGAATTTCAGGTAATATTGTATTTAATTTTTTTTAGCTAACTTACCTAATATTCATTATTTTTTATGAATTTCGTATAGCAAATGATGCAGAAAATTTATAAGTGGATACCATAATATAATGTTACCATCAGAATAACCTTTGAACATAAAGGTGCGGTGATGATGAAGAATACAATGAACAAGGTGCAGACCGGAAATGATAAGGGGATTTGGATTACTCCTGAGGTTAGACGACGAATGGAGCTTCATTGGAGTAGACAGGAATTTCAAAAGAGAAGCACTATTGGCAGGAAAAATCGAGTTTGTGATAGTGAAGCCTCTTTATACACTGGTGGTTCTGTATTTGTTGATGTGCATCATAATAGGATGGTAATCAAAAATTAAATATTTATGTTATTTTTATTAATTTTAGTTATTTAAAAGTTTAACTTAATATTATCTATGCAAAGTAAGGAGCTTGAATGGAATCCAACTCCATTTGTTATCATGGAAAGAACTAAAAGGAATAAAGTTGGAGAATGGGTCAACGACAAGGCAAAGAACGTTATTGTATGTATATTTCAACTATAGTTTTATTTGTGAATTAAATGATTATTATTTTTTATGTAATCTTTTATGTGCACTTATCCTTTATAGGAGGAATTTATTTGTTTTCGATTTAAATCCCTTCAAAATGATTGTAGTGAACATTTTGTGGCCTCTGAAAATGCCATTTTTGGGATGTTGGAGGATGGACCAAGAAAGGACATGCATTTGGCTTGAGTCAGCTTGGTGATGAATCTATATCTTCATCCACTAATTGTTCCCAGCCTAATGTTGATGTTGGGACCAACTATGACCAGATCATCACCAACCTCATTAAAAAGCTACAACATACAAAAACAGAGCTAACTCAAACCAGAATCGAGCTAACCTAAACTAAACAAGTTCTTCAACAAATAGTGGACCACTTAGGATTACCATCCAACTCTAATTTCATGGGCTCCAATAGGAATGAATCTACTAATGATGCTCCTACTATTGTTGATCATCATATGACAGTCAACCTCTTACCAGTGGTCATCATGATCAGCATTAACATTTTTATCTGTTTTTATTATATACTGATTTTGTATTGTGAACACCTAATTATGTTCGTGATTAAATTAATATTTAATTAACCAAATTTAAAAAATAAAAGTAAATAATACAATAAATACAAATAATAACAAAAAATAAAAAAATAGTAATCGCAATAAATGAAAAGAAAAAGGAAGAAAAAGATTTTTAGTTAGGAAGTTGGAAGTTAGTTAGGAGTTAGTAGGATAGTTAATGTTAGTTGAGAAGTAGTTCGAAAAAATAAGAAAATAACAAAAAGAACAAAAATATAATAAATCAAAGAAAAAGAAAAGAATATAGAATCAGAAAAATAAAATAAAAAATAATAATAATAAAAAGAAGAAAAGAAGAGAAAAATTCAGTTAAAAAATGGTTACAAATTAGTTAGGTTACTGGCAAGTTAGTTAAGGTTAGAATAAAAGGAAAAAATAAAAAAGGAAGGCAGCTCACTACCAAGAGATTGAAAAAGCAAGGTTCGAGCTGGGGGGTCCTTGTTTTCTTGAAAAAAAAGGAGTTCCTCCCATATAAAGGAGGGAGGAAGTTTAGTCTTAGGGGGGATTTTGAATTTTTGAAACTTTCAGAGCTGGACCTCCGGTTCGCTCTCTCTCATTATTAAGGGATTCACTTTTGGAGAGAAGGAGCTTTAATTAGAGGGGGAGAATCGATATTTGCAACAATGCTCTTTGAATATTCTGGGTGTTTTCTTAGTTGTTCAGGAGCTTTTGGGAAACTTTCTTGTTTTCATTCATGGCTCCGATTCTCCATCTCTAAATTCTCTTCTTGGCTACGTCGTACCTTTGGATAATGGTCTTAATCAGAATCAATTTTAGCATTAATTGAAGCCCTGTGTTCGTCAATTTTGTGTAGTGGTGCTTTCATACAGGTGAGTTTTCTTCAATTCTTTTCATTGTCTTTAGAATCAAAGATTTTCTTATCTTATTAAATCCTGCTTGCTTTGAGGCGTGAGAATGATACGTATTTCCAAACATAAATATCAATTTCCGAAGCTCTTAATTGAGCAGAAAATAAACTGTAGTACTCGCTTTATAAGTGTTGTTTTTAATTCGTGATTCAGCTACTCAATTTTGTATATGCTGCCTTATAGTCTATGATTCAGTTGCATGTTGAGTTTTCTATTGCTTGTTATTCATGTAACCTCAAAGCCGAATTAAAACTGGTTCATTGGAACACCAATTCCCATGGAAAGGGAGGGTGAGGGCAAGAGTTTGTTCTTGTTGCTGATGCAGAACTGAGTATTGGATTGCACTTCTTATTGAGCCATGTAGCCTCCTCAAGTATTAATAAAGTGCACGAGCAATGTCCACCAATATAGTTGTTTTACGATCTATTAAAGGAACTCCATTATATATGGCTCCAGAGCTTGTACGGGAACAACCTTACAACCACATTATAGATTTATGGTCTATTGGTGTTATATTGTATGAGCTATTGGTTGGCCAACCACCATTTTACACAAATTCTGGTTATGCTCTCATTAGACACATTGTTAAGGATCGTGTAAAATATCCAGATCGCATGAGTCCAAAGTTCAAAGCTTTTTAAAGGCTTTACATATTGTTTTACTGGTTCATGGCAGTGAGCACCTCAAGCTCTCAGCCAGCCATGCATCTCTCACCCACAATAGCTGAGTCATTGCTTTTGGTAAAATACTCATAAGCCAAAAATCCTATAGTTGGGTGCCAAAGATAATAATCTGGTTTGAGGTAATTTGTGCCCCATGCACGTAGGCCTTCACCATGCAAAAGTGAGAAAAATTCAAGTGAGTGCGGGGGCTGCCAAATCTTTGCTTAAAACTGTCCAATGCCCATGCAGCCTTTAGTATCAGATGCACTTGTAATATCACGAGTCTCGAGGCTAGCAATTGGATGTTCGGTCACATCAGGTAGTGGGCATGAATTGCATGACATCAAGCACGAACCTTCCAATTTCAGTTAAGTTGATTTCATAACCATTAATCTTAAATGTGAAGCCCAACATAGTGGCTAGTGAATTGCACGCCATTTCCACGTCCAAGGTTTGAATCGCACCCATGACTTTCCCTTTTAATTCGTATTTCAGGTAGCGATTTCATCAATTGGGCCATGCAGGCCACCTTAGCAATCGGTCCATGCTTTGGCCATAAATTGGATCAACTGCTAGATGCCTGCCGGCTAATTAGGCTGCACACCATGCAACTTGGTCCACCTAATTAATTAAGCTCAGATTGGGTCATTCTTGTCCTCAAGCAAATTCGGCCACGCCACTAATTCATGTGCGCCTAAGCATATTGAACCCAAGTTAGGCCTGTTGTACACTCAAAATGGATATTAAATCTTTTTATTTAAAAATAAATTTGTTTTTGAAATGGGTTAAGCCCAATTTTCAATTTTTTTTAATTATTCAAAATCATGTTTTTTTTTCATTTTGGGTTAAGCCCAATTCTTTGTTATTATTTAAAATCGAGTCCTTTTCCAATTTGGGTCAAGCCCTATGCTTGTTTCAAGAAATCAAATTCATTAATTTGGGCCAAGCCCAACTTCATTTACTTTTGTTATTTTTAAACAATCCTAGATCTCACCCAATGAACGTCGAAGTTGAAAGTGCAGCATACCCTATATTTCAATGTTCGGAGAGTCATATGAGTCGCAGTGCAACTCTCGCTTGCCTTCGGCTTTGTGCATATGTGGGTCCAGGAACACGAGTAAAAACTAAACATGTTTTTTTTTAATAATCCTATGTCTCACGCGATGAGTTGTAGATACGAACTGGTAGCATACTTACTGTTCGGAGTTTAGAAATCATATGGGTCCCAGTGCAGCCCTCGTTTGCCTTGGATCCTGTGCATATGTGAACTAAGGATTCTCTTCAAAATATCCCAAACACTCTGCTTTTTCAAGCACCCTTGAGAGATCAAGTCTCTTAAAACCAGAACTACGTAGCCTTGAATTTCCCATTGCACCAGGGAATACGTAGGAGCAGGATCAGTCCTGTCAGGCTATTTTCATACAAACCTATTTATTTTTATTATGATTAAAAGGATCAAACAGTTTTAGAAAATATCAAAATCACACACTCAATTTAAGGGTATCGTTCTTCGGAACGGGCGAGTAGGGTGCCTAACACCTTCCCTACTCGTGACCGACTCCCGAACCTTGAATTTCTTCCTCAAGTTAGGGTTTTTCCAAATGTTTTCCCTTAAAATAAAATTTGGTGGCAACTCCACACAATCATATATCAAATAATCTTTTTAAAAATTTAGCAAATTCGTCGTCTCTTCGTAATTACGGTTGCAACATGCATGAACTTATATTTATCTATACTTAATTATGTTTGGATTATGTCATTTATGTTACTTTCTTTATTTAATAATTTTTAAATTTATAATTTTCTTAATAATGATTGTGTATATATTTCATATATTCAAGTTTGTTTCAATTAATTTTTATGTAAATAATATAAAAAATTAATTAATTTTTATTAAAATTAAAATTAGCGACCAATTAATGTGTCTCCAATTTAGTCACCAACAAACATATTAGCGACTGATTTTTGCTTTTAACTTTGCGACCGATTATTTTGTCTCCAATTTAATCACTAGCAGATTTATTAGTGATCAATTTAACGACCAATTTTAGTAGCCAATTTTGCAACCAAATATTTCGTCTCAAATTGAGTGACCAGCAAATATTTTAGCTACCGATTCAACCACTAATTTTAACAGCTGATTTTGCAATCAATTTGGTGTGGCCGATTTTGCAACTAAAATTTTGGTCTCTTACAATAAATAAGACAACCACATTATCATCTTACAATAAATAAGACAACCACATTACCGATCGATTTTAACTGTTTCTTAGATCGAAAATTTTGATCTATAATATACTCATTTCTACAATTGACTTAGCTTTTCGATCATAAATTTATTTTGCGATTAAAATTTTAACAATTTTTTTATTCAATCGTAAAATTAATTGCAAAAATAATTAATAATCAATTTTTTAAAATTAAAAATTAATTTATTTAAACGTTAAACATAAATTTTTTAATAATATAAAAGCATAACAAAATAAATTGAATATAACAACTAGAATATTAATACAATAATTACGTTTAACTTACATATATGATGATACATATGGTTATTCCCGTCTTGGTGATTATTAGCCAAAATCATAGTCATTTAATTTATCATGTATGGACACATGATTAAAGTAATCATAAAACCTATTTTAATTTTAAATTAATTTAAATAATATTATATTGAATAAAACATCTCGTTTAGGTTATATTAGTGCATTTATATTAATTTGAAATTAAAAATTGTTATATTATTAAATAGTTAATTTCTTATATAATGATTGGAAATACATGACTAATTGCTTGTTTGGCACATTCATTATGTTTTTGTGATTTTATAAGATAAAATAAAGATTTTATTTAAAATTATAAAATTAATAATAATTTTTTTTAATTGAATTTTATCTTCTAAAATAATAAAATAAAAATGTTCAAAATTAGTTAATTTTTTTTATCATTTTAAAGATATTTGTATATTTCAAAAAACTAAATATAACTTATATATTTCTCAAAAAAGTGAAAAGATATATCTTTAAAATAATAGAAAAGTTGTACCTTAATATTTTAAAAAAAATATAATTTACTCTTTTGTTAATCTGCTAATTTAAAATATAATTATAGTGATAGATAATAAACATAACCAAATAGTGTGCGGTGAGATGATGTAAATTCTTAGTAAATTAGAATGTAAAAAAAATAAAAATGGAAGAGTTAGAAGAATGGGGAAAATGCTTAAACATGACTTACGTACGCCAACTTTGAAAATTTTGAAAAAAATCAAATTAAAAGTTTCGTTTCTGATTGCGGTCTCAATCTTGTAAGGGCCGAACCACTATTTTGGTATGATCAAGAGGTGGAATTTTTTATTTTTATTTTAAATTGTTTCTTCTGATTGATGCCGACTGTTCCTATAAAAAAACATTTTAACATTTAAATTAAAAAATAGCTTTGATCTAATTTCTTTTTTAATTAGATCATCTTTGAGCTATATTTATTAATAGAAAATTGTAATGATTGTGTTTTGTTTTCACTGATAAAGTTTTTTCTATAATACAAAAATTATTGATGTAGTAATTACACCGCTTTAGATATCCGAGACACTTATGAAAGTGATCTTTATTGAGATGGTAAATTATTTCGTTATTTCTGTTTTGATGTATCTCTAGACTCATTATAATTGAGATAATTATCCAATCCATCATAATCTTAATTTAGTTGAGATAATATTATATATTTACAAAGCTATTATCATTAAATTTTATAAGTTTATTCCATATCGATTTTAAATAGAAAAATTATTAAATTTTAAAACGGTTTAATATTAATACACCATCAATGTAAATTTTTATATTATCAATTAATCAGAAACCATCTTAAATATAATTTTTAAAATAATTATTATATAAATTAACAATTTTAGATTTTATAAAAATGCATAGTTGAAGAATATTTTAAAAAAAAATCATAATATCACTATATTGTAATTAAATTTATTTTAAAATCAAACCAACAATAAATGATTTGGATCTAATTAATTATAGGCATAAAAGAACTAATTATTCTAATTATTCTAAACTAATTCAATTAGTTTTATTTAAACTATGAAATTTTATCATATTGCTCCAACCCAATTAACGCGTAGGTTTTACCAATGTGGAGAACAAAGCACATGACTATAGTTAGGTCTATGAATAAGTAGCAACACAACCACATGCCAAACACATAATGGGGCATCTATATCTTTCATAAGATACCCAGCATTTATATTAACACGCGTCCATCCTACCAGAAGCATACGCGTCCTCCTTCACGTACCTCAAGATTTCTCGAGAAAAAGAGAAAAGAAAATGCTAAGATTCTTCACACAAACACTGCAATTAATTAAGCATGGTTAAATCCAAAGTATACTTATACAACAAGCTGAGTACATGCCACTCGTGCACACAATATTATAAACGCTAAATACTCTCTCATAAAACCCAATATTGTTCTTGGAATACTAATTTTAAAAAGTTAGCTTATCTAAAACTCAAATTATTGTGGATCTCAAACCTTTCCAATAACTTTTCTTTAATCCGTTTTTGCAGCTCAAGCTCCTTCATATTGAGACAACCCAAGCAATTTTATATTTGAAATTAGAGGGTAATGTGGCAAGAGAGGAGGCAAAGTAGGTGATGACTAATGAAGAGTTTTTTTTACCAACACACGTAGAACAAGCCAGGTATGATCCTCAAGACTCAAACCCATTTCATTACATATAATATTACCTTGCTATTATATATAATATAATACAATGTCGGGTAGAGATGTGACAAGTTAACCGAAACCCAAGGGAAACCCATGCGTGTACCACATGCCCCACACGTTAATTAAGTAAGGTGATTTGTGGTACCATTTTATTTTATTTTATTTTATTTTATTTATGTATTTATGTATGTACTTTAGGTCTAGGGATAAATGGGGGTAGCCCCTATATAAAGAGAGAGTCAAGGAATTGATAAGAGCATCCCAAAATTGAGCTTCTATTGAAGAGAATCATAAAGCAAAAAGAGGAATCATGGCTAGCAAGTACCATGTGAGATCAATTAGTTTGCCTTCTAGATCTCATCCTAGCACCATTAGAGTAGAGGAGGAAGTGAGCAAGCTCAAGACTTGGGAAGGAACATCCACATCCACATCAGGGTCTATTGACAATGGCCTATCCTTACTTGAGGATTTGTATATTTGCTTGGATGATCTTCTCAATATGGCATCAACCCAAAAGGTGATTTCCCACCATAGAGGTGAGAAATGTATTGAAGAGGTGTTAGATGGCTCGGTGAGAATTTTGGACATATGTGGGATTACAAGGGACACCATGTTTCAAATTAAGGAAAATGTTCAAGCCCTTCACTCTGCTCTTAGAAGAAGGAAAGGAGATTCAAGTGTTGAAACAAGTGTGGCTGAATATAAATTATTCATAAAGAAGACGAAGAAGAATGCCAATAAATTGATCACATCTTTGAAGCATATGGATAACAAATTTGGGGTGTCACCTCTGTTGGATCTTGATCATCACCTAGGTGCTGTGATTAGAGTGCTTAGGGATGTCATTCTAATGAACTTATCTGTGTTCCAAATTATTTTGTCATTCTTGACTATGTCCTCATTGAATTCAAAGGCAACCAAATGGTTGTTGGTGGCAAAATTGATGCACAAGGGGGTAAAACCATGTGAAGACGCCTCGGAGAATGTCAATGAGTTGCAGTGTGTGGAAGCATCTTTGAACACCCTTCTTAATGAAGGCACTAATGATGAAAAGATGCAAGTAGCTCATGAAAGATTAGAGGCTTTGGAGAACATCATTGAAAGTGTTGAGAATGGTTTGGAGAGTGTGTTTAGGCGCTTGATTAAAACTAGAGCCTCCCTTTTGAACATAATCTCCCAATAGAGTATTTTCAATACCAATTTTTCTCCTAATCCTGCTGTGCATCCAACTTTTAGGGATCTGCTGAGGAATGAAAATTTTTACCTCAATGATTTGTACATGTATACAATTTTAAAGTAATACATTGAAATGCAAACAAAATGTTTATTCTCTATATTTTGGAGTCTTGTGTTCTCTTCCTAATCCTTATACACTCTAAATTACTAATTTTGTTTGGGAAATAATATCCAATGAAGAATATTGGAGCAAGCAATTTTAGATTTAGGATCACTTTTACAGCTAAACAAATTCATCTCAAGTTGAAAGATTTAATTTAGGCTTCAATTGAAAGTGTGTTCTGACTTCAGAATTGAGATATAATAATGTTCGTTTTGGTTAAAATTGAGGAAAATTAAGTTTGATGAAATTTATTTTGAATTTTTGAATAATTTAAGATGTGTGTATTAGATAATATATCTGATTGTTATATATTTTTTTCTGAAAGATGTATTTTGGATTAAAAAAAATGAGAATTGCATTAAAAATGTTTATTATATATTTTATTTGATCGTTATAAATATATTTTTTAAAGGTATATTTTGTGTTAAAAAATATAAGAATTAATTTTAAAAATATTTATTATATATTTTATTTAAAATGTGTTAAAGTGGAAAAAAAAAGTATAATATGATAGAAAGATAAAAAATTAAAAAAGTTAATCTCATTTAAATAATTGAGGTTAAATTAATTTTTAAATTTAAAACAAAACAGCCAATAGTAGGAAGGGTAGAGGATGATCACATTGCAACAAAAAAAATGAGACATGGCTACAATTACTTTTGTGGGATCATGAATTTGTTTGTGTAGGCAGCTGAGGGTGACATATCTTCTGATTATATTTTGCATTGAGGAAAGATTGACTAATTGTCTCTACTCTTTTCTTTGGCTAAAGCATGTTATATGTAATTATTGACAAATTTATCTTAGTGTCCATTCTTTGATTTGATAAACTATTCATTTTAACAAAGGTCTAAGATGGAAAGTAGGAGAGGAAAATACACATCCACTTTAGTTTAAGATCCCAATTTTTTTTTTAAAAAAAATGCCTTTGATATGAGACTAATAATATTTTTATTGTGTATTTTATTCTAATTTTTAATTATTCATAATATTTTTTTATTAAAAATGAAAGGATATATCAATTTATTAAATATTCTGTTGAACTATTTTAATTGATTCATATTATTATAAATTATTAAATATAGATTAAGGATAAAAAAAATATATCTTTCTCTATCTAACTTTGTTTTATTTTAATTTTGATTAAAAAAATTTAAGTTGATCGAAATTAGAAATATATTTAAATAATATTTAATTTTTAAAAGTTAGAATGGATATAAGTATAAGATACTTCTAAATCTGTTTCATTATATAAAATTATTAAAATATTTTTATTATTTTAAAAAATATTATATAAATTAATAAAATTATAAAAATAATAAATTATATAAATTTTAAAAATTATAATAATTATAATAATTTAATAAATTAAAAAAATTAAAATTAAAATATAAAAAAGATAAAAACGGATGCAGAATGAATTTTCTTATTTTAAGAACAAAAATACGGTTTAAAATTTTAAATTCGATAAAAATAAAAAAATAAAAATGGACATAGAAGGTCACAAATAATAAAAAAACTATAAATTTTATTCTCAATCTACCTCGTTGTAATGTTTAATATAAATTAATTTTCAGTATTAACTTGTTTTAAGCTTAATTATAAGGACTGAACATTTTTTTTATCAGAGATACATCCTATCTGCTGCTGATGTACGTATACCCATCTTCTAATCATTTAAAAATAGGCTTGACAGTCTTTCTTCAATATTTATTTCCTTTGAAGCTCGCATTGCACAATTCACAGTTTTCCTCCAAATATGAATTGTACGAAGAAGTCCGTGGGTAGCAAGTAAGATAGCGATAAAGGGTGTTGTAGGAAACATCAATTATGACAAAATTACTTAATTTCTTAGCCTAAGTAAATTTGAATAAAATAAAAATTTTGTTAAATTGTAGTCTACTTTTTAAATTTATGAGAAAGGAAATGCAAAAGGAAAGTAAAAAAATATCATGTTCGTGAGATTATGGCGTTGAGATGTGCCAGGTGCGATGTGAGCTAAATCCTTTTTGTCTTTTAAAATATTTTGCAAGAGGATTTTAGATAATTTCTTAGTAAAACTGAAAAATAAAGGAGAGGATGGATTAGAATTAATGTGATGTGGTTGAAGATCTTGCTATATGTCATCACTATGATTTTGCATGATTCTCCGTACATACCAAATAGGCCAAAAAATATTATTTAGTTGTTGCATGTTTATGTTTTTATTTTTCTTTAATGATAAGGTGAGTTAATTAGAATTTGAGAATGACGAAATTCCAATATCACCTTTTCTTAATAGAACAAAGAGACCAATAAAACAAAAACGATTGCATCATCTATGCTTTATATTCTTTCTAAATTTATAAAAAGTGATTTACTGTTCTTTCCTCTTTCCTCATTCCTCCTTTTAAAATAAATGTAATTTTTTTTAAATTACATTGTTAATTAGCTTGTTAATTTTGTAGATCACAGGTTGGTTTTCATCAATTTATATTATATAGTTTTTGAAGTCAGTGTATGGTAATTCATCAATTTATATTATATAGTTTTTGGAGCCAGTATATGATAATTCAACATTAGATATGGAAATGAACAAGATAATTTGATGAGAGCCTACAGCTTGATTTATTTAATAAATAGATAAGTTCAACCTTATTTAAAAGTTTTTTTTAGATAAATAAATCAGATTTAACCTTATAAAAAATCTGTTTAATCTATTCTGGAACCTATTTATATTTATATATTATATATTTATATTTATTATATTTATTTTAATATATTATATTTGTATAGTATTAATTTTAATGTATAATATTTATATAATATGTATATATATATATATATTAGACCTATTTAATGATCTTTTTATCTTGTAAGTTTTAAGCTTACAAGTTTTTTTAATCAATTATTTATATAGGCTTTAAGTGTATTTATTGATCTTTTTTTGGAATATAGGCAGGTCTGGTAGGCTTTAAATAGGGATGGAAGTGAACAAGGCCGTCCGACAAGGGCCTGCGGCTCGGCTCGTTTAAAGCCTAGCTAAGCTCGGCTCGTTTAATAAATAGATAGGCTCAGGTTTGTTAAAAAGCCTTTTTAGATAAATAAACCAGACCTTGGCTTATAAAAAACCTATTTAACTTATTCAGAGGCCTATTTATATTTATATATTATATATTTATATTTATTTTAATATATTATATTTATATAATATTTATTTTATATTTTATTTACATAATATTAATATATATATGTTTTAGGCCTATTTAACGGTCTTTTTTATCTTGTAGGCTTTAAGTTTGCAAGCTTTTTTAATTAATTATTTACATAGATTTTAAGTTTATTTATTGATTTGTTTTGTAATGTAGGCTTTTAAACAGGCTTGCAAGCCTTTAAACCAAGTCAGACCTTAACAGAAAAAAAAAAAAGCCTTTAACAGGTAAGGTAACAGACCCAAGCTCAGGCCTCAAAATTTTTAAACAGGACAGGCTTGAACACTCAAAGCCTAACTTGGCTCAGCCTACTTCCATCCCTAGCTTTAAACCAGATCAAACATCGACGAAAAAGAAAGTTTTTAACACGTAATATATTCAGACTCAAGCCTCAAAATTTTTAAACAAGACAAACTTGAACATTTAAATTCTAACTCAACTCGTCCTACTTCCCTCCCTATCCAATTTAGAACATTAACATTAAGGATATATTCTTCAATCAGTAAACTTGTGTTATTTTTCATATAAATATATTCCATTATTAAAAAATATGCATAATATATAAAAAATTTGTCTTATTTTATTAAAACTATGACCATTTACTGTATTTATAAAGAATCTAGATCATTAAAATTAAAATTAAATGTTATAAATTATTTCATCATTAAGGTATATACGAATAAACCAATTGTTAATAAAAACAATCATCTCATTCAAATTTTAAACTTGACAAAATGTCATACATTTAAAATATATATATATATATATATATGATTTATATTTTTTTATCATTAATCAATTATACTTATTTTAAATATAAATGTATATTTCGTTATTTAATTTTCACTAATATTCTAATAGTAATTTTAAATGGTTATAAGGGTTTTTTAATGTTTTAATATCTTAGGAGAATAATTACATATATACTTTTATTTTAAATAACTAATCCAATAATTAAAATGATGTAAAATTATTTTATTTAGAAACTTTTAGATAATTTTGTTGTACAGAAAATTAAAATGAAATAATTTATTTTTATTATATATATATATATATATATATATATATGTGTGTGTGTGTTGTAACCGTAATTACAACGAAATGACAAACTCGCTAAAATTTTTAGAAACAATTTATTTGATTGTGGAACCGCTATCAAATTTTATTTTAAGGAAAAATATTTGGAAAAACACTAACTTGAGGAAGAATTCTAGGTTTGGAAGTCGGTTACGAATAGGGAAGGTATTAGGTACTTTACTCGACCATTCTGAACTGAGTGTGTGATTTTGATATTTTTGAAAACTGTTTGATCCCTTTAAATATAGTAGAAATAAATAGATTTGTGGAAAATAACCTGTCGAAACTTGATCTTACTTCTACGTATTTCCTGGTGCAATGAGAAATTCAAGGTTATATAGTTTTGGTTTTGAAGACTTGATCTTCATAGGTAATTAAAAAAGCAAGGTTTACACTGTGTCGAGAAATGAGTTTAAAGTGTTTTGAATATTTTTGATAAATCCTAAGTCAACATATGCACAAGGTCCAAGGCAAACAAAGACTGCACTGAGACTCATATGATTTCTAAATACCGAATAGTAAGATATGTTGCCAGTTCGTATCTATAATTCATCGTGTGTGACTAAATGTTGGAAAATCTATTTTGAAATTTAATTTTTTGAGTTTGGTATGAAAAGAAATTTTAGACAATTTTCCAGATCCACTTATACACAGTCTGAGGCAAACGAGGGTTGCACTAAGACTTATATGATTTCTAAATGTCAAATAGTAGGGTATGCTATCAATTTTCACTTAGAGCTCACTATGTGAAATCCAGGATTGTTTTTAAAATTATAGACGTGTTTTGGAATGTTTGATTTTCAAATATTTTCCTGGATCCATACATGCACAGAATCTGAGGCAAACGAGGGTTGCACTAAGACTCATATGATTTCTAAATGTTAAACAGTAAGGTATGCTACTAGTTCGCACATAAAGTTCATTGAATGAAATCCAGGATTATTTTTTAAAATTATAGAAGTATTTTGAAATGTTTGATTTTGAAGTATTTTTCTGGATGCACATATGCACAAAATCTAAGGCAAACGAGGGTTGCGCTGAGACTCATATGATTTATAAATATCGAACAGTAGGGTATGCTACCAATTTTCACTTAGAGCTCATTGCGTGAAATTCAGGATTATTTTTTAAAATTACATAATTATTTTGAAATGTTTGATTTTCAAGTATTTTTCTGAATCCACATAAGCATATAATCTGAGGCAAACGAGGGTTGCACTGATACTCATATGACTTTTAAATGTCGCATAGTAGGGTATGCTACCAGTTCGCACTTAGAGCTTGTTGCGTGAAATCTAGGATTAAAATATATCTTTTGAATTTAAATTCTTTATTATCCTATTTTGTCTTTTTTATTTTTTTTTATTTTTTTTATTTTTTATTATCTCTTTTCTTTAAAAAAAAAAAACTAGTATTGAAAAAGATTGAGTAAGTTTGAAATGAATAGGTTAGGCTTGTCCCAAATTAAAGGAGGAATGAGCTTTACCCATATTAGAGATAAAAGAAAATAAAAAATTGAAGGTAATGGGCTTGACCCAAATCCAATATAAAAGAGAAACAAATGGACTTAATTTCAAAATAACAAAAATAAAAGGGAATTGGACTTAACCCAAATTAAGAAAGAATGGATTTGATTTCAAATTAAAAAAAAAGGAAGAATTGGGCTTGATCCAAATAAAAAAGGAATTGGGCTTGACCCAAATTAAAAAAATAGACTTGATTTCAAATTAAAAAAGAAAATTGGGCTTCATCCAAAATAAAAAATGGACTTGATTTTAAAAAAAGAATTAAGTTTGACCTAAATTAAAAAAAAAGAAATTGGACTTGATGAAAATAAAAGAAAAGGACTTGATTTCAAATTGAAAAAAGAATTGTGCTTGACCCAAATTAGAAGAAGGAAATTGGGCTTGACCCAAATAAAAAAAGACTTGATTTCAAATTAAAAAAATGAATTGGGCTTGACCTAAATTAAAAAATTAGACTTGATTTCAAATTAAAAATGGAAATTGGACTTGATCCAAAATAAAAAAAATGACCTTGATTTTAAAAAAAAGAATTGGGCTTGATACAAATTAAAAAAAAAGAACTTGATTTCAAATTAAAAAAAGAATTGGACTTGACCAAATTAAGAAAAAATGAAATTGATTTCAACTTAAAAAAAAAAGATTGGACTTGATAAAAAAAAGGAAGAATTTATGTTAGTTGAATAAATTGGCGTGTATTATTTATCTTGTTTAAAAAAAAATGGTGTTGGTACTAATTGTTTGATAATTTAGCAACTCATTTTTTATCATGTGTTTATGCCCCTTAGCATGGCCTAATTAAGGAGGCAGGGGCCCATTTTGAATCAGTAATGCCCAATTAAGGAGCAGCTTGCTTAAGCACTGGAATTAGAGAGGTTCGCTGCTATATGGGTAGCTTGCTTAACAACAATTAGGAACGGGAATTAGAGAGGCCCACTACTGTATGGCCCAAATTGAGGAGTAGGCCTGATTTTGGTATGGCCCGATTAGAAAGGAAACTTGCTTAATAATTAGGAATGGGAATTAGAACAAAATGCCACTAAGTTGTGCTTCCAACTTAGTCTTAACATTCATGAATATTAACTTACATAAAAAAATTGGAGGATCAAAGGAATTTCATATGGACGAAGCTGATGTCTAAACTGTAGAGCCTGGTACTAATTATCAATGGCTAGCAGTGGGAGATACTCATTAAGGGAATGAACCGTTCTTCCTTGCTGCCCGATATCAAGTCCACCATACTCCAACTCTCGACCTTGACAGTGATGTCGATAAACACAACTCAGCAGGGGCATATTGCAGAGGTCTTGTGACAGACCATTGGTGTCAACAACACTCGATTATGAAAAATAAAAGTGTGATAGAATGAAGGAACGCTTGACAGAGTCAAAAGGTAGAGGATGGATATTAGAGTGGAAAGTTTGAGAGTGGAGGGAACAAGAAGTTTCGAATCTTAGGGAAAGAATAGGTACTTCAATCTGATGAAGGTTGTGATGTCTTGTGTATGTTCTGATTGACTATAGCGAAAGGATCAGCTGCAGATGTCTTGGATCGCAGCAGATTTAAAAATAAGCATACCAAAGGTTTGAATGGCCTTGGACCTGAGAGTGGCCATGCTCGGCCAGTTCGGTTCACTGATAGGTAACAGTGAAGGAAGAGAGAATAAGGTGCCGAAGTCTAGATTGAAATTTCATTGGCTTAGAAGAGAGGTTCCACCATTGAAGTCAAGCCTGAGGTCAACATTGATATTGCATCCTCTCTATGCAAAATCATCTACTATATTCCTCTCGTTTATGATGTTGCCGCTTAACTGGTTTATTGAACCATGGATGATGTAAAGACTGTTGACTATGGCAGCTGCGACCACACTGTCGCTGTGAATTCAGAAGAAGATGAGGATATCTAGACTCGTATATTTGACATTAATGTGGTGATTTGGTTTCAATTTGGTGTTAATGTTGCAAGAACAGTAAGGCATACTATAAAAAAGGCATTAACATACAACTAAACCAAAAATTACAGAGTAGTGAATATTAATCTTTGGTGCCTTTTTATAATCTTTCTTCGTCTTGAATCAATAATGGTTTTACTTTCATTTTACAAATGAAGTTAGATTTTCAGAAGTAAAGTGAGATAATCTTGCAATGAACCGATACTTAGCAAATAAAGAGAAAGAGGATATGTAAGGACTCTAATCTGAATGAAGCAACTCTCCTTTACTGAACTATTTCTGCCATGGAGGTCCTGAGCATGCTACCTTCTGAGAGTACCAATAGAGAGAGCGAAGAGTAGAACCGAGAAAAGCTTTTAGAAGCTTAGAGAATCAGAGAGAAATTCTGAAAACTCATCAACCCTTTTTTTTGAGACAAAATAAAGAAGCTCCCTGCCTTTTTTACTTTCTCTCTTATTTATAAGCTAAATTTGATGTAACCAAGTTCAACAATTTTTTAACCACACTAACTAATTTAAGTAACTATATTTTTCTTTTTCCCCTTTTTTATTTTTATATATATATGCTTTTCCTTTTTTTTTCTTGCTATTATTATTTTTATTTTCTATTTTTTTATTTATTTTATTATTATTATTATTTATTTTTTATTATCATTATTTTTATTTGTTAAATTTAATTAATTAAATAATAATTTAATCTTGAATATAATTAACTGTTCATAATATATATATATATATATAAATTAGAATATCTAATCTAACAATTTTTTAATTCAAATGTTGGTCAACAAAGTCAAAACTTCTGGTTAATGACTAATTAATTAAAATGATTTACTTTCTCTCTTCCTTTCACAACTCAGCAACAAGCATCCAATACATTGTGAATGAACTAACACATTCATAACAGTTGAAATATCATTAATAAAGTGTTTCTTCCTTCATCTTTCTTAAGTTTTTCCTCTTCTATCAAATACTTTTGTCTTCCACACCCATTTAACCAATATTTGTTTTAGAAGTA
Organism: Canavalia ensiformis; assembly: GCA_026541065.1. Classification (NCBI taxonomy): domain Eukaryota; kingdom Viridiplantae; phylum Streptophyta; class Magnoliopsida; order Fabales; family Fabaceae; genus Canavalia; species Canavalia ensiformis. The sequence continues at coordinate 101,809 of JAMKYM010000217.1, forward strand.
CTTTGTATTGTATGGTTGAAAGATTTATATTACACGGTGAGTTTATCCTTTTTAAAGGAATTTATGTTCTTGCATATTCTTAAACTTAAATGTGGGATTAAAATAAAATTTCTTTCTTAAAATTTTTCATAAGTAAAATTTTAAATTTCTATATCTATCATTTTTCTAATAAGTATAAAAATCTTTGTTAAAATACCATTATTTGCCCAAAGCTCCTCACGTTTGTTCTTAACATGTATTAGGGATCGAAGTACAATTTTTTGGTTTCTTAAGTTCAATAAATCAAAGCTTTTGTGATCATTTTATTTGGTTTAGTTGTTCTATTTACTAAAGTTTAAATTTAATTTTTTTTAAAAAAATTGTTATTTATTTTCATGGGTTTTGTTACAATTTTATAGATTTTTTTCTTTAGTTTATGAATAAAAAATTTTGTAATAATTTTCTTTCATTTAATGGTTGTACGAACTAAAGTTTAAATGTATAAGTTTTTTTTTCTTATATTATTTCTAAAAATGCTTTAACAGGTGTCCTTATTAAAGGTATACTTACATTTTCACACTTTGTTAGGTGTGTGGGTCACCATCTCTTTGAAAAATAAATCAGCAATATGACTAACATCATTAGTTTTAGAATAAGCAATAAAATATGTCATTCTGCTAAACCTCTCTATAATGACAAAAATACTATCTTTTTCTTTTGAGGTCTTAGGCAGCCCTAGTAAAAATTTTATAAAAATATTAGCCTAAGGATATTCAGGAACAGGTAAGGGTGTATACAAGTCATGATACATTACCTTAGATTTTTCTTGTAAAAAAGTAATACATTTTTCACTAATAAGTTTAACATCATGCTTCATTTTTAGCCAAGAAAAATGTTCGTGTAAAATATAATAAGATTTTTGAATACCAAAGTACCCAATTAATTCTCTCCATTGAGTCTCTCTAATAAACATTTTCTTTACGCGATACTTAGGTACATACAATTTACTTTTCTTAAATAAATATCTATCTTGCCTAAAATAGTCATCAAAACCATGATCAGAACATGTTTTCCACAATTGTCCAAATTCAATATCATCTGCATACACGGTTTTTAGTAATTCAAATCCAAGTAATTTGGTTTGTAAAGTCGTAAGTAATACATACCTTCGTGACATCGCATCCGCTACAATGTTTTTCTTTCCCTTTTTATACTTGATAATGTAAGGAAACATCTCATCAAATTCTAGCCACTTGCCATGCTTTTTGTTGAACTTACCTTGTGACTTTAAAAACTTCAAAATGAGTTTATCAGAATGGATGACAAATTCCCTCGACTAAAGGTAATGCTGTCAAGTTTGTAAGACGCTCACCAAGGCATAAAGCTCCTTGTCATAGGTTGGATAGTTAAGCATCACTCCACTAAGTTTCTCACTAAAATATGTCACAGTCTGGAATCTTGCATTAAAACAGATCCTATACCCACTCCAGAGGCATCATATTCAATCTCAAAAACTTTATCAAAATTAGATAAATTTAACATAGGGGCATTAGTTAACTTATGATTTAGCAAATTACAAGCCTCTTCATGTTTCCTTAACAAGTTTTAAAGGGGCAACTATAGAACTAAAATTTTGTACAAACCTCCTATAAAATCTTGCTAAACCATGGAAGCTTCTTACTTCATTAGCATTTGTAGGCGTGGGTCATCCTTTAATTTCCTTAATTTTTTCTTCATCAACACTAACTCTTGTAATCTTGTTGACGACTCTCCAGTCCAGGCACATGTGCCTTGTTCCATCCTTCTTTGGTACCAAGATAACATGAACTATACATGGGCTAAGATTTTCCCTCACAAAGCCTTTCTTATCAACTCCTTTACTTACCTTTGAATCTCCTTGACTTCTTCAGGAACAGTTCTATAGGCTAGTCGGTTTAGAATCACAACACCAAGGATAAAATTAAGTTGGTGTTTAATACCTCTTATAGGAAGTAAACTTTTTGGTGGTTCTCTAGGAAATACATCATTAAAATCCTACAACAAAGATACAAACACACTAGGAAAAGAAGAGTTATGATTATTAGTAAGATAAATATCCTGTACATGAGTACAAGAATTTATTCTTTTACCATCAAAACACTTTCGACCCCATTTATGAGCAAATACAAAAAAATTATTTTCTTTTTTTTTATTTCTTGATTTTTCTTTCTTTTCACTCTCATTCTTTTTTTTTTACTTTCTACTTTTTCTTCACTCTCAATTTTATCTCTCTTTTTATTTTTTGATTTTCTAACATTTTCTCATTCTTTTTTTGACCTTCTACTTTTTCTTCACTCTCAATTTTATCTCTCTTTTCTCTTTCTTGAATTTCTAATTCTTTTTCTCTCAGTTTACATTCTTTTGAATTTTTGATTTGGTCAAAATAAGCCTCCTTTGATTTAGAATCTTCTTGTTGGACCAATTAAACTTCGATGATGAACTAGAAGCATATTTGTGATATTTGGGAGTGCTCCTAGATTTGAGTTGTCTTTCTACCTGAATAGCTTTTTGAAATAATTCATCCATCTCCACATAATGTTGCTCCACCATATCATCTATCTCTCTTTTTAGCCCTATAATAAATCTTGCCATAGTGATTTGTTTGTCCTCCTCCACATTGGCTCTTATCATAGCAATTTCCATCTCCTTATAATAATCTTCAACACCCATGGGGCCTTGAGTAAGACTTTGTAGTTGTTTTCGATGCAAGTCCCTATGATAGTGACTTGGCACAAATCTTCTTCTCATGACTACTTTCATCTCTTCCCAAGTTTAGATAGGTCTCTCTTCACAGCTCCTTTATTAAGGACAAACTGATCCCACCCAATATTAGCATAATCGATAAAAGAAAAACTAGCTAGTCTTACCTTTTTCTCTTCCGAGTAATTGTGACAATCAAACACATGCTAAATTTTTCTCTCTCACTCTAGATAAGTTGCAGATTCATTCTTTCCTTGGAACGGTGGAAGGAATAATTTAATACTCCCTAAGTTGTTATCCTTTTCTCGATATCGTCTTTTTTCTCTTAAACTTTCACGGTTTGATTCTAAGTTCTTCATTTAATCTCCTTCTTCATCATAGTGAAATAATCTTTGGAGAGTACTTCAACGAGAAACCTGAGACCTCCTCCTTGAACAACCCTCCATATCATACAACCTTTTGTTCAATTGTTAGACTTGATCTTGAACTGATTTTATTAATATTTTTAGATCTATTTCATTTTGATGAAGTTCACCACTCATGTTAGCAATGCTGCAAATTGAACAAAATAAATAAATATAATAAAACTTCACAAATCACTTCCTTAGTGTTTACCCTCGATATTGACGTTCTTCACTCGTCTTTACACTCGAATGGGCTTTTTTCTATAATGATCTCTTAAACTCTTGCCTTTTACATTTTGATTCTCGTTATAAACCTTGAACCAAGAACTTCACAAGTTGATTTTCCCACAGATAACAGAAGAGTCATAGATACACAAGATGAATAAGGTATGGAATATTGGTCAAAGAAATAAGAACTCAAACATTATATTGAATGAAAACTATATTTTTTTTTATCAATTGTCTTGGATTTTTTTTTTAATTTCTACCACAACTTCTTCTTCTTCTTTTTAAAATTTTTATCACAACTTTTTTTCTTCTCTTTTTTTTTTTTAATTTATCACAACTTTTTTTTTATAAAATATTTGGTAGATAGCAACTTTAATGTTGTAAGAGACACGAAGAAAATAAAATAAAGGATAAATTACACTTGATTCTAAGAGTCGAAGCTTTGACACTAAACTACACGAATGAATCAGAATGCGGAAACGATAATGAGAGAATCAAGATAAGATAAGATAAGGTAAGATAAGATTAGGATAAGATAAGATAAGATAAGATAAGATAAAGAAACCCGACAGAAACCGTAACCTCCCAGAAGAACCAACATTGTTAAGATAATTCTCTTACACAAAAACCAAGGGAATCAATTCACATATATATATATATATATATATATATGAATTTGTCTCTAAGTTGAATCCTCAACTCCTATTGTATAAATAACCTAATCTAATAAAAAGATAACAAATTAGAAATCCTAATTATATTACAATTTGAATTGCAACTAATTTAAAACAAATAACTTCTAGATAAATATTAAATCCTAATGTAATCTATAGCAAATCATAAACTTTATCACTTAAAATCTTCAATGATATGACTACATAAATTAACCCATGTTGAAATTGGGCTTGGATTCATGTAGTCTTTTTCTTGAACTCCCTTGATGAGACCTTCGAATACTTGTTCCATACATTTGATCCTGTTTTTCGTCATCAGACATTCGATTCCTTGTAGATAATTTTTTGAATGATCTCTTTTACTTATCGTGATACCCACGTTCACATCACTATATTTTATAATTTTATTTTTTGTTAATTTTTATATCCTATTCTACGGATAATTTTTTACAATATCTATTTTTTTAAAACTATTATTTAGTAATACTTTTTTTTTAATTTTTTAGAACATTAATTATGTTTACTGATCATCTTGACCGTATTTTTATTTTTAAAATTTAAAAATATTTTATATAGTATATAATTTTTATATTATTATATTATCTTTTTATTATTCTTTTAAATTTAATCATGTTGTTCTTATATATAATTTAATTATTTTTATTGTTTAATTTTTATATATAAATATGACTTTTTTTTTACTAGTATGTTTTTTTCAGCAATACTGTTTTTACTGTTTTTATATAAACGAGAATTATTCTCATTTTATAAATTATTTTTTAAAATTGAATTAAATCTAATTTTTAATTTTTAATATAATATCTGAGAGACAATTATAATTTATTATATAATTGGTTAAATAATAAATTTTTTTATTCATGTATACATAACTTAATCATATAATATTTTAATTTTAGTTTTATACATTTTATTCAAAATTTAAATGATAGTTTTATATATTTCAAGCCTAATTGTTAAAATTTTACCTTATTTGAGAGCGAACACCATTCATTTTACAACTTTTAGAGTAAATTTAATATCTTACTTAATCACTTTACGTTAATATTTGATAGTAATTTTAATAGTTTACTTTAAATCAATCATATTTGATAAAATTAAAATGTTTAATTTAACTTTTCTTTCATGCAAAATTTTTTCAATAAAAATGATTTTTTTATTTTAATAAAAAATTATTAAATTAATATAAATATTATAAATATTAAATTTAACATCAAATAAAAGTTTACTTTTATAAATATATATATATATATAAATAAAGTTTATTAATATTATGTTAAACTTCAATTATATTAATTTAACAATTTTTTATAAAATATAAAATTTATTAATTTATTTCTTAATTTAAAAATATTATCAAATAAATTATATTTATAAAATTAAAAATTATTAAATTAAAATAAGAGTTAAATTTAATATCTAATATGAATGAATGAATCTGACTTTTATTTATATATATATATATATATATATATATTAATATTTATAAGTTTTTATAAATGTATTGATAATATTAAATATTACAATTTTACTAAAATATTTTTAAAAATTTTTATTGTGTTTTTTAAATAAACATTAAAAAATTGATATACCATACGCATATATTTAATTATTTAATTCTAACAGTTAAAACAATTAAGATAATATATTACTCTTTTTTTGTTTAGAAGTATTGTCTAGGTTACTCAACCAATGTTAAAACTAATTAATGTTCTCGTTTTTTAAAATTTTTAAGTAATTTTTAATTATACTCTTAATCTCTTTTGTTAATTAATTTTTTTTCATTGATTAATATCACTATAAAGAATAAAAGTATATAAAACAATAAATGTTAGATGAAACTTTTAAAATATAGATAAAAAGGAATAAAAGTTTTCTAAAATAGTGAAAAATAAAAAAACCAAAGCAGATATTATAATTCAATAATTGATTCAATAGAAATTATATTTTATATTTAATTATTAATAATAGTAAGAGTTTTTATAACTTATATTAGTTTAAGTTCTTTCATCCTCTCACACAAATATATGGAATAAAATTTGTTTTAATCTCAATAAATATAATTAAACGTGACTTTAGTCTTTTAATTTTTTTAATTAACTTTATGCTTATAAGTTTTAGAAAAATATTGGAATCATTACTTATTTTGTAATGTGTCGTAAATTCATACATATTATATTACTTGTCACTTTAAATTAATATTAATTTAATATAAATTAAAATTTACAAAGATTAAAATTAAAATTAAATTTTAAATTTAAACTTAGTTATATTATAAATACATATGAAAAACGTATTTAAACCTACTCTACTATTGTTCAGACGAAGAAAAGGAATCCTGGATCAATGGTATTTTTGCATGTGATCTGAATGTCAATATTGTACTTTTCTATCTATCAAATCAAAAATTAAACTATTAGCCTTCTAAACAACATTAGCCTCTTTAGTTTTTGTGTGATTCTAAAATCTTTTAAGCCCGTCTTCTGTATCATGTCAAATTTTAAACGGCGTTAAGTTTCATCTGCATGTTATTGTGTAAGTCAAATTAAATACAAGGACGGATCTGGGATTTATATAAGGGCACGGCAAAAAGTAATTTTAATAATAAATATTTTGTTATTATTCCTAAAAATAAATATAATAGAAATTTTGATTAAGATTAAATATTTATTTTATTTTTTATTTTATGGATATATTTATCGTAATATGCCTAAGTTTATTTTCTAAAATTAGGAGTTAAGCGTTCTTTTAAAATCACTAACTTCTTTAAAACAAATAAAGCTATAATCAAGATATTTTATTATTATAATAAAATGGGTGAATTACTAATTTATGTTAATATATATAATAATTCCTTTAACTAAATAATTACCTCACGAGTAGATGGATCCAAGATAAAATAGGAGGTTTACCTATGATACTAAAAGAAATTGAAAAACTATTTCCTACACTTATTTTCTGCAAAGATTTCTAAAATTAAGAAAGGGATAAAAATTAAAATAAAATTTTAAAATAAGATAATTATTGTGATAAATAAGGAATAAAAATTATAAAATAAGTAATGTAAAAAATAATTATAAAAATATAATAATACAAAAGAATTCTATACATATAATATTTTTATAAATAACAAAGAAGGGGAAAAGTGTTAATTACATATATGGTTGAAGATTATATTGAAATATTTTTTAAAATTGTTTTGTTTGAAAAGATATTCTTTTATTTTTTATTTTAAGTACAAAAATATTTCCTTTTTTATTTTTTAAAATTATATAATATTTTTTATTATTTTTAAATTATTAATTTTTAGTTATCATAATTCACTAGATTTTTTATTAAGTTTTCTTAATTTAATATTTTTAACTAAATTTTTATATTTTATAATTTTATAACTAAATTTTAATTATTAACACCAATAAATGTTCATTAAATATGAGTGATTCGGTATTTTTTTTAATAATTTATCTTCTTTTTCTCATCAAAATAATTATCAATTTCTAGAGAATACATGATTTTTGGATTAGTATTAAAGGAAAAAAATACATGATTTTTGGATTAATTAATGCTTAATCTAACAGATATGAACTACAAATATAGTGTAAACCATTAATCATGGAAAAAATTATTCTCAAAGTTAAAATTTGAGTTTTTACTTTCTAAAAGCTCAACTTTACTTTACAAAGAATCTGGTTTGATATCAGTATTGTGATTTTTGAATGTTTGTTTGGAAATCTAATTATGTGAACCTTGTTTATGGTGAAATAAATTTATTTTTTAAATTAAATTATATTAAATGTTTAGATTATACACTAAATTTGTTAAAGACGCTTTTCTCCTTCATTGCTTCACCATAATACATTTTCTTTTATATATATATATATATATATATATATATATATATATATATATATATATATATATATATATATTCTCTTTTTATTTTTGCTATCACAACTAAATTAGATTTTATGTATTCATATTTGTGCTATTTTAAAATATTTAAGTCTAAGCTTGAAACTCTTATTTGTCATAATTTTTTTAGTTGTCAATATCTGATTTATTTTAAAACCTTCCAAACCTATGAACAAACTTAAAAACTTACCACATAAAAATATTAATAAATAAATTTAAATATTATATATAAATGATAAAGAAATTATTACAAGTTTAAAATCTTCCAATAAAAAATATATGTTAAAAAATTATTCTAAATTACAAAGTTTATCAAACTAGCTTCTATCATCTAAAAATATTATATAAATTTAATTTAAATAAATATAATACATTAAATAAATTATAAAATTATAGTAAATCTATATTTATATACAAACTCTAAACAAATTCACAATTTTTAATAACCTTAAATATAATTTGTTTAACAAATTTAAACTTATATATTTAATAAAAAATGGGACCAAATTTAACTTCAAATAAGTTAAACCCTGCAACCCGACTCATTTTTATTACCACTGACAGCCAATTATGTTTCAACGACGTCATTCTGAATCTTAAGTCATGATTTGCATAAAAATATTCAATTAAGTCAAACAAAATCATAATTTGCAAACTATACTTTAATCATGAAATTGGTTCATCATATATACGTGTGCGTGTGTGGGTCTGGAAATCTTGTCACATCCGTTTCAATAGAAATATTAGGTTACAAGCCGGCTGGGTATGGAAGATCGGAGGTTGGCAGCTATTTGTTACATATTAAAAAAGTATGAATTATGTAATCTCATATTATTTTTTGTGGAAAAAAGTATAGAAAAACTTTTTAATTAGGAATTGATCCAATTGATTCACACACAAGATCATTTTATATGTTTTGAAAGAGAAATATATAGAAAATCTTAAATTGCAACATCCACCGAACCCATTGGTACACAACGTGCTGCTCGTGCCGAAGAAAATTTTCTTAATTTCTTCCCCCTCCCGTCACCATTTTAGTACCTTATTCTTTACCCACCGTCTATGTGTACGAAAAAGAAGTTAAAAGAAAGTTAACTCAACCAAGGTGCAAAGAACTTTGTAAGACAAGCTTTAATTGTAACTCTCCCTCATGAAGGTACCGTACCATTGACCGTGACTTTAGCTTTAGATTTTTAGATTTAGATAGAGGCAGAGGCAAGGGGATTTGTCCTTTCTTCTTTTTAGAAGACAGCAAAATTATGAGACCAACCTTTCGTATATCTAACGCATATCAATGTGTTTCATGTAAAATATGAATAAACCGGTAAAATTACCATTTCAATCTTTGAAATACTTATATGATATAATAAAAAAAATAGAATTAAAAAGTGAAAAATAAGATAAAAATTATATATATACATTTATCATCACTCACATCAAAGTAATATTTTACTTAAAATGTTGATGGCTACTTGCATCTATAATGATGTGTCAACATACCTACGTCCCAAAAGACCAAACACTAACTTAGTACCTTAACGTGTTCATTTTTTATCAAATGGCATCAAGACCCATAAGATACTTCTAGTGTTTATCTATTGGTATTAATAGGAGTGAATTATAACATTGAGTCTATGCCCAAATTTGGTCACCCTTAATGATGAAAAGGGCAAATATGGCTACATTTTCCCCAAAGCATTCTAGCAAGTATGGCGTTAGATCTATTAGCTTACCAACTAGATCACATCCAAGCACAGTTGGAATTGAAGAGGAGTTGAGCAAGTTTAGATCAAGGGAAGCATCATCAACATCAAAGGTTGAAACAATTTGCTGTGGTCTATCTGGCCTTGTAGAGTTGTACAAATGCATAGAAGATCTTTTAAAATTGCCACTGACCCAACAAGCACTATGCCAGCACCAAAATGAGAAATGGGTCAATGATCTGCTAGATTGCCCAGTAAGATTCTTGGACCTATTGGCCAAAACAAGAGATTCCATTCTGTCAATGAAAGCAAGTTTTGAAGAACTTCAGTCTGCACTTAGAAGGAGAAAGGTTGGAGATTTAGACATGGAAAGCTATCTCTCTACATATTGGAGCCTCAGAAGGAAGATGAGGAAAGAATGCACAAAATCTCTGCTTTTATTGAAGCAAATAGATTACTCATTTGGGGCCTCTATTTTATTGGATCTTAATGACCATCTCTCTGCAGTGGTGAGAGTACTCAGAGAAGCTAGTTTGATCACCAGCTCCATCTTTCAGTCACTTGTTGTGTTCCTTGCTTCACCAGTCTTGAAATCAAAGCCTAATAAGTGGGCATTTGTCTCAAGATTGATGCAAAAGGGGGTGTTTGCTTGCAATAATCAACAGGAAAATATAAATGAGTTGGAAAAGGTGGATTTTGCACTTAACAGCTTGATTATTGACAATCTGAGCAAAGATGTTGAGACTGAGAAGATTCAATCTGCACTTGGAAGGTTAGAAGCTTTGGTGGCAGCCATTGAAGAGTTTGAAAATGGATTGGAATGCTTGTTTAAGCGCTTGATTAGTACTAGAGTGTCTTTTCTGAATATATTTTCTCCTTAAGGTAAAATGTAATCGATCTGTGTAATTAAGAATCGTGACATTTTCCTAATGTACAAATAGAGTTGTTATGTATGTTATCGAACATTCTCTTTGCTCTTCTTTGAACTTTAATTTTATTTTCCTATTTCTTTCCCTTCACTACAATAAACACTGTCGTCAATTTTCAAAAGCATAGCATACTTTCAAATGTTCTTGAATGGTGGTCCCAAATTCTGTCATTTCAATGAAGCACTGAAATTAAACATATTGAAGACTAAATTGTACATTATCGGTCATGATTAACAATCATAATTATCATAAATTTTAATAATATTTCATCTTAATATATTTTTTTATATTTTCTTATTATGTTATGAATCACACCATATTTCTTTATTTTTTTATATTTTTTTAATATTTTTTTTTAGTTTTATCATTTTATTTTATTTAGTTTTAAATATAGAAGAGCATTGTTCTATTATTGAATAACTAATAAGAATATCACTGTGCATATCTCTTGAGTGGGGCATGAGGCAATTAATGTAGAGATTGCAAATTAAATTGGTGCAATTCATTATATTCCTAAAATAAGCACAATTGGACTATTCATTGAAGTTCCTTTAGCAACTGAAGAGCCAATTAGCATATGCCTCTGCCCCAATTCTTTTCTTGTTTGCAAAGGTTAGGCCTTTTCACTTTTTCAACCATTGCATATCCACCCCCTCCCGAAATTTATGGGCTGTCATTCACAATCTGTTACAGAAATAGAAATCTACAGTGAATAGTCTAAATTTGAGCCAAAAAATTAAAAAAAAATTAAGTTTATTGCTTTATTTACTTGAATGAAAAATATACAGGGATCCAAATGAGTATCGTGAATATTCGATATATACTTATAATTTAATTTATTTAAAATTTAGTTTAACTTAATTTATTTAATAATAAATAAATTTAACTTGTTAAAAAAATTAAATAAATAAGTTAGATTATACTTAAATTTATAAAAAAATTTATTTAATCTATTTAAAAATAGAGATTTATTTATCCTCATATATTATATATTTATATTTATTATAATATATTATATTTATTATAATATATTATATTTATTTTAACATATTTATTTACATAATATATTTATTTATATAATATATAAATATATATATTTTAGATCTATTTAATGATATTTTTCTTTTACATATTTTAAAATATTTTTATTTAATTTTTATATAGATTTTAAGCTTATTTATTTATTTTTTTAAAATTTATATTTTTAAACGAATTTATAGGATTTGTAGATTTTAAATTAGACTTATAAAAAAAAATAGTTTTTCATAAATTACCGACTTAAGCACTTCAAATTTTAAAATTTTTAAATACTTTCATTCCTAAAAGTAATTGAAAGAAGAAAAAGAATAATAAAAATATTTTTTATATTTGTTTAACTATAAAAGGAAAAGAAATTGATTTCTCATAAAATTTATCCAATTTTAATTTTTTAAAATTGAAAAAAAGGTTATTTTTTCTTTATTATTATTTTAATATTTAAAATTTGAAAATGAAAAAATAGAAAATATTATATTAATAAAATATAATATAATAAAAAATCAAAATTTTAAATTAAAATTCATTTTTTAATTATTATAAACTAAGATTTTTAGTATTAACTTTTTTCATTTAAATAAATAAAATATTTTTTTCTTCCTCTTTAATATTTATCAGTTTAAATAAATTATTTTTTTATTATATTTTTTATTTTTTTATTTTTCAACTTTTTATTTTATTTTTATATTTATTACATCATCGATGGAGGAAAAAATTTAACTTAGACAAGTGCACATGATTCTACGAAGTTACTTGAAGTAGCGTTACTGGTTACCTAATTATAAAGTGACGTGGATGAAATAATTGGCAAGAGGCAAGAGCATAACTACATGATACAAAATTATTGAGACATATATTGTACATATAATATATTTTTTACCATATTTTCATAAATAATATTTTTTATTTTTTTCACTATATTAATTATTTGTTGTACACTTTTTTATTTAATCACCCTCTTTGATGTAAAATAAATTATATAAATTTGTTATATAGTTAGAACTTTTCCAATTATATTAATAATCAAGTTGGTGAAGGATGTAGGAAGTGTAGCAAGTGGAGTGTTGCATTAACAGATTAGAGGTTGTTTGGTTTATAAATTATATTTTTTGTTTTTTATTTTTTATTTTAACTGTAAAACTATTATTCTTATTTTTATTTAATTTTTTAATTTAAAATTTTACATAAAATAGAAATAAGATAATGATTTTATAATTAAAATTAAAAATTTACAAATCAAAAAGTGTTTGATTTTATTTTATTAGTATATTCAATGCAATTTTTTTTATGAGAAAACAATTGCTTATTAAATTTGAGTATGGTAGCTAGTCGCAGCAATTAAATGTGTTGCGCTCACAAATTGAGACTATTCAGAAGGAAATTCATTTTTTCTAGATTAAAAAAAATGAAGTTTAAGATTATGTAAAAATATGTTTTTACTTTAATATTTGTATATAAATTAGAGGTTATTATTTTATGTTTTTCTTATACAACGTACTTTACTCTCGAAATTCAGTTTAACCATTTAAGTAAAACAACAAAAAGGTATTTTTTATAAAAGATTTCTAAATAAAATTAAAATTACAACTATCTTAAAAGAAAACAAAGGACTGTAAATACTTGAAATTTTTAGCATTTGAAAAGGATAGTTTTAATCAAAAAGTTGTTTCGTTGATCATACGTATCTGTTTGTTTCATATGCATGCCTTCAAATTCTAAAGATTGTCTAAGTTATAAGTAAGAAAGATAGAACTTGAAAGTTGATTTAGAAACTTCACTTAAGAAAGTTAATAAGAAACTTTAGATGGGGAATAGATCCTTTTATGTGTTTGGAAACTTTAGTGTTCAGTCAATATGGTTAATTTCTTTAATAGTGTGGCTGAATTAGAAGCATAAAAAATATAAACGGTGAGAATGAAAAGTTTTCATTCTACTGCTAATGAGAAAAAATGCAACGTTTTATTTACATTTTGTCATATAAAAATGACGCAAAAATGTAGTCCTGAAAAAGTGTCTATTTCTATTACTTTCTTTTAAAGATTTTTTTCTCTTCTCTTATGTTTTATTTATTTATTTATTTTAACATCACTTTTGTTGAGTTTAGAAAAAGATTATCCTAGAAAGAAGAATTTTTCATTGTCCACTCGTTATGGTGTTCTCTCGTGCAATGCTACACAATTACTATAACTTCAAATGTGTTATATTATGAACTATTTAAAAGTTCAGGGACAAGAAAAATAATAAAGCTAAAAGCAATAGTATAATTTTTTTATTTTTCTTTTATTATAGTTAAATGAAAAATATAAATTAATTATGGTATTATTTATATATATATATTTTGAAGGAGACTTTGAAAGCATGTAAAATAAAGATACTTCCTTAAAAATTTGTAAATGAATTTTGAAAGTATCATCCTCATTATAAAAATTCCTATACTATATATGTAAATATTTGTCATTGTTTATATAAACATGATTTAAATAATATTTATGTTATTTTAAAATATTTTGTTGTTGATTTTTTAAAACAAAATAAATCATTTTAACTTTTTATTGATCAAAAATATAAATTTGGATGTAGATGTGAAGTTTAGAGTATGGATAGAATTTGAAAATTTAGCGGACACTTGAAAGTTTTAGGTAGAATATGTAAGAAGAGTCGAATTTGGTGTAAAAAAAAATATAATAACAATGTTAAGAAAGATTATATCGCCATGAGAGGAGCTAAATTTATTTGTTTTTAAGAAGGTTAGTAAATAAAAGAATAAAAATTTTCTAACTAACAATCCATGGTTCGAGATTATGACTAGTTGCAAAGTAAGGATGAGTGTCAATATGAAAAATGGAAATTTGAAATTGCACAACTTTATGGATGAACATATTGCACATTCTTCATCTATCGAAAACTCATGTTAGTTTAATAATTGAGGTCACAATGAGACGATAGATGAGAAAATTATAAAAAATAGAGAAGTCGTTCACTAAAATTTATTAAAGAAAATTTGAAAAAAATTAAAAATTATGATCGTTGAAATGAATTTGGATTTGGAAGTCATTTATGCATAGGAAAGGTATTAACATCCTATGATATCCGTTAAAAACTAACCTCTAATTAATAATACAAAATATTTAACTTAAAAATATTTATTTCACTTCAAAGGACCTTTTCTTTGTTATTTGGTTCAAATTGTTGAAAGTTATCCGGAAGAAGTTTAAAAATTTCTTTTTTGATTTTGTCAAATTTTAGTTTTTAGGAAGAAAAAATATTTTTCGGAGCAAGATTATTTTTGAAAAGAAAGAAAATTTATTTCACATAGGATTCAAATTAACAAGTGACTACTCAATAAACCCTTATAAACCAAAATGATGTAAAAGATGGATCAACTACTTAATTAACATTACTTGACCATTTTAAAAATAATTTTAGCATGTTGTGAAATTTTGATTTCATACTAAATGTTTGATATTTTAGAAATGATAGAGAAATCTTTATTTTAAAATTTAGAGAAAAATTATTTTTGAAATTTTTGAAACTAAGTATTTGGGATTTTAATTTTATACTAGCTGTATTGTCTACTTGTGTTGCTTAGTTGTATATGCAGGTATTATGAATAAATGATATGACAGTATGCTCAAATGAAATAAACATTAAAAAAAAGACTTTGTACATCGGTACCAATATAAAAATGACTTTCTATATCGATTTAACTTATAATCGATGTAGAAAGTAAGACTTTTTACATCGGTTCAAATCATCAATCGATATAGAAAGTATAACTTTTACATCAATTGCAATAAGAACCAACGTAAAAATTACACTTTCTACATCAGTGTAGTGCCTTTAACCGATATATAAAGTAGGTTTTTTACATTGATTTGTAGAAACGGATGTAGAAAAATATAACTTTCAACATTGGTTTGTAGAACCGATGTAAAAAGTCTTACTTTTTATATCCCCTACTTTTGTACCACTTTAATAATTTATGTAAAAAAATCCTTTTCCATCAGTGATTTAATATTATGAGATTAATATAAGGTCAGAAAAGTCTTGAGATGGGAATAATATTAAGATAATAAAAATAAATTTTTTTGGATGTTTTTCTTATTTTCTGTAAAAGTAATTGAAAATATATAAGTAGAAGCTTATTTTCTTTTCCTAAAAAGATTCTTATTGGATCTTAAAAATATTTATCCAATTCGAATTATATTTATACATTTCTAAGATAGAATGATAAGAAATGGTGAGAAATTTTCTTAGACATTTAAATCACAAAAGGGTAAAAAATGGTAGGTGAAATGTTTCTTTCTTATCCTATTTTTTTCACAAGTTGTATATCCTATTTCATCATCTCTCCTAGAATCATTCATTTTATTACTTTCAAAACTTGAAGAAAAATCCAACCATTAATAAGATCTAGGATCATTAAGCTTTCTTTTACATTAGAGTAAGTTGTTCTTTTAAAATTTTGTTCTTTTGTTACTCATTATTTTTTTATTGATTATGTGAGATTTTAGTTATGAATTTTTATTTTCTTTTATCTAATTTGATTTCTTTTTGTTATTTCTTAAAGGATCTTAAGTATCTATGAGTGGTTGTTGATTATGATTTGCTTAGGAAGAGGAAAAAGGATGCCTTTTGATGGAAAATCTTAAAATCTCTATCCCTAATGCATAGCTTGGCATTGAGAGGTAAAGGGCAAGAGATGTTGTATTTGCAAAGTGGAAAGTAATGTTCTATGAAAAAGTTCCATAACTTGTATTCAAAAATGAGATTTTGATGTTTGTACTGTGAATCATGACATTTTTTGCTTGATTATAGTTTTGCTTGAGTGAAATTAGCTTTTGTTATCTTTGAGATGTTTGGTCAATGTTTTATTGTGTTATGTGATAGGTTGAGACTATTTTGGTGTTGGAACTATTATTTGATGTCATGTTGTAATATGTATTTAGGCATGACAATGGGACAGGTCAAGAACGAGTTTCATGTTCTCCATCGCTAATCTCAACCCATGTATCATCCTCATCTTTGCTAGGGTTAAAAAATTAAACTTCATTCCTGTTTTCGATTAGGATCGAAAATTTTTCCTTGCACCTTATTCGATCTTTTTTATATTTCTATTTTAATTATTTTATAGTTTATTAAATTATTATATATATATATATGTTTTAAATTGATATATTTTATTATTTTTATAACCTTACTAATTTTATATAATATTTTTATAATTACAAATATATTTTAGTAGTTTTATAACATGCTGACTATACTCTTAAGCTTCTAACTTGGTTTTGTTTCTAGCCATCTTTTTATCTTGGTCAAGCTTGTCCTTAAACATCCACTTTGTTCCAATTATAGTTTTTTCAAAATATTTAGAACACGAATCATACCTCATTTTTATTGAAGTAAGCCAATTCTTTTGTCATGGTTGCAATCCATCCATCATCAAGAAGTGCATCATCTACTGTCTTTGATTCTAGTCTAGACAACGGGGTGACATTTCCTTGATCTTTAAAACTAGATTTGGTTTTTATCTTTTGTATAGGTTGTCCCAAAATTTGATCAAGTGGATGATAAGGTTTGTACTTTAGATCTTTCATAGCTTTAGTGTTTAATGGTTAGCTCTAAGGTTGGTTGGAAGACGTAGGATAAGACACTTACTGATTAGACGCTTCATCCTTTGGTTCTCTTATTAATTGTCTTCCTTCATCCTAGTTATTTCAGCTCATACCTACAATATTCTTTTCTAAATTTGATAGATTGTTGTCAGTCGATTTTCCATTATTGAATCTGACATGTATTGATTCTTTGACAACTAAAGTTCTTGTGTTGTAAACACAAAAACCTTTAAAGATATCTGAGTAGTCAAGGAATATTTTCTTATTTACCTTTGAATCAAATTTTTTGAGATTATCTTTCATATTAATATAAAGCATTCACATTTAAATGGATGAAAACAGGTTATGTTTGATCTTCTTTATTTCCATTATTCATTGGGAGTCTTATATAGACATGATCTTATCAAAATGTGATTCTGTATATAGCACACAGTGCTTATAGCTTCTGCCCAAGAATAATTTGGAAGGAAATTTTCACAAAGCATGGTCCTATCCATATCTAATAATGTTCTATTTTTCCTTTCAATAGTCTTATTTTGTTGAGGTTTCCTAGGAGATAAAAAAGTTATGAGAAATGTCATGTTTAGTGTTAAAACTTGTTAAATTTTTTATTTTCAAATTCTCCTCCATGGTCCCTTCTTATTGAAGCTATACAGAATCCTTTTCATTTTGAATATCTTTACAAAAGATTTTCAAAACTTTATATAAATCATCCTTGTATAATATGAGCTATATATAAGTCATTTTATAATAGTTATCTATGATTAAAAATCCTTAATTTTTACCGCCTAAACTTTGTATATTAATAGGTTCAAAAAAATCCATATGAAGTAACTTTAGTGGTCTAGATATGGAAACAAGATTTTTAGATTTAAATGGGGTTTTGACTTGTTTTTCCTTTTGACATACTTCACACAAAATATCCTTTTTGAAAGAAATATTTGGTAGACCTTTGACTAGTTCATACTTATAAAGTTTTGAAATGTGCTTCATATTTATGTGTCCTAACTTTCAATATCAGATCCATCTTTTATCCATATTTGAGAAAAGACAAGTTATTTTTTCTAATCATATAGTTCTTATAAATCTATCTTATACAAATTATAATATCTTTTCACAATAAACAATATAGATTCATCATATTTTTTACTATATATTAATTTTTATTAAAGAAAATAGTATTTTTACTATCATAAATTTGACTAATACTTAGTAGATTATGTTTTAGATTCTCAACAAATAAACATTTTTAATGGACGGTAAATTGTCTTTACCAATTCTATCTTTTTATTTTTCTTTTTCTTATTCATTGCCTCCAAATACAATATTTCCTCCATCATATAATTATTACTATCATTAAATTTTAAACTAATATTTTTATAGATTAATAAGTGATCTAATTTTTTTTAAAAGCTTAATTCTCATTATAGATCGCATTATCATTAATATTCTTTTTTATGAAGTGAAAAATAAAAAAAACATAAGAAACAATATAAAATAAAGTCATGCACACGCTACAAGAACAATAGTTAAGGTTCGTTTCAGTCATTTATGAGTTTTTAGTTTTTAATTTTAAAAATAAAATATGTTTAATAAAAATAATTTAAAATGATAATAAAAATAATTTATTTATTTTTTATTTTAAAAAAATTTAAATTTTTATTTATCTAATTTTTATATATTAAAAATAATATTATTTAATATATAAATTATATTAAATTTATAATATTATAATATAATTTTATATTATATAATTATTTATAATATAATATTATAATATATATTATTTTATATAAAATAATATTAAATAATACAAAAATATTATAATAATATATAAAAATATTTATTTTAAATATTGATAATCAAATAATATGTAAAATAAAAATTTATATAATTATATAATTATATAATATTTTTATATTATAACCATTATATTACTATTATTATCTCAAAAGTAATACTTTTACTTTTACTATTATCATTTCTATTATCATCATCATGATAATAATAGATTTTATTTTAAAATTTTTATTTTTTATATATTTATAAATAAATGATACTATTTAATATATAATGTTATAATATAATTTTATTTAACATAAATTTTATAATATAATATATATTATTTTATATAAATAAATATTAAATAAAAAAAATTATAATAATAACATATACAATTATTTATCTTATATATTAATTATTAAATAATATATAAAATATAAAATAATATAATTATATAATATTTTTATATTATAATTGCATCACTGTCACAATTAATATCATAATAGTAATAATTAAATTTTTAATTTTAATTTTAATTATTTTAAAATAATTTATTTTTAAATTTTTTTATTCATTTAATTTTTATATATTAAAATAAATAATATTATTTATTATATAAATTATATTAAATTTATAATATTATAATATAATTTTAAATTAAATAACTATTCATAATATAATATTTTTATATAAAATCAAAATATTAAATAATATAAAAATATTATAATAATAATATTTATAAAATTATTTATGTTTAATAAAAATAATTAAATAATATATAAAATATAAATTTATATAATTATATAATATATTTTATATTAAAACTTTTACATTATTACCATTATCTCATAAATATTATTATCATTCTTATTACTATCATTATCATTAATATTATAACTATAATAATAATATTTAATTTTAATATTTTAAATTTATATTATTTTAATATATTTTAATTTTTAAATTAATATTTTTATTAATATATATATTTGTAAAATTATAATAAAATAATTTAATTTACTTTTATAAAAAATTTTAAAAATTAAAAACTAATATTAAATATTTAAAACAAGAATTAATTTTAAAATTTAAAATTTTTAAAAATAAAAACTAAAAAATCCAACGAGGCGTAACTTGTTGAGATTGAAAAAGCCCATCTTAGGTACAGCATCACCAACATTATTTGCTTACCGGTTCGTGAAACATAACAGCACTTTCACATAATCGGAAAGAAGACAACTGGTACCACTAAATCCTGCTGCAGGGTTGGGTCCAGGTGGTTACCTAATCATATATTTTTTTAATAATATAAAAAATAATAAAATTTAAATTTAAGATGTGATATTAAACTATTTTAATTTTAAATCGTATATTATTGAATAATTCATATGTTTTGGCTTTATAGGCAATTGTTCAACTCAAAGTTTTCTTTTCATTAACATTAATGCATAATCAAGTTTTTTTTTAATTCGTTATAAACAATTTAGTGACCCATGTATTATTTTCTAAAATATAAAAGTTATACTATATTTTTTAAGAACAGAAATATTGATTATTTTTTTTAAATTAGGTTACTTTAAAAAATTTCATTTTTATATATTTTTTCAATCAATAATTAAAAATTAATCTCTTTTTATTTCAAAACATAAAAATTAAAATCAATGTTAACTCTTTCAATAAATTAGAAATTTACGATAAAAAATTCACATTTTCAATTATTAATGTGCTTGCAATGAAATTTGTCAAACACAAATTTATACATTTATTATGTGACGTAAAATAATTTTTCATTAAATGAACGAATATCAAATTCATTATTATATAAATATTGTAACGAGAAAAATTAATAATTTACATTACATCGATCAATTTTTTCATCTTCCATATCAAGTACATAACCCCAATGATAAAAGTAAAATATTAAAAAAGATTTTATTAAATCATATCACATATTTATAAATCATCGTATTCATATCTGTGGATTAAATTTTGTGACATGTGGTTTTTCAGTTTAAATTTAAATATATATAAATATATTAAATATTTTTAAATAAAAATTATTAATTATAATTATTATATTATCATGAGGATCTTTTCTAAAATAAATTTGTATCAACCTTTTATTTGAATTGAAAAAATGAAAACAAAAAAAAATTATTTTCTATAATTAGATAATTTTTTTTTTATTTCAATTATATATATTTTTAAAAAATTAATTTTTGTGAGATCCATAGAAATATTTTATCTCTAAAAAAAAGAAATTAAGGGAGATCAATTTATTTTTATTTATTTTTTAAATTATAAAATTATTAAATAATTTTAAAAAACATAAAAAAATAAAAATGTATTAATAAAAAATATAAAAAAATAATTTTTTAAAAAAATTTAAATTTTATATTTTTAAAAAATATATAAAATAAAACTTATGTTATTAATTTTTTTTATTTTTTTAATTTTATTCAAAAATTTATTTATTTTATTTTATTTTTACTTCAATGTTTATCTATCTATTTTTTTTTAATTTTTTTATTTTTACAAATTATACCAACAAAGTATAAAAAATAAAATATTAGTATTGTATTATTTGTATTTTATTTATCTATGTATAAAGAAAAATAAATTTATTTATATAAAAATTTAAAATATTATTTTTATCAATATAAAAATAAATTGATAAAATTTAAATTAAAAAATTTATTTGATAATTATTATATTTTTAAATAAATAAATAAAAATAGAAAAAAAATGTTCAACAAAATAATTATAGTTTATTTTAAACAACTTAAAATATAATAAAATATTTAAATAACTTGATTTCTTAAATTACTTATATAAATAATTATTATTACATATAAAATAGGTCTTGAAATAATTCCTTTTTGAGATTAGGGAACTACTCAAGTATAGCTTAGTTGTTAAGTCTCACAAATTCCTAGTTTGCCTCGTGGCTTTTTGATAGCTGTGAGATTCCACAGTCCATAGTACAGAGAGTCAGACTCAGCTGCATTGGATTCCAATCGAAGTTTCATTCCACAGTGCTACCTCCCATAACGGCTAAATTTTCCCACAAAGACACAAAGTCCACAAAAACGACAAGTCGCAAAGCCATTCACTTTTCTAACACTCCTACGCACTCTATTTCTATTTTATATTTTCCCTTTTCAGCATACCGTTACACTTCTCCCTTTCCCCCATAAACCCCAAACCATCCTTATTCTCTTTCACTTCGCCATGACGGTCGCAAGCGCAGCCTCGGCACGCACCAAGAGGCTCGTGAAGCTCACTCTCTCCCTCCTCCGCCTCGGCTTCAACTCATCCAAATGGTGCACCAAACGACACCTACATTCTCTTTTTTTTCTTTTTTTTATCTTCGATTGTCATTGTCCCAACGACACCGAAATAACCAAAACGAATGGTTGTGTTGCAGCAAAACGGCAGCGAAGATGGCGGTGGCGAGGATCAAGCTGCTGAGGAACAAGAGAGAGGTGGTGGTGAGGCAGATGAGAAGAGACATTGCTCTCCTTCTTCAGTCTGGTCAAGATGCCACGGCTCGTATCAGGGTAATTCATTCTCTACAACCCTTAAAATGTTTATAAAGCTTGGTGAAAGGAAATACAAATAGTAAGGGTTTGATAAAAATAAAATTATTCATTATATTAGAAATAGAAAATGAAGATTCTCGTTTATGGTGTCTTGTATTGTTATTTAACTTTTTGATTGTTTTCGTAAAAAAATTGTTGTATGGTCAATGTGCTGTGCCGTTTTGTTATGCCTGGATACAGAGGGATTAGATGGTTATGTTAATTGTGTAGAGCAGAGGTGAACATGATTTGTGAGCTTATATGAAACTTGTTTGGGCTTAACATGTCACATAACACATAAGTGGGCGTTTGTCTCTTTCTAACTTTGTTGGACCTCATCAAAATAAGTTCATATAATAATCTCATTGAAAAAATGCTTTTATTAATTTGTTTACCCAAAGTTCCATTAAAGGGGATGGGGAGAATTCAGTGATCTTTAATTGATGTTTATAAACTGAAAATGGTGAAGCTAATGCTTGGTCAAATTCTCAGCATCGTACTGTACAATTTAATTGTTTTGAGCATTTGGTAGAAACCTGGTATCTTATTGGGAATAAATAGGGGTAAACTCCAATTACAAAGATTCTATAGAATTTTTATATATGTGATATCCCATCCTTTCTAACTAATTAGTTTAATATTAACTAACTAATGGGGTATCTAATCCGGCCATAAATATTTGCCTTATCCTCAAAGTGAAGGACCTTACTCCCTAAGCCTACATGTGTAGCAAGTTGGTAAACAATCATTTTGATACTATCAGGTTGCTACCTTATCTCTATAATTATTCAACCGCATCTGCTATAGTGCTAACATAGCAATGGAAAGAATACAAGAAGCTCAACCCAATCACTGCAGTCCAAAAACAATTTTTAGTCCTCCTGGGTCAAACACAAACAGGGGAGTGCTTCCATTCTCATACAGTGCTGTTTTTGGCAATATTTTTGGCCACCAAACAGTGTCAATGCTACTGCAATTGTGCTGAAGTCTCATTGCTCAATTGGTGATTGCACTGCAACGAGTGGTTGGCTCTGATGATTGTCAAAGTCCTCTGCATTCTGTTGTGTCTGGCCCAATACGTCATAGAAACCATTCAATTCTGGACTGGAGACAAATAATTTCCTTCTATGGAATTCCCATTCTTTTCTTTACCCATTTAGTGTTATTCCCATTCAGTCCTGTTTTAGTTATCCTTCACAAGTTTGCTGCCTCTAGGTGCAGCAGCCTTTCTACCAGTACTTCCTCTATGATCCTCCCGTCAATCACTTTATGATGTACCTGAGTCTAGCACATCAAGCAGTAGAAGCTTGGTCAGTATGTTTGAGGCCCTAAATTCAGTTAATACTAATGCCCCAGTGGCCTCCATGGGAGAAACTAAATCTGGTGGTTCTGGCAGATTGACTATCTTGCTTGAGAAACCCAATCCTAGCCTCCATGGTTGTTGCATGTTCCTTCCATCTCTTTTCCATTGTTTCACCACCCATAGGGATGATTTCCCTCCTGGTCTTCACTTCCCCTTTATTACTCAGATGAAGATGCATTTGCTACTCCACCCTGCAACCCAAAAGAGATGGTCTGGAGGCATGTTATCCTAATGCTTCCACAGCCAGCTGGAGCTTCCCCTCTACCGTTCCTTCACAAAATAAAACTCATTCTCAAATCTAGAACAATCCACTGCTTTATCTGTCTCAACCTTTTCTCGGTCCATTGGACCATTCCACTTTTGACTATTGATTTGATCCCGAACTCTAACTTGTTACTCCCTATTGCTTCCGCCCTTTTCAGTTTCTTTGCCTCCAAACCTTTACTTTCTGTCCTGTTTTCAATGAATCCAAGAACCCTCATCTTGGATGCAAACTGGCAAACTCCAGACCAAACTCAAGTTGGAACTGTTTGAGCAGCACCCTTCAGAACCCTCCCCTTGTTGCCTTCGTATTGTTAACTTCCCAGTTTTAGTACCAATGGTAGGCATGTTCTCCTAATGCTTCCACAGCCAGCTGGAGCTTCCCCTCTACCGTTCCTTCATGCCATAGTGCTGCTTGGGTTGAATCAACCACCATATGCATCTTTATCATGAAAGACTTAGATTCCAAGATGTTCTTCCTTGTGTTATCCCCTTTAACCTGCTTTTATTCTTTCTTGCTTTTCTCCAATGGTGTCTAGAATGTACCTCTTCTTTCTTGCTGAATCCTGAACAGAAACAGCTCCTGAATCTGTCAATACACACTACCCACCGCTCCAAGATTGGAGCTTTGATTGATACCCATTGATAGAAACCTTTTATCCTATGAATAAGAAATAGGGTTAAAGTAAATCCCTGTTACAAGACAGAACACTGCTGAACTTTGAGGGTTTTCACTTCCCCAATGCATAGAGGCCCCAATTCTCTCACGACTCACAAGATGGCTCCCTCTCCTTTCATCAATCCTTTATATTCATGTCATATCATCTCCTCTCTTAACTATCTAAAGCTAGCTAACTAATTAATGGGGTTATGTAACAGTGTCAAGATGAGACCACATCTATTTTTCTGATCTTTACTGAAAATTATTCTTAAATGATGACTTTTCATGTTATAAAGAAAAAGGCATTTAGTGTGAAATTGTATCTAATATAATTGGGATTGATTATGATGGATTTGTTTTGTTGTTTTCCTTCGTGACTGCGGTTAATGGCTATAAGAAGTGCCTCACTTTTCTAGGAGCCACGATATTTGGAAATAGATATTTGCTAGCTTGAGAGTGGCGGCATGGTGATGTATTGGATGTCATTTCCTTTTATAAATGGGCCGCCTATTTTGTGGTTTTTACTCATAGATCTGTGGCTTTGTAGGTTGAGCATGTCATGAGAGAGCAAAATGTGTTGGCTGCAAATGAGTTCATTGAGCTCTTCTGTGAACTAATTGTGGCCAGACTCTCAATCATTGCAAAACAAAGGTGAAGTGTTCAGGAACTTGTTATTCTGTTACAAAAGTAACAGACTTGAAATTCTGATGCTAAGCCTACTTGTTCCAGGGACTGTCCAGCAGATTTGAAAGAAGGAATTGCTAGCTTGATCTTTGCTGCCCCTAGGTGCTCTGAAATTCCAGAACTTGTGGCTCTTAGGAACGTATTTGAGAAGAAATATGGGAAAGATTTTGTATCTGCAGCTACTGATCTTAGACCTAGTTGTGGTGTGAACCGCCAGGTAAGCCTTTTGTTGACTACAATTTTGCTTGTGTAATGAAGAAGCTGACTTTGGATTCTGATGCTTGCTTGTCAGTAAACTACTAAATTTCTATCAATCATCTGATATTCACACTAATGTTGTGAATTGCAATGAATTTTAGTTGATCGACAAACTCTCAGTACGAACACCTCCTGGGGAAGCAAAGTTGAAAGCGTTGAAGGAAATAGCTAAGGAATATCAAATTGATTGGGATACTGCAGAATCCGAGAAAGAACTTCTCAAGCCTCCAGAGGAGCTAATAGTATGTTTTCTTCCTTGGTCTGTCTGGCTTTCTTATGCTTTGTCTCAATTTTTCATTTATAATTTGGCACTTTTCTCTCATCAGGAAGGGCCACGCACTTTTGTCAGCGCCAGCAGCTTACCAGTGAAACCTTCAACAGATGTGTCCGTGGAATCAAATAAGCCAGCTACTAGGTGATATATATATATTTATAGTTCTAATCAGATTCTACCCAATTAGGTATTTTCGCTATATTGTTATCTTATTATCTAATAGAATTTTCCGATGATGCATCAGGTTATCAGGTGGTGGAATAACTAATGTCATGCATTTTGAAGATTCCAAGTCTGCTGCTGAAGCAGCAGCTGAAGCAGCTAAGAAAGCAATTGCTGCTGCTGAAGTTGCTGCATATATGGCGATGAAGGACTATAATGAAGCTCCTCAACCATATGTTTACAGTGATAAGTTGTATACAGGTGTCAACTCTGCAACCTTCCAGAACAATATATCTTATAAATCTACAACTGAGGAGAAAATGCACAGGTCACACAGCTTACCAAGGTCTGATAAAGTGAACAGTGAGGATACATTGCCTAATCAACTGTATGGTGAAAAGGATTATAGGAGACACAGCTATCACCCAACTTCTGCACATTCTGATATAAAGTTTGATGAATCGGATTGTGATGAAGAAATTGAAGCAGAAGAACCTCCTGTTACTTTGCCACCTAATCGGCTTCCACCACCGGCACCTTCATCTCTTATCAAACCGGATGGCAGGATTCGTGTTCATCCCAAATTGCCAGATTATGATGAACTTGCTGCCCGCTTTGATGCACTAAAATTCAAAAAGTCACAATCCTGAAGCAGTGGCAACCGTATATGAATATTTCTTTTTCGTAATTATTTTATATAGAATACCTATAAGAATGGTATATTTTGTTATATAGAGAGATACTATGAATGTATTGGATGCTATAATACGTTGGTATTTACGGTCATAGGGTGTTATATTCGTTTCTGATATAAAATTGTATTATTATGGTCTTGAGCTTGATCCTCAATAAATAGTATTCCATCATCCTCAATAATACATGATTGACGCATGAAAATCGAAAAATATAATGAAAATTATCAATCTAGTTTAGAAAGCAGAACATGTAATGAAAACTATTATAATCTGATTTTGTAGTGTAACTTGATTGCTGTGGTCAGTTAGCATAACTCAATGCGCGACAGATATCGTTCCCAGCTAATAGTAAGAGGGCAAAATACAATAGATCTGAGAATGAAAATGAACTTGTTTCATTGCTTCATTGCTCTATTCACGCCTTTAGAAAGCGAAGCATCGTCGTAATTTGAATTTCTTTCGTATGCAACTGACATGATTTTTTGGTGATGAATTTAATTTAATGACACAAAAGGTATCCAACATTTATATAATCAGCCTAACTAATAATGTTAGGGTAGAATACAAATCAATTCTCCATTGTATATCGTTATGTTTTTCTTAGTCTTCAGTATAGAGTTGAATAACATTTATTTGAATTCAAATTTTTAAATACACAAGGATAATTAAGTTAATTTTTTTATCTATTTATTTGATCAAAGTTAAGCTTATGCAAATAATAATTTTAAAAATTTTATATTGTAATTTAA
This sequence comes from Canavalia ensiformis, assembly GCA_026541065.1. NCBI lineage: Eukaryota > Viridiplantae > Streptophyta > Magnoliopsida > Fabales > Fabaceae > Canavalia > Canavalia ensiformis. Next base: position 129,515 of record JAMKYM010000217.1, read on the forward strand.
ATCACAATAGGATGATGGAATCATTAAAAATAATTATAAAAATTTGATAAAAAAATATAAATTCGTCATCAAATCTTATTTTTAAGAAAAAAAAGATTAAAAAAATTTTAGGTTTAAGAATAAGTTATCAACGAAGAAGGTGTAAGATATTTTATTCGTTTTGAAGCACGGTACCTAAACTTAAATATGTAATTTTAAATAAAAATAATTTTAATCTTTTTTAATATAAAAATTAAATATTTAAATTATTTAGTATATAAAAGAATATAATATGTACAGAAAATAGTCTGACAGAATTTTTTATCAAGCTCATGCATATTTCTGGTGAGATAGATAATTTAAGACTACGTAACTTTATCTATCTATTAATTTCTTGAAAAATTTTATAAATAAATAATTTTTTGAAAATAAATTTAATTTTATTATTTAAAATTTTTTTTATAAAAATTAATTATGAAGAAATTTTGTTTGATATTAAATTTCGAAAAAGAAACTTTGAAAAAGAAATATTTTAAAAATAGATTTTACTTTTGATTATTTGTAAAAGAGATTGATAGTGAATGAATTATGTTCACAATTAAATTTTTTAAAAAATTTTTAGAAAATATCATTTAATTTTTATATTTTAAATAATATTTTAAATCATTGTATGCATAGGATTGAAAATAAATATAGTGATATACTTTAAAATTTTGTGACTACAGAAATACGAATGATAGAAAAGGTCACACATTCATACTTCAAGACTCATTGTAGATCTACATGTGCATCTATGGACAATGTTTAAGACAACTCTAGTGATGCACAATAAACCTTTAAAATTTTATAAAATATAAATAATGAATAGAGGTACATGGTTTTATATTTTAAAATCTGTTACGTAAGATATAAAATTAAAATATTTACTTAAAATAATTTTAAAAATTTTATAATTAAATTTTGTAATTAAAATGTATAATAATTTACGTAAAATACAATTTGTTTGTTTGTTATATCATATATATATATATATATATATATATATATATATATATATATATATATATATATATATATATATTTATATTTGAATCGGGAGAAGAAAAATTCATTTAGAATTGCACACATTCTAATCCTACTTTAAGACTGTCTAGTTTATTATTTTATGATGATTTTGTGAACTTTGATTTAGGAGAAATGGTTACGCAAAAGTTTAATTATACATATATTCTTGCTAAGTTGTTATCTTGGTCAAATCTTGACCCAAACCTTTTAAGCATTAATCCTATATGATGAAAGTTGATTTGCCCCAAAACTGCCCAAAACTAGTCCACACATGGTCTACTTTTCACCAGGGAGTTGATTTTAACCATTTCGTCATAATCGACTAGCTAGGAAAAGGAGGGCGTAAGGCGAACAGCTCTGTATGTAACCAAGAGTGCTTTGCTTATCTAATTTGAACAGGTTATATGTTAGGAAAATAGACATTGTGTTGCGAAAGAATTATTGTATTGAAAGCAAATCTTAAGAATTATTGTATTGAAAGCAAATCTTTGGCACATTTTTAATGCAATCTTATTAGAATCTTACACAATATTACCTAAAAGAAGGAAGAAAAAAATAAAAAATAAGTAAAAGAAGTGAGAAAAATATGTATTACATACTTAGAAGCATGGGTTAGCAGATTTTTGATACAATCTGATTAGAATCTTACACAATATTGCCTAAAAGTAAGAAAAAAAATAAAAATAAAAAGTGAGTAGAAGAAGTTAGAGAAATCTATATTAAATACTTAGAAGCATGTGTTACATATAATACATATTAAAAAGATAAAAAATCGTATCAGGACCAAATATTACATCCAATGGTTAGAGAATGAACACCGGGATCAAATATTGACTTTTCAGTTACACAACAATTAGAAAATAAAGGTAAATTAAATGTATAAAACAAATTATTGTTGTAGATTACTGTCTAGTTATTATTACTTATTGACCACTTACCAATAATTCTCGTTGATGACTTTGTAAGTGATGGGAAGGTTTTTGAGCAAATAAGGTTACTTTATTGTGTTTAAGTGTTAATATCTTAAAGATTAAATTAACACATAGTAGTAGGATAACAATGTCCAATAAGTGAATTACTAAGTAAGTTGAAACCCCTACTACATAACATATCACTGAAGTAGAGATTGTACGGTAAAGTTTTGAATTAAGGTCATTCTAAAGTTATCATATGTTTCATGTGAATATTTTAAAAAGATTATCCAAACTTTCACAGAAGATGACCTTTATCCATTTACTCACTTATTTATTAATTATCTTACAAGTATTTAGTACATCTTAAAAGCACTGTTTAGATTTGCAAATAAATTTTACTTTATTATTTAAAAGTACATCAAGTGTGTCACAAAAGCACTAAGATACATCAAATATGTCTCAAAAACATTATATTATAAATACATCAAGTGTTTCTCAACATCACTACCACCAAGGGTTATGTATCACTTTTAAAAGTGTTATAGATATATTAACCGCGTCTTGAAGACGTCACATTAACTGCTACATATCTATTTTAAAGAAGCATTATCTCATGTCATAGTGATAGAACCATAATGCAAAAGTGTAATCATATGACTTAGTTTGACCAACAATTGGGTATCCACTATACTTTCCTCGCCTTCAAGGCTTAAGAATCGTCTCTCGATGAATCCAAGACCATTTTCCTATATAATCCTTTAACAAGAGGATTAGTAAGATTTCTTTCACTTTTTACATATTCAAGAGAAATTACACCATTCTTAATCAATTGACTAACAACACTCTGTTTAACATGTGTCTTTTCTTTTTATTGTAAGCATTATTGTTAAGTACTCCAATTACTACTTGTGAATTGCAATGATACTATTAATTTAGGTTTTTCCCATGGAGGTACGTTTGCTAAGAGACTTCTTATCCATTGTGGTTTTTGACTTGTTGACTTAAGAGCAATAAATTCATATTCCATAATAGATTGAGCTATGTAAGTTTGTTTTGTAGATTTCCAAGAGATAGCCTCTACCTTAGATGAAAACATATTTATTGGTAGAGCTTACCTTATCTTTATCTAATACCCAATTAGCATTACAAAATCATTCTAACACTATAAAGAAAATTAAAAAAAAAATACAAGCTCAAATTTATAGTACCCTCTAGCATTACAATCCAATGTTCATCACTAAGATTATGAATGTAACGACTTAATTTGCTCACAACAGTCTTATATAGTTCATTAGAAACATAGCTACCAATAATTTTTGCGTACTCGAAATGAGATACGGCCTTATTAGTAATATTCTTTTTTAAGCACATACTTGCGTCATAGGAAGTTTTAGCATACATTATATCAAAACTGTTAGATTTCTTTAAAAACTTTTCAACATAGTACGATTGATTTAGAGAAAATTCATCTTTTGTCTTTCTTATTTTAATTCCCAGAATCATACCAGCTTCACCTATATCTTTCATTTCAAATTTGAAACTTAAAAAGGACTTTATTTTATTTATCACATTCAAACTAATTCAAAATATTAGCATATCATCTACGTATAAACATATTATAATGAAATCACTTTTAAATATAGACACAAGAAAAACAAAATTATCGGTGGTAGGTGAAGAACTATTGAGAGATACAATAATATTTTCTTATAGGAAAATATATTTTCAAAAAATTCAGCATATCTAGATTCAATAAATGTATTATTATTCAAGCACATAAATCTATATGCAACACTATCATGAGCATCACTAATAAAAACAGTATTAATAGTCTTTAGCAAGCACCAAGGTTTATTCTTTTAAAATCAGGTATTCCAACTTTAGCCAAGCATCCCATATTTTTAAAAGTTGTAAGTTTGATAAATAACTCTTTCATGATTAGGCATGCCAATAGGGCGGGTTTCATGTTCCCCATCCTCGTCCCTGACACCCCACCCTCGTCCACATCCCCGCCCCTATCCCAACCGGATTTAAAATCTTAACCCCATCCCCGTCCCCAATCGGGGTTAAGGAAACCCATCCTGCACCCGTCCCAAATATTTTTTATATTTTTATTTTAATTCCTTTATAATTTATTAAATTATTATATTTTTTTAAAATTTATATAGTTTATTACATTTATAATCTTACTAATTTTATATAATATTTTTAAATAATAAGGATATTTAGGTAATTTTATAAACGAGACGAGTACAGGCGTGGGGACGAGGCGGGTATTAGTGTCCTCATACTCACTGACAAAAATTGGATTTTACCCGTACTTATCCCCAACCCTGGTCAACTCAGGTTTTTTCCATCAAACTCAGGGTGGGGTGGGTTTGAGTTTGGGTTTTCTTGCCATGTCTATCCATAATTCATATGGTGTTTTGTCTACATGTTTATAAGGTATTTTGTATAAAATGTAACATGCAGTTAAGATAGTTTCCCCTCACATGTAATCTGACATACTAGAACTAAGAAACATGACATTCATTAGATCTTTCAATGTTCAATCTTTTTTTTTTTCAGTTATACCATTTTGTTGAGGTGAATAAGGTGCATTGAACTTATGTACAATTTCATTTTTCTCAAAAAATTTCTTAAGGCTAGTTGTATTGTACTCATTGCCTCTATCTAACTTAAACCCTTTTAATTTTATGGTCTAACTAATTTTCTACCTCAAACTTATATTTTAAAAAGGTTATTTCAGTTTCATCTTTCGATCTAAGGAGATAAACCTTAGTGTACCTGAAGTAATCATCTACAAAAGTAATATAATACTTTTTTCCCCTCCTCTACTAACTGTAGTTTTAAAGTCTGCCAAGTTTGACTGCACCAATTCTAAAAGTTCAATTTGTCTATTATTCACTAATTTAAAAGGTATTTTTAGCATACTTAACTTCCACACATATAAAACATTTTAAGTTATTCTTTTTATCCATTAGTGATAATAAGTTCATATGTTTAAATCTTTTCATAAAAGATAAATTAAGATGTCTTAGTTTACCATGTCAAATATCAATAGACTCCACAATATAAATAAAAAAAGAAAAAGCATTATTAATTTTCTCTATGGTGTTTAAAACAAATAGACTTCCATTCAAGTAACTTTTTCCCATAAATTCCCCTTTTTTGGTAACAATTGCCTTGTCAGCTTCTAGTACAATTTTTAGACCTACTCTGTTAAACAATGCGCTAGATATCAAGTTTTTACGCATTGAAGGAATATATAACATATTGATAGCTAAAGTTTTTCATAAGTTAATTTCAATATAAATTTTCCTTTTCCATATACTTCAGCAACTGCAAAGTTTCCCATGTAGACTATGTCTCCATCAGTGGCTTCTTCAAATTTTCAAAAGAATTCTCTAGTTGCATAGATGTGTCTAGTTGCTCGTGTGACAAGGATCCATTCAGTTAGGTTGTTTACCAAATTTGACAGTAATGATTTTTTCACATTGATAGGCTTTATGTTCAATTTTGCCACAAAAAAGCATGATAATGTCTTTTTACAAATTCTAACATGTTGCATGTTGCTTTATTTTTATTTTTTTTGTCTTGCCATTTGTTGTGCATAGGTTTTTTTTATGAAACTTGTTTCTATAGGAACCATCATTAAACTCAACTAAGTTAATATTTGAAAAAAATTTGAGAGTTATCTTTATACTTATCTTTAAGGCAATTTGCTTCTTTAGTTCTCATGTAATTTACGAGTTCTTGTAAACTAAATTTTTTTTTTTTTTTTGCCTGGGATGATTTCTGAAATCACTCCATGGAAGGAAATATTTTCAAGTAAAACATTGGCTTGTAGAACTTTGCTGACTTGTCTGATACAAATAAATCAAAAAGATTGTTAGACATATGACTAGGAAGGAGACCACATACCGGTTTATTATGTTTGTCAAGGATTTCTAGGTCCATTTGTGGAGGGTCTATAAATAACACCTGATCAATCTCAAGTTGCTCAAAAAAGATAGGAAATTTTGTGATAGTCAGTAGTTGGTCCCATCCAAAAGTTCAAGACAAAAGATGTCAAGCAACACGTTCTTGTTGGATAGTAACACCATAGAGATTTTGCTTTCAAATTGTTAGGAAAAGTAGACGATCCACTACCTTAAAAGCAAAATTCTGACGGACCTGAAATACGCCTATGTGTGCCAGAGTCTCACACAATATTATCCAGGATGAGGAGAAAAAGAATAGAAAGGGAGTAGAAGAGCTTAGTGATCTGTAGTGAATACTTAGAATTATGTGTTATACATAACACAAATAAGTACTTGTATTCAACCAAAAAATACTATAGCTTTCACAATGTGTAACGGGTAAAAAATAATTGTTTGACGGCTACTAAATACAAAATGACCATATATTAACTCTCCAATAGTTAAATAACTATGACTAGTTATTCTAATAAGACCAAAATTGAGAATACTAGTATTTGGAAAGAGAAGAATGAGAACGTTGATGAACATGCTATCCCCAAGGCACTAGTTTGGGAGCTTGGACGGGATCGAACTATCATTCATGCCTAGGGAAGAGTAGAATCACGTTGCGATAACCAAGTATCAAGGAGATTCCATGTGTATGAGGAAAATGGTGTTGGGTGTCCAGTGTGCTAGCCTCTTCAAAGAGCCCCAAGAACATTTTTGTCTTCTGCTAAATAGTTTCCCTCAATTTTTGAGAGACTGGGAATTCTTATCTTTTGTGTGTAAGGAAAGAGGATTAAGGAGTGTCTTCCTCATATGTGTGATGAGTCTCTTACGTAACCGAAAATAATGGGGAAATCTTTCTTCTAAATCCTCGAAGAATGAATGGGCGTTGAGGGGTGGAATGAGGGAGAGAGACCAAGAGAGCGTCCGAAAGGAGAGTGAGGATTTGTTGTTATGTAAAGCATAGGGAGAGAAAGAGGTCGTGAGAATCACATGCTGTGCAATAGAGAAATCAAAATGCGAGGTTGTTATTTAGTGCTTTAGTATGTGGTGATGCATGGTTAGTTAATGATTTGTTATAAGCTATATAGCCTTTTTATGTACAGACATATAGTGACTCTTACTGAAGAATTTATATAGAGTGATGTTTTAGCTCATTTTTATATTTTGTAATTTGCATTTAGGAGCCATTGATTTCTGGGAATGCCAATTATATAAGGTTTGGTTGATGAGTGATACCATGATACCTTGCTTACTTCATTGCTCTATCTATCTATCAGTTTTTCTTTTAAATAATTGACATGATTACTTGTACAAGATGTAAAAACAAGTGCGATCTAATTCTTTGGAAAGTGAAAGGGCTGAATTAAATGCGGTATGTTCAAGGAGAGTCTAAATTCTTGAACCACAAATCCGTGTATTAACTATTCAATTTGGAACAAATGTGTGGTATTGATAAGAACATTGGATGCTCATACATGATCATAACACTCCGGAACATTCTTCCATCCCACCTTTGTTATTTTCTAGATATCTAGGACACATAAGCAAATGGCTTAAATCTTACTTTCAATATTTTCAATTTAGAGCACAATTTTTAGATTAGTATTGTTTCTTTAAAATCTTACTTTCAAGGTTTTCAATTAAGAGCACAATTTTTAGATTAGTATTGTTTTTTTAAAATTTATTTGATCAGAAATTTGAAAAATAAATGTATAGAATTATTTTTATATTGATTAATAATTTATTGAATAAAGAAGTTTTCGAGTTAGATTTGAATTTAAACTTTTTATATAAATTTTAAATATAGTAGCGGTTAAAATGGTGAGAAAATTTTTTATATTTTAAATCGGTTTTTTTTCTAGACATAGGGCGTGTGAGAGTGTGTGTTTGTTTTTTTCTAACAAAAATACTGTTTGAAGAGGGATCTAAATCCTTGACAACGATTAATGATTCTAGGATCTAGAATAGGTTACGTAAGGAAGGAAATTAATTAAAAGCATGGCTTCATTTTAGAATGTGACTCTGGTAAAAGAAACTTCACCTACGATTAAAAATCTTGAAATCACCTACAGATTTTGAAATTTTTATATCCTATTTTGGGATGTACCTAATCTTAAAGTTAAAAGAGATAAAAAAGAGTATAAAATAAAAATGTAATATATAATATAATAAAAAAATAAAATACATTTAGATATAAATATTGTTTACATGTACGATGATAAATTTTCAATCCCCTGTACGTTTGCCGAAAAAGACCATGAAACACCAAAATGTAGACAGCTTGAGATGGTGATTTAGACCCGTTTGAAAATTGAAAAAAACATAGAATAAAATAATTATTTTATTTTATTTTAATATTTATTTAATTAATAGGATATTAAAAATCTATTTTATTATATTTTTTAATAAAATATTTATCTTATAGAGAATTGAATTAAAAAAATGATAGAATAAAATAATATATTTTTTATCTCTTTAAAATAATAATATTATTATTATTAATATTAATGATAATATTATTAATATAATAATATTATTATTATTAATATATTAATAATATTATTATTAATATATTAATTAAGTAATATTAATAAATATATTAAATTATTATTATTATTATTATTATTATTATTATTATCCAATTTATTATCTTCTTTCTTCCTTTATTAATTATATATTTTTTTATTACTATTATTATTATTATTTAGTTTATTATCTTTTTATTTTTCTCTTCTTTTTTATATCAAATCCTAATCAAGCAACCTCTTATTTTGTAATTTCTATATAGGACATGTGATCTTCAATTTTTTTTTAATGCGGTAAAATAAAATTAATGTAGCATATTTTTAATAATTTAATTTTTTATTTATTTATAAAAAATATATAAATATTAAATTAAATTTTAATGTTAATAAAATTATATACAATTTTAATAAAAGTAATTTTATTATTTAAATATAATTTATATTATATCTTACTATTATTTGATTTATTTTAAATATATAATAGGAAAACATAACATTATCTTACTTATTATATTAATAAACAATAAATATAATAAAAATGAATTATATTTATATCCAATCATATTCTTCTATATCTTAATATTTTATTCTATTTTATTCATTAGATAGTTCCTTAGATTATGTCAACTTATCCTAAATCTGGAATTTATAATGTCAAAAGTTAAATAAGATGCCATGGTCATGTGGTTAAACATAAAATAAATAAAAAGAATGTTGAATCAAACTTTTAGACGGTAAAAAGGAGTAATTTTGTTTTAACCGTGGGGTGCTTCTTACGAGATTAAATTTTATTGAAAAGTTATAGATATCATTTCGTACCTTGACACGTATAACAGCATTATTCTTAAGAAGTTGTACTTTATAGCGTATCCTACAATTTAGCAGCTTTTCCTCAATAAAATATAAAATAAAAAAATTAACAAGAATAATAAATTTGAAACTTTAACCATATTAATAATTTTTAAATATTTTATATATATATATATAAAAGTTTGCTTTGCATATGTAATTTTTTAAAAATTTAATTATGTTGATAAATATAATTAATCAAATTTAAATGGATATAGTCACTTTTGATAGAATTGATAATTAATCGGATTTAAAGAATATAGTCACATTTAAAAATATTAAATATATGTAGATACATTTAAATAAAAAAATTAAAATTACTAATAAAAATTTTAAATTATAATCAAAATATCACGTTTTTAATCTAGTAATAATAATAATTATTATGATTTTAATTCATATAATAAAAGAGTTGTTTAAAATTAATAATTAAATAAAATTATCATAGATTAAAATAAATAATCAATAAATTATAAAATTTATTAAAAATTAAAATAATAATAATTAATTTTAAAATTTAAATTTTTTTGAAATATTCTATTTTTAATAATAATTTTTATATATTTCAAAAGGTTTTAAGAAGATTTGTAATAAAATGAAATATAAAAAATAAATTTTGTTAAATTTATTTGATGAATGTAATGCATCGAATTTGATATTTCTTAAATAAATAAACTTAACTAACAGTGTTTTGATACAATAAAGTTTCTATGAACTAATAACATTTTGGTATAAGTCAGAGGTTTATTTGACACGTTATACCTCTCAATTATTGTCAATTTTGTAGAAATATGTCGTCTAAATATTATGTTTCAATCTTTTACAAACGATCCTGTTTAACACTCATATAAGTGATTTTATCAAATATATTTTACATTTTATACACTATCCATGTAGAATATAATAGTTGTTAAAAAATTAAACTTAACCTCTTGTTAAATGCAACCTACTACTCTCATACAGAATGAAAAAAATTAATTATTCTAGAAGGATCAATAATAATAACTTGCTATTATTTATACGAACCTTTTTTATTTGGATTTCCATTGTTTGTTAATTTTATTTGGCTAAACTTTCATTGCCCTCAATGTTATTCATTAAACTTTTGCTTTATAAAAAATACAATCAAATTAATCTTTAACCTCGCATTAATTACAATCTATAATCATTTAATAATTATTCACTTTGATCTATATGAACATATCTCATTTGATATTTGTCAATTATTCTTTTACTATTACTAACTAGCAATCACAATATATTTAAATATATATATATATATATATATATATATATATATATATATATATATTTACTAAGAATTTTTTCTAGTTCTATCTTCACATTCTCTTCTAACTAAATAATACCAAATTGGTCTCCTTAATATATTTTATTATTTATTTAAAAAATATAAATCATTATATTCCTTTTGAGATTAAAATAAATCTCTTATGATTTATTCTTATAGAAATAAAATTTATTTATCATCATTATATTATTTTAATACAGTAAAAAATCCATTAGTATCATAGTTTACGTTATCTCTCAACTTTAATCAATATCACATATACAACAAAAATATATTTATTATAAACTTGCACTATTCACTATTGGTGATCTTCCTAAATATTTTGGCATACTCATAATATATAACATCGTATATATATATATATATATATATATATATATATATATATATATATATATATATATATATATATATATATATATATATATATATATATATATATATATATATATATATATATATATATATATATATATTAGCACCATAAAAAATTTTCAATGATATAAATTTAAGTTATCTAATTTTAAGAAATTTCTATAATATTTTAGTGATAACAAATCCTCACACTTTCTTATAATATATATATATATATATATATATATATATATATATATATATATATATATATATATATATATATATATACTAGCACCATAAGGGATTCTCAATGATATAAATTTAAGTTATCTAATTTTAAAAAATTTCTATAATATTTTAGTGATAACAAATCCTCACACTTTCTTATAATTTTAACATCCAAGATCATACTTGTTACACCTTTTTTTTTTATTTTTTTATTTTAAATGTATAATTTTATTCATTTTTTTACCATCCTAGACAAATGACAAAATTAAGTTAAAAAATTCACTGCTCTTTTATATAACTTGTCTTTTTGATTTACACATCCTCCATAGGTTTAAACTATGTGTACGGTTTATCCAATAAAAATTTTGCACATTACAAGATAAATTTAATATAAATTCTAAAATTCTAAAATTAGAATAAAATTTCCATAAAAATAGCAACAACAAATGTTAGAAGTTGTAGGGTAGAATAGTGTAATATCTAAACAAATAACAAAAATAATAAAAAATTTATCAAATATTTAATTGATCATAAAAGTTTATTTAGTATTCCAAAAAAAATTATAATAAAAAAATATATCAGAATAGATATAACTAAGATATATTATATTTTTAATCATATAATATGATCAAATATGCAATCAGTATTATTAAATTAAATTTTATAATATTAAAATTTATAAAAAGAAAATTTAAATTTGTAATTTTAACTTATAACAAAACAATTAAAAGAAATAATAAAGCGTAAATTTTTTCTTGTTTAAATGCTAGGAAGTTAGAATACAATAAATTCAAATATTGATTTCATTAATAATAATCAAAATTTACTTAACACAATTGTTTTTATTCCAAATGCTTACCACTTTTATAAAGGTTGTACTTGTAGATATAATATTTATCTTAAAAATAAAAGTTACATTTTTTATATAAATATTTTTTATTTTATTTTAATAAAATTTTATTATTATATTTTTAAAATAAAATAAAACATAAAAATCACTATACATACATAAGTGAATATGAAATTTTTTTTTTGCAAAATTTATATACCACATAATTTATAAAATATAGATATTTTTTCATTATTAATATTAAATAAAATATATTATAAAAAATTAAATTTACATATAACAAAATAATTAAACAGATTAAATATATTTTTTAAAATCAACCTTCAATTTAATAGCATCACTATTAAATTTATATTAATTTAATTATTAAATTTATATAAAATAATTAATTAATAATATTTTATAAATATTTTTTAATAAAATAAATAATATTGATATTAATTAGAAACTAACAAAATATTTTAAGAAATAGAATGAGCATATTTTTATAAAAATAATATTATAAAATTTTAATATTGTTAAAAATATTTAAAAATTATCTCATAACTTAAAGTGTGTGATGATATGATTTTTAAAAAATTATACGTTAATAATATCATCTTTAAAATTCAACAATTTTTTTTACAATAAAATAGAAAAAAGACTAATAAAAATAATAAATTTAAAAATATAATAATATTAATAATTTTTTATTATTTTGAGTATATATAAATAAAAAAAATAGTCTACTTTATATAAAAGTAAAACTTTTTAAAATTTTAATTTTATCAATATAAATATAATTAAACGATCCTTTAAAATTTAAACAGAAATTAAATGGACGTTTGAAATTGATAATTAATTAAATTCAATATATATATTTATGTTTAAAAATATTAAATGTATGATACATTTAAATAAAAATTAAAATTAAAATCAGTAATAGAAAATTTTAAATTATGTTTAATTATCATGTTTTTAATTTAATAATAATAATAATAAACTATAATTTTAATTTTGATAATAAAAATTATTTAAAACTGATAATTAAAAATAATTATCACAAATTAGATAACTAGTCAATAAATTATAAAATTTATTCAAAATTAAAATAATACTAATTAATTTTAAAATTTAAAATTTTTTAAATATTCAAATTTTCATAATAAATATTAATTTACATAAACATTATCTTCTGAAAAGTTAAGTTTACTCGTTTGAATGTGTCTTCAGTCATAAAAAAAGATCAAAGGTCGCATGGTTTATTTGCACACTCTTTAAGCTCAATATAATGTTTGAGTTGAATTTCATTCTTAAAGCTAAGAAAACCTAGAAAAGTGTGAAAGTAATATATAAATATTTTCAAATTAAATTTTTTTATTATGAGTTACTTTAAATTAACAGTAGATGTATTTTTTCTTTTTGTTTTAGAAATTTACTTATTAATGAGAGAGTATGCATATACTCACCACTAAGATTTATTTATAGACTTCTAATAAACTTCAAAGTCAATGCTCACAAGTTGGGTTTTTTTTAGGTTTAATTGATTGAATTAGAAATAAAGAGACTGGAATTTGAATTCTGATAATAAATCTTAATATATTTTTTTATAAATAGTATCATTTATCTATTTATATATCTTATTTAATAATTAATAATTTTTTAAAATAAAATAAAAATAAAAAAACAAATTCAATAATCTATATTTAAATATAAACAGATCTACATTATTATATATGCGTATGTGAGACAATTTGTTTCTTCTCTTAATTCACCTCTATTTCTCAAAATTGTGTCGATGCCGAAACTCAGACAAGTTAATGAATATCAAAATTAAAGATAATTTGTTTTTGAAAATTTGACATAAATTCCACGTTAAAATCACTTTTCTAACTAATTTTGTTTAATATATTAAAATATGTTTGAATTGTTAAGAGGGATTTCTTTTACTTCAATTTAGGTTCAAATGGTTCCAAATTTTAGGTTGATTCAGCCTTTAAAACCTTCATGAATGTTAAGAACTATGCATGTCTTAACTTTCCAATATCAAAATAATCATTCCAAATAAATATACGCACATGACATGTACTATAAAAATTTAAAAAATTACTTATATCTATAAGATGTAATAATGAAAAGTTCAATAAAAATATTAAAATTAAATAAAACTAATTTTCAATTAAATTAAGTACAAAACTTTAATAAATATCTAAAAATTGATTGATCAAATTTGTAACCCTTAAATTTTTGCACTTGCAAATATGAAAAAGTAGGTCGAATTGAGGTAGACTTTGAGTGTGTAAGCTTGGCCTGTTACCTGTTAAAAGGCTTTTCTTTTTCTGTCATATTTAAAGCCTACAAGGCCTACAAGCCTATTTAAAAGCCTATATTATAAAAAAATCAATAAATAAACTTAAAACCTATATAAATAATTAATTAAAATAGCTTGCAAACTTAAAGTCTACAAGATAAAAAAATCATTAAATAGACCTAAAACATATATATATATATATATATTAATATTACGAAAATAAAATATAAAATAAATATTATATAAATATAATATATTAAAATAAATATAAATAAGCCCCTGAATAAGTTAAATATGCTTTTTTTATAAGCTTAGGCCTGACTTGTTTATCTAAAAAGGTTTTTTAACAAACATGAGTCTATCTATTTATTAAACGAACCAAGCCTGACTAGACTTTAAACAAACCGAGTCGTAGACTCTTGTCGAATGGTCTTATTCACTTCCATCCCTACTTGCAAAACAAAATACAAAATTGAACTGCAGAGAATTTCAAAAACCTATTTGCACAACACAAACAAAAATATAAGAAAATATAATGACACATTTTTCAATAAATTTTTGTAAAATAATAAATAAAAATAAACATTTAAAGTTTAAAAAATTAAAATAATTATAAATATAGAGACAAATAATAAATTAAAAAATAATAAAATTTTCAAAAATAGTTTCTTTTAACTCTGAAATATTAAAGTTTATATTTATATTTATATTAGTTTGGACGAGGAAAAATAAGAAGGAAGGAAGGAAAGAGAAAAATAAAATAAAAAAATGTATAAATTTTTTTTACCATTTATTTGCGTATAAAAATAGGAAGAAAAGAATAAATTTCGGTATGTTTCACCAGAATTTATTTTTCCCTTAATTGATAAGAAAAGGGAAGAAGAAGCTTTCATTCTTTATTTTTTTTTAATTTTAAATTATTAAAATTATTATATATTTATAAAAATATAAAAAAATATATTAATATTAATAAAAAAACATAATAAAAAATTAAATTTTTTAATATTAAATTTTATACTATTAATATATTCTTTTTTTTTTTATTCATCCAAATAATAGAAATTTTTTTTCTTCTACTTCAGCACATTTAAATAACTCATTTTTTTTTTTTATATTTTCACTTTCTTTCTTTTCTTCCTGTTTCCTCTGTTAACCAAACAAAGCATTAAAATATCCATAAATATAATTAATAATATAAGCTTAACTTGTGTTTGGATGAATTATTCTAGGAAGAAAAGTAGTTTATGAGAGAATTTAAAATTCTAAATATTGATATATCTTGTTTAGATATTTTTTAATAAATAATTTTAAATTTTATGAATTTTTAAAAATTTAAATTTTGTTTAGAATAGATGAAATTTAAATTTCTTTAAAATTCATCAACTTATTTCCATGAATGAACAGTAATATGCTACTTTTTTTTCTCTTTGTGCTATTTTTTTTTGGTGTTTTTTTCTTAATTTTCTCTCTTATATGTAGATATAATATTTTAAATATTAAATAATATAATTATATTTTATTATTATTTTAATTATGTAAATTTGTTAGATTATTATTTTGTTTAAATATATTACAGAATAAAAATATTTATATATCTAAATTTTTTATGAATAAAAAATTATGAATAAAATTAAAGATAATCTATAAATATTTAAATGTAAAATTTTGTATATAATAAAAATTAAATTATTTAATCTAAATATAAATTTAAAATATAAGAATTTAAAATTTACCATCCAAATAAAATAATTTAAATATAAAAATTTAAAATTTCTTTATCAAAAAAAATATTTTAAAATAAATTATTTAAATTAAAAACGTTTAAATTTTTAAATATTTTATATTTTTAAAATATTGAAATGCTTCATCTTAAAAAATTAAAATATATTTAAGTGATGCATTCATTGTTTGTTCCATACAGAAGTTTTGAGGAACTTGAAATGGCTAATTAATGTATCAGCAAACCGTACCTAGTTAATACCGTACAAAACAAAACAATAAATGGTTCATAGCGCATAAATTAAGAAAAAAAAAACGTAGAGGCAGTACTCACGTAGACAACCACTATCCACCAAATTACACAATTTTTTAAATATTAATTAACTTTTATTGCTTCCTTTAGTGGATGGACGTGTTTCTAAAAGATGACAAGAAAATCTACAATTATGCTTCGGGTCACGTTGTCGTGTTAAAACAAGAGAAAAGGAAAGATTTTTTTCTATTTGAATGAGTGAAAAAGAATTTAATAGTATAAAATTTAATTTTTTATTTATATTTTTTATTAATATTTTTTTATATTTTAAAAATATAATAATTTTAACAATTTAAATAAAAAATATAAGTTTCTTTTTTTAGTTTTTCATCAATAAAAGAGACACAAAATCTAATAGAATTCATATAAATTAGTTTCTTTTCTATTATTTTTATTTGTACACGAAAAATATGTGCATATTATTTATTTTTTTCTTAATCAAATAAAACATTAATAATTTTCTCTTTCTAGATTAATTGCCTAAAATTTAAACAGAAATAAGAAGTTAAGTTTGCAACATATAAGATGAAAAAACAAATTAAGGATTCCCAAAAGAGTATTCATGCATGGTCCTGAAGTCCGCAACTCCCTATGTAACCATAGGAAAAAATCTAGCTGATTTTAATATGCAAACATGTAACCACGGAAGGAATGTATGATAGCATCAATAAGGAATCTCAAATGAAAATGACTTATTTTTATACTCCAAGGAAAAAATTTTGTTGCGTAATTGTTTGGATTTTGTTAAGAAACTAGCATTTGCAGCGCCTGGTTGGGATTGATCACTAGAATTTTCCGCCTAAGGTTTCTAATTTTCTAAACAAACAAAATGATAATTTTATTCCAGAAATAATTAGAACATTGGACAACTGGCAATTGTAAGAAACAGTCACAGCACACTTAATTATATATAGATATATTAATAGAGAGTGATCAAGTTAAGGAAGCATCAAGCATCACTTAATTTTTTCATCCTGTGAACTGAGAAATTAATAGGCTATTTCCACCATGGGGAAGGGATTGATGATCATGTTATTTATGATCATAGCCATGTTTATGGGTATGGTTGGGTCCAATTTGTTTGGGGATATTGAACCAGCAGTACCTGCAGTTTTCGTGTTTGGAGACTCCACTTTCGATGTTGGTACCAACAATTTTTTGAATGATTCAAAAGCCACCGCAACTCAGCCATTTTATGGGATTGATTTTCCTAATAAAATATCCACTGGCAGGTTTAGCAATGGCTTTAACATTGCCGATCGCATTGGTATTCTTGTTCACCCTTTGCTTTGTTCAATTAGTGTGCTCCCATTAGCTCTCAAATTAATCCTTTACGATTTTGAAGCATGGTTCATCTTAATGCTTGTTTGTTAATATTTGGGAATAGATTATTTTCTTGAAATTAATTTTTTTGTATTATTCTTTTTGAAAATTAATAAAAAATAATTTTAATACATTATTAATGTGTAAATTTTTATACGTTGATAAATTAAAAGTTTCATCCCAAATATAAGTTTTAGGTTTTGTTTGGATAAAATTTTTAAAATTATACATCACATATATTTGGGTGATATGAGAAAAATTTAAGAATATTGTACAAGTTTAATAGGATAATTTTCATGTTAAATATAAAATATTTCAAATGATATCATTTAAAAATTCACTAAGATTAGTTTACATTCGTGATTCAAACATTTTCTTATACATTAAAAATAGAACATCATTTAAAAAGAATTTTAAATTTCTTCTATTAAGCTTTTTTTTTTTTTGAATTATTGTTCATAATTTTTATATTTATATATGCTGAATGCTACTACCGTTACTAATGTTCATTTTGTTCATCAGTGCAATTACTAGGATTCAACGCGAGCCCACCTGCATATTTGTATCTACTCAACAATGATACACAAAATTTCAACAGAGACATCCTTAAAGGTGTTAACTTTGCTTCAGGGGGATCAGGAATTCTACCGAAAACAGGAAAACAAATCTATGTAAGTTCTATGTCTCCCTTTAATAATGTAACATTGTCTAATATGATTTGGTAAAGTATAAATCCTTGTTCAAATATTAAGAGACTATAACATTATCTAATTGATCAGAAAAGAACACCAATAACAATTAATAAAATCCTAAATTTGATAGCATATTTGCAATTTTCTGCCAAATTCAACTAAATAAAAAATTAGATCGACAAATAATAGAGTTGGGATGAATATATATTTGTAATTAAATTTATTCTTCAAAGCAAACTAAAATAACTAATTTTGGTTGAAACAGATCGATGTGGTACCGATGGAAGATCAGATCCAACAGTTCACAACCATTCATGGGAATATGTCACAATATGTAAATGAAAGTAATGCAAAGGCGATAATTAATAAATCTCTGTTCCTTGTAAGTGTGGGAAGCAACGATTTATTTGAGTTTTTTTACTTTAATGCGAGTAAGCATCCCAACAATTTCACATTGGTGGTGGAATTCATGAACAATCTAGCAAGTAATTACCAAGTTCAACTCAAGGTTAGTTACCTCTCACTTCCTTTCCATTAATTAAACTATGATTCATACTTAATTAGGATGTAAAAAACAATTTTTTATTTAATTTTCTTGTACATCACAGAATCTAATTAACCTTGGCGCCAGAAAATTTGGCATATTAAGTGTTCCTCCCATAGGGTGTGTCCCAGTTCTTTCAGCCATTGCGAATCCAAAAACTCACTGTCTGGATCAGCTTAATACTCTTGCTCGATTCTTCTACGAAGAAGTGGTTTATATGCTCAAAAATTTGAAGTCAGAATGCCCAGATATACAGTACTCGCTTGGAGATTCATTGAATATTACCAATAGTATGGTAGACAATCGTGCTTCACTTCGTAAGTTTCTCTCATTCATCCATGAAAAAGGATATTTTTGCTTGATATAATTGAAAAAAAAATTCTTTAAATTTAACTGATTAAAAGATTAAGTTATTAAAATGAGAGAGAACACAATGTTGAATGGTCAAAATTAGATTTGATGATTTATATTCTTCTATGGTAGATTTGATTTATTAAAAAAAATTCTTTAATTTTATCAATTTATTAATTAGTTTATACATAAATAATAGAAAATAATAAGATAATAATTTTTTCTTTAAAATAAAAAATTGAAGGTATTTATTTAGACTATAAGGTTTGGGGTTTTGACTTGTTAAATTTGTTTGGTTTAGAAATTTTAAATTCCTGAAATTTCTTTTCATAATTTTGAAAATATATGTTTGGTTTGCATCGCATATTTCTAGGAATAGATATTATATTATAATTCTCGAAAGTCTCCAATTGTATATGTTATTATTTAAATATTTATAATATAATTATTAAAAATAGACTAAAAATAAAATAAGGGTAATTCTCAAAAGAAGTTTTCACCTAACAAATATTGATTCAAATTAATGATTAATTGTAAGGTGCTTAACATGTTTATGTGTACATCTGGCGCAACATATCATGTCTTCCATATATAACATTTCTTGGGTAATTAACATGGTTTGATTTGTATATATTTGTGAAGATTTGGATGATGTAACATCAGCTTGCTGTGGAAATCAAACGCTGAATATGAATGGATTGCTTGAAGGAGTCCCATGCAGCCCTGAAGCAAATTTGTGTGATAATCGCAGCAACTTCTTGTTTTGGGATCAGTACCATCCCACAGACTATGTTTCTCAAATAGCAGCCTCTAAACTCTATAGTGGTGGGAATGAATTTGTAACACCCATGAATTTCAGTCTACTGGTTAAGTCATGACCCATTCATTAGATTTTATTATATTATCCAAATATCAGTGCCCAATCAATAACCATTGAAGACAAAAAAGCATATATCATTACATCATTGGGTGTGTTATCTTATGTTTGTTTCATAAGCCTCTTGAGGCTTTTATAAGTTGGTTTTGTTTATTTTGAAACAATAGAATTAGCTCTACTTCTTTTCCCATTATGACTTAAAAAAATGCCCATGGTATTGTAAATTGCTGTTGAATAATTGGAGTTATAAATAAATTAAAAGGAGTAAAACATGTTTTTATTATTTGTAAATATTATTATATTTTGTTTTAATTCTTTAAAATAATTATTACTTTTAATTGTAAAAAAAATTATAATTTTTTAATCTTTATTGAAGGATGTGATACATATTTAAACATGTTATGTATAACATATGTCATCCTAAAATAATGATATATATATATATATATATATATATATATATATATACATTATATTATTAGTAAATAGCGACAGAAAATATTTTTACAATTTATAAAGATTCAAATAAATAAATAAATTTACACAAACCAAATTTAATTATATTTAACATAATTAAATAAATTAAAATCCAATTAAAAATAAATATTAAATACTTTCTAAATTTTATAAATTTATATAAAAATAATTTTTAATTTAACAGGTAAAATTATTAAATTTGTATTTTATAAATAATTATTCAATTATTCTATCATAAATTATTCCAAAACTAAATTTTTTTCATAAAATTATATGCATTAACACAATAATTTTTAAAAATATTTAGTAATTAAATTAGTTTTTCTAAAATAATTTTTTAGTATTTCAAAAATTATTACCGAATTAACATTTTACACATTTAATATCATTAAATTAATTTTTAAATTTTTTATCATTAATTTTTCTTCCATATTCAGATATTTCTCTTAACGATTTGATTCTTTTATCAAATTGGGTTCACAATTTTTTTAACCACCATTTTATGCTTTCATAGTAATATTTTAAACTTTTATGAACTAATTAGGATAGATTTAAAATTATATGTATTAACATAATATTTTAAAAAAATTAGTAATTAAATTAGTTTTTCTAAAATATTTTTTTTAGTCTTTCAAAAATTATTATCAATTAACATTTTACGAATTTAATATCATTAAATTAATTTTTCAATTTATATCATTAATTTTCTTCCATATTTAGATATTTTTCTTAACGATTTAATTTTTTTTATCAAATTGGGTTCACAATTTTTTTTAACCACCATTTTATGCTTTTATAGTAATATTTTAAAATTTTTATGAGAATAATTAGGATGGAACAATTTCATAAAAAAAAAAAAACAATACAATGACATTTTAAAATGTTGGAACATTAACTTGATTAACGAGTGAAAAAACAAACTAACATAATAATACACGTCAAAGTAAAAGTTTTCTCTTAAGTTTACATTTAAAGGAATATCAACTGTATGATATATTTTTTAAAAAACAAAAGATTATCTCGTGTATCGAATGAAAAGAAAAGGCAAAAACTCAGACTCTAATTTAAACTAGATGAACAATATGCTAACAATTTTATTTTATTTTTTTACAAATTTAACTCGTTGCCAGTAAATCACCAAACTAAAATTTAACTAAAGCCTAAATGATTGTTTCAGCCGTAACGTGAGGACTAATAACTGACGGTATTTTTTTTTTTCCTTTATTCTTTTTAACCGAGGATATATCTTACATCCTAGGTCCCTTATGTAATATCCATTTTTTTTAAAATAATTATTTACAAAAATTCTATTAGAACTTTAAAAATATAATTAATATACATTTACAAAATATTATTAACACTTATTTAGAAAAATAGGTCAATATTTGCAAATGACTAAAACATTCTTAACTTTTTGCTGTAATAACTGGTGTATCCCGTTAGGTTCGAACCGCTTAAGATTTAACAAAACTGAATTAAAAGTATATTTGGTAAAATATTTCTAGTTAATTAAAGTTTAAATATTTAAGAGTTAAATTTTTTTTTAAAATATTATAATTTTGTCTAATAAAATAAATTATTTTAATAGTTATTAGTATTTTTTTAGATAATTATTAACATTTTTTAAAAATTATTTAAGTAATTTTTATATTTTTAGTTGAAATATTTTATTTTTTTATTAATATATTTTTAAAATTTAATATTTTATCTATCTATTTATTTTTATAATTTTAATATTATTTAATTATTTATAATAATATTACTAATTTGGATAAATTTATTTTTATATTATTATAAAATATTATTATAAGAAAAAAGACAACGTAAAGAATGGAGTTGAATGTGACATCGTAGAAAAATTAAATTTTTCTGCAAATAGCAGCATTGTAAGACATTAGATGTCTTTGTCTTACAACATTTATTAACGACAAGTTTTGAAGAGAAATATCCACACCAAAAATTATATTGGTTTACCCTTGTCAATTTAAGTGTTACATTAAGTTCTTATTATCATACTTTCACTAAAAATAAGACAATACAGAAAATACTATCTCCAATATTTTTACATGAGTCTTTCTAGACTTAACTTTTCCAAAATTACAAACTAGACACTTCTTTATCTAACTACATTATTTTTTTAATATCCAAAATACAACAAGAATTGATGTAATAAATACAACACATTATGAGTAGATAAGACACTTGTGAATATGACTTAGTTAATACTCCTTATTTTTTACTCATAAGTTTGTTCTTTATATAGCCAGAGACAAAATAATTGTTGAGAGAGAAATAGGTTTTATAACGTTTTTTGCATGAGCATAATGCATGACCTTAATTTAGGAGAAAGTAAGCTATTTTTTCTCCGATTTGTTTTGTGCATCAAAAATCTTTTGATTGTTGCTTTTTGTTTTTCCTTACAAGAGATCTTTTTCCTTTATAAGCTAAGGTCTCTTATGATTGCAAAATCTTATTGTTCTTCTTGCTAAACAGTAATCCAAAAATAGATTTTATATGGTTAGGGCCACCTAGATCATCTTGCAATGTATTTCTGTTTTTTCGTCGAGATAGTAAAACTTTTTGAGGCATCTTACGGCATTTAAAAATGTATGCATGTTTTTATCATCAATCAAAATATCAATAGATTATTTTATTTTGAGATTTGGTTCCAACAATTTCCCCTTCTTTTATGATGGCAAAATTTTTTATTTATTTAAGTAGATTTAGGTTGGACAATTTTTATGTAGAATAAACATAACAGGATAACACAAAACGAAAACATTATTCATGCATAGAAATTTAACCAGTCTTTAATCACATAAAATGCATAAAACCATAAATGTTCAAATTCTTCCCCTAGTTTTTCCAATAAAAAAAAAATAAGGCTGTCAAAACTAGTCAAATTGTTGATGGTTGAGTTATAGAAGCTCATCATAAAACTCCTTAAGGGTGCGATCAACATGGCATTTGAAGTAGTATGGTTCATTTCTTAAGATCGTATGAGTATGGTCAAGATGCTGTAAATGGCATTGATTATGGCGTTGTTGGTCCTCAATAGACATAAGATGATCTCCGTAACGGTCTTCCATAGGGCGCTAAATTTGTTGAGAACTCACACATGGTTCCCGAAGAAGATTTAAGGGTAGATGAAATTAGTAAACTGGTAGGGGAAAGGATTATAAGCCAGACTTAGAAGGAGAGGGAATGACGCAACCAAAACAAAAATAGATGAAGGAGAGTAAACAATGAGAGCAGTAGATTGGGATGAAGGAGATGGGACCATGAGTGGTGAATATAAAGAGAACGACATGTTTGTATTATTCTCAACAATATTATAATATTCTAATTAGTGTTTTACTCATAAAAGTTGTGAACATCTTGATGCTGATATTTATTCTGCCTTTACAATGGTGCTTTGCTTCTTACTAGTCCATGAGATGGGGATAGCTCTAATGAAGTAACATCCTTCATTGGTGTTTTTTTCTTCAATTCATATATTCAACATAGTCAACATCATCATAGCCAATTAATTTGAATGATTATTATGCTTTATAAACAAGGTCAAAGTTAACAGTACCAACCAAATAACAGAAAATTCTTTTTACTACCTTCAGATGGGATTCCTAGGAATCACTTGGAAAGCATGAACAAAGACAGACACTAAACATGATGTCAGGTCTACTTGCAGTAAGGTACAGAAGGAATCCAATCATTCCTTGGTAGACTTTTTGATCAACAGGTGAGCTGTTTTCATCTTTGGTTAAAGTTGATGGATGCATAGGAGTTTACATAGGTTTGGATCCTGCCATTTTGAATTTATGGATTCCTTGGTATTTTTGTGCTTATTGTGAATACCTCTATTTTTTTTATCCTATTTTGTTTTACAAAATTTACAGGAATAAAAATTAAAAAAAAACAGAAAACAACAAATAAGTACAAAAATGGCAGGGCAAAAGCAAAATGGTAAGGAACAAACAAGTGACAAGCAGGCATGGTTGAGTAACAAGAAACATAAGTAATAGAAGCCAAATTTGTTAAAGTCCCAATCTGAATTTAAAAAGGAAAACTAAAACACAAATATAAAATAGAATAAAGGAGTAGTTACAAAGCTCAAATTACCAGAAAAGGTAGGTGCAAATATAGTAAAGAAAGGCTCCTTTTTGTTGAGCAAAATTGATAATTCGTTGGCTATAAAATATAACCTTAAAAAATTTTGAAGGGGATGTTTTTTTTAAGGCTATTTCACTTTCAAAAAAGAAATTGATCTCTTTGCTAACTAGGATCCTTTCTTCAAATACAGTTATCACATGACAAGTGAGTTCATGACTTATGTTATTGTTATTACTCATTGATCTCTACTATTATCTTAGTAGTTCAGTAATGAATTCCATCAACTTAAAATATTTGAGAGTTAGTGGGAATGTAAAATTGATTGATCTTATTTAAATCAAACTGGGTTGAGTATATTAAGTTTAGGTAAATCTCATAGGATTTTAACCTTAAGAATAAAAACAAAATCCTACTTCTTACCTAGAAACTTGTTGGCGTTCATCCATAGTCCTTCGAGGCCATTGCCGGAAACCACCTCCGGCCACCATGAGCTTCACCCACACCGCAAAAAACTCTAATCCCTTTCTCCCATTATCGTTAGAGTCATCGCACCATCCTTCGGGTTTAAACCAGTTACAGGAATGACCTTCTTCCCTTTTGCTCCATCGTTCCTCATATCCTGTGACGGCGAATCTCTCTTCCTAAGCTGAAATGACGACTACCCGAGTTCCCCTTTTCTCCTCAGCCCCTCTAAAACCATAAACTTAATAAGACTAAATTAGGAGAAGATAAATTTTTCTATTTCATTGAGGTAGTATTTAAACTTCATTAAGGAGAAGAAAAAAAGGTTTCAACTTATAAGTTGTATGGACACAACTTTAAGTTAATATTTAAATAAAATTAGGGAGCATCTAAACATAAGTATAAGCTTAGTCTGGTGGTTGAAAGGATTAAGCCTACCTAAGTTTAAATCCTGTAGAGGCAAAGTCTTTGTTTTTTATTCTTTCATATTTGAGACCAAATGTGTTAACTAAAGTGGATCCACAATCTCTCCAAACAAAAAAAAAATAAGTTGGGCTCAAAATTCTCTAAACAAAAATAGCCATACTACAAAAAAAATTAAAACAAGCAGCTCAATTTAATAAAATAAATTCATTCCTTTTCAATAAAATCAATCTCATAACATATTTTATATATAAATTTAAAATAACTTATATTTTTAATAATAAAATAATATTGTTTTATATATGAATCTATATTCAAATGTTGTAGATTTAGAATAAATTGTCATTTAATTTTAAACAAAAAATTATAAATAAAAATTATTAATTTTTTTTCTCTCTTCTTAATATTTTTGTAGAATAATAAAAATTATAAAACAAAAATTCTTAACATAAATTTTGTCTAATAGTTTTGTAGAACAGATTTACAATAAAAATATTAAAAATTTATTATAAATTTTAAGCTAAAAATGATAAAATAAAAAAAATTGATATGATTTTTTTTTAAAATTTAGAATATTTAATAAATTTAAAAAAAATTATTGTTATCATTAAATCTTAAAATAAAATATGGCAAAATCAAACTTTCCGTGTCATATATAAAAATTATAGAATAAGTTTTGAATAATTTATTTGTTATTATTAACTTTTAAATTAAGAATTATGATAATAATATGCCTAAGAAAATAATTTTTTTATTTTTTTATTTTTTCATCTTTCATATATATATATATATATATATATATATATAAATAAAATTATTTTAATTTAAATATTTTAATACTAAATCTCACACAACAAACTTTAAACATGTATGTATAGATTATTCTATTTTACTGTGTTTGAAAAGTGCATGAGTTGAAGTGCAGCTTACATTTGTCTTAAACTTTGTACATAATGGGTTTAGAATATTATTAAAAAAATTTGGTTTTAAATAAATTAAGTTTAAATATATCGTTCTATATATCTAATTTTAACATTTAACCTCTAAATCTCACGCAATGAACTTTAGATATATATGTATAGATTATTTTATCTTATTGTGTTCGAAGAGTTGTATGAGTTTAAATGAAACCTACGTTTCTCTTGAGTCTTGCATATCTGAGTTAAGAATATTATAAAAAAATTCTTTTAAATAAATTCTTTACATTTATCGATTTAATATTTAAATAAAATTCTTTTTATTTAAATACTTTATTTCTAAATTTCATTCAACAAACTTTAGATGTGTTCTCTATCTTATCGTGATTAAAGAATCGTATGAGTTTAAGTGTAATCCACATTTGTCTTAAATCTTGTGCATATATGGATTTGGAGGAATTAAACGTGAATATTCTTACAAAAAGAATTCTTTTGCAAAACATTATTTTTTTTAATTTTAAATTTGAATATTTTTTAAAAGTATCCGCAATTTATTTTCGAATCATTAACTATAGAACTACATTACCTTGAGTTTCCCATCACACCCGAGTGTACGCAGGAGCAAGATTTAGATTTCTGTCAGACTATTCTGTGTACATATTTAATTTATTTTTTTGTATATGTAAATAAATATTTTTTTACTAATTATTCATCATATTCTAACTGTGTGATTTTTATATTTACTTTTACATAATTTAGCTATATGTTTGGACTTTATCATTTGTTTAAATTTATAATCAATTAGTTGCACAATTTAGTAAAGGGTACCATTCTTTTGGATGAGCGAGTAAGATGCTAATACCTTCCTTATTCGTAACCGACTCCTGAACTTAGAATCTTCTTCAAAGGGTTTTTTCCAACATTTTTTCCTTTTTTTTAAAAATAAATTAAAACTTTGGTGATGACTTCACTTTTCTTGAAAATAATTTCTTCTTCTAAAATACTTTCGTTCGTCATTCATCGTTACCCCGGTCATAACACTTATCGACATAGATATAATAAGCTTCTTGTTTGATTTGTAGGCCAAGAAAGAATTTGAATTCACCCATCATGCTCATCTTAAATTCATTCTACATCATCTTAACAAAGTTGTTGCATAGTTTGGCATTAGTAGCACAAAAAATAATATCATCTACATGTATTTGGACTATGATTAATTCAATTTTATAACTTTCTAAGAAGAGTGATATCTACCTGGCCTCTAGTGAAGTCTTTTTTTCATGATAAAAGAACTTAGTCTATCATACCAAGCATGAGATCCTTGTTTAAGACCATATAAGGCTCTTTTCAATTTGTATAGATGTTTTGAAGAAGATTCATTTATAAAATCAAGGGGTTGTTTCATAAAGACTTTTTTTTTCAATTATCTCATTTAAAATGACACTTTTGACATCCATTTGAAAGAGAGTTCTATCATGTTGATATATATATATATATATATATATATATATATATATATATGTAAGCATGATTCTAATGACTTCTATTCTAGTTATAGGAAAAAAGGTTTCAATATGTTCAATATCTTCCTGCTAATTGTACCCTTAAGCCATTAACTTGACTCTATTTCTAGCCATTTTGCCATCTTTATCAAGTTTGTTTTTAAACACCCACTTGGTTCCAATGATGGGTTTTTCAATAGGTTTGGAAACTAGCCTTTGTAAACACTCACTTATGTCCGAGGTCACATTTTAAAATTAATTAATCAAGAAACTAATACTAATTTAAATAATAAATAGAAAGAAAATAAGCAGAAAACAAAAAGACAGACAAACAGACAAACAGACAAAAAGAAAAAATGAAAATACAAAATAAATGAAAAACAAATCAAAAATCATGAAAAAATCATTTTAATAAAAAATAAAAGCAGAAAAAAATATAATAAGATAAGAATTTTAAACAAATATGAAATGAAAAATTAAAAAAAATTAAAAATAAATAAATAAATAATTCAAAAATCTGTAAAAGGAAAAGGAAAATTAAAAATCAAAATTAAAAATTTGGGAAAATTAATTTTTGTTTTCTGAAAAATTAAAGTAAATAAATCAAATAAATTAAACAAAAATCTTTATAGAAAGAAAATAAAAAACGAATATAAGTTTTTAAAAGGAAAAGGAGAAAGGGGGAAGAAAAAAAAAGATTTTTCTGAGCCCTCCCCAGACTTACTCTAGGCAGGAATCCTTGTCCATCAAGAATCAAGAGAAAAGCGGTTGATAGGGGGCAACCAACACCAGGACTGAGAGCGGGTAAAAGAAACCCACAAGGTGGAATTTACGATTTTTTTGCTGGGGTGGCTGAAACTACAAGTGAAGATCCAATACTCGATGCCGGAATTAACTTCTAATCTGGCCTCTATGGTGGAAAGCTCGACTGAGTTCAATGGCCCCAAGGAAGAAAGTTGATGCTAACATCGTCATCGCAAGGAAAGAAAGGTCACTCTTGATGCTCACAGTTTGGAGGAAGTTTTTGGCTCCGTTCCAACGACTCAGGGTCGCATATGATGATCACAGGAAACGCACACTCGCTCCAGGAATTTGAGTGAGTTACTGCAGGTTAGCCATAACATCTTTCAGTTGTGAATCAAGAAATAAGCCGACTTCTGTTTATGTTATGCGTGAACTAGAGAATGGCATGTTAATCTGTGTAGGATAGACTAGGCATTTGATTCTAATATTTTGGATCTTGATCTTGAAGTTTTAGTTGAATAATCCATTAATACGAACCTAAAAGCGAATCCAGACTCCAAGTAGAACTTTTGAATTATGTCATTGGCAATCAGAAGCTTCTGGTCTCTGCCAAAGTCCGAAATTCCTTCGTAGAGAGGTTCTGGTCCAAGTACCAAGATTATCTTAATCTTCTTTTAATCCTCAAAGTTTTGGTCAAGCCTTTGCTCACTAGTTAGAACCTGATACACCCACAGCTGCAAGATCTCGACCAAGCTAAAGGTCCAGTAGATAATATAAAGAGTCGATCAATAAGTTATTTGTTAAGCTAGATTAATAACAAGGATCCAAGCACGTGAAATTCAAGTTGGCTAGTAAAGAGGAGCATCCCACAAATCCATTAATACCAAATCTGTCCCACACATCCATTAATACCAAATATACCCCTAAACATTCCATTAATTCTAAATAAGCCATAAAAGTCCTAATTACCAATATACCCCAAACTTTCCATTAATGCCAAAACAGTCCCCATATTCCATAATTAATAAAAAAAATTTCAAAAATACAGAAAATTAATAAAAAATTCAAAAAATACAGAAATTAATAAAAAAATTCAAAAATTACAGAAAATTAATAAAAAATTCAAAAATTACAAAAAATTAATAAAAAATTCAAAAATACAGAAAATTAATAAAAAATTCAAATATTACAGAAAATTAATAAAAAATTCAAAAATACAGAAATTAATAAAAAATTCAAAAATTCAGAAAATTAATAATTTTTTTTTTCAAAAATTAATAAAAATTTTAAAAATTCCAGAAATTAATAAAAAATTCAAATTTCTAGAAATTAATGAAAAATTCCAGAAATTAAAAAGAATTCTTCAAAATTCCTAAATAATTCATGATTTCAAGATTATCAAGTATTTTCATAAAATTCCTTAATTGGTAAATTCCCCCAAAATTTCTAATACTTGTGTCTTGCTCATTTTATTCATCGTTCTTCAAAAATAAAAATCCTGTTTTGCGATTCTTAATCTCACGCGACGAGCTCTAAGCACGAACTGGTAGCTTTTTCTGCTGTTCGTTGTTTAGAGATTCGTATGGGTCCAAGCGCAGCCGTAGTTGTCTTGGGCCCTGTGCATATGTGGATGAGGATCGCCCTTCTAAAAATAGTTTTTTTCAAAAAAATAATCAAGCTGTTTTTGAATATTACTTTTCAATTAGCCCCGAAGGTCAAGCCTTCGAGCATCTTCCAAACACTCTTTTGAACATTTTCGAAGGTCAAGCCTTCAAAACATACCAGAACTACGTAAGCCTTGAGTTTCCCATTGCACCAGGGAATACGTAGGAGCAGGAGCAAGTCCTGTCAGGCTAACCTCCATCAAGTATTTATTTTCACTCTAGTAAAAGGGATCAAACTATTTTCAAATAATCACACACTCAATTTAAGGGTACTGTTCTTCGGAACAGGCGAGTGGGATGCCTAACACCTTCCCCACTCGTAACCGACTCCCGAACCTAAATCTCATCCAGGGTTTTTCCAAATCTTTTTCCCTTAAATAAAAATTTGGTGGCGGCTCCACATCAAATCAAATAAATTCATTTCTCAAATTTTTAGCGAGTTCGTCGTCTCGTCGAAATTACGGTTGTGACAGCCTTCATACCTCATTTTTGTTGAACTGGGTCAATTCTTCCTTCATAGATGCAATCCATCCATCATCAAGAAGTGAATCATTTACTATCTTACTTTCCAACTCAGAAAAGAGTACCATGTTTCCTTGATTTTTGAAATTGGATCTGGTTTTGACATTCTCTAAGGATTCACCTAGAATCTAATCAGGTAGATGATATGGTTTAAACTTTAAATCTTTCATAGTTTCAGGGTTTGATCAATGGTTCTAAGATTGGTTAGCAGTTACAAGGTAAAACACCTGCTAATTTGACACTTTATTCTTTGGTTGTTGTGCCGACTAGCTTCCGTCATTTTTACTACTTATATCCATACCTACAAGATCCTTTTCTAGATTTGAAAAATTGTTGTCAGTCAATTTTTCATCATTAAATCTAATCTGTATTGATTCTTCAACAACTAAGGTCTTTGTGTTATAGACACGGAAGGTTTTTAGATGTGTCTGAGTAATCAAAGAATATCCTTTTATCTACTTTAAAGTCAAATTTTTCAAGATTGTTTTTCATATTCAGTATAAAACATTCATACCTGAATGGGTGAAAATATATGATGTTTGGTCTTCTTTTTTTTCTCAATTCATAAGGAGTCTTATCACAACATGGTCTTATTAAAATTCAATTCTAAATATAACAAGGTCTGCTTACAACTTATGCCCAGAAATATTTTGGAAGGAAGCTTTCACATAGCATTGTCCTTGCCATATTTGATAACGTTTTGTTATTCTTTTCAACAACCTTATTTTGCTAAGGTGTCCTAAGAGCATAGAAGTTATGAGAGATGTCATGTTTATTGCAAAACTTGTTGAATTTTTTATTTTTAAATTCTCTTCCATGGTCATTTCTTATAGACATTATGTAGAATTTTTTTTATTTTAAATTTGTTTACAAAAGATTTTAAATACTTTATAAGACTCATTCTTGTGTAACAAGAAGTATACCCAAGTCATTCTAGACTAGTAATCTATGATGACAAATCCATATTTTTTACTACATAAACATTGAATGCATGGTTTTGATTTAGGAGAAAACAAGTTGTTTTAAGATATTTCCAAATATTTTCTCTAAGAAAATAAAATTTGATAGTGACTCCACATTCATATCACTTTTAAACTTAATTATTTTATAGACATTCATCGTCTGTTGTATCTAGGTTGTGATAAATGTTTATTCCAATCAATATTAATTATATACTAATATAGTATTTAATAAATAGATAGTTTCTCCATCTTTTTGTTTATTTTATGTTAGAAATTTTATATTTTTTTCCTTTTTATAGTATTAGTAAGATCTAACATTCTGTTAGACTATTTTTTTATATATTTATTTTATTTTTTTCATATATAAATAATTATATTATTTTTGTACTACTTATGTGTCATACTTTGTCCATTTGATTTTATTTATAAATTCTCTTTTATTCATTTATTTACATACTTGGTCATTGTTATTTATTTAAATTTATAATTAATTTATTGCATAATTTAACTAAGGATACCATTCTTTTGGATGGATGAATAAAGTACTAGTACCTTCCTTATTCGTAATAGACTAATAGACTTAAAATCTTTTTAAAAAAAAATTTCTAACATTGTTTTTTTTAAAATAAATTAAAATTTCTAACATCATTCAATTAATTGCGAGTATCTCATTCAGCCTAATAATATGTATCGTTAACAATTTCCATCACACATCATCTTATGTTGTTTATGTATAAAACTTTTTTTTTAGGATGCTTATTTTAGAATATTTTTTTCTATTCTTTCTTAAAGTTTCAATTTTTTCTTTTATTAATAAAGAGAGAAAATAAAAATAAACAACAAAGATGAATCTCATAAAAAAATTATTTTTAATCAATAACTTTAAATTGTAAATAATTGTGAAATTTAATTTTATCATTGTTAGTATTCTCTATGTAAATAATATATAAAAAATAAAATTTTACATATTATTTTTGTTATCCTTGTATGAATTTTCAAATAACTCTCGTAAATTAGCTTTTATATTTATTTCATATTGTTATCATGTGGTATGCGTATATATTATATGTTGCATCATGTAAAAGAAAGTTCAAAAATATTTATTTTTAAAATTAGGACTAAGCATTTCAAAATGTTTTGCTTCAAAAATTAATAATTATTTTCTTCACTTTATTTCTTTTCGAAAATAAAATATTTTCCTTAAAAAAATATCAATGATAAATTCTTAAAACAATGTTCAAAATTATTTTTAAATTCATGTAAATGTCAAGTGAGATTAATCGAATGGTTATCCACCTTTAATATTACTTGAATCATTTGATCTGCCTTTAATATTCCTTGAATCATAAGAATTTATTGAATACACATTTATCACCTTGAATTCGGTATAAGAGTGGATTTAATTCTCTTTAAATCAATCTTAAAAAAATATATTTCCAAAAAAAATATAATAAAAATCTCTATTCCAAATTTAAATTTTAAATTTTCAAATATATCCTTTTTTATAAGAAATAAAAAATTTGAAAAGTAATTTATCTCCAAATTTAAAAATAAATATTTTTTTATCTTTCTAAAATTTCAAAAATATTTCATATGAAAATTAAAATTCATCTTTTAAAAATTTTATAAGTTTCAAAAAAATACAAAACAATTTTTCTAAATTTTAAAAAATATAGAACATATATCTCTTTTCCTTTCAAAAGAATAATTTTTCCATCAATATGATAAATTGAGTGGTTGATCCATCTTTGATATTACTTGGATCATATAAATTTTTATTAAGTAATCATTTGTTACTTTGTATATTGTGTAATAATAGATTTATTCCTTTTTCAAATTAATATTTCAAAAATTACCAAAATATATTCTATTTCCAAAAAAATAAAATATAATAATTCTTATTCCAAATTTAAATTTAATATTTTTAAATAATTCTTTTTTCAAAGATTTCAAAAATCTCAAAAACAATTTTTCTCCAAATTTTAAAATAAATCATTCTTTATAAGTTCTAAAAAATATAAAATATTTAATATGAAACTAAAATTTCTATTTTTAAAATTTTAAAATATTTTTAGCTATTTATAATTATTCTCATCCAATTATATTTAATTAACTGTTGATCCATCTTTATATCATTTGGTTTATAAGAATTTATTGAATAGTTACTTTCTAACATCAACTTTGTACAAAGTGAATTTCATTCTTTTAAAATTAATTTTACTTTAAATATCTCTTTTCTTTTCAAAAATTATAATATTTTTTTAGATATTAATTTTGTACAATGATCAAGTAAGGTCAATTAAATGATAGATCTATCATTAATCTCACTCGAATTATAATGGTTCATTGAGTAGTAATTTACTAATTTAAACTTTATTCAAAAGTGAACTTATTTTCAATTAATACTAATTTTCTACAAAATATAAAGGTATTTATTTTCTCAAAAATTTTATAAAATAAAAAATACCTTATCTCTATATTTTAAAATAAATAAATAGTTTCTTTCAAAATTAAAAGTATTATTTCAAAAAACTAAGAACATTTTCAAATTCTCATTTTAAGTTTTAATGTTTTTTAAACAATCCCAAAACTTTAAAACATTATTTCAAAATTTATAGCTCATTACAATTTTTTTTCACATGGACAAAATGACTTTAATTTTCTCACTACACCTGAGATATATAACTTTATGTTTACATGGAGTATTTCAACATTTCAAAGAATTTGAAATACTTAAAAATTTAAATGTTTTTAATTTAAATTTTTTCATTTTAAAAATATTTTATTTGGATAAAATAATTTAAATTTTTTACATTTAAATTTTTTACATTTAAATTTATTTATTTGGAGGATAAATTTTAAATTCATTGAATTTTATATTTGTATGTTTTAAATTTTTTATTTAAATTAAATAATTTAATTTTCATTCTATATAAAATTTTACATTTAAATATTGATATATTTTTCTTAATTTTACTCCTACTTTTTTTGTTCACAAAAAAATTAGATATACAAGTATTTTTATTTTACAACCATATTTAAATAGGATAATAACCTAATAAATATACACAATTAAAAAGATAAAAAAAATATACAATTAGATTGTTTGATATTGAAAATATTATTTTAAGATAAGAGAGAAAAATGTGAAGAAGAAAAAAAAAAACAATGAAAGAAACTAACAAGAACAGAAAATAATAAAAGAGAAAGTATTTCAAAAAAAGAATTATTGTTCGCGAGAATTAGTTGAAAATTTTGAAAAAAATTTAAATTCTACCTATTCTAGAAGAATTTTAATTTTTTTTGTTTTAGTTTGTTAAAATACTCTCCTATAATTTCTAAAATTTAAAATTATTTATAGAAAATTATCCAAATAAGATATTGCAATTTCTAAAATTTTAAATTTTTTCAAAAATTACATTCTCTCCTTAAAATACTCTATCCAAACACAGAAAAGAAAAAATTAAATCTGCCAAACTCAAACTTCTAAACTTCATTTTCAATTATTTAAAAAATATTAAACATTTTAAACTTTCTAAAATAACTTCTTCTAATAATTTAAATTAAATAACAAAAAATAAATAGAAATAGTTTTCCTTAAAGTAAAAGAAAAATTTGTAAAGTTATTATTATTTTACATAACAATTAGTTAAAAAGTAATAGTTTGTTGAACAAAGATCCTAGGATCACAATACATTTCCTACGTACAACAAATCCCAATCCAATATAATTATAAAGATCTATTTTAAGTTTTTTCTTTAATTTCTTTTAATAAATTTTGATTCTATTTCTTAAATTTTATCATTTTTTCTTATTTTATCTTAACTTCGATTGCTACACTTTCTTATTTTTTAAAATAGATAGTTTTTAATCTCTTGTCATCACTGATATACTAAAAATTAGTGTATAATATTTTAAAAATTGATTATTTTAAAATTTTAAAATATTTAATTTTAAAAAGTAATATTTATTGCATTAAATATTAATTATATTCTAATATAATATTTAATAAATAATATTTATTGCAGTCAATATTAATTATATACTAATATAGTATTTAATAAAGAGATACTTTCTCCAGATTTTTGGTTATTTTATATTTGGAATCTTAAGAATTTTTCCTTTTCGTAATATTTTATATAATTATTGAATAATTAATATTTAATTTTAATTTTTAACAATAAATATTTACTTTGTTGAATAATATTTTTAATAATAGATACGATAAAAAAATTAAATAATAAAATTCTCTTAAAAATATATGATATAAATTATTTTTCTTAACTTTCGTACATAATTTTAAATGCCAGAAGATATTGTTGGGAGAACTAATTTTAATAAAAATGTAATAAATATACTGTATTTAACAAATATTATATTTAATCATATTATTTATATTGATTATATATTAAACTGAAGACTATATATTATATTTAATAAATCTAGTATCTAATGTTATATTAATTCTATAATTAAGACAATATAATTAATATATATATATATTGATACAGTATTTAATACATTACTTAATAAATAAAAATAAATTTAATCATATAAATATATTCAATAAATATATCATGTTTAATGAATAAAAGAAAAGTTTAATGTTAATATAAAAAAATTACACTATAAACTAAGTTAAATTACAATGAATATAATTTTTAAAATAACTATTATAAAAATTAGTAATTTTAGTAATATATCAATTTATAATTAGATAAAAGTATTAAAAATTATATATTATTTATATATTTTAATTAAATTTGTAAAAATAATAACATAAAATAATTTTTTTATATATTATATTACGAAAGTTTTAAAAGAAATTAATATGATCAAATTACAATATAAAATAAAATACGGATTTATTATGATAATATTTAAATGAAAAGGTTACGTGAAGCAGATTCACTATAATCCTATGATTTTTTCTTGTATTGACAATTATTTGACCCTACCTTTTGGTTAATTCTGACGTGTACCACGCTTATATAAACGCAATGGTTTTTAGATTTGGCATAAGATATTAGAAACTAATTATTCCTCTTGTGTGAGATTCTCTCATAAGAGTATAAGGCAAAGAAATGGGAACCTTTATTCCAAATAGTAATGCTTTGGTCTTTCTCTTATGTGTGGCCGTGCGCGTAGTTCATGGAGCTCAGGATCCGCCAGCATTATTCATATTTGGGGACTCTGATTTTGATGTTGGAACCAACAATTTTCTAAACACTAAAGCAAAGGCCAACTTTGCTTACAATGGAATTGATTTTTATCAGTCAACGCCCACCGGAAGGTTCAGCAATGGCTTCAACCTTGCTGACCAACTTGGTAATTACATTAATTTGATGAATCAAGATGATGTTTATGAAATATTACGTTTATATATATATATTTTTTTATTGAAAATTTCCTTGGGTTGTTTTTCTTGTGTGTAAAAATAGCAAGGAAATTCGGTCACAAGCAGAGTCCACCGCCATATTTGGGTTTGGAGAAAAATGAATCGAGTTTCAAGAATAACATTCTCCAGGGCGTAAATTTTGCGTCAGGGGGTGCTGGAATCCTTAGTGAAACAGGTTCACAATTGGTAATTACTAGTAACGTATATTTGCTCTTTCTTTCCCCGTAGGTTAAAATATATTCTAGACTTTGAATAATTGTAGCGTAAAGAAAAAATGTTTGGTTAATTAAATTGGGATCGAATATTGGTGTGTTTGCAGGGAGAAGTGATTTCCCTTCCAAAGCAGGTGGAACAATTTAAATGGGTAAGAGGAAATATCACTGAGATAATGGGAGCAGAAAAAGCTGCTACTTTTGTTTCGGATGCAGTGTTCATCTTTAGCATCGGAGGCAACGACCTCTTCGAATTTACACGTAATGGCAGTTTGGACAAGGATAAATACTTAACACATCTACGACTCGAATATGCCGCTAATGTAGAGGTACTTTATTTTCTTTATTTTTTTTCTACATGTCACTTATTTGTTGTACACAAGGGTGTGAAATTTTAAATAAATTTCCACCTCCCAATTATGATACTAATTTATAAGTCATTAACCATAAAACACAAGCATCATAAAGTGGTCACACAATAATAAATTAAATTTTTAAAAATATTGGACTGTTTACTAATATAGACGGAAATTGCAGAAAATATATTACTTAGGGGCTAGGAGATTTGGGGTCTTAGGGTTTGCACCCATAGGATGCAGTCCCGGTTTTAGCTCTGTCAATGAAGGGAAGTGTGTGACCCAACTCAATGATTTAGCAGTTGCATTCCAGACACAAACTGCTCATTTTTTGCAAGACTTTGCTTATGCTGCATTGCCTGATTTCAAGCCCTCATTTGTCAACTCTTTTCTATTGACCCAGAATGTGTTAAACCCTGGTAAAGATTTTTCCCATTTTTTATTTTATTTATATTTTTAACTTCCAATTAATACACCATTTTTTTAATTTCAATTTAGTAATATTAGTTAATAATGATTCTCAAATGATTAGTATTATTCCATGTTTAGATGAGTATTTACTTAATTAAATTATTTTATTATTATTAATCTGGGTATTTAATTGGAAGAATTGAAATATCAAAATATAGATAATAATAAAATATACAATATATTTTTTAAGTGCTCCTATATTTAAAAGAATATTAATATCCTATGACTATATCAATGTCATGTCTCATAATGTTTAATGTATTTTATTTTTAAAATTATAACATTCAAGATTTTATCTTACAGGTTCATGTTAGGATTTTTTAAGTTTATTTTTTACTATGCAATGAAATTATTTTTAAAAATTATTTTTTTTCTTATTAAAACATGTCATTTTAATATATATAAATTTTTTTAAAAAATTTCCTCCTAAATGCTAATTTCATTTAATTTTAAATATTAAATTTATACATATATTATTATTCAGATAAATTAAATTTTAAAATTAGTATAACTTTATAATGTCCCTTAATTTAAATTTAAATTTAAATTTTGATTTTAAATATATAAAATTAATAAAATAAATTTATAATTTTTATCCATTATTTTCTTAATATAATATAATATAATACAATATTTATTATTATTAATTGCTAATAAATATGTTTATCAATAACAAAAATATTTATATTTTAAATTTAATTTTAAAGTTTTTTAATTTGGTAAATTTTTCACGTATATTAATTATACTATTACATCACAAATTACTCATCTTGTTTTATTAAATTTTTTAGATTAATAAATTATTAAATTAATTTTATTTATTAAAATTTAAAACTAAATTTATATAAAAATAAAAAATGCTCATTCGTCTTGTCTCATATTAATAAAATAATCAAATAGATAAAAAATTTAAAATTAAATAATACAATTACTCAAATTATAACAAAATAATAATTTTTATATATTAAAAATTCAAATTATAACATAAATTTTAACTAAATTAAAATTTAATTTATCTGAAAATAAAGATATCTTTAAATTTATTATTATGTGTTAATATTTAAAATTTAAATTAAATTGATATTTCAAAGGAAAATTTTTAAAATATATATATAAAAACATAATTTAATAAAAAATAACTTTTATTTAATAGTAAAAATTTTAAAATTTAAAAATTTAATATAAACCTTTAAAGAATTAATATATAAAATTTTGAATGTTATAAGTTTTAAAATAAAAAATATGTTAAATATTTTAACACATGACATTAATATAGTAGGAGAAAATAATGCATAGGGATACCGTAAAAAAATGGAATATAAAACATATGGATTATTTAAATTATGTTTTAATGGTGAGAAACATGTTTGGTGTAGGGTTGAAGGAAACAAAGTCAGCATGTTGCGGAAGCGGTCTTCTGAATGGAAAAGGTGAATGCATTAAAGACCAAAATAGCACTGTTTGTGCAGATCGTAACGATCATTTGTATTGGGATTGGTTTCATTATACCCAAAAAGCTTCCGAGTTGTTTGCTGACACGCTATTTGGAAAACTTGGCGGCCACTATTCGGCTCCATTCAATTTTGATCAGTTACCCTCTATAAAATTATGATCAATGTCCCTTCTGAAACAATTATAAAATTCAATAAATTTTAATGATTTTAAAATATTATATTAACAATGTATTTTGATTAAATTGTTTATTATTAAAAAAATATGATCTTTTATCTTAAATATCCTACCATGATTCCTTTTTTATATACTATATTCTATTTTATCTTAAACTTTATTTTCGATTTTTTATCTCATGAATTTTATTATTTATAAAAAAAATATTATAATTTAAAAAAAGGTAAAAATATAAATCTTAATGACAAAAAATAAATAACAATTGTAAATACTCATATTTTATTCGAGACTATTTATTTTATATGTTAGAAATTAAACAAAAATAAACATTTATATTTTTTTATTTTATATTTTCTATTTTAATTAAAAATATTTTATAGTCATTCTTTTAAATTATCATAATTTTATGATTGATTATTCTTTCCTTCTAATATAAACGATACCATTGTGGAAAAACGGTACCATTGCGAAAAAGAAGATGACAAGATCCTATATTTTATGCCTACGTCTTCTCTTTTTCTTATTAGAGATACTTCTTATTAAAAAAAAAAACAATTCTATTTTTGTCTCATTCACTCAGATAAAAATATCTAAATATTTTCTTTCATGTCTACTCTTTTATCCATCTTACTCCTTCTTCTTCTTCTTATCTTACAAAATATTCCAAACTCTCTTGTGTTGGGATCTTTTTTCCTTTCTTTGCCTAAACATTCACCGTACCAACCACACCAACATTCTATTTCTTTCCAATAGAATAATTATGTCTCTCTTTAATAATTTTAAAATAAAATATAAATGTTATAAGAAAAGTTTTATCTTTAAAATTTGAAAAGTGCATCGATTCAACTATCACAATAATCATATTGTTTAGCATAACATTTTTATCATCTTAAGATTTTATATATAAAAAAATAGTTGATATTATATTTACTTCAACATAGATATTAAAGTTTAAGTCATTTGTTAACCATTTCAATATATTATAGGAATCATCATCATTCTTAATGGTTTCGTAGGTTAAGAACATTTTATTATGTTTATTCAACAAAAATTTCTCATTCAATGAAAGATTTTTTTCCTTTATGATAGTTTTACGAATAGATAAATAAGGTTAAACTTCATCGATATTATTCAAAATATACAAATGTGTTTGAATGATTTATGCTCAACCTATGCTTTTAACAATTATACAACATGTACCTTTACCTCCATATTTTCCCTCACGAGGAGACTTGAGAAGGGCTATGAATTTCACCTCTAACAAGTACTTTCTACAAAATTCAATAATTTTTTGTGCAATGCATCTTTTAATTATAGATATCTCAAGACAGCATGAATTCTTGATGTACCCTTTTAATATTTTCATATATCATTCAATTGGATACATCCATTGTAAATAAATTAGACTATATGACTTGATCTCTCTCACTATATAAACAACTAAGTGAATCATAATGTCAAAAATTGATGAGGGAAAATACATCTCCAATCGACTCAAGACAGTAAAAGTTTTATTTTCTAACTTATCCAATTTCATAGGGTCAATGACTTTGTTACATATAGCATTGAAAAAGAAGCACAACAGTTATGGTGCGTCTAACTTTTTTAAGCATAATGTCACAAATAACCACTAGGAGTAGCTGCTGCATCAAGATATGACAATCATGGAACTTTAAGCCAAATAACTTTAGATCTTTCATAAAAACAAGCCTTTTGAAATTTAAAGAATAACCTTGTGTCGTTTTAACCCCACGTAAGAACCCACAAAAGCTTATTTTATCTTTTTTAGATAATGTATGACATGTTAGGAAAAAAAATATCCGCTTACCTACAAACTATGACACTAACTCTTGTCATATACCCATATGAACCAAATCTAGTTGAAAATTCATATCATCCTTTGTTTTGTCCTGTATATTGAGGAGTGTTCTGATAACACTATCACACGTTTTACTTCAAATACATCACATCAATACAATATCTAACATTAAAATTGCACCAATATGGAAGATGAAAAAATATTGATCTTTCCTTTCACATCTTTGTCTCAATGGACTGTTTTTTTAATCTTTCCAAAACCAACATTGATGTTTTTAATCCATTCATAAACTTCCTCTATCATCGACCATATTTTTAACCCATTCATAAACTTCCTATATCATCAATTATGTTTTTAACTCATTCATAAACTTCCTATATCATGCCCCATATCGTGGATCATGTTATCTACTCGATTTTCCATATCTACATTAACCTTCCCTACCTAGAACGCACTTGACATATCTAATAATTCATTATGCTATGTTTATTTTATGTAATTTTTACAAAATTCAATGCAAAGAACATTATGCATACTATTATTTTTATCCTCTTATTTTTTGTACAAAATTAAAATTTAAAAAAGAAAAAGCCAGGATAAAGAAGCAATAAATGTAGAGTAAGACAATTTAAGTAGAAAAAATAGGCAACTTAAAATCAAGCAAAAGGTACAACAATAGATAACAGAATAGTAACAACCAATACAAGTGATAAAGAACCAAAATTGTTAAAATGCCAATCTAAATTTAAAAAACATTTTAAAACACAAATGTAAAAAGGAAAAACATTTTAAAGCACAAAATGCAAAAAAGAAAAGAGAGTGATTCCTTACTTTTTTTAAGTTTTAGAATACCAAAAATAATGAATCCAAACTGCGAAAAAAATAATAATATAATTTGCTAGGCAAAGTTCAACCTACGCTTTCTATAAGAACCAAACTTAAAAATTTGGAGAGGGATTTTTTTTTTAGGAAAAAGAGAATGGGTATTAATTTAGTTTCTGCTAGCAAAAAGATTCTCCAAGAAATTTCCAGTTCAACATTTTTAATCTTCCAAGTATGTTCACATTGTTCCACTTTAATATACTGAATTTTCACCTTTAACCTTTATGCATCATAACGTCTTATGTTTTATGTTACACAAATTTATCTAATTGGTGTTCAAATTTTATGATTTCTAATGGTTAAGTTTAGGCCGTAGTATGTAATTGATTGCATTGGTCGATGTAACGTGCCTAATCAAATTAATACCATTCTAAAACTGATCAGCCCAAGATCAACAAACATCATGCATCCACATATATAATATGTGTTCATGATTAGATTATGCATTTCAACATAAAAAATTTAGAGTAATTCCAAACTAAAATTTGAACAGATTTAGAGTAAGATTTGAAATCATAGGCTTGTGCTTCTTCTTTACCCACTGTTAATCATTAACCTCGGCTGCCCCTTTTCACCAATCACTAGATTCACCTACCAAACACAGAGTTCAAATTTTCCCCTCCAAAGAAGAAAATAGATCAGAAGATTTGGTTAGAATTTTAAATTAAACATTAAAAAAAGAAAATAAATTCTCCTCCTTACCTTAAACTTTTGTCTGTGATTCCTTTTACCCATGACCAACACTGTTGAAAGGTTCTTCGATGACCACCGTGGAGGTCACATTCTCAAAACTACCATGGCACCGATGAGTGACATTGTTTACCTTCTCTGGTTCATCTTCCCTCTCCCTTATTCTTCTTTGTCAATGCCTCTCCCACCTTCATTCCTAGCACCCTCGGAGCAAACAAGCTATGGTGGTTACTATAAGCAGCTATCTCTTTCGGCTTCAAGATGGCCAGAAAACCACCGCTAAACTCCCCACACCCAACATTGGCAAGCACTCACCCGAGACTGTGACAGTGGTTGGCCTCTCTTCCTTGCAGTGTCATTGCTCACCCCAAAACCACAATTACAACAGCTATTGCTTTTCTCACCCTTCTCCCTCACCCTCACTCTCCTAAACCTAGCCCTTTCAATTTCCCCAATCCTTAATTTCCCATTTTAATTCCTTTCAAAATAGGGATGGCATATCTTCTTCATTTACTTTAAGTTAATTTAGAGTTAACAATCTTTCCTTAATTATTAATAAGTGTTAGAAAATTGTAACACATACTTGAAGCCTAGCTCAGTAGTTTGTTCGTCCAAGTTCCTTTGTATGTCGTGGGTTTGAATGTCAAAACCCCCTCCCTTTTTTATTTTAGTGGTAATATCCACTTCTTGGGCCAGAACTTTCCAAACAAAGAAAAAACGCTCAGATTATAGACAAACAATCAAGCCTAGTTGCTAAACAAAAAAATTCCCTTTCCTTTCAATAAATTTGAACATATCTTAATATATTTTGTAGAATAAATTTAAAATAAATTTTTATTAATTTTGAAAATTTAAAAAATTTGTAAAACCAAATTTTTTTTTATATAAATTTCAC
Organism: Canavalia ensiformis; assembly: GCA_026541065.1. Taxonomy (NCBI): domain Eukaryota; kingdom Viridiplantae; phylum Streptophyta; class Magnoliopsida; order Fabales; family Fabaceae; genus Canavalia; species Canavalia ensiformis. Next base: position 173,806 of record JAMKYM010000217.1, read on the forward strand.
TTTTATAGAATAGAATTAAAGTAAATCACTATTAAATTTAAATTTAAAAAAAAGTTATAAATCAAAATTTGTTGATGTGATCTTTATCTAATTTTTGTAGAGTAGATTCATAATAAATTATTAAAATTTAAAAATAGTAAAACCAAAAAATTTTGATAAAATTTTTGTTCAAATTTTGTAAAAAAAGAAATAAATAATAATTTTTAAATTTTTTGTTAAATCTTAAAATAAAAAAAAGTGAAACTAACTTTTTATTAACATATATTTTATTTAAAATTATAAAGTAAGTTCAAAATAAATTATTTTTTTATTGAATTTTTAAATTAAAGATTATAATAATAATATAACCTATAAAATAGTTTACTCTTTTCACCTTTCTTATATAATATTTTTGTTTTTTTTATATGTATTGGTTTAAAGTATAATTTTATTTTTTCATAAAATAATACTATTTTAAATTTAAATATTTTAATTTTAAATTTCATGCAATAAACTTTATATATGTATCCAAAATTACTCTATCTTACTATGATAAAAGAATCGTATAAGTTTAAGTGTAATATTTGTTTGTATTAAATTTTGGGATATATGAATTTAGAACATTGATATATATATATATATATATATAATCAAAAATTAAATTTATTCTCAAATTTTTTTTTATAATTTTTTAAATTTAATTGTAAATATAATATTTTTTAAAGGTATTTACAATTTATTTTCAAACAATTAAAGATAAAATTATATAATTTTTGAATTTTCTATCATATTATAAAATACATAGAAAAATATCATGATTCTATAAAAGATTATTTTATAAATATATTTTATTTTTTTCCATTCATGTATAAATAAATATATTATTTAAATATCTTTTTTATTCTCATCCTTTCATGTACATATAAATAATTTAAATAATTGATTTTTATCTTAAAAAGGATCAAATAAATTTTTTTAAAAAAATATTTTAAAATTACACATTAGATTTTACATACCAATTCTTAGAACAGACAAATAGGATGTTAGCATTTTTTCTATTCATTCCCAAATTTAAATTTTTTTTTTTTAAATTTTTTTAAATATTTTACTTAACAAATAAAATTATAAAACCAATTATATTTTGGCCTCGTGTACCCTCTAATTATTATTGGCATATTATGAGTTAAGCTAAAAATAATAAATGGATATAAATTGTAGTTCCAGCAAGTAAAAACAATGATTTTATCAGCAACCAAAATAACATGTTGGTTCCTCTTTGGTGTCACAGATAATGTTACAAGTAGTGTGGATTCCCCTAGAAGTTCCAACAAAGGAAGATATCCTACTCCTAGAGTTCATGGTGGTTGGTTAAAAAATCTAAGTATTATTAGTATGAAATCATTCATTACTTCAAGAACCATGAATCAGGGTGAAGTTGACCCTCAAAAACCAAACTCGAAATACAATATGACCACAGTTACCACAAACTTGCTTCTTTATTAGTGCCATTGTCTAACTTGATAAACATGTTAACGAAGTCAATTTTCCTTCTTGATTGAATTAAGAGTGGTTTCTAGTAAACAAGACATAATAGTGTCCTTTTCATTCCAAACTCCACCCTATTTTTACTAAAAAAATTTAATAGAATTTTTCTAAATGTTTGAGCACATTTCAAACATTCAAAAGCTACAATAGACTTAGCAGTTAAAAACAAAAATAAAATAATTAGATCAAATTTTTAAAAAAATTGCTCAAATTGTTATTTATATCATCAAATTTTTTAAAAACATTTTATAAAATATCTTGCCGTCAATAATTTTATATGTAATTTTAGAAAATAGTATTAACAACTTTTGAATCTAAATTAGTTTCAATATAAAAAATTAAAGTGATACAAAATAATTATATTATAAAATAAAACATACAAAAAAATTAAAATAAAAAATAAAAACTAAATGCATAAAAAATTAAACCATAATGTAATACATGAAGTTAAAGAAAAAAATTTACACAAATTAACTAAAAATTTAGAAGAGAAATGAACAATGTTCAACTTACCTGAAAAAAATTAAAAAGGCAAGATGAATGAGATCTCTTACTTTAAGAAAAATCAAACAAAACATTGTTTACTTGCTTTTATGAATCATGATATTATTTTTTTTAAAAAAAATTTCAAAAAAAATTATCCGAAAAAATAGGAGATTTAAGAAACTTTGAAAGAATAATAATGATAATACTTGGTGAGGAAGCGAGACACACACGGAAGATAAATGAAAGAAGATAAAAGAGTAAATATAAACTTTAAAAAAAGAAACTCAAAAGTAAATGTTCTCTTTAAAAAAGACTTTTACTACCTCTTTACCCATAGTTTATTTAAATCGTAAGTAATTTTAAATATTTAACATAAATTTAAAAAATTATAAATATTATTAAATTTACTTATATTTTTTAAACTTCAACTAATAAATTATTATTAAAATTATATTTTTATAGTAACTTTTAATCTTTTATTATATGTTAAATATTATTATATATTAAATATTAATTATTTTAAAATTAAAAATCAAAACCAAAATTTTATAATCTTTAAAATTTAAAAATATGTTTAATTTTTATCTCTTTTATCCTATTTAATATACCTTATTTAATACATTCTAAATAAGATATGGAATAAATATTTTCCATTCATGATTTGGAAGATAATAACAAAAGCTTGCATACTTGCTCTTATAAATGATGATATTATTTTTAAAAAAATATTTCAAAAAATATTATCCAAAAGAATAGGAGATTTAAGAATGACAATGATAATATTTAATAAAAAAGCTAAAGACACACGGAAGATAAATAAAAGAAATAAAAAAATAAATATACTCTTTAAAAAAAATTCAAAAATAAATGTTTTCTTTAAAAGAAACTTTTACTATCTCTTTATTTACTCATAATTTATTTAAATTATAAATAATTTTAAATATTTAACATAAATTTAAAAAATTTAAATATTATTAAATTTATTTAAAATTTTTAAACTTCAATTAATAAATTATTATTAAAATTATATATTTTATAGTAAATTTTAATCTTTTATTATATGTTAAATATTATTATATATTAAATATTAATTATTTTAAAATTAAAAATAAAAATAAAAATTTTATAATTTTTAAAATTTAAAAATATATTTAATTTTTTATCTCTTTTATTCTATTTAATATACCTTATTTAATACATTCTAAATAAGATATGAAATAAACATTTTTAAAAGGTGATAAGAATATGATGCATGGTGCATGTGGTTAATAGCAGAGAGGTTAGTGACAAACAATAATGCAGTGGATGACAGGCTTGCTTGTGGCGATTTTGAGGCATTAATTGCACCAACATAAGCATTTTAAATGTTCTTTCAATTTTTCTCTTGGAGAGACAGGATTGGGAAGAAGGAGATGAGGAAGGTAAGAATTCTTTCCATTTCTTCTTTTCAATTTTTTTTTAATATTTTTTCTCCTATATATATGTTGAATTTATATATATTTATTATCTCTTTAAATAAACATTTTTATTTAATAAATAAATGATTTCAATCTTATTAACAGATTGAAGAGAAATAAATGATGTTGTGATGTTAAACATATACATTCACCAATTTGTTATTCAGAAACATTAAAATCCTAAAAAGTCACAATAATTTGTTAGCAATAATAAATAATAATCAACCTTCAATATTAATTAGGTCAATTTACTAACTTGTGCATCATATACAAGGATGTTCGGGGGATATGATTTGGTTTGTTGTAGAAAGGAAAAAAAAAAAAAACCAATTATAAAATTACTTGTATTTTGATCAAATTGATTGAAAAAAATTGAATTAAATCAAATCAAAATAATCTTTTATGATTTGATTTAATTTAATTTTTTTAATTTATTTTACAAAATCTAACAAGTTAATAAAAAAGTCAAATAATAAACTTTTTTTAAAAATAAGTTACTAAAAAAGTCAAATAACAAACTTTTTTTATTCAATTAAATGATTTGCATCGAATTGATTCTAATCTTAAACACTCCTACAATAATCACGGTAGCCTTTACCTAAATTTTATAATATGAAAAATTAAACATTTAAAAATATATTTTATTTTAAAAATATAATATTTGTCATATTGTTTAATTAAATTTGCTTTTATATTTATAGAAAATTTAGTATTTAATTTTATATTAATGTTTAATGCAAGAAATATTGATTATATACTAATATAGTATTTAATTAATGTTATTTTCGATAAATAGATACTTTCTCCATATTTTTGTTTATTTTTTAACGATGAATACTTATTTTTTTTAATAATATTTAAAATAGTTAATGAAATAAGATATATGATAAAAAAAAGTAATAAATTTTCTTTAAAAAAAATATGATATAAATTATTTTTCTTCATTCTGGTCATAATTTTAAATGTCAGAAAAATATGAAGGGAGTACTAATTTTAATAAAAATGTAATAAATATACTGTGTTTAAAGAATATTGTATTTATTTAATCATATTATTTATGTTGATTATATATTAAATTGAGTATTAAATATTATATTTAATAAATCTAGCATTTAATTTATATTAATTCTATAATGCAGACAATATAATTACTATATTGCAACAAAGGAAGACTGTGTGGTATACGGCATAAATTCTCCTACTAAAATTCTATTATTACCAATTTTATGATCGGTTCCCTCTGATTATTGCAACGCTACATACACTGGTCGCCATGTCTATAATCGTATGATTTTTTCTTATATTGACCAATAATATTTAGACTTGGTACAAGAGATTAGAAACTAATTATTCCTCTAGTGTGAGATTCTCTCTTAAGAGTATAAGCCAAAGAAATGGGATCATTTACCAGCAATAGTTATACTTTGGTGTTTCTATTCTTTTGTGTGGTGCACCTAGCTCATGGGTCTCAGGATCCCCCAACATTATTCATATTTGGGGACTCAGCTGTTGATGTTGGAACCAACAATTTTCTAAGCTCTAAAGCAAAGCCCAACTTTGCTTATAATGGAATTGATTTTTATCACTCAACGCCCACCGGAAGGTTCACCAATGGCTTCAACCTTGCTGATCAAATTGGTACTTACCTAATTTGAAGAATCAAAGATCTTGTTTGATTTTTTAAAATATTTTTTTTATTTTCAAAATTTTATAAAGACAGATTAAAAATAGAAAATAATTTTTTTATCTGTATAAAATTTTAAAAAGAAAATAAGATAATAATCTTTATAAATAAAAGTAAAATTAAAAATTTTCACTGACCAAACATAACCTAAATTTTTATGAAATATTACGTTGACATATTTTTTTTCTTGTGTGGAAACTAGCAAGGAAATTCGGTCATAAGCAGAGTCCACCACCATTTTTGGCTTTGGAGAAAAAATGAATCGAGTTTCAAGCATGGGGGGGGGGGGTTGGAATCCTTAGTGAAACAGGTTCACAATTGGTAATTACTCATAACGTATATTTGCTCTATCCCCATGGCATATAATATAGTCTAGATAAGGTAGGGTTGATAAAGGAATAACTTTGAATCATCCCTAACTTATTAATTAATTGTAGCGTAAGAAAAAATTGCAAATAGTAATATTTTGAATTTTCATATTCAGTCATATATTTATTCACCTCAATAATTAATGTTTGGTTAATTAAAAACAAATTAAATTGGGAGGGAATGGTGTGTCTGCAGGGAGAAGTGATTTCCCTTGGAAAGCAGGTGGAACAATTTACATGGGTAACTGGAAATATCAGTGAGATATTGGGAGCGGCAAAAGCTGCTACGTTTATTTCGAAGGCCGTGTTGATCTTTAGCGTTGGAAGTAACGACCTCTTCGAATTTGCACGTAATGACAGTGGCGCCATTGGTTTCGGCAAGGATAAGTACTTAAAACTTCTGCGATTCGAATATTCCTCTCATATAGAGGTAGGTTATTTTCTTTATTTGTTGTACTTGCCACCCATTTGGTGTAGATAAGAGTGGGAAATTTTAAATAAATTTTCCACCTCCCAATTATGATACTAATTTTTGAAGTCGACCTACATGACCATAATATATTTGAATTAATAATATGTATATAGTTGGATTACTAATTATGGAAATTGCAGAAAATATATGAATTAGGGGCTAGAAGATTTGGCGTCTTAGGCGTTGTGTGCTGTCCCGCTATGAGGTCTGGCAATGGAGGGAAGTGTGTGATCCAACTCAATGATTTAGCAGTTGCATTCCAGTCAGAAACCGCTCATTTTTTGCAAGCGTTTCGTTATTCTGCATTGTCGACTCTTTTCTATTGACCACGACCGTGTTAAATACGGGTATATTTTCTTTCTATTTTTTATTTTATTATCACTAAATATCTGAAAACATGGAAGAGGAGCTCATCCGTTATGTTTCGTTTGGATAAAATATAAATTAAAAAGGAAAAAATTAAGAGGAAAATAAAATAAAATATAAATTATTTAGATAAAATAAAAAGAAAATGAAAATAAATATAAGTAATATAATTTATTATTTATATAAATTTCTTTAAAAATAAGTTTTAATTTAAAAAATAATAATTTTGTTACTATATTTTTTTATTAATATAGCATTTACTTTTTTAATTTTTTAAAATTTTTTAATAATTTAAATAAATAAAAAAAAAAAATAATTCTTCTTCACTTTTTTTAAGAAGAAATATTTTAAAATTTTAATTTATTTTTTATATAAAATAAATACAAACAAATAAAAATAAAAATAAAATAAAATTTATACAATTTCTAAAAATAATTTTTTTTCTTAAATTTCATCTCAATAAACAAAGCATTAAAGGTTCCGTTGATTTTTTGTAAGCAACATTGACGCATAACGATTTAACGATGAAATGAAACATTTTTTAACTTCTAATTAATACACCATTTTTATTTTTAATTTCAATCTAGTAATTTTAGTTAATAATGATCCTTACATGACTACTGTTTTCCATGTTTAGATGATTATTTATTTAATTACAAATTATTTTATTAATCTTAATCTGGGTAAATTATTTTAATCTTAAATTATTTTAATTAGGAGAATTGAAATATTAAAATATAGATAAAAATAAAATATACAAGATTTTTTTGAATGCTTCCGTATTTAAAGGAATATTAATATTCTCTCACTGTATTAATGTTATGTGGCATACTATTTTAATATATTCTATTTTAAAAATTATAATTTAATATTAAAAATACATTTAACTATATAAATAGTAATCAAATTTGTTTATATCTAAAATTTTAAAGATGATAATTGATTATAAAAAAATTTAATTGATCATATAATTAGTTATATAATTAAATTAATAATTATTTTTTATAAAATTAATTATAATATTTTTATAATTAATTACATTTTTTTTCAATTACCAATAAATGTTCTGATTAATTTTATAAAAAATAATTAATAACTGATAAATAATTGATTATATATTCTTAATAATTGATTAGTAAAAATAAATTTTAAAATATAGGTTGAATAAATTTATTGTAATTATGTTTAAAAATAATAATTATTAAATATTTTATCTAAAAGGTTCATGTTAGGATTTTTTCTTATGAAATAAAAGTTTTTAATTTTTTTCTTATTAAATCATGTCATTTTTATATAAAATTCTTTTAAATGTTTTCCTTCCAAATACTAATTTAATTTAAATTTTAAATATAAACATATTATAAAAAATTTCAACATATATTACTTTTTAGATAAATAAAATTTCAAAATTATTACATTTTTAATTTTTCTTCATTTAAAATTTAAATATTATATAATTGATAAAAATTATTATAATTATATCCATTTAATTTCTTAATATAATATATATTATTTATTATTATTAATTACTAGTAAATATTTTCATCAATAAAAATAATATTTTATATTTATAAATATAATTTAAATGTAAATTTAAATTCTTAAAGTTTTATAACTTTTGCACATATTTTGATTCTATTATTACATCACAAATTAATGCCGTCATAGCTGTCATAGGTAGGAGACTCTTGTTGCTTTATTATATTTTTTCAGATTAATAAAAAATTAAATGAATTTCATATATTAAAACTTAAAATTAAATTATATAAAAATAAAAAATATAATTCATCTTGTCTTATATTGATAAAAAAAATTAAATAGATGAAAAAAATTTAAAGCTAAAGAAAACAATTATTCAAATTATAACATAAATTATTAATTAATTTTATATATTAACAATTATATGAAAATACATATTTAATAAAAAATAACTTTAAAAAAATACTTTCATTGGTAATAAAAAAGTTTAACTCTTAAAAATTTAATATAAACCTTTAAAGAATTAATATAAAATTATTGAATGTTATAGTTTTTAAAATAAAAATATATTAAATATTTTAACACATGACACTAACGGAGGAGAAAATAATGCATAGGGATACAGCGAAAAAATGGAATATAAAACATATGGATTATTTAAATTATGTTTTAATGGTGAGAAACATGTCGTAGGGTTGAAGGAAACAAAGTGGTTTTCTGAATGGAAAAGGTGAATGCATAAAAGCCCAGAATAGCACTGTTTGTACATGCTATTTGGGAAACTTGGCGCCCACTTTGCGTTTTCCATGCAATTTTAATGAGTTGGCTTATTGAAAACAATCCTATATCTCTCTACATACAAACTGCAAATATACACCCTTACATCCGTCCATCAATCATCCTGATTTTTAAATTTTTTTTGTACCATTTACATTTCGGTATAATCCAATATAAATCATTCTATCATGTATAATATATATATATATATAAAAGTATATTTTTATTAAAAATTATAATCAATATAATTATTCAAATAATTTTAAATATTAATAAATTTAATAATATAACAATTTATTATAAAAAATAATATAAAAATATTTATATTATTGATATATTTTAATTAAATTTTTTATTGTTAAAAAATATTTTTTTTTCATTAAATAAAAATTAAACCTAAATTATTTGATGTGATATATGCAAAATTTATCTAATAATGTTAAGTATACTATTATCTAGTATTAATATATATATATATATATAAAAATAAATTAGTATTATACATGAAAGAAAATGAATCTCATGCGGTCATATTAATTTTTAATTTAAGAATAACTTTTTATATATAAATAATATTATCTATTTATTTTTATTTTTATTTTTTCAAAAATAAAATAAATTAACAGTTTATAATTTATAAATAAATATATATTATTTATATACATAAAAAATTTATATTTAATCTTATCTTATAACTGTGGAGTTTGTTTGGTTGTATTCTTTTTGTTCACATTTTAGAGAGTATATAAAGTAAACTACAATGTTGTATAGAAATATAAATAAATTGAGCTGAGCTAGATTTTGAATGTTTAAATTTTATCTATTTAAAAAATTTAAATCTTTAGCGTGAGTTTATTAATTGTTAAAAGTTTTTTTTAAGATTTATTCTAATTTAAAATCCACAAATTCTATAAATCTACTTAAAAGCTTATAAAAAATATTTAAATAAATCTAATATATAAATAAAATATAAAATAAATATTATACAAATATAATATATTAAAATAAATATAAATATATAATATATAAATATAAATAAATTTTTGAATAGATTAAATAAATTTTTTTATAAGTTTAGTTGTTTATAAAAAAAAGTTTAATAAATTTAAATTTATCTATTTATTAAATAAATAGAGTAAAATTAAACTTTAACATAATACTCTTGGCAAACAATTTTATTCACTCTTGCATCATTAATTTGATATGTATTCCATCCTACTACCGCATCATCAATTTGGCATCTAAACGTGTAAATGAAAAATTATATTTGTTTTGATTAATAAAGAAAAGAATTTTTGAATTCTTACCATTCTAGAATTGATATTCAACGGTCTTTGTTCCATCTTCCCACTTCCTCCAGCGTCTCATCTGCATTCATTGAAGCAAACAATGAAATTGACAATTTGACATAGACAAACCAAGAACAGCCTATGACAACATTTAAGGTGAAAAAGAAAGGGGGAGTATCTTAGTTCCTCCCACAGCTAATGCAACCACGTATTGTAGGATATGGATATGAATATATAGCTGATGAATTACATATGCAGAAACAAAAGCAACTTTTTCCTGCAAATGCAAAATCATCCATCAAAACTATCTACAATAACGGACCACATTTGCTTTCATTATGCAACTTTGTCATTATATATTTTCTTACTTTTCAAATGACGAAAAGTTCAATCATACAATAAAAATAATTTAAAATATTGATATAATTTTATAATAATATATTTTTTAATAGTAAAATTTTATATTAAAATTTGTGATAAAATTTAATAATTTAAATTAATGTAAACTAATTTGAATTTATAATATAGTTTAATTTTTTATAAATATAATTTAATATTAGATATATTTTTATTGGTGTATTTCAATTTATTTAATAACAAGTAATTAAAACTAATAAAATTCAAAAAATATATAATATTTTATATAAAAATTACTGTCAATTAACCAAAATTTAAGTTATATAATTTATAATTTGACGTATTATATAAAATTTATTGGATTCTATTAAAAAATTAGAAGTATAAAACATAATTAATTTAAAATATTAATATAATTTTAAACTAATTTTTTATTTTAATAACTAAATTTTATATTAAAATTAACAACCAAATTTAATACTTTAAGTTAATAATGTTGATTAATTTTGATTTACAATTTAATTTTTATAAATTTAATTTAATGTTAAATATATTTTATTAATGGTCTTGATTTGTTTAATGTTTAATTTAACATAAAATAATTTAAAATTATTATAATTTAAAAATTGTATCATATTTTTATATAAAATTATTATTATCAACTAATTAATATTTATGATATATAATTTAATATTAAAAATAAAAAAAATTATACAACTAATAATATTAAAATATTTTAAAAATAATAAATATTTAAAATTTTAATCTTATTTAATAAAAATTTTGTTGTTAATTTTAAATTAAAAAATATAATAATATTTTCACTAAAATAACATAATATTTGTTAAAATTAATAAATATAAAATTTATCAATAACTATTAGAAGAATCAATTTATAAATTTTTTAAAATAAATATATTAAAATAAAAAATTACTAAATGTATTAATTACATTTTATGAGTATCAATTACGATTATAACACATATTATAAATGTATTAAACCAGAAATAATGTTTCAAATCAACTCAAGTTTAGGAAAATAAAGAGAAAGTGAGAGTGGCACTTCCCCAATCCTTTTTTAATGGTAACTTCGTCTTCGATTGAATTGCATGCTTAAGAATTTGGAAGATTATGCAAATGAGAAATGAGAAGTGAGAGAGAGAGAGAGAGAGAGAGAGAGAGAGAGAGAGAGAGAGAGAGAGAGAGAGAGAGAGAGAGAGAGAGAGAGAGAGAGAGAGAGAGAGAGAGAGAGAGAGAGAGAGAGAGAGAGAGAGAGTTCACTATGATTAAATTGTGATCTTAAACCAAAATTTTAAGCATGTTTTCCTCTTCAAAATGTGACGGGAACAAGCCTCGAAAATCCAGTCTAACCCAACCGAGACCCATAGCACAGTAGTGTTCAAAAAACATAAAGAAATTTGAAGAATGTTAAATGAAATTTATGCTTGCTGTATATATATCCAAACCAAATGCGCTTTTGCCTTACTAAGCAAGACTATTAGGCATGACAATAAGCGGTTTTCTTTTGGTTGACCTACTTTTCCACAGGGAGGGAGGTTGCTAGAAATTCAATATGCATTAAAATTTATGTAGTTCACATTTCTGAATCACCTGTTTTATGTCTACCCAAATATCACAGAACGTGTTTGTCATAATACTATGTGAGAGAATTAGTACATGGAAATTCCACAATTAAATAATCTATCTTCTTTAACATAATAGTCCATGAGTTGAAAATTTTGTGCCAAGTCAAGCAAAGAACCGTGATTAGATACCATTATTTGGTTCACCTTCCTCTTCTCTAAAATCTGTTCAGCAGATTCTATGAACCCAGTGCATCTAGATGTCAGCTTTGGAATCTCATTTATCTATGATGCAGGAGATAAATGCTTGAATGACAAATGGTTTTATACATACAAACAGACACAACACAAGAAGAAATTTACGATGATGAAGAAAGAAGATTGATGTGAAATTTTTATAATAATATATAAAATTATTTATTTTATATATTAATTATTAAATAATTTTACAAATAAAAATTATATAATTATATAATATTTTATATATTATATTTATCATTATACTATTATTATTATCATTTTATTAACATTATCTATATCAATATAATTATTATTATTATTATTTTTAGAATTATTTTTATCTTTATCATTATTATTATTATTTATTTATGATAAAATAATAAAATAAAATAAGTTTATTTATTTTATAATAATTTTTAAAAATTAAATAATAAAATTAAAAACTTAAATTTAAATAATATTTAATTTTTAAAACTAAAAATTAAAAATTATTTAAAGACAGTCTAAAAAATTAAATATATTTTAAAGATGAATTATGTTTCAAGATATTTAACAATATTTAAATTTACCATGAGCAACTTCCAACATTGCAAAGGAAAACTATGTATATATTATTAAATCAAATGATAAAAGGTGCACAAATTCATTACTTTAGATTTATTTTAAAATATAAAAATATAAAATTCATTTGTAATATTATAATATTTATGTTTTAATTTATTATTGATGAGGTATTGATAGAGATCTTTAAATTTCGTATTTAGATTGCAAGAGAAAGTTAAAATGCGATGAGCAAGTGTAAATTTAAAAATTGAAACTTAAAAATAAAAGAAAATTAAAAAATTAAAAAATTAAGATGAGTAATTGTTAGAGTGAAGAGATACCACAATCTTCATGAAAGAGAAAGAGATCATATATATACAAGGGTATATTTATAAGGAAGTTTAAGTATTGATTCAAGAAAGAGAAAGAGAATTTGAATTTTCAGTAAAGCTCTCAAAGAGAGAGTTTCATTCAAATGATTCAAAGTAAGCAAAATGTATATATAAGGGTATATTTATAGATCATGTGTTTAGTCAAGGTTCATGTAGCTTCTCCCTCATTTTTCTAAAATGGGTTTAATATGTCCCAATTAGGTGCCCTAAGAATGTAAACAAAATACAAGCACAAGACACTCTAAAACCTATACAAAATAGAATCCTTTACACTAAGTACAACAAGAAAATCCTATGCTTATTCTATACAAGTAAAAAAGGATAAACATATAATGATAAGAAATCTTATAAGCCTCCTTCTAAGTGCTCAACAAGGCATCTAACTCTCCTTGTATCCTTCTTTTCCTTTCCCTGGTGATGTGACTCAATGTACCCAATGGACCTCTACTGTTAGGTGGTGACCTTAGCATCATCTTCGTTAATGGAATAACAAGAGAAAACTTGTTCCATCATTAATTCTCACTTTAGGTAAAACTTAATATTCCTCCTCATCTAGGTTAATCCCTAGTATGCCTTGATTCTTCCATTAATTCCTAAACACACTGTACATAGACATTGAAGTAATCAGGTTCAATACCAAGTTAAGCATGGTACTAACTAATTTCAAGAATCAAAGGAAATATACATCAAGTCAATCATGACATCTATTTTCTAATGCAATATATGCTCTAGAAGCATAGTCAGACCATCCTCAGGCTTCTTAAGGATGAATTGCTTGCAAACCATAATGTAATATCCTAGTAATGATTGTCATCCTACACTTAAATCGTATTGTAGATTCACTACTAGTTTTCTACTTAATGATGTAGAAATCTTTTAAAAATTACTTCGATTGAAAATATAAATTTTTTTAAACTTGTTTTAAAACTACGAGTCTCATTGTAAGAAAATGCATAAGACTAAGTAAGTGTATCAAAAATTATCGCTCATGATAAATTGAAAACGTACAATCAAATATCCACGATAAACATACATTTATTTATAATGATAATATTTACTTCATACATACTTTACATATAGTTAGTACACATTAAATCATACATTCATAAGGCTCCAAATGAGTCCTTTTACAATTGATAAGGGCATCAATATCTTTTAATATATATAACCATCCACATATCAGAAGTAAAAACATACATACCTATACCTACTAAAACTTGTTTTATCTTTAGTGTCTCATAAGGTTTTTCTCCATAAAGTCCATTTGTTCCTTTAAGCCTTCTTCTTAGATGATGAACTCGCACAACTGTGGATACTAAAGTACCACTCTACATTACTCAACTCGAGATATACCATCATTGTGGTGTACGACATGGGAAAAAGAACGAAGAGTAGGAAATGAGGATTTTAAATTTTTTATTAGATTTCTACCCTAAAATTGATAACATCATTTTTAAATCAGTCACTTCAAATTTTTTTTACTAAAATGTGTCAAACATACAAGTTTAATTTTACTTTCTAAATTATCTCTTTTCTAAAGTGGTTTTATTTTAAACATGAAAAAATTTATAACATGCATAACCATACATCTCATTCATTCTTTTTGTCACTTTATTATAATGATTTATCATAACATTATAGATATCACTTGACACATTAACTTTTCTTACCATATTCATAATAATTAATCATTCATTGACCATATTTGATGTCACTTTAATATATAATGGATTATTATACTCTTAATGGTGCATTTTTAACTTTTATCTCATTCATATCATTAATATTTTGACAATTAGTTAACTCATTTTTGTCAAGAAATATATTCTCAAAGCACCCTAAAGCCTATACAAAATAGAATCCTCTATACTAAGTATAATAAGCAAGTCCTAGACCTATTTTGTATAAGTAAAAAGAGAAAGCATATAATGATCAAAGATCTTAGAAACCTCTTCCTAAGTGCTCAACAAAACCTTTACCTCTCTTTATAGCTTTCCTACCCTTACTCTGATGATGAGTTCAATGAATCTTTGCTGCTTGGTGGTAACCATTGTATCAATTAAATTTTAAATAATACATTAAATATGTAAAAAATGATTTCTTCAAACATATAATTTTATTTATAATATAAAAAAACAGCGAGTTATTTTAGTTAATAAATTAAAAGATTAAAATTACATAATATATTTGATATTAATTATTATTTAATTATTTCTAATAAATATTATTTAATTTATTGTAGTTAAATATATAAAATAAAAGTATTGTGAGTAGTGTGAAACCTAATACTATACATGTCCATGCACATTATGACATACAATAGTTGGGATCTTGGGGAAGGTAAGAAAAAGATAGAATTAAAGCAAATGATCATCAAAGAGCTAGCAGATTTCGTTTGTGTTCAAGAAACAAAAAGGGAGTCTTTCTCAGACTCCATTAGGAACAAGATCTAGGGAGGAGTGGACGTGGGCTGACACCATAAGGTGTCTTAGGGATGGTCAGGAGGGATGGTAATTATTTGGAATCACTCGAGCTTCATAGAAAGTGGCTACGTGAAAAAGGATCACTATACAAGGATGAAAGGATGTTGGAAAGGGGAGTCAAGAATGTACTGTCATTAATGTATATACACCAGGGACATGCTCTCAGCGTAAATTGTTATGGGCACAACTATCATAAGCCATACAAAATAACCAGCAGGTCATGTGGTTTGTTGACGAGGATTTCAATACGGTCCAAAGACCATTATAACGTAGGGGTCAGGGTGCAGGGCTAAGATCGATCAAAATGGAAGAGTTCAAATTCATCGAAAAGGTTGAATTGTATGATCTACCACTAACATGTTGAAGATTCACCTGGTATCGCCTGGATGGCATATGCATGAGGAGGTTAGATTGAATCTTGGTATCAAAGGAGTGGTTGGAGAGCAAGTCCCGATGGATACAACAATCCTCGAAACAAGGGTTATTAGACCATTGTGATCTAGTTCTCAAAGAGGATGCCCATAATTGGGGTCCAAAACCATTTTGGGTGTTGAATTGTTGGATGACTTTGGAAGGTTATGACAAGTTTGTGGGAGAAGAATGGATAAGGTTGAATGTGCAGGGGATGAAGGATTTGTACTGAAGGAAAAACTAAAGATTATTAAACAAAAAGTAAAGCAATAGGTGTAGTCAAATGGAAGAAACATAGATGAGGTCTAGCATAAAGCCAAATCGAAATTGTATGACTTAGACTTGAAAAGGGAGGAAGCCACTTTAATAGGAGAGGAGAGAACGAAAAAGGGGGACACCATTGCTCTGATTCATCTTCTAGAAGCAAGAAAAAAAAAAGATTTATGGCAAAAGTCCCGTAGCAAGTAGTTAAAAGAGGGGGACGCAAATGAAAATTTTTTCCACTCGTACGTAAAGAGAAGAAGGATGGTAAATAATATTTTTGACATAGAGATTGTAGGAAGAAGAATATCGGTAGTAGAAGATATGAAGGAAAACATGTCCCATTATTTTGAGTCATTTTTGTTAGATGTGACTCCAATACGGTTTCAATTAAACCAACGACTATTTGCTAAGATGAATGCAGAGGAAGTGATCTCCTTAATGCACCCTTTCAACGGGAGGAGGTAGAAAAGCAGTGTGGGAATGTTGGGATAATAAAATCCTAGGGGCTAAACTTTCACTTCATCAAACACTTCTAGGATACCATAAAAAATGATTTCATGGAGTTTTTTCATGAGTTCCACAGGAACGTAAATTATCGCAGGAAGCTAATGTATTTTTTTTATCCTTATTTCAAAGGTCATCAGCATTCAAAAAATAACATAATTCTGTCTCATTCAGTTAGTTAGATGTTTATATAAGGTTTTATAAAAAAAAAAGGTTGGCCAACATAATTCGCACAGTGCTAGCCTTGATAATATTTGATAATCAATTCGTGTTCATTCAAGGAAGACATATGCTCAATAATGTGGTTGTCCAAATGAAATGATAGAAGACCTTAAACGATGTAAGAGAAAAGGCTTTATATTGAAGGTGGATTTAGCTAAAGCATACAACATGGTCAATTGGACTTATTTGCCTCAAGTTATGGAAGCCATGGGGTTCCTGCAGTTATGGATTAGGTGGATTACAAAATGCTTACAGTTAACTACTATCTCTATCCTCCTCAATGGTAGTCCAACTAAGGAGTTCAAGCCTCACAGAGGGCTCCACCAGGAAGACCTGTTATCTCTTTTCTTGTTTTTAGTGGTTGTAGAAGGACTCATTGTGCTGATTCAAGAGGCAGTTCGTAAGCAATTTTTTGAAGGCATCAAGGTGGGCTCCAAAGCAATATTATTCTCCCATCTCTAATACGTAGATGACACAATTATAGTAGGGACGACAGCATTGAGAAATATAATGGTAGCGAAGGTGATTCTAGAAATATTCCATGAATGCTCAGGGTTAAAGGTGAACTTTGATAAGAATGGCTTGACCGATTTGAATACAACTTCAAATTGGTTAAAGGTGGCCTCTAGGATACTCGGATGCCAATCACTATACCTACCTTTCAAATATTTGGGAATCCCACTGGGAGTCAACCCAGTAAGAATAGCAACGTGGAACCCAATCTTGGAGAGGATATCCAACAAGTTGACGAGCTGGAAAGCCAAATATTTATCCTTAGACGGAAGGGTTGTCTTGGTAAAATCAGTTCTGTTTGTGTTACCTTTATTTCATTTATCTTTTTTCAAGTCCCCTAAATTAATTTTAAACAGGATTAATTCAAAGATAAGGACCTTTATTTGGGTGGGTGGGGTGGGAGGAAGCTAACTTACATAGAAAGATGCCTTGGGTAGCCTGAGATATCATGTACTTAAGCAAGGAGGAGGGAAGGCTGAGGGTAAAAGACACAGGGACATTGAACCTTGCACTACTGGGGAAGTGGCAGTGAAGGGTGCTAACAGAGGGGAATACATGATGGGTAAAGATTCTATTTTCGATATATCCTAGGCAAAACCAAAGGTACTTGACATTGGGAAGGAGCTCACGTCGGTGGCAAGATATCCAATCAATAGATAACTTAAATGGAGAAAGGAAAGAATGGTGGACTAAAAACATCGTTAGAAAAGTGGAGGATGAAAGGAGCACTAGCCTATGGTTGTACAATTGGATGAACCCACAATCGCTTCATGAGGTATACCCATGACTTTTTAACATGGTGACAGATCTTGAAATATCGATCAGAGAAGTGGTAGATAGATATCACAATCATCTCTAGACATGGCACTGCAAACCTTTTAGCTGGGAGGGGGAGATGATAGAGAAGTTTGGAAATGCTTTAAATGAAGTACAGTTGGGAGACTTAACATAGGTCAATAGGTGTGGTTGGATGATCCAAACAATGGGCATATTGTAAGCTTGACATACAATATATTAACAGAAGGAAGGACAATTGCACAAGAGCCTACACCTCATTGGTTATGGAGCAAGATAATCTCTTTAAATATCAAACTATTCGCATGGAGGTGTATCCTAAATTGAATTCTTGTTTGGAAAGATTTACTAAAAAGGGGGTGTGTAGTCGATACAGAGGCTAATTATCCTGTATGTAATCAACAGAGGGAGTCAGTACCTCACCTGTTGTTCGAATGCCCAAAATCTCTCTTTATTTAGGATGAGTGCAAACGGTGACTTGACATTCATACAACAATGCCAAACCAAACAATCCAGCACGGTAATCTGTTTGCAGGCCTAGTGAAGGAAGGAGGGTGAGAGCCATGGGTATGACAATTTGGTTTGCAATTATATGAAACATTTGGTTGGCCATAAATAAATTAATTTTCAGGAAGGTGAAATGACATCGAAAAATATGTTGAAGACAATCCAAATTTAATCATGGAGTTGACTTAAACATAAAGGTGAGAGATTCTCGTATCGTTTCATAAATTGGACTCAGGTCCCACTAACTTAGTTGAGGTGTGTATAAGATCATGTAGTTTATAAAAGCTCCCAATATAGTATAATAATAGAATTTTGCTTCTTCAACACATATATGCTTTCTTTTTGTTATAATTAAATAATAACGTATATAAAATTTTTATTTATCTCTCAAAAAAAATATATATATATATAAAATAAAATTACGATGAATAAAAAATGCTTAAACTAAATTGTTAAGATAAAATAAAATTTAAATGTACATTGATATGTATTTTATTTTTTATTGAAGATACTTTTATAAATAAAGATAATTAAAAATAATAATAATATTGTATTTATACCAATATTGTTATTATTATAACTCAAGTATAATGTTATATATATTTAAATTAAATATAAGTCATGATAATTTATATATATCAAAATTAAATTTATAATATAAAAAATAATTTATTATTACATATATTAATTTTTATGTATTATATTATTCTAAATTTAAATTTTATTGATTAAAATTATATTTTTAAACTAATATATTTTTTCTATAATGAAATATTTAATACATAATTTTATATATTAAATTTTATAATAATTACCTTTTATTTAATAACAAATTTTATTAAATTTTTGACTCTATCTAAAACAAGTTATACTAATAAATTGTGTATTAGAGCATAATTATTCAACCTAATATTTCTCATTCTATCCAAATTAATAAAAGATTAAAACAAACTGACTTGTAGAAGTAAAGAAGGTATGAATAAGGCATTAAAATCCAATCTCAATTTAGATAAATTTATAGAAAATTTATATTTTATTTTTTAATTTATATTATATTTTTTTTTTATTTTTAATAATTAATATATTAAATATATTTTCTTATAAAAGATATAATATAGATATTAAAATTTTAAAAAATAAAAATTAATTATAAAGTTATATTTTTTAAAAATATAAAATATAAATATTTATATTTAAATACTATTATAATTAATAAAATATATTTAAAATAAAAAATAATATAATATTTATACCATCAAGCTCAACTACATTATTTATAAATTAGATAAATATTTAAATACAAATTTTGAATCCTATCAAAATAAATATTTTATCAAAATAAAGATGATGTTTGAATTTTAATATCCTATTTAATTAAGAAAAATAATGATAATTATATATTTATATAATATTTTATTTTAATACATTATATTTTTTAATTTTTATCATATTAATTTTTTTAATAAAATATATTTTTAATCCATTAAAAATGATAAAATTTTAATTTTAATTTTTTATTTTTAACGTGATTGATTTTAATTTTTTTATTTTTACTGTAATTTATTATTATTGATGTGTTAAATATTAATGTATTACATATTAAACATTTATTAATTTAAAAATTAAAATTAATTATTTTAAAGTTAATAATTAAAACTAAAATTTTATAAATTTAAAAATATATTTATTTATTTTTATCTCTTTTATCTTATTTAGTATATTCTAAATAGGATAGGAAAAAAATATTTTTCATTCATGACTAGCAAAATCACAAGAGTTTGTGATGAGATATTTAATTTACGACAAAGAGATTAATTTTTTTAAGTTGTGACAGATAATAATTTAGTTGATGATAGGTTTATTTATACAATTTTAAAAAATCAATTAGTTAAAAAAATATGACAACAAATAATTTAAGTTAATTTTAACATAGTTTAAAAATAATTTTAACTTAATTTTAAAAATAAATAAGTTATTATTATTTTTAATTTAAATTATTTTTATTTTTAAAATTTTATTATTATTATTATTAATATTATCACGTTATTAATATCATTATAGCTATCATTATCATAATAATATTAATTTTATTATTTTTATTATTTTAAAAAAATTATTTTTCTCATTTTGAAAAAAATTAATTTTTTCATATATTTAATTAATAATATTATTTATCTATTTTTATAAATATACAATAAAATAAACAATATTATTTAATATATAAATTATATTTTATAATATTATAATATTATTTATAATTATTTTTAATATATTATTATAATATATTATAATTTTATCTAAAATAAATATTATATTAATAATGTATAAAATTATTAAATTATATATCAATAATAATATATAAAATAAAAATTATATACTTATATAATATTATTTTTATTATAAATATTACTACAATTATTATCACTATTACCAATATCACTATTATTATTTTATTAAAAATAATAAAATTAAAATTAATAATAATTTTTAATTTTTATTATTTTTATTTTTGTTATTTTTAATTAATAATTTATATATATATATATATATTTATAGATTTATTTTAAAATAAATAATATTTTTTTGTATATAATTTATGTTATATTATTATTTATAGTATAATATAATAATATATATATTATGTATGTAAAATAAATATTAAATAATATAAAAATATTACAATAATATATACATTTATTTGTTTATATATTTTTTTATCAAATAATGTATGAAATAAAAAATTATATCATTATATAATATTTTTTATATTATAATCACCTTCATTATAATTACTACCATTTTACTATTATCATCTTTATCATTATCATTACCACAATTTTACCATTATCATCTTCATCATTGTCATTACCATAACTTTACTATTATCATCTTCATCATTATCATTACCACAGTATCATAACCATCATCATCATCATTCTTACAACTATAGTCAACACCTTCATAATCATCACTAACACTACCATCATAATAATAATAAAAAATAATTTTTTAAAATATTAGTTTTTATTATTTTTGAGTGAATTTAATTTTTATTTTTTTAATTAATAATTTATTTTTAATAAAATGATAGAATAGAATAAATTTATTTTTATATATAATATTTTTAAAAATTAAATATTAAAATTAAAAAATAAAATTTTAATAGAATTGCAGCTTAAGAATTTGGAAAGAAAATGAAAAAGAGAAATAAGAAATGAGAAAATTATTTATTAAGGTAGAAAGAACTATTCACAAGAGAAGGGATAAGTGATTTTTAAAAAAGATAATTAGGAGGAAAAATTACTCTCTCTTTAAACTTAAACTCTTACATACACACATATAATTCAAGTATGATGGAGAGCAAAGTAGGACTTTTCTGAATGGTGGTTGAGGAGGGAAAAGTCTCTCTTCTCAAACTTTAAAGGCTACCAGTGCTCTCTAAGTATTCCCTCTTAGTTGCCAACAACTACGAAAGAAGTTATTATGATTTACGTCATACTATTCACACTAAACCCACATGTTAGAATCAGAGAATCATCAGAAGTAGAAATTAATAACAGTGCAATCAAAATCAAATGAGAACAAAAAAAAAAGAAAAAATGTATAAAATTATTCATAAATTGTTCCTAATAAAAGAAAATAACTCTTATTCTATAAAAAAGATACACAAAAAGATATCAGTCATTGGGGTGATGGGTGGCTCATTTGCCCCTTTAGCAAGTGAAAAATTGTATCTAGCTAGGCTTCAATCTCAATGAGGCGTTGAGAAATGAAGTGCCCCATCTCAAGCCATTAACCATCATTCAAGTTATGCTCTCTTGCCTTTAAGAGAACCTTATGTTGTTACTGTTGTGGAGATAGTTACAAGGTTGATTGTTATTGCTCTAGCAAGCGAATAGTATGGAAAATAATCGAGATTGCATCCCAACAAGCTCATCAAGGACCATATCCTATTTTTCTACAGGATCATGTGATGCATCTGGATAGCAGTAAAATGAAGGATATCATGGAAGTTACAAAACATGGTGATATAAGATCTGATGCCAATGTAGCCTTTCTAATTGTCCCCTAGGGGCTACCTGATATATAGGTAGGACATGATAAAGAATCTATTAGGATCAATGCAACAACCGTGAACTACATCCCAAAGGAGGAATAGATGAATCCTAGAGATGAACCTTGTACCCTTTTGTCCGACAAAAGTTCATGATGAAAAGTATCGATGTAATATGCACAGGGCAGGGTCATGAATAATGATGACTTGTGTAAAAATAGGATCATATGCATCCTTACTTATGAACTTTTTCCAGAATGGTCCCTCTTAAGAGTCATCAGGAATGTCCTTCAAGGCATCCAGGTAATCGAGTGTCGCCCTAGCCTTAATCTCAAACTTTAATGATATGTTAAACTCAGTGAGGGATTTCCAGAAAAAGGAAACCGCCTAGTTAATAGCTGATAGTAGGAGTGTGGAGTCTGCAACCAAACAATCATAGGAGAGGGATACTAAGAACTCAATAGTTGGCTCCCTAAAATGCTAACTTAATGACAAGGGTTGTTGTCATGTATCTAATCCTCTGAAGATGACCTAGGATCTACCACTCAATGACTAGTTGCTCAAAGTTACTAGAGTCCACACTTCTAGCAGGTGTTAAGAATCCACTTTTCTATTTTTTATGCAAAAACAAGTATTCAAAATCAACTCATATAAGCTTGGCATGACTATGCTAGAATGAGCACAGTTATGCTTATTTATAAACCTCTGTAGAATAGTATGATTATGCAAAATAAGGGAACAATCATGCTTATGATGAGATATCGAAATATATAGATTACCACAACAATGCAAAATGAGGGCACAACCATGCTCATAATGAGATCCCAGAATATATGGATCAACATGGTCGGGAAAAATGGGGCACACATAATCATGCTTTAAGCACTAGCCCAGATATGATGAATTTATACGACTGTGCAAGTGGGGGTACAATTGTGATTATGATGTAAGCCTAGAATTTATATAAATTTGCATAACCATGCAAATAGAGGCACGATGTACTAATTGAGTTTTTCCATATTATTTTGTATTTTTTATTTTGTTCCCTAGTGTAAGGTAATAGTACAAGTAGGTGTGCTAATCATTGAGCATGCCCGTTGAGAAATTCAAAACCAAAAAGTCATAGAAACGAGACATATGGTATACTTAGAACTAGATGAAAAAAGTGAGTTAGAGAAGTTTCAAAGAAAGTAGTGTAAAAAAAAATATTTTGATCGAGTGACATGTAGGGATGGAAGTGAACAAGGCCGTTTGACAAGGGCTTATGGCTCGGCTCATTTAAAGCCTAGTTAGGCTTGGCTCGTTTAATAAATAAACAGGTTCAGGCTTTTTAAAAAGCCTTTTTAAAAAAACAAGCAAGACCTAGACTTATACAATAGCCTATTTAACCTATTATATATTTATATTTATTTTAATATATTATATTTATATAATATTTATTTTATATTTTATTTACATAATATTAATATATATATATATATGTTTTAGGCCTATTTAATAGTCTTTTTATCTTATAGTTTTTAAGTTTGCAAGCTTTTTTAATTAATTATTTATATAGATTTTAAGTTTATTTATTAATTTTTTTGTAATGTAGGCTTTTAAATAGGCTTACAGGCCTTGTAGGCTTTAAATCAGGTCAAACCTTAACAGAAAAAAAAAGAGCCTTTAACAGGTAACATGCCTAGTAGGTGTATGTGTGTGTGTATGTATGTATGTATGAATGAATGAATGAATTAGTAAGCAAGTTGCTTCCTGTAAGTGTTTGCTTTACGTCATAAGCCTGACTTACCTATACCCAATGGATAGGCAGAGTCATGAGTGGTTAACTAAGGTTCTTCCAGTAGCATAATGGTGTGTTCTTCAGGCGCACATTCCTCGTACTGTTTGATCCTTTGCCTATTTATCTTAAAAGTTTCTCTATTTTCCTTTGAGTTTCAATACTTCATACAAGAGCACCTTGTATACTCTGTATAGGCCACCCCATCTAAACTTTCGGTTTTCCTAGAAAACAAACAGAAATGAGTTATAAACTAATACCATATCACCTATCATGAACTCATGTTTCCAAATATGCTTGTCATCTCTTAGTATTTTTCTTGTATAACCTTGAGCTCTCATATGCTTCCATTATGAGTTGGTCTAACTTATTGAGTTGAAGTATGTGTTTTACTCTTGCATGCTACAAATCAAGATTAAGGAACTTCATGGCCCAGTAGGCCTTATGTTCTAATTCAACAAGAAGATGACAAACTTTTCCACAAACCAGTCTATAAGGAGAAATGCCGATGGAATTGTTGTACATAGTTCTGTAGACCTAGAAGGCATCATCCAATTTCAACGCTCAATCTTTCCAAGATGCTTTTTAACTCTCTATTGAAAATCTATACTTGACCACTAATTTGTGAGTGATATAGAGTGACAATCTTGTATGTGACACCATATTATCTTAAGTTTTTTTCAAACGTCCTGTTTATAAAATGAGTGTTACTATCACTCATAGTTGCTCGAGATGCTCTAAATCTTAAAATATTTTTATTTAAAAACAATGTTACACCCCTAGCATCATTAAGGGGTAATGTCACAACTTCTATTCACTTGAAAACATAATTGACTATAACCAAAATATATGTATTTAAAGATTTAAGAAAGGTTCTATAAAGTTAATATCCTACATATCAAAGATATCATAAATAAGAATATTATTTATGGAAATATTATACTTTCTTGAAACATTGTCACTCCTCTAACAATGATTACAAGATATTACGAAGTTAAAAGTATCCTTAAAGATGGTGGGCTAAAATAAATTGCATTTTAAAATTTTTTGGTAGTTTTATTAGGGACAAAATGATCTCCAACCTCTTTTGAGTGGTAGTGTGTCAAAATAGCACAAGTTTCCTCCTTAGGAACACATATGCTAATCAATTTAAACCCATATATTTTAAACAAATACATTAATACAAGTTTTACAATATTTGAAAAATCTCTTATAATCCTCCTATAGAAGCTGATATGTCTAAGAAAATTCCAAACAACTCTAACATTATTTGGAGGAGGAAGTTTAGAGATTACCTCAACCTTAGTTGGATCAACCTTAATACCTCTATTAGAGATCTTATGTCCTAAGACAATATATTCACTCACCATGAATTAACATTTTTTCTAATTAAGAACAAAGTTGATTCTCTTACATCTTATTAGCACTTGTTCTAAATTTTGTTAACATCCATAAAAACTTCTAAGCAATCCTCTAGCAAGTTAGAAAGATAGACATCATGCTTCTTTGAAAAGTGCTGGGAGAATTACAAAAATCATAGGGCATGTAAAATTAGTTTTCTCTTAATCTTCAAGAGACACAAGTATTTGCATATAGATGGAATATCCATCTAAATAACAATAAAACTCATGACCAGACAATTTTCCAATATTTAATCAGTAAAGGGAAACAAGAAAGTGGTCCTTACAAGTAGCCTCATTTAGCTTTTTATAGTCAATACATATCCACCAGTCAATTACCTTTTTACCATGATTAACTCTTTCTAGTCATTTTTCATAACTGTATTTGTCGCAACCGTAATTCCGACGAGACGACGAACTCGCTAAAATTTTGAAAATGGGAATTTTTATTGGATTATGTGGAGCCGCCAGCAAATTTTTATTTGAGGGAAAAAGATTTGGAAAAAACCTGACTCAAAGAAGAGATTC
This sequence comes from Canavalia ensiformis, assembly GCA_026541065.1. Taxonomy (NCBI): domain Eukaryota; kingdom Viridiplantae; phylum Streptophyta; class Magnoliopsida; order Fabales; family Fabaceae; genus Canavalia; species Canavalia ensiformis. The sequence continues at coordinate 200,281 of JAMKYM010000217.1, forward strand.
TAAGTTCGGGAGTCGGTTACGAATAGGGAAGGTGTTAGGCACCCTATTCGCCCGTTCCGAGGAACGGTACCCTTAAATTGAGTGTGTGATTATTTGAAAATAGTTTGATCCCTTAATTACCATGAAGATAAATCACTTGATGGAGGTTAGCCTGACAGGACTTGATCCTGCTCCTACGTATTCCCCGGTGCAATGGGAAACTCAAGGCTTACGTAGTTCTGGTTTGAGTTGAAGGCTTGACCTTCGAAGTTTGAATTTAAAAGCAAATGCATTGTTTCCTTTTTTGAAAATATTTTAAGGGTGCGATCCCAATCCACCTATGCACAGGGCCCAAGACAACTATGGCTGCACTTGGACCCATCTGGACCTCTCTAAACAACAATGAAAAAGCTACCAATTAGGATTTTTAGGGCCTGTTCACGTGAGATTGAGAATCTTGAAATGATTTTATTTGATTGAAAAAAAAGGAAAGGCAATCCCCAATCCATATATGCACAGGGCCCAAGACAACTACAGCTGCACTTGGACCCATACGGACCTCTAAACAAAGAACAGCAGAAAAAGCTACCAGTTCGTTTTTAGGGCCCATTGTGTGAGATTAAGGAATGCAAAATGGGACTTGATTTAAAACAAAATGAACTTGATTTGAATTTGATGAAATAAAATTGGACTTGATTTAAAATAAAATAAACTTGATTTGAATTTTGGGCTTGAATTAGGCTTCATTTGAAATAAACTTGACTTGATTTGAAATTAAGGAAAAGAATTGCGAACATACTTCAGTAATCAAGCGATAGAAATTTCATTTCAAATCCAAATTAGACAAATAATATCATTACAGAAACTAGAGAGAAAGACAAATAGAACACAGCCAAAATCACCAAAATCAGAGATCATTTGACTAATTAAAAACGAAAATGAAAAACAGAGATGAAGATCAACCTCAAGAACACACAAGATTTTGGCGCCAAAATTTGAATTCAAATCTCAGAATTTTTAAAAAATATTTTTTGGTAGATCTGAAAACTCAAAACCGATAAATTGAAAGATATGGATTATAGGAATAGAAAAAAACAAGTTTGACATAAATCTAATCAGAAATGAGCAAGTTATGCACAAATCAAACAGGCTAGGTTAATTTGTGCACCAAGATGAACATGCTTTGGTAATCAGGCGATTAAAATTTCATTTCAGATCCAAATTGGACATACAATATCATTTCAGAAACTAGAGGAAAATACAAAGAGAACGCAATAAAAATCATCGAAATAGGAGATCATTTGACCGATCAAAAATGAAAACGAAAACCAGAGACGAAAATAAGCTCGGAAATCCGAGAAGAAGCAAGAAACTTAAGCAGAATAAAAGTAGGATCTAACCTTGATTGGAAGGTGATGAAGAACTGGTTTGAAGGCAGAGGTAGAGATTCCCCTAGGTCTTCCCTTCAAAAATTCTGAAAATCCCCTCCCTTAAGTGCTTCTCCTCTCTGCGTTGGTCCCCGATTTCTTCCCAAAAAATGTCAAGAAGCAAAAAAAAAAAAGACCCCTTCTTTTCCTGTTTGTAGGTATATATAGATACCTTCCTTTCTTGGCAAGGGTCAAGCTCTTCCAAAGAGCCAAAGACCAGCCCCCTCTCTCTTAGCAAGGGCCAAGTCCTTTCAAAGGGCCAAAAGCCACCTCCTTTCCAGGAGCCAAAAGCCAACCCCTTTGATTTCAAAATTTTTGTTCCCTATTTTTGATTTTTCCGTTTTTTTTTTCCAATTTTCGTTTTTTACCTTTTTACCTTTTTCGTTTTTTATTTTTATTTTTTATATTTATTTATCATTTTTACTTATTCTTTAATTTCCCTTTTTTTATTATTATTATTTTATTTATTTATTTATTTTCTTTTTTGCTTTCTGTTTTCTGTATTTTCTGCTTTCTGTTTTATATCTTTTCAAATTTTTAATTAACTTGATAATTGCGTCGTTGTGTCTGGACTGTGAGGGCTCTCAGCCACATGGATAGTTCAATGTGCTCATCGAAGCCGAAGTGATATCGATTATTCAAGAATCGATTTTTGGTTAATTTTAACAATTGGGGGCCTCGGACATAATTGAGAGTTTACAGTATTGTCTCTTTTCTTAGGGATAACTTGCACAACACTTACCCAAGAATTGTTAGATATAGGATAGATTATTCCTACATCAGGGAGCTTAATGATCTCCTTCTTAACATCCTCTTCAAGATTTGGGTTGAGTCTCATTTGTGGTTGTTCCCTTAGCTTAAATTCCTCCTCCATGTGGATCTTGTTTATGAAGATTATATCACTTTTGACTTTGATATCATGAATGAACCATCTAAAGACTTCTTTATTTTCTCTCAAGATCCTAAAAAATTTCTCTTCCATAGTTCTTGTAAGATTAATAAAGATAATAACAAGAAGAAAAGAAGGAGGGGAATAAGAATGCATCTTTTATGCTTGAAGGGGTTAAGTTAAAGCATCGAAGGTTCTTCAACTGACTAATTAGGCTTAAAGGTCCTACAATCCTCTATAACATCACATTTGTTACCTTCGTTTATACTTTTCTTCCATTTACCTACCTCCAAGGCTATCAATTCCTTGTTGAAGTCACTTACGATATTATCCTCCAGCATTATAAACTTCTCCATGGTATCTTTTATCAAAACATCCTACATAGAAGGCAAACTCAAAGGGGGTGAGGTTTCTAAAGAGTTTATAATATTACAAGAGTCGAATATTTTTGGATGTTTTAAGGAGTCAAAGACTCTAAACATCACTTCCTCATCATCAAGCCTCAAGATGAGTTTCCTTTGTTGCATATCAATTATGGTCTTTCGATGATCAAGAAGGATCTTGCCAAGATTAATAGTATCTTTGCATTTTTCTCTATATGAAGCATAAGAAAGTTCGTAGGGAAGATGAACTTGTCCATTATCAATAAAATATCCTCCACTATCCCTCTTGATCATGCAATAGTAATAATATTTTCCTTAAACACTACCCCAATGATTATGTAAGGTAGATAGATAAAATAAATATAAAGTATAGAAGATTGTCAACTACTATATAGACAATTAATTGGTTAAAACCTGGGATTCCAACATACCTTTAGATTTAGTTACCTTATGGTATCTTGGGGGATGATGCGATTGTCTATCCCTTAACCAACATATTAACAAGAGTATCCAATTTCTACGATGGATTAAGCATAATAAGGAAACACAATTGGGTAACGATACCACCATTCAACAACATAATGACACAATAATTATTTAAAATATGAGGTTTAAGAAATTACATCACAAGGTTCACCAAAGTTCCATGAATTGGAGATTAATTACACATGATAAAGATTGACCCAAAAAACATCATAACCTGATCCTAAGATAAGAGATACAAAACTAGGTTGCCAATAAGACTAGCTATCAATCCTATAACTGCATCATGAAGAGATTCCTTCCACCAAGATCCTATGAAAGGACACTGAAGAGAGAACTAGGAATAGAGAAGTTAGAAATGGAAAATAGAGAAAAGATAGGGTCGTCCTCAGAGTGTCATCAATTTGAGATAGTAAAGGGTGTAGAGGTATGTGATTCTCCTAAGGTGGATCTTTTCTTTTATAGGTATGGATTAGGACTTTAGTTTTCGTGGATCGGTTGACTTAATTGCTCCTTCAACCATCACGATCGCTTTAGGTCTTCTGCAATACCGTTTAGGATTGACTGTGTTCTTTTGTGTCACTAAGACTAACATGATTACTTGTTTGGAACTTCCCAGCCTTGGCACGAGCATGCTGCATCTAGTTGACACAGATATGCTCAAGTATGCTTGATCGTGTTTGATGTCTAGTCTTGTTGTGGGGCATGTTGAGGGATATTTTTATCTTTCTACGGCTCCCTTGTCTTTTTATATCCTTTTGCCTTCTTTTTGATCCAAAATTTTTCGATTTTCTTATTTGATGATTGTGTGACCATTTATGTAAAAATAAAGAAAATTAGATGGAATTATTAGTGAATAGCCATGAATCATGCAATAATTATGCCTAAATTCTTGCACATAAATTAACAGAATAACATTTATCATTAGGCTTGAGCTCATTCATGCTTAACTTTTTATACATAGATAAAAGCATTAGGTGAATACTAACACCTAAGTCATACAAAGCTTTATCAAAATAGGAATCCCCAATAATACACGTTATAGTAAAACTTCCTGTATCTTTAAGCTTTGGTGGAAATTTTTGAAGGAGAATGGTAGAACGTTCCTCGTTAAGCTTAACGATCATGAACTCCTTATGTTTTTTTTTTCTCAAAATTGCTTTCAAGAACTTTACATATTTGGGCATTTGGGAATGATCTTCACAAAAGGGATACTGATCCTTAATTGTTGTAGGATATCCAAAAATTTGGCAAATCGAGGATCATTTTTTTTTTGTTTCCCTTCAATCTCTGAAGGAATGGTATCCTTGGTTAGTAAGGTTCTACATAGGGTTTCTTAAGGCTTTTCTTTAGTGTCTCCTTACTCTTCTTCCTCTTTTCTCTTGGACTCCCATCAATAGGAGTTGAGAGGTCATCAATAACCTCGCATCTCCAACTTCTTCCTGCTTTTTAGAGTAATCGTATTGGTCTGCTTCTTTAGATTCGTCTCAGATTGGTTCGGAAAGGTTCCAAGTACTTCAATCTTTGCTATAAGATTATTTAATTGTTATTTGATAATTAAATTAAATAATTTAATTTAATTAAATAAATAATTTTTTAATTTGAATAAATTTTATTTTATTATTTACTAGCGCTAAGAATAAATAATATATAACAATATTAAAAAAATTTAATTTAATTTTAAATAAAATTAAAATTTTAAATATGAAATAAATATTTGATCGGATTATTATGGTAAAATTTATGAAAAAAGGATAAGATTATTGCACATTTTCTTATAAAAAAATCACATTAATTTTCTAAATAATTAAAAAATAAGATAAAAATATATTAATAAAAATTATATTTTTATTATATCCATACAAAAATAACTTATAAAAAAGAAATGAGTAAGATAATTCTCATTCAAAGAATCTCTTCTTTTATAAATTTTAAATTTTCTTTAAAATAAAAATAAATTTAATAAAAATATGTTTCACTCGATTAATATGCTAATTGTAAAATTTTAATCTCAATGTGGATATGGATAAATTTTTTGTAATAAATTATTTATTTTAAATAATTATGACACTTATTAAAGGTATTTATTTTAAAACTATTTTATTGAATTAAATTTTAAACACATAATAAATAAGTAAAATAATTTTTTATTCAACCATAATATTTTAAACATCTAGAAATTTAATAAATGCAACCTACTCGTTATTATATCAAAGTAAGAATGTGATATAGAGAGAATATAAGTGAACAATGTGTCTCTTCAAAAGTATACATTTAAACAGATTTTTTTTTTTACTTATTTTAACGTTTTTAAGAGTTTTAAAAGGTACACAGTTATTATTATTGTTATTCTTAAATATTCTAAAATTATAGCATAATTTATTTTAAATTTGTTTGTAAAAAGAAACCCTGCAATGATCACAGAATACCGTAATCGTCCTTCACTGCAAGTTGAATCCACACACTTGACATAGTAAACAGTAACGAGCAACGTGGCCAAAAGAAAATGGTTAAAAACTAAGGGAAGACCTCGAAATGGTTTGCACAGCAATTAACCAAAAGGATAATATGGTAATATCAAAATTAAAAATACAAACTAATTTATGATTCATTTGGAAGGGAAAAACGATGGAGGATTCCATCACTTTCATATTGCTCCAATCTTTTATTTTTTTAACAATATAACAATGGATATTAAATCTATTCCACTCTATACTTTTCTATTCCACTATGTTCATCAAAGCATATATTGCGTGTACATAAAAAGAAAAGAAAAAGAAAAAAAAGATAGTGATATTATGATAATACTTTTGTTTTATCCCCGTTTTATGACTCTTCTAATTATCACTAATTATTTCTTGCTGTATGTGATTTTTAATTTCATAAAAGACTTTTCAAGTCAACCATTGATGATGAAAATTTCGTGCACAGAATCTAGGATGGAAAACTTTACCAAGACGAAATTATTCAAGTCTTCCCTGTGTTTTTCACTTCATTTTCCTCTCACCTTCATGTGAACTCACAGGTACCTTCTTCAAATTGGAACATTTCCACCAACCCTTTTCATGAAACCCTTCATAGAGATAGATCAATGACTCAACGACATACATAGAGGAAGCTCAATTCTCCATTCTACAAAGTCAATAAATATAGAAAAGCAAAGTAAAAGTGTAAGCATGGATGGTAAAGTAGATTGGTCTGAACTTCCCATAGAGCTATGGCCAAAGATCGGAAAATCTCTTGAGAACCACATAGATGTTCTTAGATTTCGTAGTGTGTGTGAGTCATGTAGATCTTCCATCCCTCCCTCTCTTCAAAACGCTCCTTCTTTCCCTATGCAAATACCTCACCCCATCAACCCCTCCACACACACTTTCCTTAACCAATCAACCATTTATCTTATTGAGCCAAGTGATGCAGCCTCCAATAACTCCAACTTGGAGCCTTTGGCACCTTCTTCTTGTTCCAAAGGGTGGTTGATCAAGGTTAAAGAATCCAAAAACCGTCCCTTGAGTTTGCTGAGTCCAATCTCTGACCGCAAAATCTTGCACCCTCTTGGTATTTCTCCCATGTTGTGGAACCTTTTGGACTACAGGGTTATTGAGCTTTGCAAATCGTATACCATTCAGAACACAGGGCGTTTTTCTGCCACTTTGAACAAAGTTGTGTTTTTTCCTAACTCTCCCTGGATTGGCGTTGAGGATTCTATGGCTTGTTGTGTCTTTTTGGAAGGGAAGTTGGGGTTCATGAAACATGGTGATAAGAAATGGACCCTTGTGGATGACCAGAACTTTTTCTATGATGATGTGATTGTGTTCAAGGGTCAATTTTATGTCACTGATAAGTGGGGAACCATTTCATGGATTGACACCTCTTCCTTGAAGTTGGTACAGTTTGCCCCTCCTTTGTGTGGTGTTGGAAACAAGAAGCATTTGGTGGAGTCATGTGGGAGTCTCTATGTTGTTGATAGGTTCTATGAAAGTGAACCAAGGAGAAGAAACTATGTTGGAAGACCTGATCGTGATGCTGTTGTGGATTACTTCAGAGTTTATAAGTTGGATGAAGATTGGGGTACTTGGGTTGATGTCAAAAACTTGAGGGATAGAGCATTTATTTTGGGTAATCGTTGTAGCTTCTCTGTTTCAGCTAAGGACTTAACTGGGTATCAAGGAAATTGTATCTACTTCACGGATGCTTTTGATGTTCGTGTCTACGACTTGGATGACCGTAGCATACTTACCATTGATTTTGATCCCTGCATTGACAAGTCTTTGTGGTCTCACCCTTCTTGGATGACAATTGGAGGACAAAACCAGTTTCGGTTTAATTGAGTTTAAAGGTATATTATACACTTCAATTTCTCTTCCTTTTGTGTTTGTTTTAGTAATGTGGTGTGCATCTTATCTGTCATATGTGCATAACTGGCTTCTTGGTGATGTTCACTGAACTTTCCTTCCATGTCTTCAAAAGCTCATTGATTTGCATAATAATAATAATAATAATAATATATTCATGGAGACTTCAATAAAGTTCATTTATTTATGCTATTGGAGCTGTAACAATAATGACTTCATTCAATCAAAGCCTAGAAAGTATTTGATTATGGTAATTGGATATTGTAATGGTTCAACCCTCTATGAATACATTAGGCTGCTTTGATCACTTCGCTGATGTGTGCTTTATTGTTGTGACAGTTAAAAGCGTCTAGTGAAGGATACCTCTCCATGAATAAATGCAGAGTGCAGAGTGCAGAGACATTACTAGTTAGCATGCTAATGGAGAGTTAATCTTGAATTGTTCAAAATCTCTTTGGTTGCTGAGTAATTATTGGTTCATTTGCTGAATGACTAGTGTCACAAGTTGTTTGAGATGAAAAGCTTGACTCACTGGATCACCTTTGTTCTCCATGATCTGCTCATTTCATTTTGTATTTATGACAAGAATCAAGAACATAATAGTGATGATATTTGTTGCACTTCCAGTAATATAATGAGATTGGGTTGTGTAGTCTGAGGATGGAGCCTATGCAGTTCATTATGGTACACCATTCTACATGTTCACATGCTTCAATCAAGCATGTTTTTATCTTGATTCATGATCAGCTGAGGATTGAGTTTTCAATGCACATAATTATTATATACTCTGCTGGATCTTCCCTTGTAGTGGCATGCTAATAAATTAGGTTGATTCTATCTTCTAGATTATCTGGTTTGAATGTGTCACAAAACAGTTAATACATATATGAATTAAGTCAAATGACACCCCTTTTATGGTTAGTGGATCTAACCAGGTAATAAAAACAAAGAAGTCAAGAAAGGCAACAACATATGTTGAAAGATGGGGACATCCAAGAAAGGTTGTGACCAAAGTTTGTCATCACATGTCAACTGAGTTTGATTCCCTGAGGACACCTGCATCATGATGTCTCACTATAGACTCTTGAGGGTAAAAATGGATGATAAGAGTTGCATCACTTATTTGCAAAGTCTAATTTACTCAGCTTCTATAAAATTATGTTTATTATGAGTCACAACACAAATCTTTTCTCCATTGTGTAGAAGGACTCAAATAAAAGATTATTTATATTTAGTTTTTATGATTTTTTTAAAGTTAGATTTAATTTATTTTAATAAATTTTAATTTTATATTTATTAAATAATTTTTTAACTTGTTTCAATAATTTTTATGATTAAATTTATGATATAAATTCTATTGAATTAACATTTAACTAGGTTATTTGTCGGAAAACATTCGTGCTTGGATTTAAGTTGTCGTTGTGTCAAATTTATATAAACCAGTTTGATTCTAAATATTCCTTTATATGAATTAATTTATAATATTAAATTAAAATAAATTATAATTAAATGATCATAATAAAAATATTTTAAAAAATTATCAAAATTTTTATAATAATAATAATAAATATAAGTTGATTTAATCTAACTTAAATTAATGTAAACAATTATGTTCAATTTATTTTAAAAATGAGAATTTAAATTAAAAAATTTAAAATTGATGGATAAAAATTAAAATTTAATTATTTTAAAAAAATTTAAAAAATATATTTAAATCTAAAATAATTTATATATCAATATATTATTATTTATTAAATGTAAAGAATTTTTTCTAATTTTATGTACATATTTTTAATACTTTTATTTATAAATAATGGTTAATATTATATAATTTTAAAAAATATATATTTCTGTTAAAAATTAAAAAATTATTAGTTAGTTTTATATATATAATTAAAATTTATTTACATAAATATCAAACTTTAACAGTTATATTAATTTAATAATTATTTATAAAATGTAAAATTCATTAATTTAGCATTAAATTATATTATAATATTTATATAATTATATATATTAAATTTTAAAAATTTATAAATATATTATTCAACTATTGATATTAATATATATTTAAATAATATATTAATCATTAAAATAAATTTATTCAATAAAGTATTTATTAATTATTATTTTATATAAAATTTTATATATATAATCTATTTAATAAAAATTTTAAATTAACTATTAAATTGATAAATTTTATATTTTATATAATTTTTTAAATATTGTTTGTTTTTAGAAAATGTTCCTTACGACAAGTTTAATTTAAGTCTACCCGTGGGAGAGACAAGAAAACAAATTGATTTAACGCACAGTCCAAACAGGTAGAGTGCTCATTGCAACAGCGATTGATTGTATGTATTGTTTCCCTGTAGTCTACACCACAATTTCAATTTTCAACCGAAAATGACGCTCTATTGGTCTCTGTTTGTCACATTAGTAAACTTGCAAACTTTTAACATGAACAAAATAAAGAGCGTTAACCACTGCCTTTAAATCTAAGTAAACATTTAACTTTTTTATTTCAGAAATTTAAGTATGAACGTATTAGTTCTTAGTTTTTTTTATCAGCAAAGGAAAATAGTTTAAAATTAAGCCGGAACCAAGGGGAATTAAAATCTTCCAAGTCATATACACCTACCTATTTTCAACTCTGTTTTTAATATTTTTTAATTTTTAAAACATGCAATATGGTGAAAATGCATTCCAATGCAACTTGTATGTGTTACTTTGTGGAAAAAATATTATGAATTTCATATTCCTTTATGTTATTCTTTTTAGGTTTTATGATTACTGAAAAATTTAACTTTTGATAACTTTGGAAGAAAGATTTTTACCCAGATCTTGAGAAAAGTTTTTTTTTTTTTTTTATCAAATGGTGGAATATGAAACTTCTATTTTGTAACACAACAACAACAATCGTATATGCAAATGCAATTTTCAATGAGACGTATCTCGAAAAATTTTAGAAAAAAGAAAATCGTAGATGCCATACACAACTGTTTTTTTTTTCTAAATATAAAATTAAATATATTTTTAATTTTTATAAATATAATTAAATTGTTTTAATCCTAAAAATATTGTTAGTTTTAATTTTTATAAAAATTTAAAAAATAATCTTATTTTTATTTTTTAATAATGTATCATATGTTTAAACATGGCATATTACATCATATTATTAATATTAATATAACATGATTAGATGCATACTAAACACGACAAAAAAAATTAATATAATTCAAAAAAAAAAATAAATAATGGCAATTTTAATTTTTAATTTATTTATTTTTTTATAAATATATATTTGTCAATAATTAACTATCGAAAAGTATTTTAATAACATTTTAAATGATACAATTGATAAAATTTAATATATTTTATATTAATTTATATAACTGCAAAAAAATTTATAAATTTTTTTTATGAATGATGATAAAGATCATATTTTAAAATAAATTATAAAACTAAAACTGATAGTTTTTTAAAAAATAAAAATAATTTAGTTATATTTACAAAAACTAAAAACATAATTAAAAAAAATGAATATCATGAATTAAAATATAATATTATTATTATGTTAAAATAAAAATATAAGTTGTGTATAATATTGATGAAGCACATGCATATATTTTTTTAAAAAAATTCTAATACATTGTAGATAGTATCCTTCATTTATACTAGTTTTAAAAGTTTAAAATTTTTGTTATTTTAGAAATTTTGGTATGGAATTTTATTATTTGAATAAAAATTCTACAAATATGATAATTATGTATGTGATATAATATATTTTTTTTATTTTTATAAAGAAAATAAAAAAAAACAAAAGTAGGAAAGAGAAAAATTAAATTAAATTTTTTTATATTAATGTATGTTATTAATGCTTACACACTAACTAATTTAAAATGAATAATATATATATATATATATATATATATATATATATATATATATAAACAGCTAATAAATTAATTAAATAATATAAAAAAATTAAGTTTGATTAATACGATAGGTTAATAGTTCTTATAAATCGGAGAATGAATGTTAATGACTTCTAGCTTAAGAAAAAATCAATGAAAAAAAAAAGATTATAAAATTTTAATAAAAATGTTAGCTATTTAATGATTGGTAGATATAGACAGAAGATGAAATAATTTGATTTGAAGTTTCTCTTGAACAACATGATAATATATATCAATATGCTTTGTTTGCTCATCAAAGATTAAGTTGGCAGTAATTTGGTGAGTCAATTGGTTGTCACAATAAAGATGGTTGGTGTAATGAAAGGAATGAAAAAATCTTGAAGGAAAAAGATTAACCATTGTATCTCACAAATTGTAGAGGCAAGAGCATGATATTTAGTTTCAACAGATGATTGAGACACAATAATTTATTTCTTTGATTTCCAAGAGATAAGGGAGTTCCCTAAGAATATGCTATGACTAGTAATGGATATCAAAGTATCATAACAAGCTACCTAATTAGAATCACTGAAGGCTTTAAGTTGGAGAGGATATTAGTAAAAAGAAGATTCCTTATTCAAGTGTTCCTTTGATATATCACAGATCCTAAATAATATCTTTATACTGGATAATGGTAGAAAAGTCATAAATTATGATAATTGTTGCACAACGAATGAGAGGTCTAGTCTACTGGTAGTCAAGTAAAGAAGTTTGCTAAATAACTTTCTGTAAATAGTGATATCAATACAAGGATTAGAATCAATTTGGAGAAGCTTATCAATCTTAACCATAAGAGTTGTCACACGTTTACGTGCTAAGAGTCTCATTTTAGATAATATGTCAAGAACATATTTTCTTTGATAGATTATGATGCATTTGTAAGATCTAGCAACTTAAAGGTCAAGAAAATACTTGGATGGTCCAATATCTTTGGTTTTAAAAAGGATTTCCAAATGGTTCTTAACAAACTAGATCTTTTGACGATCATTACTAGCTAGGAGGATGTCATCCGCATATATTACAAGTGCAGTAAACTATGAATTGGATCTCTTGGTAAAAAGAGAATGATCATTAGATTGATGATATCCTAAGTCTTATAGAAAATAGAAAACTTCACGAACCATTAGCAACTAACCTATTTTAAACCATAAAGAGACATATGAAGTTTACAAACTTAGTTAGGCTTGTCAAAAGCTACTCCTTGTGAGATGGTCATGTAAACTTCTTCATCAACATCTCCATGTAAAAAAAAGAATTGTTAACATCAAGTTGTTCTAGAATCTCATTTTTGCAAGCTATAATAAGGAAAATTTTCATCATAGATAGTTTAGCTATAAGAGAAAAAGTGTCAAAGTATTCTAACCCTATAATTTATGCATAATCCTTAACAACAAGATGAGCCTTAGCTAAATGACAGTAGTCACAAAATAATGCAAAATTATATGTCACATAAGGAAAATGTTTACAAGTGTTATGTAAAATAGAAATTGAAAGATGTCCATAGATTAGAATCACAAACAAATGTATTGAACTGATCCTAGGATATTGTTAATTTTTTTACCTAGGAGTGCTAAATATGTTTGGTTGTTTGACAATATACATACCATTTTTGGATAAAGCACACTCCTAAATATCTTCATGATCTACGTTGCAATGCTCTAACCTCTACTACATCTCTTATTGATTCAAAGATAAAGTACCCTCTATCTTCTATTTTATCTTTTCCTTTTCTGTCTGCATCACAACTTCATTACACTTTATCCATTTGTACTCGTATTGAACTACAAACCTATAATCAAGTTACTCTTATACAATATAGAAAAAACAACTGTAAAAAATAAAATGAAAAAAGATAAAAAAAACTAAATTTTTTATATATTGATATATATATATTATTAATACTTATAACGGAAAGATAATATATATATATATATATATATATATTTTTTTTCTTCTTGTAATGTGAAAGAAAACTTACAAATATAAAATTCAAACTTAGTTCTTTTGAAGAAGAATATAAAGCAAATAAGAAAACTGCTTCAAATCAATGTACCTAAAGATATCAATCTCTAGGCATACAAACTTGCTAAAAGACGAGAAAAAATGTCATGAAACTTGCCTCAGGAGAATACATTAAGTATAAAATAATGAAGTCTTATGTGCAGAACAACATATTAAGAAAATGTGGGAAAAAAAAACATTTTCATATGGTATTTAATAACGGCTAGAATTTTGCGTTCCGGATCGTTGAAATACAAAGAGATGGAGCAAAAGTATACCTTTTATCATAAAATTCAAGAATCCAGGGTTATAGAAGAATTGAGGAGGATGACAAATGACAAAACGGTTGAAGTAGATAATATACCTATTGAGGTATTGGGAAAGGTATTAGTTGAATTACAAAGTTGTTTAACTAGATTGAGATCCACGGCAATGCCGAATGAGGGGAGGAATTGTACCTTAATCCCTATTCATAAGAACAGGGGAAATATACAAAACTGCGCAAATTAAAGGGGGACCAAGCACGAGTTTCATTATGAAGTTATTAGAAAAGGAAATTGAGAAAAATTAAGACAAAACACTTCCATTACTGAATATACTTGTGTCGTTTAATGGAAACATCTAATGGACTAAAGGGATTTGCGTATGTTCTTTATTGACTTGGAAAACACATGATTAGGTGCATGTGGAACCGCTAATTCTGTAGCTTATTGTAAAAATGTAGCATTATTATCCACAATGATAATCGTTTATAGGGGTAACATTCAATTTAAAAATATGCGAATAAGTGTAATGCTGAAAACGCGGGTTGCATATCTTAATTCTTTCAGATTACTTTCTTCTAATGTGGAGATGTCACATTTTATTGTTTCCATACGGCAAACCAGGGTGCTCTGTTCAGTTCGCTTTGGTATAAATTGCTGGAGAATAATTGTGTAACAAATGTTTCTTAAACATCTTTTTAGCCAATTGCATTACTGTTTACATTAAGTCGCCTGGTAATCATAATTGCAAACAAAATTGATTTATTTTATGAACAAAGTTAAATTCAGAGCAGGAATTAATAATTTATTTATTTCAACTTGAAATAAATGTGCAATACTCCTATAATTTATTTACCCCTTGACAGGGGATTGTAAAATGGCCAGGAAACAATCGAACTTCCCATCAATCACAATGAGTTAGCAAAACAACATATCAACACAGTTTATTGAGAAAGAGTCTTAAGGCAAGGGGATAGTAAAATGGTAAATAGCATAGCAACAGTTTAATGAAGGAAGATTTTAGAGAACAATGTTGCAAAAGGGAAAAGGAGGCAGATATTTATCTGAAAAGGGGGTGTTTTTAACGGGGGGTCAAAAGGAAAATAAAGATTCAAATCTTGTGCGATTACAAATAACATATACATTTGCATTAGGATTTTGAAGAATTAATGTGTTTCAGCATAACCTTGGCAGATTCATTAGCAAAGTATTTCTGTCTAAGCATTACATATGGGTACCCAATAAATGATAAAATGTGGGCAGGCTTTGACAAAGAAACTATTTCATACCACACTTGATTGTTTTCATCAATCTCAATTGAAAAGCGCTCTTCCCCTGCCTGTTGCCAAAAAGATAACACATTTAAATTGATCAGGGCTTTTTCATTTTTTAGTGGTTTTGTTCTCTAAAAGCTCATATACAAAGTATTAATCAAGGGTAAGACAAACTCATTGAAACCATTTCCACAATGATTAAAATATTAAAATTTAAAAAACATTTCAGGTTCTCCATAGTTGTGTACTTCAGCATGCACAACGGATAAATAAGCTCGTAAATATATAATATAATCAAGCATGAGACGAACTCATTGACAACAAAAACAATGATCATTCCGAAGTGAGGAACAGTATAGAGTTTGCTTTCTCTCACAGCATACCACCATTAAAAATAAGTATGCTGGAGACCGCAGAAAGAAACATACTACATTGGGCTATAATTGTAATTTTTTAAATCATACACTCGTGACTCTCCAATTTGTTATTCAGAACTTCCGAGAATGAATGGAAAGCCTTGAACCCTTACAGGCATATAATATCAAGGGCATGTACAAAAGCAAAACCACTTGATAACCCATTCAAAAATTTAAGTTAAATTTGAAGATCACATAGAAGTTTGTGATTCTGATAAAATAATATGAACACCATATTCAACAAGGATGACCATGATGAGTGAAAAGTCATATTCCATTGAATTTTTTCCATCCAAAAGTCTGGAAAAGGCTTATAATCATTTAGCACTAATAATTATAATTACTTATCATTCCTAACTTCAATATGCTCAAGAAAATGGACAAACACTATTTATTCATTAAGAACGCTAAATAAGAAATCATTCTCCACCTGTTGAATTTGAAAGGATCGTTTCAGGTCTCAGAAATCTATTAGAATAATTTACATTTATTTCTCATAACTTGTCAATTTATCGGACAAAGCTATAAGGGGATTTGATAAAAACTGAGCAGGGTGACCCAACATTCACGGTGTAGGTTATATAAAAAAGTTTTAAAATAATAGAAAAGATAAAATAAAAGATTCAATAATGTAATAGGAACAAATAGTCAACTAATGTTGTAGAGAATGTGACATGCTACATATATCTCTTGACAAGTCCACATGGCAACAACCTAGCACAAATTGGAGACTTTTCTTATTTTGAAAATTTCTTATTTAGTTGAATAGAAATTCTAATTTATCTTTCATTGTTCATAAAAGAGCTATTTATCCTTGTACAATCACTAATATAAAAAAACTATAAATAACAATCCTAATAGAATTCTTCAATATCTAGTACGAGGAAATTATAACATATCCTAATAGAATCTATCTATAAATTTGATTCAAATCCTCAACATAATCTTAATTAAATCTGAACAAATCTTAGTCAAATAATTTTAACAAATCCTAACAAATTGAAAATCGAATCAATTAAAAATTAACACAAATCCTAATAAAATAAATAAAATATCTTCTTAAATTTTGTAATTTTTTGTTGATGAGATCTTCTTTATGCTCTTTTTATTGGAAATGCATTCACATGAATTCCATTTGTCTCTAGTATCTTTTTTGCCTTACTCTTATCAATGAGTCTTCTATCAAAGTTAACCTTTTCTCTATTTAGAATTGATCATATAAGATGGTATCTAAATTCATATCAGGATTGGGGGAGAGGTGCAAGGAGGGAAGACTTATACCATGCACATTGCTGAGTTACTAGATTGCATGTGGATTTGGGTAAAAATATTTCGATGTAAGACCTTACAAATAGGATGATCCATAAATAAATCTAATCATATAAAATTGGGTAAGTTTTTGTACGTTGAAGTTTACTCTGTATAAATTTAATGTTAATAATGTCAAAGCAAACAAGTTTTTTACTTGCATCAAATGATTTGTTGCCACATTATTTGATGTGTTTCATATCTCATGTAGTTGACATAGTCATAATTATTAAATGACATGTTAATACAACATAAGCCTTATCCCAACAGGTGAGATCAGCTACACAGGTTATACGATGTCATTGGACTCGATCAAACATCAAAATTTCTGAAATATTATTTACCACAGGATCTCTCTTAATAATTTCCTCCAAAATCCTTCTTGGCCTCCCTTTACTCTTTTTCACAGGATTATGCACTATACAAGATTGCACCAGTTTGTATACTAACAGTACATTCAAATTAAATTCTTATATCATTATCCGACATAATTAAAGTATATAGGCTTATATACACTACCAAACAGAACTTAAATTGGCTTCTACAAGAATACAAATTTATTGAGAAGCATTGACTTAAGTCAAGGTATAATATAAATTTAGGCTTAAATACGTTTTTAGTCATGATAAATATAACAAATTTTGTTTATAGTTCATGTAAAATATGTTTTTATATTTGCATCCCTGTCTTTTTTTCAAACTTTTGGATCTGGTCCCTACTATTAACTTGCTATAAAATATTTGTTGATTTTGACTAACTGATAACTCGTCGCATATATAAATAAAAAACCACATGGGAGAGTTTAACTAAACATTTGTTGGTCAAGTTAATAAATATTTAACGGCAAGTTAACAACAAAGATCAAACAACAAAAGTTTGAAGAAGTCAAGAATGAAAACAGGGAAAAATGTGACAAGGACCAAAAATAAAACTCACCATATTTACAGGAATTAAAAATATTTAATTTAATTTAAATCAGAAAGTATCTTCAAATATTCAATTAGGTTCCATAATGTAAAGAGGAAGAGGAAAAGAAAAGTAGCAGGATGGGAGAAAAGGCAGTAATTACTGACCAGCAAGTGACCATGAAGTGTTCCACTTCCAAAACCAAAGGTGGATGCACGGTTTTTGGCAGTGCGAGTTTCATTTACATACACAACCTGAAGAGGCATCATGAGCCATGGGAGGAACTCCTTGACACAAACACAAAACTTTACTCCTTGTTGAATTGGTGTTTTTGGATCAACAAATGCCCAATTCAATCCAAAATGCCTGCAAGGAATTTTCCCATATTAACATTTTAAATTTTGCACACAACTTGGAAGGAAAAAAATTTCTTTTAAGTGAGCTTATATTTAAAGTGAAAAAAAAAATGTATTTACTTATGAAGAACTTTTGGAACCAAAATTTTTAAATTTTGAAAAAAAAAAAATCCTAAAGTACTAGCTGACAAAGTGAACCGTAAGATGCTTGGGTTCTAAGAGCCTTGAAACAAGGGAAAATAAGACAATTACAATGACCAAGGAAATCCTTTGATTCTATCCATTCAAGGAAGAAAAAAGCTCAAATATTAAGGCCAAGCGATACTATCCAACCTCAAAACTATTAAGAGTCTGAAAATTCATCAAGTAACACTTTTTCTGAAACTGTATAGCTTGCTAATAAGTCTATTAACTTAGAGTTAAATCAATCTAATCTTCCTATAGCTATCCGAAAAAGGGGTCAGGTCCTGTACAAAATATCCTATCACTAATTTTGTGTCAAATGATAATTTATCACCTTTAGAGCTTTAATTTCAGAACTGACCAAAGCCAATATACCAAGAGATACACATTCTACTCTAAAGGTTCCATAATGGAAGAATGTTATCTTGGAAGAGATGAGAGCTCAAGAGAAGAACCAAATCTAGAAAATGGTGGATTTGCCCAAGAAAAAACAACTATGGATTGCAAATGGGTTTTCACAATCAAGTATAAAGCATATAGGTTGATTGAAAGATACAAAGCCAACTTAGTGGCCAAAGGATTTATCAAGACATATGGGGTAAACTATATGTAGACCTTGGCATCTGTTGCAAAGTTAAATACAATCAAAGTTCACTTATCCTTGGCAACCAATCTTGACTGGTCACTACAACAATTAGATGTGAAGAATGCTTTCTTAAATGGAAAATTGGAAGAAGTATATATGGATCACCACCAAGTCTTGAATCACACTTTAACCAGAAAGTTTGCAAACTTAAGAAGTCATTATATGGATTGAAGCAGGCCCCTAAAACTTGGTTTGAGAGGTTTACTTCATTCATAAAAAAGCAAGGGTATGTGTAGTGCCAAAGTGATCACATTATGTTTATAAAACACTCTTGAAAGAAAATTGGATGTATTGATTGTCTATGTAGACAATATAGTTCTCATAAGGGATGACTTGCTCGAGATGAGCAAATTGAAGGAATCCCTGGTTGTTGAATTTTAAACCAAGGATCTAGGACCTCTAAAATACTTCTTGAGAATGGAGGTTGCATGATATACAAAGAAAATTGTTGTTTCCCAAAGAAAATACAAATTAGACCTTCTCAATGAAACTAGAATTAGTGGATGTAAACTGAAACTCTGATTGACCCTAATAAGAAACTTGGAAACAACCAAGAAAGTGCCCCAATGGACACTTCTAGGTACCAAAGGTTGGTAGGAAGATTGGTTTATCAATCTCATGCTCATCCTGACATTGCATTTGTTATACGTTTGGTAAGTCAATTTATGCACTCTTCTCATGAAGAACACTTAGATGCAATCTACAGAATCCTAAGGTACTTGAAGAGTGCACCTAATAGAGGGTTGTTTTTTAAGAAGATTGGACAACAATTGTTCTGTCCAAAAGTTGCTAATAAAAATTTGACCTTTATCTGAAATAATAGTGATTAGGAAACCATGTAAACAAACAATTTTCTTGAGGAAAATTCCTGCTATGTCACAAGTTGTAAAAGAATGACTTAAAACTAGGAAATGAACATACTTAGTGAGTCTATCAACCATCACCATTATCCTATCCTTAGCCTGTCCTTTAGGAAAACTTTCCATAAAATCCATGGATATGTCTAACCAAACCTATGTAGGCACTGGTAAGGGCTGTAAAAGCCCTGCAAGGGATAAGGCTTGGTATTGGGTTAAATATGTTTTTAGTCCTTCTAAAATACTTAAATTTTGGTTTGGGTTCTTCAACTTTAAAACCTTTGGTTTAAGTTCCTTATTTTATAAAATGCCTTGATTATGATCCTTAACATTAATTTAAGTTATATTAAATCAAGTTAGATTAATCATTATTAGACAAAATTTTGATCATTTTATGGAATGTTTTGATTATAGTCTTCTAATCATGGTTAATCTATTTTGATTTAATATAACTTAAGTTAATATCAAGGATTATAATCAAGGTATTTCAAAAAACGAGGGACCTAAACCAAAGGTTTTAAATTTGATGGACCAAAATCAAAATTTAAATATTTTAGAGGGACCAAAAACATATTTAACCCCTTGTATTTATTCTACTGACAAACCTCACAAGCATACTACTAAATATCCTTCTTCATACCTTCCCAATAAACAAACGCAAAGATTCTCTTATAAGTTCTAAAGAATCCTGAGTGCCCTCCCATTACTGAGTTATGAAATTCGAAAAGTATTAGAAAATCCGTGAAAACCCCTTTGGTAGAACTACCTTCCCATGATATATTAGTTTGTCATTCTGCAAGAAAATTCCTTGTGTGTCTAAGGGTCCTGTAAGAGGTCTTGGATAACATTACTCAACCTTAGATCAAACTTTACCTCATCAATGCACTCTTCCAAGTCATGAAATTGAACAATGGAGATGCCTATATATGTCATTTTCCTGGAGAAATCATCAACTACTCCATTTTCATAACCAGGTTTATACCTTATTTTAAAGTAAAAACCAATCAATTTAGAGGTCCATTTAAATTGATCCTCCTCCCATAACCACTAATTGTTCAGAAACTTCAGACTTTTTAGATCTATATAAATAATGAAATGTCTGTGCATAAGATAATGCTTCCATTTTTGCATTACCATGACAATTGTCATTAACTCCCTTTCATAAACGGATTTCATTTGAGCCTTATTTGACAATGTTTGACTGAGAAAAGCTACTGGTTTGCCCTCTTGAAATAAGATTGCCCCCAAACCTTTATTAGATGCATCTATTTCTATTATAAAGGCCTTGTAAAATCTGGTACTGTAAGTGTTAGTAGTTTTGCCATTGCTGTCTTAAGAGTATCAAATACTTCTTAGGCCTCCTTATTCCATTTGAAGTTGTCCTTCAGAAGTTGGGTTAGAGGTTTGGCTATTCTACCATAATACTTGACAAATCTTTTTTAATACTCTGTGAGGCCTAAAATCCCTCACAATCCAACTTCCTCGGATCAGTTGCCACCCCGAGCTGAAATAATATGACCCCAAGTATCCACTAGTTTTTTACCGAAACTGCACTTTTTTATATTGGCAAATAGTTTATGAGCTCTCAATATTTGTAGTACCAATTGAAGATGCTCCTTTTGGTCCTCCATATCTTTACTGCATACGAGTATGTTGTCAAAGAATACAAAGACAAATTTCCTCCAATAAGCTTGCTGAACCTCGTTCATGAGTGATTCAAAAGTTGAGGGAGCATTGGTTAACCCAAAAGACATCACCACAAACTCATAGTGCCCTTCGTGAGCCCTAATGGAAGTTTTGGAAACGTCTTCTTCCTTCATTCTGATTTGATGATATCTAGATCTAAGGTCCAATTTAGAAAAGATAATGGCTCCCCCCTAATTCATCCAGCAACTCATCAATTATGGGTATCGAAAATTTGTCCAGGACTATGACTTTATTTAAAGCTTTATAGTCTACACAGATCCATCCTCCATCCCTCTTTCTAACAAGGATGATTGGGCTAGAATATGGGCTTACACTAGGCCTAATGATGCCTACATTTAACATATTAGCCACTAATTTTTCTATTTCAGTTTTCTAATAGTGAGGGTATCGGTATGGCCTTATATTTGGAATTTCTACTCCCTCCTTCAATACAATGACATGATCTTGTCTCCTTGATGGTGGCAAATCTTGAGGTTAATACCTCCTCGTATCCCTTAAGAATTTTCTTAGTTTCCTCTAGAATTATGTCTTGAGTTTCAGGTTTCTTAACCAATTTCTTGCACTCCAAGAAAAATCCTTGGCCTTCATCTTGTGGGGCCTTGCACAGCTTTAAAAGAAGCTGCAACTTTGGACAATTATCTTGGTTCTTTTAGGAGTAGGGATCTTCAAGGTGTGTTCCCAAAAGTTGACTCTGATTTCTCCCAGCCTAGCTAACCATTCCATCCCCAAAACCATGTCCACTCCCCTTAAGTCAAAAATGAAGAAATCTTGTTGAATCTTGACCCCTTGAATTTGAAGTACTAGCTATCGACACATCCCTTTACATTTCATTTTTCTTCCATCACCAACCTCAACTGTTTATGTTATTGTTTCAGTCATGGGTAGCTGTTTTTCAAGCACCAACTCAAAGGACACAAAGTTATGGGATGTTCCACAATTTACCAACACCATCACCTTCTTTCCTTCTAGTCTCCCCCACATTTTAATCAAGTTCTTGGAAGTTAACTCCTATATGTTGTACATTAACAATTGTAATTCCTTGTACTCTATGTTTTTTGAATCTTGGACCCTCCCTTCTTCTTCTCCTTCAATAGGTTCCTCTTCTAAGATTAATACATGTAATTGTTTATTTTTACATGCGTCTAGGTTCAAATTTCTCATCACATCTAAAACACAAGCCTTTTCTTGTTTCTCTTGGAACTCAACATCTATTAATTTTCCGAACCCCCTTCCTCTAAAAGATTTAGCGGTTGTAACACTATTGGATTCTATTGCAGAATTGACCCCTTTGCTGCCTGTTTATCCCTGGTTCTTGTTTCCCATCTCCTATGTCTCAATTCTTGCAGCAGGAACACTTGTATATGAACTATTTCCCTTATTATTCAAAGAAACCCCTTTTTCAGCAACAAATTCTTCTCATCAATTCTTTAGGCATAATCCATTAATTTAGGTAGGTTACCTAGCTGATGCAACCTTAATTATGCTTTAATTACATCTTTCCAACCAATTCAAAAAATTCCCTTTTAAGTATTTAGGATCTGTCCCCTTAAATGGTCCTACATATAATTCAAATTGTTCTCTACATTTCTCCACTGAAGCTATTTGTTTAAGCCCCATCAACAATTCATATGGGTTTTGCATCATAGAAGGCTGAAAACCCCCTTACCGGAGTTGTTCAAAAATCTTCCCAAAAACATGATAGATATCCCTTGTTAGTTAGGCTTCGGTTTTACAATATATAATTAGTTAGGTTAGTTGTTAATTTCTTTTAGTTAGTTGGGTTGAGATAGAGAGATATCAAGATAGTTTGCCTATAAATAATAGGGGAGGTTCAAAGAAAGGGATCTAGTCAATTTGTGAGAGAATAGGGGCCTCTAGGCATTGGGAAAGAACCAGGTCTCTCGAATACTTGGACTGTACTACTATTTTCTATTAATAAATAGTGTCTTTCTTGTAATTCTAATCTAGTTCCTTACAGAACAATTCTTGGTACAAAGTTCCAACCATTGGAACCATATGGGGGCTATAACATCCATATCCACCATTGCTGCTTGCAACCTTCCTTGCTCCAAGATCTTTTAAAAATCAAAATATCTCTCTCCACTCAATTAACCCAACCATATGCATCCTCTCCAAAAAATAAGAAAATTTCTAATTTCCTCCATCAGTCTTCAATTAGGTCAGGACTTGATTCTGTTTTTGTTCTAGAGTTTCTTTTAACTTCATTAAGATTGCCTCTAGGAGCATTACTAGAGTGTCCATCGTTCTGGGTATTACGATTGAGGTTTTCCTATAGTTTCTCGAACCTTTTCTTGGCTTCTTGCGTATCTTCCTTGAGCTTCTTTAGGAGATTCTCAAAATCCTTTCCTATGATTTCTAATCAACCTTCCATCCTAGTGTTCACCATGAATGGTTGCCCAGTATCTTGAGCTCTTGATACCAATTATAAGGAACTAGTTCATAACAGGGAAAAAAAAAGTAGGAACAGAGAAAGTACAAGAAGAATGAATCTTTATTGAAATCCTCAACTGAAAAATAGATCACCTAGCTGAGAAGAAGTTACAAGAATAGGTGCAGGATGTTTGAGAGCTCGATGTCTTCCAACCAAATACCAATTCCTCACTAACTTCCGTATCCCTCCTTTCTCTGATTTATTAACTTCCTCCTCCTTATTACAAGTGATTCAGTTATTATAACTGTCAATTTTACTAAGGCTATTCTAATCTTTTAGGCCTATGAACTAATGGGCTATTCTATTCTTTTGGGCCTAAGCCTTTTTTCCTTCTACCCTTTTTTACATAAATTTTCGTAATGGAAGGCTTGTTATTAACAGGTGTGCTAAGATGTCTCATTAACTAGGAATATAGTCAAAATACTCCTTACGAGGCTTAAGGCATCCCTCTTCTCACTTAAGCAAGCTTTTGTGAGTAGGTTAAATCTAATTCTCTAATATGGTATCAGATCCTATCTAGTTAATGTTGCACCACCCACAATGTCCAGTCATGCAAACTTGTTGTTCTTAAAGCAATAAGACACATAAACAAGAGGGAAGAAAGCTATTGGAGTGGAAGATGCATATTTCCTTCATTTACAGCTGTATTTATAGTGCTAGGAATAGCAAAAATCAGCTAATAACAAACTCCAAACAAACTAGCAACAAAATAGCAAAAAGATAGCAACAACCTAGCAACTTATTTGACCAAAACTTAGTCAAATCTGAAAAAACAGAAAATAAGAAAAAACTGAAATGAGAAAATAATGGGTAGTTCTAAAAGCATTTTCAACATTCCTCCTTGCTTCAAGAACTACAAACTCCAAGTTTTTCCCTGTTAAGTTTGAATCTGCTAATTGATAAAGGCTTCGTAAATATATCAGCTAGTTGGTCTTCTGTCTTGCAGTAGACAAGAGTTATATCTCCATCCTTTTGCACCTCTCTCAAGAAGAAGAGTTTGATATTGAAGTGCTTAGTTTTCCCATGAAACACAGGATTGTGAGAAATTGCAATTGCAGCTTGATTGTCCACAAACACTTAGTACCTTTGGTACGCACCATATGTAAATCAACCAAGATTTTCCTTAGCCACAAAAGCTTGGTTTCACTGTTGCCGTTGCCGCCACAAGTCATGCAGTTGATTGAGCTCCTGACGTCTTGTTTTTAACACCACGAGAAAATTCGAGCCAAGACTAAAGCGGTATCTGAAGTCTTTCTTCATGTCATCAAGGAACCACCGATCACTAATAGTACCCTGACAATTTCAGATTTTGACTTGTTTGGGACATTCGCGAAACTTGACTCCATAGTTGATGGTTCCTTTGATGT
Organism: Canavalia ensiformis; assembly: GCA_026541065.1. Lineage (NCBI taxonomy): Eukaryota > Viridiplantae > Streptophyta > Magnoliopsida > Fabales > Fabaceae > Canavalia > Canavalia ensiformis. The sequence continues at coordinate 225,492 of JAMKYM010000217.1, forward strand.
ACCTCGCTAACTCTTTTGGCTGCCTTTAGATGCATTTCATTTGGACAATGCATGAATCTTGACAAAAATGCTTACCGCATACATTATATCGGGCCTTGTTGTTGTAAGATACATTAAACATCCAATGAGACTTCTAAAGTATCTTTCCTCTACCTTTTCAGCTTCATCATCTTTGCTTAATTTCTCCTTTTGGTTCTTCGGTATTTTCATCTCTTTGCAATCCTCCATTTTAAATTTTTGAGTATCTCCTTTGCATACTTCTTTTGACAAATGAAAACCAAGTCTTTTCCTTGATTGATCTCTATTCCAAGGAAATAAGTCATCGAACAAGTGGAGTCATATCAAAAGCCACATCATATCTAACTTTAAACTCATCAATAAGCTTTACATTGCTCTGTAATTAAAGATCATCCACGTAAAGAGAAACAACAAGAATCTCATTGTTATTGTTTTTAACATAAAGTGTGAATTAGAAAGACTTCTTTTTTAAAACCAAGGCCAAGCAAATAATCATCTTCGACTATACCAAGCTCTTGGAGCCTGTTTTAGGCCATAAAAGAGCTTTATGTAATTTATAAACTTTATCTTCTTTGCCTTCCACAATGAAGCCTTCTGGTTGCTCGACATAAATTTCTTTTTCAAGGATTCCATTAAGGAATGCTGATTTGACATCCATCTGATGCACTTTCCAACCAAGTTGTGCAGAAATAGCAAAAAGTAATCTGATTGTATCAAGCCTGGCAACTGGTGCAAATGTGTCAGAGTAATCAACACCAAAAATCTGGGCATACCCCTTGACTACAAGCCTTGCTTTATGCTTATTGATTGAACCGTCAGCATTTTGCTTTGTTGTAAATACCCATTTTACCCCAATTACCTTTCTACCTTGAGGTTTATTAACAAGCTCCCAGGTTTTGTTCTTCTCGATCATAAACAACTCCTCCTTCATTGCATTCTTCCATTTTGAGTCTTTGAGAGCTTCTTCAGGGGTAGCAGGTTCGCATATTGCGACATTGCATCTCTGATATATTTCAGAGAGCAATTGAGTGCCTCTAACAGGTGGATCATCCTCCCTTTCATCTAGCCATGAGCTTGACTTTGACACGGAAGTCTTCGAGTCTTCCGAGTTCCATTTTTCATTTTCAATGAAATGGACATATCTGCTTATGGTTATAGTTTCAGTTTCTGGTTGGAAAACTTTATAAGCTTTTGAAACTGTACTATATCCAATGAAAATTCCTGCAACAGCCTTTTTGTCTAGTTTATCTCGTTTAACCTGGGGAACATAGGTAAAACAAAGGCAACCAAACACTTTAAGAAAATTTATTGAAGGTTTGTATCCATACCATGCTTGAAAAGGAGTTTTTATTTTTTGCCTTTGTGGGAAACTGTTTTGAAGGAAAATTTTGCATTAACTTCTGACTTCTGCCCAAAATTTCTTTGGTAGATCCTTTTCATGCAACATGCATCTAGTCATCTCAATGATAAATCGATTTCTTCTCTCACTGACTCCATTTTGCTCTGGAGTATAAGGAGCTGTTAATTGACGTTCAATTCCTGCTTCTTCACAAAATGAATTGAACTGATGTGAGGTATACTCCGTGCCATTATCAGACCTTAAAGTCTGAATTTTACAGCCACTTTCATTTTCCACCTTTGTTTTGAACTTCCAAAAAATACTTCCAACCTCTGATTTGAGTTTCAGAAAATAAATCCAGCACATTCGAGTTAGATCATCTATAAAGATAACATAGTAACGGTTACCTTTAAGTGAAGGAGTCCTTTGAGGACCTCCTACATCAGTGTGAATCAACTGCAACCTTTTTGTTGCTCTCCAAGTGGTTGTTGGGAATGGAAGTCTGTTTTGCTTCCCATATTGGCAAGCATGACAATCTGTAGAGATCAACTCAAAATCAGGCAAGTCTCTTACCATTTCATGTTTTTGCATTTTTAGAAGCCCTTGATAGTGATAATGCTCAAGCCTCTTATGCCATAAATCAGCAACATTTTCTTTTGCTAAAAGAGCTACATGCTCCTCTTGAGTTGGATCTAGTGAGAAGCTTTTGCCTCTCATCTTTACTTGAAATAAATCTTGACCTGTAGCATCTTTGATCAAGTAGTAATTATCCTCAAAAAACACTTTGAACCCTTTTTCTACGAGTTGACCAACACTTAACAAGTTCTGGTCTAAGTCAGGTACATATAACACATCAGAAATTATTTTAGTACCTGAATGTGTCTCAATGGAAATGGTTCCTATTCCTTTTGCAAGAATATAACCGCCGTGACCTATCCTGACTTTTGAGATTTTAGAGGGTTTTAGTTCCTTGAAGAGCTCCTTGTCATGAGTCATGTGATTGGTGCATCCACTATCAATTAGCCAAGATTCACTTGAAACATTGTTGGAAAAGCAGGTTGCAACGAAAAGTTGATCTTCCTCCTCTTCATTAGCAACCTGAGCTGCTTCATGCCCAAGTTGATTGCACTTGGTGCACTTAGCATCAGGCCTTCTCCAACATTTTATTGGAGAGTGACCTAGCTTGTTGCAATGCTTGCAAGGAGGATACTTTCCCTTTGAGCTTCCTGGTTTGCTTTTGTTGCTAGCACCACCTTCTCCATTCGCTTGTTGGTTTCTGTGCTTCTTCTTCTTGTTTCTCCCACCAACCTCATGTTTAGCATGCAAGGCTTCCTCAACAAAGCTTTCTTCTCTCATAATCCTTCGTTGTTCATGTGCCTGCAAAGAATTTAACAACTCTGCCAAGGTGATCTTGGATAGATCCTTGGTATTTTCTAACGTGGTTATGGTAGCCTCAAATCTTTCAGGTACAGTAACTAGAATTTTTTTAACAATACGAGAATCTTTAAATTCAGAACCAAGCAATCTTACTCTATTTGCTATGTTCAAAAGCCTTTCAGAGTACTCTTTGATGGTTTCTGACTCCTTCATCTTCTGTAATTCAAAGTCTCTGATAAGATTCAACACTTGCATGCCTTTGATTCGATCATCTTCATCATATTCTGCTTTGAGATAATCCCAAATAGCTTTAGCTGACTTTAGAGACATGATTCGTGTGAAGACTGTTGATGAAACTGCTGCAAAGAGGCATGCCTTTGCCTTGGATTTTCTAGTTTTTTTGTCCTTATGATTCTTGATTTGAGCCATCGTGGGATTTTCGGGTAGTGTAGGGACTTCGTAGTCCTCTTCAACAGCCTCCCATAGATCCAAAGCATCTAGGTAGGCTTCCATCCGTACTGCCCATATCTGATAATTTTCTCCATGGAAGATAGGAGGTGTCATTGCTGAGAAACTTGAGTCTCCTTCCATGCCTAAATTTCTGAAGTTGAAGGGAAGTGTTTGGTGGCACTCAACTCACTTGAAAAACCTTCAAATTTTTCTCTCACCGGTCCCTCAAGAATAAAGCTCTGATACCAATTGTTGTTCTTAAAGCAATAAGACACATAAACAAGAGGGAAGAAAGCTATTGGAGTGGAAGATGCATATTTCCTTCATTTACAGCTGTATTTATAGTGCTAGGAATAGCAAAGATCAGCTAATAACAAACTCCAAACAAACTAGTAACAAAATAGCAAAAAGATAGCAACAACCTAACAACTTATTTGACCAAGACTTAGTCAAATCTGAAAAAAACAGAAAATAAGAAAAAACTGAAATGAGAAAATAATGGGTAGTTCTAAAAGCATTTTCAACAAAACTTCACACATAAGATGCACAATCCTAAGCATGAAAAATGTGTGTTAAGATAGCCTACAATGATTAGGAATATAACAAGAAAACTCCTAATAAGGCTTGCGGCAGTCCTCCTCTCTTGAGGCAACTGATGGGAACAAATTAGACCCAATTTTTTAATACAACCCAAGGTCAAGACTCTGCTTACATGTACTGGCTATCTGTTCATTGAAGATAACCCTATCTGCTCTGTGGAGACATAATTGAACCCAACACCAGTTCTACCATGATTTTGCGTTCCCCTAGAATGAGCTGCAATTTGAAATTAGAAAATGTATGCTAAAGACTAACCTCTTCTAACAAATCATGATCATGTAAGTTGCTTTAGGCAAAGTTAAAACAAAAAATTCCAGGCACTTTTGATTCAAACATTTTGGTTCCTAAGAATTTTTTGTAATGTTAAAGATTCAAATCATTGGTGATAAACTTTCAAAGACTAAACTAATATTTTACTTTAATGTTCACCCGCTGCACCCTCCGCAATTGTTTGATCAATCTTTTTTAGAACCTAAGAAAACATTTGTGCAGAAGCAACATTGCCCGCTGCATATCGATATTCTTGTGAGTTTGTTAGAATAATGGCTTTACTTGTCTTGATTTCTAGGTTTGAAATGATTGGAGACCTCTTGCCTCATTATGAGTCAGCACTGCATGCATGACAAAGTGTCCCACATCGAGAACAGGAGAAACAAGTGCTCCAACCTAGGATATGATCTGAGCTAAATAACTCCAATAAGCATCTCTACACTTGGTGCAATGATGCAGCCAGTGAGATTCTAACAGAGGTGCATCTATTGCTTGTTGAAAAGTATAACCAAAACCCTCTATGCATCTTAAGCCTTTTGAGAATTTTGGAAAGGGATACCAAAGGTGTAAAGCTCTGCAATCAAGTTAAAAAACTTATCAAAAACACTCTTTTCAATTTAATGTTATTATCATTACAATTTAATATTATTATAGTTATTCATCAAATATTAATTATCATTTGCCATTTCTATAATTACCTTTTACATAGTAAAACATTCTAAAGATTGCACGAATCAATTTATTAAAATATATTTCAAACCAAGGCCAAGACTGCCCTTAAAGGTATTGGCTGTCGGATCAATGAGGACTTAATTAAACCCTATCTGTTCTGTGAGGACATAATTGAAACCAACTCCCTACAATGATTTCAGGTTCTACTAGAATGTACTGCAGTTCACAATTCAAAATTGCATGCAAAAAGACTAACCTCTTCTAACAAATCATGGTCATTTAAGTTGCTCTAGGCATAGTTAAAACAGAAAATTTTAGTCATTTTTGCATCTAAACTCTGGCTCTTTAAGAATTTTTGAAATTATTAAAGAAAGAATCGCTCGGTGGAACCAACTTTCAAGAACTAAATTAATATTTTACACTAATGATTGCTCGCTGTCCCCCAATCCCCAAATTATTTGATCAGCTTTTACAGAATCTAACAACATCTTTGTACTGAAGAAACATAGGAAACTTTATATCAATAGTTCTCGGGAGTGTGTCAGAATAATGGTTTTACTTGTTTTGATTTCAAGGCTTTGAAATGACTGGAGACCCTCTTGGCTCACTATGAGTCAGTACAGCATGCATGGCAAAAGATGTCCCATATAGGCAACAGAAGAAACAGCCAGCACTCGAACCTAGTATAAGATCTAAGCTAAACAACTCATACAAGCATCTTTGTGCTTGGGACAATGACGCAGCTAGTGAGGTTCTAACCGAGACGCAGCTAGTGAGGTTCTAACCGAGACGCAGCTAGTGAGGTTCTAACCGAGACGCAGCTAGTGAGGTTCTAACCGAGACGCATCTATTGCTGGTTGAAAACTATTTCCAAACCCCCTCTTAGGCCTAGGTGTGTCTTAGACCTTTGAGAATTTCTGGAAGGGCTCCCTAAGGGGTAAAGCCCTCCAATCAAGTTACAAAAGTTTAAGTAAAACTATTTTCAATTTAATGTTATGTTCATTATTATTTCATTTTGTTATATTATTCTTCACATATTAACAATCATTTGTTATTTTTATAGTTATTCTTTACATATTAAAACTTTCTAAAGAATGCACGAATCAGTTTATCAAAATATATTTCAAACCAATGCCTAGATTCCCCATACACCTATTGGCTATCTGTTGAATGAGGACTCAATTCAACCCTGTCTGTTCTGTGAGGACATAATTGAATCCAACTCCAAATCTGCAAAGATTTCACATTCTACTAGAATGAACTGCAGTTTGCAATTGTAAAATGCATGCTAATGACTAACATCTTCTAACAAATCATGATCACTTATGTTGCTTTTTAGTATTAGTTAAAACAGAAAAAAGGCACTTTTTCATCTAAACTTTTGGTTCCTAAAGCATTAGTAATGCTGAAGACAAAATTGATTGCTGACACCACCAATTTTCAAGGACTAAATAATTCACTCTCAGGTTTGTTCAGTTTCACCCTCATTCCTTGTTTGGGAAAGCTTTTATAAAATCTAACAATAAAATTGTCTTCACAAGCAACACTGGACATGGCATATCCATAAATCTTGTGAGCTTACTAGAATAATGGTTTTAATTGTATTGATTTCAAATGTTGAAATAATTGCAGACCCTCATGCCACATTATGAGTCAGTACAGCATGCATGGGCAAAAGATGTCCCACATCGGCAACAGGAGAAACAGCCAGTGCTTCAACCTAGTATAAGATCTGAGCTAAATAACTTTAAGAAGCATCTTTGCCCTTGGGGCAATGATGCAGCTAGTGAGGTTCTAACCGAGGCGTGTCTATTGCTGGTTGAAAACTATTTCCAAACCCCCTCTTTGGCCTAGGTTTGTCTTAGGCCTTTGAGAATTTCTGGAAGGGCTCCCTAAGGGGTAAAGCCCTGCAATCAAGTTATAAAAATTCAGTAAAACTCTTTTCATTATAAAGTTAAGATCATTATTATTTAATATTGTTACATTATTCTGCACATATTAACTACCATTTGTTATTTTCATAGTTATACTTTATGTTAAAACTTTCTACAGCATGCAAGAATCAATTTTTCAAAATATATCTCAAATCAAGGCCAAGACTTCCCTTACATCTATTGGCTATCCCTTCAATGAGGACTTGACTCACTTGCCTTGCACCTAGGGGTAAAAATAGACTAGGTCAAAATAGGCTTTAAGTGTTCAAATCTGACCTAAAGCTTATAATATGAAAAAGGTCGGTAAATAGGCCTAAAGCCTGTATATATAAATAGTTAAAAAGGTTTACAAGTCTGTTTTAAACCTACAATATAAAAAAGCTAGTAAATAGGCTTAAAGCATATATATAAATGATTAAAAAAGTTTAAAAATTTAATATATTAAAATAAATATATATATATAGTTTTATATTTATATATTATATTATATAAATAAATATATAAATATATCTTATATATCTTATATCTTATATATTATATATCTCGTATATTATATATTATCTATCTTATATATTATAGTATATACTAAAATAAATTATAATAAACCTATATATTTAAACAAACTTTTAAATAGGCTAAATAGACTTTTTCACAAGTCTAAACCTAGTTCTTTTCTAAAAAAAACTTTCTAACAAGACTAGATTTATCTATTTATTAAACAAGTTAGGTCATACGTCCCTGTCGAATGGCTAGCTTCATTTTCATCCCTAATTGCACTCTTCCGTAAGAACATAATTGAACCCAACTCCAATTCTACAATGATTTCACATTCTACTAGAATGAACTACAATTTGCAAGTTTAAACTGCATGCTAAAGACTAACCTCTTTTAACAAATCATGATCATTTAAGTAGGTTTAGTATGAGTTAAAACAGAAAATTTAAGACCGTTTTTCTTCTAAACTTTTGGTTCCTACAGCTTTTTTGTAATGCTGAAGACTAAATTGATTGCTGGCACCACCAATTTCAAAGAACTAAATTAATAATTCAGTCTCAGATGTTCAGTTTTACCCTAATAGGCCGAGTCGAGTTAGACTTTGAACATTCAAGTCTGACCTGTTTGAAAATTAAGGCTCGAACCTGGCCCTGTTACCTTTCATAGGCTTTTTTTGTTGTCAATGTCTGGTCTATTTTAAAGCCTACAAGCCTATTTAAAAGCTTACAATACAAAAAATACCAATAAATAAGTTTAAAGCCTATATAAATGATTAATTAAAAAGGTTTAAACCTTAAAACCAACAAGATAAAAGGTTCGTAAAATATAATAACATATACAAAACAATACAACGCACCACATAACACGCACGTACTTATATACAAATTTAGATACACATAAAAATTAAAGTAAAATATAAAGCACTTACTTTAAAATTAAAGTAACGTCCACAACTTTTATAATAAACATTAGAAAGTTTCATAAATACACGGTTCCTTTTGTTTGAAATTAAAAATTTTAATTTTTAACAAACTATGTAAATATATTAATATTATATAAATATAATTTATTAAAATAAATATAATAAAGATAAATATATAATATATAAAGATAAATAAGCTCCTGAATAAGCTAATCAAACTTTTTAACAAACCAAAGTCAGTCTATCTATTAAACAAGTTGGGCCAAACAAGTCGAGTTGTAGGCTCCTGTTAGATGGCCTGATTCATTTCCATCCCCAACCCTCATCTCCAATTGTATGCAATGTTTTTATTAAATCTAATAAAAAAAGGTCTTCAAAAGAACACTGGCCATGGCATATCCATAAATCTAGTGAATTTGCTAGAATAATGGCTTTCATTATAGTGATTTGAAGGGTTCAAATAATTGCAGACCTTCTGGCCTCATTATGAGTCAGTACAACATGCATGGAAAAAGATGTGCCACATTGGCAACAGAAGAAACAGCCAGTGCTCCAACCTAGTATAAGATCTGAGCTAAATAACTCTAAGAAGTATATTTGTGCCTAGGGCAATGACACAGCTACTGAGGTTCTAACCGAGGCGTGTCTATTGCTGGTTGAAAACTATTTCCAAACCCTCCTCTTAGGCCTAGGTTTGTCTTAGGCCTTTGAGAATTTCTGGAAGGGCTCCCTAAGGGGTAAAGCCTTACAATCAAGTTAAAAAGATTTCAGTAAAACTCTTTTCACTTTAATGCTATGAACATTATTATTTAATATTGTTATATTATTCTTCACACATTAACTATCATTTGTTACTTTTATAGTTTTCTTTGTATGTTAAAACTTTCTAAAGAATGCAAGAACCAATTTTATCAAAAATATATTTCAAACCAAGGCTTCAACTCCCGTTTCAAATTTTGGCTATCTGTTTAATAAGGACTCAACTCAACCCTATCTGTTCTGTGAGGACATAATTGAACCCAACTTCAACACTAAAATGATTTCCTGTTCTACTATAACGAACTGCAGTTCACAATTGAACAATGTATGATAAAGACTAACCACTTCTAACAAATCATGATCATTTAAGTCGCTTTAGGCATAGTTAAAAGAGAAAATTTCAGTTACTTTTTAATCTAAACTTCCTAAGAATTGTTTGAATTGTTCAAGACAAAATTGCTTGGTGATACCAACTTTCAAGGACTAAATTAATATTTTATTCTAATGATTGCATAATGCCCCACTTAGTAATTGTTTGATCAGCTTTTACAAAATTTAACAAAAAATAAGTCCAGAAGCAACATAGGCCGCTGCAAATGATAGTTCTCAGGAGTTTGTTAGAATAATGGTTTTTCTTCTTTTGATTTCAAGGTTTGAAATGATTGGAAATCCTCTTGCCTCATTACGAGTCAGTACTGCATGCACTGCAAAAGATGTCCCACATCAGGAACAGAAGAAACAACAAGTGTTCCAACCCACTCTATGACCAAAGCTAAATAACTCTAACAAGCATCTTCGTGCTTGGGGCAATGATGCGGCTAGTGAGGTTCTAACTGAGTCACGTATATTCCTGGTTGAAATCTATTTCCAAACCCCTTCTTAGGCCTGGGTTTGTCCTTGGCCTTTGAGAATTTCAGGAAAGGGCCCAGCAATCAATTTAAAATTTTCAGTGAAATTATTTCTACTTTAACTTTATTATCATTTGGTATTGTTATTGTTATCCTGTACATATTGATTATCATTTGCTATTTTTATTGTTATTCTTTGCATATTAATATTATCTATAGAAGGAAGGAATCAATTTGTCCAAATATATTTCAAACCAAGGCCAAGACCCCCCACCACCACCACACAGATTGGCTGCTCTGAGTACTCAATCGAACCCAACTCCAGTTCTACAGTGATTTCACATTCTACTAGAATGAATAGCAGTCTCCAATTAGAAAATGCATACCAAAGGACTAACCTCTTCTAACAGATCATGATCATTTATGTTGCTTTTGGCATAGTTAGAACAGAAAATTTCAGGCACTTTTTGTTCTTGACTCTGGTTGCTAAGCCTTTTTTGCAATGTTAAAGACAATTTTGACCATTTAAGTTCCTTTAGGCATAGTTAAAACAGAAAATTTCGACCACTTTTTTAAATGAACTTTTTGGTTTCTCAGCATTTGTTTGTAATGTTAAAAACTAAATTGCCCGGTAATACCAATTTTTAAGGACTAAAGCAATATTTGACTCTAATGATTCACTATATTCGACTCTAGCAGAATCCACATTCATAATACAGATGTAGCATGATATAGAAACATACCTCCAACTTTTGAGAGCACTCTTGCCCTTTTCAAAAGTCTCAACACCGGAACCAACCAGCACACGCGCATTATTTAGTAAAAATCCATCTTTGGAGAGTCCTTTGTCTGCTTCGAGGGAAGAGAATGACTTAGCAGTAGCTCCCTTATATTTACCATCATAGTTGAAAGTACCTGACCTGGAGATTTGGGGAAAGGAACGAGCCACAGAAAATAATGCACTTTGAAACGAGTGTTACACTTTCCTAGTAAAAAAGCTACTAAAATCATGTGTTGCTTACTTGTGGATGCAAGCCTTTTGGTCTTGGGAAGAGGGGCGACCCCAGCTTAAGAAAACCATCTCTCTGAAGCATTGTCGCAAACATGTCGTGGGATAACAATAACGTGAATCAAACCAGCGTTAACTTAAAAAAAAGAAGTACAACTAGAAGAGAAGAGAAGCGAAGACAGGATTTTTACAAATGGAAAGTGGTAATTAGTAATTACGCTATGAATATAGAGATTGAGAGATTGGAGATACCAGATGATGAGTTCGTTTTGATAGCGATTACAGTGTGTCCACGCGATTTTATGTCTATGTAGCTATGAGAAGAATGAAGATGCAGACCAACGAACTACCACACCTTTCATCTACCAATTCTTAACCTTCATTTTTCTGGGAAACTAACGGTTCACAATTTAAATGGGGAGTATAATGTAATTTAATGGATTGCTACTTATGAGGCATGGATGGATTTTATTACTTTAGGATAAATAACTATAAATATTACTGTTAACTTGAAGAAAATAAATATTTTTTTCTGTTCAATCAAAGTATTTTCTCCGTTCTTTTTTATAATTAGTATTTAAAAAATATTTTTATTTATTATTTTAAAATTTTCAAATAATATATAATTTTATTATAATCTTATTTTCTACAAAATACTAATTAATTAAAAATTTATACAATAATTTTTATGTAAAAAAATATTAATGGATATAATCTATTATCTATTATAAATTTAAAAAATAAAATTTCTTATTGAAACTGTTATTTTTTTTTCTCATTGAGTACTCATCCTTTTTCTTTTTATGTTTTCTACTTCTTTTAATTTTATAATTTATTTTTAAATATTATATTATTTATTATATTCTATTATATCTAATATTATAATATGTAGTAATTATTGATAAAATAGAAAAAATAAGATATAAGGGTAGAAGTTCTCAAATTTTTCTCTTTTGTCATCTTGTTCTCGTCTTCTCTTTTATTTTAAGGTATCAACGAATGAAAAAAGATCAAGGATAATTCTGATTTTATGGTTTTATGTTTTTTATCTTCTATTTTGTTCAACAAATTCTTTATATATTCCTACTATTTTTTCTATTCCTTTGATAGGAATTAGTTTTCTTTTACAACACTCATTCTTTGATTAAACAAAAGTAACAACTTTCTCAATTTTTGATCCAATTATTTTTTATGTGTTACTTTATGTAACTCCACATCATGCTTGACTTAAACTATATGTTAAGGATATTTAAAATTTTTATCTCTTATCATGTATTTTTGTAGGTTCATCTTCAACCATTTATTTCAAAAGCTTCTTTATAAGTTGAGTTTTTTTCAGTTTGTTTAAGAACAAAAGAATTAATAGATACTCATGAACTTCTTACAAGTTGATGTTTGATTCATATTAAAGAATTCTATTTGTATCTAATTATGTGGTAAATAGAAAATATTGTAAAAGTTAAAGGATACATATGTTTTTTTTATAGTTGTGGTTTTTTATTTTGATTTTTTTAATAATGAATTGAAATTTTTGTAAGTTGATTTCTTTGAATATGTATGAACTTGGTTTATGTAGCTACATTCAAGGATCATTGCACTATTGTGAAAATTTGAATTTTTAGATATATATTTTTTCTTAAATTGTACATGTAGTTGTAATAAATTGAGACCATTTTACTATTCTAAAAGATAATAAAAATGATGTTGAAAAGGTTAAGTAATGGAAGAAGTTGAATGCGAAAATTAAGATGAAGTAGGTTCTTAGGATTCTTCAAACGAATTTTTTTGAAATATTTCTTGCACAAAAATTTTAAAATGCAAATCTTACATAAAAATAATGTGCACAAATGATTATAGTGAATATAATAGAACAATAAAAACGAAGGATTAGATGATGATGGTGAAGTTTAAAAACTTTCATACTTTATGGATGTCCTTGGTAAAACTAACAAATAAATTAGCTTGAAGTTGAAAAATGAAGGAATGCTTAAAAACTTATTTAAGAAATTATGTGACATGAAATTGTTAACTAAATTTTTGGAACTAATAGGCTTTTGAATAATTATTTTTATTTGTTAATTTTATCTTTTAGGTAGTTACATATTTGTTATCTATTATTTTTATATTTTATCATTTAGGTTAATTACATATTTTATCTGAAGAGTTAGGTGAAAATTAAAATATAAAAATTTGTTAATTTAAATTAAAAATATTTGGTAAAATTAATTATTTAATAGCTAATAAAGATAAAATGATAAATAAAGATATAATTATTGAATTAAAATTTATTCTAAATTTTTATTAATTATAATTTTTAATATATTAGCTAATAAAGATAAATTTACAATAAATTTTAAAACTTATTGTAAATTTATAATTTAGTAAAACTAGTTGTTGGATAATTAATAAAGATAAAATAAAAAATAAGAATATAGTTATTGGATTAAAATTTATTGTAATTTTTTATTAATTATATTTTTAATATGTTATTTTATTTAAATTATATATTATATTAAAATTTGGATAATAATTTTTGTTAATTTATTCCTATGTATATATATATATATATATTATTAATAAAAATAAGATAATATAAATAAATTTATAATTATTTTTATATTTTTATATTATAGAAAAGATAGTTTAATGATTTTATTTATTTGTTTATTTTAAATTTATAATATAATTTTGAAAAAATTATATTATTAACAATATCTAGTAAACTAAGACACTAAATGTATTTAGAAGAAAACTTAGAGACACACAGAGTCTTAATTAAAGACAAGCTTTCTAAATGTACTACAACATTGAAATTCTGATCCACATATTTTTCTAATGCTAAGAAAGATATGGATAATGTACAAAGAAGATGAATGAAAAATGATGTTTCTAAAACATGAAGGACAATAATAAATTAAGAAAAAGTATGAAGGATAAAAGTAAAAAAATAATTTTCATATGAAAAGGTGGATGTTAGTTGCTAAAACGTTAAAAAAATGTTATATTTTATTAAATCATCTAGTTACTCAAACACAACTAAAACAATTTAAAAATAAGTCATCTTTCAATTAGATAAAATGTGCTACCAAACACACTCTATGAATAAAGATTCAAGGATCTTAGTTAACATGGTTTATGCAAATTAGACACTTTCACAAGGAAAAAGATATAATTCTATCAACAAAAGGAAGTTTTGCACCCACTGTGAGAGAATTGGACACATGATTGAGGTATGTTACAAGAAAAATAGATTTCCATCAGGATATGGAAAATTCAAGGTAGGTACCTCAATCAATGCAATCTTCACTCATGATGAAGAAAAGGAGGAAAAGTTTCCTATTGATAAGGATGACAAAAGGGAATGTAATTCCCTTTTACAACTGAGCAATGCTAAGATTTACTAGTTTTAATCAAACAACCAAACTTTGATGATCGTCCTAAGCACCATACAAACCAAGAGACTATTAAATTTTTCAAGAAACTCAAAACTAATAAGATTGTTATTCTATGTTATGTAAATAATACTAGTTTGTATGATTGGATTTTTGATTCAAAGGAAATCGATCATATATGCTCTCATAAGGAATGATTTATATCATATCATAAATAAGCCTTTACATGTAAGATTACCAAATGGAACCGATGTGGCAGCCAATTGTGTTGGAACTGTCCAATTATCTCCTAAAATTATCATTGAACATGTGTAGCATACTAGAATTCAATTTTAATCTAATTACTACATCAAAGATGTGTCAACACTTAAATTGGTTCGGGTGACCTTCGCGATGGTCTTTATTTTCTGCATAGGAACTCAGAAAGTAGACTTGATATCAATAAGCTTTCAACACATGCAGTTACGACTAATACCACGATCCCTCCTTCAGCATTATGGAATTTTTGCTTAGGTCACATATCAAGTGATATATTTTTAATTATGACAAACAAACACCCATTTATGTGGGATGATGAGTGTAAATCATGTAACATTTGTCACTTTTCTAAGAAAACATGTCTTCCTTTCCATAATAGTGACTCTTAAGTAATGCATATATTTTAGTTCATACATATTAATATCTAGGGATCATTCCATGTTAATTATATTCATGACAATCGATTTTTCTTAAATGTGTTAGATGATCACAATCATCACCTATCTGTTATATTAATGAAGAGTAAATCAAATACACATAACCAATACCCATAACCATATTGAGAGATTTATTACAATGGTGGAGACACAATTCAATGAAAGGATCAAGATGATATACTCAAGTTATGGTGTTAAGTTCATGATGCCTGAATTCTATGCTTCTAAAGGAATTCATCATCAAGTTGTGTGACCTTTCCTCAACAAAATGGAAGGGTAGAAAGAAATCACCAACATATTTTAGGTGTTACTCGAAGCCTCATGATGCAATCAGGATTGCCAAAGTGTTACTGGACGTATACAGTAAAACATGCAATTTTCTTAATCAATAAGACTCTATCAAATGTTTTGAAAGGAGAAAGTTCATATGAACAGTTGTATACAAGAATGTCAAACCTAAATGAGCTTAAGATCTTTGGATGCCTATGTTACACTTCCATGCAACAAGTTCATCGAGATAAGCTCGATTCCCATACTTAGTGGTTGTATATTTATTGGAACTAGATTGGGGTAAAAGGATATGTATTGTTGGAGGTCAAAACAAAAGTTGTTTTTGTGTCTCGGGATGTGATATTCTAAGTCAATATTTCCTCTTCATCAAAAGTACGATCAAACATCATATGTCAAGGATACAAGTGACCATCAAAATAATCCCACTCTCGACATATACTACCTTGAAGAAGAAGGAAATTCTCATTTGTCCACAATTCGAAAGGAAAAAGACACATCATCATAGCCTCAAAATCCATTTATTCATGTTAGTCATTGAGAAAAACGAACTCTGGGATACTTGAAAGATTCCTCCTTATCTATGTTGACGATATCATTTTAGCTGGGACATCTTTGGAAGAGTTTCACACTATCAAAATGAAACTACATGCAACATTCAATATTAAGGATTTGGGGCCATTGGACTATTTTCTAAGTTTCAGGTTGGCACAATCATCTCATGACATCCATTTGTATCAACGAAAGTACTATCTTGATCTTCTTCATGATATGAATTACATTGTAAACTTGTGACCATACTTTTGGTTATACATGTACGTTCATGGGAACTGACTACTAAGGATTATGGAGCAGTTCCCTTATCAGAAAGTGGTTCTATCCTAACCTCCCCTTTATACCCATGATAATGCCCACTAACCTTGGGGGCGATTTTTTTATAGGAAGAAACTCCTATAAATAGTCACTTAAGTAGAGATTCCTAAGCACAAAACGTTTAACACTAAATATTCCATCTAGAGTAAATTTTGAGTGCTTGGAAGATCCTGAAAGTGCTATGGTTTCGCATCCAAAAAGCTTCATCTCAGTCCTTCCAAAGACAAGTAAATTACATAGCAATGACAAAAGGTATTTGATCCTATTCCACTACTTTTTATGCTCTTTATATGCATAACATGTCTTACATTTGGTATCAGAATATAATTACCTTTTGTCTTGCTTTGTGAGCACATTTTGTGATTTTTTGATAATTTGGTTTTACCTGCTTTAAACAAAAATTAAAGTCTAAATTATTAGAAAATTGATTTCTAATATTTTTGGACATTAAATTGTAATTTTTAGGTTAAAAAAATTGGAAATTTGTTCAGGTTAGAACTAGGTCATACCTGTTATGGTTAAATCCCGGTAAAGATGATGAATAGTATTCGGTCACACTTCTTTAAATATAATAAAATTGTCTATATTTAATAATAATTTCTTATGGCGCAAGTGGTTGTTGGCACTTGGTATTCTTAGTGGTCTTGACCTCGAATTCTTCTTGAACCAATTTTTAGCATTCAGTTTGGAATCCTTCCCGAAATTTTTTATGCGGGTCCAAGGAAATAATAAAAATCAATTTGGAAATTTCAATTTATTTACAAAATTTTATAATATTATTTTATAATTAAATTATAATAATGATTATGTGTATTTTACATAAGTTATACATATAAATTTTTAGAAATCATTTAACTACATTTATTACATAAAATAATAAGTAATAAATATCAATTTAGTATCTAATGATTAAAATAATTTTATTTAATTGTTGTTTAGTCGTAGCAACTTTAATTAGATAAAATTATTTTGAAATCACATAAAGACTTGTAGATATTAAATAATTTTATAAAATTTTAGAGATTAATGTCATGTGATTAATATAATTTTTAAAGAGTAGTCACAACATCTTTAAATTAGAAAAAATTATATATAAATCACTTATAATTAAAGATATTATTTGCAATTATTTTACTTTTAATATAATAAATTAATTTTATAGGATCTTATTATGTTATATTGTGAGTGATAAAATATTGAATTATTTTCTTAATTACCCACACGAATTAAGAAAAGAAATATAATTTAATAATTTTATCATTATGGTTGTATGAGTTTATTTGAATTTGGGATTTAGCCTACAAGCAATTTCTATGTCATAAAATTCATTATTTATTGTATGATTTACATTGGTAAAAAATAATTATTTAGCTACCTCATTTTATAAGCATGTTAAAAGACACATTTTCTATGCAGTTTTTCAACCTGTGAATATATATTATATGAAATGTGAAATTCTCAAACTTAAGGGCGATAATTATAAGATGTGGAAGGAGAGAATTCTCTTTCATTTAGGTTGGATGGATATTGATTATGTCATTCGTAAGGATAAACCACCTCCGATTATGGAGTTTAGTGAGCCTGATGATGTTAATCTCTATGTAAAGTGGAAGCGATTTAATCGTCTCTATGCCACATTCATAAAGACCAACATATCTTTTGACATTCGAAGTTCTATTGAGCAGTATGACAATATCTGAGTCCTGTTGAAGGAAATTGATGAGCAATTTGCAACTTCAAACAAAGTCTTAGCGAGCACCTTAATTATAAAATCTTCTAACACGAAGCTGACTGGTATTAAAGGAGTGTGTGAACATATCATGCACATAAGGGATATAACGACCCAACTTAAGACTCTTGAGGTCACTATGTCAAAGTCCTTTCTTATGCACTATGTATTGAATTCTCTGCCGCAACAATATGGACCCTTCAAGATTTCTTATAACACATATAAGGACAAATGGTTTATAAATGAACTTATGACCATGTGTGTGCAAGAGGAAGGGAGGTTGCTTATAAAGGGCAGTGATAGTGTGCATCTCGTAACTCAAGGAAGGAATAGGAATGACCAAGTCAAAAACAAAAGAAAAGGAAAAATTATCCCCGAAGGAGACATAAAGAAAGAATCAGAGTGCTTCTTCTACAAAAAGAAAGAGTACATGAAGAAGGATTGTCTTAAGTTCTAATCTTGGCTTAAAAAGAAAGGTAACATATTCTCACTTATTTATTGAGTTTAATATGGTTGATGTTTGTAATAATACATGGTGGATTGATTCTAGATCTACAATTCATGTTACAAATACCTTACAGGGTTTGCAAAACCTAATGGAACTAGTAGGAGTTGAGTGATGTATCTATTTAGGAAACAAGATGCAATCGTATATGGATGTTATTGGAACTTGGAAATTAGTACTTAGGAGTAAATTTATTTTAATTTTAGAAAAGACCTTTTATATTCCTAGTTTTTCTATAAATTTGGTTTCTATTTCAAGGCTTGTTCCTTTGGGATATAATTTTAGTTTTATGAACACTAGTTTCAATTTAAATTTTAAATATGAACATATTGGTAATAATATTTTATGTGATGGTCTTTATTCCCTCGATTTACCAAATATTTCCACTTATGATGTTTTGCATGTTCAAACTGGTACTAAATGATATGTTATTATGTGGATTCTTCTACCTTATGACATCAGAGATTAGGACATATCTCCATTAAGAAAATTAAACGATCAGTGAATGACAAAGTACTTAATACTTTAGATTTTACTAATTTTAATCCTTGTATAGATTGCATAAAAGGAAAGCAAACTTAAAAGTTTAGGGTTTAGGGTTTAAGAAAGATGCCAAAAGAAATTCAACCATATTAGAAATCATCTATTTTGATATCTATTGCCCAGATATGGATGCTCATGGACAAAAATACTTTATCACCTTTATAGATGATTACTCACGATACATGTATCTCTGCATGCTTCACAACAAAAATAAAGCACTAAAGGCCTTTAAGATTTTCAAGGCGGAAGTAGAGAAACAATGCAGCAAATAAATTAAGATTGTGAGAACTAATAGAGGTGGAGAATATTATGGTAAATACACTGAAGATGGAGAAGCACCAAGTTCTTTTGCAAAGTTTCTTCAATAAAATGGGATAGTTGCCTAATATACCATGTGAGGTGATAAGTGTCCAATAAGACACTTATTTGGAACATAATTTGATGTAATTGCAAGTAATTGAAGCATAAAACACCATTAAAACATGAGAAAATGACATAAAACTGAGTAACCCATACATAATATGAAAAATGCGATTTTAAAGCCTTTTAGGCGATATATTCTCATAAATCTGATGTGTTTTTATTTCTGCAATCTGTTGTAGGGTTCCGTGTTGACAACGCAAATAGAATTACGTGGAACACATGAAGAATTGAAAGAAAAGAAGTATTCTATTATTTGCATTGCGTTGGCAACACAAGCACAGTCGCGTTGGACACGCGACGCTACAGAACAGTATCTATAAAAGTCCAGAACAAAGCGAAACAGAACACACTTTTTAGTATCTGATAGACACAGAATAGAGCCATTTTTCTGCTATCTGTTACGCCAGAACCTCCTGGTTTTCTGGGTCTATTCTGGGTGAAGGAGGAACCCTATGGGGTTGAGGACGAAGGGCATCGGCAACGTGTCGTCATGCTTATGACTTCCTCCTTCTCCCCTGTTTTCTTTCTTTATCATTATGTGTAACTAGATTTCTGTTAGGGAAGAAGGAATCCATGACTGAACCTATGTAACCTGGATATGTTATATGTATTCAAGATTGTTTTTCTTTAGTTGATTATTCATCTCTTTACTTAATGCTTCTATGACTTAGCCACTTATAGATTGAATCTAAATTCTTCTTCACAATTGGGAAATTGGTTTTAGAATTGGAACTGGGATTGAATAACATAATTGTGAATGCTCTAGGGATAGGAGATTGCGATTGTGAGATCGTTTGAATTCTTGAACTTAAGGCTCACATCAAATTAGGAATTGTTAAGGGATTAGAATTCCTAATTTGAGTGAAGAATTGATGAGTCAAGGGATTGATCTTCAATTAATAATTGTGAATTTGATCTTCAATTACCCTTTATCTTAAATGCATGTAATGATCCACTGTTACATAGGGGAAATTTTGGTGAAATTCAACCCTAACACCTTCCATAAATCGATTTCATATCCATTCGTATCAATTATTAAGTATTTGACAGTTCTGAGTTTATTTTGATTAGTTTTAGGCAAACTGGAATAGAGTTCCAGTGTAGTTAACAGAAGTCATCAATTACTATTACTCTCTATTTATGTTTCCTACGCACAGATTTGCATTGTCTACGCACTCCCATAACTGAGTTCAATTAGTGGACTAGTAGGAATTCAATACTTGAACCAAATTCCTGTGGAGACGATACTCTTACTCACTCTTTACTCTGTAAAACGATAAGGTACACTTGCCATCATACAGTTTTACACTAACACGAGGTTCTCTTGATTAGAATGGTGTAGCAGAAAGAAGAAACTGAACTTTAATGGACATGGTTCGTAGTATGATTAGCAATTTTAAACTGCCAAAATCCTTATAGGTTGAAGCTCTTAAAACGAAAACATATATATTGAACTAAGTTCCAACTAAGGTTGTGTCTAAGACACCATTTGAGTTATTTAAAGGTTGGAAACAAAGTTTGCAACATATGTGGGTATGGGGATGCCCATCTAAAGAGAGTTTACAACCCTAAAAAAAAAAACTAGATCCAAGGGCCATTAGCGGACATTTCATTGGATATAATGAAAGCTCTAAAGGTATAGAATTTATTATCTATCTCATAGTACTAGAATTGTGGAGTCAAGAAATTCCAAGTTTCTTAAAAATGACCTAATTAGTGAGACCGTCAAGATTTGAGTTAGAACAATCTAACCTACAACCTTCTACATCAAGTTATAGTCGAATTATATTCATTCATCACACTCCTTCAATTCAAATGCACGTTGAACTTGAAGCTCCACAAATTGTTAATAATGATCTAGTAGATCCTGTTCAAAAAATGTTAAAAATTGATGGACATCCAGTTGGAGCAACATGTTCTGAGAAAGATGTTGATGCAATATTAAAAAGATCTACTAGAGTAAGAAAATCGGCAATTCCAAATGATTATGTAATGTATCTGCAAGAATGTGAGTATAATATTAGAGTCGAAAATGATCCTGAATCCTTTTCACAAGTCATGAGTTGCAAAAAGTCAGAATTATGGTACAATGTCATGAAGGAAGATATGAACTCCATGAAAAACAACAACGTTTTGGATCTTGTCTTATTGTCTGAAGGTGTAAAAGTCATTGGGTGTAAATGGGTCTATATAACCAAAGGGGACTCATTAGGCAACATAGGAAGATATAAGGCTAGACTTGTTGCAAAAGGATTTACTCAACAATAAGGAATTGATTACATAGAGACTTTTAGTCCTGTATCTAAAAAGGATTCCTTACGCATCATATTGGCATTGGTGGCTCATTTTAATCTTGAGTTGAAACAAATTGATGTGAAAACAACTTTCTTGAATGGAAATCTGGAAGAGGAGGTTTATATGAAACAACCTAAAGGATTCTCCTATATAATGGTGAGCAATTGGTGTACAGATTAAAGAAATCTATATATGGTTTGAAACAGGCCTATCGCCAATGGTATTTGAGATTTAATGATGTTACCTCTTCATTTGGTTTTGTTGAGAACATCATGGATCAATGTATATACTAGAAGGTTAGTGGGAGCAAAGTTTACTTATTCTACATGTGGATGACATTTTGCTTGTAACAAATGACATAGGCATGTTGCATGAGGTGAAACAATTTCTTTCTAAGAATTTTGATATGAAGGACATAGGTAATGCATCTTATGTCACTGGATTTAAGATTCATCATGATAGACATAAAGTTATTTTAGTTCTATCTCAAGAAACCTATATCAACAAGGTATTGGAAAGATTTTGGATGAAGGACTGTTCACCAAGTGTAGCACCTACTGTCAAAGGTGATAGATTCAATTTGAATCAATATCCTAAGAATGACCTTGAGCGGGAACAAATAAAGAACATTCCATATGTTTTTGCTATTGGGAGTCTAATATATGTTCAAGTTTACACAAGGCCTAACATTGCATTTTTTGTGGGAACGTTAGGAAGATTTCAAAGCAATCCAAATATTAATCACTAGAGAGATGCAAACAAAGTCATAAGGTACCTTCAAGGGACGAAGGACTACATGCTTATGTATAGACACCCAGATAATTTGGAGGTGATTGAGTTCTCGGACTCGACCTTTGCTGGCTACGTTGATTCATGAAAATCAACATCTGGTTACATTTTCATGTTAGTCGGTGGATCCATATCTTGGAGGAGTTCCAAGTAGACTTTGACTACTATCTCTACAATGAAGGCTGAGTTCATTTCATGTTTTGAGGCTTCCTCACATGGAATATGGTTGAAAAGTTTCATTTCTGGGCTTAGACTTTTGCATTCCATTTCTAGGCCAATAAAGATATATTGTGACAATTTAGTTGTAGTGTTTATGACTAAAAATAATAAAAGTGGAACTCAAAGTAAGCATATCAACATTAAGTATTTAGTCATTAGGGAGCGTGTCAAGGATATGAAAGTAATCATTAAACACATTAATATTAAGCTAATGTTAGCTGATCCTTTAACTAAGGGCATGCCACCATACAAATTTAAGGATCATATAGTCACTATGGGACTTGGTTCCACTTTGTAAATTGTTATTGTCAGAACAAAATGAAATTCTATTGTCATTTCTCACATCTAACATTTACGTATACACATTTATTTATTTGAGAAATGTCATTACAGTATGGACCTAGAATAAGTATTAGGTTTATTCATTAAGTGATCTCGTTAAGATTTAGAAACAAGATATATTGTGATACATGAAAGATACTACTTAATTTAAAAGGAAATATCGTCATGATTCATATATTGTGTTTCTTAAATACATGATACTTCATGGGTATTTATTGAAGGCATACAGACCAAGTGAGAGATTGTTGGTTATACGTGCACTTTTGCACGTTCATGGGAACTACCCACTAAAGGTCATGGAGCAATTCCCTTATCAGAAAGTGGTCCTATCCTAACCTCCACTTTATACCCATGAATCTATAATGATGCCCAGTAACCTTGGGGGTAATTTTTTTATGGAAAGAAACGTCTATAAATAGTCACTTAAGCAAAGGTCCATGTGCACAAAATGTTTAGCATCAAATATCCCATCTAGAATGAGTTTTGAATGCTTGGAAGATCTTGAAAGTGCTCTGATTTCACATCTAGAAAGCTTCAACTCGATTCCTCCAAAGACAAAAAAATTACATAGCAATGACGAGAGGTATTTGATCCAATTTTGCTATTTTTTTTCTCTTTATATGCATAACATGTCTTACACATACTTGTTAAGCAGCATATGCATTTTCACCATAATGACAGTATTATGTATCTTAACACCATAAATTATCAACAGCAAGTGGGCAAACTTTTATATCTAAGGAATACTAGACCAGACATCATGTTTGCCACTCAACAATTGAGTTAGTTTCTCAACAAACCCATTGAACATTATTATCGAGCAACAATTGTTGTCCTACAATATTTAAAGGGAAGTCCAGCATGAAGGTTATTCTTCTCATTGTTATCCTCAACTCAAATCAAGGGATTCAATATCGCTAATTGGACCATATGACCTGATTCTAGAAAGTTTATATCTGGATATTGTTTCTTCCTTAATAATTCATTGGTTTCATGGTGAGCCAAGAAGCAAAATACACTGACATGATCTTCCTCTTAAGCATAATACTAATTAC
The DNA here is from genome assembly GCA_026541065.1 of Canavalia ensiformis. Taxonomy (NCBI): domain Eukaryota; kingdom Viridiplantae; phylum Streptophyta; class Magnoliopsida; order Fabales; family Fabaceae; genus Canavalia; species Canavalia ensiformis. The sequence continues at coordinate 249,333 of JAMKYM010000217.1, forward strand.
TTGCTTTCACTACTTACAAGATGCAATGGTTTACTTACTTGCTTAAAGATTTGCATGCAACTTCGTCATCCCTAAATATACTATATTGTGACAATCGAAGTTCACTTTATATAGCAGTCAACCTGGTCTTCCACGAGTGTACTAAACATTTGAAAATTGACTGCCACCTTGTTCAAGAAAAATTACGTACTGGACTTATAAAGATCTTTCCAGTTTCCTCCCTTCTCCAAATAGTTAACACATTCTCTAAAGGGTTACCTCCCTGTATGTTCCTTAATTTTGTGTCCAAACTAGGAATGATTAACATTAATCACCCCCTTCAACTTATGTCCTACACAACTCACAAATGTCATGAAGGACCCTCTGTTATAATCACATGCATATCTGTAAAATAACAACTCTGTAAAAAGAAAATGATGCATTAGAAAAATTAGTTTATGACCATGTGAATTTGTTAAGCAAAAGTATCACATACATGCACTTCTATTAAAGACAATGTAAAGTTAGGCTATTATAAATATGTAATTCATTTTTTCATAAATAATTTGAAAAAATGGCATTTTTCATATAGAATCTTCTACTCTAAATTTTTTTTAGCATCTTAATAGTTAAGGTTGAAAAAAAAAAAGAAAATTTTAGAATTTTTGTTACATGAATAAGCATGCACATTTATATATTATTTGATAAAGAAAGAAAAAATTTTAACAATCTTGATAATTCCCCCTTCAAAAATTACAATGGAATATTAATCACCAGATAATACTAATTGGTCCCAAAGAGAACATATCCATGACATTTTTTATTTTTGGTTTTTAAGATTTTTTAATAAAGATAAAACTTGTTGTTAAAAGAAGCTTATTTGAAAGAGTATTTGTATCATGCATGAAAAAATTGTATAAAAATTTACCATGTCATTTGTCTAATAATTTTATGTTATAGAACGTTATAGTGTACTAAAAATTATCTTGAAAGTTACTAACTTCTCCATTTGTCTTATGCTATATGACACATTTAAAAGTCGTAGAAAATGTCAAACTTGTTTAATCAAATTCATGTTATATGCGTTATATCCATTTCAATATAAATAAACTAAAACCTGTAAAAAAATTAAATATTTTTTAAAAAAATTTACCATGTTCTTTTTATTTTAAAGTTATAAACTTTTTTTCAAATAAATCATACTTGTTAATTTTATTTTTAATATAAATAATCCTCTAAAATTTAAAATTTGATCTATTTTTTAATATATAACAGTAATATACTATAATCATATATAAAAAATATATAAAATCACAAAAAAAGTATATTTATTATTAATTAAAAAAGGTTAAATTATAAAGTATTTTATTTTAAATCAAGGTTAGATGTAAATATGTAAGCAGTAGGTGCATATAATCATATTAATATCAATTTTTCCAAAAATTATTCATTTATATTTTATTACTATGTTATGGAAGGATGAAATTAAAATTCATAAGGTTCAAAAAGATTTTTTTTCCATTTTAGTCGAGAAAATGGGGATGAGAAATTTTTTATTATTGTTTTAAATTCTTAAAATTATTAAAAAATTTAAAAAATAAATATTATATTAATAAAAACATAGTAAAAATATTAAATTTTTAAAAATAATTTTTTTAAAAAAAATTTTATAAATCAAAATTTATATTATTAATAATTTTTCCATTCTTTTTTTACTTATTTAAATAATATAAGAGGATTTTTTATTTTTATTTTCTTATTTCCATTTATTCAAATAACTTATTTTTCATCCAATTTTTACTTTATCTCTTACCCTTTTATTTCTTTTCTTCCAATTTCTTTTATTTTTATTTTTCAATTTATCCAAACAAAACATTAAAGCGATAATGAAAGCAACGATAACAATATCTCTACTGTTCTTTCATTTCCTCCCACATGAATGATTCTCAAATATAATTACAATAAATTCATTCATTTATACCCTCAATTTTTGTGGGTAATCAATTATCAATATTCGATAATCGATTTCAAAAAAAATATTGTTGTAGTTAACAATGTAAAAAATGGTAATTAACTTAATTATGTATATAACTATTAATTGATTATCAATCATGCGAAGAATTAACCATTATTTTCTATATAATTAACAACGATTTTTTATGATAATCAATTATCAAAAGTGATAATCAATTATTCAAGATAAAATTTATGAATGTAAAAATATGAAAATATTATTTTTATGTTTATTAATTATTTTCATTTCTTTCGATGGATTCTCCATATTTTCAGAATATTTTATTATGTTTTCACTTTGTGACTTATTTATTTTCCTTCAAGTTCTAATATTAACTTGTAAATGGTGGTCGTCCCATACGATCTAGCATTGGTATTCAACATAAGTTTTCAAAATTGAATCACAAATTCATTTTAAATTTTTAAAAATTAAATTTATTTTAAATTTTTTAAAATTATTAAAAAATTAGTTAATTTATTTTATTTTAATTTTTACTATAAATCCACTATATATATAAACAAATAAAATATTATTAATTAAAATTAAATAAAAATAAAACTTTTTAAAATAATAAAAATTAATATTATAATAATAATAACAATAAAAATTATTATTATTATTATTATTACTATTATTATGGTGATAATGATAAAGATGATGGTTATAATAGTGTTTGTTGAATGATAATAATGATGATGATAGTAACAATGTAGAGATGATGGTAGAGACAACAATCATGATAGTTGTAGTGATAATGATGTATTTTAAGAAATAATTTAAAGTTTAAACTAAAAAATTTAAATTTAAAAACAATATTAAATTTTTTTTTATTTCAAGAAGTGAATCAAAATTAGTTTAAAAATTATAAAAAAATATTTTAAATAAACAGGTTTTATTTTTAAATTTAATTTAAAAATCAAAATCAAAAACTTGCAAATCCAAAAGGAAAGTTAATTGAAATAAGAAACTTGAAATTACGTGGTTCAATGTGGCCTAAGTACGCAATTATGATATTCCTCTTTCTTTTTAAAATTTTGGAGGAAATGCTAAGATGTAGTTAGTAAATTAAAAAAAAAAAAAGGAAATGGTAAGGCATACCCATATAATATGTCTATCCCAAAATATTTTATACTGTGATAGTTTTTATCGTTATAATTCTTATTATAAAAAAGATTATTTAGTATTAAATATATTGAGATATATGTGCTATGCGAATGCGTGAACATGAAAACTCTAATTGAAAAAACAAAGAAATAACATGATATTGATGGTTTGGATCAGATTATGTCTCTCTCTGCACCTCATACTAGAATATTGAAAGTGGTTGACTTCAAAGAGAGGGAAGATTTTTTAGTGTTGAGATCCAAAGTCGTATTTAATTTATTCATATCTTTTTTACACTGGACGGCTAAAAACATTTTAGGAATTTTATGAAATTATTATTCTGAAGGGAAATCCCCTTATACCATGATTCTATGTTTGTATATTTTAAATTTATATACTCCTATTTCGCTAAGATTTGATATTCCTTCTTCAATGCCTTAACTTCATCTTCGGGCAAACATTTTTTACCCTTTTAATTGGAGTTGAAAACAAGCATGCTGTTTGGTTGAATGTCAGAACTCAGAATCGAGTTTATTCTTTCGCAGCAAGGCATCATTATAAGGTTGCCACTGGTTGAAAAGTTAAAAACTTATGTTTACAAGGTTTTCCTTGGTAATTAATCTTGCGTTTGCTTAAAAACATTTGGTTACCTTTCAAGCATATTAACTAATGCTAGAGATTGTTTAGAGTGACCAAAATTTCTCCATTTTGCATGTAGGGATTCACTGGACCCAAAAATGATTTGATCTATGTTTGAGTACATCTGCTTCTTGTATATCAAACGAATGATTAGTTAATGAAATTCTCTGGGCCAAACCATAGAGGATTATAGATTGATGGCCCAGAAATAACATAAACCTGACCACCTTTGTTTTGACTTTTCTAAAGTAAACATACCACCCTTTGTTATATAAGTTTATAAATAAGTTAAATATAAGAATTTTTATAAAAGAATTAAAAATCATAAGTTAATTTTAACTACATAAAAAGTTTAATTTATTTCATCTTATTATTTTATTTTATTTTTTCATTCTACAAGTATTTATTAAAAAAGTTATAATATCCAATAATAATTTAAAATATTTTGTATGTTTTGATATTCTCAGTCATCAAATGGTGGTGAAAGAAAAATTTTTGAAAATATTTATGAAAGTTGGAAATTTAAAATCATGGTTATAAAAATAAGACAGAATCGAGGTCGAATAAATTAAATTAAAAACTGATTTTTTAAAATTAATTAAACCATAAAATTATTTTAACAAAAAATTGATAACAAATTAATAAACTAATATAATTGGCACAAATCAGACCATATATAAAATGATATATATTAATATATTTTATTATTATATATTTTTTAATATAATATTTAATTAATATCAGTTATTATATTAAACTTTAAATCACTTTCTTATTTTAAAAACATTGATTGAAATAAAGCATATAGGTAGGCAAGTATTTCCCAAGAGTGTCCCTACCTCGGTAACTTGAAAGAATTACTTAACATTATTAAATAATTTTTATATTAATTTCAATAAACTTAAATAAGCAATTCCTTAAATATTTTTATTATTTAACTTGAAAAATTCAATAAATAAGTGGATCATCTTAGAGGAGTGAATTGGGAGAGAAGAATTAGATAGTGATGGGGACTATTCCGAGAGGTTGGTTGAAGAAAGTGTAGTGTCTGTGAGGAATGCTTTGAAATCACACTGAAGCGGTCAGAAACAAAATCATGCCGCCACGTTTTCAGTTTCACAATTCTGACATCACCACAAACATGTTCCCCATAACTCTCGCCTTCCTTCACGCCACACACATTTAAATCCATCATATCATATCTAACTATTATTCCAATATTCCAAACCCAAACCAAATGGGTGTATCTCCCAAATGGTTGAAAATTGTTCGAGCCAAATTCCTCAAATCATCCAACAAACACATTCTTCTCCCTCCCACAACTATTTGCACAAACCAAACTCAAGAACAAGAAGAAGAAGAAGAAGAAGCCATACTTTGGAATAATGAAGCAACCACCACCGAAGAGTTCAATTTTCCAATACTAATAAATTGTTTGGGCAACACATTCACCAAGGAAGAGGTTGCGGCAATTAAGATCCAAGCATTTTTCAGAGGACATCTTGTAGGTTAAATATCTCATTCAAATTCCAATCATATAGAATTAATCTTCGTACAATAAATAATATTCATGTATATTTGGTATGATTATTCATATGACAGGCAAGAAGAGCATATAGGGCTCTGAAAAGCTTGGTGAAGGTGCAAGCATTGGTTCGTGGCGTGTGGGTGAGAACACAATCACGTTTAGCGATGCGGTGTATGCACGCGCTCGTTCGGTTACAGGTCAGGGTTCGTGCCAGGCAGTTACAACTACCTGCAACCTTTCATAAGGAATCACCACTTTAGCAAAATAAGAGTTAAAAAAAAATAAAAATATGCTTGTTTCTTAATATTTAATCGCTTTGAAACATGTTATAATTTACCTGATGAAAGAGTTTAATTAATCCATGGAAAATAACAGCTAGCTAGTTTTTGGTCTTGGTGTTGGTGAAAATTAATTATATTTAAAAAAATATTTTAATTATAAGATAGTAAATTTTTTGTTTTTACCATATGTCATGGAAAAAAGAGAAAACAAAAAAGTATGTGAGATAAGGTATTTGATATGGTAGAGAGGGATAAAAAATATATATTATATGTATAATATTATTACTTTGTATGTGAACATTTACAATAATAATAAAGGGTTTGTTAAGGCCGGATTTTTGTGTTGATGAGCTTGTAATGCTCTACTTATTATACAATGTATGCAAAATTGTCATTAACTAGAAGGGCAAGAAAAAATGAAAGGAAGTAAAGTGACTCCAAAGCTCATTCTCCCAACACACAAAGTTAAGATTCCATGATCCATCTTGGGTTTTTGGGCTCCGTTTATCTAGAGGTTGATTAATATATGAGGACTTAAAGTGGCAAGCGAAGTACAATGCATTTGAATTTTTCAAAAGTGGCAACAAATAACTTGGTGGATCTTTGGTCAGTCTTCAATGGAACCTAAAAGAGTATTGAGATCAATTGGCAAGTGCAAATTGTAGCAGGGGTACTATAAATTCACATTAACCAAAAAGAGTTTTGGTCACCTTCAACTAACGTAAATTGTAAATTTTGTGTTGGGTTTGATGACTGAAATCCTTCTTTTAGCTATTACCTAATGAAGAATTAAATTTTTACAAAATTTTTATGCATAAGGTAGATAAAATAAGAAAAAAAATATTGGTAAATGTTATAATAGAAAAAAATAAAAATAAAATGTGTATATTGTATTCCTCGGGAGTAAATAGATATGAAAATTCTTGGAATTGTGTAACATAAAAAATATTTCCCATAGAAGAGTAAGTCGCCAACTATGGTATCCACGGTTTACTTTATTATTTTCTTCTTTTTTTTTTTTATGTAAGTATTGAACTCAATGTATAGCATTTGCGATTTCCATTTTTTTATTGTAAAAATAGGAAATTGAGTCGTAAGAACTTTTATATTTTTTATATATAAAAATAAAAGTCATATATATTGTTTACTACTTTTATTTATTTTATTTAATTATATATATATATAGAGAGAGAAAGAGATATGTGTGTCGTCTACATTGTGTGATGATGTTAATTTGATATTCAAAGTATTAGAAAACATTCATCCATTTAAATAACTCACCGTAGGATTCCTCTCAATCACCAAAAGTTATTGTAAATGCCATTTATTTTGTTTTTTGTGCCTTTTTATAAGTCACATTCTAACAAAAATTGTTTTTGTATCTATGCACATTAGGCTACTACTTCCTCTTTTAAAAACCTAACCATAGGAGTAAATTAGGGTTATGCATAATCAGAGTTGTGTATTCCCTTAATGTTAGAAAAAAATAAATGAATATGATGGTGCAATTATAACCATTGTGTTGATTGATTGTGAAACACTAGCCTGAAGCAATCGTTTCCTCTTCACCTGCATCAAAATCCTCTTCTTTGCTAAATTTGCTATCATTATCTTTAATCTCTTGATTGGATTACAAAATTCAGAACTATCAAACATGTTATATATATGAGGTCATCTAACAAATAAAAGAATATAATATTAACACTTAGATACAAAATTTTTCAAAAGTCTCATATTGCATACATAACTTGTATAAAAAAAATACTGAAATCGCGAATCTTATATGTGACTTCCAATTTTTAATAAAAAGTAAAAAGAATTAGACGTTAGAACGTGAGACACAACTTTGCTATTTTTTTAATAAAAAAGTTAAAGTTGCAAATATCATGCACAACTTCGATATTTACGTAAGTAAAAAACAAGTAAATTGTAGATATCATCCATGACTTATCTTATTATGAAAAATACTTTTGAAACTAGTTGTTTTACCTCTTGAGATAAATGAGTACTCTATTTTTTTGTGTGTAAATATCATTTTTCTTACTTAGATGAGCCTATTTTTAATACCTAAATGGGTCTATTTTCTTTTTAAAGGGAATAGTATTATATCAAGCAGAGTCTAAGTTAAAATCCACTAAAATGCTCCTTGTGGATAATTTTAGAAGGGAAAAAATATAAGTTGAATATTCTAAAAGGTTTTCCTTGAATTATAGATCTAAATATCACGGCTCACGTTTTGCTTAATTGGGTCTAAAATCTAAATACGACTCACATTTTTTTTTTTCTGGATCCCTCATAGGAGTCAAATTGAATGGAGAACACATGGAGTAAAGCTTAATTAGCTTACAAATTGGGCAGAAGGGTTTAGATTGGAATTCAAGTCCAAACCCAAACTTGTGATCTTATTCTGGTCAAAATTGCAGTGGTTTAGGCCCAATTAAATAATGATATATTTTTAAGGATAAAATATATTAATAATTATTAATTTTAAAGTTAATGATTAAAATTGTGATAAAAATTAAATGCTTAAATAAACTTTAAAATTTTAACAGTTATTCTTAAATTAATAACTATTAATGTATTTCATTTTCTAAAGTATATATTCTTACTTTAAAATAGTCAAATCCTTTCATTTGTATATGACTAACAATATTATTGATACAATTATAATTTTTATACATTCAAATAATGTTATCTTTAAGCTAATAAGATTAATTTAATAATAAAAAGTTATGATAATTTATATAAATTTCTACGTTCAAATTTTATTATTTTAGTTTTCATGTATCAAAAAATAATGTTATCTTTTTTTTTCTTCACATTTTCATTACATTTATCGCTTTTTTTTTTCTTTTTCTTTTTTCTGTTTTCATTAGTCTTCGCTTTATTTAATTTCTTTCTCTCTTAAGATATAGACAACTCTCACATTTATCATAATTTATACAAATCTCACATTTATTAATCTGTATTCTCGATGATAATGGATAGATAAAAGTACAGGAAACAGATCCCCAAATTGGTAAAAGAATTTATTTGACAACCATCCACCATTCAACACATAGTCTTTCTGATATATTGCTTAGATTTTAGTTGAGTTTTGAGATCAAAAGATTCTGTACCAATAAAAAATTATTGGTTTCATGTTATTTGATTTCAAATTTTTTTAATAAATTTGAATCAATGTGTGTGTGTGTCTGTGTGAGGAGATCATAAGGATGGTGTTCAAGTAGATTGATTAGGGTAATGAGTTATCAGACAGAACTAATATCCAGAGTTTATATGATTGAGTTTTTTTGTTTAATTGGAACTTGAATATATACATTCAAACCAAATCAATTTAATTAATTTGATTTGGTTTTGTAGGTTCATCTGATTAATTTAAAACAATGAAAACCCTAGAATAGAGTAATATTACCCAGGACATCCCGATTGTAAAATATTGGACATTATATTTTATTTTATTTTCGGTCAAAGGACACATTATTTTTAAAGCAACTGTTTTTAGGTTTAGGCAAAACGATATTACACTACCCTGGCATTTCTTATCAAGAAAAAAGAATAGCATACATTTTATAAATTGCAATTAATTGTATTTTTTATATGAATTTGAAAGAAACAAGATTTGTCCCAAGTATCTGATTCATACTTTGTTTTGTTAAAATTTTGATGATTTGAATTTATGAATCTTATTAGTATGTATTAGTTTTAAATTAGCGGGTTATGTATAAGAGATTTTTATTTTCTTTTGCAAAACTTATTTTCGTAAACTCAATTAACTTTTGGCCCAATACACGTTTAATCTAAAATCTTTTACATTTCTTGATCAATTTCACTTTCCAAGCACAATGGCTGTTTTTCAAAATGTTTTGGTACTTTCCATATTTACACTTACGTTTACTGTCACCAAAAAGTAGAAATTAGCTCAGCGTTTTTATGTAATTATGAAGAGAAAAAAGGAATAAGAAATGGTCCTTTTTTTTTTTTCTTTTTACATTTATATATTATGGTGAAAAGCAAAGAAAAACACGCACAGTTCTCTATTTTTTTAATTTCTTTTATAAAAAATATTAACTATAAGAAAATCAAGTATATAAATAAAATTGTTATGGTGAAACATTTATAAATAACAAGAAAAAAGAAAAGAAAAACTTTTCCATTCAATGGTAAGTTGGGTCTTACTATCATGTCTCTCTTCATGGTCATGCATTGTTACTGGGAGAACTATGTATTTATGAAAACTTCCTTTCATCTTTTTTCTTCTTATTCTCTAGTGTAAAAACATCCATTTATATGTACAAAATTAAATGGAAACAAAAAGGTTTTGATTTGAAGAAAAAAGGTTCTGATTCATTTCACATAATTATAGAAGCAAATAAGTGAAATAAGATGAAATAATTAATAAGAAGACAAACAAACCTTAGCTTTAATTTGAGGTTCTCTACACAGTCCTAGCTAGATAGTGTAACCTTGAAAAACATGAAATAGCATTGAGATATTGGCACGGCTCAATCAAACACAAACACACAGTCACTCACGTTAATCTTTTTGTTTTGCATTGTTTTGAATCTTGGTAGAATACAATACAAGTACAAGCGTGTGGTATGTGATGTCTGAGTGAACCAGGCCAATATCACAACAACTAGTTCATATAAATATGTTGGAAGAGTAAGAAAGTGTTATGCTATGAGGCACAGCTCTGTGCATTCCTTGTTCTGTTTGCCTGTGGTATATGCAGAGAAGAGAAGGGAAAGAGAGAGGAGAGAGAGGTTTATGTGTTTGTTTGAAGGTTGTGTGAGTGTTGAGAATGTCTCTTGGGTGGGATTTAAGATTTCACAAGAGGGTCTCTGAGTACAGCATTTAAAACCTCGACTACCAAACCATAAAGCTGGGACATAGCATTTAAATCCATACTTCTCCCTCCATTCTACTTTTCATTTTTTCTCTTTATTTTTTCACTCATAATGTCATGCCATTTTGGTCTCAAATTATGATGTTAGTGCCCAACTTGTATTGTTTCTCTTTGGTTCACTCAAATTAAGCTTCACTCTTCTTCAATAGAGTTTCAAAGTTGAAAGAGTCTTGGCAAATGCCACAACTTTTATTCTCTCCTATCTCTTCTCTCATCATTTCTTTGCACCCCAAATCTCAACCATGTATTATATATTATATTATATCTTCTTTCCTTCCCAATTATTGTGCCATCACCAATTCAACCACTTGGATCTTTATAAGATATTCAAGATACAAAATGCTAACAACATTGATCAAAAATAAAAAATATTTTTTATTAAAAATTATTGATTAACACATTTCACTTTAAATATAATTTTTGATGAAAACTTTCAAATATATATATATTAATTTCTTAACTAGGCAAGATCCATAAGTCTTTTAGATTAAAAAACACAGAAAAAGTTTTTATCCTTTACATACATCTGTCTAACATAATAAGATATTTTAAAGACTAATAATAATTATAGATTCACATATTATTTAAAAAAGTAAGAAATGAGTGAAATGATGAATGGTAGGAGTAGGAAGTAGGAAGTCAAAACTAACCTGGTTTGAATTGCAAGCGGCAAGAAGGGCATAATTGTAATTAAGAGAAATGAATATGGAGAATAATGGTAAAGAAAGGAAAAGGGTAGAGATGATGGTGATACTGGTTGGTTAAGAGGAACCAGAAAGAGCAGGACATTAAATGAGGGAATCTCCCTCTGGAATAGACAGGCTGCAACATTAATAGGCAAGGTACCCATGAAACTGTGTCTTAGAACTGTCAAACCCATTTCTCATTTTAATTTTTTATTTATAGAGTTTTGAGAAAATGAAATAATGAATGAGAATGAGTAGTAGGTATATAGGGTGGGGGTTGACTTGCTCTGGAGGAAAAGCAATTCCCATCGCTTAAAGGCTCTTTGATGTTTGCTCAGTTTGGCAAAGCAGTATCTCTGTTACAATTGGAAACTCTTGTTTTATATATGCCATGCTTCCACATCCTTTTGGGTTTGGTTGATATGGTATTTATGGCAACAATTAATAATACCCCATCATATCCATACCCTTTTTCCCTCTTCCAATCTCCTTCCACTCTCAAATTTGTGATCACCACAACTCCACAATGCTAAACATTACCCATTTCTGTAACTGTTTATATACTACATATGAGAATTACAATTCAAAACTACTCACATAAACACCATATGCATATTAATTCACTTCCCTTTCTGTCATTTCTTTCCTCACCTCAAATTTATGATCAATCTATCTATGAAGAGTATATGAAGTTCCAAATTGTTGTTATCATTCAAGCTTCATTCTGGAGAAGAACCAATGATGTAAAACAGACTACTCCCTCCATCCTATTATGTATTTGGTTTGTGTTAAATTATTTGTTATTTTAATTTTTTTAAAATAATTATATTTTTGTATTATCTTTTTAATTATCATATAAATACTTAAATAAATAATTTGTAATTATGTTTTAATTTTTAATATGGATAATTTTATAAAAAATAATTTTAACATATTAGATATATCTCATAAAATTAGTAAATAAGTTAGTTGAAAACTAAAATGATAGATAGAAATTAAAATTTTAAAATTTAAAATAAAAAAATTTAATAAAATTAACTATTAAATTAAATAATAAAAATAAAATAAATAAATAATTATTAAACTGAATTTTAAGTATTATAATTTTTTAATTAAATATAAATTTCAATCTTTTAATTTATTCTTATTATATATATTTTTATTAAAAATTTTATAAATAAATTTATAGTTATTTTGATGCTTACATATTATAATAAAGAAAGTTAATGATTTTGTTTATGTATTTATTTTATTATTTATGATATATTTTTAATAAAAATATTTTAAATATTTTTTAAATTAAAAATATTTATTTTAATTTGTATAAATAATTTAATTAATAATTTATAAAAATAATATCTATTTTATCTTAAAATATTTTATCAATATATTTTATTATAAATAATTTAAATAAACTATTTAATAATTAAATTAAATACTGTAACATTAAATAATAATAAAAACAGTAAATAACCAAGTGAGATAATATTCAAAAAGTATTAATAATTATTATAACATAAAATTAAAATAAAAAAATTACAATTAATTACTTTATTTTTTTATTTAATTGAAATATATCGTTATATAATTTAATAATTTATATTATTATTTAAAAAAACATACCTTTTTCTAAAATATAATTTAAATGTATAATACAATTTGTATGTCAAAATATCTATATGTTTAAAAGAATATGCGCGGAAGTGAAATAATAATTCGTGATGTAACATCAAAAAAGAGTTTGATGGCATTGCACATGGTTTTAGGTTTGAAAAAATTTATTCATCATTTATCTTTTTCAAAAAATATACATTTTTTATTCTTAGTGAAAAATAGAGCTTGCATAATTTGTATTAAATATTATAATTAAGAATAATAAAATTTTGTAGATAGAAAAATATAAAATATGATATTTTAAAAATAAATATATATTTAAAATTATTTTTTATCAAGATTCTCTTTTAAATAATTTAAAACTCTAATTTTAATATACTAACTACGTGATCTTAATAAAAAAAAATCAGAAAGATATAATTTTTACAATAAAATATTTTCAATGTGAAATTTTTTTTTTTACACAGCTATCTAGTTAAAAAAATAAAAAAATTACAACAATAAAAATGTAGAGTTATAATGGTTAGGAAAAAAAGTTAACCTAAACTCCAAACAAACTTAGGTATGAAATGTAAGGATAGAAGTGAATAAGACCATCCGGCTCGACTCATTTAAGGTCTATTTAAACTCGACTCGGTTAATAAATAGATAGACGTAGACTTTAAAAAACTTTTTAGATAAATAAGTCAAGCCTAAACTTATGAAAAAGTCTATTTAGGGTCTATTTATATATTATATATTATGTGTTTATATTTATTTTAATATATTATATTTATATAATATTTATTTTATATTTTATTTATATAATATATATATATGTATTAGACCTATTTAATGACCTTTTTATCTTGTAGGGTTTAAACTTACAAGCTTTTTTAATTATTTATTTATATAAGCTTTAAGTTTATTTATTAATTTTTTTGTAATGTAGACTTTTAATCATGCTTACAGGCCGTAGGCTTTTAAATCAGGACAGGTCATGACAGAAAAAAGTCTTTAACAAGTAACATGCTAAGGTTCAAGCCTCAAAAATTTTAAACAGGTCAGACTTAAACACTCAAAAGCCTAGTTTGACTCGGCCTACTTTTATCCTTAATGAAATGAGCAAAATAATAAATATGTGTAAGTTATATTTTTTATAATATAAAAAATAATAAAATTAAATTTTAAGATTTTATATAAATTATTTTAATCTCAAATCTTTTATCATTTTACCGATAAATTTTATTTTGATACACCTTCCAAACAGAACAAATAATATATAGAATTTAATATTAATATATTATAAGTGTCAATTAATATATTTTGTTGGAATATTTTCATCCTATAAATATGTATTAATATGATTTTATTTTTTAAATATTAAATTGTTTAAATAACAAAATTATATATATATATATATTAAAAATTAAATTTAAACCTAATTTAATTTTAAAATTTAACTTATAAAACAAAAATTGTAATCTTTAACATACTTTTTTTACAGTATATTTATAGATAAAAATTAGATTTTGGTCTAATTTAACTATAAAAAATAATTATAAGAGTGTATTCATCTTATTCACATCTTTTATAAATTAAGGATTTTAATAATAACTTTATTTTTTAAAATCATATTTTATTATTGTCTTAAGAAATTTATTTTATATGTTTAAGATTTAATAAATCTATTAAATATTAAAATTAAAATATAAATAATAATTTTTAAATTAATTTTATTATCAACAATTAAAATATTTTTTATATTCAAAAATCAATCTTAAATAATTTATTAACTGAAAATAAAATTATTAATAATATGATCTTGACTATAAATGTAAAGATATACACCTGAACTAGAGTAAATTGACTCGTACGGGGTAATATGAGTATATTTTAAGGTAGTTAATAGTTTATTTGAGTAGATTAAACGTTTGTTTGACTAAAAAAAAATTTGTTTGATAAACTTAGTTTATGAACTTGTAATGTTTTAAACTAAATATCAAGCTTTTTTAAAAGGTACTTCAAATAATAATTGAGTTTATAAATTTTTAATTTATTATTTTTCTTTTAATTTTATATTCATTATTTTATTATAACTTTTATATCCTTTATTTTTCACAAATCCTTATACATCCTCATTGTGGAATAATACTTTTTGGTATTTTTTTATCAGAGCCTTAGTCTGAAACCTCGTTTTTTATAATATTTGTTTGTTATTTCAAGAATTTTAACCTATTTATCATCTTGTATCTGCATTTTAACCTTCTTTGAGGGGTAGTAGAGAGGAGTGTAGCAGTTAACTACTGTGTTCGTTGATCAGCCTGGAGTATGGTCCCGGTAGTAACTCCTAAGAGGCAGTGAAACCGTTGGTCAGCATTGGTGGTTCCGGAACATAAACCTCCTTATGAACCTTTAAAAGAAGATTAAAATGTCTAGACTAGCAAGATCGTTAAGTAGGTTAAGTTTAAGAAGTAATAATCAAATAGTTGTCAGAAACAGAGGTAGAGATATCTCTGGTAATGAAGGAACAACATCCATATCAAAAATAGAGGAAACTCTCCATAGGTGGACAATTCCGATTGTCAAAGTAGGAGATGTATACAAACAAAGATCTTGGTGGTCTCTGAGTCCTAAAAAACAAACCCATATGTTAGAGTACTTTATTCTTGGAACTCCAAACAACAGAGAAACACAAATTTTAGAGAAAGAAATGTTAGAAAAACATAAAAAAGAAGGATATATATTTATCCACTTGGACTAGAAGATACCATAATTGCAGCCTTAGAAAGTTTAACTGTTATTTAGATTTTGCAATGAATATAGAAAATGAAAAAACTGCCCCAACAATTAGGTTGTTAGTTCATTCACAAAAAGGAATAGTAGATGATGAAGCAGGGCCGTTTCAAATAATATATTGAGTATATTACGAAGTAACAAAGATAGGATATGGATTTAGGTCTGCCTATCAAACCCCAAATAATGAAACCACCATAGTAGAAGCAAATCTTAATCGAAGTAAGGTCCAAACATCTAAGAGATTAAGTCATCAAGAATTAATAAATAGAATTTCAAAAGAATGGCTATTAAAAGATGTATTAGAAACTCCAAAAAACATATAATACTAAAATAAGAGAAATCACGTCAGAAGGCAGAGCAAAAACTTCTTCAATATATTCTTAGAGTTTAGCTAGACACTTTGTAGATAATTCAACCATAAATTTTAATATAAGAGGAATTGATAGCAATAATATCCCACAGGTTACTAAGCCAATCTATGAAGGAAATTCACAATATTCTCCAACAGCGTCCCAAGTATTAAATGTAATAGATAGACAAACCCCTTTTACAATAGACAAAGTTTGGATAAAAGAAGATATTGATGACGAACATAATAAATTAAAGAAAGAATAATTTCTAAACTATTTTTCAAGAGAATAACAAATAAAGATAAGAACAATGTTTTCTTCTTATCTAGAAGAGATTCAACAAAATCAATACTTTTTTCCATGGTTAGAAACTTACTTAGAATAAGAAGGACTAGAAAACTCTTTCAAAAAAGAAATAAACCTTGTAGATAAAACAATCTGGAAAACTAAAGAAAGTAATGTCTTTCAATAGGAATATCCACCACAAGAAACGATTAAGGTAGAATTATCAAAAGACATAGAAATAGAAGTATCACCATTTAAAAAGGCAGATTTAAAACAAAAAGAAATAGAAAAACAAGATATTGATAAAATATATTAACAATTAAATTATTCAAATATTGTGTTAGATGTAATGATAAAACAATTAAAAAGAATAGAGACAAATCAAGAGTCAGAAATTAAGAAGAAACCTATAGAAAAACCCATATACAATATATCAATGATGTCATAACAATCTATAGAGAACTTTAGACAAAAAAGCCTCATAAAAAAAGAATTAAAAGAGATTAAGACTAGAGTAGTTAAACTTAGTATTGGAAACTCATCCGTAAATAATATAGAGGTAAATAAATTAGGAAGTAAATATAATTACCCAAAACTAAAAACATTCCATAATAGACCAACTATGCCTGATTTATTATCAGAAGAAAAAACTCAATTTGTTCAAAACAGGTTATTCAGAAATGATTTAATAGAATGAAATTTAGATGGTTTAAGTGAACAAACCATTTTAGATTTCACATCCCAAATGACTATGGCAGCCACTTCCTATAAACCATAGGATTATCAAGATAAGCAACTGTGAAAGCCTTAATTCAAGGTTTCACAGGACAACTGAGAGGATGGTGGGATAACTTTATCCCTCCAGAAAGTAAAAGATAAATTATTGATCATGTCAAAAGTGAAACTAATGAGGGTGACGCAGTAGTAACTTTAATTTTTACCATAATACAACATTTTATTGGTGATCTAAGTATTTTCAAAGAAAGGATTGCCATTCAATTAGAAAAACTAAGATGTCCAACCATGATTGATTACTCATGGTATAAAGATATGTTTTGGTCAAAAGTGATGGTTAGAGAAGATGTCTTTGCAGGCTATTGGAAGGAAAGATTTATCACCGCTCTACCATCTCTATTTTCCCATAAGGTCATACAATCAATAGAAGCCAAATATGGGTCTCCTATATCATATGATCAATTAACGTATGGACAGATCCATAATATGGTAGTTGAAATAGGGTTAAAATTTGTATAGATTCTAAAATACAAAATCAATTAAGAAAGGAAAAGTTAGTAGGCCAGAAAGAAATGAGTTTGTTCTGTCAACAATACAGATTAAAACCCATAAGGGCTCCAAGTAGAAAACCTAAAAAGATAGTTAAACCTCATTATAAGAGAAAACCTTTGGGCCTAACAACATTTCATGGGCCTAACCCAACACATCCTAACTCAACACAAAAAACTCATAAAAAGAAACCATATAAACAAGGAAAGAAAAACCCATGTTGGAAGTCTGGAAAACCAAGCCACTTCGCTAACAAGTGTAAAGTACAAAGTAAAATAAATTTAATAGAAGATGAAAAATTAAGAGAAACATTAATAAAATATTGATAGAATCAGAGTCTGAACCTGAAGATTCAGAAAAGAGAAGAATCTCATAAGATAATGAAATATATCAATTGGATTATTTCACATCTATATGAACTAGAACAAAATGAAGGATTATGTTTAGGACCAGAATTGTGTGATTGTGAAGAATGTGTAATACCTCAAGAAGTAAATGTTTTATCTAGAGATCAAATTGATACCTTAATAGCCATAATAGACAAATTAGAAGATTCCCCTTTAAGAATGAATTCATTATGAAACTCAACGAATTAGTAACAAAAGAAGAGAATAACCAAAAAGAAATTCAGCCTGTTGAAATGAAAGATGTTTTAGCCAAATTTAAACAGCCAGCCCTTACACTAAGTATAAAAGAACTTCAAGAAGAAATTAAAATACTTAAAAAATAAATTCAAGAACTTAAAAATAACCAAATTCAGTTAGAATTAAGATATTAGAATTAAAAGGCAAAAAGATAATAGAATCACAAAATCAATCTACAAACTCAGAACATTAAGAAATCTTTAATTTAGAATTATTAACTTTAATGATTGTTCGTAAATGGTGGGTAGAAATCAAGTTAATAGTAGGGAAAGAAGAATTTAAACTTAGAGCATTAATAGATTCAGGAGCTGATATAAATTGTATTTAAGAGGGGATTATTCCAACAAAATACTATGAAAAAGCATAACAAAATGTCACAGGAGCAAATAGAGGTAAACTACAAATACAATATAAATTATCTGAAGCAAAAGTATGCAAGGGAAAAATATGTTTTAATACAGCCTTTGTACCAGGAAGAAACATGAGTAATCAGGTAATTTTAGGAACTCCATTCTTAACTTTACTTTATCCTTTCCAAATAACATATGAAGGATTAGTATCTCATGTAGTGTTTGATAAACCTATAATATTTGAATTTATTCAAACTCCAAAAATTAGGGAGTTAAATCTGTTACAAGAAAAATCAATAGAGGTTAATTTGATAGAAAGAAAACAAAAACAGAATATGATGTTAAATGAAGAAATAGGTTACAAAAGGATTGAAGAACAATTAAAGTTTCCAAAAATAAAACAAAAAATACAAGAACTTAGTAAAAAAATAGAAAGAGAAATTTGTGACTTAAATCCTATAGCCTTTCACCATAGGAAACGACATGAAGTTAGTCTACCATACGAGGATGGATTCTTAGAAAAAAATATTCCAACTAAAGCTAGACCAATACAAATGCATGAAGAATAATTAAAATATTTTAGTGAAGAATTACAAGATTATTTGAAAAAGGGATTAATAAGAGAATGAAAATCCTCTTAGAGTTGTTCGGGATTTTATGTCAACAAAGCCTCGGAACAAGAGAGAGAAGCTCCAAGATTAGTAATAAATTATAAACCTTTAAACAAAGCTTTAAAATGGATTAGGTATCCTTTACCTAATAAACAAGATTTAATCAACATATTAACTAAGGCTAACATATTCTCAAAATTTGATATGAAATCAGGATATTACCAAATATCGATAAAAGAAGAAGATAGATACAAAACAGCTTTTGTGGTACCATTTGGACATTAAGAATGGAACATAATGCCTCAAGGATTAAAGAATGCTCCGAGTGAATTTCAAGAGATAATGAATAACATATTTTACCCATATATGAATTTTCCATAGTATATTTAGATGATGTGTTAATATTTTCAAAAGGATTAACTCAACATGAACAACATTTAGAAAAATTTGTTCAGATAATTAAAGAAAATGGTTTAGTAGTCTCAGCTAAAAAGATGAGTATATTTCAAACTAAAATAAGGTTTCTAGGTTATGAAATATTTCAAGGAACTATAACACCAATCCAGAGATCTTTAGAGTTTGCAAAGAAGTTTCCAGATGAAATTAAAGAAAAGAAACAACTTCAAAGGTTTTTAGGATATTTGAATTATGTAGCAGAATTTCTACCAAGAATTAGAACCATATGTGCTCCGTTATATAAAAGGTTAAGAAAAAATCCTCCTTTATGGGAACAAGAAATGACTTGAACTGTCCAGAAAATAAAAGAATTAGTTAAAAATCTACCATGTTTAGGAATTCCCCATCCTGAGACGTTCTTAATTGTAGAAACTGATGCAAATGATATAAGTTATGAGGGTATTTTAAAATAATTGCTTCCCAACTATAAAAAAGAACAAATTGTCAGATATCATTCAGGTATTTTGCATCTTTCTCAACAAAAATACTCCACAGTTAAAAAATGAGATTTTATCAATAGTTTTATGTGTTTTAAAATTCCAAGATAACCTTTTCAACAAATTTTTTTTTATAAGAACTGACTGCAATTTTGCACCTCAAGTTTTAAAAAATGATGTTAAAAATTTAGTTTTAAAACATATTTTTTCAAGATGGCAAGCTTTATTATCAAATTTTTATTTTGATATTTCTCATAAGAATTTCTTGCCAAATTTTTTAACTAGAGAATTTTTACAGGGACAAAATGAGTAAACCAGTCACTTTGGACTAATATGGTCCTCCAAGATCTCAAACAAACCAAAAGAAGTCTTCAACTACTACCACAAGCCAAATAGTCCAACAAACTCCAAAAGGTAAAGAGGTAGACTCAACCCCTTGCTAATCGCAATCTACCATAAGACCTTCTTATTCACCTCCAACACCTCAAAAACCAACAACATCATCACAAAATCAGTTTACAGTCCTTCAAAAACCAATTCAAGACAATAATATCCAACATTCATATGTAAGCAAAGTTGAAAGTATTCCAGTAATGGTAATAGAACCAAAATGGACCCAGTGGTCCGCACAAGAAATTGCTACCAATATTTTCCCACCAAAGTGTAACTTTTTACCAAAAAGCACTCAAAGACTAAAAAGATTTTGAGTTAATTTTATTAGACAGCAAATCTATAAAATTAACCTATAACAAAAACGAAAAGAATGAAGTCAATTTTTCAAAATTAAAAATCCAAAATGTTCTATCAATGGAGGATTGAGGGCAACCCCTTACCCATTATAAAACATTTTTCACAAAGTTCAGCCCACCTTAATATAATTATTTTGATTATATAGAGGCCTAGCACAATATTCTCTACCTATGTCCAAAGACCCATTCATGGTTCCTTTGGTTTAGAAAGGGAATTTTTTTTAAAATTTTCAAATTGGTTTAAAAAATGGTTTGAGGATTTCGAACATGAACCATGCATTTTCCCAGCAAAGGCCAAAACGACATATGATTATTTTTCCGGAAAAACAAAATTTCCAGAAGAAAAGAAATTAATTTCTTTTATAGCTTCCCAAGGGGTATCCTGGATATTTATGTGGGAATTCGCAAAGAAATTTCAGCCGAAAAATTCTAACAAGTTATTTCCGCACGGTAAAAATAAAATGGTGGGCTAATTACAATTTAGATTTTCTATCAAGAACCAATTTGGATGCTTGGTTGCAATTAAATAAGCAATATGGTAATTCTGGTTGCTCTTCAAAAAGAATCTCTACTTTTACAAAAACAAGCAACAGATAATGGCAGCATTAAGTGCTGCAAGCACCAGAGAGGATTTCTCAAAGATCCTATCTCAAATCTCACCACAAACTTCTCACAATGAAGAGAAAGAAGAAGTAAGTAGTTCTTCCGAGAACTATGAAGTAGATGATTTCTTTGGAAATTCCAGTTTCTGAAGAATATTTTTCCAAGTAAGAATTTGACCAAAAGTAAGTTGACAAGACATCACTAACACTGATAAGATTCCACCAAAGTCAGAAAAAGCAAAGATTCCCTCGTAAAAAAGCAAATCAAGTTAGAAAAATAAAAGATTCCTTTACCAGAAAACAAGAAATGAAGATCAGCCTTATCAGTTAGTTAATAGAATTGAGTAGAATTTTGATTTCTAGAGTCTATAAAAGCCCCTTCCCAAAAATGTAAGAGGTATCGGGAAAAATACGAGCCTGATAATTCTCTAAGAACCTTCAAAACCTTTTCCTTTCATTTCAACATCTCCAACCATTTAGCTTGTATCTACACCAAAGAACTACTTTGTATTTCAACAATTTGTAAGTTTTTATCAAGTTCTTCCAAATACAAAATTTCATTACCAAAGATTATATTTTACATTATGTTTTCACCTATCATCAATATGTTTATGCTATTTATGATATCAAGCTTCTGCTTTAGTTAAAAATTAAATTTAAACCTAATTTAATTTCAAAAATTAACTTATGAAACAAAAATTATAATTCTAACATACTTTTTTCGGATATATTTATAGATAAAAATTAGATTTTGATCTAATTTAACTATAAAAAATAATTGTAGGAATGTATTCATCTTATTCACATCTCTTATAAATTAAGAATTCTAATAATAATTTTATTTTTTCAAATCATATTTTATTATTGTCTTAAGAAATTTATTTTATATGTTTAACATTTAATAATTCTATTAAATATTAAAATTAAAATATAAGTAATAATTTTTAAATTAATTTTAAGATTAACAATTAAAATATTTTCAACATTCAAAAACCAATCTTAAATAATTTATTAACTAAAAATAAAATTATTAATAATATGATCTTGACTATAAATATAAAGATATACACCTAAATATAAAGATATACACCTAAAGTAGAATAAATTGATTTGTACAGGGTAATATAATATATTTTAAGGTAGTTAATAGTTTATTTGAGTAGATTAAACGTTTGTTTGAATAAAACAAATTTGGTTGATAAACTTAGTTTATGAGCTTATAATGTTTTAAACTAAATATAAATTTTTTTAAAAGGTACTTCAAATAATAATTGAGTTTCTAAATTTTTAATTTATTATTTTTCTTTCAATTTTATATTTATTATTTTATTATAACTTTTATATTCTTTATTTTTCACAAATTCTCGTACTTTCTCGTTGTGGAATAATATTTTTTGGTATTTTTTAATATTTTTTATTTATTTTAATCATTTCATAATTTATTTTTAAAAAATATTTATTTTTATTAAAAAATAAAAATTACATAGGAAAAAAAGATTTATATTTTTAAAAAAATATTAATTATTTAAAAAATTCAAAATCAAGAAATAAATTTTTTTATTTTCACAAATATTTTAATTTTATCTTAATAATTTATAAGATGATAAATTATTTCAATTAAATAAAAAGATAAAAGTGATAATTATTTAAAAATAAATATATTTTAAAAAATTTAAATAATATTTAAGTTACTAAATATGTCCTATATTTTTTTTATAATAATAAAATATTTTTTATCAAATATTTTTAATTCAATTAGTTAATTTATCAATTTTAACTTTTAGCTTCCAATTTATAACTATCAAACAATTTTTACTTTTTAATTTTTTTTAATTTTTATCTATTTTTTTAATAATTTTATCAAATACATTCTATATATATATTTTAAAAATGATTCATTACATTCAATAACTAGTGTTCCAATGCATATTAGAAAAAAAAATCATACCAATTTACAAATTATTATTAATAAACTATTTCTTGGGTTAGAGATTTAAAAGGTTTTAGTTTGTTTTTCGTGAATTTATAAAGTATTTTTATTGGCATTATAAATTTAAATTCCTTGAGTGTGATATCTAATGTTATAAAAATTAGTTTGAATATTAACTTGATTAAAATATGAAATTAATGGATCACGGATTAAATCAACAAATTATTGATTAAATTGATTCAACTAATATATATCAAATTCTGTAAAAGTTATAATTTCTTTAAAAACATAAAAATTACCATCATTTATAAAATTAGAATACTCTAATTTTTTTTTTTTAAAAAATGACTATTTGAACAAAATTCTCGGTTGTCACTATCTTCTCAATGAAAAACACATTCAGAAAATTTATCTGAGTTGCTTCCCTTTTATAAGTACCCATGAATCAATAAAATACCAAGGCACAGGTTCCCTCTGCAGTACTTTACTACACTAACTTAGCAAAAGACTGTGAATTTATCAATTATTAAAATTTAATAATTCATTACAAAAAAATATTATAATTATAAAATAGGTATTAGGAGGGATGAAACCACGCATATTAATCGTTTTGGTTCCGTTTAGGGTTAAGTGTAAATAAACTAAGCCACTTGTATTCTTGTGAAGTTCTGATTCCTACTGGCCCCACAAAACATGTGATTGCAGCATTGCAGCCCCATGTTCTAGCTGTGGCTTTGGTTTTGAAATGGACGTGAAAACCAGCTAGATATTGCCTCATCAATAATATACTTCAACCCAATAATTCAATGCAGACGTTGGGCTTGCTTTAACTACATAATACTTCTTTCACTCCCTTTTATATGGCTCTTCTTATCTAATCATATATAATAAAATTAATTATAATATTAATTTTTACAAATAGTATAATATCTCCAAATTTATCCTTAAGCTTTTTTTATTATATATTAATTTATTAAAAATTATAAAAAATTCTATATCTTATAAAAAGAAATTGAAAAAATATATAACAGGTACGTGATTAATTTGTCCAACATCAATTATTTAACCTCTCTTGAAGACTGGTTAAAATCAAGAAACCTAAACTTGGTGATTATTCCAAAATCCCTTAAAAAATGTGTCCACAATTTTTTACCCTTTATCATCGAAGCTTTACCCCGTAAACCAGAAAATTTTGAAAACTCTTCAACTATGAGTGCTTTCCCTTTTCAATAGTCGCTTACGCCAAGCGATGCATCACCCGAGTGGAACAAGTAACTGCGGCAACGCTAGTGGGCCTTCAAAGTGTTCATGGGCTTGTGATGCTCTACGGTAGCATCGTTAAGAGGAAATGGGCCGTGAACTTAGCCTTCATGACCCTATATGCCTTGCTTCTGTTGGGTTTTGTGGGCCCACCGCATGGCAGTTGGGACAAAGATTATCCCGTTTATGGGCCAGCCTAGCCATACTTTGGGTGACAAGTTTCTACTTGAAAAGTCAACGCTGAGTTATGTTCCAATGGGTTTCACTGCTGCCTATTGGGTAATTCAAATTGTAACACTTTTCATATTTTTTTTAACTCTTTATTCATGCTTAACTAATCTGTCAATTATATAATTAATATTACAAAATTATTACGGGTACATGTGTGTATATAAGAAGAAACATTATTGAAACAAATTAAGTTTTTGACGTGTGTGTAAGCTGGACCAGCAAAACAAATGATTTTGCTAACCATGGTTAACATAATTATTTTAAAGAATAAAAAATTACAAAAAATAGCATTTAATATTATTAATATATTTTTACCGTAATTTTTAATAAAAATTATTTATTAAATTCTTAACTTGATGATTAAAATAATGGTCACTAAAATTTTAAAAAATTACAATATTTATTGAAGAGAAAGAATTTTACATATATCATGTTGATTAGATAAATTTTTGTTTACAAATTTTAATTCATATTACACTTAAATATTTAAAGAAAAATGCTTAAAATTTAAATATGTTTTTAATTTATATATTTTTATTAATTTTTTATTATTTTAATCTTATTTTTTTTAGAATAAATATTTTAATCTTTAGTAATTATTGCTACATTTTGATTACATGTGTAACTATAATAGTATGAAAGATAAAATTATAAAAAAATATTTAACCAATTTAAAATAAATAAAAAATTTATTAAAAAATAGGAAGATTAAAAATATATTTAATTAATTGAATGTATAAATTGTTAAATAAATATCTAAAAAATATGTATGGATGGTAGGTTGGTTCAAGAATTTTACATGATAGACAAAAAATTTTACTGAATAATATAATCCATATGCTTGGAGGTGTAGGTTTTATGTGGATGACTTGGACAAATTTTAATGGTGGAACCGTAAAACATGTTAAGTATATAAAGAGTATAAAAAGCAACACAATAAGATCAAATATCTTTCGTCATTACTATGTGATTTGGTTGTCTTTGGAGGATCAAGTTGAAACTTTCTAAATGCGAAAATTAAAGCATTTTCAGGGGTCTTTCAAGTACTTAAAACTCACCTTAGATGAAATATTGATGTAAAATGTCTTGTGTTTAAGGACCTTTGTTTAAGTGGTTATTTATAGACATTTCTTCCCATAAAAAACCGCCTCTAAGCTTAGTGGGTATTATCATGGGTTCATGGGTATAGAAGAGGATAGGACCATTTTCTGATAATAGAATTACTCCATGACCCTAAGTGAGAAGTTCCCGTGAACGTGCAAAATTGCACGTATAATCAACAATCTTCCACTTAATCTGTATGCTTTCAATAAATTCAATAAATTTCCATGAAGTGTCATGTACTTTAGAAACATAATACATGAATTATGACGATAATTTCTTTTAAATTAAGTAGTATTTTCCATGTATCACAATGTATCTTGTTTCTTAATCTTACCCAGATTACTTAATAAATAAACTCAATGTTTATTCTAGGTCCATATTGTAGTACATTTCTCAAATAAATGAATGTGTATATACAAATGCTAGATGTGAGAAATGATAGTAGGGTTTCATTAACATTTGTTGATATGATTCACCTTACAGAAATGAATCATCCTAAGGGAAACCTGATACAAACCGCGACCTGTCAAAGAGCACAAAAGTTATCAAATGGGAACGCGACCCTTATCGCGACTTGTCGAAAGAACCAACATTATTTAGGGGTGGTTCTCTGCCTAAAAACCAAGGAAAACTCGACACAAATCGCGATCTGCCGAATAGCGCCGAAGTTATCAAATAGGAACGTAACCCTTAACGTGACATACTAGAAGAAACAACGTTATCAAGGGGTGGTTCTTTGCCCAAGAACCAAGGGAAACTCGACATAAGTCACGACCTGCCGGAGAGCACTGAAGTTATCAAGAGGAATGTCACCCTTACCGAGACCTGCCGAAAGAACCAATGTTATCAAGGATAGTTCTTTACCCAAGAACCGAAGGAACCAACTCACACAGAGATGAAAAATCTCAAAGATAAAAAAATATTATTCGTCAAAATCTGTCTTTACACCAAATCCCCAACTCCTATTATATAGATAACCTAATCTAGTAAAAAGATAACAAATATGAAATCCTAATTACGTTGTAATTTGATTTGCAATCTAGTAAAAAGATAACAAATGTGAAATTCTAATTAAATTTTAATTTGATTTGCAATTAATTTAAAATAAATCATTCGCAAATTAATATCAAATTCTAAGATATTTTAAAGCAAATTAATTACAAGTCTTAAGTATATTTGTATAACTAAATTTAAATATTTGATTAGAATAAATTTTTATGTCGTATTCTTATTTGGATCTTCAATTGTTTCAACTTGTACAAGTAGCATTAGAACTTTGTTTATCTCTTCTTGAATTTGACCAAAATTGCATATAATGAGTCTTTAAGTAGGCTTCCATCTCTATTATTTTCCTTTTCTTCAAAAGGTTTTGTCATTAAATCAAACCCTAAAATTCCATACAAGAAATCTTTAGAAAAGCTAATTGGATCTTTATCATTTGTTCTAACAACAATGATTTACAAGGTAGAACCAAGTGCTATAGTGACTACATGATCCTTAAATTTGTACGGTGGCATGACCTTATTTAAATGATCGACTAACATTAGCTCAGTGTTAATATGTTCAATGATTACTTTCATACCCTTAACACGTTCCCTAATGGCTAAATACTTAATGTCGATATGCTTACTTTAACTTTCGCTTTTATTATTTTTAGCCATAAATACTCTAACTAAATTATCATAATATACTTTATTGGCCTAGAAATAGAATCCAAAAGTCTAAGCCCACAAATGAAACTCTTCAACCATATTTCATATGAGAAACCTTCAAAACATGAAATGAACTCAACCTCCATTGTAGAGGTAGCAATCAAAGTTTGCTTGATACTCCTCTTAGATATGACTTCACTAGCTAACATGAAAATGTAACCAAATGTTGATTTTCGTGAATCAATGCAACCATCAAAGTCAGAGTCAGAGATTCAAATTACCTCCAAATTATCTAAGTGTCTATAGATAAACATGTAATCCTTCATCCCTTGAAGGTACTTCATGACTTTCTTTACAACTCCCTAGTGATCAATACCTAGATTACTTTGATATCTTCCTAACATTTCCATAACAAATGCAATGTTAGACCTTGTACAAACCTAAGCATACATTAGGCTTCCAACAATAGAATCAAATGGAATGTTTTTTATTTGTTCTCGCTCAAGGCCATTCTTAAGGCATTGATTCAAATTGAATTTATCACCTTTGACAATAGGTGCTACACTTGGTGAACAATCCTTCATCCAAAACCTTTCTAAGGCTTTGTTAATATATGTTTCTTGAGATAGACCTAAAATACCTTTATGTCTATCACGATGAATCTTAATGTTAATGACATAAGATGTATCACCCATGTCTTTCATATCAAAATTTTTAGAAAGAAATTATTTCACCTCATGCAACATGTCTATGTCATTTGTTGCAAGCAAAATATCGTCCATATATAGAATAAGAAAACAAATTTTGCTTCCACTAATCTTTTGATATGTACATTGATCCACAATGTTCTCAACAAAACCAAATGAAGAGATAACATCATTAAATCTTAAATATCATTGACGAGATGCCTGTTTCAGACCATATATGGATTTCTTTAGCCTGCATATCAATTGTTCACCATTATTAGAGGAGAATCCTTTAGGTTGCTTCATATAAACCTCCTCTTCCAGATTTTCATACAGGATTAAAAGTTTCTGTGTAATCAATTCCTTCTTGCTGAGTGAATTTGTTTGCAACAAGTCTAACATTATACCTTTCTATGTTGCCTAATGAGTCCCTTTTGGTTTTATACACCCATTTACACCCAATTACTTTTACACCTTCAAGAAACAAGACAAGATCCCATACATTGTTGCTCTTCATGGAGTTCATGTCTTCCTTCATGGCATTGTTCTAGAATTCTAACTTCTTGCAACTCATGGCTTGTGAAAATGATTCAGGATCATTTTCAGCTCTAACATTATACTCACATTCTTGTAGATACACTACATAGTAATTTAGAATAACTTATTTTCTTACTTTAGTAGATCTTCTTAATATTGCTCAACATCTTCCTGAGGAACATGTTGTTCAATTGGATATTCACTAATTTCTGACATTTGTTGAATAGGATCTATTGGATCATTATTAGCAATTTGTGAAGCTTCAAGAACAAGTTGTTCAACATGCATTTGAACTAAAGGAGTATGATGAATAAATATAGTTCGACTATGACTTAATGTAGAAGGTTGTATGTTAGATTACTCTAACTCAAATCTTCCAGTTAATGATATGACGCTCCCAATAATCAAGTCATTTTCAAGAAACTTGGCATTTCTTGACACCACAATTCTAGTACTATGAGATGAACAATAAAATCTACACCATTTAGTCCTTTTAGCATATCCAATGAAATACTTGCTAATGGTCCTTGGATCAAATTTCTTTTCTTATGGGTTGTAAACTCTCACCTCATATGGGCATCCTCATATGCACATATGTCACAAGCTTGGTTTCCTACCTTTAAATAACTCGAACGGTATCTTAGAGATAGCCTTAGTTGGAACTCGGTTCAATATGTTGATGTCATTTTAAGAGCTTCAATCTATAAGGATTTTGGCAGTTTAGATTTGTTAATCATACTACGAACCATGTACAATCTATACAAGTCTTAAAATTAGTAAAATCTAAAGTATTAAGTACTCTATCATTCACTAATCTCTTAATTCTCTCAATGGAGATATGTCCTAATCTCCGATGCCATAAGATAGAAGAATGCTCATTAATAATATATCGTTTAATACAAGATTGAACATGCAAAATATCATGAGTGACACTATTTTGTAAATCGAGAGAATAAATACCATTGTATAAAACATCATTACCAATATGTTTAGATTTAGAATATAAATTGAAACTAGTGTTCATAAAACTAAAATTATATCCCAAAGAAACAAGGTTTGAAATAAAAATCAAATTTCTAAAAAAATAGGAATATAAAAGGTCTTTTCTAAAACTAAAAGAAAACCACTCCTAAGTACTAATTTGCAGGGCTAAGGCTTTGCTTGAAGTTGAAAATTGCTCATTAATTACCTATAGTAGGACTTAGACATAGTCATATTGCTCAACAAAACCCCAAATGGCAGAAGAGATATTGGTCTTTATGAACATAACACAGACAACTTGATCGCTCCCACTTTTCATAGAGATCAACATCATCAGGCTCACTAACCTTCATTCTCTTATTCTGCACCTTATAATTATCGTCCTTGAGTTCGGAAATTTCACATTTCATATAAGATATATTCATATGTTGAAAAACTATATAAAAAATGGTTCTTTTAATATTTTTATAAAATGAGGCAACTAAATAATTATGTTTTACTAATGTAAATCATACAACAAAATATAAATTTTATGACATAGAAATTACATGTGGACTAAATTCCTAATTCAATTAAACTCATACAATCATATTGATAAAGCTATTAAATTATATTTTCTTTCCTTAATTCCTATGGGTAATTAAGTAAAAAATTTAATATTTCATCCCAATTAATTCGTAATATAATATAATAATATCCTATAAAATAAATTTATTATATTAAAAATAAAATAATTGTAAATAATATCTTTAATTATAAATGAATTATATATAATTTTTTTTTCTAATTTAAAGATGCTATGACTACTCTTTAAAAATTATATTAATCACAAGATATTAATCTCTGACATTTTATAAAATTATTTAATATTCACAACTCTTCATGCGATTTTAAAATAATTTTATCTAACTAAAGCTACTTTAGCTAAACAATAGTTAAATAAAATTATTTTAATTATTAGATATTAGATTAATATTTATTACTTACTTTATGTAATAAATTTAAATTTTTATATACATAAAATTATATGCATAAATTATTCTAAATATAGATATAATTAAAATCATAATTTAACTTAAAAAATAAATAAGACAAATAAGACAAAATATAATTTTAAAGAAATGTAAATTTTAAATTAATTCTTGCTCCCTTTTCTCACATGGAAAGTAAAGCAAATATGATACAGTGATGTTGGGAGGGCTCAAACCTAGGGGTGATACTCAGATGGGTTCGAGCGGATTCAGTTTGAAAAATTAAAAACCATATTTACTCGATAATTATATAATAGAAGTCGTTTTCGTCCGATTAAATGAATGGGTAGATCGGATAATAGGTTAAACGAGTATTGGATAACAACATTGGTTATATTCGGTTTAAACGTAATGCAAAAGTGAGTGTACCCCGAAGCTATCCTCTCTTCCCTTTTTTAGCCAACCGCATTTTTTTTTCTTGGTCAAAGCCAAAAATCTAATAAATAGAAGGAAGAGAAATCGGAAAGATACGCGGACGACTTTACTATAGTATAGGTCAGATGTTTCTGTGAGCAGTAAGCAGCAGATCTCCCTTTATTGATTTTGGGAAAATCGGTGACCGCCTGTGAATTTAAGGCAAGGGGCGGCCTGATTCGACATTGTTGTTTACTCTAATCCGATTAAGGTGGTTTTCGTTTAACAATGGGTAGGCGGTCTAAATTCCTAAAGGCAATTGGGATTTAGGAAACTTAGCCACTTATTTCGACTAGTCAAATAGCCAAACGGCCGAGCCCACAGAGACAGGAGTGTCACAATGAAAGAAAAAGTGGAGTAGAACCTAAAGGCAATAAACAACTAAATAATAATATATTATATAATTATTATTTATTACATTTTCGGGTAGATTAGTTAAGTTCAGTTACTATCTTCTAAACCCGCATCCGCCCAAAATTATCCAGCATTAATCGTTACCTTTAACTCGATTAATCTGCAAATAATTTGACCTGCCCATTAACCAACTTTGAACCTTCGGTTTTATCGATTTTAGGCGAGTCCCTTTTTTTCTCCTAGCCCTACTTGAACCCGAGATTATGAGGAGTGCAGTGCGCATATTACCATTTGGCCATAAGCATTTGCTTGTTTAATATAGACAACCTTATATATTTAAAAGAAGGTAGATGTGACACTATTCATCATCTTCCTCACATAAATTTAAAGAAAACAGGTCCATTCGACCCGAATAAAACCTAGAACGAAAACCACATTTTTAACTCTAAATTTTCATTTTAAGGCTGAGAAATAGAAATTAATTTTTCAATGATTTAGACTTCAATTTTTGTTCAAAATAGTAAAAACCAAATTATTCAAAAATCAGAAATGTGCTCATATAGCAAGACAGAAGGTTGATTATGCTCCGATACCAAATATAAGATATGTTATGCATATAAAGAGCATAAAAAGCAGTGGAATAAGATCAAATACCTCCCATCATTACTATGTAATTTGCTTGCCTTTGGAGGACCAAGTTAAAGCTTTCCGAATGCGAAAATCAGAGCATTTTCAAGGGTCTTCCAAACATTCAAAACTCACCTTAGATGGGATATTGGTGCAAAATGGTTTGTGCTCATGAACCTTTGCTTAAGTTACTATTTATAAACATTTTTTCCATTAAAAAATTGCTTCCAAGCTTAGTTGGTATTATTATGGGCTCATGGGTATAAAGAGGAGGTTAGAACCACTTTTTGATAATGAAACTGCTCCATGAACCTTAGTGGAAAGTTTCCATGTGGGAGAGATAACATCCTTGGGAATCTTCAATACACATCTATGCATTGCCACCAGTCTACTTGTTTGGATTTCATTGGATTTGGTGATATATTAAAAGACCTTAGTTAGAGGTGTTGTTTAAGGAATGATCATTGGCCTTGTTTGCATCACACCCGGTGTAGGTAACTGGTCACCCATTTAGAAAACATTCAAAGACAATTGAATTTTTTTATAAATTATAAATATAAAAAACTACATTTTACATATGAAATTCTTTAAATGAAAATCGAGGAAGGAGCCTAGATTTATGTTTGTCTATCCCCAAATCCATCCTTGCATCATACAAGTGGTACAATATTTACAATTAAGTAAAATTCATGTAATTTTTATTAATAATAAATGAGAGTCAAGTTGTATTTGTTTTTAGAGAGTTGTTTTAACACTTAAAATTCCATGTGGAAGTGAATAAAAGATGTGAATTTTTCATGTGGTTTAATGACACTTTTAGAAAAGATAATGAAGCTATATTAGTGATAAATTTCGAATATAATGATTAAGAATGTGTTAAAAAAGCTGAATGATTTAGATAATGAAGTTAGAAGACTAAATGTGATAGTGATGGTGGAGGTGGGCTTGATGGTCTCCTTGGTTGCATTTTTTATGAGACTCATTTTTAAGAACTAAGTTGGGATGGGGGAGCTGATGTAATTATAATGTTAATTTTGTTTCAAAAATCAATGTATTATTTAGAGAAGTTGTAATGTAAGAATGACATGCCTTCATTGAAGAAACTTGTTTATGGTTAATATTTTCTGCTTAGTCTATCACTAATGATGAAAATATAGGAAGCAGTCTTAAATTGATAAACATATAATTGCAAAGGGTCAAACATATAAATAATAATCTGTCATCAGTGATGAGAATACACAAAGTTAGTGAAGTGATCCAAAAGTAACTATAGTTGTAAATAGAATAAGCACTTATATATGTGTATGGAATTTACATAATAAAAACCAGAAATGATATCCATTACAAAAAGATAAAGTAAACAATTTAAATTAAGATCTTGGATCCCTTAAAGTAAGCGTTGGCATAAATTTGGTTGCTTTTTTAGATTCATCAATCTGTGCATGTGAAGAATTTGGAGGTGAGCTTTCTTGGGCAGGTTGTGAAACAACATTTGCAAGTTATGTAGCATCTGCTACAGATGATGAGCCAACCTTCCTAGTTGTTAATTTTGGCCTAAATAGCTTATTGGGAGATGATTTTTTAGGCCCAATAGAAGCATGAGACCTAACTTCGGCAAGAGCACCAACTGACCCAACACTAGCAGTATCAAAACCTGACCCACCAGAACTAGTAGCTGGTCCAACACCACCACCACCATCACCTGAAATTGACACATCAGCAATGCCTAACCTCGTAATACTTGATCCAACAATAGATTCCCCTGGACCAGCAATCCCTAACCCACTACTTACATCAACTAACCAACCACTAAACTTAGTCCCTTACACAACACTAGCAGCACCTGGCCCACTAGTAGCACCTTGGCTAGCAGTAGCAATCTCTTATTGCGCTTGCACCTTTTCCAACCTTTTCTTCTTGACCATATGGCATATTTACTTGTTATGGTTATGTGGCTTAACAATTTTCTTATTGGTGTTCTTTTTTCTTTGCTTCTTAGGCCTTTTAGCTTTCTTTTTAATGCTTCGTGAAATTGATGGTATTTGATCGGTGTGATCCTAACACTCTTGGCCAAGCAAAGTCTTAATGTGATTTACATAAGTAGCTTGGTCTCAACCATTGTCAATCAAGCGTGACAATGGTCTATAGGTCTTTCATTCTTATATGATATAGCAACTATGACATGTATACAAGGTATTCCTAGAACATATTCATTACAACCCTTTGATAAAAACATATTCAATATTGTAACATGCATTAGTCAAGGTTTAGTGATTAACCTGTTATCTCCTAGAATTAACATGTGCAACTTTGGATCCCTAAATTAACAACAACTCTATATGGCCAAGAATGGACTTCGAACTTATGTTTATGATATTTTTAATAATAATACTTGACCATGAAGTTGCCTACTTATTAGATTCTTTTTTCATTTTCTCCAACCTACTTTGTTGAATTGGTGGTAAGTGACCAATGTGTCTAGCCAATTTTAGCTTATTTATGATGATGGTGTTGAAGATTAACACCCTAATTTCTTCCAACATTGAAATTATGGGCTTCTCCCTAGCAGATAGGATCTTTGCATTAATGATTTCATAGTTTTTATTGCAAATATTATCAACTTTTAGTTAACCTGAAAAGTATGCTTCGGTCCAAGATTCTTTTGGATTTTCAGTCAAATAGTCCTGAACTTTTAAGTTTGTTATCTTGATTGAGTTCATATTCCCATAGAATTGGTGAGGATTAGTTGACCTAGCACATTCTCACAGAAGAAATCTTAACTCCTTATTCCTTCATTGTTTTGAGAATTTTTTTCCATACATGCCACACACAAAATCTACATGGAGCAGCTATCATAGCCTCATGAATAGCTTGTCTCAAACCCTATTACAATAACTCTAATTATTCCCTAAAAAATTTACAAAGTTTCATATTTGTTCCCCACAAGGTACCATAATTATTCCCTATAAATTTATGTAAATAACATGCATGAAAATTAGGTAGCTTCTGCATGTTTGAAATAAAATTTCTTCCATATTGTACACAGTTTCTTAAGTCTTGATGTAATAGATCTAACAACCAACTCTAATTTTTCGTATTTTCAACATCCACTATAGCATAAACAATCATCCAAAATTGGTTGTTTGAGTCTTATCCAACAGTAGAGAGTAGTTATCCACCATAATAATCCTTTCAAGAAGGCATCATCAATACCTATGGATGGCCTACATCTATCTTTAGAAGCTTTTTTGCATCTATCAAAGCAAATGTACAATCTACAAAACTCTGGGAGACCATCTACCTGTGGTATTATTTTCATCTTAAGAGTGGATATTGGATTCCACTTTAATAATTTAGCATAATACTCATAATTTTGCATATTGCTTTTTTTCACTTCGTCGTGGGATAATTTTGACTTTCTTGACTAATCTCTAAATTTTTGTTTAAAGTAGTCAATGATGTGAGCAAGTTTGATGTCCTTGTCCTTTCTTAATTTTTTGACAAGTTTTCCAATCACCCAACTTTGTAATGCTTGTTTATTTTTAAACACTCTCTTACAAGCATGTTCACTTTGATAAGTTTAAATTTGAAAGTAGTGCATGACATTACTATAACTACAAAAATCTCCCACTTGCAGTTTTGCTCATTACACTTTGGCCTAGCTCTTATCTTGTCATATTTTACCCTTGATATTTTTTTGCCCAATTGAATTATGTAATCTTTTAGAACCTTCTTCAAAGATTCAATAGTTAGAAATTACATTCCAAATTCCAACTGAATATGCTCAAAGGTTGACTCCTCATTCCGTTTTGGGTATATCTCCTTTTCTCTATATTTATCTTTTGAATTATTTGGAGTTTTAATTTCCTCTAATTTACATAAGGAGTCTCCATCATTATCATGAGATCTAATTTCAGGCATAAATTCTATATCACCATTGTTCTCATCAAATCTAATTTTAGACACAAAGTTCATATTTTCATCACAGTCATCAGATAATTCATTCGAAAAAAAATTGAATATCTTTGTCACTACCATCAGCAACTTTATAAGTAAAAGGAACTTCATCCTTAACAAGTTTTATTTTTCTTTTCCCTTTGTCATATTTTTTTTACTACTTGCACCTCTTGTTTTCTTTTTCCCACCCCTTCCAGTTGTTTACTTTTCAACTTTTTTGCTTTTGTCCCTTGGTTCATCCATAAGATTTTTTATTTTTCTTACACTACTCGCTTGCTTTTCAATTATTTTCCCTGTGTCCCTTACTTCCTTATTATTATCGTTGTTTTTCTTCTAAGAATTTTTTTTTTGTTTTTCAACATCTTTTCCTTTGTCCTTACTTCTTTAGCAACATTTCTTGTTTACCTTGCAAGATTTTTTTGTTTTTCAACATTTTTTTCCTTTATCTCCTACTTCCTTAACATGACTTTTATGTTTTTCAACACTTTTCCTTTTATCTCTTACTTATTTACTAGGAAATTCACCTTATCCTCTACAACTTTTTTCCTTTACCCCCTAGCCATATAAGTTCTCCTTCGATTCACACCAGCAATAGTATCAACCTACACAACCTCAGCACCAACTTCAACCCTACTACCCTCAACTCTTTCACCATGCATACCCTTAGCACCACTATTTGGACCACCTCCACTCTCATCAACAGCCTCTTCATCCTCACCATCACAACCCTTCCCCCTCACCAACAACCTCTCAATCCTCAACATTAGCAGCACCACTAATATACTCCTCTCTGCCATCAATATTACCAACACCACCAACATACTCCTTTCTAGCATCAGTGTCAACAGTACCTAAACCAACATACTCCTCTCCAACATTAATTTTAGTATCATATCCAACCTTTGCATCCTTAATATCAGAATCACCATTTCTACCTTTCTGCTGTCCAATTTCACCACAATCAAACTCAGCACCACCTTGTGATCCATTAATATTAATAGCATCCTTCATTACTAACAAAATTTAATAAATATATTTTGATAATTGTATAAATTAGTATAAAATATATTAAATTTTAACGGTTATATTATTTCAACCATCACTAAAATATCTTTTAAATAGTTTTTAATAAATATAAATTTATAAAAAAAATTTAATAAAAATTAAAACTCTACTATTTATCATTTAAAATTTATTATTTTTTAAATAAATTAAACATAATATAATAATCAAATAACCTATAAGTGAAACCCATCTCTTTAATGATTAATTCAAGAGGATGTTACTTTTATTATTTTTTTTCAATTAAATGCCCACTCTTTTTCTAATACCAATGTGATCTTTAAATTTATCTATAAAGTGAAACCTTTAAATTTGTCCATTACCCTTAAAAAAATCAAACATTAATTATTCTTATAACGAGATAAATAAGTTAATTTAACCTATTTAAACTTACTATAAATAAGATTATTTTAATTGACCTATAAAATAAATGAATAAAAAAAATGTAATCAACATAAAATTTACTTAGATAATTTTTTATTTAAAAAAATTAGCTTAAAAATTAGTCAGTTAATCTGCAAATTCAACCTATAGATTAAACAAAATAAATAAAAAAAACTATATTTAAATAGAACAATAATTTTATTAACTTAAAACTACATGTATGAAGTTCTAATATTGCGTGCAATTACTCTTCGATGAAGGTTTTTGAAAACCTATTCCAACTTACATAATACATTTATGTTGGGATGCTTATCCTAATCCTAATGCATATTAAACTATTGCAAATGATTCCCCGTGGAAGAGCTTAAGTAGCATCATAATTAAATTACAATTTCATTTAAAAGATCACATTTTATTAGATGCAAAAGACGGAAAGAAGATATTCACACTCAAAGCAGTGATACAGAGATGCAAAAGGAAAAATAGAACAAACATATTGTAGTATCGTTATTGGTTGATGTTTTTCAAAGCAAAACAGAAGACGCACAAAACGCCGGTCAACATGAAAAAAAAAAATGTGTAATTTGTATTTGGTCATATTTATTTTCTTAGGCAGCTATATGATTGTGACATTACAACGCTAACAAAATTAAATATGAGATTTATATTTCAAAATTCTTATTATTATTCCGTTGAATGAGTGGATAACGATAGCTGAAAGGATCTATAATCATAAAGTATAATTATGGTTGCTTCTTTCCTTTTGCTTTTGACAATTTTGTACCTCTTAATGTGAGGTAATGTAATTCACATTAAATTACAATAATACCCTTAATAAAAGAAACATACCTTTGGCTTTTCTTTGTTTAGACATTTTATATTAAAACCTAATTTTTTCTATCATTTTCTTCTCTTAAATTTTGGTGTGTTAGGATTGAAGAAACAGAAATAACAGAGGGAAAACATTTATGAGAATTTTTTAAAGCGAAAAGACACAAATAATTTAACAAAAATATATATTTAAATGTAATTATTAAACTGTTTAGATCAACAGACATGAAACACTTAAAATATAAGATAAAATTAAAAAATAAAATTATTAAAATCATAACATATAACCTTTATTGATATCATAAATTAAAAATTAAAATTGGTTAAGATTACAATAATATTAAAATTTTAATTTATTTAAAATTAATTATAACTTCAAATTTATCAAATTTTATCAAGATTCAAATTAAAAATTAAAATTAAATATTATTTGAATTAAATAAAATTACAAATAAAAAATTATATGTTAAATCTGGGAGGAACATGTAGCTTAATAAAAACATTCTCATTCTGAAATAAACCTCAAATTTATAATATGGAGGTGACTTTTTAAATTTTAGAACTTTTCTAAATACATAGGTGATACAAAGCTTAAATCGGGAGAAAGACAATTCACCAAATTAAAGATCTAAGCTCTGGAATGAGGATTCAAATTTATAATATAAAACAAAGTCGACCAAAGGGTAAGAAAATTTAAGCAATTGCTTTAGGCGTCTACCACTTTATTCTAACATATCAAATGTTATTTATAAAATATAAATAAATATTATAATTAAATGTTACATGTTTAATAATTTTATATAAAATGTATTTTTTGTATTCAACAATTAAATTATAATTATATATTAAATTTTTTTAACAATATAAAAAATAATAAAAATTAAATTTTGAACTTATTCTAATCTCTAATTTTTCACAGATCAATTTTAATGACTTGATTATATATTAACTTAATTATTTTTATTAAATTTATCAAATTTAAATAATTATAAAATATAATTATAGGATTCATATTTTTATATATTTCAAAAATGTATATTACATTAATTTTAGTATATAAATAAAGTATCAAATATTTTTAGATTTGTCTAAAATTTTACAAACATAATTTATACAATAAAACTTTTTAATCTTAATAGTTCATTGTAAAATAAAAATTTTCAATACAAAATTGTTGATTGATGGATAGTATGAAAAGTATAATTTTATTTTTTTAAAAAGGCTTCATTTTATTATAATTATTTTTAATTAATAACCACCTTATTCATCTAATTCAGTAAATTCTATTGTAATATTAATTTTAGTTTATGCACACACACTAAAATATATTTATATCATTATAAAATGTTGATTACTTACTATAATAATTAAATAAATTGTAACTTATCTTTCAAAAAAATTTAAAGGTATATTTTAAATAGAATTACAACAATTTTAATAAAATATATTAATTAATTTATATTATTTTCAAGTCAGAAAAAGGCTGACATAAAAGAGAGTTCTCCTTTAAGTATTCGTTTCAAACCCCATGCCCTAATATAAATGTGGATTTTACATTTTAGTTCTTTTGAGGTACATAGATACAAATACCTAAATAAATAGGGCAGATATAGGTAGGAAAAAAACCATGGATTCGTG
Source organism: Canavalia ensiformis (assembly GCA_026541065.1). Lineage (NCBI taxonomy): Eukaryota > Viridiplantae > Streptophyta > Magnoliopsida > Fabales > Fabaceae > Canavalia > Canavalia ensiformis. The sequence goes on from JAMKYM010000217.1 coordinate 289,312, forward strand.
TCACAACCTAATCTTAGAATTAACTGGTCCCAGCTAAGATAGCTTCTTGAGTTTTAAACATGCAATCAAAAGAATATCTAGAATAATTAGTTTTAGGAACTGATTTAATTTCTGAATGAAATTATTTGTTTGGGATGCTTAAAATGTAAACCAATTTACCATTAAGAATTGATCTAATTTAATTAGACATTTTAAATTTAAACTTTAAATATGTACTGTATTAAAAATTTTAAAAAATTATTTTTTATGATAATTTTATTATAAATTAATTTGATTTGAATTCCTTTTAATTTAAGTAGCACGTGTTAAGAAATCTACACAAATTTGGTTGTTTTTATATGATTTTAGTTTTAACCTCTTGAATTAACAATTTTATCTTTTCTATTTACCATTATATCTATGCTAATTAAAGCAAGAAAGTAAAATTATTAAAAAAAAATTACAAATAAATTCCAATTTTTTGTGTCTTTTATATGGTAAGTTTCGAACATGATAATTGATTTATAAATTTTACGAATTCGATTAAAATAAAATCCAAATTTATTTTTCCAAACTTTAAAAACATTCTTCTTAATTGTATCTTCAATCAGGTTTGCATGCCTTTGGTCCTTTCCTTTGATTAACTTTTGGAGGTCCCAATACCCAATGGCCAATGGTGTACACTACCAGGCCACTCCTCTATAATGAATGTCAACCATATTGTTTCTTTAATTACTCCCTATTATTTCTCTGACTATGTAATAGCCAACCATCACTTTCAATCTGCTCCAAAGTCGTCTATATCCCATGCCTTATTTTGTTTTCTTCAATAGCCATATTCATAATCATAGATTAAAAATCAATTTGTTCCTTTTAGGTTCTCAGGAGCTGCCATTAGGTTACTCTTACAATTCATGCATGATGGAGAAACTGTCTCAAATGAAAAACAAGTTCTTCAAGTGTTTGCCAAAACAACCCGTAGCTTCAATGGCCTTTCAAAACCCAACTTTGAGTCCTAGCACAAGTGTTACCACTAGGGGATGTCGATCACCTATGGTCTCAATAATTCCCAAAGAAGCTCGAAGAAGGCACCGAATTGGAAGTTTTAGTGCAAGAGAGCCCACCTCACCCAAGGTGTCTTGTATGGGCCAAGTGCAGTGCAAGAAGAGAAGAAAGGCCCAGAAAGAGAAAAGTGTTAGAACAAAAAAGAATGATTCTGCTCCATGTCATGAAAAGAAGGAGAATGTTCTACTTTGGATTTTCAAGGGAAGTGGTGAGGGCCCACAACAAAATAAAGAGGATTTTGTCTTGGAAGAGAAAGCACCAACCACACATGTATCTCCATCGTTGGGTACAATGAAGAAATTTGCAAGTGGTAGAGGATCGTTGTCTGATTTTGATGTTACACTTGCGGAAAGGTGAAGGTCACTTTCATAGTAGCATTAGTAGAAAAGTGAATATAATCATTTGGGATGTGGTATAAGAATGTTAGCACGAGTTCTCTACGATGATATTTATCATGGCCATATTGTTTACGCTTATGAAAAACATTATGTAATAAATTCTATGTAGTTAAGCAAATTGCAATATGCGATTTGTTTAGTGTAAACAACTAAGTTCTGCGTTAATATATGTGTGCGTTGTCTGAAGAAAGTCGTCAATTTTTAGATGTTTTAAGTGCCTTAATATGGGTTTGGAATTAGTGATCAAAAAGTCACACAAGAATTGTCATATATTAACAAAAAAATATATAGTAGTTGATTTTATGTTGATATAATTTTTTCTTATTAAAAATTGATATATATATATATATATATATTAATTTTCTATAAAAAGAATATATGTAAATCCATTTCCTTGAAACAATTCAACAAATACTTTTTGGAACCACGTGATATTAAGATCAAATTTTAGTCAAATTACATTACTTCCATTTTGACATTGTGTTTTCATTATTGGATTATGGTACTTTTGTTATGACAAAAAAATATCAAAGTTGGGTTAATTACGATGCACTATAAAAGATGTATCCAAAATAATTTGTTTTGCTTTGTATTACCCACTGTCACGAAGAAAATCATTGATCCCCATTTCATTCGCTGCATTTGACCACATGTTGGCAGGATCTTTTAAATCAGCATCCAATTACCCACAGTCCTGGTATGAAACTTTGAAGAAATTACAATCTTCAAATGTACTTAATTCTGTTTTATGTTATCCCTTCAAGCAAAATTTAATTTATGTGGCCTTTCACCGGGCCCTCCATCTTTTCTTAAATCTATCATTTATACTTGTATTTTTTACATAATGAAACCACGTTACTAAAGTCTAACCATTGTTATTTTGTCAGGAAGAGACTCCTTCACTAATGATTAATTAATTACCTAGGTATCAATTTAACTCCTATTATAGAGCAGCTTAAGTAAATTCAGGATCATCTTCGAGTACAGAGATGTAACTTTCAGCTCCGGATAACTAACATTCGTAAAAATATGGAGAAGTTAGGGATGTTCTCTGAATTCAAAATGTGCAAGTCGGACAAAAAAAACATATAAATGAACAAAGTCCAGGTTATATTGGTAAGTTACTAGAATGGTGGCATGATGTGTCCCTTTCCTACATAATAGCTTCACATTGCATGAGAGCTTCTTTCCCCATAATCCTATCTAAGCTTTAGCAAAGACTGAAAGATCTGTGGTGTAAATGGGTGAGTCTCATCATTCACTCCAAATTTTTTATGACCTGATTCAAGCTCTACAGAGCTATAGCCAATTGGCTTCTTGATTTCTTTCTCCTTCACTACTTTCCTCACCCCGGCAGCATCCTGCCATCGACCTACATCTTCATACATCTGAGCTAGAATCACATAGCGCCCGGCATTGTGGGGATCCAAAACAAACAACTTCTGTGCAGCCAATTCAGCAAGCTCCATATTCTTGTGTATTCTACAAGCACCCAACAGCGCACCATAAACATTTTTCCCTGGTAGGATAGGCATAGATTGAATAAACTCCACCGCTTTCTCCAAATCCCCGGCTCTCCCCAACAGATCCACAATGCAAGCGTAATGCGCCTCGCTTTTCACCACTCCATAAGTTTCCATGGTATGAAAAATGTGCCAGCCTTGCTCAAGTAATCCTGCATGACTGCAAGCAGATAACAAGCACAAAAACAAAATGCCATCAGGGTGCAAGCCAGCCTCAACCAATTCATGGAACAAACTGAGCGCCTCCTGAGTAAGACCATGCATCCCATAGCACCTAATTATGGCATTCCACACTATAACATTCCTATCAGAAATCTGGTCAAAGATTGCTCTTGCCATGCTTATATAGCCACAATTTGAGTACAATGATATAAGACCACTACCAAGAGCAGGATCAAGTCCCATCCCAGTCTTCACAACAAAACAATGAATCCAATATCCTGCATGAATATCAGCCACCTGAGCAAACGCAGGAAGAACAGTTACAAGCGTGGCATGATCAGGACCACCTATCTGATCATCCCTAAACATATCATAGAAGAGCCTAATAGCATCATCCACACACCCATTCGTGGAATATCCCGAAATCATGGAATTCCAACTAACAATGTCTCTGTGAGGAATTTCATCGAACACCTTTCTGGACACTTCAACCTCTTGACACTTAGCATAGAACGCAACAAGAGCATTGCCAACGAACAAATCCAAGTTCAATCCACACTTCACAGCATGCCCGTGAATAACTTGACCCTTCTGAGAGGCTCTCTCGGCGCCACAAGCCTTGAGCACAAAAGGGTAAGTGTAGCGGTTAGGGAGGGTGCCACTGCAAAGCATCTCATCATAAACCTTCAATGCTTCAGCAAAGGGACCCACGTTGGCGTAACCCTTGATAACAACGTTCCAACAGAAAACATCTGGTTCAGACAAGTTGTCGAACACCTTGCGTGCGTGTTCGATATTGGAGCCAGCAAAGTGTGCGTACTTGTCAACAAGCTTAGTGGCGATGAAGGGGTCTTGTTCGTGGCCACCGACGATAACATGGGCGTGCGCTTCTTTGATGCTGTTGGTTGTTTTGCAAAGGTGCAACAGGTCTGTGTAATAGAAGGAGTCTCTGTGACGGTTGGGTCCCAGAATTTGTTGGAGTCTTCGAGATACGCCACGCATTGGAACTCATTGATATCTTTGGAAGCTCGTGGCTAGCATTCGGATGCGAAAGCGTTGTGGTTTTTTCATTTTAAAATAAAATAAAATAAAATCCGTATTTTCAGTGGTTGACTAGAGCTGATTCAAAGTCACTCGAGTTCCGAGTTATTTTAGAGGGAAAGAAATAACTAATGATTGGTTTGGAGTTGGGAAAAGAAAGGTGGAGGAATTTTTTATTTTTTTTTTGTGATTGTTTATGAATGAAAATAAAAAAAAAAGTAAATATTTTTATGGAATTTATAAAAAATTAATTCTTCCTTTTTAGGTGAAATAGTAAAGGTTTTTTTTATTTATGTTAAACTATTAAATTTTATATATTTTAAAAAAAAAAAAATTATATTAATAAAATATATATTAAAAATTAAATTTTTAAAGTTAAATTTTATTTTTAAAATTTATATTATTATTTATGATTCTTTATTTTATTGTTATTTTAAATATTTTTTAGTGTCTGATTATTATTTTGTTTAAATACATTTTATAACATATGATAAAAATATTTATTTATTTAATTTTTTTAATGAATAAAATTAAGAAAAAATTATAAATATTTAAAATTAAAATTTTGTATGTATTAAAAATTAAATTATTTTATTTAAATATAAAAATTTAAAATTCATCATCTAAATAAATAACTTATATAATTAAATTTTTTATAAAAAATATTTTAAAATAAAAATATTTAAATTAGACGTATTTAAATTTTTAAATATTAAAGTACATCATATATACATAAGATAAGAGATTTAAGTAATTTAGATCACTTCTTAAGTTTAAATTTTAAAGTTTAGTCAATTAGATTTCAAAAGTTTATCATATATGTATTACCAATTAAAATGCATTTATACTTCATCAACTAATATCTTATATTGATAATCTGATTTGAATATTTATAATTGTAAATACGAACATAATTTTTACTAACTACTTGATTTTTATATTTTTATATTTAATATTTTAATATTTTAGTATTTATAATTTATAATTACTTATAATTATTTTTTAATAATTATTATTATGCATGAATTTTAATATATAGAAATTTATTAAAATAAATACTTGTAAAAAATAAAAAAATTACATAAAAAATTGATAAAAATAATAATCACATAATTAATCTTAAAATAATTTAATTTAAAGTTAGAAATAACCTGATCACTATAGTTTAAATAATTTTATCCAACTAACTATCTTCTTCTGCTTTACATGTGTGATAAGTGAATGATTGTATTTATTTTGATTTTGTTAGTTTATAGCGGAAAAAATAAAACAAAAAAGTTAAGGAATAGGATATGGAATTATGAGAAGAAAAAAAATATGAAAATTATTTGTTTGTTTCCTTCGACGAAAAACATTATATTTATAATAAATTAAGAATAACAAAAAAACAAAATTGATGCGTTCCTAAAGTAACCTACGCTTAAAGTCTAAAAACTAGCTCACAAAGTTTATGAGCTACTTTCTTGTTCCTAAAGTATGAGTTACTTATTTATTAAACTAAATCAAACAAACTAAAGATATTTATAAACGCACATGTTTAACACTCCTTATTACTTTTGGAATTGCAAACTCTAATTTGTTGTCTTAAAAGTTCAAATTTGCTAATAGGGAGTGGTTTTGTAAATAAGTCATCTAATTGATCTTTTTAGACTTGTAATAAACTAAGTTTATTTCTTCATTGTACTGTATTTCTTTTAAAAAATAAAGCTTGATGTTTAAATGTTTAGTCTTCCCATGACACACTGGATCACTTACAATTGTAATTGTTTCCTGATTATTAACAAAAATATTAATTTCATTCTTCTATTACATGTGTAAATCATATAAGACTTTCTTCAACCATAATGCTTGATTTGCAATTGATATTATTGCTATAAATTCAACTTCTGCAGTAGATTGAGCTACAATATCTTGCTTCTTTGTAGACCATGAAAAAAATCCTAAGCCCAATAACATGAAGTACTCTTCATGTTATCAATGGATCCAGCCCAATCACTAACAGAAAATCCATACAATTTAAGTTCTTGACACTTCTCAACACCATAATCAATAGTACCTTTGATGTACTTCAGTATTCTTTTTGCTGCTTTTAAGTGTATCTCACAAGCACAATGCATAAATCGAGATAGGAGACTTACAGAAAGTAGAATGTCTGACCTTGTTGGAGTGAGATACATTAGACATCCAATCAAACTTCTATAATATCCTTCATCAACTTTATCAGCACCATCTTCCTTAGTTAACTTCTCTTTTTGATTCATTAGCATGCTAACTGTTTTACACTCCTCCATTTGGAATTTCTTTAATATTTCCTTTGTATATTTCCTTTGACAAATAAACACTTCACTTTTACTTTGCTTGATTTCAATCCCAAGGAAATAAGTTATGAGACAAAGATCTGTCATCTGAAAAGCATACATCATTTCTTGTTTGAACTCCTCGACCAAGTTTGTATCATCTTCGATCACTAAAAGATCATCAACATAGAGGAAAACTATGAGAAAGTTATTTCCCTTATGTTTCACATAAAGAGTGGATCCAGGTAAGCTTTTTGCAAAGCCTATACTTAATAAGTGATCATTTATCCGACTATACCATGCTCTTAGTGCTTGTTTAAGGCCATAGAGTGCCTTTTTTAGAAGATAAACTTCATCTTCTTCACCTTGTTTGACAAATCCCTCAAGCTACTCCATATATATTTCTTCTTATAGAAATCCATTTAAAAAGGATGATTTAACATCTAGTTGGAATATTTTCCAACCCTTTTGCGCAGTTACTGTTAGCACCAATCTAATTGTATCTAATTTGGAGATAAGAGAAAAAGTATAGGAATAATCAACACCAAAAATTTATTCATACCCTTTAACTATGAGTCTAGCCTTGTATTTATTGATTGAGAAATCTGCATTAAACTTTGTTTTGAAAACCCATTTAACTCCAATGACTTTTCTATCTTTAGGCCTATCAACCGACTTCCAAGTCTTTTTTTTTTGTATCATAACCATCTCATCCTTCATGACATTCTCCTATTTTGGATCCTTTAGTGCATCCTCACAGCTAGTAGGTTCACATATTGCTATCTTACATCTTTAATAGATGTCTGGCAGTAGCCTTATGCTTCAAATTGAAGGATCATCTTCTAATTCATCTTGCAACAACTCTATTGTTTTCTTCTCAAGTTGACTTTTGTCAACATTATGAAAGGATGAGACTGTTCTTTATGGGTTCTTCCACTCCCATTGTTGATCCTTATTAAAATTGATATCTCTAGTGATAGTCATCTTTCTGATTTGAGGATGATACACTTTGTAGGCTTTTGAAATTGAACTGTAGCCCACAAAGATACCTGTAATTACCTTTTTGTCGAGTTTATCACACTTAACCTATGGCACATGTGTAAAACAAACACAACCAAACACTTTAAGAAAGGTTGATGAAGGCTTAAATCCATACCAAGCCTCAAATGGAGTTGTATCTTTCAAGACTTTGGTTGGAAGTTAATTTTTGCAAGAAGACTATTGTATTAGATGCCTCTGCCCAAAATGTTTTAGGCAACTCCTTCTCATGCAACATACATCTAGTCATTTCCATCACTAATCTATTTCTCCTTTCATTAATCCCATTTTTTCCCAAAACATAAGAAGATGTGAGTTGATGTTTAATGCCAGCATCTTCACAAAATAGATTAAATTGTATAAAGGTATATTTCTTCCCATTGTCAGATCTTAGAAATTCAATGTTGCAGCCACTTTGGATTTTCACCATCTTCTTGAACTTCATAAATATTCCAACCACTTCATGATTGAACTTCAAGAAAAAAAATCCAGCACATTCTTATATAATCGTCTATGAAAAGGATAAAGTATAGACTACCTTGTAATGATGGTGTTCTTTGAGGTCTTTCCATATTTGAGCGAACCAGTTGTAGCTTTTGAGAGGCTCTCCAAGATAATTTTTGAAATGACTTTTGATTTTTCTTACTAAATTGACAAGCATTAGAATTTGGAAAATGATCAGAAAATATTGGTAGACCTTTTGCCATATCTTTCTTCTTTATGTTCAACATTCTTTGAGGATGACAATGACCAAGTCTTTTATGCCAAAGTTCTGTGAGACTAACTAAGTATAATCGGTTATCTGCTCCACCTTCGTTGGATCAAATGAGAAACTTTTACCTCTCATTTTAATCCTTAGAATCTCTCGATCAGTAATGTGATAAATAAGGCATTGTTGATCTTGAAAGGATACTTTAAATCCTTTTTCAATTAGTTAACCTACACTTAGCAAGTTTTGGTCAGTGTTAGGAACATAAAGAACATTTAAGATTGGTTTTGTACTTGAACCTGTTGAAATTACAATGATTCCTTTTTCCTTTGCAGAAATGTAACCACCATTCCCTATTTTGACCTTAGAGACTTTAGTGAGCTCCAAGTTCTTGAATAGAGCCTTGTCATATGTCATGTGGTTTGTACAACCACTATCAATCAGCCAACATTTTGAACTATCTTGCTCAACAACGTGGGCATTGATTTCATGTTGTTGGAATTTACTTCTATAGATCATTACTTTATGTCCAAGCTGATTGCACTTAAACTGAACTTTGCATCTAGCTTTTCTAACACTTGAATGATGGATGACCTATTTTGCCACAATGTCAACAAGGTGGGTAATTTTTATTTTTACCCTTTTCCTTGCTTTGATGATTGGCATTATTTTCATTGTTTGTCGGTTGGTTCTTGTAATTTTTTTTCTGTTATTTTGAGTTTCATGATGCTTGGGTGGTAGAGCACCTTCAACCACATGATCCTGTCTCATAAGCCTTCGTTGCTCTTGAGCCTGGAAGGCATGTAACACTTTTGACAAAGTGATCTTGGACAAATTCTTTGTATTCTTCAACATGGTTATTGATGCTTCATATCTCTCAAGCATTGTAACCATAATTTTTTCTATAATTCTAGAAGCAAAAAAATCAGTGCCCAATAATTGTACCTTGCTAGCTATGCCAAGTAACCTGTTTGGGTATAATTTAATTGTCTCAAACTTCTTTATCCTTTGGAGCTCGAATTCCCTCAGCACTTGTGTGTCTCGAATCCTTTTATCTCCTGCATATTCTCCCTTCAAATAATCTAATATTGCTTTTGTTGTTTTAAAAGTCATGATCCTAGTGAAGATGGTCATTGAAACACCAGTAAAAGGACATGATTTTGCCTTGTCCTTCTAATTTTTTCTCTCCTTATGAAGTTTCATCTGAACCATAGGGGTTGTGTGGCAGTGGAGGAACTTCGTAATCTTTTTCAATAGCTTTCCAAAGATCTAAAGCCTCTAAGTAAGCCTCCATTTTAATAGTTCAAAGATCATAGTTTTCTCTATAAAAAATGGGAAGAGCAATTTGTGAGAAATTTGATTCAACATCCATATCACAGGCTCGTAAGAAAAACTGCTCTAATACTAATTTGTTGGTTTATAGCAGAAAAATAAAATAAAAAAGCTAAGGGACAGGATATTGGAATTGTGAGGAGAAGAAAAATATAGGAATTGCTTGCTTATTTCATTCAACGAGAAACATTACATTTATAGTAAATTAATAAGAACAAAAAAAAATTGACTTGCTCCTAAAGTAACTTACTCCTAAAGTCTAAGAACTATTTACTTGCTCACAAAGTTTAGGAACTATTTACTTGCTCCTAAAGTATATGAGTTACTTATTAATTAAACTAAATCAAACAAACTAAAAACAGTTACAAAATCACATGTTTAATAGATTTCTACAAATATGTGCAAAGAAAATATGATGAAAATAAACAAAGAGATCCCTACGATGGCTCACAAGATATACCATGCTTGGGTGAGAATTTTGTCCTATCATGGCTTGGTAGAGGGCCATAGAATCAGTGCAAACAACAAGATTAAAAAAATCCCAACCATAAGCCATTGAAAGTCCCCATCGTAGTGCATGATATTCAACAATCAAAGTTTCCATCCTCCTATTTTTGTAGAAACCAGCAACCATTAGAGGAATTAGTTAAGGGTTGTAGAATGTGGCTCTGAAACTAATACCTGAAGCCCTAGCCCACCCAATATCCATATACAAGAAAACATCAGCAACTTGTGTTGTACTTGAAGCTTGTTGTACTTTTAGGGCATGCCTAGTCTGATTCCACAGGTTGGATGCCAATATATGAATCAAATTTGGGAGTCTGCTACTAGCTTAGAATAAAATCTCATTCTTATGCTGCTAAAAGGACTAACTCTTCATCATAGTCTTTTCTAGTCCCAAATTCTCATGATCATTATTTACTACCTCCGGTCAATGAGTGTAGTAGGAAAATTGAGATTGTCCTAATTATGAAAGAAAAATTGAGATCGTCCTGATTATGGAAGAAAAAATTGAGATCGTCCTGATTGTGGAAATGAGGATAATATACCTGTGCACATGGGTAACTTTATATTCGTGGGACTTCTAGCTCCCCACAAAAGTGACACTTTTGTTCCACCTGTATCTTTCTCAACAACATATTATATCCCATAAGAAGTGCATTATGCATCAAACTGAAAAGGAACTGTTTGAATTTGGATGAAACCTTAGCTCTCCATAAGTTCATCCATTTAACAGAATGTGCAAAGGACCCTTCTGCTACTCTAGTAAATTTATGTAGTATTAGGTGGAAGTAAGTTGATTTGACAAAAAAAACACCATTGTATGACCATCTTCACATAGGAATATCCTTCCTATTATTCCATGGATTTGGAATCTCCTTTATGGCAATAACCTCTACAAGGTAAAATACATCATCAATCAACCTGACATTTCCAGAAAAAGAATTATTAAGAAACAGATTATTAATTATAGTAGTAGGGGGAAGAATCCTACAAGGAGAGATAACATAACCAACATGTTTTCCAAGAAGTCAGAGGTTATTCCAAACATTTATTGTAACTTCATTACCAATGACCCATTTGATGCCTTGCTTAATCACAAATTTGGCTCCCTAAATGCTTCTCCAAGTATAGATAGGCCTATATCCTATGGAAGACTTAAGGAAGTTGGATCGTGGAAAGTATCTAGCCTTTAAGATTTGATACAACAGAAAGGATTCATTCTTAACCAAACACCAACATTGCCTTGATAACATAACATCATTAAACATTGTCATATCTCTAAAACCAAGGCCTTCTAGGACCTTAGGTAAACATAACTTGTTTCATGCCATCAAAGGAATTTTCCTTTTCTCTTTTACTTGACCCCACCAAAAATTTACCAACAGTGAATGAATTTGATTACATACTAATTGGGAAATCTTGAAGAAACTCATAACATAGGTGAGGATAGCTGAGCTATTGCTTTCATTAGAACTTCCTTGCTTGCTTTGAGAGCATTCTCCCCTTCCATCCTTTCAACTTCTTCCAAATTCTCTCAATGAAATATGTGAAAATGGATTGCTTTCCAATGAGCATAAGGAGTCCTAGGTATTTTGTATAAGAATCAACAACTTTGAAACCAATCCTATTGTGGATTATAGCTCAATATGAATTTTGCACATTGTGGGTGAAAGAGATCTTATATTTCTCTAAATTTACTTTTTGACCTAATGTTTATTCATAAATTTCAAGAATATTAATTAATGTTGTAGTTTTATCAAGGGTAGCTTTAAAAAATAATAAATAATCATTTTCAAAGAAGAGATGGGTAATAAAAGGAGCTGACCTAACTACCTTAGTTTCGTGAAGAGAGGAGTCCAACTCATGTTATTTTTGAATGAAACCAACCAATACATCAACCCAGATAAATAAGTAGGGAAAATGAGGTCTCCTTGTCATAGTTCTCTTTGGGGGGAAAAAGGGTGTCTTGGTTGTCCATTTCGCATAATAAAGTATGATACTGAGGTGACACATCTCATTATAGCGTCCACCAGAATTGATGCTAGGAAAGGCCACTCTATTCTATCATAAGCTTTAGACATGCCCAACTTTATAGCCATGTAGCCTTTCAAACCTAGCTTCATAAGATGCATATGGTGGAAAACTTTAAAACCAATCAAGGCATTATTAGTTATTAATCTACCTGGGACAAATGCACTTTGATTTATAGTAATCACCTCATTAAGGATTAGTTTCAATCTATTAGCAATGCATTTAGTAACCAGCTTCATAACAACACTACATAGGCTAATAGGTCCAAGTTCTTGAGACTTAGATGAATTTTTAGTTTTTGGAATAACTCTTGATGAGATTATCTTCTGAGCATGTTTCTTTGTAATGTACTTGGTGATAACCGAAGTCACGATTGGATCAAAATAAAATAAAAATAAATAAAAAATACAGTACAAGGCAAAACCTTAATCATCTCTCAAGAACCTTGGAAAACAATTTAATTGAATTTAAATTTAGAAAAAATGGAAGATTTCTAATTTACTTTGGATAAAAGAAAAATGAAACTTACTAAATTTATAATATTAAAAATCAATTAACTCGTTAGTTCAATTTATAAGTGAGATTATTATAGGTTAAAAAAATATTTTTGAAAACAATTTTTTAATTTTTATTTGGTTTGAATTTAATCAAGCAAGCGTTCATTAAACTTGTGATTTCCTACTAGAATAATACCTAGAATTTGAATTAATTCATGTTCAGATAATTAAGCATCATCCGAAGTCCCCAAATTAATTTTTAAGAATTGAAATTACCAAATTTATAGGAAACCCCATAACCTTTTTTTACCTATAAACTAGAGAATTAAGCAAACTCTAGTTTTAGAATTGCGTTATGTAAGATGAGATTAAATTAAGCATTTAATTTTATCATTACAAACATCAATTTCAACGTATAAAAGGGAAAGAAAAATAAATCGCAATAGAAATTTTATTAAGAACAAACCTCAAATATCTTACTTGTAGAATTAGAACTAATGAGCCAAACAAGAAAATTAGTTTTCCATGAGACTTTTTATAAAAGAACGAAGAAGAATAGAAATGAGAATAAGAAGGAAAACAAAATTGCAATTTCATTGATAATTATGAATAGGTTTCAGTGTGTCTACAATGTCTAAGGACTTCCTTTTTTATAGATCTAGTTTGCCTATTCAAATTTAAAATTCAAATTTAAAATTTAAAATAAAGATAAAATATAAGTTGGTTTCCTTGTTCTTCTAGGTTTGTACTTGAATTCTTATTTGACTATATCGTTTGAATTCAAGTTATGCATGAAATATGAAACCTTATCTCACGTCTGTTTTTCTGAAATTTTGAGTATGTTGACAGCCGAATTAGGGTTTTTCTTCTAAACAAATGTTGTAGAAAATTGTATCATTGAGCTTCAGAAATTAACTCCATCTAAAAATGACCTTTTTAGCCCTAGACATGTTCGTTTTACTAGAACATGTCTTGGCTATCTAAACAGAAGCTCTGAGTTACGGTTTGACCCAAATAAGTGTATGATCCATTATGGTTAGGTCATGTAGGGATACATGCTATCTTAGAGTTTCGTCTCATCTTTTTAAAACTCTAGAATCACTTCAATATCAATTTTATAATCCAAGATATGACCTGCACAATGAACAAATGTCAAGAGACATTAAAATTTAAAAATTAACCAATTTTATCACTTAAATCCAATGAAGTCCAATAACATAAAAATCACTCAAAATAATAAAATTAGGCATGATTAAAACCTAATTAAGTCCAACACAGAATTAAAATAAATATACAAAAATTTATTTATCATTCAGTTAAATATACTTTTAAATGTTTTGACTAAAAAAAAATCTATCTATTATTTTATAACAAAAATAGTCACTAAATTTATTTTTTAATATTGACAACTAAATTTGCTATTGTACGTTCAAATTCAATTTTAGTCTCCAAAAGTAATAATGTTATAATGACCGATTGATTATTATTTATTTTTCTTATTTATAATAAACAATTGATTATTATTTATTTTTCTACTTTGCTTGTTTATAATTAGCGATTGATTATTATTTATTTTGCAAGTGATTGCATGAACATAAAATGCAATCGACTTCTTTATTTTTGAAGTTTATTTTAATTTTTAATTTTAAAAAGTTAAATTTGATTTAATTTTAAATTTTTAAATTTTTAAATTCTTTTTAGAAATAAATCAATTTACTTAATCTTAAATTTATTATAAAATTAATAAAAATAAATAAATTTATTAATTAAAAAACTATCTTAAAATAAAGAATAAAAATAAAATTATTATTATATTATATTAATTTAACTTTTAATTTTTATTATATTTTTAAATTTATTTTTTAAAATTTTAAAATAATTTTTATTATTATTTATTATGATAAATGCTTATCATAATAATGACAATAAAGATGGTAATAGTAATTGTGATGATGGTAATTGAGAAGATGTATTATAAAAAATTAATTTAGAGTTTGAAAATAAAAATATTTTTTATTCTAAAAATTAGATAAAAATGTTTAAAAAATTTATTAAAAATTAATTTAAAATTATGAACTTAGAATCACATGAATAGTTTTAAATTTTAAAAATTGTACAAAAATTACTCAATTTACTTTATGATAACCTTTCACTCTAAATAAACTATATATAAATATATAAATAATTATTTATTAAAATTTAATAAAAAATAAATGTTTAAAATAATACAAATAAATTGCAAAAAATTATAAAAAATAAAAATAAATTTTATTTTAACTAAATAATATATATTGTATTATAAATAATTATATAATTTAAAATTATATTGTAATATTATAAATTAAATATAACTTATATATTAAATAATATTATTTATTTTATTATGAATTTATAAAAATATAAAAAAAATTTATTAATAAAAATTAAATTTTTATAAAATAATAAAAAATTAATAATAATAATAATAATAACAATAATAATAATAATAATAATATTATTATTATTATTATAGTAATGATGATAGTTATGATGATGATATTAATTATAATATAAAGATATAATTTTTTATTTTATATATTATTCATTAAATAATGTATAAGATAAATTATATTATATTTTAATAAGTATTTATTTTATATAAATAATAATGATAATATTATCATTATAATAATGATTGTGTGATAATAATAGTTATAATAAAAAAATATAATTTTTTATTTAATATATTATATAAAAATAATTTTATATATTATTATTGTTATATTATTATTGTTATATTATTTAGTATTTATTTTATATAAAATATATATATGATAATATTATATAAAAAATTATATAATTTAACATTATATTATAATTTTATAAATTAAATATAATTTATTTATTAAATATTATTTTTTAATTTTATAAAAATAGATAAATAAAAAATGATTATTTAAAATCTTTTAAAATAATATAAAATTAAAACTTTAAAAATAATAAATATTAAAATATTAATTTTAATATAATAATAATAATAATAATAATTTATAATGAAATTAATGATGATAATCTAATAATAAAAATAGTCGTAGTTAACTTGGTTTGATGATAGAAAAAATAATCTTGATTAGAATTGTGATATAATTTTGTAAAGTTAAGAAAAAAAAGTATTTTAAAATTAAAAATAATTTTTAAAAATTAAGTTAAAATTATTTTTAAAATATATTAAAAATAATTAAAAATTATTTATTTTTATAAAATTTTTAATTTAGATAATTTTTTTAATGAAACTAAAAATTATTTTTTATTGGAAAAATAAAAATAAAAATTCCTAATTAAGAAAATAAAATTTGTATATAAAAATAAAAAGATAATAATATAAAAGTACACAAATAAAGAATAATTTATATATAAAGTATACTATAAGAAGTAATATAAATATAATTTAATTTGATTGAATCTTAATAAGGATTTGGTTGGATTGTAATAATGAGTCTAACGAGTTGATTAAATTTTAAACATCCCCATTGCATGACTAGTAACATTTTTCTAAATCTTGATATCATGTTATATAGGAGGAGCATTAAAAGTATAGTTGTATATTTATTATTATAATAATGACGGTATATTACGAGAACACAGGATTAAGAAAGAAAACCAGACACGGAAAGGGAAGCACAGCACACAGAGACTAACCACCTCTCTTCCACTCACTGCGTCTGAGAGGGAAAAACAGAACAATAAAAAAGTCTCCTCTTCATTCACATTTCAATTTCAATTTCAGATCTTACTTCTACGCTCTTCTTCCTTTTTCAATCCAATAATCAATCATCGATCTCGCTGGAGATTTGAGTTCCATAAACACAAACAGAAATAGAAATGATGAAGGCGAGGCAATCCCGTATTGGGCCTCGGAAATCATCGGGAACGTCATGGACGCTGATGCTGACGTTGCTCGTGACGTGTACCTTCCTCATTCTCATTCTCTTAGCTCTCGGTATTCTCTCCGTTCCCAACACCTCCTCCGGTCTCCCCAAACCCAACGATCTCAATTCCATCGCTCGCAACACTCACATGTATCTACCTCATTCTCTTCAATCAACCTGCGTTTTCAAGTCTACTTCCTTTTCTTTATATATTCTCTCTTTTCTCTTCTGTGCAGAAGCGAAGGTGAAGATGAACGGGGAGAGCAGTGGGTTGAAATAATATCATGGGAGCCAAGAGCTTTTCTCTATCATAATTTTCTTGTCAGTTTTCATTTCTCTTGTTTTTTTTTTTTTAAATCCAATTTCAATGGTAGTTTGGCAAAATCCATGTATGTTTGCACGTGAAATCAGGAGATTAGAAGAGATTACAATTTTTCTTATGCTCTCATGAAAAGAAATGAATCTTTAATGGAGCAATTCTTATAGGTCTAGTGAGTCAAAAGGTTAAGGTGCATTAAAATAATAATATCAATAATAAAATCTGTAATAAAGTCTGTGCTGAAGTTATTTTAATAATGTATTGAGCTCTTTACTGATTGTTCATAATAGACACTTTGCTCACGCAAGAATTGATCGTTTATTGATCATATTGTGATTGTCACTGGATTTGAATATGTTAGACTTGTTAAACCGGGATGTGGGCTTAAGCTTGTTTGGGTCGGTGGAAAATGATGAGGTGGGAGGTATGGGAGTAAAATTGGTGTGCAACGGCAGATGAAATTGGAGGTTTTTGTCTTTTAATAATTGATGCTTGTAGGGGGAGTCTAAAATATTTTCAACTCGAATTTATAACATTGGAGTGATTGCAAATTATGAAGGGGAGTACAAGTGAGTTGTTCTCCACTTTCAGAATTCTCGCATTTTTGGTTTACCAAGCAAGCATCAAGTAATTATAGTCATTCCACATATTCTGTTTCCTCCTTTTCAACAGGCAAGCGCATAATCTTTTTCAGAGATGAAGATTTTTGTATTAATTATAGTCTTGTTTTTGGAAAGACTAAAAAATGGACAACTGCTTCTCCTCTCATTGAAAAGAGGCGGTATTTCAAATTTTAATTATCACTTTAACTTGATATGGTTATATTGTGTTTAACCTTTGTTCCCTACTGTGAAATGTCTCCACTTTTGGAATACTGAAATATGACTTGTTAATCTGAGCAGACCAAGGAGGAATGCGGATATCTAATCAGTATAGCGAAACCGAACATGCATAAGTCAACAGTTGTCGATAGTGAAACTGGAAAGAGTAAAGACAGCAGGTTGGATTCCCCCCTCCCTCCCCCATATTTCTCTATCAAGTGTCCTTTGAGTTCAATATTGAAAATAAATATCTTTTGCCTTATTTAGACAGCCCTTTCCGCTTTGTTGATTGCAAATCTTATCTTTGCATATTCCTTTCTTATTTAGAGTTCGGACAAGCTCTGGAACTTTTCTGCGCAGAGGACGTGATAAAATTGTGCAGAATATTGAGAAAAGGATTGCTGATTTTACTTTTATACCCATAGGTGTGTACTTTCTGATCTTTGCCTCCTTTCTGCAAGTTTTCATTCTTGATAAAATTGAAGATTCATTGCTCTTGCTAATTTTTTCTGGTTAACCTATGTATCATGTCAATAATAGTTTAAGTGCTCGCCATCTACCCAAAGTTTCCTTTTGAACCTGCCTCTGTGGTTCCCCTTGTGTTTGGAGATTCCCCATTAGGATCCCTGAATTTTGAACAGTTATAGAACCATAAATTTTTTGTTGTAATGGCAACAAAATTAAAAGCAGTATATACTCATAAGAAATAAATTTTTAAACTTTTTATTTACATTAAAAATACAATAACATAATTTAATAAGTTTAATTTTGATTCATGTATAGCACTATTTTACGCTATTAGTATTTGCAACATCGTCAGCTAAAAGAAATTACAATTGTCAAAAAACCATTTTTAGAAGTCTAAATAAGTTCCGCCGAAAATTTTTATTAAAAAACACTTATTATATACAAATATAAAGTATTTATTTCTTTTATGTTTTATTATAAGAGTTTTAGTTTTTTTATTCTTTATCATCGGTCAAAAAAACTGAAGAAATGATAACACTGATATAGACATTTTTAATAATGAAATCATCTTTTTATTAAAAATTACTTTTATCTAATTTATTTTGATGATCCTTTAATACGTGGCAACATATGATTAGGTGATAGTTTAAGAAAAATTCTTAAATTGATCGTGGATTAAAATTAAATTGCAAAAAGAATGAAAGATAAATTTACAAATGTTTCCTGAGTGATTTCTTATTTTCAAAACATTCACTGTTATCAAATATCTGTCTCTATGTACATAATAAAACAATCGTTCATCTCTTATATGCTTGGTAATTGGAATTTAAACATTTTGTGATTTAAATGCCGAATCTGTCTGTCACTCTGGTTTGTGTACTATGCGTGTGTCTTGAATGAGTATTTTGACAAGCTTGCATGGACTGACTTTTGTGGAGTCGAATATGTGTTTTGTGCTTCATTATTCTGCTTGCTGTACCTTGTGCATTTTTAGGATTTTCTTTTGTATATGAAAAAGAAACAAAAATCATGTACTTAAAAATTCCTTGAAAACCACATCAGTGATGGCATCCATATTATTTTTTAGCAATTCATTTGCTTTATGGAATTGAAATATTAGTTCTATAAATATGTAATCGTCAAGGTTGTGCTGCTTTCAATTCAATATGTTTGAATTCCATCTATTCAGCTACTCAGCTCTAGACGCTGCAATTCCTACATGTTTTGCCTCGGTTTTCTTTCTTTAAGAGATTGAAACAATTAACTAAAACAATGGGTCATCATGTTGTGTGGCTATTTCACTCATTTATGAAGAGCTCTTGATAAGAGATATTTTAAAGCTAATTTTCCGCCAGGCAAACAAGATGGAACATTTCTAGTTTTCTTTGCTATCTGGAATTTGATGCTCAGATAGTATGTTATTTTTCATCATATACTCAAATAACCACTGCATAAGATGTGTCTCACAATATGCAGATAATGGTGAAGGACTTCAAGTTCTCCATTACGAAGTTGGGCAAAAGTATGAACCTCACTATGACTACTTTATGGATGAGTTTAACACTAAGAATGGGGGTCAGCGTATAGCAACAGTACTGATGTACCTGTAAGTGGCTTCAGTTGCCTCTTATGTGTTTACTTCAATTTGTTTTTGGATATGAAGACAGATGCTCATGCTGTGCACTTTTCTGTATTTTAATGATACAGTACAGATGTTGAAGAAGGTGGTGAGACAGTGTTCCCATCTGCGAAGGGAAATTTCAGCTCCGTCCCTTGGTGGAATGAGCTTTCTGAGTGTGGAAAAAAAGGACTTTCAATTAAGCCAAAGAGGGGTGATGCTTTACTTTTCTGGAGCATGAAGCCTGATGCAACTTTAGATCCAACAAGTTTGCATGGTTAGTTTGTCTCTCTCTCTCTCTCTCTCTCTGCTTGTTGTATCTACAAGCTTTTACTTGTAGAGAAGATAAATTAACAAGCCTATCTGTTTTTGTGATAATATTCAGGTGGTTGTCCAGTGATCAAGGGTAATAAGTGGTCATGTACCAAATGGATGCGTGTCAGTGAATACAAAGCTTAAAATATGCATTGCTATAGGTATTTAACTCCCCTTTCTTGTTTTACTGACATAAATATCATTTTACAGTTAAGGGTAGACAACAGTATTTATTTCACAATGTTCTACATTATTGTTAATTGAGTCTAATCTAAATGACCTAATAAAATGTTTACATGCAGTGTCATATATAAAATAGTCGTAAGTCAAATATCTCCTCGAATTTATCATTTCTCTTGCACTGTTGTGTTTATTAAGGTCTGGTGTTGGGGAATTCAGTTGGACATAAAGTCATAAGTTAGTCACAAAATATATACTGCGGAGATGGTTTAGAATCCGGAAAGCCGATATCTGTTTACTTCATATTCTACTTTAGAGTTTGAATTTCTTGCCAACCATTATTCTGGGCTGTGGCTTTTCTGTTTAATAAATTTAGTATGACAGTTATTGCTATTCACCTCTCACGTTGATTTACTTCTTTTTCAGGCTTATTTGAGTTCATTATGTCAATATTAAACCAAATGATTGTCGGAGCTTAATTCACAGGATAATGCTTTCAGGGTGGAAGGAAAATGCTTTCTAACAGCATGTTGCCGCTCTCTGTAATTTTGGATGGTCTACCATACCTCGATTAATTCTTTGTCCTACCCTTTCGGGTTATACTACTAATGAATATTAATAAATTTTTATAGATTTGTCGATTTGCATTAGGGAGGCTGAAGAAAATGTATGAGACCAAAAGATGGAATGAGTATATACCAGTTTACCACCGCTTTTCACTCAGTTTTTAATTTGCTTGTGCTTAGTAATCTGTGTACGTGTTATTGAAATTTTTTGATAGGCTTTGTTGCATATTATATGCATTCAAAATCAATGGATGACACGTATAAATGCATCCTTTATAGATAGATGTATTTCTAATATGAATAACAAAGCTTTACACATGCCAACTGTTAGATTTAAATTAATGTGAGACAGCCAAAGAAATTTTAAGTTATTACTTATTTTAGAGGGCTTTCTTCTATGCATTTTTGCACGTTTTGGAGCCCTTTTGATCTTTTTTGTAAAATTGCACGTTTTTACAATATGTTATTTGGATACATGCTTACAATGTTTACATACTAGAGTCATAAAAAGATAAAATTAACTTAGTCTGAATTTAGAAATCAGTTCTGACGCTTAAAATTCCTTATAAAAAAAATTGAATTAATTTGCAAATCAAACATATAAACAGTAAAATAGTAGAATCATGTACCTTTCTTCTCATCTTTTCATTAAAAACAATCCACTTTACCATTTGCTAAGAGACACCATCATATTACAGGTTAAGTTGATAACAAAAATCTTAGATTTTCTCAAGAAATGAGTAGAGAATTCAATAACAACAATTTCAAAATCTCATCATTAAACTTGATACTCATTCTTGACATTTGATCAAGGAACTTTTGAAATTCATCTAAGTGATTTGAAGTATAAATTTTTTCTTTGTACTTCAAAGGTATAATGCAATTTAACAAATATAATTTATTATTCATAATATTAGATACATACAAGTACTCAATCTTTTCTTATAAAATTCTAGCATATGTCTCATTTACAATATGATTATAAACATTATCATTCATAAAATGTTGAATAAAACCACATGCCTATTAATGCTCAAAATATCATTTTTCATCAAACTTGGAATTTGACATTCGAGTAGTAAAGATAGGAAGGTGAATTTCCTTCACAAAAAGAAAATATTTCATTTTATCCTATTACAAGTGATAATTAATTCCATTCAAATTAACCATCTTATTTGTATTTACCTCCATCATTTAAGCAAGTAAAATATTCTCCAATAACCAAAGAGTTCTAAATGTAATAACAAAGACATAACAAATATATGATAAATGTACTGGAAATAAATTCCTTCAAACTTGCAAGAACCTTAAGGAGTAATAAAAAATAGAGTAACAAATATGATAACTAAGATTATTAACGTGGAAAACCTTCTCAAGGTGAAAAGTAAAAATCACAGGTCATCCAAACTAAAGAAATAGCTCCCTTATAATAAAATAAGAAGTACAAGAGTTTCAAATAAATTCACAAATTGTGCATACAATAAGTCAACCCAATAAATAATAATGCTTACAAAGTAGAACAAAGAAGATAAAAATACCCCAAATGAAAAACAACTTTCTCTCTATATTTTCCCTCTCTCTCACTATTTTCTAATTATCCCTTTTTCATTTAAATAAATGATATATAAAATAGACTAGTGTATTTGGACTTATGTCCATATAAGAAAGAAATCCAATATCCAAAAGAATAAGCTCAAAAAATTATCATTCATCCTTTTGATTAGCTATCAAGGTACATAGATCTTACAGGTTTTTTTTTTCATCCAATTCACGACTCCTCCATAGAGCCTACTTTAGGTCATGTAGACATCATTTCATAAAGCTCCCACTAGTCATACTAGCATAATCACTGAGCTCACACAAGTCATATAGGTACACATTCATATGTCCATACAAATCATACAAGCCATACATAAGCATATATTCACAAGGCTTATACCAGCCACATATATTCACATAACTCACATAAGTCATGTAGGAATGCATATCCACATAACTCACAAAAATCATATTGGAACAATATTCATGATATGTTATAATCACCAAGCCATACGTTCATACTAGGATTCTTCACTATCTCCTCACCTCATAGCCTTAGATATTTAATGAAACGTAATATTATCACTAATTAGAATTTTCTTGCTAATTTTATCTCCATAGGGCTAATCTAATCTTTTGGCATCACATTCCCAAGTTGTCTCTCAACTTAATGAATTGACACTTACTTCATTAGTAATATTTCATTAATTATTTTAGGAGGAAGTTTCCTTAGTTGATTTAGTGATTATGTTAGGTAACCTTTTTAAGTAAAATTCTAATCTTTAATCCTCTTGACCTATCATATTTACTTCAGTCACTTGCACTCTTGTTTAGCCAACCCTTAATGACTTCACTTTTGTTACCAAATTAAAATGAGCTTATTATCCTTATATTCATACTTTTACTAGAGGAATAAATTCGCCTTATACTTATTCCTAATTCAAATATTATTTCCTTTTCAATATATTTTTTTTATCTTAGACTTCTAACTTCATTCCTACTATATTAGGTTCTTGTAATTGATTATGTAAAGTTTTTTTCTTTGACTTATGCTAAATAGGTCTATGGGTTTCTCGTCTATTAAAATTTCACATGATCTTCATCTAGTTTTTAATCACTCAAATATAAGATTAATATATAAGGCAAACTTAAGTCTTAGGTTTTTTCATCTTTTGCTAAGACTTGGTTTTGTCTAATTTTTTTTCATAATTTTTTTTAAATTGATCAAATCATATTCAAATTCTATGAAAGTTTTTAGATTATAATTTTTTTATTTAGAGATATTTAAGTGGGTTAATTTAAAGAATTCTTTAGTAAGATGAAATGTATCGTAATAACTCACAAACATTACCATAGATCATACAATGAGATTTGTAACCTAAAATATCATAGGAATTAATTAGGTATGAAAGATCAATCTACATAAAAAAATTTAGAGTAAAACTTTAACATTTCATGCATTTAAATTGTCCATAAAAAAAAATAAAATCACTTAATTGTAAGGATAAAAAACTCTAACTATCAATCTGGTACAATGAATAAAAAAAATTGCTATAAATCATACACAACAAATTAAGGATTTAGGATTTAAGATTGAAATTTTGCAAAAATGAACTAGATGTTCAAAGTCATATACATACATATTTTCAAACTAAAACTCCAATATTTTACTATTCAAATAATAAAAAATAGAAATAGAACAACTGAGCCACTAAATAATAAGGTCCTAACTTTTTATTTGGCATAATGAATAATTCTATTTTTCATAAATTACGAAAAATGAATTAAGAGATAAAATTTGAAAACATGGATTACACATAAAAAGGCAACTAAATGTAAAATTTTATGTAAAAATTACCACATTTCATTGATTAAACTATACAAAAGCAAGACAAGTTAGCCATAGAATCCTAATAGTGACTTGAAAAAACATTTATAAATTACAAAACTCAGTCATAGAAATAATACAACTCTAACTATCAATCTAAGTATAATGACTAGCAAAAATTTCTATAAATCATACACAACAAATTAAGGGTTGAAATTTTACAAAAATGAATTAAATGTGCAGAGGCATATACATACGTATTTTAAAATTAAAACTTCAATATTTTACTATTCAAATCATCAAAAATAGAAACAAAACAAATAGAGACAAAAAAAGAAGAAGATCCTAACTTTTATATGGCATAGTGAATAATTTTTATCATAAATCACGAACAATGAATTAAGGGTTAAAATTTGACAAACATGAACTACACATAAAAATGCAACCAAATATAAAATTTCATATAAAAACTACCATATTTTATTGATCAAACCATGCAAAAGCAAAACAAGTTAGCCATAAAATTAGTAAAATAACACCTTATCTCCTAATAATAACTTTGAAAAATATTTATAAATTACATACTACAAATTAGAAGTTAAAATTTTATAAGATGGATTATACATATAGAGATAACAATATAAACTTTGTCATTTTAAACCTTAAACATTTCAATGATAATTACATACATAATCGAAACATGATATTTTATCCCAAAAAGTTAATGACTTTAGCATTTCTAGATGCAACCAAGAAATCTCTAAGTTTCCACTTAGATATCAACATGAAAAACCACAAAAAAATTTGGTGGGGTCATGAAAGTATACAAATTTAACCATCCAAAATAAAATAAAACATCCACAAAAGCCAAATAAAAAGAAAAAACATTAAAGACATATTTAATATAGAGTTCTTCAAAATAAAAAACTCCCTAAAGAATCCAACGTACTCTACAATGAATTTTTTCTTTTACCTCGAAGAGTTCTTATCTATCAAGAAGAAAAGTAAAAGAGAAGACAACATTGAATATTTATCCACTAGCTTAACTCTACAAGCTCCTTGCAGGTGGTGACTTCTCTTCTTCTCTCAAGGTTTCTCCTTCAACAACTTAGCCCTATTTATAACGTGATAATGTTAAATCTATTCTTAAATAAATGAATACAAACATGATAATTAAATAACAACTAATAAATTTGATCAAATTATCTATTTTTTTAGTATAATTAGAAATATGACTAAGTTCGAATTCAGAATTTCATGTAATATTATTTTAATTCTTATCACTAGATAAGTCCTAATAACTTTAAATAACACTTTCAAATTGTTTATTTAAAATCTTAATAAAAAAAATTCATATGGATAATAACAAGTTATTATTGGTCTTTCTAGCACTATTTATTTTTCATTCCTATGACGTGAAAAATGTTAGACTGCATTGAACGATATGTTAAACTTAATCTTTTTAATGACTATCATATCCCTTATGGGTGGTGTATAAAATACATAATACACTTGATGAAGTCAACGATATAAGTGTTAAGTGTGGCCGCTTGTATAAGATTGAAGCACAATCTCTAGAGCACTCATTAATTACTAGATACGCGCATAACATATTTGCACAAAACCAGTCAAAACGACAAGAACTGTAGGAGTGTAATGTAATGTAATAGGTGAGCCTCTAACTTATACCAAAGTGTTTTTGATTCATAGAAGCCTTACCTCACCATAACATTGTAAGTTAAGTTTATGTTTAAGGTCTAGTTCATAGTTCAAAAGACATAAGATTTGATGCATTTACATTCATGGTATAAATCTAACAAAAATTGTTTCTTATTTTTTATTTTTTTAAATATTTTCTTAAATACTTTTTGAAATATGTGGAAGATTGTAAAAATTGTATATTTTAAAATATTTTAATTTTAAAAAATTATTTTAAATATAATTATAATTTATTATTTACCTATTTAAATTATGATAATTAACCTCTAATTATTTATTGTAAACAATTTTTTTATGGAAAATAAAATCGATTTATTATTATAATTATCATATTAAAAACATGACAAATAAATCTTTAATTATAAGTTTTGTAAGCATCATTTTTATTACCAGTTGTAATTTTTATTTCTTTTAAAATATAACCAAATACATTAAATCCTTTTAAAATGTAACTACATATATTGAATAGAATTAATTATTAATTTTAAATATTTATTTAAAATTTTGTTTAAATTTAAAACATTAAATTTAAAATTTAAATTAATTTAATTAAAAATTTTAAACGATATTTATTTATATATACTTAACATACTTGATATATTAAAAAATTACTAATATTGTTAGATTTCTTTTTATCATTCTTACTTAGTTGTATTTTCTATTTTATTGAAGAAGAGACGGTTGAATCTCAAAAAAATCCTAAAAATGCATGCAATATACAGACAAATCATTAAAAATGCATGCAATATACAGACAAATCATTAAAAAGTGTTATCACATAAGTCTATGAGATAATATCCAAATTTTTTAATATCTTCTTCCTTTATTTTTATTTAAAAATAATTAAATTTTATTTAATAGTTCATTAACAATAAAAATAAAAAAATTATTTAAAATAATAACTTTAAAACACTATAATCTACACAAAACATTCATTCCACGTCCCTTTTCTTTACCAAAATAACATTAAAGTACAAACTCTAGGTCTAATAATCCTCGCAACAAGCATAAATTATTAATCATCTTGCCCATTTCATTTTTCTTTTAGTGTGGATACCTATAGGGCCTTAAGTGTGGGATCCTATCTCTCCTTGAATACATCTTCAAATCCTTTGTGAGCCTGTGGTTTGCATTAACAATCATCACATCATGCATATTTAATGTCAAATCTGTAACTGGAATTAATTGAACACACATTTCAATTACATTAAATAGTTTAAAACTAATTTTATATAGTTTCAAAATAAAACTACTTTTATATAATTTCAAAATAAAAGAACACTAACCTTTAATATCATATCCGTAAACTTATTTCAGCATCCAATTGAGAGAAAGAAACAACAAATTCTAAGTCATAATACTATAAAAATCATATACAAGCACTTTGATATTTGATTACCTTTTTTAATATAAATTTTTAATAAAAAATAAATTATTAGTACAAATATTATAATATATTATAATAATAGACAATTTTATTAGTATAGATACTGATTTTTTTTTATCAATATACCAAATATTAATGTAACGTATGATACTACTCGTATGGTTATAGTTTAGATACTAAGCTACTAAAATTAATTTAATAATAAAAGATCAAAAATTAAAATAATTTAGTATAAAAATCACCATTATTATTATTATGTACACTGTTTGAAAGCGTGTTCTTTTGAATTTGTTTGTGATTGTATTTTTTTTATTATTGTTACAATTTTTTACATAAGAATTAATCACGTCATAGATTTTTAATACAAAACTCGAATCTAATATATGTGCCGAAATTGAAAAGTATAATAATGTGACTGACACGTGATTGCTGTGAAACTGCCCTCTAAGACTCAGTCAAACCTTTTGGTCTACGTGTCTGTGTATGAACTTGATAAATGTACAAGAAAGTCGAAATAAACTTCAAAATCTACTGTGAATGTTTTTGCTAGCTCGGATTATAAAAGCATTATTTGATTTAATATACATGTTTAAAATCTAAGAATTAGATTTTTGGGCCAATATTTTAGCTTAATCACCGATCACAATGTCATAGAAGAAAAACTTGACAAGAGGGCCCCTGTACCAGAGACAAGCGTTCGATTTGTATGGCATAAGTAGTTTTGAAAACCGAAGATGTAATTTTTGGGGTTTAATTAGTGGGATTGGGTCAATTATGAAGGCGTAGTAATAAAAAATAATTTTATTTTATAAAAAATTTAGATAAGTTAAAGTTTATAATTTATCAAGATTAATGTATATTTTAAATTTTTAAAAAATATTTATAAAAATATTTACAAATTATTAATCAAAAACATTTGTAATGATATTTGATCTACCATCACGTCTTCGAATTAGTATCAATGAGATTTAAAATTATAATATTATAATAATATATTTATTATAAATGAGATTAATATTTTATTTATAAAAATTGAATATTTTAAAAATATTTAAATATTAAATTTAATTATTATTATTATTATGATTTTAAAATAAATTTATTATTTATTGATCATCAATTTTAAATCATGGTAATTAATATTTTTATTATTAATTTTTAATAATCGTGATTTATTATCTTTATTATTAGATAAAAATATGATAATTAAACTTTTAATCATAAATTTTATAATTAGATTTAAATTTAAAACTATCTATTTTACATATATTTAATAATTAGCTATTTATTAAATTGAGTGTAGAACTATATCTAATTAATTATGATTTAAATTTAAATTAAAATATTTAATTAAATACTTTTAATATATAATTAATTTTAATTATCAGCCAATTTAATTTTTTAAAATACTACTTCTATATAGAGACTCGACCCTTTCCATTATATATATACTTAAAAAAAATTATAACTGTATTTATATTTTATTATTCTTACAAGTTTTATTTTCTGTTTTATTTTATTGAAAAAAGATTTGTTGAATCCTAAAGGATTACGATATAAGTGTATAAATTTTTCTTATAGTGCACGCAAAAATGAAAACTAAATTGGATTCTTTGGAAAAAGCATGCTGAAATGGAGGAACAGTCAAGAAGATTTTAAAAGAGTGATGACTGATAAGTTGGAAATCTTGACGATGGAGATACAAAACCTTATGGAATAGAAAGGGTCCTAGGTAGAAGGAGGAAGAAGAAGGTGAAGTGCATTTTTCTGCAATTGGCGAATCTTTGTCTAGACATCATGTTCACAATGATAATTGAAGAAGGATGAACATTTCACTATTTGATGGGGATGACCCTTGTGGGTGGATACATAAAATCAAAAGGTATTTCAAATTGAGAGGTGCTAATGATAAAGAAAAGATGAGGACAATTCTTGTAGTAATGGAAGGAAGAGCCTTTAATTGGTTTCAATGGTGGGAACTCAAGACCCCATAACTGTCATGAAGTAAATTCAAGAAGGTAGTAATAGAGAGGTTCCAACCAATAGCTATCGGTAATCCATTTGGACCCTTAATGTAGCTAAAGCAAACAAGATTTGTTGTAAATTATAGGGAAAACTTTGAATCCTTAATGGGTCCTTTGAAAGATGCAGATGAGGTATATCTCAAAGAAATTTTTCTTAATGGGTTAAAGGAAGAATTGAGGGTAGAATTGGAGATGAAGAACTTCACATCCCTTGATGTATTAATACTTAAAGCGTAGAGGTTGGATGGAAGAAACTAAACAAAAAGTTTAAGAAGGGAGGCCATGAAGGTGGCAAATTGCTATGGGGTGCATGAACCCAAAATTTTCAAAGAAGGGAAAATTTGATGTGGGTTTGAAGGGAGATATTTCTTTTAGGCCAGCAATGATAAATGCTGCAGGATCTTCTAATCTTGGGGGAAAGCAAGGAGAAATCAAGGGGAGCCAACATGAAGGGTTCAAGAATTTGACGTATAAAGAGATGTTCGTGAAGAAGGAAAAAGGACTTTGTCTTAGATGTGATGAAAAATTTGGGCCTAGGTATATTTATAAATTCAAACAACTCTAGATTATGTTAATGGAAGATGATCCTGAAGAAAAAAAAAATGAAAAGGAGGGGGTTGTTCTAGGGGATAGCAAGAATGAGGAAGTTTTATTACAACTCTCCTTGAAATCAATGATAAAGTTGACTTCAAAGAAAGCCTGGAAATTATGGGAGAAAATTGGAAGTTGAAAGGTGATAGTACTTATAGATTGTGGAACTTTAGATAACTATATCTCTAGGAACTTAGAGGAAGAGATAAAGCTCAAGATGACACTAACCTTCCCATTTCTTGTAGAGTGGGAGATGGGACAGTTGATAGGAAGTCAAGGCAAATGCTAGAAGGTTCCATTGGAGTTACAAGGGAAAAAGATACCACAACATATTTTCATATTTGACTTGAAAGTCACAGATGTTGTTTTGGAGCTGACATGGCTAGAAGGGGTAGGAAAAGTAGAGATTAATTTTGGAGGCATAACCCTTACCATAGGGAAGGGAGAAGATGCTATAATCATCAAGGGTGATCTAGAACTTAGTAGAGGACAAGTGTCCTTGAAATCAATGTTCAAAGCCTTAAAACAAGAAAGGGAAGATTATGTGAATGAATATGCAGAAGCAAGGGCAGTAAGTCAAGAGATTCTAGAAGATATTATCAGAATTTTGTAGCAATATACAGAAGTTTTGAGCATCTACACAGGATACCTTCTGAAAGGGTTCAAGATCATGCCATTTACTTAAAGGAGGGAGTCAATATCCCTAATTTGAGACCATACAAGTATTCTCATACCCAAAAGGATGAGATAGAGAAATTAGTTAAAGAAATGTTAGAGGCAGGACTTATAAGACATAGTATCAACCCATATGCTATCCCAATTATATTAGTAAAGAAAAGGGATGGGGGAGGGAGATTTTGTGTTGATTACAAGGCTTTAAACAAGATCACCATAAGAGATAAATTTCCCATTTCGATAATAGACAAGTTTTTAAATGAAATTGGAAGAGGTAGACTTTTTTTCTAAGTTGGATTTTAAATCTGGATATCACTATATTAGAATGAAGGTTTTTGATGTGGAGAAAACAACCTTTAAAACATACGAAGGCCACTATACATGAATTCTTGGTAATGCCTTTTGGTCTTACCAATGTACCATAAACTTTTCAGGTACTCATGAATGAAGTTTTAAGGCCATTTTTAAGAAGATATGTGCTAGTATTTTTCAATGACATTCTGATTTGTAGTCCAAATATTCAATCACATGCTGAAAACCTTACTATTGTATTAAATGTTTTGAGATAGCATCATCTTTATGTCAATCAGAAGAAATGTTTCTTTGCACAACCTGAATTGGAGTATTTGGGACATGTTATTTCAGGGGAAGGAGTCTTTGCAGATCCAGAAAAGATAGAGGTGATGAATTCTTGGCTTATACCAAGGGATGTCAAAGGTGTGAGAGGGTTCTTGGGTCTTACAGGATATTATCACAAATTTGTGAAAAATTGTGCGATAATAGCCAAACCCTTGACTCAACTACTGAAAAAAGATAACTTCAATTGGAGTAAGGAGGCACAACTGGTTTTTGAAGAATTATGAACAGTTATGTCTCTTTTACCAACACTAGTTGTACCTGATTTTACCAAGACTTTTATAATTGAAACAAAAGCTTCGAGCAAGGGTATAGGGGTTGTCTTGTCCTAACAAGGTAGGCTTTTAACATTTATCATTCAAACCTTCTCAAAACATGCTCAAAGGAAGTCAATCTATAAGAGAGAATTGATGGCAATAGTACTAGCAATTTAGAAGTGGTGTCATTACTTGATGGGGACTCAATTTACCATAATAACGAGACCAAAGAAGTTTGAAATTTTGTCTGAACAAAAATTATAGAATGAAGAGCAATTTAAATGGACTTTGAAATTAATTGGGTTTTACTTTGAGATACAATACTGGATTAGAGAATCCAATAGCAAATGCATACCTTGAAGGATGTAGTTTTAGGCAATGACCACTGTAAGGGTGCAAGACATAAAAGAATGAGCAGAGAGAATTAACAAGGATAAACGGTTGAGGAAGATTTTTCATGACTTAACCTTAAATCCTGATTCACACCCAAGATATAATAGATAAGGCGATCGTTAATACTACAAGAATAGGTTGGTGTTATCCAAGAGTTCCCCACAGATCCCCACATTACTAGATGAGTTTCATGCTTCTCTAGGCATTCTAGTTATTTTTGCACCTATAAGAGTAATAACTGGGGTACTTTATTGGGAGGGAATGAAACGAGATATCCATAAATTTGTTTCAGAATGTACTATTTGTCAAAAAAATAAATATGAGACCTTATCCCCAGCTGGCCTATTGCAGTTAAGGATGGAAGTAAGCCGAGCCGAACTAGGCTTTGAATGTTTAAGCCTGACCTGTTTAAAAATTTTGAAATCTGAGTCTGGGCATGTTGCCTATTAAAGATTTTTTTTTCTATCAAGGTCTAGCCTGATTAAAGCCTACATTACAACAAAATTGGTTAATAAACAGACTTAAAACCTATATAAATAATTGATTAAAAAGGTTTATAAACTTAAAGTCTTTAAGATAAAAAGACCATTAAATAGGCTTAAAACACACACACACACACACACACACATATATATATATATATATTATATAAATAAAATATATTAAAATAAATATAAATATATAATATATAATATATAAATAGGCCCCTGAATAGGTTAAATAGGCTTTTTTATAAGCCTAAGCTTGACTTGTTTATCTAAAAAGGTTTTTTAACAAGTCTAAGCCTATCTATTTATTAAACAAGTCGAGCCAAATTAGGCTTTAAATGAGTTGAGTCGTAGGCTCCTGTCGGACGACCTTTTTCATTTCCATCCCTAATTGCAGCCCTTGCCTTTACCTAACCAGGTATGGTCATACATTGCTATGAATTTCATTGATGGTCTATCGAAGGCTAAAGGTGTAGATTCGATTCTAGTTGTTGTAGACATGCTTAGAAAGTATGCACACTTTATTCCTTTAAGCCACACCTATACAATAAAGGATGTTGCTGCAACATTCATGAAGGAAATAGTGAGGTTACATGGTTTTTCTTCATCCATAGTATTTGACCGGGACCAATTATTTCTAAGCAATTTTTGGAAGGAATTATTTAGAATGGCAGGGATCAAACTGAAGTATAGTATAGCTTATCATCCTTTGATGGATGGCCAAATGGAGGTGACAAATCGAAGTTTGGAAGCTTACTTACAATGTCTCACAGGGTCTAAACCAAAGCAATGACCAACATGGTTAGTCTAGGCTAAGTTTGGATATAATACAAATTACAATATTGCTACCAGAATGACGCCTTTTAAGGCCTTATGTGGTAGGGACCCTACCATCCTCCTCAAGGGAACCACTATACCCTCTAAGGTAGAAGAAGTCAGCAACTAATGATAGAAAGAAATGTTATATTTGAAAGAGTTGAAAGATAATTTGACAAAAGTACAAGAGAGAATGTGACAACAGACCAACAAACAAAAAAGAGAAATTAAATTGCATGAAGGAGACTTGGTGTATTTGAAATTCCAACCTTAATGATTCAAATCTTTGGCTAGACGAATCAATGAAAAATTGAGTCCACAGTTCTATGAACCTTATAGAGTGCTAGAAAAGATTAGTCAGGTGGCTTATCGTTTGGAACTGACAGAACACAGTTGCATACACCCCATTTTTCATGTTCCATCGCTTAAGAAAGTCATTGGAGAACAAGTACCATTACCCATGGGGTTAATAGAGATTGGAAGTTATAAATGGAACCAGAACAAGTACTTGATACACGGGAAACACAATCAAGAGTCTTAGTAATCCTCATTAAGTGGAGACAACTACCTACATGTGAAAATAGTTGGCAATTTACAGCAAGCATTCAAGAAATCTTCCCTCAATTCCATCTTGAGGATAATGTGCAACTCATACGAAGGTATTAATAAACCCCAATAAGACAAGTGTATAGTAGGAGAAATAAAAGTTAAAAAAATAAGGCTACAACAGTTAGTCAGCTAGTTTGTTGTAATAGATAGTTAGTTGCTATAACAGATAGCTAACTTGATAAATTAAGCCTATAAATAAAAGATAAGAAAATAGAGTAAGGTGTGAATAATTTTGAAAAAAGTTTTATAATTGAAATGAGTTGGATTTCTCAAAAACTCAAAACTAGTGAGGGTTACAGTAAAATTCTTTCCTAAACTCTACTTCAATTTCACATAGGGGTTAGGGCAGAACCTTGGAGGTTCAAGAATAAAAATCATTCTTTTAAATATTCTTGAATATAAAATATTATCAATTTTTTTCAACAAGTTCAATAATTTTTTCAATATTAACTCGGTAAAAATGTACATGTCCTATTTTTTAAAATATTATTTTTTTATTATTTTATACTAATATTAATGTTTTTTTATTAAAAATAAAGATATTATTGATTAATTTTTTTTTATATAAATTAATATTGATGTTATTAAATTAATTTAAATTTAATGTCGATAGTATTAAATTGAAGGTTAATTTAAAAATAATAATAATTAATTTGGTTAATTATCTTCATGTAAATTTAATTTTTTTTACATATTATATTTTATTTAATATTAATAATAAAATTTTTTATTGAATATATGATATGAAAAAAATCTTTTTGATATATATATATATATATATAGTAATTTTTATATTTTATTTTATTGTAAAAATTTAATGTTGTAAGATTTTTTTAAAATAATTTAAAAAATATATATTCTGAAGATATGAGTAAATAAGTGTTATTTATTATTTTTATTTATTTTAATGAAATATTTTAAAAAATTATACATTAAAATTTCGTTCAAAATAATTTTTAATATAAATTTTAAAAAACAATATTATCATATGCTTCAATCTAATCTACAAGATATGAATAAATTTTTACAACATATTTCTTGATTTTGTTTATTCTTTTTAAACAATGTTATTCTAGTACCCTTAAGAACAATATACAATGGCATAACCAACTTTATTTGTTGCTTTTGCGGTGGATCTTAGCCACACTAATTTTAGGTATGGAAAGATGAAGGGGTTTGGTCACTCCAAAGCATACAACCTATGTTTACGGGTATCAGTTTCGGATCCAAACTGACCCAGCTCACAACTACCAATCATTCTATTTTATATTCAGATGCATTTAAGAATATTTTAGACCATTTGACGTAGCGAGAAAATCTCATCTTTCCTTCAAATAGGTGACCGTTTAGGGGCAAGGAAGACTACTTCACAAAAAGTTTTGAAACAGAACAAAATTACAAAAATTCGTTTTAATCTAATACAAAAATAAGTTTTTGGGTCTTCATCTTTTATTTTAATAATTTTTATTGGATGAATCCATGTGTGAATACTCTAATCTGACTCCAAGATTTAACTATTTTCAAATAATTAATTCTAATTTAATATATAAAGATGTATATTTTGAATATATTTTTCTTGGTTAAGATTCGATATAACCTTTCATGCTTCTAAAGCGATGAAAGAGTTTCGTAAGGGGTTGAACTGTGAACTCCTATGTTTTTGCTAACTAAAGAGACTATGCTTTTTTATTTTTTCTTAACTTTAAAGCTTACAATTGAATATTAGAGAGCTTATCAATTAATTTTTTTAATCTTTCATTCTAGATTTATTATTGAAATATTTAAAAATGATCCTGAATATAAAATGGTGTATTAGAATCTCAAGTTAACATAATCATGTAAATATTGATCGTTGTTAGATTGTATACATGATGAAAAAAATCTTGAACCAATAAAATATCTTTTGAAACTAAGTTAAATTTTATTTTTTTTATTATTATGATTATTGATGTTGGTGATATTATTAATATATAAATACTTTATTAATATTATAATTATAATTATTGTTATTAATATTATTATAATTAATATTATAATAACAATAATTATTATTTATTATTATTAATATTATTTATCATTATTTCAACGTAGATATACATAATATTTTATAATAATAATAATAATAATAATTATTATTATTATTACTATTATTAATATATTTATACTTTATTAATAATATATTATTATTGTTACTGATATTACCATAATTATAATAATAATTATTATTATAATAAAATGAAAAAAAAATTTAATATCTAAAATATATTAAAAATTTTAAAATAAATATTATATGTTTCTAAATGATGTTTTTACATAAAGATCTGAATTTAAATTTTATCATTTTTTATATTGTAAAAAAATAATATTTTTACATATTTTGTAGATGTATGAAAATTTTACGTATATCTACGTAGAAATGAATCCTTGTTTTCAACTCTTGATAAGCGAAACCTTAATAAAACAATTTAAATAGAAAAATATTTTTGTGGGAGATGAATAAAAATGAGAAGAAGGCTTAATATGTTTGTGTTCTTTTTTTACACGTAAAAATTGGATCAAAGTACCAATGCACCACTCAAATCTTGTTATTAATTAGTTTTTTTTTCTTTATTTTCGACAACCAAAATTTTAAAATCGGATTAATCATTGAATCATTAAGATATTTTTTAAAGCTTATTTGATTAATTAATTAGTATTAATTAAATATTATTTTAAAATATTTTTAATATATATTAAAGATATAAATATATATAACAGTATAATATTCATATAATAATTTTATGTAATTTAAAGTTAATGTACTACTATTTTATATTTTAAATTTAAATTATATATATAATTAAATAAAATATAAACAATAATTTTAATTTTTAAAAATGATAAAAATATTATATATATATATATATGTATATATTAATTTTTATCAATTTTATTGGTTTGCTAATTTATTGATCTTATCAATTTGTTATTAATTTTTTTTACCAAAATAATTTTATAGTACAAATAATTTTAAAAATAAATTCCTAATCTAACTAATTAATTCATTTTTAAAACAATACTATCAACCTAATGCATCCACTTCAAACATTTTTTTACTTATTACATCTTTGAGGTAAACCAAAACCCACGCTGCCTTTTATCTTTGATAACATGTTAAATAAAATTTATGATGTCCACAAAAATTATAATAATATTTCATAATCATTCTATTTTAAATAGAAGGGCTTTATTCATGTATTAGCATATTTTCTGTATTAATAAGGAATGTAATGATATTTTTTTAAAATTATTTTTTTGCTCAAATTAAATTTTTTAATTTAATTATCAAGTAATAAAATAAATTATAGGAAAATATTACAACACTTATTTATATGTGATTCTGTATTTCAATATTAAATTGGTAAAAAATTAATCAAATTAATATACTAATCAAAATTAATTTCTAGCTAGTAACATTTCTTAATATATGGATAGTATAAAATAATAGAACTACAAAAGAAAATAATAAAATAATCTTTTATTAATCAAGGTTATTTTTTAAAATATTAATATAAAAAATACAATTATAAAATTATGAAAATACGTATAAGAAAATGGGAAGTCAGGGAAAATTAACACATTTCATCCAATTTTTATCACTGATTACATCGATTATTATACATTACCTAAAGGATACGTAATAATTAAAATCCAACAAATAATTTTTTTTGAAAAAATATAAGTATTTAATTGAAATATATAAAAAAATTTACTCCCTCATTCAATTATAAATTATCATATCTTTAAAAATTATTGACTTTTATAAAAATTATTCTAAAAATCATAGCTATCATAATTTTAACTGGTTAATAATATAAAAAAATTTATACTGAAAATACATCAAAACTAAACTTAAAATGTAATAGGCATATATTAATAATATAAAATATTTTGTGTTGACTTTTTTGTAACCTAAAAGTTAAAAGTCCTACATTGTTAAATTTTTTAAAAATGATTAAGACAATAACTAACAAAACTATATATATATATATATATATATATATATATATATATATATATATATATATATATCATGTATTCAAATTGCAATTACAGCCAAATTATCACTTATTAATATTATCGTATTGCATTAGTTTAGGTTAAAATATTTATTTTTAATAAAAATAAATTATTAGTATATATATTGTGGATTTATATTATTAATAAAAATATTATATTCATAAATAATTTTATTAATATAAAATATTTATATATTACTGATATATTATATACTAATATATAATATTTCTTTCAATATTTTCTATAAGAAATAAACTAACTAATTGATTAAGATGAATAAAAATAGTTTAAAAATAAAATATAATTTTTTATAATTTTAAATTTTATTTAAAAATATCAAAAGTATTAAATATTTAAATTAATAGTATTAAAGTAAATAAATATTTTATAAATATAAATTTTTAATAAAATAAAATATAAATAATTTAATAAATAATATATTAAAAATAGGATAACATTTCTTATATTTAAAAAATACTAACAGTTATTTTCCAAAAACATTAATAATTATTTGTTTTAAAAATCAGAAGAATATACTATTTTATTAGTGTAAATTTTTTTATGTTTATAGTATTTGTTAATTTAGTAAAAGTAACATTAATGCTTGCAAATGTTTATTTCTTATTAAGTGTCAATTTTTTTATGATGTGTAAACGTTCTTGCACTCTAAATAATTGAAAAATAAAAAACTAAATTAAAATTGATTATTTCATTAAAATCTTTGGTATTGCTATTGGTAACAAATGAGCAATGGGAAATTCCATCCCAAAAATGTAAAGATATGGGTTGTACAAGTGGAGCCATAAGGACATAATTTATGATTTGTGTTATGTGCAGAGACTCATACGCCACAAATTTTAAGCCGATTCTTTGGATTTGGATTGCATGTACCTCCAATTCTCTACGCCAAGCAATAATTTACCATTTTCATTTCTTGTGACCCATTCCGAACTAGTCCCTTGCAATGCACCTAACCATGCTGTCCCATCATCTTATGCTATTTCATTATCACAAAGCTGAAGAAATAATTAACTTAAAAGCAGATGCATTCCACGTGTCCCATAACCCGATTTCAAATTAATACTCATCAATAAATTTGTTTTTTTTTCTATACTGTTTCTAAAAAATTTATTAAATTCAATTTTTTATCCCTTAAATTATAGTCATACGAAAAAATTATAATAATTTAAAAGTTACAAATTCAGTCCAAACTTTTAATTATATGCGTATAAATTTTCGATTAATTTTATGATTGTTTTATAAAATTATATATCTTTAGAGATAAAATATGTAACATATTTTATCACATTTCCTTCTTAATATGAACAGCACTGAAAAGGGAAATAATAAATCTTTTCATTTCTGATTTTTTTATCACATTGAGTTCTTTTATGAAATTTTTATATGTTCACGTGAAATTTTTTATTTATCTTTTTTGATAAAAAAATTAAATTGGCATAAAAATGTCAAAATTTATCTATATACGTACTAGCACTACTCACCATACTAACATGGAAAATTAGGAAAATGAGTTGTGCTGGTGAGCTTGCATGAGGAGTCTTGGCACTTGCATAAATAGTTTTAAGAGCAAAATCTGTATGATATTTAAAAAAAAATTATGAAAAGGTAGAAATATTAGGAAATTTCAAAGAACTAATTAAGATTTTAAATAATATTTTTAAATGAACAATTTAAAAATATTATTTAAAATTATTAAAATTTATCTAGTAATAAAAATTAAAATAATTTTATTTCATAAAATTCTAGATTTAAACTTAATTGTTTTTCAATTATATAAAAAAATTAGATAATTTAATCAAATTTATTAGTTGTTATTTAATTATCATATTTGTATTCATTTATTTAAAAATAAATTTAAAATTAACACCTTATAGACATGGCTAAGTCATTTAATTAATTTTATATTTTAATACTACGTTATCCACTCTATTCTATGAAAATATTAATTATTGTATATATGTATAATATTGTTTATTTACTTATATTTGACTTTCTTTTTATTTTTGACAATTTATTAATTATTGAAAATAGTTGTTATTAATTTTTAAAAAAATTATAAGACATATAACTATTTGAAACTAAAAAAAAATATAAATAAAATTAGGTATGCATCGTTAAGTGGTTGAAATTGTTATCATGCTTTCAATGTTTTTATAAGGAAGTTTTTTAAAATTTTTATCATTAGATCTCATTTGAAGTGATCAAGATTTAGAGTAAACTTTCATTAGATAAATTTGGTGGGATTTATTCTACCATTATTGATGGTTGAGGATGAATTGTACCATTTAAATAATTTTTAAATAGAAACAAGTATATTTTTTTTTCTTATGTTTTTTTTGGATTACATGAAAAATGGAAAAAAAGAAATGGAAAAAAAAAACAAGAAGAAAAAATGAGTTGTTTGGATAAGTTAAAATAAAAAGGAAGGAACAGACTTTTTTTTTGTTTAGATAGATAAAAAAAAGAGGAAAAAAATATATTAGTAGTATTTAACTTTTAAAAAAAATTATCATGTTTTTCTATTAATATAATATTTATATTTTTAAAAAATATATAATAATTTTAACAATTTAAAATAAAAAATAAAAATAAAAAATGTAAGCTTCTTCTCCCATTTTCTCACCAATTTAGGAGGGAGAAAACAAAATAGGAGACCCACACAAATTGATTCCTTTTCTCCTATTTCCAAGGGCTAACAAATGATGCAAAACATTTCCATAGCCTCTTTTTTTTTTTTTTCTTTCCCCTTTTCTTCCTTTCCCTTTTATTCCAACCAAAGAAAGCATTAAGGATCAAGGAAGATTATTTTTATATGTATGACTATGTAGTGACCATCTTTAGAATCAAACTATCTTTGGGGTTTTATGAACAATCGGTGTTGAGAAGGCTATATGTGCATCCCGCACAATTACACCCAAACATATGGACATACACAAATTATTTTTTTCTTGGTTTTTGAGGCATTCAACCATAATCTTGTTTTGAGCCTATTCTTCACTAAGGAAGGACTTTCTTTAAATCCTACAGAATATAGTTAGAAAACTATTCTTAAGTAACTATACCAACCAATATAAGAGGAATTAGGTCAACTATCAACATGAATTCTTCAAGATTAAGGGGATGAAGGATGTTGAAGGATATAATGTCCATATTCCTTTCCAAATTAGGCTTGAAATAGAAGTATCTATCTTTCTCTTTTACTAAACCATAGCTTTCTATGAAAAGGATCCTTCTTTCTTTACTTTTAACAAAACAACTCTGGTTAAGGGAGGTAAAGATTTTAGAAATTACTTCTAAAATAATGTAGAAGAATTTAGGGCCTTCTTTTGTAAGAAAATAATAAATGCTTCCAAAAATGAAGCCA
This sequence comes from Canavalia ensiformis, assembly GCA_026541065.1. Classification (NCBI taxonomy): domain Eukaryota; kingdom Viridiplantae; phylum Streptophyta; class Magnoliopsida; order Fabales; family Fabaceae; genus Canavalia; species Canavalia ensiformis. The sequence continues at coordinate 330,489 of JAMKYM010000217.1, forward strand.
TAACTTTAATATATACATTTTGTTCCTTGTAGTTTTATTATTTATACTCCTACATTTATGTTTATTTTTTCATTTAGTTTCATTTTTTCTAACTTGTTTATGATCGATTATTTTCCATGATCAATGGCTAGCTCTAGCATGCTTGAACAATTTCATAAAATAAAATAAAAAAGGTATGGGTATCTTACTCGATGTTAGTAAAGAATTTTTTATGATGCTAGTAATCATTAGCAAGGGTATAAGGAGGTTTCTCATTCAAAGATCCTTTAGCTTATTACATCTTTCTTGATCTTAGATGAGAAGACTACTCATGATGCTCCTTAAGCAAGCAAGGCCTTTAGGAAAGTTCTCATAATTACATCTACGTGTTTTCTTCCTCGCATAGAGAAGGTGAATATTGTTGGGGATGACAACGGGAAGCATCCTGTTGGTGCGACAGCTAATGGACCTGTGAATCCTAGAAAAGCTAGGATCCAAGGCCCCTATCACTTGCAAGATTTATGACTTTCCCTTATCTTATGATTGTTCAAATTGCTACCACACTTACTTCTAGTGTCTCAAAAACCTTGTCATCTGGCTACACTTACTTAATGTGTAATGAACAAACTTTGAAGCTTTCTCTTTAAATACGACTATGATGGATTAGATAGGATTGGATTGATGCCATGGTGTATAGAGTAGGTGATGAGAAGGAGATGTTTCCCTCACAATATTTCTAAACTATTTAAAATAAGGAGATATTTCTCGCGAGTCGTCTTTCATCTCTTTGGAAGCATGTGCAATCCATATTTCTTCCTACAATAGTTAACACATAAAAATATAATAAAAGGTGCATGGATAAATGAATTCTTCTAAGGAGATCATTGAATAGATGAATGATGAGTTGATGAAGGCTTAGGCCATGGGGAAGGAACTTGAAAAAGAAAAATCTCAGGTATTGGAATAGATGTAACAACAAAATAATGATTTTGAATAGCACTCTAAGAACCTTAATAGTTTGAAGGTCTTCTAAGGACAAGGAAAACTTAAACAAAAGAAACCCTTATAAAATAGACCTTGAAATCAGTAGAGAACTTAAAGAATGATAATAATTTTACGGAGGGTTGTGTTGCTGGTACTAAAGAAATAGACAAGAAGGTCAAGGAAGGCCTCAACAAAATTATCTGAGGTTGATACTAAGATCCATACTATGATATTTGTGGCTTTGAAAATAGGAATAATCACTCGATGATTATTTAATTGTGATGATGGATGAGAGGTTTGATAATGCAATTAACTATAAATATCCACATCGAAGGAAGGATTTTCCAAGTGGTCAATGGTGAATATAATCCTCTTGATGTTAAGATCATCACTACCAAACATATCTCCACAACTGGTCCCACCGTCAAGGGTATAAGCAATTAAGAAATTGATGATGATTTCTAAGGTTTAGTTGTTCAACCTGAAGAAAATTTAAGAGTCTCGAGAGAAGGTTTTTATATGAATTTGAGCTAGTAGGTGCTGCTATGGAGTAAAATAAATTAGGTCAAAGTTGAGAGTCTGAAGGAGAAAAAGAGAGCCTGTGAAATAGATCGTTGATATGGGTGTTCTCGAGAACTTTCCCAAAGAGAAGAATGAATTCTGGAATGAGGGAGTGAGGGGCTATGTCCGAGTTTGTTGGTGTAGATGAAAGTCTAGGCAAGGGAGAGATTGGAGCTTAGAGAAATCAATGCATCCTTAGGTGTTGTGTGTGTTTTGTTAGGCTGGAATCAAGAGAGATTTCTTGGTGAAAAAAGATTTTAAGGGAGAGACCAAGAGTATGGTCCTATGTGTATTATCTAGTGGGTAAAGAGGGAATGTTGGGAGAAAGAAAGAGAGAGAAAACGAAAAGGAATCAGGGGGATGCTAGTCTTAGAATCTAAAATGAAGAAAGCTAAGAGTAAGAACATTCTTCTTGGTTGTTAAATGGGTCTTGTGTCTTTATCCAGTAAGAAAGTGGAAATGTTATGAAAGAAATGGGGTATGTAGAGAGGGTTGTGGGTTGTTAGTTGGGAGGTGAGACAGGTTTAGTAATAGCTAATAATGTTGCTAGGCTAAAAGAAAACTTGAAAGGGAAAGAGATTTGGCGCATCCAGTGAGAAGAGAGAATTTATGGGTGTAAAAAAGAAGAGTCCAGTGTTTGGTCAGTGCATGATTTTTTTAATGAGTGTGAAGGAGTCTAAGTGAACGTGCCCCTTCCTAGTCAATATTGAGGGTGAGTGAGGGCTTTTAAGAATAGTGAATCTTTTTGCGTGAAGGATAGGGAACACCCTATAAGAAAGAGAGATGAGAAAATTTTAGATGAAGGGACCCCTAGATTGTTAATGTATTGGTTTTAGGAGTGGGAGAGGAGAAACTTGTTATGTGTGTGAATCCATTTTGTGTGGGGAGAGGCTGAGAGAAAATATAGGTGAATGAGTTATTCTTTTGTCCTTTAGTGTGGGAGATTTTTATTGGTGTAAACGAGAGAGAAGGTAGAAAGGATATGTTGGAATGAGAACATAGGTTGAAATAGGACGTTATTGAGAAAAAGATGCTGAGAGAGAATTTTGGGAGAGAAAATCAAATCCTTCTATGTGTGTGGTGAATTTCTCTTTGTCTCCTGCATGTGTGTAGTGGCGCTACATGGTTAGTTAACAAGAGAATGAAGAATGAGATGGCCAGATTGAATAGTGAGTGTGTGTGAGTGGCCATGGGAGTATGAGGGGATGGGTTGTTATTTTGTCCCTTGGTGCATGTGGGTGAGAATGAATAATGAGTGGGAGAGAAGAACCTCCATGTCAATTTGTGAGAATATTTGAGTGAGGAGAGACATGCGTATGGACAACTATAGAGAGACTATGAAGAGAGAAAGAGAGAGAGAGTTCACAATGAAAATTATAGTCTATTAGAAAAGGATGAGAAAAAATAAGTGAGTATCAAAATTGCTGTTAAAATGGGTAAAAAAAATATTTGAAATAATTGGTGAATTAAGTGTTTTTAACATTTTTTTAAAAAATTGGAATTTCTAAATTAAATTCTATTGCTAAATATTTTTAAATTATTTATATTTTATTAAATTAGAAAATAGACAAAATTACATTATAACAATTTGTTCTTCTTTATTTATTTTTTATCGAAGATATTAAAAAAATAATAATTTTATATTTTCGTGATAATAAGTGAGTAAAGATTTTGAACCAATTACATTTGAGATATGAAAAAGGCAAACATGGCAAGAATGCAAAAAATAGCTTATGAAAACTTACAAGAAATATTGAAACTTGTAAAGCCTAGTTGTCAGGTTCTACCTGAATAAGAGGAAGCTAACATAATAAGTGAAGCAGGAAATTTAAACAAATGAATCCTAATGTGATAGGTTAACAAAAAAAAATAATCAAACAAGCGAAACCTAGTCTGGTAGGCTAACAAAAAAATTACCAGAAGAGCCTAAAGTGATATGCTAAAAAATCAAACAAGAAAAACCTATTTTTATAGACTAATTGAAAATAGGGATGGAAGTAGGTCGAGCCGAGCTAGACTTTGAGTGTTCAAGCCTACCTTGTTTAAAAATTTTGAGGCCTGAGCTTGGGCCTGTTACTTGTTAAAGGCTTTTTTTTTTTTTTCTGTCAAGTTATAGCCTGATTCAAAGCCTACAAGGCCTGCAAGCCTGTTTAAAAGCCTACATTATAGAAAAATCAATAAATAAACTTAAAGTCTGTATAAATAATTAATTAAGAAAACTTGTAAACTTAAAGCCTATAAGATAAAAAGGCGATTAAATAGGCCTAAAACATATATATGTTAATATTATATAAATAAAATATAAAATAAATATTATATAAATATAATATATTAAAATAAATATAAATATATAATATATAATTATAAATAGACCCCTGAATATGTTAAATAGGTTTTTTTATAAGCCTAGGCCTGACTTGTTTATCTAAAAAGGCTTTTTAACAAGCTTGAGCCTGTCTATTTATTAAACGAGCCAAACCTAACTAGGCTTTTAAACAAGTCGACCGTAGGATCCTATCGGACAGCCTTGTTCACTTCCATCCCTAATTGAAAACAAACAAACAAGCAAGGCTTGATGTGATAGACTAACTGGAAAAACCAAAAAGCAAAATCTATTGTGATAGGTTAACTAAAAAATAAAAAGCAAGAAAAATTTAATGTGATACATTGACAAAATTAAACGTGTAAAGTATGGTGCGATAGGTTAGGATGAGAGAAATTATAATTCAAAGTTTGGTATGATAGATTGATAGAAATTAAACATGTAAAAAGCCTAGTGTTATGTCAAAATTCAAAAAATTAAAATGCAAAGTTTGGTGTGATAAACTAATTGAAATTAAACATCTAGAGCCTGGTGCTACGCTAAAATACTAGAAATTAAAATGCAAAGCACAAATTTGTAGGCTAAGTGCAGAAATTTAAAATGTAAGGTAACTTTAATCTTTTAGGCTAACAAAAATTAAATATGCAAAGTCTAATGTTAGTTTAAAATGCAAGAACTTAAAATCCAAAGCCTAAACCTTTAAGCTAAATGTAGAAACTTAAAATGGAAGGTAGCCTAAATCTTTAGACTGTATGCATAAAATTAAAATGCAAGGTAGCCTAAATCTTTAGGTTGGATACAAAAAATTAAAATGCAAGGTAACCTGAATCTTTAGGATGGATGCAAAAGATTAAAATTCAGGGTAGCCTAAACCTTTAGGTTGAATGTAGAAAATTAAAAATGAAAATATCTGACTTTGTAAGATGAATGAAAAAATAAAAGTTTGTGACAATTAAAATGAAGAAATTGAAAACCTTATAGGCATATGGACCTTAGGCAATGAACATGTGAACTTTGTGAATATTACATGTATGCAACACAAAGATGTGTATAGATGTACACGAAATGACATATGATATAGAACAAATAAAAGTGAAAATTAGTAATTAAAACTAAATCTAAAAAATGGTACAAGATTTATGAATAGAGGATACAATGTGATGCATGATTCTTTTGGAAATGTCAATTGTTGCATGGTTCATGAACTATAATAAAGAGAAACTATTTCGGAGAAACAAGTTATTTTCTCTAGTTTTGAATTGATCTTGAGAAGTTGTAGATTGCCGCTAACAAATTTGCCCAAATTTTATATTGACCCAACAATTGCCCTACTTTTGAATTTTTTTAGGCAATTGACATTTATGTTTCTTTGGAATGCTCAATTTTCTCATGCAACTTATGCAATGACATGTGAGAGGTAAAATAATTTGAATTTTTGAATTATTTTAATGAAATGATATGCAATATAAGAATGCATTGACAATATATCACGGGATGTATGATCAAGTTTTAAGAATGGAGGAAACATTCAATGAGACGATTTTGGGTTATTTATTTTTCAAAATTTTGCTAGCATATTTTATTTTTGTTTTGCTAAAAGATGCTACATGAATTCTTTTTCCTAAATAATGCATGGTGCAAGATGCATCTTTATTTGAATTTTTTCATTTTTTTTAAAACACTTTGATTTTCTAGACCCCTTACAACATTAGAATTTCTTAATTCAAGGATGAGCAAGAATGTTATGATATCTACTCTTCACTAGATTTTTATAAGGCTGCCATTAAAATATCATGGGGAAGGAAACTTGGTGTGTTTATCAGGTTTGTTGTAATTGAGACTTCATCAAGCTTGCCACGACCTTCATTTAAATTATTTTTAAATTTTTAAATTTTCTTTTAGTACATGCACTTATACAAAATGCACATTAAACTCATAATGTAGGTAGGAAAAAGAAAAAAAAAATGGGAAATGTTTGAAGATGAAATTCATTATGTTGGAACTAGCAAGAATGTAAAGGAGGAGTAGAAGAAATAAGGATAAGAATTTTAATGCCTTGATGGTGCATTCTAGATGGATAATGCTAATGTTGCACTTCTGCCATCTTGATTGTCCATTAATAAGTTGTCGAGGAAAGAAACAATTTTGCCCCAATTTGCAATTAGTAAGGCATGATTCCTTTGATCCATTTTTTTTTTTGATAAATTGTTTGCTTTAATTTAAAAATATTTTACTTCAAAATTTAGGCAAATGGATTTCCCTATATGCAGGTTTGATACTTTTGTTTTGATAGATAATCTTTCACTAGTTCACCCTTCAAAATTTTTGATTTATCCTTTATCCATTTTTTACCTTAATTTTTACATATATTGCTCTTCTGTGCTTTCAATATACGGGATCGTTCTAACTTTTTGCTTAAATCTCTTTTAAGGTTTTTAATCTAGCAAGCTTCGTCTCCTTGATTCTAACTTTTGTTTGAATCATCCTTTTAACTCTTTGATCCAACAAGCTATTTTCTTTTATCTCTAATTTTTGTTTAAATTTTTCTTTAAATTATTCATCTAGCAAACATTTTCATTTAAATTTTATTTTCATCATAATTTGCTTGCATTGCTTTTCAATTTAGCAAAATTTTTATTTTTTATTTTTTTTCTAAATTTATCCTTTTTAATTTACAATCTAAATTTTTTTATTTGTTTTTTCTATTTTATTAACCTTGATTCTGATTAGATTAGACTTTTAAATTTTTAATTCAACGAATTTTGTTATCCTAATTTTTGTTTAAATTAATCCTTTTTTATTTATTAAACTTTTTATTTTTATTTTTATTTTAAATTTGCAAAAATTGATGCTCTTTCAATTAAAAATAATTATTATATCAATAATTATTTTTTATTAATAAATATTCAATAAAAAAATATAAACTATGTTTTGGTTTCACTAAAAATTTTGATAAAAATTGATAAAAAAAAATTGAAAAAATAAAATGAATTAAACTTATCTCGTAAATTAAAATCAAGTTATAATACACTTAAGAATTTAGATAACTTTTTTTAAAAAAAAAATTTAAGGTGTATAAATTAATTTTTAATTATAAAATAAATTTGATTTATTTTATTTTTTATAAATAGTTTTTAAATTGCATACTTAAATTGAACCTGTTGTGTATATGATTTATCTCACATATTGTTTTGGGTAAAATAGATGCAAATCCGTTGTAAATGTAAATGTTAATAATAATAATAATAATAATAATAATAATAATAATAATAATAATAATAATAATAATAATAATAATAATAATAATAATAATAATAATAATAATAATGTTAATAATAATAATAATAATAATATTTCTGCAAACCATTTGCGTCATTGCATGTGGTTAGTATGCACCTGAGGCATACGCATTTGTCTTAGGAAAGCTTAATTGTCTCTTCAAAGCTTACTTTTCTCTTCTTGTCATTGTCTTGTGCCCTTCTGAAAGCGAATCTGATGTTGGTTTTTCCTATGGTTTAAACAAACCAACTGATTTTGGTCACAACCTTAAAGAAGAAAATTTGTCACACCAAATCAGTGAAATAATAGAAGATCAAATTAATATTTTTATCTTTTTAAGTTTAACATTAGTTTCGATTTTATTATATATTTTTAATCAAGTTTTTAATTTTAATATTAAATTAATATTTTTATTATCACAACACCAAATTTTATTAAAATCTCGTTCAAAATTGAGTTTTTTAATAATTATAAATTGATTGTTTTTTAAATCTTAAATTTTAACAATATATTAAAATTTTATTCAATTTTTGTTGTTTAAAATGAGAGATTAAACTATAGCATAAAGATTAAATTTTAATTTAAACACTTATTTTTAAAAATAAATATTGAGTTACAATTTACATATAAAATAATTTAGCTTTCAATAAATTTTAAAAAATTAATATAATTATAAAAAATTGATTAATGTAATTTAAAATTAAAAAACTACATAAAATAATAAATTTAATGGACGAAATCGAAACTAAGTTAGAACTTATAGGAATACTAATTCTTTTAAAATATTAATATGAGCTTTTTTTCATTGTGTTAACTGATATTCAATAAAAAATATTAAAAATAAATTATTGAATATTTAAATTATTTTAAAATATTTTATATTTTGAATAAAATAAATATTTATTATATTTTTTTTGATTTTATATTGATGCTTATAAAATACTAATAATAATACAATTTTATTATTGGTCATTGTTCCTCCTTAGTAAGAAATAAAATAATTTATTAAAAATTATATTATTTAATATTATAAATATATTGAATTTTATGATTTGTAAGATTTTTTTAACTAAATTTTATTCAATAAGTAACAATAAAAAATTATTTAAATATTAAATAAATATTTTTATAATTTTAATACTCTAATATAATTTTTAATAAAAATATTGATTAACATTTTACAAATATCCTTATTCATTAATGGTAATTTTTTAAATATTATTTTCTTAATCATTATTTTCTGTTGTCAGAAAACCGATAATAATAAAACTATTTTTTAATATATATTGAAAGATACATAATAAAAACTGTACAATTTTATTAAACTTTATAAATGTTAATATATTAATAATATTAAACATTATAATTTTTAATAAAAATAATATTTATTAGTTTTTAAATTTAAATGTATTTTTAATTTTAAAAAATTTTAAATTTTAAATTTAGTCCCTTACTTTTAAAATAATTGATTTTAATTTTAATTTTTGAAAATAAACTATTTTTAATCTTGATCATTAAAGTATCTATGTTATATATCAAGCATTTAATAGTCTAAAAAGCTAAAACAATTTATTTTAAAAATAAAAAATTAAAATCAATAATTTTAAAAATTAAAATTTTGAAATTTTGAAAAGATTAAAATCATATTTAGCATTTTTTTTTATTACAGTACTTAGATACATGTTTGAAGTAGTGAGTGTATTACTGTAGCACGAAGGGACATCAGCTTTAAATGCGAGTTGGTTGATGGTAGTTTCATTCCATTTCTCTCTTGCCTTACACACTAAGCATTCTTTGAAAGGAAAAAGCTCGTTATCTTCATCCTCTCATCATTATTACATATACATAACTCTTTCTTAAACCCAAATCTGTCACATAGAACAAACAGCACCTCAATTTCTGAGATACCCAATGGAGTTTGTGACAAATCAATGTCCTTTGATGGATTCCTTCAGGAATTTCATTGAAAGGGTTAAAAGGGTTGCTACCCTTTTTGTCTCTGCCATCATTGGAAACATCTTCTCTGCAGTCTTGACCTTTTGCTTTGCATTTGGTACAATCTCAGCTATCATTTCAGAAATAGTCTTTGTTTCCACTTGTTAGTAATTTTGTTGTTATGGACAAGGTTGTGTTTGAATTTGTAGGCAATTGCAACATATAGAACAAATGTACCTTTTTGTTTTGTTTTGTTTTCTGTTTTTTGTGAAAAAATGAAAATTTGGATGTGGGGTTGTGTTGGACTGTAATGCAATTTTGCATTTGTTTTACATGTCTTGTCTTGTGTCCATTTTCAAAATAATTTAATTTAAAGTTTGTGGTTACTATTTGGGGTTAATGGGTTGTTTGTTTTGTTTGCAGTGGGAACTTTGTTGGGGGCTATGACTGGAGCCTTAATAGGTCAAGAGACAGAGAGTGGCTTCATTAGAGGTGCTGCTGTTGGTGCCATATCAGGAGCTGTTTTCTCCATTGAAGTGTTTGAATCTTCTCTTGTTCTGTGGAAATCTGATGAATCTGGAATTGGATGTGTCTTATATTTGGTGAGTGAATTGATTTGCTTTATCAAACTGGTATCTTTATCTTTAGGTAGACACTCAATTGCTGAGTTCTTTGCAATTCCCTTAGATTTGATTCTTATTTTCATTAGCAAGTTGTCTAATCTAATCATTTTGAGTTATGTGATGCAGATTGATGTTATTGCCAGCCTTCTAAGTGGGAGACTAGTGCGTGAAAGGATAGGTCCAGCCATGTTGAGTGCGGTCCAAAGTCAGGTATTTTTTTCTAATTTTTTTGGTCCAAAGAAATGGTGATGAGAGAGAAATTTTGGGTATGCACTTGCATCATCATGCTTATTTTGTCTTTGCTCTTGATATTTTTAGATGGGTGCTGTTGAAATGAGCTTTGATGATGTTCAAAACCTCTTTGATATTGGTGGTGCCAAAGGTTTATCAGGAGATTCAGTTGAAAAGATCCCAAAGATTACAATTACAAATGCCAACAATATTGATGCTTCTGGTGAAAGAGTTTCATGTTCAGTCTGCCTCCAGGCATGTTAATACATGTGATTATTTTTATGTGTACCTTTAAATGGTGTTTAAGCCCTTTATATGTTTATGGTGTCAAAGAAGAGTTATTTTTGAAATTGACATTTTGAATTTGTGCATTTTCAGGACTTTCAGCTAGGAGAGACAGTTAGATGCTTGCCTCATTGTAATCACATGTTTCACCTACCTTGCATTGATAAGTGGCTCATCAACCATGGTTCTTGCCCATTATGCAGAAGGGATCTCTAATTTTGTGTATGTAATGTACAAATTGTCAAAAGAGTTAGGTTCTTCCATTGTTTATAAGCGCATTTACTTTTAGGAATGTATACTATGGTTACATAGTGGGAACTAGGAACCAACCATCCCATGCCATTTATGAGTGGCATCATTGTAATAAGATTGTAGAAAGAAAATTTTGACATAAATCAATTTTCGTTTGTTGTGTATGGCCTTGCTTTTCAACTTGGAATAAAGAACATGAAACGGTATTAAAGAGCAGGAATTTGACTGTGAAAAAAAAAGAATATTTAAAAATTTATCATATCTATAATTTATTATTGTTATGAGTTTTATTTTTTCAATGTGTTAGGAGAAAATAATTTTAAGATAACTTATTTTTTTTGAATTGTTAAAAATTATTAAAAATTGTATAAAAAGTATTTGTAATAGTTAATTTTATATTTAAAATATTTAATTGTTGGAAATAAAATTGATCCCATTAAAAAATAATTCCTCCAAAAATAATCCTAACAAAGGTACTTCTTTAATTTTCTCCATAACCAAGATTTGTATATTAATGACCAAAAATTAGAAAGATCATAGAGGAGTGGTGCAATTCACTTGAAACTTGGCATAACATTTGCTCTATTCTAATCATTGAATTTTCACATTATTTTTTTTTTTTTGGTGAACAAATTTCATACAATCTCATCATATAGAATTACCTTGTTTATCTTTTTTGTGAATATTTATAAAGAGGAATAGATATCAAATTTATATTGATAAAATCATGTAAAAATGAATAAATTATATTTACAATCTTAAAGCTTGATAAAATTTTATTCAATACATTTTTTATCATACGCAATTATTTCTTAATTTTATATAATATAACATTATATACTTTTTTAATCATATAAATCATTCTTAACTTTTTATATAAATATATGAATATAAAAGGAGTAATTGATAAAATTTCATTAAATTTTAAAAATATAAATATAATTTTCCCTGTAAAAGTATGTAAAAGTATAACATGAGAACATTCCGTTTTCTGCATACATGTTCTGTCACTGAAAAGACTCAATTTGTAATGGGTTTTCAAAGCTACATGTAATTGGGTCCTTGCAAGTTGTAACTTCTTTTCTTAATCATAATATTGCTTTTCACTTAAACTCCAAACTGCTCTTCATAATAAGATTTGACAAGTTGCCGGAACAGCAACGTAACATAATAGTTATTTTCAGAGTCATTCAATTTTTCTGTTCTCCCATCTCAAAAAAGTGACGTTTATTTATATTTTTTATTTAATTATTAACAATTTTTAAAATAAAAAAATAAAATAGACTCAATAATTCATATTAAAATATAAATAAATGTATCTTATTATTATATATGTACAAAAAATTCTAACATAAATAATACAAGTTTTAGTTGATAAAAAATAATAATAAAAAAACACAATTCTAGTCGATCAAAAAATAAAAACACAATTTCTTTTGGTATAAAAATATTTAGAATAAAAAATGGTGTCTTAATATAAAATAAGAAAAATTTAAAGGTTCAGAATTAATTATAGAAATTTTTTTATTTAACCAAAATATATTGATAATATAAATTTCTACATTATTAATTAATTAATATTATTGTATTATTATAAATTATTAATTTTTATAATAATTATTATAAAGTTATAATGATTATAACTTTTAATTGATTAATAATATAAATTTTTTTACATAATAATTTATCAAAATGATTCTTTAAAACATTTATCTCATTTAAAAAGGATGAATTAAAACTTGAACTTAGTAATGTCAAACCTTATTTTACTTGACCTAACCAATTCCTTAAAACTGATAAATAATTCTTCTAACAACTCTTAGCAGTGAGAGTGATATAAAGTAGGTGTAATAATCATAAACTTGGCTATATCGTCTTAAATACACCATATAAAGTGTCCTTTAATAATAACAAGAAAAAAAAAAAATCTCATAAATGGAAAATTTGTTATGGTCAAGGGTAGCGTTACCCTTAGAAAAGAGAAAGAATAAGAAAAGGGCTAATAAGTAAGGAGCATTGAAGGGTATGGTCCATTATCAAAATGTACAACTCGGATAAACTTCAGGGGTTCACGTGTCTGATCTAACCTTGAGATGTTAGCTAGGTTGGATAGCAGCACAAACGTAGACCACACACATTGACTTTTCTGGCTACCAAAATATAGATCTTTTACTGTGAATTCCTTAAAGAGGGTTACCATGTAAGGGTTATATACTTATATTGTGAAATTTTTATTTTCATAAATCTCATATTTTACTATAGATTCCTTGACCAATATTAGGATTCTGTTTTTAAAGGTATTACCTATTCATAATTAATAAAATAGTAAATTGTTAATTAAATGGTTATAAATACAATAAAAATGAATTACGTTTGATAGTATTTGTACAAAATTATCAGTAGCTAAAAATATTGAATCTTAAACCTTAAATTATATAAAAAAAATTAAAATATAAAATATGAGGTATGTAATTTTTAAATATTAAAATTATTTTAATGATTAATTTAAAAAATATTTTAAGTTATAAAATTTCATAAAGAATAAAAATTATTGAAATATACAAAAGAGTTTCATTCTGTGTATAAATATACAAAAAGTAAAGATAAGAAGATTATATAAAAGTTTATTATAATTTAATATTAACTACTAGATAATTATATTTAATGTCTAAGTAGTTTTAATAATTTTTTTATTATTTTATAAAAATATAATATCTTCACAAAAATACTTAAACATTTTTTCACTTGAAATATCAATAAGCATGCAAAGATTGTTGAAAAAAAAAACGTTACATCGTGAAAAATTATTATTTTAAAAATAAAAATTTAACAAATTTTGATGTAATTTAATTTTGACTTTATTTTTAAAAATTAATACAGTAATAAGGAATCTTATACTTAAAATCTACATAGGTTAAAGTTTTCTACAACGATACTTAAAAAAAATTTAAAGAATAAATTTTTTTGTTATATCATAATTGTAAGAACCAAACAGTATTTCATTCTTAACATTAAAAAATTAATATTAATATCGTAACAATCATAAATTAAATTTATAAAGGATAAAAATTAAAATCATAATTATAAAAAAATAATGGTATAATAATACCTTACTAACTTATCAAGTAAGAATAAAATCTTAATAAATTTTTAACGATTATATAGTAAAATAATACTATAATATTGTTGATTTTTATCGTTGTAAAACAAAATTTAGGAGTAAAAATAAATTCCACTTGCAAGCTATTTATTCAACAACATCTATCAATGACATAAAAAACAACAAATTTTTGAACATAAAAAGTTAATTTTTTATTTAAGTGTTAATTTTTAAAGAATTGACCACCGGTGGAAAATAAGCTTTTTACATCAGTTGTTATATACTTTTTACATCGGTTATTTGAGTGGTATTGAAGTAGACGATATAGAAAATAAGACTTTCTACGTCGGTTGTAGTCTTAACCGATATAAAAACTCATACTTTCTACATCGGTTGTGACCAGAACTGATGTAGAAAGTAACCGATGTAGAAAGTGTACTTTCTACATTGGTTCTGATCACAACCGATGTAGAAGTCACGTTTTACATCAGTTAAGGTCACAACCAATGTAGAAAATTCATTTTTTTAATGTTATTTTTGTTTAGGAAAATTACCATATTATTTATTCACAATACCTGTATATATAAACAGAATACCAGGCAGACAATATAGAAATAACAGAGTTTATATATTTAAAGTAAATACATCAATATTTATTATAAAATATAATAAAACAAACTAAATATCTAAAAATTCCATGAATTCAACCCAAATTGGCAACCTCTATCAGAAATTCCTCCCAACGTCTCCTAATATCATCAATTTCTTCATCTAATAGAGGTTAAGGATTGTCAAATATCTACAAAATATTTTTGAATAAAATTAGTGAAAATGTCATGTTATGCATTAAAATTAAATAATTTAAATTAAGACAATTGTAATTACCTGGTGCCAAGAATTAACAATAGAAGCTGAGACAATGAGAAACGTATGTCTCATCACATAATATCCACACTTCGGTTCTTCGGGTTGTCTTGGACACTTCAAAAAAATAGAAAGAGTATCAAATATAATTAGAAATGGTAATAAAAGAATATTAAATAATTGAATAACTTTCAATAAAGTACTTACCTTTGAAATTATCCATACAGGCTTTTTAATATTTGATGAATGCGTCCCTTTTAACCGAAGTCGAGCATTCATTGCTCTACAGTACAATAAAAAGCAAATGAATACCTTTGAGAATAACAAATTATATGAATATAAACAACAAAATCCTAAAAACTTACAAATTTATAATGTCCTTTATGTCTTTCTTTGGTTTTTGCCAAGTAGAGCATAGAAATACAACTACATTCCGCTTTGGACAAATAATGATTAATTGCCAATAGGCCCTACAAAATATGGATGACAATGAACAAAAATTAGGAATTTAAATGAATTCGTTAAATAAAGCAATTAAGTATTGATTTATGATTGAAAATAAGGGGCTAGGTAACAGTCTTTATCAGCCTGCAATCTCCTCTAAGGTATCTCTGTATCTCAATTGTCTTGTTTCCGGTTTTTTGCATATGAACCGAGTCCAAGAATCCATAGAGGTGTAAGTTACCTCTTTCAATACAGATACGATACAAGTACCTAATATTGCGAATAATTTTCATATGTTAGATTTTGATAATGAAATAATTCAAGTAAGGTTTAGAAATTTACTTACATCAACCATAATTGTAGAACTGTTACACATAGGAGATCGTTACCCACAACTAACTCCAATATATCCTTCTTAGTAATATAGAAGGGGATAGGTGTGAGCTTCCTTATGATATCTGGTTCCATTGTTATTTGAAAGTTTCATCGCTCAAGTTCATGGTAATACCAAATAGACGTGTGAGCAAATCAACCCCATGTTTCTTTGGAGGAGGCTCAGGAATATCTCCTTTAGCACTGAAATCAATCTTCTTCCCACGATCTTCCTTATAAACCTACGATAAATTCACAAAATAGTAAGAAATATATATATATATATATATATATATATATATATATATATATATATATATATAGACACACACACATAATGTATATATTAAAAAATTAGTAACATAAGCTAAAATTATTTAATACCTGAGGTTGAGCTCGCTGCACAAGTCTCCTCGGCCATATAATAAAATGATTGGGGGCTTGCCCCACGACATGAACCTCCTCAGTAGGAACATAAACAAGAGCATTTGCATCTTCAACCCGTTCAACCACCACTGTAATATGATCATCATCAATTTGTTGGTGATGGATGGTTGAACCCAAGGTGTAGACTTTTCCAATTGCTACCAAACGATATAGATAATCAACATATAACTCATAATTGCCTGGAGCTGCATCCACATCCTCTTCTCCCTGTAGTTGCTCCTCCGTCGGAGCATAACTTCCCTTTGTGCTCACATGCCTAGGAGAAGGTGATGGATGGTGACCCTGTGTCTAAGTTTGGGAAAGTCCCAAAGATGCAAGCTCTTGCCTAAGCTCTTGTCTGAGCTCCTATCTGAGCTCCTGTCTGACCTCTTCTCGAAGTTCTTGCCGCAGTGTTTGCCTCATGTCTTCGCGCATGACGTCCAACTCATCTCTAGACACTAAACCTTCTTTGGAAGTTTGTCTAGAAGACAATCCAAAGTACTGTCTAAGGCCAACACCTCGCCCAACTGCACAAACACGACCTGGATGCTCTGATTGGCCAATAGTAGTACTCAAGATGTCATCCCGGCCAGCTAGAACAAAGACTCCTTGTGAGCTTTGTTCAACCAAAGAATCCTACAAAAAAAAAATGATTGTTATCAGTAATGTACATGTTTGAAGATAAATAAAAATAAAATTTACAAAATTGTGTGATTACTTACAATCTTCTCAGCAACAATGCGAGAAGGCTCTGATGTGTACTCTGTAGATGCCTTTTGGCGTGCCCTCTTCCATTTCTCATGGCGTGAAGGTAGAGAGGGTGGAGAGAGAAGTGTAGAGGGGTCTATTCCGGATGATTGCTGACGATCTTTCAACTTCTGCTCCATCAGCCTCTCTTGAAGCAACTTATAACCCCCACGAGATAATCTGTGGGGGTAATAGTTCTTGGCAGAAATTTGTTAAGCATTCTTTCTTTTCTCCTGTTATAAGAAATCAAATCAATTAATCATAATATTTCTTATATTAGTCAATTAAAAAATATAATATTAGAAAGATACATACAACGAATGCAGGATCCATTCGAGACTCAACAAATCTCTGCCAAGTGTCATCATCAAGGAACTGGTACTCCTCACAAGGAGACACATCCTTGAGTGACCCATATATATATTTGTTGGTGAGATGTGTCTTGAAGCCCCTCCAGCGCTCACCAGCAAATGAAAGCCATTTCATCTTCAGGAAGTTAGTGTTTGGTACATTATATGTAAGCTACATAAAAAAGGATGTAATTGGTTAGTGAATGATAAATTTATGGAAAAACTTAAAGCTTTAAAGTTAAATACCATGATAGTCTCCCAAATTTGATCCTTCACTCGCATCTCAACATCATTCCAATCCTTCTTCAAAATATTGGCTTTGCTTCGTCCCAAGGAGGCCACATAACTCCTAAACTTTGCTTTGTTTGGCCCTAATGGATTCCCAGTGGCCTAATCAAACTCTATGGGAATCCTCTGCTCGCCGCTCCGGCTAAGGGTTAACTCCCTTAGCCGTGTGGGCCGTCTTCCCTTCTTTTACCGAAAAGTAGGGTTCTTAGACCCATTTTGTGAAGGAGGAACCTCAGAAGGGTCAGCTACGTACCTATTGAAAGTAAAGGAAAAAAAATGAAAACTAAATACAAAAATAGTAAGTTATGAAGCAAGAACAACAAGATATGAAACAAACTACTAGGTGTGAATATTAGCTATAAAAAACAGCAAGCAAGTTATGAACTATATTATCTATTAGTGTTTCAATTACCTTATTAAAAAGAAATGACAACAAATTTCAATTACCTTACAAGTTAATCTTAGCCTATGACATAGTTTTGTAAAATCCTAAGGGTATAATGTCTTGACATATTTTAGTTTGTACCAAATGTTTTCTCAATTGTAAATGGCTACCCTTTATGTGATAATTGTTTCCATTACTCGGTAATATATACCTCAAAAAGTGGGCATGTACTCCAAAAGATACAATGCATGCACAACAACACATAATAAAGGAACTACATACAAACGTTGTTTCTTAGCTAGTTCATCTTTCAAATGTGTCAAACTAGGTCTTTCAAAAATACATACTTAATAATATATATATATATATATATATATATATATATATATATATATATATATATATATATATATATATATATATATATATTAAGACATATAAAAGATTGGTTATTAATTTATAATGTGTTGGAGAGTAACTTTCTATTCTTTCTTGATAAAACTATTTTGATAGGATAATAAGATACCATACAAAGAGTTCTCTATGTAAACTTACATATGAAAATAGAAAGTACCTTCTCTCATCTTCATTTGAAAATGAATGATAGAATTGTAAAGTACAAGAGTTTTAAAAAATTAATTAATAGCTTCATGTCATGTAATTTTTTTGAATAACTATCAATGCATGCATGTTATGCATCATATGTATAAGATTCTTGTATTATGATTTACAATCCTATCATATTTTCTTATTTGAATATATTCAATTCTTTAAAATAATTGATTATTTTTCATTGAGATTTGTTTCTTAATTATAATAATTATAAAATCCTAGGTATATGATGTGGGGGTTATAGAAAAACAGGGGAACATAGAAAAGTGAGAGACAGAAAGAGAGAAATAGATTATGAATATTAAGCGATTCAAACTACAAGAAAGAAAATGTGACGCTAACACAATATATAAACAACTAGCCCCTAACACATAGTATGAATGTCCCTATCACACCCTTTAATTTATAACTTGCAAATTGGCAATGTGAGAGTTGGATTTGCTGAATCTCTACTATCTCTATTTGCTACTCTGGGTAAGAATAATATATTTAACCTCTACTATCTCTAATAGCTACTCTGGGTAAGAATGCTACATACCTTAGCTTAGCGACAGTCCTGTTTCAGACGACGGCGTGCTTTGCGTTCATTTGGACGATGGCATGCTTCAAGACGACGTTCGGTTGACAACTTAGACTTAGAGAAAATAGTGGACTTATGCTAGGGCAGGAGGACGACAATGGAGATTTTACAATTATGTTTAGAGACAACGGTCGCACCAGGTTTAGAGGAGGGAAAAAAGATTTTACGTCGGTTGTTTGTAACAACCGACGTAAAAAGAAATTTTTACATCAGTTACTCTACTTAACCGATGTAAAAAAGCTGACTTTCTACATCGATTGTTTTATAACCGATGTAGAAAGTGACTTTCTACATCGGTTATAAAGCAACCAATGTAGAAAGTTTAAAATTTATTTTCAAAAATGCCACCGCCTACTTTTCTACATTGATTGTAAAGTAACCGATGTAGAAAGTGTCAACTTTATTTACAAAAATGCCACCGCCTTTTTTCTACATCGGTTCACGGATAACCGACGTAAAATCTTGTTATAAAAGACTATTTTTCTACTAGTGGACTTAACACATAGTGAAGTGAGACCACAACATTTGTCTATAACGTGAGTTACTCTTAAATTGTTTGAACTACGTTGTAACCTTCATTTCACACTATAAGTTTAAAATATAGAAACATCACAAAGACATCATTTTACTCACCTAAGTATCACGTAGTTTTTCATAAAAGGGATGTTTTTACCTTCTCACTCATATTTATTCACATAAATATCAAGATTAAATGTGTCTATTAAGCATTAAGCATCTCTTAAAAAAATGTTTTCACATATTAAAATTGTGAATATTTTATTTCATAATTTATTTAAAAGTTTATTAAATACATCTTAAAAGAACATTTACAAATATATCAAGTACATCTTTGCAACATTACCGCAAGTGATTATGTATCTTTTTCAAATAAGCATTATCTCAAGTGCATCTTAAAAAATATTGTTTTATAGATACACCAAATGCGTATTAGAAGCACCACTACTAAGGATTATGTGTCTTTTTTTTTAGGAGTATTACCTCACATCATTGGAATAAAAATGTAATACATAAAAGTAATCATATGATTTAGTTTGACCAATAATGAAGTATGTACCATACTTACTTTTCTCATATTTAAAGCTTAAGAACATTCCCTTGACAAATTAAAGACTACCTTCCTATTTTAATCCTTTAATAAAAAGATTAAAAAATTTTCCACTTTCCATATATTAAAAATAAATATTTTTTTCTATTATCAACAACTTCACTTGCTGTTTCATAGAATGATGAAGTAGATATTTTTCATGTAAATATGTCTACTAATGAATTTCTTAAACAATCTTTTTCTTGACCTACTTTCTTTATAGTAAAAAACTCATGTTTTATAATAGAACATATTATACAAGTGAGCTTTATATATAACATTTTCACATAAAATGAAAATATAGAATGCTCTTCGTTAAGAATATAAATATAACTACTTAGTATGCTCACAGCATATATAATATCGAATCTAGTATAACCCATTTAAAATTATTAACAATTTTTACATACTTAAATTAAGACACACTAATATTATTAATATTATTTTTATAGGTATCTATTGACATCATACAAAAAAATTTTATGCACTACAATTATTGAATTTTTTTTATAATTTCTCAATAAATATCATTGATTTAGAGAAAAATTATTTTTAATTTTTTTTATTTTTATTATCAAAATATCATCAACTTCTTCTAAATCTTTTTGAAACATAAGAATGATTTTTTTTTATTCATCTCATTCCTACTCATTCAAAAAATTACCATCTCATTTATAGATTAGCATATTATAATATAATTATTTTTAAATGGTTTGTATACATCCATATGTCATTTGACATATGACATTCACAACAAATTTGTATTCTATCGCAATAAAATTTTGATATTTTATTAATTAATTTTTTTAATCATGTTTTGAGCTAATGATAAACTTAAATAAATTATTCATCACACTTTTACATGCAACACGAAAATATTATAATTCATTTATTTTGTAATGCTCATTTTTATATTCACGCTTTCAATTAAAGTATTTAAATCCTATGTTATCAATAAAACATTTATACAAGCATAACATCTATTGAGTAATATGTTTAAAATAAAATTTTAAATTTCAAATACATAACAATTTTATATAGATATAAATTTAAAATAATAACCTGTAACAAATATTTTTATTATCAAATATGATACATTTAATTTTTTTTAGTTATATGTGACACTCTTATTTTATATTACCAAATAAATTAGCAAAAATTATGATATAAAATAATTATATAATACTTTCTAATAATATATTATCATATCTCAGTTATAAATTAACAATAAATAAAATTTTATGTGTAATTATTATATTGAATAAATATCACAATAATATATCATAATATATTACAAAATTTTGATGTCATCTTAGATAATGTGGTATGAGTTAATAATGACAAATCACAATAATAATATATTAAATAATACAATAAAATTTTTATTCTTTTAATTTTTTTCATTATTACCATGAATCAAATAATATAAAATTGCAAATATTTTTATTGTATCCTTTATTTTTCTCAAAATTTTAAAATTATTAATTTATGATATCCTATCAATTAATATATATATATATATATATATATATATATATATATATATATATATATATATATATATATATATATATATATATATAAGTCAGGATCTATTTACACTAGGTGCCAAACTTCAACATTTACACCAATTATTAATTTTATATGGAATGCAAGATTTATCCAACTATTTAATCATGTTATAATATCTTTATGATAATACATATCACATTTCAAAGAATTTAGATATTTGCATGTATGTTATTCAACTATTGATATTTATATATATCAAATAACATATTAGATGTTAAAATAAAATTATGCCATAAATTAATCATCAATTGTTTTTTTTATAAAATTTTATATATATGATTTAATTAATAATAACTTTTAAATAAATGATTAAATTGATAAAAATAATTAACAAAATTTAAATTGATTTTCAAAACCAAGATGAGTTTAAAACACTATTACAAATTATACTTTTTGCGACATATATTAAATGCAACATTTTTTAAAAATGTTACTAAAATTAATAGGTAACATTTTTTTATATTTTTATAATATTTTTTAAATGTTACTAATAATATTTTGTGACATGAATCAGGTGCAACATTTTTTAAAATGTTATTAAAATTAATAGATAACATTTTTTATATTTTTGTAACATTCTTTTTTAAATGTTGCAAAAAGTGTAATATGACGTAGTGAAAGTTGATCTACAACATAGGAAAGACATTATATCATTTTACTAGAAAAAGGTTATCTGAAATTAATTATGTAAATTTATCATGATTTTAAAAATATTTATTTAAATTATAAAATAAGCAACATGGATAAAATAAATAAATTTTATCACCAAATTGAAAATTAGTAAATAAAAAATTAAATATTTAAAAATATACAAAAAAAATAATTAAATATTTACAAGTTAATAAAATGAAAAAAAATAAAGGAATAATTTTAAAATTTTAAATAAATAATAAACAATAATGGAAAACTAAACATTTATAAGCAAATAATAAAATTTAATTAAGTAATTACAAAATAAGATAATAGATTAAAATAAAATAATATAAAATAGGTATATAAGAACAAATTATATTTATAAAACTTTAACTTGTCAAAAATAATTTTTGTTTACATATCTCTAAATACAATGCAAACTCAAAACAAATATAGTTCTAAAAACGAAGTTTGACATAATTAATTTTTTTTACAATGTACAAAATAATAAGGTTTGAATTTAAAATCTTCATATAAAGTCTCCAACTATTTATTATTAAACCAATTCTAATAATTTATAAAATAATTAATTTGAATTTTAAATATATTTTAAAAAAAATACAAGTTATACCTTTGAATTTTAAATATATTTTACAATTCCATAATATATGAAGATAAAAAAAAGTTATACCTTCATATTATAAATCTTTGTATTAAATTTCATCAAAATATCATTTAATTTTTAAAACAAATGCATAAAAACTTTAAAATAACAAGAGTTATATATAATTTCTTATAATTCTTACAACGTATAAAAGTAAAAAAATATAGATATCTAAGAGAGAACTTATAAAAAGAAGAGCAATTTTTCAATTTTCATAATATTTTTTAAAAATATTCACAGACCACAATAATAATAATAATAATAAATTAACAAAAAATATATTAATTTATTTAATATTCATATTTACATATTATTCATTTATTTAATTATAAAAATTATTTATGAACAACCATATTATTATTATTATTATTATTATTATTATTATTATTATTATTATTATTATTATTATTATTATTATTATTATTATTATTATTATTATTATTATTATTATTATTATTATTATTATTATTATTATTATTATTATTATTATTATTATTATTATTATTATTATTATTATTATTATTATTATTATTATTATTATTATTATTATTATTATTATTATTATTATTATTATTATTATTATTATTATTATTATTATTATTATTATTATTATTATTATTATTATTATTATTATTATTATTATTATTATTATTATTATTATTATTATTATTATTATTATTATTATTATTATTATTATTATTATTATTATTATTATTATTATTATTATTATTATTATTATTATTATTATTATTATTATTATTATTATTATTATTATTATTATTATTATTATTATTATTATTATTATTATTATTATTATTATTATTATTATTATTATTATTATTATTATTATTATTATTATTATTATTATTATTATTATTATTATTATTATTATTATTATTATTATTATTATTATTATTATTATTATTATTATTATTATTATTATTATTATTATTATTATTATTATTATTATTATTATTATTATTATTATTATTATTATTATTATTATTATTATTATTATTATTATTATTATTATTATTATTATTATTATTATTATTATTATTATTATTATTATTATTATTATTATTATTATTATTATTATTATTATTATTATTATTATTATTATTATTATTATTATTATTATTATTATTATTATTATTATTATTATTATTATTATTATTATTATTATTATTATTATTATTATTATTATTATTATTATTATTATTATTATTATTATTATTATTATTATTATTATTATTATTATTATTATTATTATTATTATTATTATTATTATTATTATTATTATTATTATTATTATTATTATTATTATTATTATTATTATTATTATTATTATTATTATTATTATTATTATTATTATTATTATTATTATTATTATTATTATTATTATTATTATTATTATTATTATTATTATTATTATTATTATTATTATTATTATTATTATTATTATTATTATTATTATTATTATTATTATTATTATTATTATTATTATTATTATTATTATTATTATTATTATTATTATTATTATTATTATTATTATTATTATTATTATTATTATTATTATTATTATTATTATTATTATTATTATTATTATTATTATTATTATTATTATTATTATTATTATTATTATTATTATTATTATTATTATTATTATTATTATTATTATTATTATTATTATTATTATTATTATTATTATTATTATTATTATTATTATTATTATTATTATTATTATTATTATTATTATTATTATTATTATTATTATTATTATTATTATTATTATTATTATTATTATTATTATTATTATTATTATTATTATTATTATTATTATTATTATTATTATTATTATTATTATTATTATTATTATTATTATTATTATTATTATTATTATTATTATTATTATTATTATTATTATTATTATTATTATTATTATTATTATTATTATTATTATTATTATTATTATTATTATTATTATTATTATTATTATTATTATTATTATTATTATTATTATTATTATTATTATTATTATTATTATTATTATTATTATTATTATTATTATTATTATTATTATTATTATTATTATTATTATTATTATTATTATTATTATTATTATTATTATTATTATTATTATTATTATTATTATTATTATTATTATTATTATTATTATTATTATTATTATTATTATTATTATTATTATTATTATTATTATTATTATTATTATTATTATTATTATTATTATTATTATTATTATTATTATTATTATTATTATTATTATTATTATTATTATTATTATTATTATTATTATTATTATTATTATTATTATTATTATTATTATTATTATTATTATTATTATTATTATTATTATTATTATTATTATTATTATTATTATTATTATTATTATTATTATTATTATTATTATTATTATTATTATTATTATTATTATTATTATTATTATTATTATTATTATTATTATTATTATTATTATTATTATTATTATTATTATTATTATTATTATTATTATTATTATTATTATTATTATTATTATTATTATTATTATTATTATTATTATTATTATTATTATTATTATTATTATTATTATTATTATTATTATTATTATTATTATTATTATTATTATTATTATTATTATTATTATTATTATTATTATTATTATTATTATTATTATTATTATTATTATTATTATTATTATTATTATTATTATTATTATTATTATTATTATTATTATTATTATTATTATTATTATTATTATTATTATTATTATTATTATTATTATTATTATTATTATTATTATTATTATTATTATTATTATTATTATTATTATTATTATTATTATTATTATTATTATTATTATTATTATTATTATTATTATTATTATTATTATTATTATTATTATTATTATTATTATTATTATTATTATTATTATTATTATTATTATTATTATTATTATTATTATTATTATTATTATTATTATTATTATTATTATTATTATTATTATTATTATTATTATTATTATTATTATTATTATTATTATTATTATTATTATTATTATTATTATTATTATTATTATTATTATTATTATTATTATTATTATTATTATTATTATTATTATTATTATTATTATTATTATTATTATTATTATTATTATTATTATTATTATTATTATTATTATTATTATTATTATTATTATTATTATTATTATTATTATTATTATTATTATTATTATTATTATTATTATTATTATTATTATTATTATTATTATTATTATTATTATTATTATTATTATTATTATTATTATTATTATTATTATTATTATTATTATTATTATTATTATTATTATTATTATTATTATTATTATTATTATTATTATTATTATTATTATTATTATTATTATTATTATTATTATTATTATTATTATTATTATTATTATTATTATTATTATTATTATTATTATTATTATTATTATTATTATTATTATTATTATTACACAGCGACACAAAAATGCAACGAGACTAGACCATGTATTTCCAACTCATTCATGCATAACAAAATCAGGGAAGGTTGGTTTCATACAAGTTTAGGCTCAAGAAAGAAAAAAAAAGAGCAATTTAAAACTGGGCCTTACTTTTTGTATTTTTTTTTTCTTTTTGTACTTCTTTTAATTTTTTGAAAATTTTTTATTACTATTTTACCTTCAATGTTTTTTTTATCTTATTTGATCTTCCATAAAAAAAAATTTCTTTCATAAATTAATTTACGAAATATATTATTATATTCTGTAAATTAATAAACTAATTTGCAGAATACAAAAAATTACATTTCACAAATTAATTTACAAAAAAATTTTAACGTTCCGCAAATTAGTTTGCGGAATATAAGGATCTTCGTCTGTTTTGACGTTGCTTTTCTTAATTTTTTCTCCGTCCAAAAATAGCAACCTGTTGTAGATTCAATTAACAAGAAAGAAAGCATAATAATGACAAATGGAAGAAAGAAAGAAAAAAAAAAGATGGAAGAAAAGGAAAAAAAAAATAATAAAAAATATTTTAAATTTTTTACACGTTATGGCTAAAAGAAAAAACTTTGAAGCGATATAAAATGCAATTTTTTTCAAAAACCCAACAGAATTCCAATCCCCCACCCTCCAAGCCTGATTATATACAAGAGTTCAATTCCATTCTCACAATAATAAATAATAAATAAATAAATCAGAAAATAAGAATTGGCCCAATATAAGTACCTCATTTTTACAAATCTTACCTTTTTAATTTACACCTTATTAGAGTATCAGACATTAAGCCCACGAAAGATGATGAGTCCAGCACCAAGACTAACCCAACACTTAGTATAAGAATCCTTTGTTTCTTGAAACCTTTTACCCAAAACACAAACAGAAATCAAATAAAATTAAAGTTAAAATAAATTTGTCATCCTCTAAGCGAGAAGCGTATATTTCAATTTAAGCCTCTATGTTTTAAAAGCTGGACTTTAGTTCTTTAAATTTTATTTTTGGTATTTTATTCTTTTCGTCAGCTTCGTTAGAAAAGCTAATAAAGATCTCTAAAATGGCTCCTATATGACAATAAATGGTGTTAAATTTATAACAACATGAAATTTGTAGTGTTTTTTTTTTTAAAATTCCAGCTTAAAAAAAGAAATGTTACAATCTGCAACTTATAAATTTCTAATCCATCTTTTAGCCTAGTTAGGACATAAAAAATTGTATATTTGAAGAAAAAATCGTGCATAAAGCTTGCAATGAACTTTTAGTAGCTTTTATTGTAGAAAAAAATTAGTGGCAAGTGTTTATCCGAGCTTCATAGTTGATTCAACACACAGTTTTAAGCACATTCTCTAAAGTTTAAATAATCTTCTTTAACTATCCATTTGAAAGTGGTAAGTAGTACTTAGGTTTCATTAATCTCAAACACCTTCATAAAACTCTCAAGAACTTAGAGGTGAATCTAGAATCTATCTCACACATTACAAACATGAGCATTCTATGAAATCTCACTATCCCTCCAACGTATAGTTTAATGGATAAAAAATAAATGGACTTGGTCAATCTATCTTCTATCATCCTAATAGCATCATTACTTGACTATGCCTTAGGTAGTTTCATCATAAAATTTATGGAGATTCCTTCCATCCTCCACCTAAGTATTTCTAAGGGTATCAATTTAAAGAGATTTTGATGCTCTATCTTCATTTTCTAGCACACTAAAATGTTCCAAACAAACTTAGCCATGTTCCTTTTCATACTTAACTATAAAAAAATATTGTTTCACATCTTAGTATATCTCAATGGCTCCATAATATATGGTGAAATAACTTTTAAAAGCTTCTTCTAGAATTATTCTTTAGAGGTCCAAAACAACAAACATGCAAATATATTTTCATCTTGACCTAAAATCAAATAATCTAACTTATCTCTCTCTTGAACTTGAATCAAATAATCTAACTTATCTCTCTCTCGTGAGCTCTTCCTCTTTCGTTTTTTTTTATTAACTCTCGTGATTTTCCTTTTTTATTATTTATTTATAATATGAAATAGGTTGCTAATATATTTTTGTCTTGATTTTTTTTTTTGCCTAACTATGAGATAATAAGGAAGTTACAACTAGCTTTTTAAATAAAATAATAATAATAATAATAGTTTAAAGTTATTAATAAAGTATTAAATTAATTTATAAACTTCATGTGTATATTAGAAATCGGTAATTTAACAATTTTATTGATACTTTTAACCTATTAAGCTTATTAAATTTTTATAATTTTAATTTTTTTCTAATAGTTTGTTATTTTTTTAATAAAATTGGTGAAATAAATATTTTAATCTATTTAATTTACATAATTAACTTTAGAACACTTTGTACTATTTAGTTCTTACCATTTCTTATGCATATATTCTATATATTCAACTTTACTTTGAAGTTATTTTTAAACATTAAATTTTTTAATTTAAATAAAAATATTCTTTAAAATTTAAATTTTTGCTACCATTCTCTTATGATTTTGACTAGTACATCCAATACCGAATTAAATTCTTCAAAATATTAATTTTCAATTAATTAAATTAGCTTTAAGAAAAAAAAACTTTTTAAAATTAATTTATTTGTAAAATATTTAAATAAATATTTATCCATTAATTTTTTATATTTTTATTCAGATCATAAATATTATTTTTACTTGAGATAATGTTGTTGAAGTCAAGTAGAATCACAATGAAAAAGAAAATTTTTATTTCAAATCTTTGAATACTACTAGATACTTAATATTCAAACATAAAATTTATGACGATTAAACTGGATCAACTTCATTGATACACATGTTCAATGATAATATAGATGAGTTTAAATTTATATATATATATATATATATATATATATATATATTAAATTAAATTAATAATAAATAATTCTTACTTGCTTATTTTAAAAATAAATTAATTTGAAGAAATAATAAAGTAGAAAATATCATGAGTTGAAATTAAAGAAATCATCAAACTATTTATTTTATTTTTTTCAAAATTTTCTCCAAATTTTATCTCTTTCAACTTATGTTATTAAAATATAAATAAATATTAATTGTTAAATAACATATTTATAATAGTTTAAATTATTTAAAACTTAATATATAGATTGTAAAGATATTTTAATAGTTGGATTAATATATCTTATGTAACGAGATGAGTTGAACATTAACCTAAATAACCTACGTTTTTTAATAAGTTGAACTTTACCTAAACAGTTTAAGGAACTGTTACATCTTATAATTCATATAAAATTATTAAATATAATATAAATATACAAATTCGACATATGATCTCAAAGATTCCTAATCTTATATAATTTGTCATACAAAATACAATCATACTTATTTATATTTGAGAAAATGTGTAATTAAAAGAAATGTAAAAAAAATAATAAAAAAAAAAAATGAAAAAAAATTAACTAAAAATAATAACACTGATTAATTCAAATATTTAATTACATCAATTAAATTAACAAATAAAACGAAATATACGGGCCAAACCAAACTAGAGGACATTATCAAATTGCTAATCGAACAAACTTTACCAGGTCAGTCTCATAAATTGCTATGATTATCATATTATACAATATTAAACATGGAATGATTATCTAGAAGGTTATCCGGCATGCCTATTCAATTTTGTAAGCATGCTCAAGGCAAGTAGGAATAAATATTAATTCTTCAAAAGCACTATATTACTCTCCATTTATGTTTGTACGTTGCATCTCAATATAAAATAATCTATTATAGTCAATATTTTAGCAAATGATAAGTTATCATTTGTTTTGTTCGGTGTTTGTTGGTACTGAAAATGGATATCTGTGATAGATTATGTTATTGACTATTGTATAACTGGAATTTCTTGGCTTATATGCCGTCCCAAGACATGACCAAGTAAACCAAATTGAGAATACCCTTTTAAAAACATGCAGATGCAACTATCTGCTTTGTAAGATGAGTCCCAATTGAAGCTATCAAAAGGAATGTCACAAAGTTTCTAGTTTTGAAGAGAATATCATAGCAAGGTTGCAAATTTTGATGTTCACCACCTTCAACAGCACAATCACCTTTGAAAAATAGGAGTGAATCTGCACATAATATGCTGCTGGAAATTATTGCTGGAATTTCAACAGTAATGGTAGTGACCTTACTGTATTGTTTCTTCAGGAAAATGGTCATTCCATTTCTTAAGCAACGTAAGACTTTGAAAGGTGAGCTGCATTTGTACATGAAAATAAATAAAAAATCATTAACCAAGTCTAGTAGTAATTAAGAACTATAACAAATGTAGAAGTTGTTAAAACCAATTATTTCATTCACCTAAGATGGCACTGAATTTCAATTTTATTTTATTTTTTTTGGGGGAAAATAATTGCTGCAGGAAAGGAGCATAAAAGTTTTAAATATGACAAAATATCATTAAGGCGTTTTGATTTTGAGGAACTGGAGAGAGCTACCAAAAATTTTAGCCAAGATTTCTTGCTGGGTTCTGGGGCATTTGGAAATGTCTACAAAGGAACCTTTGATTTAGAAGGAACTCTAGCCATTAAGAGAGCTCATTCTCAATCATTCTTAAGTGTGGAAGAATTCAGAAATGGTCAGCAACTCAGCATAATGAAGATATATCTACTTGTGTGATTTGTGCCAATCCTTCACAACTCACAGAAAATTTTTTTCATTCTATTATGTTTATGACTATTCTTTTCATTGTTTTTGGCAGAAGTTAGGCTCCTTTCAGCAGTAAAGCATAGGAATCTTATTGGTCTAGTTGGGTATTGTGAAGAACCAGGTGAATCTATCACAGCCAAAAGTTCACTCTAAAAATGGAGTTAAAAAGAAAATTGTCTCAGTTGATGTTCTTAATGTCAAGGATATTTATATTCAATGCAGAAGCGTGTTGCTTTGGTAGTTTGTAGTTCTATGTATAACTAATTCTTAGTGTTGTGAAGGAGTTATGTATTCCAACACAATTCGTGCTAATATGGCCTATTTTTGTGTTGATCAGAACGAGATGGAGCCAAAATACTAGTCTATGAGTATGTATCAAATGGTTCACTGCTTGAGTACATTATGGGTAAGTTTACTGTTTATCCTTCTTGAAGCATACTATAAGAAACTTAACTTTTTCAAACACTATTTTTGCTAGTGTAGGGGTAATGTAAAAAGAAAATAGTGTGGAAAAACCCTTTTTGTTACTATAATTGTTAAGGAACCAACCAACCTTAAGAGTAAGTTGTTATTATGTGAAGCCTCAGAGATCCTCTCTTCCTCCCCCTTTTAAAGTGCTTTCAGTACATAAGTCATGAAGAATAAATTAGAACATAGACCAACAACAACAACAATACACTTATCCCATTAGATGAAATTGGCTACATGAATCACATAATACCATTATGTTTAATCAAAAAACCAAATTTTCTAAGATATTAATTATCACATTAAAGAACCAACAGTACTAATATATTCAAAGGTTTACTATAGTTAAGCTATGAATAGAAAACTAAAGACTAATTGTTATCTCCATTCTAATTCTAAAACCAATAGCATGTAAATTTGAATGTTGTCCTTTGCAGGAAACAGAAGGAATAGCTTAACTTGGAAGCAGAGAGTAAAGATAGCAATAGGAGCAGCAAGAGGTATATACCTTAAAACTATAGTCCCAGTGCCCAGGTAACATAACAAGAAATCTCTAATTAACATATATAGAATTGCTTGGTACATTTTATAGGCATAGCTTATTTGCATGAAGGGGTGAAGCCAAGCATAATTCATCGTGACATCAAACCAAGTAACATCTTATTAGGGGAAGGTTTTGAGGCTAAAGTTTCAGATTTTGGGCTAGTAAAATCAGGGCCTACTGGTGATCAATCACATGTGAGTAGCCAAATTAAAGGGACACCAGGGTACCTTGACCCTGCCTATTGTTCAAGCTTTCATTTGACCAAATTCAGTGACGTTTATAGCTTTGGTGTCATACTTTTGCAACTTGTTTCCGCTAGACCTGTGGTGGATACCACTGAAAACCAAAATAATCAACATATTATTGACTGGGTAAGCAATGCAAATTGACCCTCTCACTCTTTCTTATAGGGACAATTACATGTAATATACTACATTAGTCCTTCAAATTATAAAAATGTTCTTATTGTTATTATTCCAAAGATCAAAATAATTATCGCATTTTGTAACATCAAGAACTAATCAAAATAACTATCATTTAATAATATCAAAAACTAAAATAATATTTTTGTAACTTTAAGGATTAAATTGATTAATATTAGAAATTAGTTTAATGTATTATTCGGATAACTATGCTGATTTCTTAAAATTGACATTAATTATGCTGATACCCTTAAAAATTACACTTACCTTTCTCATTTTTTAAAAGGAAACTCCACATTCCTCTCTTGCTTTTATGTACAAAAACCATAAATTGTCTCCTTAAAAGGGTACTAGTGTAAGTAATCTTAACCTCATGGAAGCTCATTAAAATTAGCCCTTCATGATATCCATCCCCACCAATGATTTACATTATATTTTTTTTTCTATCCTATTTGCATCCAAATGGTGATAAACTAAGATCATTAATTATAATGACTTGTTATGTCATGCAGGCAAGGCCAAGCATAGAGAAAGGTAATGTTGAAGAAATCATGGATGCAAATCTACTATGTCAAAGTGAGCCATGCAACATGAAAGTTATGCTAAAGATAGGGCAACTTGGTTTAAGATGTGTGGTTGAAGAACCAAAACATCGCCCTACAATGACTCAAGTGTGTCAAGAATTAGAGCAAACCCTCTACATAGCTGATAGCTTCAATAAAAAACAGTCTTCAAAGGGATTCCTTAGATCAATTGGCTCATCCCAACAATTAATGGATTCAGAGGAACACAATGATTGTTCACAAAGCTTTGTTAGTATAGACGGTGTAGGATTTCAGAAATTCCATATTGAAATGGAGAGCTTCTCCTTTAAGAGCACAGACTTAAGATGCTTAGAAAATAATAGTATTAGTATTGACATTGACAACAACAATTTGAGGAGAATACAAGAGAACGAGATCGTATGAGATACGACCTTATACTTGTACATTCATCTCTTTTTTCTATGGTTCATTACATGTATATTAAATATATATGTGTATATATTGTATATATGCATCATAAGGGGAAGGAGAAAGAGATAGGTTATGTGGAATTGGAAAAGAAAGAATCAAAATAAAATAAATAAGAAAAAATGAGAATAGAAATATGACGAAGAAATTGCTCATTTAGTTAATAATTTATCAAACAATATTTAGAATTGAGGTTTAGACGAGAAATAAACTATTTAAGAATAATTCACATTATTATTATTTTGTGAGAGTGTTTAAACTTAAATTGCAAAGATTTATACTCTAATTCAGAGCTCTAATTTAATTATGATTATACCACGTAATCGTCATCTCAAGTCATAAAAAATTAACGTAATTATTAAATCCAATAATATTATCACATTAAAAAACCATAGCTATATTTTTGTGAGAATAGAGATATACAACCATAAACCGATAGAAAAACTTAATACTTCCATTTAAAAACTGCAAAGATATATGTACCCATCTCTTCCTTACCTACCACTAGATCCAAAATTCATGTTCACCATGTTTATGAATTTTAGCCTTGTATCAAACATAATCTAAAAGAAATAAGGATAACAAAAAATATGAACTTAAGATATTCATCTATTTTTTTAGTAAGTGCGGAAAACTAATTATGTATTAAGTTTTGATATTTATATATCTGGACATATTCTATTTATTAAAAAAAAATTGTTTGATCCTTTTGAAAAACATCACATTATTATTTAAAAATAGTTTAAAAATTAAAAAGTTAATAAACTTGTATTTAAATTAAAATAACCGGTACAACTTGCAAAATCATAACCCTTACTTGCTTATCTATAAATTTAAAAAATAATCCATTATATAAAATTTATATTGATTCCTAATATAAGTTTGAATGTAATTTTTTTTAAATATAACTTTTATAATCTGTAATTAATATAAAACTTTTAATAGTTATTTTTTAATGATCAAATATCCAATATCACCTTTGACTTTGATGGTGTATTTTCCATTATGCTTAACTCATGCTAATGGTACAACACTACATACAAACTTCGCAAATCATAAAGCCACTTCATCAGCCATTTTACTTACCAAGACGGTAATCGGTAACATTTACATGAGAGTACATTAGCATGACCAAACGAAAACAGAAATGACATGTTAGTGCAAGGAAAAGCATGGTAGGAAAATAAATTCAAATACTCCAATAGAGTACATGAATAAATTCAAAAATCAACTTACTTAAAATTTATTGAAATTGAAAGGGATGTAACTCATTGCTGGACTAAATAAACATTATGCTTAATTATCTTTGTGACTAATGAAGTCAATTATATTAATTTATCTTCATTAGTTCAGCATTTATCATTCATATATCTTTCAGCTTATGTGAAATATTAGAGATTGATTAACTTTATTATGATTGTTATTCATAGTTGTTAACTGCAGTTTCACCTCCAATAACATAGCCATAAAGATTGTGAGTTTTAAGCAAATGATTAATTTGGTTATATCATGTATGGTGGTTATCTGTGTATAATTTGAAGGAGGTGGCAGAGAAATCATTGAAAAGAATAGTATGAATCATAAATGCTTTGAAGCTAGGATAAACTCGTATCATGTAAGGAATAGAATTGGATTCTCATTCATTGATAATATTGGTACTAGATTATAAAGTAAGAATAGGGGAAATTCAAAATTTAAATAAAGATGATAACAAACTACAGCAAATTCAAAATTGAATACAAACGATAATAAAGCTATGTAGGAAAAATAGTAATAACTAGAGGAATTATATATAGGAACTAAGGGGAAGAATGGTTGAGCAGTCCAACATCAAGAACTATGAAGGAGCTTCCAAAACGATGGAGCAAAAATTTGTATTCATTATGCAAAAGATGAAATGATATAGAAGATTTAAAGAAGAAAGATTACCTAATCTCACTCAAGTTAAAAGTTAAAATCCAACATGGAAATTTTTTTTATTTGATTTCTAAATATTTAATATTTTACCTCCTTAAAAATTTTATACTATTTATGATAAAATATATGTAACTATGAAGAAAAAATATTAAATAATAAAAATATACAAAATTTATTTACTTAACGGATATTCTTAATGAGAATATTCTTTTATTTTTAACTTCTATCTCATGCCCTCTTTCTTTCTTTATGATTCGTTCTTTCATCAGAGACTAATTGAGAGGAAGGCAAGGTAGATTCCATCCCTCCCCAATTTTGTTTTTTTTTTTGAAAAGCATATATACATGTAATTTTATTTAATATCAAAATATATAAATATTTCTTAATTTTTATTTATTGAATATTTTAATTTTTATAAATATATAAATAATTTTGTCCATATTATATTATTTTAACAGTTAGTTCATGAAATAATTTATCTATTAATTGTAAAAATCTTATTTCTTTATTTTTATATAATAAAATGAATTTTTCCTTTTTATGTCTCTACTTTACTCCTTCCTTTGATCACACTACACTTTAAGCTTATGTAATTACTACAGTAAATTTGATTTGTGTTCAAGACAAGCGAACTATTTTCTTGAGATAAGATCTTATTTTGACATTTAAAAAATTAGTTGGCTCTTAACTATTTAATGAGAACAAATAATCACTTAGTGACAACCAATCATCATTTACCATTTTTTCTTATGCTTCTTTACATGACCATCGTATGGGGCTTTCTCTAAATAAGCCATGTTTACCTCCTTCCCTATATCCGTTGAATATTTAAATTTTTATATATTTATTATTTAATTAATTGAAATATAGTTTTTATATTTTATAAATTAATATTATTATAAAATAAATTAAATTATTAAAAATATATTAAAGCAAAAAAAAAATTAAATACCAATGATATACAAACATCTAATATTAAAATATTAAATTTATATATAATATCATACCAACATTGGAAAAGGTGTCCTTTGTCCCACCCTTGTGCTCTTATTATTAGTAAACAATAACTAACATATTGGCTTGTTAATTTTTCTCATCAGCTTACTTTTGGTTGTCATATGTATCAAGATCTTTTTATTGATTGTAATTTTTTTTGTGTGGTATTGTCAATAATTTCGATAATCGATCATTTTTTGTATATTATTTTTTTAGTTTTTTAGTTTTCTTTTATATATTGTATTTAACTGTTGAATCAATGATTTAGCTTTTTTGTTGTAAAAAATAAAAAGATTGTTCTAAAGGTTATAACACAGCGATTCATTTAATGACGTAGCTAACTTACAAATGTAAATAATCTAAATAGTGAGGATGAAAAGAAGAAAAATAGGAATGAGATTAAAAATATAGTTGTGAAATAGAAAATAAGAAGTTGCAAATGAAAATGAGAATAAAAACACAATTACTTCCTGCCTAAGTTTTCCTTCAATTCTCTTGTATTTTTTCATTTATTTTGCCACCATACTAAGCTTGGAAGGAAATTGCTGCTGAATTGAGATTTTGCCATTGCCTAAATCTTATATTTTGCAATGCTACACAATCATTGCAGCTTTAAATGGTGTAGACTGTTAGAGTTTAATGGCAACATAAATTTTATAATTTTTCTTCCTCTAGAACAATTGTGTACAAGATTGAAAGACTTGTTGCAAATATTTTGGAGCTGAATTGTATGATAATGAAAATTGTAATGTTGAATGTAATGTTATAATTTTTTTATTTTTACTATAATTAAAAAATATAAACTAATTGTAATATTATTTTTGTTTATATAGTTTGAAAGTTATTTTAAGAGATTACAAATCAAATATGTTCTTTTAAGAGTTTGGAAATAAATTTTGAAGGTGATTTTTCGGTTTATAATAATTTTTTTATTATAAGTATTTATGATTGTTTATATAAGAATGATTTAAACATATTTATATTATTTTAAAATAATTTTAATGTTTTATTTTTATAAAATTAAGTGATTCTAACTTTCTATTGGTAAAAAAATGCTAATTTGGATGTTAATATGTAGCGTAAAATAAGGATGGAATTTGAAAATTTAGAGGTTACTTGAAAGTTTTGGATGAACTATGTAGGAAAAGTCAAATTTTGACCCAAGAAATAATATATTAATAAGAGTAAGAAACATGATATCTTCATAATAAAAAATAGATTTATTTTATGCAAAGAAAGTAAGTAAAAAGAAGACAAGAGAAATTTCTTGATTAACAACCCACAACCTAAGAGTAGGATTAATTGCAAAGCAAGGATAGGTGTCGTGATGAAAAATAAAAAATTTAGACTGCACAACTTTGTGGAAGAACATAATCATATTCTTCATCTACTAGAAACAATTCATATGTTAGCATCACAATGCAATGTATTAGAAGTTTAAGGTCATGCAATGGGTCTAGCAGATGATGCCAGTCTTCAACAAAGAGGGGAAAAGTAAGAGGAAGAGCTAATCTTAACTATACCCATTTAAATCTTAAGAATTGTCTTCGAACTAAAGGGAAAAGGACCTTAGTATACAAGGAGATAGATTATTTATTACAATACTTCTAACAATAACTAACATTTAAGGTCTTTGACAATAACAAAAAAATTATGCCTCAGGTGAAAAAACTATAGTTTAAAGCAAAGATCACAATTTTGTCATGATTTTTTTTACCTTGTTATAGACCATAATTTTTAATTTTCATTTAGACTATAATTTTAATAATGCCATAAAAAGGTTAAGCCACATTTTTATGGATTTAGTATAGATCACATTTTTTTAAATGTTATTATAGGTTACGGTTTTAGTACTATGACCTTATGTATATACTACAATTTTCATAAAGATTGTCATGCTCTTTTTCTCATGCTAGAATTACAAAAATATACCTTTTTTTAGAAACACGAGTTGCTATAGATGAATGTAGAGTTTCATACCCTAATATAGCAACCATGATATTATTCATCTTTTTTTTTATCTAAATTTAGATTTGTTATTTTAGCATGCTCTTCACAAATTTTTTAGTCCTTCCATCTCACTCTTCACACTAGTCATTCCATTAGAGTGTTATTTTTTAATAGCTGTAATTTTTTCATCTTTTTCAAGAAAGGTGTAATAGTTCTTATGCAAAAACAAATTCTATCATATTTTTTCTTACCATACAGTGATTGAAATTTCTCATATTAAATTAAATTTTCAATTAAATCTTAAAGTATGCTTTGATTAAAACAAAAATTATTGTCAAAATAAAATGATTTATTGAAAAAGAAATTGTAACATGTATAACAAGCATACAATAGCAGTTTCTACTTTTCCATCCAATTCTTTTCCTTTTTAACTTTTGTAAGTTTCAATGAACATCTCATTTTGGGTCAATTCCTCTCCATCCTCCTTTGCACACTACATTACTTAGAGATTGGGCATTAAAAAATAAATTTATTGAAAAATTATTAGTTTATAACATAGAAAATAATATGCTAATGTTTATAGGTATAAATATGTTACATACTAGTTTTGCATGAATTTTAACAAACTTTTTTGATCCTGTGTGATGCATATAATTTTGTTTAGTTTCTATTTATAATATTTTTTTTACTAAGTTATTGACAAATAATAGGTTAAATAATAAAATATAATTCTAAAATTAATGTTACAAATTAAAATCTTATTTAGATGTATTATTTATTCAATAAATTATCAATTTCTTAAAATGAGGTTTACATATGCTAATGGAAGAACGTGCTAACTTTTCCTTCATGTTGAAGTAATTTAAAAATATTCCTTTTTAATATTGTACGTATGAAACCTTCAATAATCATTTATGAAAAAAATACTTATTCTCTTCCTTTTTTAGAATTAATATATTTATCCTACAAGAAAAGAATTTTTATAATCAACATTTAATAAATACTTAGGCATTTAATAAAATATAGATCGAATTATATTTATCATACATTAATATATTTCTATATGTGCATTTCATTATCCTTCACCAAGGATTTGAGGTTTGGGTAAATAAAAGGATAAAAATCTACATTCTTGATATGATGTCAAGGAAGTTAGTCATCGCATATAAAATTTCATCATTTGATCCAATTGGCTTTCTATCATCATCTAAGATAATTTCTTATTGATTAACTCTATCTTTTGCATGTAATCTTAAGCATTGTATTGGTTCTTGAGTTCTTTTGTTACTTGTTCCTATTTTGATATATGTGAACATTAAATTATGTTCGAGATCATTTTTATAAATTAATTAAAACAACACTTAATTAAATTTAATCTATTAGATCTAAAAATTAAATATAATAAAATATAATTTTTTATCGACTTCAGTTGATAAGTCTAAACTTGAAAAGAAACTAAACAAAAAAATAAAAATTGTGATTGAATCTTAGAAGTTCTTTTTTGGCACAAACAACATCAAAAAAAAATTTGGCCTAAAATTATTTATTTAGAAAATAAAAAATAAAATAAAAGAATACATAAAATATAAATTTTTATTAGATATTAATTGAAATTTAGTTAAATTCTAATAAAATCAATTACAATTAGTTATTCAGTCTTATCTATAATAAGATAAAAACAAGATACGTCAGGTGAAATTTCATTCTTTCAAAATTCTATGGAGAAGATTAAGAAAGCTTCTCTTTCACATAACCTTTCCGGTGGTTGCAGATTAAGTTTGGAAGTATCTTTCATTTTTTTCAAAAAATTAAGAATTCAAAATTCTCTCCTGGGAACTCTTATTGGTTTCTCTGGAATTTTCAAGTCCAGAGTTGAAAACCTTTCTTAGAATCTTCTAATTTTTTTGAAAATCCTTTTGGTATGAATGAAAATTCCTCAAAGAGTTTGCACTCATTTATGAAAAATTAGAGCTTGGCTAAATTCTTAGAGAAATTCTCACTGGATTTGATTTCCTAAATTCTCTTAATTGGATCTTTCTCTAGTATGTATTCATCTTTAGCTTAATTGTTATTGGAGTGATAAGCATGATTCTTATCTATAGTTGATGTTGAACATATGACTAAATCTTTACTTTCATGACACTGAATTAATTTTGAATGAGTGTTCTGAATGGTGTTCCTTTTGTTTCAAATTTCATATCACAATTGATACAGTTATTGTCTTATAACATGATAAATTAATACTTCTCTAGCCAGATGTTATTCAAAATTTCATAAGCATTACTCACGATTACTCTGTGTCGCAACCGTAATTCCGACGAGACGACGAACTCGCTAAAATTTTAAAAAGAAATGATTTTTGATATTAATGTGGAGTCGCTACCAAATTTTTATTTAAGGGAAAAGATTTGGAAAAACCCTGACTCGAGGATGAGATTCGAAGTTCGGGAGTCGGTTACGAGTGGGGAAGGTGTTAGGCACCCTACTCGCCTATTCCGAAGAACAGTACCCTTAAACTGAGTGTGTGATTATTTGAAAATGATTGATCCCTTAATTAATGTGAAAATAGATAACTTGAGGGAGGTTAGCCTGACAGGACTTGATCCTGCTCCTACGTATTTCTTGGTGCAATGGGAAACTCAAGGCTTACGTAGTTCTGGTTTATGAAGGCTTGACCTTCAGAGGTGTTTAAAGAAAAAATAACGCTTTGAAAAGATTTTCATTTTGGGAGGGACCTTTAGCCCACTCATGCATAAGACCCGAGGCAACTACGACAGCACGGGGGCCTATACGGACTACTAAATGTTGGACAGCAGGTGAACCACCAAATTTCCCATTTAGAGCCCATCGCGTGAGACCAAAGATCCCAAAATATTTTAAAAAGAACTTTTATTTCTTAGGGGGATCTGTAGTCCACTCATGCACAAGACCCGAGGCGGCTAAGGCAGCACGGGGGCCTATATGGACTACTAAATGTTGGACAGCAGGTGAACCGTCAGCCCCCCATTTAAAGCCCATCGCGTGAGACTAAAGATCCCAAAATATTAAAATGAGTTCTTTATTTTAAAGAAGAAGGAAAGTTTATTTTAAATATTAGAAGTTAGGGAGTGTTTTTGAAAGGAAGCAGTTTTATTAGGATTTGGAGATTTATTAATAATTATGGAATTTTTGGAATTTATTAGAAATTATGAAATTTTTTTTTGGGATTTATGCTGTGATTACGGGAAGGGTGGAGGAAGAACTGCCATTAGGAAGAATGAAGGGCAAAAGTGCCATTTTGAGAAGTGGAGCGAAAACTGGTCATTTTGGCTTTTGGGGCAGAATCATCATTTTTGGAAAAGTGGAGAGCAATTCTGTAATTTTGGCTTTTGGGGGCAGAATCGTCATTTTTGTGAAAGTGGAGGGCAATTTTGTGATTTAGAGGTTTTGGGGGAAATAATGGTAATTACTATAACACAAGCCTGCATTTAAAAGAAAAGATGGCAAGCTGGGGATCGAAGCCAGGTCTTGGAGCTTATGAGAGACAGGCCAGCCACTAGACCAAGTGTCCAACTGACACTCCAACATTCCCTATTTAATTTAAACCAACATTTATAGGGTAGGTGACGTGCATAGATTCTGCATGGGGTTGACAATATGGTCTGTTGATTTTTCCCTAAACCTGAAGAGTTAGCAGCATTTCTATACAAACGGCCCCTTCTGCAAGTTGTTTTTGCTAAGGACTGCAATATGATCATTTGCCTCTTTCTCAAAACTGTGGAATTGACCTATGAGAATCATTCTGTAATCTGTCATGCTCATCAGGTCGAAAAAGGATCTTGAATTTATATTAGATGACGATTGCAAGTTATTGTCAGTCCAAACTGATTGTTGTTTGCTACTGTCAGTAGTTGAAGGCCGCTCATTTCCATATGAACATCCCATATTCCAGAAATTAGGCCTCTCCTCTCACTGGTTGTGCAGCTGCACCAATAATTCCCTTCCCAACACCCTGAACAAAACCCTCTACACCAGAAGATTTTTCTCCTTCAAGAGGCTTTGTTAAAATGCCAATCACCCCTCTGAATAAACCTTTAGCTAATGCTCCACCTTCTTTTCTTATAACATCACCAAAATCCTCCACACCTTTGTTTCCCGACCTTTATTGACTTTGAATGAACTTTTTATCCATAGACAGTGCAGCTACACCTTTACTCATGTGTCTAAGTGCACTACTTGCATTCCCCAATATATTAACACTTGAGAGCAGCTGAAGCGGTTGGCCTAGAAGATCCTTCCGGATATTTGAGATAGCCATGCTAATCATAGAACTCTGTCTCATGGATACGTTTTCATTAAACCTCTGGTTTATCCTGACAGGCATATTTTTTGTGTTACCCAATGCAGTTATTAAGGAAGTCCAAGACCCAAGCACACCCCTTGGTTTTTGACTTGGTGAAATAGCCATTGATACTTTGAATCGAACTTCGAAATATTAAGGACATCAATTTGAATGATTGGATCAACAGATGCAGCAGTTGTTTGGAAATCATACAGCCTACCAACCTTTACCTGCTGGATCATTTCATGAAGACGCCAAATAATAGGTTCATAAATGCTTATCAGAAAGGCAGCAGAACCTTTTTGGCCTATGAAGGCCAATATATAGGTAGACACAAAGATCCAATGATCCATTTGACTGCATTGTAATGGAACATTTTAGGATATAGTCCGTTTTTGATACAGCTCTCTGTGGCCTGAAGAGAACAGGCATTGGAGTTAATGGCAGTTGGTTGTCCACTTGTAACCCACACATTCTGAGTTTGAATCAACTAATTCCAGATCCCAAACCAGTTGAATATGCCAAAACAAGATTCTGAACAGATAGATATAAAATTTCCTCACGTGTATGATCAACAACGGATATCCCAAGCTCAGCAAGATCAAAATTGATGTGGAATTCACGATCTGTAATTGACATTAGTTGCTTTTGAGAATCATTCAGTGATGGTAAATGTCTTCTGGTCAAAACTCCTACGGCTTCATATTCAGGCATCCAGTCACTGATCTTAACAACGTTGGTTTTTTCTTCCTTTACAATAGTAACACGCAAAGCTCTGGTTGGTCCATCCCACTATGGTGACCACTTATCTGCTGTTGACCTCTGAGAAAATCAAAATTGACAGGAGACTCCGGAGCATCATTTCTAGCCATGCTTTTCTTATAGAGTTCAAGACCACTCCCTTGTTAGCTTTATTCTGCCTAGTCTGGAAAACCTGTTGTCCCTGCAGATAGCCATTCACAGCTAGTTGTTGGTTTGTCAGTTGATTTCTGGCAGGCCCAGGCCTCAAACTACTCCGAGATAGGTTCAAACTATATCTCAAATGTGGAGAGTTTGCATGTCCCTGCTCTGAATCTGATTATTGTTGATTAAAATTCTTCAGATTGGAAATAAAAGGCACACCAACCGGTCTCTGGTTATCAGCCCACCAATTGCTGCTTAGTCCTGGCCAGGTCCCATCAACCTCCTGGGAATGATATTATTCCTGGGACAAGTTCTCTTGACCAAAAGGATTTGGCCAGCAGGGGGATGCATGGATGTATCATGTAGTTTTTTCTCATCTTGGTTGATCATAATGCTATGGGGTCAGCTAATGGTTTCACTCATCAGTATGCAACACTGCATGATCCCCCAAATACCTATACAGTGACTGAATGACACTCTAGAGCAAGCCCATCTAGGCCCTCTATCGTTGGTAACTCTCATTGAGGTGGCCACTTCGACCATAATTCTTAGGCTATACGGAGTAATGTTTGATCATAACTCAGCCAAGTAATCACCTATAGTTTCTGGTCCTATTAAACAGAACTCCTCTGCATTTAGTGTCCAGGTTTCTGCATATTCAAAGGCTAGTTCTATTTGATTTTGGCTAGGCAGTGACTAATGTTAAGAACCAGCGACCACTAGGGCCTGACTGTAGGTCATTGGGCTTGGAATAGGCTAGTATTAGGTGCTTTGAAATGATTTTCGTGACACTACAGATACGATGAAAGCTAGCACAATTACCTCGAGATCTTTACTCTCTCAAAGTCAATCTCTCCCTAACTGTTAAACAATTATGAACTCCAACACATATAGGGACAAGTAGACTCAAAAAAAGTGAAGGCAATCAAATCCTAATATTCACCCAACGATTCGGATTGCGGTTTAACCGAAGAGACGAATGTATGAACCACCTTCTATGGATTCCTTACTCTAATATAAAAACGTATATACAATCTAGCTAACAATTCTAGATCAGGATTTAAACAAACGTCACTGTTAGCTAAGATCCCATGCATTATGAATTTCAACATGTAATTCATCTAAGGTTTAACAGCAATATGGCAGACAACGAATACCAAGTGCAGGTATTAGAGAGATATGAAACGCTGGCCTAACCTTGAATTACCAAGCGAAACAAAGGAATGA
The DNA here is from genome assembly GCA_026541065.1 of Canavalia ensiformis. Taxonomy (NCBI): domain Eukaryota; kingdom Viridiplantae; phylum Streptophyta; class Magnoliopsida; order Fabales; family Fabaceae; genus Canavalia; species Canavalia ensiformis. Next base: position 375,073 of record JAMKYM010000217.1, read on the forward strand.
GACTTTGCAATTCTGCTCGACCAGGAGGTGAGAATCAGAGACGATTTCTTCTTCGCCTCCCACGGAAATCAAGAATCGAGAGTGATCTTCTCTACCGATCTGCCAAGCTGATTGAAATTCCTCAGTTCTTTCAAGAATTTTGAGCAGCTCCCGAAGAATCCTCCTAGAAACCCAGTTTTTTCTTTCAGAGAGAAAATGCCCCTTTTTTTATTTTCCCGCCATTCTTTTTTCTTTTTAAGCGAATTTTATTATTATTTTTTCTTTTTCCTTTTTCCTTTACTTTTATATTTTCCAGACTTTTGATTTTTATTATCTTTTAGATTTTAATTTTTCTTTAATTTTTCCTTTTTTTATTTTATTATTATTATTTTATTTTATTTTCAGATTTTTAATTTTTTAAAAAATATTTTTATTCTTCTTTTTTTTCTTTTTTTTTTTTTTATTAAATTTTTATGTTTTGAAAATTATTTTCTGTTTTTTCTGTTTTATTTAATTTTTCTGTTTTTTAATTTTTGATTTTAGTTTTAATCTTTCCAGATTTTACAATTTTCTTTAATTTCCAGACTTTCTTTTGTTTTTCAGATTTTGAGTTTTGATTTTTAATCTTAAAATTTTATTTCCTCTTTTTTTTATTAATTAGTTTTCATATTTCCAGTTTTTTGAAGTTTTTTTATTATTATTATATTTTCAAATTTTGTTTATTTTTCAATTTTTTATTTTCTATTATTAATTTCCAAATTTTGCTTTATTATTTATTTTTTATTTCTGATTTTTCCAAAATTTTTTAATTTCCAGATTTTTCTCCCTTTTTCTATTTTTTGTTTTATGATTTTGTTTAATTAGTACTTAAATCAGTGTAGACTTCTTGATTAATTTTAACGGTTGGGGGCCTCGGACATAAATGGGTGTTTACACTCTGTATTTAACGTTAGTCTTTGATCTCATTTTTTGTTAACGGCATGCTAATGTGTAACATTAAATGCCCTGTTGGTTATTACTAGGAATAAAACATCGTTGTTTTTCTTTTTTATTAATTTTATTTATATATATTTTCTCTTTTTCTTTTATTTTCTTCTATTGTCGTCATCCCGCACCACACCACATCGTACCTTTATTCAAAAGCTTCAACTGTATGTGTTCATGCTTCTTTTGCTATGAGAAGAACCTTTCCCTACGTCTCTGTTTCAATTATGAAAACTCCTGTTTCATTTCTGTCATTAGGTTTCCATCCAAACTCTAAGTCCAACATTTTCCAAATCTGAAACTTTAGACTTTTCTCACAATCCTTTTCACCCAAGACATTATCTAATAAATCATTCTTGGAACCCCATCCTAAAAAGCTTTCCAGTACTACCACCTCTAAAAAATAGAGTAATAAAGTTGTATTTTGCTATAAGAGAATTATTGTGTTTTGTATATGGCGTTTGAGTCTTAAGTAGATATTTCCTATTAATAGTTAGAAGAGATCACGATGGGGTTTGAGGTATTGAAGGTGAATTTCTTATGGGTGATGGGAAAGGATGTTTATAGGGTATCAGATAGGTTTGAAGAGAGTGAAAGGAAGAGGAATGGTGGTGAGGGAGTGTGTGGATCAAATTATGATGCATGAGAGTGTGGAAGGGTTTGTTAATCATTGTGGATGGAACTTTATGTTGGAGAGTATATGCACTGGTTTTCCCATTCTAGAGTGGCCCATGATAGCAGGTCAACAACTTAATGCGAGAATGGTTGAAAAAGAGATGAAAGTGGGGTTTAAGATGGAAAAGTGTGAATGTTTAGTGACAGGGTTTGTGAATTGGGAAGGGATGATAAAATTGGTGAGGTGATCGATGGAAGGAGAAAAAGGGAGAGAAGCATGAAAGAAGGTGAGGGAATTGGCGGAGATGGCTAACAAGGTCGTGTAAGAGGATGATTCATCATTTGAGACGATAATGTTACACAATACGACAATACAACGAAGTTTGATGTTAGCCTGGATATCCAACGTGACATTTAACATTACACATTAACATGTCGTTAACAGAAAATGAGACCAGGGAATAACATGAATCACGGAGTAAAATATCAAGAACTAACGACTTAATTTTTTTTAAGTCAAGGATTAGATTGAAACAACTTAACAAAGTGAAGGACAAAATGACAGTTCACTTTTTAAGATTTCCTCCTAACTTGCCAGAGAGCCAATTAAAAGGGTTGATTTTATTTTTATGTTATCCATTTTCAATAATTTAAATTAATTATAGGTTAATACTAATTTTAATTAGACGCTTGGTCTAATGGTTAATCTACCTAAAGCAATTCATAAGTTCCTAATTTGAATCCCTAACAAGGCAATTTTTGAATAAAGCATTACTTGTATCTATAAAATATTATTTCATTTAATAATTAAATTGGGTTAACCTATTTTATTTTTATCTTTATTTTGGATCAAGCCCAATACATCTCACTAAAATAAATTCTTTTAATAGGAGTTTTTTCTGAATTTAATGAAATAATTATAAATAAATAAATAAATTATCTTTAGAAAATCTAAAGTACAATATGAATGAAATAACATGTCAAAATAATAATAATAATAATAATAATAATAATAGTTCATACTCATTTTCTTTTTTTAAAATTGGTTTTTTTATGAAATTTTAATATTTTAAATTTTTTAAATCTGATGCAATGAGCCCTTAATATATACATGTATCATATATTATTGTTTTCTATTTTGATAATCGTATAGATCTTAATGTAACCTTCCTTTGTTTTGGATCTTATGCATACGTGAGTTTAGAAAATTATTTAAATTTTAGAAGTAAAATGTTTTAAATGATTCTTTATTTAAATTTAAAATATTCAAAATTCTAAATCACATGCAATGAACTCTTAATACAGACGTATAACATATCTTATATCTTTTATTTTGAGAATTATATAGGTCCAACACAACTCTCATTTATTTTGGATCTTATACATATGTGGATTAAGAATTTTTTTTTTTGTTTAAGTATTCAAGATACTTTTAAAAAGTCTGCCAATTCTCTGAAATCCAACTTTCATAATATCTTTGAAGATCAAGTCTTTGACCTATCATAGGAACATGATCAAATCTTATCATGTTATTTTCCATAAGTCTATTTATTATTATTCTATTTAAAGGATCAAATAATTTTTAAAAAATATTAAAATTACACATTCAATTTAAGGGTACCATTCTTCAGAATAGGCGAGTATGGTGCGAATACATTTCCTATTCGTAATCGACTCCCGAACCTAAAAATCTTTTTTATTAGGGGTTTTCCAAATTTTTTTCCTTTTTTAATAAAATTTGGTGGCAACTCCACAATTTTAAAACTTTTCTTTCTAAAATTTTTCGGATTTGTCTTTTCGTCGTAACTTTGGTTGTGACATATACAATTTAAGATAAAGGAAAACAAATAAAAAAACTTGTACAAGATACTAGATATGTGTATATAAACATTTTACCTTCAATTACATTATTATTTATATCACCATCTTCTTTTTGGTGTGCACTTTCTTTTTGTTCCATGACATTTACTTATTTGATAACACTTTCATCTCCTAACTCTTATTCTTTACTAAGTTCTTCATTTTCTTTAAGAAACTCATCAATTAACACGTTAAGATCATCTTTATATTTTTACTAAAGTTTTCAAACATTATCCTAGACCTATCATTTTTAATTTCTACCTTCTTTATTTTTTGGTTTTGCCTTGTGATGTGATCTTCAACCATTATTATTGAATTATCATTTATAGTCGCTACTCTCTTCATGGGATGTTGTTACCTCTTTAGATCATGGTTTAGAGTACAGGATTTATGTTAAGTCATTGGTAATACTTTTTCCCTTGCTTGATTTTGAATAGAATCTTTAGTTTAGGTCATTCACATTGCTTTTTTTTATTCTTCATCGGATGTTGTTGCCTATTTGAATCTTAGTTTTAAATAAGACCTTTAGGTTGAATAGTAACATTTGGTTAAGTCATTTCTTTTCTTGATCACTTATTGCAAAATTGGCTATGTTAAATTATTGTTTCCCACTTGCATTTGTCTAGTTTATCACTTTTATTGGTGGCTTGTTTTACTTGATCACTTACCTTCTAAGTTTTTTCATTATCTTTTTTTTATTATTTTAAAATGCTTAAACAATTCAGTATTGGATCTTACTTCAACTAGTTAAAAATTAAAAATACTTTTTTTATCCTTATCTTGAGCTTTCATCTTTTTTTTTTAAATTTGTTTCCTTTTTCATTTTTTTTCAAGTAAAACAAATTAAATCAATATAAGAAAACGAATCATGCATCTAACTACAAGACCAACTGTTGTAGTTAGATTTACCTATTATTTTTATCCAAATTCTTGTATTTACTTGTATCGGAAATTTTATAATGTTTTCATAAAGTAGTACATATTACACATAAGAATTATACCTTTTAACCAAAATAAATATAAATTTATTAATAATAAAAATCTAATATTTATATATTTTTAAAGAGTTTATTAGCAAATCTATCTTTCACTTATTAATTTTTTGTAAATAAGTCTCTTACTTAAAAAATACTTTCATTAATCTTTATTACTTTATTATGCAAATTAGTCACAGCATTCATTTGTTGTTAATAAAGTGTTAATATGGTATATTAAATGTCAACTAGGATTCATTTGTTATTAATAAAATACTAATATGGCATATTAAATGTTAACTAAAATATGATCTGGCATCAAAATAATGTTATTTTATAATTTAAAATGAATTTTGATGTCTAATGATGTAATATAACGTTGTTTGAAATGTCTTCAACCTCAGCAATAAACTTACTAGCACATGCATGCGTCACATGGTTTCTTGGGAGTGATTGTAAACAAATCATATATTGAGATATTGATGTTGGTTACTAAGCATTAGAAATTCTTGCTAGTTTGATGGTTATAAGAAAAAGGCCCTGCATGTTGACTTTAGTGCATAGATTGATTGTTCTGGAGAATAAGGTGAAACTAAGGCTGATATGGTGCAAGTGATGTTTGCAAGGTATTTATAGTTGATTTTGTGGCTAGTAAAAAAAGGTTCATATAATGTTGTTGCTCTTAAAATATTATAAAAAAATATAAGATATTCTAAGATCCAATCAAGCATAACTAAAGCAACAAAATCATAGATAGCATAATTGAGGCATAGAGAAAAAAAAAAGGTAAATAAATACACAAGAAAATAAAGATAACATCCAAAGATTAAACATAATTAATTATATATTTGATTCAACTTAAATTACAAAAATTATTGATGTTAACAGTAATTTGCATAAAAAAAGTTATACTGAAGTGACAAACGGTAGTCACTAATCGTCCTATTTTAAGATTTAAAATAATGATAATAAGATATAGTAATTTATACATTATTAAATTATTAAACAAAATCCTTGAGTAATAGTTAATGTATTAGAATTATCTTATTCCAAGATAACTCTATAAAAACAAGTCAAAAGTCAATAACATAAATACTAACCGAGTTTGGGTACACAGAAGTACAATTATAATTTATGCATCATCTAAATATAATTTTATTATTCCATTTAGTATAATATATATCATCACATATTAATCATAATTATATAGGTAGTAGATGACGAAGCACATTATATTCATAATCAAAGCATTCTAGTGAATTGAATATAATCATGTTTCTTAGTTATTTTAACTAAATTTTTTGTGCCTCACCATGATTTCTTTGATGTAATCTTAAATAACTTTGGATTTGTTTAATTCAAAATTATATACATTTTGCTGGATTCACATTTTGGATTATTATATAGATCCTCTTGGTTGGAAGGATAAGACATGAACAATTGAAAATATGACAAATCCTTCTCACCAAATTTCACTTGCCACTAATCGTATAAAATCGTAAAGGATAGGGATAAGTTATTTTCGATAATTACTAAACTGGGCAGAAATATTACAAATAGATTTTTGCTTTAACTAAAGTTAACTTATGAATTATTATCTTTTTAACTTTTACTTAAAAATAATTATTGTACCAGTTTATGGATTTCATGCTTTCATTTTTTTAAAATAGTTACTATTTTTTGAATAATTTTTCCAATTCATATACTTAAAGATTTGGTTGGATAAAACAAAGCCTGCTTCAATGTAGTCATATACTTTACAAGTTTTCATTTTGTGATAAAATATAATAAGAATGACAAAACTAATATCATTGTCACAACTTGGAAATAATATTCTTCATGGCTCAGTGCTTAATATGTTGACTGTATTAACACACAACTTAATACTTTATGATTGTGAAACTTATGAGATAGTTTTTTATTTATTTCAATTTCCCTTCTAATGCAAGAAAACCTTGGAAGTTGGAACAATAGTATGAGATGTCTTATCTCTTCTTGAGATTTCCATAAAAATTTCATCTTATCCATGATTAATGTTCTAATTTAAATAATACTATTTCTTTTTGTATTATTTGAAATTTGTGGGCTTATCTTCTAAAATTCATATTGCTTTTATAGTTAGTATCCATTTAGTAGGAATTTTCTTATTTTGTTCATATGAAAGGGTGATAGATTTGAGATCTCTTGGATATTGTTCTATCCCTGTTCCTTTTAACATATAATTTACTTCTATCATTGTCAATGGTTGAAACTGATATGAAGCGATTGAGAACAAATAAGAAGTAGGAACCTCATTTGAAAGAAACTATATAACAAACCACTAAAAGAACTAAGGAAGAATGGGATATTTCAAACAACGTTTTATTACATTATTAGATACCAAAACCCCTTTTAATCTGCAAAATGTTGTTGTTTTGAGGCTATATTGTATCCTACTTGGTATTTAATATGCCACATCAATACTTTGTTAATAAAAAATGATTTCAGGAACCAATTTGTATAACAAAGTAATAAATTAAGGACTAAGGAAAATATTTTTTTTAACTCGAACTTATTTGTAAAGCAGTCATCTAAGTGTATATAGAATATGTTATGCAAATACAATGCTGCATTGCTTTGTTAAAATATAACTCGCATTGATAACAAAACTTTTTCATAATCTTCTATAACACTTACACAATATAATACACTTATTAAACATTGCTCTACTTCGTTAGAATGAAATTTTAATCACATTCAATGCTAAGTTATAATTCTTGATGAATTACTTTATAAGTAAACAAAAAACAAAAAATGAGTACTGGACACACTACTACATTTATGTTAATTAGCAACATTTATTTTGTAACATCTTTAAAAATGTTACTAATTTTTATTCATTTATATTTTTTATAATATTTTAAAATTAAATGTTACTAAATATTCTTTTATGTTTTATTTAGAAAATAAATTTTTAATTTTTACTTTTGATTCAATCCACTTTTACTTTTATTTTCATGACTTGCAACGTACCCTATTCTCTTCCTTGTAGCTCCATCTTCACTTCTGCATTTCCATTTTTCTTCATTGTTGCTTCTCACAGCAACTTTTAATCTTCTCCATTTTCTACATACCTTCTCTTCTGTTAGATTTAGGATTTATTTTTAATTTTCTTTTATTCTAGTTTTGTTTGTAGATTTAGGTTATTTCGAAAGCTTGTTCTTGAACACATCTTTTTTATCAAGTAAACTTTTTATTTTTTGTTTTTCTATTTCTTCAGTTGTATAAATTGGTGGGTGCTGGATTAACTAATTTGACGCATGTAAGGTGTTTGTGATAAATTTTCAATGAATAATGATTACTGCCATCATACTTATGTAACTAATGAGGATATATTATGACAAAAATTAATGTGCAAATAATGTATATAATATAAGTATAACTTATCTGTGTATAGCTTGATATGAAAAGATTATTGGTTAATTATTCCCAACATAATTTATTTGATGAATAAATACATATGTTTACGAATACGGTGAAAAAGTGAGCTAGTGTACACAGTGATTGAGAAGTAGCAAACTGATTGTGTGGGTGGTTTCCAATTTTTTGTTTTGAACACCAAAACTAGTTGTGCTTGATGCTATTAGTATGGCCAACCCTTGATTCTTAGCTGGACCTTGTGGTGGGAACGGAACGCACATGCTTGCACATGTTTCTTATTCACTGTTTTTTCTTTAAGTTTTTGGTATCATCTTCCTTTAGGCCTTTAAAATCAATCACTCTTCAAAATTCCAATGCCCACCATATGATAGAAGAAATGAGAACAATAAACAAATAAGAGGAAACCAAAATTGTCATGCAATAATTTCTTACACAGTAAAGTTATAACAACTTTAAATTAAAACCCACACCAATTCTATAATTAAATTTTTCAACAGACACATTGCACCACAAAAATGGCATACACTTAGCTCCAATTACTTGGGTTAATTCTCTTTACATAATTCTGTTCTCTTTTTTCAAGGTTTCCTTGCCCTCCAATTGCTATCATTTACACGGTTACTACCATTTACAAAATATTTACCTATGAGCAGGAGAATCTGATTAGCTGGTTATAGTATTTCTAGATCTTGTTCATTTGGCTATTACCCATTCATTAATTCTTTGTTATTTTTTTTTTTCAACATGCACATAAAAAATATTTTAATGTGACTAAACTTAAGAATTTTAATTACTTCCCACTTTTTGTGTGTGTAAATTCCCACTTATTTTACAATTGGAAGAAAAAAAAAATCAAATCTTTCTTAGTACTTCAAAGAACTGTGGGTATATATTGATTTTGGTGCAATAAGGTTTTATTTCCAAATCATCGTGCTCTGCTTTTTTCATAAACTCACTTGAAGTTTTTTTTAGGTAGTGACGTATGTGTATTTACATTTTTTTTTTCTTTTGATACATTTTTTTAATTAAGAGTAGTGACTAATGTTCTTTAAGTAATCTCTTGATTTTCGTATGTATTTTTTTTGTTACTCTTGGTGGTGTGGTAGAAATCGATGTGGTTGATAAAACAAGTTCTGATAGATTTTGAACTTTGTACGATGGAATCACTTGAACTATTTTTTTAAAAGGAAGTTAAGTATACTCATATCCCCAATCTCCTGCCACTTAGATTAAAGATTAGCGTGCAAATTCAGCCGACGGTGTTTGTCAAACCTTTTTTACTGTACCTTCAACATCAAACTTTTGTAATTTTTTAATTTGAGTTAATACAAATATTATAAAAATTATATTATTTCTTAATTTAAATTTATTTTTTAAAATATTAAATTTATTTTAAATTTTATAAAATTTTGTAAAAATAATGTATATAATATAATTTATTAATTTAACGGTTGGATCGATAAAATTTAATTTTTTATAAAAATTATTAAACAAAATAAATTTAAATAAAATTATTTTTAAGATAATTTGATTTCTATATATATATATATATATATATATATATTATAGATAAATAATTATGGATTAATTCTTTACCTTGTATCCATATTCATATAATTTTGTAAATATTTACTTATACCTATATTCAATGTTATTAAATATATTTATTCTCCTTATTATAAATTTCTTTTACAAATATTCATCGAAAAAAATCATTGTAATTCTTATTTTTTTATGGATCAGTTTTAATCCATCCTAATCATAAGTTTTTTAATTTTTTTTATAAAGACTTTTCTTGAAATAATAAACAATAATATTTTTTTCCAAATTTTTTATATCTAAATTTTCAAAATTTTATTAATTATTTATAATCAATAATAAAATAAATTATCACTAAAAAATGTAATTACCATTTGCAGATTTCTATTTCCTTTTATGTGTCTTCGCATATAGAATTTTATTGAATAAACATATTTATTAACAGTCATTTCATGCAAATAAATATGTTTAATTAAATAAATAATTTTTAAAACTAATTATATAAATTATGTGAAACAAAGTTATTTATATCCGGTTGTGTTAATTTTGTCAAATGTATTATTATACTTGTCCATATGGTGTCGCAATATTATATCACTTAAAATAATAAATATTAAAAATTATATAAAATTGTACTGTATAACGTTACATGTAAACCTGTTGCATTAATATAGGCTTTTTAAGCTTTAATGTTATTTTAAAAAAATAATTATCGAAAGAGGTGTGAAAAATAATTTTTTGTGTGAGGTTGAAAAAGTCTGCGTACAATCAAAGACGATATATGCGCTGTTATAGGATAAAAAAAAATATAATATATGTTATATTTTGAAAGTATGATATAATTTATGTTTTTTTTATTAATTTTTTAAAATATTTTAATTTAATTTTTAAAAAAATATTATTTTTAAATAATTTTTATTTGAATATTTATTTTTAAAATAATTTTATATTTTTAAAATGAATAAAATTATTATTATTATTTATTGCAAAGATAAAATGAATAAAATATTTATATCTAAATTATTATTATTATCTATTATAAAGGTAATTTTTAAATAAAATTAGTAAAATTAATATTTTTTTACATAATTCATTAATTAAATACATAAATTACTTATAAATTATGTTAAATTTTTAATTAAAATTATTTTAACAATAATAAATTTATTTATTTTAAAAATATAAAATTATTTCTCAAAAGTAAATCTTCAAATAAAAAAATTACTTAAAATATAACTTTTTAAAAAAAATTAAATTAAAAATTTTAAAAAAATTAATAAAAATAACTAAATTGTTAAATAGAAAAACGTATACTCAAACCGTTTCAACTTCTTACCAAAAATTATTTTTCAAATACTTTTATTTTAATAATTATATTTTAACAAAACGATTGCTTCCACATCATTTTAACAAAAATTTGTAAAATTATATTTATTTGGTCGAACTTTTTATTTGAAAATAACAAGTAAATTTCTTCCAAACATTTGTATCTTGACATTCAAAACTAAAAGGCATATAATAAAAATAAATATCTATTTAATAATAAATAATAACTGTTAATAAAAAATAACTTTTACATGGGCATTCTGTTAGCGTTAACAATAATTTAATCTTCTTTATTTTTAAATAAATTGTGAATCCTTCTTAAGCGCTCTCTCTCTCTCTGTTTATTTTTTTTAAATGTTATTTGACATTAATCTTTCTGATAAGTCCTAAAAATTGAAAATAGTTATCTTCTTCTTGGCAATGGAGACAATAAAAACAGAAAAATAACAAAGCGACAGAAAGAAAAAATTGAAATTCCATCAATGTCCTCCAATTTGGTTTCCCCTTCCTCTCTTTACTTCTCTTCGATTAGATTCCATCAGTTTCCGTCTAAATCTTCACAACCCTAATTCTAATCCTAACCCTAACAGATTCCTTCAAATTCTTTCGCTACCCGATGCACGAAGAAAATTGAGTCCCAATCGGACTCAATTATCAGCAAAAACCCCGCCAAATTTCAATTCCAAAACCCTAATTTCTTCCCCGCCGGCAACATGGGAGATCCCCTCCCTCTGCCGCCGTCCTCTGGCGAGGACGGAGACCCGTTCGCCACCTGGTACGGCAACATGGACTACCTGTTGAACATCTCAGCGATCGGCGCCGCGTGCTGCCTCCTTATTTTCCTCTTCGTGAAGCTCCGCAGCGACCACCGTCGCATGCCAGGCCCTTCCGCGCTCGCCTCCAAGCTCCTCGCCGTGTGGCACGCTACCGGCCGCGAAATCGCCCGCCACTGCGGCGCCGACGCCGCGCAGTTTCTTCTCATCGAAGGTGGCAGCTGCGCCGTCCTCCTCTCTATCGCCGCGCTTGCCGTCGTCGCCCTCCTTCCTCTCAACCTCTACGCCGGCACCGCCGTTTTGGACGACCAATTCTCCAAAACGACGATCACGCACATCGAGAAAGGTTCCCCTCTTCTTTGGCTTCATTTTCTCTTCGCTTTGGTCGTTGTCGTTTTGGTTCATTTCGGCATTTCCGCCACTGAAGAGCGTTTGAGGATTACTAGGTTTAGGGATGGGTACGGTAATTTGAGTGATCCAACTGCAAATTCTACTGCTATATTCACTATAATGGTTCAGGGTTTGCCCAAAATAATAGGAGCTGACAGAGTAGTGTTGCATGAGTATTTTCAATATAGATATCCCGGGAAGGTTTATAAGGTTATTGTTCCAATGGATTTGTGTGCTTTGGATGATTTGGCCACGGAGCTGCTGCGTGTGAGGGACGAGATTTCTTGGTTGGTGGCGAGGATGGACTCTCGACTTCTGCCAGAGGATGGGGAAGATGGTGGTCATGTGCCCCGTGGATTGTGGGGTTCGGTGGTTTGTTGTTGGAAATGGTTGAAGGGTGTTTGTGCTGATATTATGGCTAGGTTTGGTTACACTGATGAAGAGAGGCTGAGGAAGTTGCAGGAGCTGAGGGCTGAGTTGGAGAGTGAGTTGGCTGATTATAAAGAAGGCCACGCTCCGGGTGCTGGTGTAGCATTTGTTATGTTCAGGGATGTGTATACTGCTAATAAGGCTGTTCAGGATTTTCAGAATGAAAAGAGAAGGCGAATTGGGAAGTTCTTTTCACTTATGGAGTTGCGGCTCCGAAGGAACCAGTGGAAGGTTGAGCGTGCTCCCTTGGCAACTGACATTTACTGGAAGAACATGGGGACGCCAAAACTCTCGCTGAAATTGCGGAGAGGGTTTGTGAATACTTGTTTGTTGTTGATGCTCTTGTTCTTTAGTTCACCACTTGCGGTGATCAGTGCTTTTAAGAGTGCTGGAAGGATTATCAATGCTGAAGCTATGGATAATGCGCAGCTGTGGCTGGCTTGGGTGCAAAGCTCTAGCTGGCTTGCTAGCCTTATTTTTCAATTCCTACCCAATGTGATAATATTTGTTAGCATGTACATAGTTATCCCTTCGGTGCTTTCATATCTCTCAAAATTTGAACGTCATCTGACAGTGTCTGGGGAGCAACGAGCTGCACTCTTGAAGATGGTTTGCTTTTTCCTTGTAAATCTCATTCTCTTGAGGGGTTTGGTAGAATCATCGTTAGAGAGTACCATCCTGAAGATGGGACGGTGCTATTTGGATGGAGAAGATTGCAAGAGAATTGAGCAATATATGAGTGCATCGTTTCTATCAAAGTCATGCCTTTCCTCTCTTGCATTTCTGATCACAAGCACTTTCTTGGGCATATCTTACGATCTCTTGGCACCTATTCCTTGGATTAAAAGAAACATTCAAAAGTTTCGGAAGAATGACATGCTTCAGTTAGTGCCAGAACAAAGTGAAGAATACCCTTTAGAAAATCAGGGCACAGATAGTCTCCAGAGACCACTTATGCAAGATAATGCTTATGAAATTTCCAACGGGGATACTCTGGAGGGACAAGATCTTTCTGTTTATCCAATCACCGGAAGTTCACCTGCTCCAAAACAGACATTTGATTTTGCACAGTATTATGCCTTTAATTTGACAATATTTGCCCTGACTCTAGTATACTGTTCATTTAATCCCCTTGTGGTCCCTGTTGGTGCAGTTTATTTTGGGTATAGATATGTGGTTGACAAGTACAATTTTTTGTTTGTGTATCGAGTCCGGGGTTTTCCTGCAGGCAATGATGGGAGGTTAATAGATACTGTAATATGCATCATGCGTTTCTGTGTTGATCTATTCCTACTTGCTATGCTTCTATTCTTCTCAGTTCAAGGGGACTCTACCAAGCTGCAAGCTATATTCACTCTGGGATTATTAGTCATGTATAAATTACTGCCTTCAAGTAAAGATAGTTTTCAATCAACTCTTTTAGAGGGCATTCAAACGGTTGATAACATTGTTGATAATAGGCCAATTGATTATGAGGTCTTTTCACAGCCCAGGTTTGATTGGGATATCCCTCAAAGGTGACTCAAGCTCTGATGTGTAATGTTTGTTATCGTATCCAGATGTATCTGTTCCCAAACAGGTATGTAACTAGGAAAAGTAGTGATGGAGAATGGGGACAGGGGTCACCCAGAGCCAGGGAAGAGAGTTCTTGTAACTGCTGTTCATAATTTGTTACACACGAATTTATGACATATCAATTCATCTCTTCCATTTCTTACCTTGTAGATTCCAATGCTTGCCCAGGATGTTAATATCTGGAATGTACCAAATGATTGTTCTGGAGGAAACTCAGAATTAGCTGTCAAAATTGTTTAGATCAAGCATTTTAGTTTTAAAAGTTTTAAATTTTTTTTAACATTATAAATTATCATTTACTTTTTTTTTTTAGTGTAGAACGGTAGCAAAAGATAAAGTAGAAAATATACTAAAAGGAATGTTATTTTGTAAAGTTAGGGATTAAAAGATTTTTAAAATTTCAGAGGTTAAAATGCCTAATGCCCGATTTTTCTGTGACGTTCCTTGCTTTCTAGTTTCTGCAAATTTGAGATGTGTTCTGCTACTATGTGTAATATTTACATTCCCCACACATGGACGAAATTCTGGGCGAATGTTGGCTTGTGTTCGTTAAATGAGGGAAAAATGCTTGTACACAACCCATTTGGAATATATTGGATGAGATAAAAGACAGATGCAAAGAAAAAAATTGAATATAAATAAAGAAGTAGAAAGAAAAACAAAATATATTAAAATAAATATACTATGCATATGTATGATTGTGATTATTCTTGCATAAGGTGTCCTTAGCTTTAGGACATGGGGTGCTGCTCTTAGTGCTGGCTCCATTCCCACGGCTATTTGCAAAGAAAATTAAAGCGAAGGCCGAATAATTCCAAAAAAATTTGTGTTTTCGAATATCTTATCATCATTTAAACAAGAGACTGATAAAGAACATAAAATGTATAGAAATATTATTTACTATTATGTTGTTCGTGTTTATTAATTTTTGTATCTAATCGGGCCAATATGTGATGATGTAAATCAACAGAACCAAACTATAAGCAACTAGCGCAAGAATATATTCTCTTACTCGGAAAACAAATATATATATATATATATATATATATATATATATATATATATATATATATATATATATATATATATATATATATATATATATATATATACTCTTAAATGATCGTGTCAAACATTATTAAAGTTGGAGGAGGATCTTTAGTATTATATATTTCATATGATTAATCTTTAGTATTGTATATTTCATATTTAATCATAATTTCTTATTTAAATTATGCATGTTTCCCAGAAGTGCATGTCGAATTATTTCCGATTTATGTTCGCAGAGTTTGTGGAGGAACCGGCCCTACCTGATTGCAAAATGAAGAGTTGGAACATAGTCATTATTTTTATATTTAATCATAGTTTCTCCTTGATTTTTGGAAAGAAAAAAAAATTACAGTGGACAAATACAAGGTTGAGGAAAATTTTGTCATTTAAAAAGTAATGTTTTTTCTTTCTTTCCTTTCCGAATAAACAGAAGAGGAAAAAATCTTTTCTCTTTTCTATTCAATCAAATTATATAGACATTCACTTACTTTACTTTTTTCTTTTCATGTTCTTTCTATTTTTATTCTTACAATTTTCTTCACCACTACCAAACAAATTGTGTAGATATAGTCATTATTTTTATATTATGTAAAAAATACATTTTTTTTCTTTTCTATTCTTTTCCAATAAAAGAACCTAAATTCTCTTATTCAATTTTGTCTTGTATTTTATTAAAATCAATAAATCTAGATGTTTAGACAAAAAATTGGTTTCTAATTTAATATCTAAATTTTTCAATACAATATGAGGTATGATTATTATCCATTCATCAATATTTATATTATAAAACTCTCAAATTGGATTTTAGATTACTCAACAACAAAATTTTGAGATGTGAGAAGAGGAAACTATAAATTTAAAAGATAATTTAAGATGCATGACAAAAAAAATTAATTGTAAGAATATAAGAACACATACTTAAAGTGTTCTTTAAATTGTGTTGGATTTTATCAAATGAACTAGATCTTTATTACGGTTAGTAAGGAGATTTTTTAGTAGTTGAATTCATATTTTATTGCATGTGTTGGATATGACCAGACAACGTTTATTTATAGATATTATTTTACAATAGTAAAAGCATAAACTTAGGACACCTGTCCTAGCAATAATGACATACATATGTACATAAAAATAGAAACTATCAATAATTGTTTAAACTACTTTAATCTTCTTAATTAAATATCTCTAATACTTAGAAAAATCTTTTAAATTTTCTTCTTTGTCTAATATTCGATCCAAATTTTCATATTTCCGTTGTTTTATCACTCTTGAGTTGAATTTAGCCTTTTTATTCTTCAAGATCAGCAACAAATCAGCTTGAATCTATCTTTCATTTTATTCCCTAGACAAACTTCCTTTCACTATTTAGCATTCTTGCTAATTTCAATCTTGATTGATACTTGTCATAACTCCCTTCTAGCAATTACCTAAAGTTGATGTTCTTCTTTCACTTATTATTTTACTTTGGCCTTTTCTGCAGTTGAGTTATACCAACACTAAGATACATGTATTTTCTAGGATATGTATATATAGAAAAGATAAATAAAAAAATACTTTATTTAGTTCTTTTTATTTGTCATTTAAAGTTATTTTTACACAGATTAAGAAAGCTAATTAATATCCTTATTAATGTTAAGATAATTATTTAATTGTATATTATATCTTCAATCTCTCTCCTTAATTTTCCTCTCCCATCAATTATTATTCTGGTGAAGAATAAGAATATAATAGAAAAAAACAAAGATTATCAAAATTTTAAAATGACAATTAAAAAAGAGCATTTTTAAATAATAAAAGATAAAAAAAATATAATTATATATAATATCATATGTCATATTAATTTTCGGCTATTCAAATAACAAAGCTATTACCATAAATATCGCAAGCATTTGAACATATCCCCTACGTCTACACCAACAAACAAGTGACAAAATAAGGGCTCAATTTTCGCATATATCGCTGATTTATTTATTTGCGTAGAAAATTTCATCAACATAAAATTGGTCACCAATCTTTAAGGGATACAATATCTCTCACAAGAATGTCAAAGATGGATATTTTTGTCACCTCCCAATTCTCACAACTTCAACTCATTTACTTATTTTGGACAAATTGTGAAATTGTCTCCCTTATCCAAAGTTGAAGAGTGCATTCACACTTACCACAAATATACTCATGTTCTTAACCCTTCCCATACTCCATTCTTTTTTATGCCAAAACTAAAGAAATGATATGCACAGCCAAGAATGATGAGAATAGTGGCATTGTTAAAGTGTAGAAAAGCTTTGGTGGTTGCTTTCTAGTGAGCATTTGAATCAAACAACTCATGTTATATAGTAATGTCATCATGGTTCCATATGCTAGAATGGTTCCAAGAACACTTGAACCTTCAATTTTTGTGAACCCAGCAAAGGCAAAATGAGAGAGGAAAAAGAAAATGTTTTATTTGCAATTCCTATCAACAAAGCAAAATGAGAGAGGAAAAAGAAAATGTTTTATTTGACCTTCTTTGCCACACGTGTTTTTAAGAAGGCACTGACCGTATCACGTGTGTATTTGTTAGTAATAATTTGACGCTTGTTAATATTGGGACTAATTTTATTGTCTTAAATATTTTTGGCCTTAATCGTATTAGCATGTGTTATTAAGATCAGTGGAAAATGAAACACATAAAAGAACATGTTATTTGACTTTTCTGGTCACATAAGCCTCTAATGAGTGTCACACTAAATGCGTCAAATGTGAGTATTTGTTAATGCTTAATTACGCTTGTTTACATTGAGATTATTTTGATTGACAGAGCATGTTTTTAGGTATTTTTTTTTAAAATTTGATTTTTTAATAGCTATTATGACCAACCTAATATTTTTCAGAAAAAACTAGTTTACCTATTTATTCATACAAATGTGCTTCATAAGTACAATTTCAGATAACTTCTCTTCACAATAATAATATAACTTCTTAATATTCACATAAATATCTTGTTATATATAGAACCCGACCTTGTGATGAAACCTATAAAGCATAAAATTATAACTTAATAACTATTAAATAGTATTAATTAGTTATTATTATGTATAAACATCATAACAGTCAAATATTGTTTAATGTGTTTGTTTATATAAAAGTAGGATATCAATAAGAGGTTTTTAATGAAAAACCTCAGTTTAAAAAACACATGTTATGGTTATTATATAAAAGAAATCTCATAATATAACTGCAACGTTTCAATGGAGGACTAGAACACCACTTTTTGAATGTGATAAAATATTGTTGTATAATATAACAATGACCCAGGAAAATATTATAATTTAGCACATCTCAAATATATCGAAAGATACATGAGACGAAGTCAACCCAAAGTGTTCCAAAATATATAGTACATCGATCTTAACCATTTTCTTTTTTATATCATAAATGAATATTTAATATCCATGCATATAATCATATATTAATCACAAAATAATTTTCTATATAGAATTTTAACATGCATTTTCTTGAATTTATACGTAATATAAAGTTGTTATAAAACGTGACATTTTTTTTAAAATTTTATTGTTTTATTTTCTATAAATTGTAAATTTCATTTTTTTCATTTATTTTTTTATATCTTTTTTTTTTACATTTTTGATCTATCTAACCTTTTATTTTTAAAATTTTATATATTTATTTTAAATTTCTTAATAAATAGTAAAAAAAATTCAATAATTTTTAATAAATAAAAATATACAATTATTACATATATTAATTTAGTGAGTGGAAAATTAAATTTTATAATAATCAGATAAAAATATAATTAAATTCGAGAGATAAATATTAATTGAACTAATAGTCATCGATGTTTAACATTTGTCTAACTCTCAAATGATAAAAAATTCTAAAAAAAATTACTCACGTGATATGGTTAGAAATATAGATAAATAAATGAATTGTGAAAAAAGTTACACAAAAATCATGTTCTATTTAGAATCAATATTTTATATCTATATATAATATTAACTTGAGAGATGCTTTTAAAAAAATTATTAATCATTAATGATCAAGTTGGTTGAAAATTTATCTAGAGAGAAAATAACTAAAATATTATTAAATATTATGTAAAAACAATTTAATTTGTTTTAGGTATATAAGAGAAAAATAATAAAAAATATAATCAATTTTAATTATAATATTTTATAAAAAAATAAAAACTAAAGATTTTTTGTTATAAAAACATACTTAATAGATCAACATAAATTATAGCTTTTCATGTAAATATTGTGTCAAATTAATAAATCAGAAAGTATCTAATCTTTATTTTAACCAAAATTAAGGGAAATAGTCAATTTTTAAAATATCTTTCAAAAAATAGAAAAATAGTTACTTTTCTAATCATGTTACAAAAAACAGACACTGCAGCACTTATCATGTCAAAATAAACACAATAACATTTTGTATATATCATGTTAAAAAAATATATCTAAATGCTATTACAAACCATTAACATAAAATAAAGTCATAAAATATTCAATTTTAAAATATGATTTCTACTATTTATATAATTATACATACATTGAAATTAATTTATTCTATAATTAAAAAAAAAGTTGTCATTTAAATATTTTAATTATAAAGTTTTTCCAAAGCCACTAATTTAAATATACTAAATATTTATTTAGTAAATAAAACAAAATCATTGCAAGGAATAATATGTAGCTACAATATTGGAAATATGCAGATTATACTAAAACAAAAAAAGAAGAAGAAGAAGAAGCATTTTAGTAATTGATAAGAGAAAATGAGTGGTTAATTTGAAGGAGTGTGTTGTAATTCACTTAGAGGAAAATGAATGTCAAAGGGGAATCCTATATTAACTCTGAGCCAAACAAGTGCAGAACTCATCCTACTTGAGCATGTTCTGAGTTCGGATCCATTGTGACTCCACTCATCTCTAATTTGTGACATTGGAACTTTCTATATGAAAATGTGTGGCTATTCTTTCAATGTAACTGATAGTCTACACTACAACCAATTCAACCAAGGAATAAATAGATTGAATAGCGAGTCTCAAGTCATTTGCTCCTTTCACTTGTGACTTCCATTGTTTTTTTATCACTTGGGAAAGAGGCAAAGAAGATATTATTAATTAAGGAAAATGTATCATCAAGCAGTGAAAAGCAATCTTGCTGATTTAGGCACAGACACAAAATGGGTTGGAGCTGGATCACCAATTTATGATCAACCCCTTTGCCCAAAGCCTAGAAGGCTTTCACCTTCCATACCTGAATTCCTCATGCCAATTCACTGTACCAAACACAGGTTTCATTCTTTTCTTTTTTCTTCTTCCAATCAAAAATGCTAATAACATATTAAATAATGGATTAATAACATTTTTATTCTTTAATTTGTGAAATTGCTTCTGATTTGTTGTTTTTTTTTTACCAGTCAGCCAAATATTGATTATGGAAGTAGAGTTCTCAATATGATCCCTGAAAAGGTTTTGGTTTTATTTTATTTTATTAATAAAAAAAAGTAATTAGTGTGAAGAATTAGATTGAA
The DNA here is from genome assembly GCA_026541065.1 of Canavalia ensiformis. Classification (NCBI taxonomy): domain Eukaryota; kingdom Viridiplantae; phylum Streptophyta; class Magnoliopsida; order Fabales; family Fabaceae; genus Canavalia; species Canavalia ensiformis. The sequence continues at coordinate 395,525 of JAMKYM010000217.1, forward strand.
TAGATTGTTGATGGTGATTGGTGAATGTTTACACAGAATGCAGATGGAAGGGAATTATTATGTAATGGGTGCTTGCCCTCTTGTTATTCTGGCTCTCCACCACGTAGAACAGAGAATCCATTGGTTCATGATGTGGAGTTTCTTCATCAAATGGAAGTTGTTTCACCTTTAGCACGAACCAAACTTTCAGATAAATTTGGTTTCACCTCTGCTTCTCCAATGTGAATAAAAAATAAAAGGGAAATGGAAATTAAGAACATAGCCTTGTTTATGAGAAGTTCACATAAATTTTCATAGTTTAGAAGTGATATTTGAGGGATTTTTGTAGAGGAGGATAATTAGTCTAAAGTACTTTTTCTTAATGTTTAATATGTAAATACGTAATGTGAGCTTCATAGGCTATGAATGTTCATGTATATAACAAATTTTGTTGTGTAAGCCAATGTGGCAATATGGTTAATGGGTTATTATACTTTGGATTGTTTAGGATGCTTTGATTTATAGTTAGGTTAAATTGTTCTTCAACTCCTTATAATTTTATTGAAATTTTAAATATGTTCTTATAGTTTCAATATTTTTAATGGGGTGCTTATATTATTATAAAAAATTAAACGAATCCTTAATCGTTAACAATTTTTACTAAATTTTAGAAATTCTTATGAAAACTTGGATAAATTATATGCATCTATCTGACCAAAAAAAAAACACAAGTAAATAAATAGTCTTCACACTTTGTTCAAGTTTTCAAACAAGTTATTATAGTTGATGAATGCTAGTCATAGTAACATACAGAAGTTTAAGATTCTATTAAAAACTAGAAAGCGTTTAGAATACCTTACTAAGATTTTTTTGAATTATAAATATTTATTTTAAAAATATAATAAAATTATTACAACCTAGAAATTAATTTGGGTCTCCAATGTTAGACTAAGCAATCGGTTTCCCATGTTAGACCAGAGCAAGTTAATCAATGGGTAATTATTTTAGGTAATATATATATATATATATATATATATATATATATATATATATAATTTTTAAAATAAAATTTAAAATTTATGTATAGAAAAATATGAATAAAAAAAGCTAATTTATTAAATTATAAATGTTAATAAATACTCTAAAACATACATGTAAGTTAATAAAAGAAATAAAAGCTTGGACTTAAGTGTAGTGCGAATAATTTGAGATGGAAGGTTTTTTTTTTATCAAAATTATATATTTTTATTAAATTTTTTTATGAAAATTAGATAAAATTATTATAAATGATTTTTTAAAAATATTTAAGATAATTACATACTTAAAATTTAAATTTAAAATTATAAGATAAGTTGAAGTGTTAATTGATGTACATGCTTGGTGGTATGTAAGATGGGAGTTTAAATAATTTCTTTCAAAATGAATAACTAAGTTTAGAATGAAAGGAAAAAATTAAAATAATCTTGATATCTTTATATTTAAATAGTATTTTTTATTTATTTATATTTTTATTTAATAGTTGATAATTTAAAAAATAAAAAATAAAAATAAATTTGATTCCAAATGAAAATATGAGAAAAGGGGATAGGAATATTAATTTGGAATAATAATAATAATAATAATTGGAAAGGAAACAGAAAAGAAAAGAAAAGAAAGAGAATGGTAAGAGGGAACGGAACAGAAGGCCGCGAATGGAATTGGCAACCGTCATCAACTGTCTGAAAAATAAAAACGTGGTGGTGGGACCCACTCACATGGGGATGGGGTCAGTGATATAGTTACATTCATATTATAAACTGAGAGCTCACAGACACACAGTGACTAAAAAAAGACACTGTTTGAATTCAATTCAAGATCTTAATCACATCACCCACAAGATCCTCTCTTTTTTTCTCATTTTCACTGTGAAACCAAACCCTAGCCTCTTCCCAGCTCTATCATTTATGATTCCCCATTACGATGCGGTCTTTCTTGGGATTTGTTTAGTGTAGAGGGAAAGGGAACCGAAGAAAATGCTCAGTTTCTGCAAAATCATCTTCGTCAAGGTTTTCCTCCTCTCCCTCTTCCTCTGTTTCCAATGTCATGCCCACGTCTACACCTTCACCATGCACCACCGCTACTCCGAGCCCGTCAGGAAATGGTCCCACGCCGCTGCCGGAATCCCCTCCCCACCGGAGAAGGGCACCGTCGAGTACTACGCCGAGTTGGCCGACCGCGACCGCTTCCTCCGCGGTCGCAAGCTCTCTCAAATCGACGCTGGACTCGCTTTCTCCGACGGCAACGCCACCTTCCGCATCAGCTCCCTCGGATTGTACGTTCTATTATTATTATTATTATTATTATTATTATTATTATTATTATTATTATTATTATTATTATTATTATTATTATTATTATTATTATTATTATTATTATTATTATTAAAAGCCTATTTAAAATATAAAATGAATGGATAATGGCACCAGGTTGGAATTTTAGGGAGCGGTGGTCTCTAGAAAAGAAGTAAATATTTGAGTGTGATTTATATCCCTTACTTTCTTTATGGTTTTAGTAAATGGACAAATTGGTTGGATTGAACCGATAGGGAACTGTCTTGATTAGTCTTTTTTATTTTTCATAGAAATTTATTGCTGATTTTCTTTAACTCTTCCTTTTTTTTTTTGTATTGCTTTGTTTGGAGATTCATACAGTTTGCATTATACAACAGTTCAACTAGGGACGCCGGGAGTGAAGTTCATGGTGGCGCTTGATACCGGAAGTGACCTGTTCTGGGTACCTTGTGATTGCACCAGATGTGCAGCTACGGATGGCACAGCGTTTGCTTCTGCCTTGGCTTCGGTATGCTCTCTTCTGGTTCTTAAGTTGTGACTGAAATGAACTTGTTTCTATAGTGGATTGCTTATGTTTGATAGTGTTTAAAGTACTCTTTTGTAAGACACCTTTATACGCATTCTGTATGATTAGATAAATTTTATGTATGTCTCGCTCAATAACCTACATGAAATTCAATCTAATAATAGTGTGTTGAAGGGAACGTTGAAAGAGTGTGTTTCTAATATTCATCTCCTTTTTAAGAGTGAGCTTTCTATTAAAGCTGGAAGATGATTCTTACGTTCTAGATATGTGGATCTTTTGTTTTGCTGTCCCTGCTTTGCTTTTGAATGATCATTGTTATGGCAGGATTTTGACCTTAATGTGTACAATCCTAATGGATCTTCGACTAGTAAGAAGGTCACATGTAACAACAGTCTGTGCACACACCGCAACCGGTGCCTTGGGACATTCAGCAACTGCCCCTACATGGTTTCATATGTCTCTGCTGAAACGTCTACATCAGGAATACTGGTGGAAGATGTTCTGCACTTGACAAAAGAGGATAATCATCATGACCTTGTCGAGGCAAATGTCATATTTGGGTTAGTTTCCTTGTTAAACCACCAAAATGGATCAATATTACACTTATCCAAGTGCTTAGCTTTCTGGCTCTCTTATTTTATTTGTATTCTTTCTTTTTCTCAGTTATTCATTTAAGAACTAGAAATAATTGTGCAATGCATGTATTGCAGCTGTGGACAAGTTCAGAGTGGATCATTCTTGGATGTTGCTGCTCCCAATGGTTTGTTTGGACTAGGTATGGAGAAAATATCAGTTCCTAGCGTTTTATCAAGGGAAGGATATACAGCAGATTCATTCTCCATGTGTTTTGGACGTGATGGTGTTGGAAGGATAAGTTTTGGGGACAAGGGAAGTTTTGATCAGGATGAGACTCCATTTAATCTGAACCCATCACAGTAAGTGGTAATTCCCTGTTACTTGCCTCTGATTATCGAAATCTGAATTGCTATCAATGTTTGCAAAGATAACTTATGCTTGGACACATTCCACAGCCCTACCTATAACATCACAGTCACTCAAGTTCGTGCAGGAACAACTCTAATCGATGCAGAATTCACTGCTCTTTTTGATTCTGGGACCTCTTTTACATATTTGGTTGATCCAACCTATACAAGGCTTTCCAAGAGTGTAAGTACTAGAAGGGCACTCAAACTGCTTACAATTAACTAGATGTTATTTCAAGACAACACTTACCGAAGTGTTTATATTGCAGTTTCATTCCCAAGTGAAAGATAGAAGGCGTCCTCCTGATTCAAGAATCCCTTTTGAATATTGTTATGATATGAGGTCATAAAAATTTCTTTATTGATTATTCATTTTAGTTATCTTTCAGAGCTAAATATTTTTTCATATGATGGACAGTCCTGATGCAAATACTAGTCTGATCCCTAGTGTGAGTTTAACTATGGGAGGTGGAAGCCATTTTGCTGTTTATGATCCAATAATTATTATCTCTACTCAGGTGGTAGTTCATGCTGGCTTCCTCTTCAATATATATATCCAACAAATGTTAGCTTGGGGAATACACATATATAACTAAGATGTTCCTTCCTCTCATCATTTTACAGAGCGAACTTGTATATTGTCTAGCAGTTGTCAAGAGTGCTGAACTGAACATAATTGGACGTAAGTCTCTTTTACTTTCTGAATGGTTCATGATTGGATGTTCTCTATGAAACAGAGGTGAATTAGGCGCAACTCGGGCTCGGGACAAGCTTAATATCGAAGTTTTGCTTGAGATTAAATCAAACAAAAAATAAGAGAGGGCCTGTTGACTATTAGTGGCTCGGTGTCCTGATATCATTGCAACATTGCTTCCTTTTTTTTCCAAAAGAAGAAAAAATGTTCAAATGGTGCTTGATGTATACATATATGCTCTATTGTTTATGCCTTAGCTTCTGATGTTGATTGCAGAAAACTTCATGGCGGGTTATCGTGTTGTATTTGACCGGGAAAGGCTCATATTGGGATGGAAGAAATTTGATTGTAAGTGTTTGTATTCTTATCATGGGTATTGTTCCTCCAATTTATTGGTTAAATGCATAAATTCAATAGTCATACCTGAGCTTTTTTGCCCTAGAAATAAATGGTCATACTTTGAGCCTTAAACAGGTTATGACATTGAGGATCATAATGCTATCCCAACAAGACCACATTGGGATAATGTTCCCCCTGCTGTTGCTGCCGGGCTTGGTAATAACCCTGCCACTGATTCAACCAGAAAGTCCAAATACAACTCCCAGAGGTCAATAGCATCACCATTGTCGCATTATAGTCATACTTCACTTCCAACTTGCTTTGGATTTCTTGTATTTTGTTTTGTTTACATATTCTATGCTCATTCATTTGTATGGGCCAATGGTAGTTTATGGTAAACTCTAGCTGATATTCTTGATCTACATGTTGATATTAGAGTGAGCATCTTTCCTTTTGCTGCTCTATAGTATAGTCGTGAAGAATATATGTATGATTTTTACCCTTATGATATAACACACTGTAAATGCCATTTGTTTTTTTCCCTTCCCATGCAAGTTATGATTCTGTTATTTATCAGAGGAGGAAGAGGATATATATTTCATGTTATGATTCTCTTTTAACTTCAATTTGCTTTGATTAGCATGTGATGCAGAAGGAAGCATACTTTAGCAGCCTTCCATATTCCGTAGGCTTCATTTTATAAATTTAATTTATTTAACCGAAGATTTGAGGTTTTGTTTCAACATCAATCCAGGCAAGTGCAACTATCAGAAGAAAAAGAAAAAGGTTAACAATTTCTGTAGGGTGTGAAGTAAAAGGTTTTTATTTCAACATCAACACACAAGACCATTTTTAGTCTCCTCTTTACCATTTTTTCGTGACCTCTTCATTTTCCGTTTTCTTTATTTCTTCCTATGTTTTTTTTTTCCACATAATACTGGGTTCGACACACTTTTTGTCTTTCTCTCTCTCTCTCTCTCCAGTAAATAGAGGGAATCCAGTCTCTAAGTAGCATTCATTTTGTTCTTCAAATTATAAGCGTTATTCATTATATCTTAACCTTATAAATTTTTTTACTTTATAGAATGATATTTATGTTAAATTTTATTATATAAAAGCATGATGATGCAAATTGAAGTTATAAAAGATTAAAATAAATGTTATAAAAAAAATTTTAAAAAAAGGAAGAATGACACTTATAATTTGAGAGGTTAAAATAAGAGTATATTCACTCTCATTCTGTTGTACCAGTGTGAGCCTCGTCCATCAATGTTTTAAAATTCAGTTATAAACGGATGAAAGTATTAGTTATATAATATTGGTTCACTTTTTCAACCATATTGAAACTGTTAATAATTAAATATATTTTATATTTTCAAAATATGTATGTTTTAGAAAAAGAAGGAAAAATATTTTAACCAAGTGGGGGGGGGAGAATTCTCTTTATTTGGTTTAATTTAAAAGAAGAGGAGTTTTCATGTTTGTTTTGCAAGGAGATAATATACGATTATATTCTATAAAAAAAATTATGAGTTATACTCTTAAAAAATATACTAGTAAAGGAGATAAAATAAAATTTAATATTTTATTATGTACATTAAAATTAATACAATTTAAATTTTTGATATATGTAAAAATAAAAATCATTTTACGATATTATTATTTTATTCATTTTTTATTAAATTTCACATAAGCAATCAAGATAATATGAAGAGTTGATTGCAAAATGGATCAAATATAATCAGAGTAATTTTTTCGTTTAGTTTGAATGTTTTTGCTTTAATCCTTGGTTTGGATTCATAAAATAGAAGAGAAAAAAATAAAATCAAAATTTCAATTTCGGAAGAAGAAACAGGGAGGAGAGGATTTTTTTTCAGAATGCATAAAAAAATTGCCCTTCAATTGGGCAGAAAGTTGGGGAGGATAATCATTTTTTCTAATTTTTATAAAAAATAAATAACTTATGTTGAGTTGAATTATTATAGTAAAAATTAAATTTTTTAGATTAAAATTATTTTTATTTAATATATAATATATTTATTTCTTTTATTTTTCCTTTTACATATCTAAATAAAAAAACTCTCTATTTATTTCTTTTTTATTGTTTATTTTATTTTATTATTATTTTCATTCTATTTGAATTCTCATTCAACCAAAGTGAAGTGTTGGTAGGGCTTAAACGGCGACGACCTTGAAATGGATTAAGACTAGATTGAATGTGAAGAAGCAATCATGCAATGTGCTACCCTCTATTTTTGTTTTTCCATTTTTAATTTTCAGTTGACTGAGACTACTAATGGGGTGTCATAATCCAGATGTATGGCAGTATTACTTCATTTCCATTAATGGAAGAAAATGAAATTAAAGTGATAGAACATTACAAGTAATATTTGTTGCTGCATATACCGCTTTTCGTTTTCCTAATTCGTAATCTTTAAAGGGACACCTATCACCTACCTACCCCATCCCTTCCTTCAAAAACATCTTTAATATGCATCTGCACAACTACTCAACTTCACTCCGTTCACTAAGGGCTAAGGCCCACACCCTCTTTTACGCGGATATTGAACATCAGATACCTTCCATCTTACGCACAATTTTAGAATTATAATGATTTGTAAAAATAATAATTATTATTTGAAAAATTAAAATATAAAAAATTTATAAATGATAATAAAAAAATGAACATAATAAAAAACAATAATTTTTTTTAAATAGATGTCATTTTAAATTTTTTTAAATAAAATTTTATGATAATTTTAAAATTTTTTTAAGTTTAAGGTATTAATAATTTGAAGAATGACAGGATTGATCTTAACTTAACTTGATAAGTTTAAAATTCTTTTAAGGTTAAAGTATTGATAATTTGAAGAATGACAGAACTGACCTAAACCTAACTTGCTAATTTTTATAAGTAATTAAATTAAATATTAACAATCAAATAAAATAAATTTATCATGCATTGTTAATATAAAATCATAGTAGAAAAAGAATAGAAATAAAAAAAATAAATTTTATTTATATTATTTATGAGATATAGAAGGTATTGTATAATTAAGGAAGAGAGCATTTATAAGGAGAGCAAAAAAGAATCGACCTAAAAAGAAGAATTGACTGTAATAATAGAATAAATTGTCTTAACAACATAACCATTTCAATTGTTTGTGAAAATATACAAACACTCCCTAAATTTAAGGTTAGAAACATTGATAATACTAAGTTAAGCACAAAAGTCTCTAAACTTAGAGCTAGAAATGACTTTGGTAAGACCAACAACGATATGAAATATGAGTGGAATGTGATGAACTGAAACACGATTACTTGTAACTTGTCTCAAACAAAATGAAGGTTAAGAGCAAAGTGTTTTGTACATGATGAGAAACTGGATTAGTAGATAATTGAAAATTACATCAAGATTATCACAATAAATTTTTGGAACTGTAGGGGAGATAATTTTAAGTTTAGCTAGCAGATATTGAATCCATATAATGTCAGCATGGGTAGAAGCTAAGCATTTGTATTTAGCTTTAGTTCTGGACCTATTGACGACAAATTGCTTCTTTGAAGACCAATTGATCAAATTATTGCCAAGATATACGCAAAACCTAGAAACAAAGCAAAGATTATCCAAAATGGTGGTCCAATCGAAGTTACAATAGGTAGATATATGGAAATTAGAAGATGGAGAGAAAAGAAGACCATCAGACATAGTGCCCTTTAGATATCGTAGGATCCGTTTTACGGCTTTCCAATGGGAATCAAGTGGAGAATACATAAACTGACATACTTTGTTGACATAGTAAGTTATCTTTAGCCAAATAATGGTACATATTGTAGAGCTCCAACAATTGAATGATAAAGAGAAGGATCATTGAATAAAGTGTCATCATGAAGGGATAGTTTGAGTGCAGACGTCACGTGTGTTCATAGGTTTGCAAGGGTCCATGTTAGCACTAATGAGAAGGTTAGAAATGTATTTAGACTATGAGAGGTGTAGATTGCCATTTGATTTTCAAAGAACTTGGACTTCGAGAAATAGACCAAGGTATTTTAGAGAAAATGTGGAGTTAAGAGAGATGATAAGGTCATGAACAAGCGATTTAGAAGTACCTCTGATGAGGATATCATCCACATAAACAAGAACATAAGTAGTGGTCATAATTGTGTTTCGAATAAAAAGAGAGACATCACTCTTATAATGAAAAAGTTCAAGCTGGAGAAGAGTAGTAATGAGTTTGGCAAACCAAGCTCTTAGGGCCTGTTTAAGACCATAAAGAACTTTAGTTAATTTGAAAAATGTGTTAGTGTTACTAACTATAAAACCTGGTGGTTGAGACATATAGACTTCTTTTGTAAGTTCATAGTTAAGTAATGCATTATTAATATCAAGTTGATGAATTAGCTAGGCATAAGAAACAATAATGTTGAGCATAATTCTAATAGTGGTAGGTTTGATTACAAGGTTGAAAGTCTCAGTGAAATCAAAGCCTTCTCGTTGGTGAAATCCCTTACAAGATGAGCTTTGTACTTATCAATAGTACCATTTGGTTTGTATTTAGTTCAAAAAACTTATTTATAGTCGATGGGATATCTATCCAAAGGAAGAAGTACTAGCATCCAAGTATGACTTCATATCAAGGCATGATATTCATCCTTCATAACTTGAAGCCAATATGGTTGTTGAAAAGCTTGATAGGCAGTACAAGGTTCAAGAGCAGCAACAAACTCTTTTGGTTTAAAGATCCATGATTTTGCACAGGTGATCATGGAATACATATTTAAGGTTACAAGGAATTACGAGTCTAAATTTCCTAAACCGGAGAAGTATCAAAAGCACAAGTTTGCATGCTAATATTAATATCATTAACAGGAACAGTTAAAGGAGAGGGAGTAGATTGGGATTAAGCACTAGATAAAATAGGACGAAGACATGGAATGACAAGAACTTGAGATATGGGAAAAGATATTAAGGGGAAGAATTGAGTGAGTCTCTTGAAATGAAAAACATTCTCATCAAAGATAACATTGTAGAAGATGTAAATCTTACTTGACTGGAACAGATAATGATATCCTTGATGAATGAGACTAAATCCTAAGAACATATACTCAAATAACTTGAAATCAAATTTATGTTCACTATAGATAGTAAGGAGAAAAAAATATGCACAACCAAAAATTTTAAAAGAATAGTCAGGAGATTTATGATAAAGATCTTCAAAAGAAGAAACATAAGAGAGAACATGGGTAGGAAGAGAATTAATGATATGTGTATCATAAAGGAAAATATCTTCCCAATAAGATAAAGAAGCACCTGAGGCAGCGAGTAAAACAAGATCAGTATCGACGACATGGTGATGTTTTCTATTAACAGAACCATTTTGTTGGTGTGTATATAGGAAAGATCGATGATGAAGAATCCCAATAGTGGAGAGGATATTAGAAAGCGTAAGATACTTGGACTCATTGTCATATTGCAATGCCTTAATGCCAATGGAAAACTGATTTTTAACAAAGGCAATAAATCGTTCAAATATAGGCAGTAATTGGGATTTTCTTTGTAAGAGATAAAGTCATGTATATTTGGTGTGATCAATAATAAAGCTTATATAGTATTATGCTCCACTAGTACTATGGGTGGCAGAAGGACCCCAAATATTAGTATGAATAAGATCAAATGGAGAAAGGAATTTGGAAAAAGTGGAAAAAAGGAAAACTACAATTCTTGGAAACACAAGAAGAATGACAAACAAAGTTATCAATATTATTAATATATGGTATTTTACATGAAGATAGAATTCTTTTTACAATAGGCAACGATGCATGACCTAGTTTATGATGCCAAAGAGTAAGAGGCAGCTTCTTGGTCAGAATGGAAGAATGACACAAGATGGGCAAAGGATGCATAAGCACATTGTTGAACACATAAAGTCTGTTAATACATTTTCCCTAAAGAAGGATGTTCATGGTGTCCTGAGACTTCACAAAACAATGAGATGCATGAAACTCAAAGAAAACTTTACTTTCTTTAGCAAAGGTTGACACACTGAGCAGATATTTGGTTAAAACAAGGATCATGAAGGATATTAGACATTTTGAAAGCAAGAGATGTAGACGGGACATAAAGGGAATAGTTACCTATGTGCTCAATCGACATACTTGAACCATTGCCAATATGAAACATATCATGCCCTTGATATAGAATACTACTGGTGAAATTAAACACATCATGTGTGAGATGGTGAGAAGCACCAAAATCAAGGTACTAGTGGGGATCAGATGGCTCGCAAAGAGGATTGGGAATAGGTTATGATGGAGAAGAAAATTGGAAAGAAGAAGTGGTTAGGAAGACATAGGCATGTTTTAGAGGGTGATTTGAAACCTTAGGTTCAATGGAAGTAGAAAATAGATTTGGATAATTTTTTTTGGTTGAAACAGTGGTAACATTGCCATGTGGTATGGCCTAGTTTTCCACATAACTGACACTTAGATTGTGAAGAAGCTTGAAAGGTGCATCCTTCCCACATATGAAAATGACCACCTCTGCGAGAACTGCAAAATGACCCATAACCATGAGCAGATCCACGACCTTGATTGGAATGAGACCAAGAATTACGAGGTTGGTGAGTGTAAGTAACATGGGCTTGAATGGGTTGTGTCTAATGTCGTTCATCTTGAACCATAAAAAAAAAGATTCAATTTCGTCAACTTTATATGGATCTGTTCGAGAAATTATTGTAGTGACAAACGAATCATATTCCTCTCCTAAACCATCAAGAATGACTTCGATATGATCTTTAATGAAGATGGCATGACCAGTGACTTCCAAAGATTCTACGAGTTTTTGAATGGCAAGAAGCTAAGCATTCGTAGTAAGAGAGTCTTTGCAGGTTGCTTTTAACGGATCTTGAGTTGTTTTATACGAGCATGGATCTTTGAGGCAAAAAGAGTGTTAAGATTCTTCCATAACTAAAAAGAGGTTGTACCACTTATCATGCAGGTGTAAATTGATCTTATTGGTGTCATTGATCCAAGTAAGAAGAGGAATCTTAATCAAGAACTAATTCAGAATCTATGACGGGAGTAGAGGAAGGTTGTTCTGTCATGATATAGGGAAGTAAATTGAATCCTTTGATGGTTGTCAAGGCCTAATTTTTCTCTGGAAAGAAGTTATCTTCTGTGAGTTTGAAGGAGATAGGGTTAGAGAAAGAATGTATAACAAAAGTAGTCATGGAAAGGGTGGAAAAGGGTTGACTTATAATACAAGTTAGTATAAGATCATAATAGTGAAAAATAAAAGTAAAGAAGAATGAACTTCTATTGATATTATTTGTGAGATACATAAATCATTATATACATCAAGAAAAAAAGCACACATAAGGAGAGGAAAAGAGAACCTATCAAAAAAGAAAAACTAACTATAATAACAAAATAAATTATCCTAATAACATAACTGTTTCAAGTGTTTGTAGAGATACACTAATATACACATAAAAGAAGCATATTTATTATTTAGTGAAAGAAAAAAAATATCAAAATAAAAATATGTTAATCGTATTATTAAAATATATTTTTAGATATATATATATATATATATATATATATATATATATATATTAATAAATATTCTTGAATATCAAGTGTTAAATTTAAATGTTTATATTATTTAATATTTTTTATAAAATATAATATTTATAATATTTATTTTTTTATATTTAACAAAAAAAAAGGATTGGGGGTTATTCGGTGGCAGCATGCACGCTAACACCTGATGGACAAAGCCATCATACATACACACCAATTGTATATAAAAAGTACTCTGGACAAGGAATTGGACATTTCCTTTTGAAGAGCAAAAATCAATTTTTTCTTGAGTTGGAGAAGGACAAGGTAGACGAAGCCGTAGTGGAGGCATGGAAACTTGTAGAAAAAAATTAAAAAATTACATCGGTCTTTAAATTTTAGGTAAGGGGAAGAGACTCAAATGGAGTATAAGAGTAGTTCTAGAACTTTTTACTCTAGAATGAAATTTATTAATTGTTTGATAAATTTAAAATTTGGGTTTAATTATATCCGAGTTTAATTTTGGATGAAATTTAATTGTTTATAAGAGTAGTTCTAGAACTCTCTTGCTCTAGAATAAAATTTTACTAATTATATGATAATTTAAATTTTATATTTGATTATATTTGAATTTAAATTTGGATGAAATTTTATATAATTATTGATTGGTGATTTGACTGATTAGAAGCTAAATTCATAAACTATCTAAATTAATGTAAGATAGTATGTATAAAAAAAAATAGTTTACTAAAACTATTAATTTTATCTGTGTGATTCTTATTTATAAGTGAGATTATGGATATAAAATTTTAGATGCTCAATAATATATATTTATAGGCCATATCTATAAATTTTGTAGGTGTTATAAAGTATAATTTTATATAAATTATAGGAGTTATAATACTTAAATGTGTAGTTATTAGAATAAGGTTCTAAAAGAGAATCCATTTAATAGCTTTTAATTTATACATATATATATTTTTACATAGTAAATATAAGGAAGTATTCAATTAAAAAATTTAATGAAAAACAAAATTATCTATTATTTTATAAAAATGTTAAAAATCTAATACTTTATAATAACCATTACTTTTTTTCTACAATATATTTTTAATATAAAAAAATATAGTTAGCGTTTAATTGATTATATATACATATATATATATATATATATATATATATATATATATATATAACTTTATATTTAAACGTTTACATAAGAGGATAAAATATGAAAAATATTAGAGTAATTTATATTAATAATTAATTTATAAAATTGTTATAAGTTAATTTTCTAGATTATCCTCTACGATAATATAGAACGAGAATAGTAAATTTTATTTTCTCTAAACGGTTTTTTAATAAATTAGAGAAAAATAAAATTACTAATAATAATTTAATTCTAAACTATTAAGAATAATCTCTATAAGATTGTTGGTCTAAGTTTTAAGAAATATTTATTGGAGGTTGAAAATTTTGTTTGATTTATTAGAAAATACTAATTAAATGTTGATATATATATATATATATATATATATATATATATATATATATATATATATATATATATATATTGAGTTAAGTAATAAAATAATTGATTGAGGATTATGTGGTCTTAAACCTTAAGAAGAAGGCGAGACCTCCAAGTGAGATAGAAATAAGAATTAGAACATTTGGTTGGCATACATCATGTGTATAAAAGTGTTTTGTATATTGTAATGGAGGATAATCTGCAAGCCCTTCTATGAAAGGGAGCTGAGAAATCTATGTTCGGCTCACATGAAGGTAGACCAAAGTTCATGATAATGGAAACTTTTAAGCCTAGGGTACATGAGTTGGGTTTGAACCTCCCAATAGCCTAGAGTTACTCCTTATAGTCGGGACTGTTCTGGTTGGACTTAACCACCTCGACGAGATCCTAAAGACTATTATTATCGGTCGAACAAGTTTGGAATGTTGCGAAATGATGATGATGATGATTTTAATGTTGTCAAAGGCACGCTGTGATTTAAAATTGGATCTCGATACCTTTATTATTTTGAAAAAATAGTGATGATGTTTGGACCTACATGCATTTGCATATTGTAAGAATAACTAATTCTAGATAAGTAGAAATTATTATGATATAAGACGTAATAATTCCAACTTATTTATAAGTGTGTCATCTTATAAACTTTTGAAGAAGATGATAAAATTATCTCATTCATAATTGCATATGATGATTGTTTTTTGATAGTTTGCTGAGGAAGTTAAGGAACTTATTTGTTCTTTATGTTAAAGTATAATATAATGTACTACTCTCATCCTTACTTTTACTTGAATGAAGTGTCTCATTCTCCTTTGTTATATTCTATGTGTAACTACGGTTTCTTAGTGAGCTTGCAACATGGATCACTCTCTTTTCAATGCTGAAATGATCGTCGATGTAGAGAGCAGACAGAATTTTTTACTCTGATTAGGGTTAACGACGATAAGGCAGGAATACCAATTTAAAGAAGAGAAGTGGATCTTATAGTTTTTAGTTTAAGAATAATAACTTAATTTTATACGCACCTATCTTATCATCTCAGTCACAATACTTTAAATTACTTATATTTTAAAATTGTAAAACTGATGTAATTTGAATGAGAATTTATATATATCTACTAAAAATTTGTTTATTCAAATATATGTATAATTGCAAAAATAAGTACATCATAAATATATATTATTTCATAACTAGTATGTATATGTAAGGAATAATATAATAATTTTAAGAAAATATAAATAATCTAAAAATTATGACAATCTAACTATTAGTTTAAAAATTCTTATAAAATAAATTGTGTAAAATTTTTTATATAAAATAAAAATTAATAAATATTTTATTGTCAAATTTTATTTCATATGTAATATATTATTAAAATATAACTAATATCAATGGTTAAATAATATAATTATAAATATTTAAATGATTTAAAATTTAATATATATATATATATATAATTATAAAAAAATTATTATATAATTTAATTATTATATTTTATATTATATTATATGTATATGGATAAATAAAATTTTTTACTACAATAAAAATGAAAATAAATTAAAATTATAAATTATACATAAATTATCAAAATTAAAAATTAACTAATAGTCATTTCATTATTTAAAAATATTGTGCATAATTTTTTTAAATATAACCTTTAAATAAATCTAATATCGTGTATAATTTTTCTGAACATAACCTTTTAAATAACATCTAATGGGGTATACTAATTATTCTTACTTTTCATTATAACTCGAGTGTTTGTCATACAAATTTTTTATATATGGTGATTTTTAAAAAAATTGTTACAACTTTTTAACTTTATCCTTCTTTAAAGTTAAACTTTACTTTAAAATAAATAATTCTACTCATTATGCATAAAAACATTGAATAATAATAATAATAATAATAATAATAATAATAATAATAATAATAATAATAATAATAATAATAATAATAATAAAAGATTAATATAAAAAATATTTTAA
Organism: Canavalia ensiformis; assembly: GCA_026541065.1. Classification (NCBI taxonomy): domain Eukaryota; kingdom Viridiplantae; phylum Streptophyta; class Magnoliopsida; order Fabales; family Fabaceae; genus Canavalia; species Canavalia ensiformis. The sequence goes on from JAMKYM010000217.1 coordinate 411,452, forward strand.
ATTTATGAAAGATATAAAAATAGTTAAAAAAAGATTTATAAATAAAAAGGAAAGAGTATAACTTAACATATTGAGTTAGGTTATAATTAGGAAAGGTGGAAGCAGTCCACTGTGACCTCAAGATCATTGATTCCTTTAAATCGGCTAATAATAATAATAATAATCTTTAGTTTACCAATTGGGTTATACATGAATAATACGGCCAATCCAAGAGCTTTAGGTCTTCAAATTTCGTTTTACTTATTCATGATATTTTTATCATTAAGAATAATAATAATAATTTAAATAGATTTTCTTTTGTTCGGCTTCTGTTTTTAGTATAACAGTAGAATGAGAACAAATATATGAACATATAATATGCATTTACACATACTGAAAAAGAAATATTAGATGACATTGATTATGATAATTTAATAAATAATTTTAAGTTTCAAAAGACTTGAAAGATAAATTTAAAATAATTTTAATTTTTCTTAATCTAGAAAAGCTTCATCTAAATATTCATTTTAGACCTAATTCAACATTAGACCAGCTTTGTGAAAAAAATGAAATGAAATATTTTAGAAATTTTTTTTAACATTTTATACAATAAACAATACAAAATAATAATTTTTTTTTATTTTTACTATTTTTAGTATATAAAACTTTAAAAACAACAAATATAATAGAAATGAAATGATATTTTTATAAATAAAAAAAATTAAAAACAAAAAATATTTTCAAAAATCAAATATGACTTTAGTATCTGCAAAATTTCCAATGTTCGAGACCTCAGTCTCATAAAGTGAGGTTTATTAAGGTTAAGGTGTGAATAATGTCTCCATAAGGTCGCAACCTACAAATATAAAACAATTTCCCTCCTATCATGAATGTAGTGAACAAAACAATAAGACCTGTGAACAAGTTTCTTGTTTGGGATAATATAAAAGAAAGACAGATCAAAGTTTCCCTTTGTGATGGTCAACTCATGATTTAGTTTGACTCGATGGTAGCCTACATTCCTAGTTCTTCACCAACTTATTCCTAATATCAATATTTCTAAAAAAATTTGACTTGGGAATGGATGGTAATGGTAGGTCAATTTGTTAATATAAAGTATATTGATAATGAACAGATATAGAATTTTATAAAATTTGTCACAATTTTTTAAAATGAATTAGGTTTATGATATAAGAATTTATTTAATTTTATTATAAAAGATATGTAAATGTTTAATTCTGTTAATTTTGTGTATGAGATGTCCAATTTATTAAGATGCTTATATTGATTAAAAATAAAGATAAAATAAAAATTTTATAAAATTGATGATAATTTTTTTAATTAACTTTTAAAAATGAGTTAAGTCTAATTTAATAATATAATTTATGAGTGGATAATAGAAATGTTCATACATAATAAAATTTTTAATATTTAGCATAAAATGTTCAGACATAATAGAAATTTAAAACTTCAGTAAATGAAGAAACTCATTGGTTGATTTTAAACTTCGCACATAATAGACATATAATAGAAATGCAATAAACCTTGAATTTTAGTTTACACAATTACATTCTATTAATTGTCTCTTTATACGAATTTCGCTTCCATTTATGCCACGGGAGATAAGATTTGAAGATGTTAACCATAATGCAACCAATTGGTAAGTTGCATTATAGTTGCTTGAATCCAAATTCAATGTTTCACGTGAATACCAAACGTAATAATTTTTAGTTGGCATTGAATGAAAAATTACTTAAATTAGTGTGTATTAAAAGTATATCATGACCGATAATAAGAAAATAATTCCTTTTAAAATCTAAAAATGAAGAAACATAAAAAATTTAAGTGTGCATATAATAAGGGTCGATGTTTAGTTGTCTTTTATTTTTTTTCACTTTTAAAACAATGTGCATTAATAAACCCAAAAAAAATGTGCATTAATATTTATTTTCTCAATTCAAATGATGAATTAATATATACTTTCACTAATTATTTCAATATCACAACTTTAATGCATATAGCTTATATAATCTAACATATAAAAAATATAAAGGTATATATGCATAAGAGTTGAATATTATTTATTTCTTTTTCATCTGCACTATTGTACTTTAAATTGTAATAAAATAACAAGGACACTAAGAAAGTTATTTTGTCATCATTAAATTTTTTAACCAGTCAGAAATTCTATGATGTATTTTCTTTCTCACTATTTATATTTAAACAAAGAAGAATTTTACTTTTTAAAATATCTTCTTCTTTTTTTATCGAGGCTAGCACCCCAAAAGGCAAAAATCATATGAAAATTTACAAACATTTTTTTTAAAATAAAGGGGGGAAAATCCCGTTATAAGTACACCAAATTAACAACAAGAATTAAACACAAGATCTTTGATCAGGCTATTGAATTCTACCAATTGTGAGTCTCTCACTGAATGAGAGAGAGAAGTTCAAAAGGTTATGCATATAAGTCCATCATTATTAAACAAATAGTGTAAAGGGGTTGATCATGTTCCATAAATATTTGGAGCTGATAATTTTAGTTGGAAGGTCTCTGGTGAAGAATGCGATGTCGTTTTCATGGTTATTCATTCATTCATCACCAACAAAAACAAAAACATCAAATAAATTAAATTAAATTAAATTCATACATCCACCAAAAACTGGGGAAAAACAACTTCACATATCATAATCAAAACCCCTAACTTCTATGCCCACTTGGCTAAACTGAAATGACCCATTCATTTCACAAATAAAAATCCACACGTAACGTAAGTGATAATCGTTCTCCCTTTCTTCAAATATATGATAGGATTGAGAGAGAAGATAGGATTACATAAAATTAAATTTCAAACAATGTTCCATTCTATTGTTAGTAGAGGTAATTTAATTTTCATATAAAAAGTTTATATTATTGAATAATTAAATGTTATTTTAAATAATTTATAAATTATAAAAATTAATATTTTTATTATATATTAATTTATGATTAGATGATAATGTAAAAAAAAATTTTGTTAATAGTATATTTTAATTAAATTCTATTATTATTATTATTATTATTATTATTATGAACTCTTCACACTTAATTCAGCTTATCGCTTAGGTGACGTGGACATAGCTTAGGATAACCGTTAACAAATCTACAACGTGTTATGAGCTAAGGTAAGAATGACATTTCATTGATGGACAAGTGGCTTGAAGAGAGAAAGGGAGGTTTGTATCCTTAATTTTGTTATATCAGTCAAAATTATATAGTATAATGCATAACCTCTTTAATATTCTAAATTAAACTCAATTAATAATTTAAGTTAACTAATAAGTTAATTTTTATTTCATATATATATATGTATTATAAATTTTTAATTTTTAAAATAATATAACTTATTTTTTATTTAATTAAAATAATATAAATAAGTTCTTTTACAAATAATATCAAAAATAAATTTAAAATACATTAATACAAATTGAAAATTAATGGAGATATTTTTTAAATAGAAAATTTAAATAAATCAAAAACTAAAATATTAATAAACTTATTAATAATTGATTTTTTATTTGTATTTAAAATATAAAAATTAACATTTATTCATTATCTTGTGATATAAAAATTAATATAACTATTTATGTAAAATAATAATACTATAAATGTATTTATATTTTTATATTTTTCAAACACACTTTCTAACACATTTTATATATTTTATATTATATTTTTTATTTATCTATTTATTTTTATAAATTTAATATTATTTAATTCTTTTATAATAATATTATTAATTTTGATATATTTTTTTTTATATTATCATAAAATATTATATTTTAAATATTACATCTATTTTAATTATTATATTATTTATCTTATTTAATTAAAAATATTAAAATTATAAAATAATTACTTTTAAAAAATTTATTTAATAAAATTTTAATATATTTTTTGTTAAAAAATATTATATTTATCATATTTTAATTTTATTTTTATTAATTAATTTTATGAAATATTTTTAATTAAACCCAATGAAGCTCATTTTAAGGTAATGGGAGTTAAGAAATTCTTATCTTCAAAAATCAAGTTGGTTTTAAAATAAGCAAAACATTCACCAGTATTTTTAAAAATAAAAATGAGTAGATAATCATTATCATTTTGAATATATTAGTTTTAATTTTTGAAAGAATATTCTAAAATTTGTCCAAATGACGTGAATGTAGTAATTATTAAATTGAAAGATGGACCCACCCACATATGAAGTGTGGGAATCATCCTCAGGTTGGGTAGAACTAGAATCTTCGACCACACCGCTATAATACTATTAAATCTTCATCTTAGTTATCACCTTCTTTCTTTCATTCTACATAATCTCAAACACTATCTTTTCTCATTTTCATTCTATTCGCGCTCCACATTTCCGTCAAACATCTAAATTAACCGTAACATTTCGGGAAAACTAACTCGGCTAAAAAATTTCACTAATTTCCAACCTTTAATTCATCAATTCATGGCTTGGCCTTGTGACTGTCACCGTAGACATGGCAGTGTGCGTGTGACTTTAGCTTCACTGCTGCTGGGGTTTACGGTGTTGAGTTTAGCTTCACAGAGTTGTTATGGTTTGGGTTCATTTGGGTTTGACATCTACCACAGGTTCTCGGATCCAATTAAGGCCATTTTTGGCATTGATCATGTTCCACAAAAGGGAACTCCTCAATACTATGCTGCTATGGTACACAGAGATCGCATTTTCCGTGGCCGGAGACTCGCCGCCGATCACCACACGCCTCTCACTTTCGCCGCCGGCAATGACACTTACCGGATTGATACCTTTGGACAGTATGAAAATTCCTCATCTCCAAACTTTTCAATTATCCTACTTTTTATTTATTTTCTCTTATTTGTTTCAAAAAAGAAAAAGAAATAAAATAAAATTTTCATCAGAATATAGTGCCAAGTTTTGACCACGGAGGAATATGTGTTTGGGAAAGTGATGTGATCCTTTGGAATAGAGCATCTTGAGCTTGAAAATTGCAAGCATTTCAGGTTAATAGAGTGTAATCTGGTCTAAGCTTTTTTATTTGTTAAAGAAAATTGAGCCTAGTTATTTTATAAGGATATTTTGACCTTACTTTCGTTTGTTTTTATTTTATTTATTTTGCCCCTTATTTTAGGGTAATAGTGTGTAATCTGTTGTGCTAATAATTTCTCCCGTTATTTGGATTTCAGTTTGCATTTTGCCAATGTTTCTGTTGGGACACCACCTTTGTGGTTTTTGGTGGCATTGGATACAGGGAGTGACTTGTTTTGGTTACCTTGTAATTGTACCAGTTGTGTCCGCGGCTTCAAGACACAAAGTGGAGGGGTATGCATATGATCTCTTTGATGGTTAAGAATCAAACACTGCTATAATAATTTATCATTATTTTTTGTATTGCTATGTTTCCTTGGTAAATAATTAATGGTTGGATAGCTTGACGGTTATTTGCTTTTCCTTTTTCTGTAGTTTTTTTATAAATCCTGAATGAAAATGAAACTGATGTAAGACATTTAAATTTAATTGTGCATCTCTCTCTCCTTTTAAACTTTTCTTCTCTGGCAGATAATCCAATTTAATATCTATGATCTTGATAATTCATCCACAAGCAAAAAGGTTTCATGCAACAATAGCAGCTTTTGTAAACAAAAACAATGCCCTTCATCCGGCAGCAGTTGTCGATATGAAGTTGACTATCTTTCAAATGATACTTCATCTTCTGGATTCTTGGTAGAGGATGTGTTGCACTTAATTACAGATGATGATCAAACAAAAGATGCTGACACACATATTACTTTTGGGTAAAATACTCAACATCATACTGAGAGTTTTCATTGACCGTGTATATATTGGAAGCCACAATAAGTTCTAGGACAAAACATATCATTCTGCTTGAAATAGTATACAACAAGTGATGCCCAGGAAACCTCTGCCAGGTTCATGGCCTGGAGATTTTCCTAGTTTCCACGCTGGTCCTTAAACTAACATTTCAATACCATTGCTTCTGTTTGATTCTCTTTGAAACTCTTTCTATAATCAACCTTTTGTTTTGGTGTTTCTCATTTTCTTGCTAATAATCTTTTTGTAGTTGTGGCCAAGTTCAGACTGGTGTATTTCTAAATGGGGCAGCTCCAAACGGTCTATTTGGACTTGGAATGGACAATGTATCTGTTCCTAGCATCCTAGCCAAAGAAGGACTAATTTCAAATTCTTTTTCCATGTGTTTTGGACCTGATGGTTCTGGAAGAATCACGTTTGGGGATAGTGGCAACCCGGACCAAGGGAAAACACCATTCAATCTCAGGGCATTGCAGTAAGTAGATATTATATTTTTTTTTCCTCTTTCAACAAATTGTCACTTGCACTCTTCAAAAATACAACAGAAATTAGAAAACTCTTGTGTCAGTGCTTATTCAATCCTGGACACTTATTGCAGTCCGACTTATAACATCACCATAACCCAAGCTATTGTGGGAGACTATGTTGCTGACCTCGAGTTTCATGCAATTTTTGACTCCGGGACCTCATTTACATACTTAAATGACCCAGCTTATACACTAATTGCTGAAAAGGTAAGTAATCAGCATAAATTTTTTTTTTTAAGGTCATGAGTTTCTGCCCTAAGAGTGGTTAATTGTGTTTGCAGTTCAATTCACTGGTCAAAGCAGATTGGCCTTCATCTCAATCCCCTGATTTTGATCTCCATTTTGAGTATTGTTATAAGATAAGGTGGAATTGACTTGACAGAAACCATCAAGTTCTTGTTTTCCTTTTTTAACAATTATGATTGTGATTTCAACTGTACCTGCAGTTCTAACCAGACAATTGAAGTTCCCTTTTTGAATCTAACAATGAAAGGTGGAGATGATTACTATATCATGGATCCCATAGTACCAGTTTCTATTGAGGTGAAAACAGAAAATTTTACTTATCGTTTTATGATATCTAATGCTCAACCTTTTTAATCTCTTTTTCTTATGATATCTAGGAGGATGGAGATGTACTTTGCTTGGGTATCCTAAAAACCGACAGCGTGAATGTCATTGGACGTGAGTATTTAACAGAAGAAACTGTTTTTGATAGAAAATATGTTCACAAAGTTCTGCATTTAGAAATATCAACTATGGTGTCCCCCTTTAGGAAATTATTTTTTCAAATCCTGCCTTTTATTGACATAGTTATATACAATTGCAACATTATTATATTCCTCTTCTGTTTCTTCGGGTGACAGTAAAAGCCACTCCTGCTTGTCTATTTAGTTTTAACAAAAATCATAAATCAATGTGATGACAAGAACATGTACAACTACCGTCATGTTATTTCTTGACCATTGATTGGTACAAGCTTGTAACATTCATTATATTTATTTTTATGCAGAAAACTTCATGACTGGTTACAAAATAGTCTTTGATCGTGACAACATGAATCTAGGTTGGAAGGAATCTAATTGTAAGTATATTTCACCTCTTTAGCATTCTTTCCCTCTCTTCCCCATTGATTGTTGTTAAACAATTGAGATATGGTCCTGTCAGGTTCTGATGATGTGCTCTCCACATTACCAATTAACCCATCGCATTCTCCTGCTGTTTCTCCTGCTATCGCTGTGAATCCCGTGGCTACATCAAATCCATCGAGTAACCCGCCTAATCGATCGTTCAGGGTTAAACCTACTCTTACATTTATGATGATGACCTTTTTTCCGCTTTTAGCCATTTTTTGAGCATTCCTCTGTTCATCCCATCATGTATTCCAATGATTAGTTTTTTTTTTTTTTTTAATTTTAGTTGAGCCCAAGAGAAGCATTATTGCTTCCTTTTTCTTCAGTCTAAATAGCATCAATTTAATCATGGGGTTGTGTATAATATACCCAGCATAGATGTAAACTAGAGAAATTTCATTTATACTATACGTTACATGGCAGTTGGGTGAAATCAATGCATAAAATTATTCCCCAAAATACTACTTAATCTCGGTTTGTGCAAAAATTAACCTGAAAAATGATCTTATCGTTAAACCTAAAAGAAAAGTCTCACAGTTAATTATAAAGAAATATAGTCAAATCTGGGTTGATAAATAGCTATGATTTTGCTAATAATGATGGCGGTCACGACATAACCGAAAAACGGATGCAGGTTTTAAGACCATCAAACTCGCTAATTTAAGCTGTACCAAAATTTTCCAATCATGCTAAGTAAATATCCACGTAATTTGCAACAAAAAATAAATGAATAAGCATTCTAATTATGTGAATCCAAAATTTCAAATGGACGATTAGGTTAGGAATAACACGCACAACGTTCTTGAACCACCATTCCTCGCCTTCGGTCTACACTTTCATAATTCCGCTAACTTACTTTTTCCCCTAATGGGTTCTATAACATGATGTGGAAGAGAGGCCATAATAACTTCATAATTCCCCTCTTGCATTCAAGTGTCTCGTTTGAACCACAAGGTTCGGAGCTAGTGCCTCTTTTTCTCCATACCTTTAATTTGTGATTTTCCGTCTTTCCTCCTCTTACTATCAGAGGGTAACTGAACTTGCTTCGATTTCATCTTAATCGATTTAACCAAAGATGATAATTCATACGTATCTTTCTTCAACTTCAAAGCTTCTAATCCTTCTTCCTCAACCTTCTTCATCATGCCAGAATCATCAGAAGCCAATGACGTTCCTTTAACACTCAGATGCTCCCTTTCTGCTGATAAATCCATATTACTCTTCGGCTGCTTCTGTGCTAGCTGCCTGAGATATGCTGCACTCCTGCAGACACCCACAATTATATTTTAGGAGGGGAAAAGGTGAGTTTGTTACATGAAAAAATAGCATATACAAGCTTCTTAAACCCCAGAAAGTATAATCACAGATCAAGAGCATCCTATCTTCGCAATTATAACTAATGTACCATAAGTTAAACATGAAAATTTTGGCAGGTCAAACAATTATGAACAAGAGTCAACCATAAAAATTGCATAACTTGCAAGTTCCTATTTATTTAATCAAAGTCTGGCTGCCAGCTGCACGTGACTTTAATAGTTGAAAGATATACATTTTGAATAGTTGATAAAAGTATCTATCCAAGTTCACTGGATGGGAAAGAAATAGTCATGATGAAAAACTTGCAGTTAACACTTCTCTCAGTTTTCCTGCTATCTACACTAAACTGATTATCATAATACAGAAGCACTATATAACAGGGAATACCTTTTAAATTGTGGGTCAGTGGGATCAATTGCATAGTCAGTAGAGAAAAAAGCTGCAAAACGTGGATCGTCATATTCACTGCTTGGTATTTTCCCCTCATCAATAGTTTTCTCCCCCTTTTTACCCTTGCCTTTTTTAAATTTTAGATTATATCCCTTGAGACTGGTATCTGTCCCCATGTCATCAGCAAGCAATAGTTCAAGCTCCTCTTTGCTTGCTTTGTCTACCACATTCGTATCTTGGAGCTTATGTTCTTGGTCATTTTTATTTTGTCCCTTCTTCCTCTTCTTAACAGCAGGCTCCTCGATGAAAAAGTCATCTGCTTCTTCAGTTGCCTCTTGATCAGTATCATCGCTATCATCATCTGATGATGAATACTTTGTTTTACTTTTCCGGGCCTTCTTTTTCTCACGTTTTTTCCTCAAATATGCTTCCCAAACTGTTTCTGATTTTTTATCCTTCTTTTCCATAATATGTTTGCTTATATCTTCCAAACCTGTATTGAAGGTGACTTCCATATCCTGCACATTATCATGTTCATCACCTTCATCTGAATCATCACCAGACTGGAGCAAGGCACGGTACTTATCTCGTTTTCTAGCCTTTTTATCAGGCCAATCATCTGTCTCACTATTATCCCCACCATCATCACTTTCACTCTCATCAGAAGTTAAGAATTCCTTCAATTCCAACTCAGCTAGCTATTAAAGAGAGGGAATTGGAAGAGAACGAAGGGTCCAATTCAGTATGAAGCAAATTGCAAAAATAAATAAATAAAGTCAAAGTATATATAACAATGTACAAGAATATCCATATTTCTCAGAAACAAAACAAAGCGACATGTGTAAATGATAAATAGGTACAGTAAATTAGGAAGGATATAAAGACATTTTTTGTGAGCATATATGTATGTGCACAACACAGATATTTACAGGCATACATCACTGGATTGTGCATGAGAGATCTTTAAATAACTGTATAAATAAGAACAAAATCTAGAAATGACCATAAAATATGGGAACGCTAAAAAGTCCCAGTATTAGCACTATGCAAGAATTTTCCAAAAGAGAAAAATTTATCCAATAACATATATAGAAGGTTGCCACAAAGCAGCTGACCTGCTCATCAGTGAATTTCCGTTTCAAGGTCTTTGCACGAAGAGGCTCATCCTCATCCCAAGAAAGATTAACCTTGCTGTGCTGAAGTGCTCGAGAATAAAAATCTTTACACTCATAGTTTGCAGGTGCCTAAACAGAGAATGGAGTCAAAACTTAAATAGGCCACCTCAATCAATTTCTAATTGCTTTTTAAGTCTCTGGCATACTAATGAAGGACAATTATGATCAAATGTTAAATACCTCGGTAGCAACATCCCGAGGTGGGTGCTTGAATTCCATGTTGTCCGGAATAAACCTTAAATCAAGAGCATTGGATGACTGTATAAACTCAAGACCATCACATTCTTTGTAAATGTAATCTGCTGTGGTACTTGAGTCACATTCCACCACAGCATAATAGTACCTGGAGGGAAAAAAATCAAGATATAGAACGATAAGAAGAAAAAAGAGATAGACAAGTAAATCACATGGTAAACATCTGAAAACCTTACTTCTGTTTTGTTAGTTGTACAGTGTGGATATGTGTCTATCAGCAGAACAGTTTATTCAAACTCACATTGCATAAGAAAAGGCATTATAATATGAATGACACAAGACATCAGACATGGATCATGATGCACAAGAGTAAAAAACAATGATTGCTCTCCCATTAGTTTTGGGGAGGTTAATCCCCATCAGCACGCATGACACTAAAACATTATAGATCATACCAATACCATGCTATGACATAAGAAAACGATACAACAAAGGCAGGAGGACTATAAACTGATAAAATTACTATTAAGTTCTACTTAATACACTGTGAAAACACATTTCACAGCTTTATCTACATGCCAGTTGAGTCAAGTCAATATCACATCACAAGTGATTTTGATAGTTATTTACCGCATCCTGCTCTTCTCATACTCACGCAGCTTCTCATTGTCAATATCATCATTACCGCTATCTTCCTCATTTCTTCCATTTTCATCATCAAATAGACCAACAGGCCCATGAACTTCCTCCTCTTTCATGCGTTGAAGGCCAAACTCAGATGGATAGACAGCTACCGATTCGATCAATCCATTAGGTGGGACAAATGAGCTTAACAATACATACAAATCAACAGCCTAATTCAAAAAAAAAAAAAAAAAAAACATAAGTAACATTTAACCAAAGAAAATGTCCTTCCAACTTACATAAATATTCCTCCTATTAAGAATTTATTGCAGCAACATTTTACGTACCTTAACATACCTCCAGTCCATGTTAACAACTGCAAGCCTATGTGTTTCTTTCTCAATCTCTGGTACGTCTTCCTGTCAAGAAAATAATAATAATCCAAAGGACAAATATTCCACGTTAAAAATGGCATCACACATATCACAGATGAGAAAATTCCAATTAAAACGCAATAGAGTACCTGCATATCAGGTGCTTCTTCCTCAGAAACTTCCTCGTCTGCATCTTCATCTGTATCTGTATCTGTATCTGTATCAGTACCTCTGGCAGACTCTGATTCACTGGTCTCTTCTGAAGTATCTCCATTGTCACTCTCTGGTTTTACATAATTGGCTTTCACCAATCCCTTTTCTTCCTCTTCTTCTTCCTCATCACTACTCTGCTCTACTTGTTTTTCATCGATTTTGTAGTAATGGCGGAGAGCAGAAAGTTGAGAGGTAGGGTTATTCTTGGGCTTGCCTCTCTTGTCGACAGGGGCAGAAGAGGGCAAAAAGCTTTTGTGAGAGAACATGGGGTCAAACCGAGAGTCAATGGCAACCTTGGTTTCGCGTTTTGGAGGCTCGCGAAACCGAGGATCCGTGTGAACCCTTGCATATCGAGGATCGCTGATAACCTTGTCATCATTGGGAGCTGATTGATCTGAATACAAATTATCATTACCCTTATCCTTCTTCTTCTTCTTCTTACTCTTGTCCTTGTTGTGGTTCTTGGCGTTTGTGTTTTTGGATCCCATTACTCTGTCAATGGAACTAAGTTAAGGGAGGGATCTGAAAACGGAGATAGAGTGAAGGAAAACGAACAGGAGGTGAGGCGTGATGGAGAGGACAGGGGAGGTGAACCAAAGCGCTAGCTGAAGGAGATGGAGCTAGGGTTCTTGTTAGATTATCATAAATCAATTTTTTTTTAATTTTAAATTGTTATTATTATATATCCTAGGTTTATATAATAATAATAATAATAATAATAATAATAATATAAAATATTTAAATATACTTTTAGCATGTAAATATAATTAAATTTGATTTAATATTTAAAAATATTAATTTTAATATTCATAAATTTAAAAATTTGTAAAAAAATTATATTTATACTTAGCATACATCTAATTAATTTATATTAATTAGATAAATTACATTCATATTTATTTAGATTTATTGAAAATATATATATAATATCTTTTATTTTAGTAGATCTAAAAAAAATATGTTTAATTATTTTGTCTTTTTATACTGTGTATTTTTATAAAAAAAATTATTTGTTAACTTAATAAGTTTTTATGACACATTTTTTTTAAAATTATCCTTCCTTTTAAAGTGTGTTGATTTTTTATTGTTAATTATCTAATATATAACATAAATAGTTATAAAAAACAAAAAAAAAACATCTATACAATTATAAGGGTGTCTTTTTCATAAACTAATCAACAAAGAATTTTTTTTCGGTTGAAATCATTTAAAATGGGTTTCTTTTTTTGCAATCATCATCAATAAAGGGTTTCTTTTTCACAATCCATCAATAAAGAAACCCATATCGAGCATCTTAAACATTACCACAACATTGTTTCCTCCCACATTGTATGCAACAAACGCAAGAGCCCTTTTTTGTCCATGTTATTGCACACCACATCCCTCTCACTCATGTCGTTCTATCCAAACAAATTTGAACCAAGTACATATCCAACTTCAACTTCAACTTCAACTTCAACTTTAACTTTAACGGGGCTCCAACTAGGATTTTCGCAACCTTAATTTCAAGGAGTATTTTGATGATTTAAATAATTAAGAGTAATATAGTCTTTAAACAATCAACTATGTGGGATTACTACGCGGTAAAGGGTAAAAATGATAACAATAATAAAAGAAGGAAGAAATATCATGTATTTTTTCAAAAAATTTTAGAAGATGTAAATATAATTTATTTTATTAATTTTATATTAAATTTTTATATAACATGACATATCTTGTGTTTCGCAAGTTATTAAAATATGATATGGTAGAAATGTTTAAATATCAAATTAATTTGTTCTAAATTTTATAATTATTAAAATAATTGAAAATTAAAAATTAATATTTTAAATAAAATAATTTTCTTTTGGTTCAGTTTATTATTATTATTTTTATTTATTATGAACATTCCTTTTTTTATTATGAAATGTAAACTTTTTATTTTTTCATCAACCAAAATGAACAATTAAAATCAATAGAATATAAAGGATATTCTAACTTATATACATGAAGAAATTTAAAATATATATATATTGAAAATAGATTTTTGAATTCAATCTAAAAAGGAAAAAAATTACTATATATCTAACTCATACTCAAGATAATGTGTATCATATTTATGATAAATTGAAAGTAAATAATTTATTTTTTAAATAAATATTATTTTCATGATTCTAAAAAAAAATAAGATAATGAAGAATTAAATAATTTTTTAAATATTTTGAATTTTTCTTTCACTTATCATCTCAAGATGTTGGGTAAAATTATTTACACAACTGTGAGGAAGAATCATTTCAAAACCAAGTCAACTATGACAAACTTTCCATATAACATAAGAAAAGTTATTATGAAAGAAAAGATGTGTAATAATTTCATCAAATTTTTTACAAAAAATACAATAACATGCATGATTCTTAGGCAATACATTTCTACTCTTCAAATTCATTAGAGTAGGGATTCTCTCCAAAATCATCTTCCATCCAAAGACGTTTACCTTCAATGAGATAGTTTTTGTCCCAAATAGTTTATAGAAATATGCATTATTGGACAGTAAATATTGCTTTTATTGCATCATCTTGTAGACTAATCGAACTGAGTAAATTTCTAAATTCTCTTTATTCCAATACCATATATTACACATCCTTTTTGGAGTAAAATATTATTTAATTTTTGCATAAACATATCAACAATTGCTCATTCATTTCCAAAAAAGGTCTTCTCCATGTTAGCTAACATTCCTAACCTCCATCTTTTCACCTATCCATACCTTTTATTATCTTCAACTTATCTTCCTACATGTTATATAGCCTAGGAAAATTTCACATAGCCTCTCTTTATCACTTCACATGTCTTCCCACAATAAAGTATTCCCCCTATCCTTAATTTGTTTACCTATGCCTTATTGAGACCATATTCCTCATATCCCTTCTCAAACACATCAACCTGAGTCCCTTCATCATAGGAAACCTAATCTAACTTCTTCATTTTCTAAGTCAATCCTTCATCCATATTTTGACATAAGCACCTTACACTAAAAGCTATCTTTCTCACATTATATCCTCCATCTCCATTTTTCCAAAAGGGCCACATTAAATTTCACAATATTTTTTTTTATCTCAAGACCCCCTTTTCATTTGTTCTACATACTTTTTTCCCTTTCCACCCATGCAATTTTCCTTTTCTCCTTCATACCTCCCCATAGGAAATTTTTTTGTAAGAAAATGATACAATAAACTATTATATTTGGTATTTTATATAAAGACAATAAATGTAAGGATATAGAGGATAATACCAAGTTTATGAGAATGATGCATCTACTAAGAGAGAAATATCTTTCTTCCATCCAGATAACTTAGTAGTGATTTTATAATAACAGGTTTCCAAGTATATGCGTGTTTATGATTTGCACCTACCAATATGCCAAGATATATGAAAGGAATGGACATTGTTTTGCAGCAAAGGATATTTGCAAATCTAATAATAGTATGGGGAAAAGGTAATCCCTGCCAACTTACTCTGGACAAAGTTAATCTTCAAACGTGAAGCCATATCAAAGCATCTAAGTATACTTTTTAGGGTCATAACATTCTGTAGTGGCATCTCATTAAAGAAAATTGTATCATCAATAAATTATAAATGTATGATTTTAGTGTGCTATGTAACAATTTTGTAGCCAAAGAAGAATTTTCCTACTTTTCTCTCCTTGTTAAGGCACTCAGCCCCATTCACCATTAATAGGAAAAAATGGGTGTTAAAGGATCCCCATATCTCAATCCCTTAGAGGTTGCAAATTCCTCCATAAGACCACCATTGACTAGGATTAAAATAGTCGATGAGTTAAGATAACCTTTGATCCATTTTAGCCATGTTTCACAAATGCCCAATCTCCTCGTCATATAATGCGAGAAAGCCCAACTTATAGAGTCATGGAATTTTTCAAGAACCAATTTGAAAATTAGACATGACTTCTTTATTTTCTTAGCATCATCAATAATCTCATTTATTATTAGTACTCTATCAAGATGTTCCTTCCACCTAAAAAAATATATTGATTTTCATAGATAACAGTGGATAACATCTTTTTTAATCTTATAAAAAAAATCTTGGCTACAATTTTATACAAACAACCAATCAAAGAAATTGCCTATAATGCCCTATCCCCTACAAGTTCTCACCTTGTGGAATCAAAGTAAGAAAAGTTAAGTTACAATCCCTTAGAAACTTACCATGTGTATCGAACTCCTTCATCATTCAACATATGTCCTCCATCATGTCATGTCAAAATGCACTAATGAACTTGATGTTAAACCCATATGACCTCAAACACTTATTGCCATCATATTTTCAAATTTTTTCCTTAATTTTATATTAGATAAAATGTTGTGAGAGAATTAAATTATCTTTCTCTTATGTTGGGAAAGGATACCACATCCAAGGTTGGTCGTTGTTCTAATCTTCCTTGAACTTTTGCTCAAAGAATTCTCTAACCCTATCCTTTACTAATTCAACTTTATCCATCCGGTCACCATTCATCTGGATCCATGAATGGTGTGTATAGTTTCTCTTACTATTAATAATGGAGTGAAAGAAAAGAAATGTTAGAGTTGCCTTCTTGTATCCACTTGGTCCTAAAATTTTGCTGAAGTAATGGTTCATGCATCCGGTTTCTTCGAAGTTTTGCTAATGTCTCATTCTTTCTTAAAACCTCTTTTTTATTTAGGTCTTGTTTTTTTCCAACTGATCTAGACCATTAACTTGTTAGATTGCCTTTGTAATTTTATTTGTGATATCACCAAAATGTTTCTTATTCCATTTTTTAAACTTCTTTTTCACAAATGTCAAATTTTCCTTCAACACAACCTAACTTTAAACATCATATTCCTTCTAGAAACTTTCACAAATTGTACAAACTCAAATCTTGAAACCCAAAATTCTAGCAACAGAAAGGTTTTAGTTCCCAGTCTATTGTGCCATATTTTAGTAGAACAGGACAATGGATGGAAACTAATTTATCCAATACCAATTGGGAGCATGTGGGCTAATATGACTGCCAACTTGATGAAATAAAAAAAAAAACTATCCAACCTACTTTTTTCCCTTGAATTTGTCTAATATCACATAAACTTCTTGCCAAATAATGGTGTATCAAGCAACTCTATATCATTTATAAACTCATTAAATTCAGCAAAGTCTGTGGGTCTAGAGTGTGTCTTTCTTGCATCTCCTCTTCGTTAATCCATTTTTCTAACTGCATTGAAATCCCTAATTAGGCACCAAAGATCTCCATTGTTATAATATTTGTATAGTAGTATTTATTCCCAAAGTCTCCTCTTTTATTGAATATCCTAGGATGAGTAATGTTGGAAAAGAAGTGACACACAAAGAAAGGAGGTTGAATATGGTGTCGTAGAAAAACTTTAGGTTTTTCTGCAAACAAGAAAGTTATAAGATACTAGGTCTCTTTAAGACACTTAAACTCATCAAGTGAAGGATAGAGATAATCGCACCAGAGGCTTATATTGGTTCATCATTTTCAACCCAATGGTTATGTCCAGTTCTTGTTATCACTCAACAAGTATTTCCACTATGTTGAAGAATAATACAATCACCAAGTGTCACTAGATATTTTTACACATAATATTATTAAAGTATTTTACACAAGCCTTTCCTGACTTAATCCAGAATTTTCAGAGACTATTCCAAACACTTTTATGTGTAACCAAACATTTTTTTAAGGTTACAACAGAGAAATGGATACACAAGATTGTGCTCAGGTTATGAGTATTTAGACTTTTCAGAATGATACTTAGTTAATGCTTGTTTTCATTTTCTCATAAGCTTCGATCATTGTATAGAATGGAACAAAGTGGTCGTTGAGAGACGAACAAGATTTACAACGTCTTTTGTATGAGAATTAAATGCATGACCTTGGATTAGGAAAAAATATACTACGCCTTTTCATCTGAACTACTTTGTGCGTTAGAGTTCCATTTTAACATCTTTTTACTTTTTTGCTTAACACCTTTCTTAATATGTCTGGTCCGTTCTTCTTTGAGCTTTAACTTTGATGTATCAGGATCTGATAATTCTTTTTGATGGATCATTATCTAGAAAGGGCTTATCTTTATGCAATGGCAGTTGAGTTTATGTTATGTTATATGCTTCTTTTCTACTAAGACCATAAGACATTTATGATATCTAAAGACGCTTGGACTGTTGTACTTGTCTGAGAATGTAGCATACTATATATACACAAATTTTTTTCATTTATCAAAATATTTATTAAGATATATTTTTACAACTTGGTTCTAATAAGTACTTATTAAATATTATACACTTTGTATTATAAGATTTCCAAACCCCTTTCATACCTAGAAAGTTGTATCCTAAAAAGGAGTCAATGAATGACAAGGATGCATTTATCCATGTGGACAAAATCCTCCTAATAATGCCTTCTATAGGATTAGCCAACTATTCAAAATCATCATTTCCCCCATATTAATATGCAATCTACCTCATTTACAAAGCTTAGTTTGGTTTTTTGAACATAAAATATCCACATGTTAAGCCATCACCAACTTTTCAACTTTCTTCTCTTCTCCTTGCCCCCCAAACCCTTTACCATGTAATTTACAATTTTTATAGAATAACATTCATTCGCCTTCCTTCTTCCATCCATCATATTATCTTGTTTTGTTTTTACCATCAGTTAATTTTTTTTTTCCATTTAACAATTTTACTGATAAGTTCTTGTTCACAACTTATGGCACGTACTCCTAATTCCTTTCCAATTGACCAAATTTTTTCTGCCTCCCTCACAAAATCATATTCCTGTACTTTCCCATTATTATTACTATTATTATACTTTATCCCCTTCATAAAAGATCTTTCAGGTTGCAAGGAATAAGGACAATGGATAAAGTATGTTACCTTTTTTTTTTCTTACCCTTTCATATCACTAATAATTTTTTTGTCATCGTTAGGGTTGAGGCTTTTTATTTTGTGGATGTCTTACTTATCCTAGCATTTGTAAACACTCAATTATGTCTGAGGCCCGGTTTAAGTCAATTAGGGGACAAACCTAAGTTGAAAATCCGAAGAAATTCAAAACAAAGCACGATTAAACAGTGAAAACAAAAAATAATAATAATATAATAATAATAATAATAATAGGAAAAAGAAAAATTAATTAAAAGCCTAAAAAATAATAATGAAATAAAATATTTTAGAAACAGAAAATTACAAGATTTTTAAAAATCTCCAACAAAAATCAGAAAAATAATAAAAGTAGCAATTAAAAAAATTAAAACCAAGATCAAACCAAAAATAGAAAATTCAAAAGGTTAAGAAAATATTTTTAAGTCTGGAAAATAAAATAATATATCTAAAAAAAGAGATAAAACTAATTAATTAAAGAAATTGAAAGAAAATCAGAAGAAAAAAAAAAACCTAAAATCTAAACATTGAAAATTAAAATTCTAGAAAAAATAAAAGAATTCTGAAGATAAAAAATTTAAAATTCCGAAAAAATAAAATAAATATGAAAACAAAAAATTTAAAATTATAGAAAAATAAAAAGATTTTTAAATAAAATCAGAAATAAAGAAAATAAAAACAGAAAATCCAAAAATAAATAAAATCAGAAATAAATAAAAAATAAAAATCAGAAAATTAATTAAAGAAAAAATCAGAAAAAGAAGAAATAAGAAAAAAGAAAAAGAAAACAAAGAAATATGAAAATAAAAACCTGAATAAAAAGAAATTAAAAGGAAAATAAAGAAAATTAAAATTTAATTAAAATGGAATACAAAAATATAAATAAATAAAAAAAGCAAAAGGAGAAAGGGAAAAATAGAAAAGTCAGAAAACAATATAAAAGAGGGCCTTGGGTTTGAAAGTGAGGGTTGAAATTTTTTGGTGAAAACTATCATAAGCTGGGAGGGAGAATTCTCGCAGATTGCTCTTGGATTGAGAGGAAGAAAAATTGGAAGCTCTCGAAGGATCACCGTGAAGAAGAAGCTCTCTGGTTTTTCTTCAAAATTGGGACTACTCTGTCCAAAGGAGGAAGACACTAAGCATTCAAGAAGACAATAGCACATCCCGATTGAGGCACCACTGTTAGCACCGACGATTCAAGCTTAAAACGTCGGTCCGAAGCTTCATTACAGGTTAGTTACGTTCTTGTACTAATGCTCCTAAATCAAGATCGCTCATGAACAATACAATTTAAATCGAAAATTGCAACATTACATGCTCTGTAAGAGATCAAGAATCACTTGAAATTTTGATAGATGATGTAAAGTGAATATTGCATGCAATCGGAGTATTAGATTGGAATTATGCTCAAGATTAATGGGTTTAGATGTTTAAATTCTCGATGAAAATTCAAAGAGAAATTGGTTGTCGATCGAAATGAATCTTTGAATTTTGATCATAGTATAGACCTATCCCCTATTTTGGAAGAAAAGTAGAGTATAAGTGACGTTGTAGATCAGAATTTAAAGATTTGTCTTTGCTAGGATCTTGTGCCTCTGCTGTTCATACTCCTTTACAAAAATAACACATTCAACTGTTAACACCTAAAGCTCAGCCTTGCCTAATCAATATCCTTGTGAATCAAAGGGAAGAGGCAAAGGAAATGCTCTGTACCTCACCCCCAGAAGTTGACGAACAAACTTTGGGGTGTGTAAGCAGGTCCCTGGATCCTGCAGAAGATGTGAACCTAAGGAAAGAATAGATTATCAAGGTAAGTTAAACCTAAACCTCATGATGACCATTCGGGAATCAAACTCTTAGAAAGCAAAATATGCATAGAAGAGAAGAGTTTTAGAACTAACCAACCTAGTCAGCCTCAAAGTGAAGAGAACATGCATCCTTGATATATCCATGATCAGGGCCCTCTGTCTCCTAACTTAGTGTGTCCCCTGGAACTGTGTTTAGAGTGCGATTCACTCATGCTTAAAGGCAATGAAATGGTAGCATTGGAAAGCAAGAGTCAAAAGCTCAAGGGAGCCAGGATGCACAATATCTCCCTCAACTATACAATAGTGCAATCCCTGAGAATCCAGGCATTTGTTAGGAGGTCCACGACATGTCTCCCATCACCCCAAGGTCATGTACGACCCGCTCCATTTCTCCCTAATCTAAATAATCAATAGGCAAGGGCCAGCCTTGAGTGGATGACCATAACCAGGCCACAAGGCAAATATACCTAAGCCAACCTATACTCGAGGCTAGTTTCTGTATGCGCCATAATAGATCGCATGATGCAGGTGCCTAGTCTGCCTCATTCAGAAACCTTCATTTAAGCATAACCAAGCGAATATAAGTCCAAGACGTGGAAACGATCCTGCAGAACTAGGAGGCAGTATATTCTCTTAGGACGTAAGATTACATAACTTTCGAAGAGAATACAATTCACATGCAGCTAAGATACTGGATCTCAATGCCTATTATCAGGCTGTAACACATCTCCCCCTTCCCAGACCAAGATGCAAAAGAATGATTCTGGGGGGGATCGAAGCAAGGCGGATCATGATAGGTGCATGGTTGTAGGTCAAAGTCGGGTTGCCCTATCACCTCTAGCATGGGACCTTAAGGGGGTAGCTCTAAGAGTACCATGGGAGGCTATAATGGAGCCTCTGAGGGTCGTCGAATGTAAACTAAAGCTCGACCCTAATGGACCTTCAAATGATGGCTGGAGCGTGGGAAGTCCCTCCCTTTGATTTGAGCTGTGAGTACGCATACATGCATTTTAGACAAGACACGGAATGTTAAAAGATTGGTTGTGCCGAGAAATCGCGCGCAATAGGAGTTCCCGTGATGTGCTTAAAGGAAACCCTACCTTGGTCCTCATTATCACAGAAGAGTAGTATCAAGGGTAGCTGCTCGTGGCTAGTGTCACAAGAAAAAGGCCTCCAATCATGGGGAGTGATAGTTCAATAACCTGGTCCTCACATATGCATGCTGCTAATCAGGACATGCAGAGAGGGCGAGTTTAAAGTAGACGTGGAACCTTACTCTAACATATACATATAAGACAAAAGGGTCACATGCCAATAAGTTGTGGCAGTCCAACTGGCAGAGGGGAGGGCATGCAAACTCGGTGTGCCCATGGTTCGAACCTTACCTTCAGCATTTTTCTATTTATTCAGCTGGTGTCCTTCCAATACCTAAACTGCCCCTAGAGAATTCCAGAAATACCCAATATGCCCTAAGACCAGGAATGACCATATACCCCTAGGGAAATCCTAGAATCCCTATTCTGCCTCTGCCATAGAAATTACCCTAATACCCCTAAGGAAATCCTAGAACCCCTATTCTGTCCCTACCATAGAAATGACCCTAATGCCCCTAATCATTACCACAAATCCCTATTCTGTCCCCATATTTCAGAAATTCATAAAAATTCCAGAAATTAATAAAATGTCATAAAAATTCAGAAATTAATAAAATTCATAAAAATTTAGAGATTAATAAAAATTCCAAAAATTACTAAAATTTCACGAAAATTCCAAAATTCATAAATAATTCATAAAAGATCCAAAATTCTTCAAATAAATCTATAAAACACAAAATCCCTTAATTGTTGTTTACCCCAAGATTTCTAATAAAAGCCAAATTCATACCTTTAAAATTCTCTTAATCGTCTTTTTAATTTTGCAATATCTTTCTGACTACAAATCAAATCCATAAATTTCATTTCTTTTAATACTACGCACACCTCATAACCTTTTTATGTTTGATTATGTCTTGCCTATTTTATTATTCATCGCCTTTCAAAATAAAAATCTTGTTTTGCAATTCTTAACCTCAAGCGACGAGCTCTAAGCACGAACTGGTAGCTTTTTTTGTTGTTCGTTGTTTAGAGATTCGTATGGGTCCAAGTGCAGCCGTAATTGTCTTGGGCCTTGTGCATATGTGGATTAGGGTTGCCCTTCCCTTTTATAAAATAAAAACCTTGTTCGTTTTATTCTTTCATCGTTTTTCAAAAAATAGAAAACTTGTTTTGCGATTCTTAATCTCACGCGACGAGCTCTAAGCACGAACTGGTAGTTTTTTCTGTTGTTCGTTGTTTAGAGAGTCGTATGGGTCCAAGTGCAGTCGTAGTTGTCTTGGGCCCTGTGCATATGTGGATGAAGATTGCCCTTCTGAAAATATTTTTCGAAATAATCAAGCCCTTTTTTTACTTTCCAAGTAGTTCCGAAGGTTAAGCCTTCGAGCACCTTTCAAACATTCTTTTAAACACTTTTGAAGGTCAAGCCTTCAAAACATAACCAGAACTACGTAAGTCTTGAGTTTCCCATTGCATCGGGGAATACGTAGGAGCAGGATCAAGTCCTGTCAGGCTAAACTCCGTCAAGTCATTTATTTCACATTTATTAAAGGGATCAAACAAATTTCAAATTATCACACACTAAGTTTAAGGGTACCGTTCTTCGGAACGGGCGAGTAGGGTGCCTAACACCTTCCCTACTTGTAACCGACTCCCGAACCTAGCATCTCATCCTCAAGTTAGGATTTTTCCAAATCTTTTCCCTCAAATAAAAATTTGATGGTGACTCCACATCATCTATAAATTCATCTTAATTTTTTAGCGAGCTCGTCGTCTCGTCGGAATTACGGTTGCGACAACATTAAGCCTTTATTGTCTCATTTTCTTGATATTTTTCATGGGTTGCTGGTATTTGCAATTTAGCTTTGGTGAACTTGTTTCCCTATTATCTACAAACATCAATTCCTTACTTACCTCTTTGAAATATTTGTTTGTAGCAAACTTATCACCACTATCTTCACAAGATCTAATTTTGGATGCACGTGAGGTTCCTCCCCCCCAACCACCAAAGTATCTCCTTGCACAAACCCCTTTCTCCTATTAACTTTAATTATGGGTTGTAATTGGTCGGATGTGCTCGATTACAAACAAATGACTTTAGACTCAAAAGAAACCTAAAAATAAGATCAGCATAAGATAAAATCATTTTATTCTACAAATTTTCAAGAATATCAAATAGATAAAAAAAATTAGTACCTTTCAATGGAATATATTCATTGGTAATGAACTGGCCTACAACTTTTTCCTCATATGTTAAATGGATTACTAAATGTACCATTACATTGAAAAAATATGGAGGAAAAAATATTTTCAAATTAACACAATATTTCAGCTATTCGATGCTCCAAATTACTTACATTAAGCACCTTACCACATATTTCTTTGAAAAAATTACAAAGATCAGCTATTACATAAACCACTTTGTCAGGAAAACACCCTTTCATAGTTATAGAAAGAAACTCTTGTATTAAAAGATAACAATCATGACTTTTAAACCAAATATCTTGCATTGCTTCATTTGCACACATCTTGAAATATTAGATAGGTACTCATCTGGAGCTTTTATTTCCTTGAGCACTTCCAAAAATGTTTCTTCTTTAGATGTCATTTGGTAGCAAGCTTTAGGCGAATATTTTTTACCTTTACTTTGATGCATCTTTAGATGTAGTTGACTTCTAATGTTCATGGCTACAAAGGCATAGTGTGCCTTATCATTATCCTTTGACTTTTCTTCTAAATATAACATCATTCCAATAATATTATCACAAACATTTTTTTCAATGTTCATCACATCAAGATTATGACGAAGAACATTAAATTGCCAATAAGGCAAGTTGAACAAAATGCTCTTCTTTTTCCATGGTAATTTACTATGAATTTCATGATCTTCCACTTGTCTCAAAAAAGAAGTTCCATCAAGTATCTCAGGTGGAGACCGAAACTCTTCAATTCCATCAAAATCTCTTTTATTATATCTCCAAGGATGGTTCGATTCTAACCAATGACGATGACACATATAGCACCACTTTCCATTACATTTCAACCACTTAAAGGGATTATCAAACCACAACACGGACAAACATATTTACCACTTGTACTCCAACTAGACAATTTTACATATGCAAGAAAATCATTGATAGTCCAACTTTCTTGTGTCAATCGTAAGTTTTTACTCCAACTTCACATAATTCTTTTAATTCTTCTATATGAGGCTGCATATAGATATCAAGGTTATTAGTTGCAGTTGTTGGACCAGAAATAAGTAATGAGAGAATAAAATAAGGTTGTTTCATACATATCTAAGGAGGAAGATTATAGGGAACCAAGGTAATAGACCAAGTGTTGTGAGAAATTATCATAGTTTTGAAAGGATTAAAGCCATCAGAAGCCAAACCTAGCCGACATTACAAGGATCACATAAAAAATCAAGATGTCAACTATCAAAATTCGTCCAAGCAAGAGAATTAGCACGATGTCTTATGATTCCATCCTTAGCTTGACCATTTTCATGCCATGTCATAGAAGAAGGTGTTCTTGAAGACAAAAATAGTCTTTGTAGTCTAGGTTTAAAAGGAAACCAACGAAGGATATTTGCAAGTATCTTTTTTCTACCTTCAATATCATCTAAATTCACCTTCCATCTTGAGCTGTTACATTTTGGACAAACTTTAGTGTTAGCCAAATCCTTCCAAAATAATGTGCAACATCTTAGACAAGCATGAATTTTTTCATATCCTAAATCTAAACTTGAAATAATCCCCTTGGCATTATAAAATGATTTGGGCAAGGTATTTTCTGCAGGTAATGTATCTCACAACGATTCTAACAACATTGAAAAACTTTTGTCAATCCACCTATTTAAACACTTTAAGTGGTACAAATGTAAGATGAAGGATATTTATGTAAACTTTTTACAACCAGGATAAAGATCTTGTTCTACCTCCTTTAATAATTGATAGAACTTATCTAAATTATTTTTTTTTTCATATTATTGAACATTATGACCATTTAGGAATGCTTCAAAATTATTTGGAGCACTCGTATCTTTAGGTGTATATGTATCATCACTTTCATTAGTTATATTCATCCCAAAAGCATCATGGATTAATGCAGCTATGTAATGATCAAACTCCTCT
This sequence comes from Canavalia ensiformis, assembly GCA_026541065.1. Taxonomy (NCBI): domain Eukaryota; kingdom Viridiplantae; phylum Streptophyta; class Magnoliopsida; order Fabales; family Fabaceae; genus Canavalia; species Canavalia ensiformis. The sequence continues at coordinate 437,190 of JAMKYM010000217.1, forward strand.
TATTCATGACATGTGCTCATAGAACTAGAAGAACTAACTTGTTCACCATGAAAGATCCAATTAGTATAACCTCTTTAGAAATCTGTAGTTGATTATATGCTCATAAATATATACTCGAGAGCCCCACTTGTAATTGACACATTTAGTACAAGAGCATAAAATTTTTCCATCCTTAGATAATTTTGCAAATGCTAAGTCAAGAAAATTTAGAACCCTTCTAATATATCTTTCCTTATTTTGAGAGGTCTAAAATATCCAACTTTTATCCATTAGATGAAATAATTGAAAAAAAAATAAAAAACTTGATTTTGATATAATCATTCATATAAAAAAATAAAGCAAATAGTATGTAGTATTCAATGACATCACTATGCTGAATAAAAGTTATATAGAATATATATTTTATAAAAATTTACAAAAATTTAAGTAAACAATGATAATAAATTAATTTACCTTTTTAATATAGTTTACCTGGGAGCTTTTGAACACTAAAACCTTTAAATATATAAAACTCTGAGTGTTGAATAAAGCAATAGAATTTTAATCAATTGAAATAAATATCAAATTATCAATATTTAAGATAGTAAAAAACTAATGATATATATATATATATATACATATATATATATATATATATATATATACATATATATATATAATCCTAAAAGACCAACAATTTGAGTATAAATTTTCTTATTAACAATCTAATTATTTTTAACATAGTCATTCTTTGAAAATATTTTACATTCTAACTAGATAATATATATAAAAGAAGCGGTTATATGAAAAGTATTATATTCTAATCTTCCATATGTTTCTTTTATAATTTCTTGTAAGTAGTATTTAAGTACTATTAGCTCCAATCAGTAAACGGGATAAACAATAATTTCTTCTATGAAAAACCAAATAGATATAAGAAAAATGATAAAAATAAACTTTCAAAAACCTATTTTAACAAAAACTCGTATCATATATATTGATGTAATATATATATATATATATATATATATACCTTTTGATACTCTCTCGTGTTGTTGTCCTTGATAATGTGTCAAGCTATTCAAAGAAGTGATAAGTCTGTGTTAACAATGCAAAAATACATTGAGCAAAAAATATTTTATTAGTTAATCAATTATATATTTTTAAAATAAAAATATTTTTTGAAATTTTAATTTTAAAATACAAAAAATACTTTTTAAAATTAAAATTATGAAATTAAAAAATATATTTTCAAATTAAAAATTCTGAAAGTTCATTTTTACATATTTATGAAGGGATAAAATTAAATATAATTTTTTTAAAAAAAAGACAAAGGGAGTGTTAATAGAAAAAAAAAAGTAAAAAAGTACTATCAAAATGTAAACACATATGGTGTCAGAAGAATTTTATGTGGGGCTGCAAGATCCAATAATTTTATGTAGGGCTAATACTCCCCTCATGTATAAAAGTCTAATGTCTCAATGTTTCATCACCTATGCTCAGTTTACAATATACTTTCATATTTTAAGAATTGTAGAGTTTAAATAGAAAATAAATACCTTTAAGATGTCATCTTTTATGTGCATAACCAATACACCTTTGGTTTAACCTAATACTAATCCCAACAGGTACCTTTAAAATATATTAACAAGGCCATTATTAGAAACCCCTCTATACTAATTTTTTCATTATTTAACCAAGTTATGCTTACGTCTAACACATAGCATAGATGTACTTATTTCATATTATATACTTTTTAATTAGTAGTTCCAAGTTCGACAAAGCCAAGAGAGTTGGTGAGTTATGGGCAGAACATGTAACACTTTTATGGAATTTCCTACTGTTGGAATTTTACTTCTAAAAGTCTTAACATGCCATTGAGCAAGTAACAATTATATTGTTCATCTAAAAGAAAAGTTTCAAGAATTTTAATCTAAAACCATAAATTTTTTTTGGAAGGATCCAAAATCTCTTTGATAAAAAAAAATTCAGAAGAAAAAATTCTATAATATTATTGATATTACTCTATAATTAGAATTAGCATTTTATCTTGATATATGTTACTTTCATCTTGGTAATTAAAAATGGCAGAAACTATTGAAATGAAATGATTTTAATTGAAAATAATAACATAAAAGCACTTATGTTCTAACATTTAAGTTTTGTCTAGTGTTAAATTGATTTGGCAGCTAAGATAATTATTTGATACTGTTAATGAATTTTCATTTTAGAACTTTTTTCTCCAAAGAGGTGAAAAAAAGTTGTTCTTTTTTTATAATGTAATAGATGTGCAAATTGGAAATCAAGTTCTTATTTTTTTGAATAAATTGATGGACAAGAAACAACTTTCTCAAGTTCTTATTCCTGTGTCCATTGATTGCAATGTCCTTTCTTCATGTGTATCCTTTAAGACATTAATGATATTCTCACTATTGTTCTTATGGGCCCACAGAGATGGTGTAGTATAAATTTCACACACATTGTGTAGTAATTTTACTTAAAGGAAAAAGGAAAATTCATATTAGTGTACGGCTCAAAATTACTAGGGATTAATTGGACGAGTGATGTCACCGCTTGTAATAGATTAAAGAACAATGTCCCTTATGTATGCTTTCTTAGTCAGTTCAAATAAATTTATTTGTTGATACATATTTTTTTTAGATTTTTATTAGGCTACCAAAGACAAAGTATTAGTTTCTTCAATGAATTGTTTGAGAATCTATTCTATTAATTCTAGCTCAAGAGTTTGTAGTTACATGGAATAACTTCCAGGAGCATTATGATTTTCTAAATTTTACCAATAACTAGAGCAAGGACATATCTCAGTTAGGGAGGATGTAAACTGCTTTAGGCAATCACTTTGAATAACCACATATTCAAAGACGCGAGAAAGATAACTCCTTGCCATTAATTTATCAACAATGTTCTCTTCGCAAGTAACTCTACTGCTACTACTAGTTTCACAGTTGATGCAAAGGAAGCTTCATTTATTCATCATAACCTCAACATTTCTGGTGGCTCACTAACATAGGAAGCTTTGTTTAGCAAGTTGATAGGTAGAAACGAAGGTCAACAACCATTACTTTCAAAGTCAAGAGAGCGTCATCAACAACTAATTAATGATAACATACTACCAAAGGTAACATTTATGTTCCTTACTAGCATTGAATTACGTGTTTCCAACCATAGAAAGTTAAAGAAAAACTATTGATTCATTCTCATGATAAGTCAAGGTCAAAAGTTCTTATTAAAGCATTCTTATATTTTAGTATTTGAACTAGCTCTACAAGCAAAGTTCTTTCAACTTAAAGCCTGAATAATGATTAGCTATAGAGAAATTTAATATTTTTAATTAACAAAATGAAAAAAATAAGGACTAAACTATAAAATACTTGACCATGAAGACTTGAAATCATGTTAGGGAGTATCTTTTCCTAATATTAGGTAAAGGCATATCTCTAAATATAAAAGATCAAGCTAAAAAATGAATTTGAATTAATAAGGTATCGGTGAAGGATCATTATTGAGTAAACACATAAACTTAACAGATGATTCATTACCTACGTGTAAAAGTTGCAAAATGGTAGTTATAATTGTGAAGGAATTGTAGAATTTTGGAACTTGGATCTGAATAAAATAGTTGAAATAAAATTATTCTAAATACTTCAAATAAAAAACAATTTATAAATTGAAAAAGAACATGTTCATTATTTAGTAGTGTAAGTAAAAACAAAGTTGGAACTTATCAATAAGCAGTTACTAGTAGGAAAGCAAAACAATCAAAATGACACCATTGAAATTTGACGTACCAGAAGAAGAAAAGTGTGACAAGAGTAAAGGAGGCAAGGAAGTGTATGATGCATGTGAGGATATAACTCTACTATAATCAAATCCAATCATGGATAACAAAATATAATTAGGAACACACAATTTCTCATTGAATATTTCACAAAACACTTAGGTTTTAAAAGAAAATTGATAAACTAAATCAATACCAGTGAAACATCATAAAGAGAGAAGCACGATAGATAAAATCAATGAAAATCATAAAAATGAAACCGCAAAGAGCTCAACATTGTAAGCACAATGAAAAATGAAAATGACCCTATCACGCGGGAGGAATTGTATTTCAAGAGAAAAATATTTAAAGTAATTTAAAAGTATGCTTATAAAAAAGGCACAACATGGACTTCATTTTATTTTGAAAAAGTAGCTAGTTGACAAGTAGTAATGCTTTGTCATAATTTTTTAGGAATTCCTTTTTTTAATTTTATATGAAATTATTTTAATAAAAAATTTAAAAGATATTAATTTTTAAAATATTTTTTATAAAATTAATATTACTTGTTTTATAAAATATAATTTTAAGAATTTTCATAATTTTATTTCTATAATATAATTTATTACAAAAATATTTTTTAAATTTTAATTGTAAAAAAATATTTTTTTTTTTAATTTTAATACAATTTTTACTTATCATTTATACATAAAATAGTTATTGACAAAATTAATAAGTTGTACATGTTTAATACTTATACCTACAATTTGTTGTGTTTGTAAGTATATATGATGTTTATGCCTACAATTTAACAAATACTACAAAATTAAATAGTATTAAAATTTAACATCTCATATGTACATGATAGATATATCTATAAATTATCTAATATTCTTAGATATAGTTATAGACCTATACCTACATTTTAATAATTGTTACTAAAATAATTATGATAAAACTTAACATTCATGGACATAAGATAGTTATATCTACAATTTTCTTTACACCTACCGTAAGTATGAATATCTATACCTATAATATAACATTTATCACTAAAATAATTAATGGAAACATTTGATACTTGTCAGGATATTTATACCGACAATTTAGCATCTATCATTAAAGATGATTGTAGGTATATGGTAAGTTTCTTGTAGTGAATGGATACAATAACTTGAGAAAGATGAGGGAGGTAGCCCTCTTGAACTCTAAACATAGAGGGATGATTAGTTCATTATTATATTTGATTGCTAGTAGGCCTAATAGTATCTTCAATGTATGTTATGTGCTAGCTATCAAGCAAATCTTAAACCATCACACCTTATTGTCATTACATTCCTTGTTTTCCCAAACCCAAAGCTAGATTTACATGTCTATTCTTTTACCTATGTCACTTGGCAATTTTTTTTCTATTTAACTCTTTTTGATCATATCAAAAGAAGGAGAATAGGTATATCATTTTCAAGGGGAGTTCAAGGTGAATAAAGGAAAATCTTTTCAAGAACCTATCAAAGAAAAATGTTCTTCCCCAGTCATATATGTCACAACCCTCTATATTATCTATATTCCTGCCTTATCATAATTATTTATAATATTCCATAATTATATCCAGGTCCAATTTACTTATTAAATAAAGCAGTTAATCATATCGGTGTATAAACATATACTTTTCTCATAACTCATATAAGTTTTTACATACTACTAGAATATAAATAAACTAGAGAATTGTAACAATATGACATAGTAAGGTACTAAAATAAGGAAATATACAAGAAATCACATAGGAACTACACTATACTATCCATTGGTGTTCCAAACTCGCCCTCAGTAGCGAGAGATCACTTTTCATCCTATCGATAACAGGAAAAGTCTAAGGCCTCAAAGGGGTCTTCCTTTATATCGTCCTCATCCTCGCCATCTGTCTCTCCATTCATATCTACTACTCCGTTGCCATATATATTTCCTGAAGGCCTAAGGTGAGTACGGGAGGAATCCGGCTGGCTATGGTGAGGAGCAATACACGGAAGCTGTCGTAGGGTTGACTTCCTTGCCGTTTTCCATAAACGGGGTGTCCCTCTGATGGTAGGAATGGGAAATACCGTGCGAACTCCTGGAATACCCACCGCTGTAGAAGGTGGTCCTTGATAGGGAGGAGTATCCCCTAACAACGCAGATGAAGGTGGTGGAATCATACGCCGACGGTATATCTACCATGGAATTGGTACAGTAACGTTGGCTGGCATAATCATCGAAACTCGTGGTGGAGTATGTAGCGGAGAAGATGCATCTATCATCCAAATAGTCGCTCTACCCCGGAATGTACTCCTATAGTGACCTCCAATGTTGGGTGGGTGTCGAACCCATTCCCCATTCTCCTCATTGACTTCAATCTCTATATCGAGATGAGGCCGATCCATCGCATAATCTCACTAGTGTGACGTGATATCATACATAAAAATAGTGGGATAGGGGAGTGAGACGTTCCACAAAAGTAGAAGTGGTCAAGGAACAGTGTAATATACATACATCAAATACATGAGCAATAATGTTATGCATATAGGTAATCTAGTATCTATTGCCTTACTCTAAGGTTCTACAATCCTACGATGACGGGCTGAAGAATGAGCAAAGATCGTTACGTCATATGTCATAATAATCCCTACTAATCTAGAGTTGGTCATCTCTACCAGATGCACATGCATGTGGGCCCAAACTTCTTCAGAGTTTTATCAAAATAATAGGGGTACCAGGATCCAATTTCTACCACAATGTGCCTTTAGCAACACTAAAATCATTATCATCTGCATTTCACAACATTCCAAAATTGCTCGACCGGTAATGATAATCATTAGGGTCGTGTCGAGGCGGCTAAGTCCGACCAGAGCAGTCCCGGCTACAAGGAGCAACCACAGGCCATTAGGAGGCTCAAACTCAGCTCACATACCCCTAAGCTCAAAAGTTCCTACTATCATGAACTTTAGTCTACTTCCATATGAACCGACCCTTAGATTTCTCAGCTCCCTTTTACAGAAGGGCTCACAGATTATCTCCCATTCTAATTCACAAAACAATATTATGCAAATGATGCATGCAACTAATTGTTCTAATTCCTAACTCTACTTCACTTGAAGGCACCGCCTTCTTCTCAATGGACAAGGCCTCACAGTCCTCAATCAATTATTTAGTTTGTTCAACACTATACATATATATTTTTCTACGTTTAGTTATATTTTCTACCCGTCTAAACGAGGTTTCCAACCTCTAGTAAATATCCCTTAAAACTTAAGTCCACAATTTTATGTAAATTAACCCTTAATATAATCTTCTCCAATAGTTGGTATTTTCTTTATGTATACTAAGGATTAAATATAAAGGTATATATATATATATATATATATATATATATATATATATATATATATATATATATATATATATATATATATATACATGAAGTCGGTTAATTGTTAGTTATATTTTTTGTATAACGTATGAATATATTAGAGGGAAAAATAATACCTATCTTAGGGTATTTAGATTTTTAAATATTTTTATAAATGCTAGGTGAGTTTTTTTTCTCCAAATTTATTAATTGGATACCTCATCTATATTTATTAGGTTGAAATATATCTGTATAACATAAATCTATTACTAGGGTCCTATTTTAAAACCTTTTTCTATAGCTCACGTATAAATATTATAATTCCTATAATTTATATTAATTTATATCAGGGTATATAATTTTATATTTCCTACAAAATTTACTAATGTAATTCATAAATAAATACGTATATATTTTTGGGTACCTAAAATTATTATATCACACCTCCTCACCTAAATTTATTTACTAAATAATCCGATCACCAATTTACAATCATATATATTTCGAATTTAAATATAATTACAAATAAATTTAAACTACCACATGATTGATAAAATATTATTCCACCACAAAGGGATCCCGTGAGTTACTCCTATAACAATTAAATTTTGCCTAAAAATTAAATTTAAATATAATTAAATTAACTCCTAAATTTATTATACAATTAATAATTTTCATTTTAGAGTAAGGAACTTTAGAACTACTCCTATACTCTACTTGAATCTCCTCCTTTTACCTGTAATTTGAAGACCGGTGTAATTTTCTTTAATTTCTCTGACGAACTCGACGATGGCTTTGTTCGTGAATGCACGTACCTTCAATATTTTTCTACTTCATGTTGCGATCTTCGTGTGCCCCTTTTTAATCTACAATATTACAATTTGCTTCCTTTTTGAACCACCCCTTCCCCTTATAATTTTTCCAATTGCCTTTTGAACCTTCCCTTCCTTTATATATATATATATATATATATATATATATATATATATATATATATATATATATATAATGTGATATGTGCCGGCAGCGGTGAGGTGCTGCTTGCCGCTTACTTCAATTTTTTTAAAAATGTTATAATATAAGTTGAAATGAAGCATTCAGAGAGGGGAAGATATGCATTAAAGCAAGGTTCTTAGCTATGAATAATTTTTCTTTGAAGTGGTGTTTGTCATCATAAAAAAGCAGAGGTTGTAAGAAAAGACCTTTCATATTGGCTAGCAGACGAATTTTGATGAAGACATCCACCAAGTAATAGTATGATTAAGTTTTATATTTATATGCATGCATCGATAACTCTCATATTTTGATTAAATTCTCTAAAATGGTTTTTGAAAGAAAAAATTAACAAAATTCTAAAATAAAATGTTTAAAGGTTAAAATCATATTTTAGAAAGATTACACAAAGTTTGAATGTTTTGAACTATGAAAACTTTACTTTTCTAATATGAATATGAAGTTAACCATATGAATTTTGAGCTAACCAAAGTTTTCAACTAATTTAACCATATCGTTGAGTTAATCATCTATTACATATAGTTAATCATTTGTTGAACTAAGTTAACCAACCATGTAATCTATTACAACATCCAATAATTGGTTACCAAAGATTATTTTAGCCACGAAAAAAGTTGCAAAATACTAGTCTAACTGATTATCAATTAGTTTAATCGATTCTTAATTGACTCTAGAAGTTAAGTAATTAATTAAAAGTGGAATTAATCAATTTTCAAAGTATTTTGGAGGTATAATAATTGATTTTGGAAGTAAAATAATCAATTAAAATGGAATTAATCAAATTATAAGAGTTGCAGAATGTTTTTGTAATCTATTATCAATTATAGAAATCGATTACCAAGTTTATGTTTTGAAAGTTTCGAAATGTTTCTAAGTTATAACGGTTTAAAACCAACTCATGTGAAACTATCATATAAGTTTACATATAAATACTTGTTTATAATCTATTTTATAAAAGAAGGAAAAAAAACAAAAGAGAATAATGAGAAAAAAAATCTTTAAAATTTACTTTGTGAAAGTTTTATCATTGTTTAAAATTTCTATTATATTGATCTTACTTTTATTTAATTTTTTAATTTAATAATCTAAAATAATCTTAAAAGATTTTATTTTTAAATAAATTATAAAAAATATATAAAATAAAAAAATTACTACCATCTTAATTATCATTTCTGTAATTATCATCATAGTAATAATAATATTTTTTTAATTTTTAAATATTTATTATTTTATTAAATTTTTTAATTAATAGTTTTTATTTATCTATTTTAATAGATTAATAAAATAGAATAAATTAATTTAATTTTAGAATAACTTTTTAAATTTAAAAACTATAATTTAAAGTTAACTTTAGTTAATATTTAAAAATTTTAAAATAGAAAAACTAAAACCCACACGACCACGATTTATCAAGTCATTTTTTACCCCACATTGCAATGGTGGTGGCCAGGAGAGCAACAGGTGGCTCAAGTATAGAGCGCCAGTACACGTTCCTCTATACACCTTAGGACATGCTATCAATCTCTTCTCATAAAGCCATCTCTTTATCTCTTTTAATTTTAATTTAATTTACAAATTAATTACTACTACTATGTTGTTGTCGTCTCCTTTTCTCTGGAAGCCACTCCAATCTTGTTCTTCACTCTTTACTCAACTACAAAACTACCTCCACACTCCACCTTCTCCCACCATTCTATGGCGTTCCTTCATTATTTGGTTGCAGTTCCCGTTGAACCCTTTCTCAAGTCTCCAAAACCTTCCATTCCCAACGCATCGTTGTCAATTTCGTCACAAGCTTTAAATTTATCGCCTTCTCACCGTTCCGGAACTCTCAAGTATTCAGTATTTTGCAGGATCCGCAGGATCGGTCATAAAGGTACAAAAGGAATTCGCTAATTTCAGCATTTGCTTTCATGGCATTTCCTTTTCGTTTTAATTTTCTACTTGTATTGATTCGTTGCATCTAAATTCAGCTAAGGCGAAACCGCAAGAACCCGATGTGAGTGTGGCGAGTGAGGCTTTTACACAATTCAAGCATCTGCTTTTGCCTATTACGGATAGGAATCCCTATCTCTCAGAGGGAACAAGACAGGTGAGTCTCTATCCGTGATGATGCAGTTCAATTTTATTCTTACTATGTTCTGTGACAAGTTGCTTAATTTGTGCATTTAATTCATCAAAGACTGACTTGTGGAACTTTTGTTTTTACTTTTTATTAGGCTATAGCAACCACCACTGCTTTAGCTAAAAAGTATGGAGCTGACATTACAGTTGTAGGTATGTCAGTGTGTGTGACTACTACCTCCAGTTTAGGTTTTGAACTTTTTGTAAGGGTTATGTTTAACTGTAACGAGAGGGAAAAAAAAAAAGAAGAAGAAAACACAGATAATAATATATTTTTTTGTTTGGTTCATGAGAAAATGGAAATAAAAAAGAGGGAAAATTGACTATTGGAAAGAAAATTTCGTTTTTGTTCTCTTCTCATTCTCTCTTCAATTCAAATTTCAAGATATCCTCTTCTCTTAAACAAACAGAAGTAAAGGAAATATCCTTTTACATTATTTTGCATGTATGATTTGCCAATTTTTGTGTGTTTGAATTAACTTATTTTGTGGAAATAATTGATTTTTTTGGTACCTTCAAGCATTATTTCCTTGGAATTAAACATGAAGAGCTATGGGGTTTATGTGCTTTATATGCTTTGCAGTTATTGATGAACAGCAAAAAGAGTCACTGCCCGGGCATGAGACGCAACTGTCCAGCATCCGTTGGCATCTATCTGAAGGTTTCTAAAGCCCTTTTCTTTGCTTAGAATTAGTTTATGATGGATTCTACTATTCACCTCCTTGAGTTTGGTGCATAGGTACACCTTGTTTTATCTGTCATTATAGGTGTCATAATTTTCTGTTTTTATATGAGGATCCTATAATTTTTGTTGCTATTGCATTGTCACCCAACATTTTGATTCAAATTTGGTCGCATATGACACGGCTCTCGTACTACGAATTCACCTATTTGCAGTCATTGCTGATCCAAAATTATTTAGACTTTATTTCCTCCTAGCTTCATACCTCAAGTTAGATCGTTCCAAGTGCTTGTTAGTAAGTCCTTATACCATTCTCTAGGATTTCATTGCTTCATGTGTTTCTGATCACAGTGAACCCAAGTATCTGGCTGCTAACTTCATTTCACTGCAAACCTTCATCCTTCCTTGGTTGAATCAAAATCCCAGCTGGTTAGCTTCGTGCAGCAACTGGATGGAGGAATAAGGTAGAACTGATCTCCAGAAAAATAAAACTCATAATATGATAGGACCCTTGGTCCTAATGCTATGGTAACAAGGCTTGATTTAGACAATGGATCAAGAGGCATTGGAGTTTACCCTGAGAGGAAGAAGGTTCTAGGGAAATGTGGAGGAGCTGAGTTGGCAGGTTGTTAGCATTTATGTAGGGGGCAAGGTGAGAAGTGTGATTTGGGGGGGGGGGGGTTCATTTTGGTTGTTAGGCTTTTTTGGCTGGGCAGAGAAACTAATTTTCACTCAGGAGCTTCTGCTTTGGGAGAGTGATTCCTCTATTCTATTTGCTCATTGAGCTTGCTTTTGGATTCAATAAAACCCTCATTTCTGTTTTTAATTTCTGGGTTCCTAACATAATACTAGCTACAATGAGGGCTGGTCATTGGTGGACTCTAGAACTTAAATCCATGTTGAATTTTTCTAGGAAAACTTATAATTCTAATTTTTTATTTCTTTTGGACAACTATTTGTAAATATTATAAGCATGTTGTCCAAGTTCCCTGTAATTTATACCAACCATAGATACCTTTCTGTGCCAAATCAATGGCTATAAATTAGAAGTGCATATATGCACCCAAATATATGGGGTGCATATTTGAAAGATTCTTAGTCTATAGCTCGTGGCAGTTTGCTTGTTGAGGCCCCTGAAGACACAATATCAATATATGTTTTATTGTTTGTTGAGCAACCCTTCACAGCATGAGCATTTTCTTAGATTGTTTTTTATGGCAAGTTTGTTATGTATTGGCTTTGGCTCAATTACTTTTATTTTTATGGTGAATTTGAGCTATGCATGCTTAAGGCACAAATTCAATATAGGAACCTAAGAGGCTCTTTATATAGTCAATTATGGGCTATGGTAGCTGTTATAAATGTGACATACCAATTACCATGCTGGAATAATGCCAACTGATTTATTTGTTTCACTTGCTGGTAAAAGCTTTTCCGTTTTGTTCTTTACCAGAATTATCTTAAGCAGTTGTGTTTCTATGAAATGATTATTTTATATGAAATTATAAATTGTTTCTGAATGTCTTTCTTAAATATGGTTTCTTACAAAGTATGCTGGCTTTACTTTGATCCATATTCTCAACCACAGTGGAAAATACTTCTGTTGTTTATTATTTATGAAAATCCTGCGTATTTTATGGATAGTTGATTGTTTTAAGATTATATTGGATGTATAGCAGTATAAGAGTTTCTTGGATGCTGACATTAAAAAATTTTGGGATCTTGAGATCTTATTCTTTCTTATCATTTTTAACTACACATTCATACCATAAAAGTTGGATTAAGATTCAGGACTGTTATCAATTATTTTCCATATACTTGTTTCATAGTTCATAATATAACATACAGGTGGGTTGAAGGACTATAATTTGCTAGAGCGGCTTGGTGAAGGGAGCAAGCCAACCGCAATTATTGGTGATGTTGCTGATGACCTTAATTTGGATTTGGTAGTAATTAGCATGGAAGCAATTCATACAAAGCATATAGATGCAAATTTGCTTGCTGAGTTCATTCCCTGTCCTGTCATGCTTTTGCCGTTGTAGTTTGCATTGTTTTTAAGATAGGGAGTGGTTTTTGTTTCATCTGCCATGTCTTCTCCTTAATATTCCAGTGTCATCATGTTGTTTAGCATTTGCTACTCCAGTGTCAGGGATGTTTTCTTAAAAATGCTTAACTGTACCTGACTAAGGTGGGGTGTGTATATATGTATGCTGAAGCATGACTAATTTTTAAGCCTGAAAAGGAACCATGTTAAGATTTTTCTGTTGGGACTAATTTTGCAAAAATGATAAATATGCAAGGAATTTGGATCCTTACATCCGAGCTTTTCACACGAGGACAGTTGCTAGTACCAAGAAAGGTGGGTCTATGACTTGAAAAATTCATATTGCTTAGGCTAATGAGCTCATGAGCTGCCCAGTTCTCTCTTGAACTAGATTCATAAATATCAATTGCAATTTCACATATAATGATTCTGAATTTTGGTTCTGGAGAATATATTTTGGATAAATTCTCTATTTATCGTGGGTGGACATTATGGATGTTTAAACATCGATTAATACTTTTCATAGTTTTTCCTTACTCTTCTGTAATTGAACTTAAAATCTGAAATTTGAAAAGTATGAGCCCATTTCAAAATTTAAAATGCAAGTATCAGGAAAAGCATTTGGTGAGTATCGCAACTAGGGTTATGACGACGAATGAGAAAATTTACAAAAATAGAGGGGTTATCACCAAAATTTTTTCAAGAAAATTTTAATTTTTAAAATTATTTTGGATTTGAAGTTTTTTACGTAAAGTATTAACATTCTACTATGTTTGTTAAAAATAGTTATTTCTAATTAATTATGTAAAATATGATTAATTTTTAAAAATATTTATTTTTCTAAAAAAAATAATCTTTACTAATTTATTTTATCTTAAGTAAATTATCAAAAGAGTTTTTTATTTATTTTATAAAATAAGTGAAAAATAATATAGATTTGACGGATTTGGTTCTTGCTTTTACATGTCCTTTTATACAATGAGAAAACAAACAAAATTAAAGATATGTAGTTTGAGAAAATAGAATTGATAAATTTTAAATTTTAAAAAAAATTAAAATTTTAAACTTTTTAAAAAAATGAACTTGAATTTTTGTAAAATTATTTTTAAATTTTTAAAAAAACTATTTATTTTAAAATTTAAAAATAAATTATTTTTGTAATTTTTATTTTTAGAAAAAGATAATTTTGAAAACATTAAAATTTAAATTCAAAAGATTAATTTTTTATTTTATTTTTAAAAATATATTTTTAAATATTTACAATGAGTAATCTAAAAGAAATAAATATGCTTTTACATAAAATTCAAATTAATACATAATTAATTAATAAATTTTTATTCTAAATAATATTAAATATAGAACGATTACTGAATTGATCTTGATCATAGCATAAATTTAAAAAAAATTAATTTTTTAAAATATGTATTAACAATAAAAAATAATTAATATAAACTAAAAGAAAATAATAAATAAAAAAATAAAAAATGTTATATACACTTAAAAAAAGGATTGTATAAATTTGTGCATTTATTCTTATGTATACTATTTATAAGAAAATTAAAAAATTTATATAAAATAAGTTTTTGATGTGTATTCTTAAACATAAGTTTTGTAGCTCAATTATTCTACTTTTTTTTTTGTGATGAACATCTTCTTATATAAGAGAATGAGAGGTTAAAGACATCACCTTTGCTTGATGTGAAATTTGCGTATCTTTATATTCTTATATAGGAGAATGAAGTATTGAAGGAATCTCACTTTTTCAATGTGTGATTTTAGGTTGGTAATTTTATTCGATGTGGAACTTTTATTTTTTTCATTTTATTATATTTTTTAAATAACTCAAAAAAAATTGAGTATTCACAATTGTCTCTCTTTACAAATTTCTTAGTAAATAATAAAAATAATGACATTATTCATATTATTATCATAAGAAATTAGTAAAGAAGTGAATCAATTTTGTTTTGCATGGAGCCTTGGAATGAACAAGGTGTGTAAACCCTTGGAATGAAAATGATGCATGGACCCTTAAAATAAAAAAGGTGTATGAACCCTTCTAATGTAGAGAAAGCATGTACCTTTTAGATGGAGTGTATGCATCCTTAGAATGAAAACAGTGTGTGAAACCTAAGATATAGAGAGTGCATGGATCATTGAAACATAGATGGTGTGTGGAACATTGATATACAGATAGTGCATGAACTCTTGGAATGATAAGAATACGCGAATCCTAAGTATGCAGATGGTATGTGGACCCTTAGAATGCGGAGGGTACATGGATCCTTAGAATGTAGAGTGTATAAGGATTCTTAGAATGTAGAGTGTATAAGGATTCTTAGAATGTAGAGGATACGTGAACCCTTAGAATGCATATGGTGTGTGGACTCTTAAGATGAAGATGGTGTATGTACCCTTTAAATGCAGAGGCTACCTAGATTTTTGAGATATAGAGGGTGTATGAACCCTTAGAATGCGAAAGGTGCATGGACCCTTCAGATGCGGAGGATATGTAAACCCTTGAAATGTAGATGGTGAATGACCCTTAAGATGCAAAGGGTGCATGGACCCTTATAATGTAAAGGGTGGGTGGATCCTTGATATGCATAGGGTACAAGGACCCAAGGATGCAAAGGGTGTGTGGACCCTTGGGATGTAGAAGGTATATGGATCTTTGAAATGCGGAGGGTATGTTGACCCTTAAGACATTCAAAGGATGTTTAGACCTTTCGAATGTAGATGGTACATGGACCCTTAGGATGAATAGGGTGTGTGGATCCGTAGGATATAAAGGGTGAGTGGACCCTTAAAATACAGAAGGTATGTAGACCTTGTAATGTAAAGGCTATGTACTCCTTTGGATACAGATGGTGCCTAGACCTTTGCAATGAAGAAGGTGTGTAGACCATATGATGCAAAGAGTAGCATGTAGAAAGTGCGTGGATCCTTGGAATGTAGAGAATGCATGGACCCTTAAGATACAGAGGATGGGTGGATCTTTGTTATGAAGAGAGTGCGTGCACCCCTTGTATGCAGATCATGTGTGCACCATTGAAGTGCGGAGAGTGCATGGACCCTTAAGATGCAAAGGGAACGTGGACCCTTGGAAAAAGGTGCATGGACCATTGGAGTGAAGAGGATGGGTGGATCCCTTGGTATGCAAAGGGTGCGTGGACCCTTCAAATGCAGAGGATGCATGGATCCTTAGAATGCAGAGGATGAGTAAATCCTTGAAATGCAGAGGGTGCGTGAACCTTTAAGATACCGAGGATACTTGGACCCATAGAATGGAGTGCGTAAACCCTTGTATATGGAGGATGAATGGAGCCTAGAATGCAAATGGTGCTTAGACCCTTGGAATAGAAACAGTACATGGATATTTGGAATGTAAAGAGTGCGTGAACCCTTAAAATGGGAGAGGTGTGTGGATCCTTAGTATGTAGAAGGTACGTAAGCCCTTGGAATGTAAAGGGTGCATGGACCCTAAACACATGGAGGGTGCATGAACCCTTAATATGTAAAGGATACGTAAACTCTTGAAATTTAGAGGGTGCGTGAACCTGGACCCTAGGTATGCGAAGGGTACGTGAATCCTTGAAATGCAGAGGGTACATGAACTATGATGCAGAGGGTGCATAGACCCTTGAGATACGTAAAGGGCATGGACCCTGGATGAATCAGAATACAAAAACCATAATTTGAACGTCTTAAAAATCAGGATATGGTAAGATAAAGGAATCCGACACAAGATACAACTTGCCGGAGAGCATTGAAGTTATCAAGATTATTAAGAGGAACGTGACCCTTACCATGACCTATCAGAAGAACCAACGTGATCAAGGATAGTTCTTTATCCAAAAACCAAGGGAATCAACTCATATAAAGATGAAAATTCTCAAAAAGAAATATTATTGTTCATCAAAATCTGTTTATATTGAATTTTTAAACAATATTTTATAGAAAATCTAATTTCCATAAATTGAAAGAAAATCTAATACTAAAAACAATAACAAATCCTAATTAAATTAAAAATCAATGTAAAATCTTAATTTGATTTGCAAATAATAAAAATAAATCACTCGCAAATCAATATCAAATCCTAAGATAATTTAAAGCAAATCAATTACAAATCTTAAGTAGATTTGTATATAATAAATTCAAATATTTAATTATGATAACTTTTTATGTCACATTCTCATCTTGGATCTTTAATTGTTTGAACTTGTATTAGTAACATTAGGACTTTATTTATCTCTTCTTAGATTTAGACCAAAATTACATATAACGAGTCTTGAAGTAGGCGTGAATCTCTATTATTTTCTGTTTCTTCAAAAAGATTCGTCCTCAAATCAAACTTAAAATTTCATACAAGAAGTCTTTAGATAAGCTAATCGGATCTCTATCATTCCCTATCTCTTCAAAAGGATTTGTCTTCGCATCAAACCATTCGCCATGCGTATTGCTTGGATTTCTTTCGATGATATTTTTTTTTTGTGCACTTTTTTTTATCATATTTTTTTTCTAAATATATATATTTTTTTAATTTTTGTCTCTCTAATTTTTTTTACAAGGATAATAAAAAATATAGAAGATAGATAACACCTAATTTTCAAGAGCCTAAGCTCTGATACCAGATAATATGATTAATGATAGAAATTTGATTAGCCTATCTAAATACTTCTTATATGGAATTTTAAGGTTTGATTCGAGAATGATAGAGATTCAACCCTACTTAAAGACTTATTATATGCAATTTTGGTCCAAATCCAAAAAAAGATAAATAAAGTCCTAATATTACTTGTACAAATTCAAACAATTGAAGATCCGGAATGAGAATGTAATATAAAGAGTTATCATAATTAAAAATTTGAATTTATTATATACAAATCTACTTAAGATTTGTAATTAATTTGCTTTAAATTATCTTAGAATTTGATATTAATTTGCGAGTGATTTATTTTAATTATTTTTAAATTAAATTAATATTTTAGAATGATTTTAAATTTAATTAGGATTTGTTATTTGTTTTTAGTATTAGATTTTCTTTCAATTTAGAACAATTAGGTTTTCTATATAATATGATTTAGGGATTCAATGTAAATAGATTTTGATAAATAATAATAATTCTCTTTTAGAATCTTCATCATCTCTGTGTGAGTTGATTCCTTTGGTTCTTGGGAAAAGAACCACCCTTGATAACATTTGATAACATTAGTTCTTCTGATAGGTCACGCTTCTCTTGATAACTTTGGTGCTCTCCGGTAGGTTGTGGTATAGATCAGGTTCCTTTATCTTATATGATTCTCAAAACATTCCAATTATCGTTTCTGCATTTTCGATTTATTCATGTAAGGTAAATCACATCATTTCTCATATTCTCAGTTAAAGACTAATCATCTCGAAAAAAATATGGTTGACACTGGATTCAATTGAGCGTTTTCTCCTCAATAGATGAGGTTTTGTGAATAGCAATGTGATACTTACCCTACTTTTTCAAGAAAAATAATGGTTGGTAATCTATTATTAACAAAAATTCATTTTTCAATCAGTACATACCTCACACCTCCAAATAAGGACCAATTGTTTCCTCAATCGATAAGGTTTAAGTTTTAACGCATTGCTAATATGACTATGAACCTTCATTTTCTTAAAACAAATGTTTTTTTAAAATCTAATGAGATAAAAAAAATACAACCTATTATGCTTCTTATATATCATCTAAATCTAGCCTATATTTTTTTTTTAAAAAAAAAGAACAACGCATGAATATGCATAATTTTTTTTAGTATTTTTTTATACAACATGATTTTTCATAAAAATAATTTAATGGTGCTAAATATAGAAAACTGATGGGATGTGTGTACAAATATAAAAGAACTTTTTTATCATTTTCAAAAATAAAATATTATACTCATGTGTTATTATCTAAAAAAGAGTGATGAAATACATTCCTCGTGTATCCTATTCTGCATCAAAACTTATGGTAAGATGATTTTAATGTTAGGATCCTAACCTTCGAAGGCCACAAGGTCTATTTATTAGTGCATAGTTTCATTGGTAAATCTAAATAATTGACACGCTATAATGACCCTCAGATTACCATGTAAATAAGGACCTAGTTTATAAAGTAGAAAAATGTCCTCTTAATATGACTAACTTATGGTGCAAGTAACAATTTAGGTGATGACTAAACAATTTATTTAGCCCTTCAATGATAATCTTAAGAGAAAAAAATTTAAAGAATCTTACTCTTTTTATGTGTAACTTTTAAAATAAATTATGAATTTTAATTCTATTATAAAATTTTTATTTCTTTTATTTTTATTTTTGTTATATTATATATTCAGAATATAAATTATCAACCTTCATCATGATGATAATTTAAAGTTAGATTATATTTATTTTTAAATTATAAATTTATATTTAAAATGTTTTTAATTAAATAAAAATGACAAAAACATACGATTTGCATATTAAATTAAATTGATGGAAAAAAAAGTCAATTAAATAAATATAATATTTTATATGATATTAACCGATTAATTTGTTTCATGTCAAGTTTATCAAAATGCTATTTTTTTTTTTAAATGCATTTAATACAAGTTTAAGGTAATAAGATCAAACAAATTTTCAAAATTTATCAAAATATAAAGAGCCTATTGAAACTATGCATAAATATATGTAGTTATTTACTTAAAAATTTAAAATAAAATATTATTTATAAATATAATTCTAAATATAATCTATCTATTTATATTTTTTTATTTAATTATAGTTTTTAAAAAAATAAAATAAAAATTAAATTTAACGATTTATATATAAATATAAATATTATCTTCCCCATAGAGTAAGATGATTTTTATTACTTGATAGGATATTATAATTTTTTTTCCTTGTCATCTATATTCCACAGTTAACTATAACATCTTATTTGTTTTTAAAGTAAAAAAATATAATTATCTTATTTTTTTTTAATGCTATCATCATAGAACAAGTCAAACAAAAACCGCTTCTATACATGTAGTGTAAGTAAAATACTCCTTTCGATTTATTTTATAAAAATTAAAAAAAATTATTTTGATGTTTTTTATAATATTTAATGTACATAATTTGTTATATTAATTATTTTTATAAAAATATTTTCAATAAAATAAATTATTAAATAGAGTATAATACTTAATTAGATAAAGAAAATAAAAAATATGTCTTATTAACTAATGAAAGCAATTTTAAAAAATATATAAACTAATTATAAATTTAATATTATTAATTAAGTTTTTAAATTTTTATGAATTAAATAACAAGTTTTTATAAAAAATTAAAGGAAATATTTGTAAAGAAATTGTTGATTGGCCGTAAATTTAGAATTTGACGGGCCAATAAAAGTTATTATTTCATGAAGCATAAAAAATATTAAAAAAAATAAATTAGCTGTATAAATTGAAAAGACCTTTGTAACCAGGCAATTAGAATTGCAAGTCCACGTGCAATATGAAAAATATTCTTAAAAAATTATTGATTGATCATAAAATTGAGAGATACAATTTAGGCAAGTTAAGTAATTCATTTGACATAACTTAAAAAATATTTTAAGAAAAACTATTAACTGATCGTACAATTGACAAATTCATCTTATGACAAGCTAATAAGAACTGTGTATAAATAAATAAATAAATACATTGCTAATTGGCCACAAATATTGGAAGATTAACCACATGGCCGAAAAATAAGAATTGCACCAATCAAAATGACATAACAAAAGTGTATTCGGCTTCCTCACATTTTAAAATTTACAAATTAACCATTTTGTTACTAATTCATTACCAATAACTAGAGATTAGTTAATCCATAGCAAGTTAACTAAATATTATATAAGGGAAGGTTATTTTTCACATTTTAAATGTATTACTATCGAAATATAGTTGATTGTTAAAATCTGTATCCTAAAAAATATATATTAAATATAAAAATTTTATCAAGCATTATTCTTGATGTTAATTTCTATTCACATACTTATATATAAAATTGATGTTTAGGTTAAATTTAATAAAATAATACTGAATATTTTTTATCAAAATTAAATTTTATTAATTTATACAGTATATATATATATATATATATATATAATTTGACAGAATTTAGAATATTTGAAAATATGTTATTTAATAGTTATTATTTATTTATATTTTAAATAATTGTTATCATATGTTAAAATAAACTATTAAATAATTTTTATATAATATAAAATTTTGTAAGCTTATTTATTTTATAAAAATTTTAAATTCAATGATGTGAATAAATATAATTTACTTTTAATAAAAAATTATTAAAAATATTATTTTATTAAGTTTACTATCATTATTATTTGATCTTTCTTTCGATATAAGCATATTTTACAAAAATATTTCATTATTATAAAAATAAAAATAATAAATTTATATTATATAATCATACATTAATTATAAAAATTGAGTAAATTAATTAGTTATCCAATAATTATTGTAAAAAATTTATATTTTTATTTAAATTGTAATTTTTCTCATTTATTAATTATATATAGCGATGCTAGTAAAAAAATAAAAAAATAAAAAATCATAGTGCGTCTTTAAAACATCCTTCCTAATAAACGCAACAAGGCAAAAAAAACACGTTCTCATGGATTTCACCTATTAGCATATTAGCAGTGACAATTTTCTTTTCTCCGTAAAATGTATAAAATGTACCAAAGCAAAGGTGATTCTGGTATTATACAAAGTTTAAGGTAAAAAAGATTTATTTTATCCGAGCAATTTTTTTATGATTGGATATTTGATAGAATCTTATACAAAATTCTTAAAATATGAAAGTTAAGATCCATAGCATAAATTGATCTAATTAAATTAAGCCAGTAAAATATAAGGTTTGGATGGTAAATTTCTTATCAAAATTATTTTTAAATTTTTTAACCTTACCCACGTGGAATTTTTTTTGGTCAACTTTTAGATCAATCTAGTCTATGTAAGTGATAAATGCATATTTCAATGAAATTTAAACTTCTATTTTATAACTTAAATAAAAAAAATAAAAAAAAAATAAAAAAGATGGAAAAAAATTTATGTGAAATCTAAACAAGTTAGACATATAATGCTTCTAAGAGAGTTGCAACATCAAATGTAAGTTGATCAAGTTATCAAATCCGTAGCATACATTTCTCAAGCCATAATTGTAGAGCTCCCTTATCGTTAATTGTTCCTAAATATTTAAGTACCAAAGAAGGAGATACCACGTTCATTTGATACATATGACAATGGTCACCCCTCCTTTTATTTTGTTGCATAGGACACTTGAGATGGTTCATACGGGTGGGCATTTTAGGTGAAAAAACTTGGATTGGTCAGGTTGATGTGGTTGTGAATTAATTGGGTGGATGTTTTTGGTTTTAAGCAGAAAAAAAGGAGAAGGAAGGAGGAAAATAATGAAAAAAAAAAAAAGAGTTAGATATAAGAGATAATCGGAAAATGAAAAAAATAATTAAAACAATTGAAAAAAATAACTGAAAAATTGAAGAAGATAATTGGAAAATTGAAGAAAACGATCCAAAAATCAGAAAAAAATGAAAAAAAATATAAAAAGCTTGGAAGACGTAGAATCTAACATTCATGACAAATAAATATCAAATATGTGAGTCGAGTTTGACTTTTATAAAAAAAAAAATTTTAAATCTGTGATGGACTGCTAAAAATCGTCGCAACCCAATCTCTTATCTTACCTATTTATTTATATTTTTATTCATTTGTTACCATTGAATTTCAGACATATTTTTTTTTTAATTCGTTACCATCAGATTTCAGACAAAAATGATTTTCTCACCAATCCTATCTATGAAATTATTTTGCAATTTTGCAACATTGAAATTTAGAATATTAAAATGTCATCCAATAATCGTTAAAATGTTCATTAAACATGGTTCTTTTAGTCTTAGAGGAGGATATGAGCCTATCTAGAGTCGCTTAGAGGAGGAGATGAGCCTATCTAGACTCACTGGTCGGTTGAAAGGCCTAATAACCTTATCTTCTAGTTGAATCAAAGACTATGCAAATTTAATAAACCTTATCTTCTGGTTGAATCAAAGACTATGCAAATTTAATAACATTAGTTTGTTCTGCTGAAGAAGAAACATTTTTCCATTGATCACTTGCTCGCATTAACATGTTATTTGAATAATTTATTATCCTTAATCAATTGCATTGTTTCATTACATTGATTCAAATTTTATAATTTTGATTAATTGTTTTTTAATTACGCTACATGCCTATACAAATGTAGCATTTCCTTTATTCTCTTGCTTAAATTTTCCTTTGTTCTAGACTTTTTATTCCACACTAAATATTTGATTTAACTTTGGGATAATTTTGTTATTATTATTACTGTTAGTAAGTTATGCATGCGTTGTATAAGTATTTTTTATAATGTTAAAATATATACAAATAAATAAAAGAATATAATAAATATTTTATTATTAAAAAATATTCTATTATGTTAAATAAAAATATATTAAAAATATAAGAGTCTTAAAAGTAAAATAAAATATGAAAAGAAATTATTAAAATTAAGATACATCAATTATTAATATGGTGTAATAAATTTGAATAAAAATTGTTTAAGATTTTAATAATCTTGAAATCTAATTTACCTAATATATATATATATATATATATATATATATATATATATATATATATAATTGAATTGAATATAGTGTATTAAGATTTAAATTTTAAAATTTAAATTAAATTAAAAAAGAAAATTTTAAAAAAATAAAATTATAAATAAAATAAAATAAAATTTTTAATATAGAAAGCTGATTTATTTATTTTTATCATGAAAAATAAAAATTTTCAAGAAATATTACTTCTCAACTTTTTATTTGTTTGTTTAGCTGTTTAAAAATATTGTAATTTGGAAAAAAAAATAAGATTCCTGGTTATTTTATAAAAAAAAATTAAATTGATTTACAAAATAAAAAACTGAAATTAAAAAAAAATTAAAAATAATTTTTTATATTTTAAACAAACAAATATAATTTAATATTTTTAAAAATTAAAATATAAATAAATTTTTACAAATTCTTATTTTTAAAAAATTTTTAAACAAATAAATTTAAGAGAACCTCCTAGAAAATCATCATTCAAAAATGAGAATTAATGTTTATAATATAAGATCGAATTATTTAGTTAATTTCTTGCTTTAACACATGTTATTTTTTATAATTTTTTTAGTTGATACATGTCAATTTCATTACACGGTTTTTAAAATAGATAATTAAACATGACACTAGAAAATCTCTCTTTGATGTGATTTGCAGGCTTGAAAATACGTACTAATTGGTTGGAGCAATTGGGTTGATAATAATTAACTGATTCTATGTTCGTATGGAAAAAGCTGTCACCAGTTGGGGATTGAGAAGTCTAATTAAACTATACCTTTGTTTTTTTATCTCCTAGTACGGATATTTTAAATTTAAATAAATTATAATAATAAATAAATTTATTGTTCAGAAATAATTTATTTTATTAAAAAATTAAAGGTAAAATTTTAAAAAAATATTAAAATCATAACAAATAATCTTTATTAATTTTATATATCAAAATATAAGAAAGATATAACAAAAAAGTATTTTAAAAGTTTGTAAATATATTAATATTTAAAATGAAAAATAAATTATAAATATAAATATAAATATTTAATATAAAAATATATGTTATTAAAAATATTTCTAAAATCATTATTACTGAAAAAATAAGAATTTTAATTTAATATATATATAATTAAAATAAATTTACTGTACTTAACATATAATAAAATTTGTACAGTTTCGTGAGATTTGTCGTTATTATTATAATTATTCTTAGACTAATTAATCATCTCAAATAATTAGATTGTCACATTATTAGAAAATTAATTATCAATTATCTATGACAAACAACTCAAATGTTAGCTAAGTTTAAATTTAGTGGTATATGCAATATTAAGGTTTTAGGGAAGGCTTAAAAACACCTATGGGCTTTTCCATATTAATTAAAGATTAATCTTATATACAAATAATGTCAAATTGAAAAATAATAGAGTTCTTAAAATATGAATATTAAGGTTTAATTTTTAATTATACTCATTTCGATTATTTTTTTGTCTGGAAAGAAAACAATTTTCGTTTATCAATTGCAAATGTTTTTAATATAAAAAATATTATATTAAAATAATATATTCAAGAAAAACTATAACTAAATAGAATTTAAAACATAATTGAAACATGCATAAATAAAATATTTTTTAAACTATCCGGCCATTATAAGGGTATAATAAAGAGATACCTGAAGATTAAACGAACATTTGAGTGATTTTTTTTGTTCTAAACCTTTGTATATTACTTTATATCACAGGTTTATGTTAAATATGTACTTATTTAAAAGATAATAATTTCAGAGTTTCATTTTTTTTTAAAACGTAATAGAGGATTTCTATAGTAATTTTAAAATTAAACAACTAAATTTAAAAAAAAATATTAAAAAATTATAATTACAAATTAATATATTTACTTTTAGCATGATTTTATTTTTGAATGTTATTAATTACAAAAAATTTATCTTCTACTCTCGTTATGATTATTACTATTTTTAAAATAAAATAAAAAAGTTATATAATATAAAAGAAGATGAAAACAAATTCCATAATTCAGATTCATTTAGAAACATTATTAAAAGAATTAAAATAAAATTACAATAAAAAAGAAATTGGTATTGTAATTTTATAAATATTTATTTATATGGATATGAATGATGTAATTATTTTATAAATATATATTATATTAACTTTTATGTATACAAATAACATATTAAATGAATCTAATTTTTATATATGTTATCTATAAGTTATAAACTTTTAATTTTACAACAAAGTAATCAATCAAAAAGCTATTGAATACTATATATATATATATATATATATATATATATATATATATATATATATATATATATATATATATATATATATATATTATATTTTGCTATAAATATTTTTAAAAATAAATAAAAATTTAAAATAAATTTTTTACTATAAATAATAATATCATATTAAAAATTAAAAAATAGATTAAATAAGTAAATTATTAAAATCAAATATATAATATTTATTATTTTGATACATCAAATTTTAGAATTTAAAATTTAAATCTAAATTCAGATTTAACGATCTTAATATTTAGTCGATCTAAAAAAATATATCTTTAAATCTGTTATAATATATCAATATTTGAAATTTAAATTAAATATTTAATTTACAAGAATTATGTAACTTACAAGAAAAGGTAATATAATGTATAAAATTATATATATATATATATATATATTTAAATTTAAAAATATTAATTTTAAAAACATTTAATTTAATTTTAAATTTTAAATTTTAAATTTTAAATTTTAAAATCAAGTTTTACGGTACAATATACATGTATATTAGATCAGATCAAATCAGATTGTAAAAGCGGTTAGTATATTCCTAAAATATCTCCATAATATTTTTTAAAATTCATTAAAGATTGTATTATCTACATTTTTTGAATTTTAAATGGATAAAATAGAATTAAGATCAGATAATTTAATATTTGAAATTATAGTTTATCTAAAATATCTCTTTAATTGAATTTTTTATTTTTTAGAATCTCTTTATTTAAAATTTTTTTTATTTTCATAAGCAATATTTCAAATTATGATATTATCTACATTTTATTATTATAATAGTAATATGTTAGATGAACGTAATACTAGAAAAATATTTTTTCCATGTAGTTTAAAAGTTAAACTAAAATTAAAATTATTTATTGAAAAATTAATCTTTTTTTTATGATAATCGAATGTAATCAAGAATATATTTGATCCTAATCGGATCCTACAGTAATTTACGAGAATAAAATGGAATAGATAATAATAATATACTTGAGGATAGGGGTATTTATGTAAAGTGAAACGTCACATAAAACCTGGTATAGGAGGAAGTGTATTCTGTTTCTGATAGTCACAGTGAGATAGAGAGCAAAAAAGCACAACAACAAACAACTTGACCCCACCCTTTCCTCTTCCTATAAATGCACACTCTCTAACAAACCAAATTGCTCTTCCTACCACTTGCGATCGGAGATCAAACCCTAACACTTACACACATTTTCATTCTCCGAATCCAAATATTTTTTTATCACAATCTCCTCGATCATCTCTCTCATTTTTTGAGATTGCGATTGAGATTAACCCTAACACGTAAACACAATACACACTCTCTATTCCTATTTTGATTTCAATTTCAATGGCCATGAGTGGTGCTTCTCCCAATCATTCCCCCAAACCCGGCGTCGTCCCTTCACCGTGGAGCCAGATTGTCGCTGCCGCTGTGTCTCCTTCCTCACCACCGCTTGTTGACTCCGCCGCTATGAATTCTCCACCGGCTGAAGATTCTGATAACTCCATCACTCACAATGTCAACGCTGGAAAGAGGCCTGCGTGGAATAAACCCTACAATGGCGCTTCCTCTTCTGTTATGGGCGCTGATTCTTGGCCCGCTCTGTCAAAGTCTGCACGACCTTCGGCAAAATCGCTGCTGCCTCCGCCATCTGAATCGGCTAAGGGTCTGATAGATGCATCATCTATGCCATCATTGCAGGTTTTTTCTGTGGTTTTGTTTGTTCAAGTTCAGAATATAGAAAAAAGAAAAAAAAAAAACTATTGCTGTTTTGTTAGACATTTTGTTTTTTATTTTGATAATCAGTTATTTATAAAGTTTTTTCAATCAACATGAAATTAGAAAGTAATGCAGTATAGTTTTTTTTCCTTTTCAATTAAAATTTAGATCAACGTTGTTGATGTCGCTTGCTAATTGTATTTATCTTTCACTTCTCGTTTATGTGCTGATTTTGGTTTTATATGTGCACGTGTGCATTGATATATTGTTTCGAGTGCTAAATGTAGGGTACTGGAAGCGCTGCTCACTCTCCCCAGAGGCACGTAAGGGATAATGCAAGTGCGAACAACACCGCGCAGACTCACCAGAGGTCTTTCAGGCGTAGCAATTCAAACAACTCTTCTAATGGAGGACACCAGGTGCCGCAACTGCCTGCACCTCAAGGTTCCGTGGCTGGTGCTGGGCCCCACCACTACAATTCTTCACCAAAGGAACATCAACCTAGAGCTGGATTTGTGTCCAATGATCACTCACAGCAGCAGCGTAATTCATTTAGACAGCGGAATGGTGGAGGCTTGCATCAGCGTGGGGATGGTGCGCACCATCATAACCATGGGGGCAGGCGTGATCAGGACCGGGGAAATCAGGACTGGAATACTTACCGAAATTTTAATGGCAGAGACCACTATACATCACCAAGATTTGGTCCTAGATTTGGTCCGAGGCCTCCACAGACTGCTAATACTGCTCAATTTTATCCACCACCACCACCTCAAATGCGCCCATTTGGGGGCTCTATTGGGTTTCCTGGTATGCTGTGTTAAGTTAAAATGATATTTTACTGTTTATGTACATGGTCTGATGATTTTAAGCATTTGCAGAACTAGCTCATCAAATGATATATGTTCCACCTCCACCCCTGGAGCCAATGAGAGGTGTCAATTTTGTGTCTCCATTACCACCTAATGCAATGTTCTTTCGACCTACTGATCCTCAGCTGCATACTAAGATTGTCAACCAGATTGACTACTACTTCAGGTATTGTTTTGTTATTCATTATTTTTCATTTTGTTGTTTTCTGAATTTTTAAGTGTCTTAGAAGGTTGTGGATTTACTACAAATTGTCTTTTGCAGTAATGAGAATTTAATTAAAGACATATACTTGCGGCAGAACATGGATGATCAGGGCTGGGTTTCTATAAATTTAATAGCAGGCTTCAAGAAAGTAAGTTATTTGGGGGTATTGCATTATTTGCTTTTTTATCTTTAAGGTTGGTTGCTTCCATGTGTTTATAACTGATTAATACTATAATGTATGTTCTTTTTATTTTTTATATAGATAATTTATCTGTTGGAGGATTGCATATTTCTGACTATTATCTTCCATCCTTGTAATTTTCTATTGTATGGTTTGTGTTTTCTTAACAAGTATATTAGACAGTGATTGACAATGGTTGATGACATATGTAGTAATATTCTTTTGACCTGCTTTAACTTTGTTTTAGTGCTTGTTAAGTTACAACCATAGGATGACAAATGGTGGTAGCTTATGTTTTTGTGGTGTCTTTTGTCTCCTGATGGTTGCTGAGCTCCTTGTATTATATCAGTGGAAAAAGTTTCTGGGTGAAAAATAAATTTTCTAAGATCAATAATTATATTAAAATATAGGAATTGGTATAACAGGAAATTTTGTGTAGATAGGTTTGGTCCTTTTGGATTTTGGTTTTTTTGTTTTTGTGCTGGGTTCAAGTTCTTTTAACTGTATTAGATGATGCTGTTGATGATGATGAAGTGATCCTTGCAATAAACAAACTGTTGTATTTAATGGATATAATTACTGTTGTATAAGTACTACTATGGATCATACATGGTTTGTGGACCAATACATGCATGAATGATGGGTTCTAATCATAAATTTTAATTGGCACATGAATAATGCACCACCATTCAAGAATTAGAAGCATATGCAAAACTATGATTTTTTTTTTATTTTCACTTGTTTTATCTCTTGGGTTTCTGAGTTGAAGATCATTGAATTGACTTGAATGAATCAAATTTTTTTACCTAAATTATGTTATGTGTGCTGTTTGCTGTATTTGTGTTCATGCTTGGCTTGAATCATGTTAACATGGAAGCATAGCAATAATGATGGTATGTTCTGTGAGGTGACTCATAAATGTGTGTGAACACTAATCTTGCTAAATGAGTAAATAGGTATGATTCTTTCTAGGAGTGCCTCTTTGGGATTTGATCTTAGGACTGTCTCTTCTAAGGCTGACAATTATATGGTTGTCTGCTAGAGTTCATCTGGTATTGGGATTCTATTTTTATTTTTTATTTTTAAAGTTTTGAATTATCTTTCCGACTAGGTTTTGTTTCTCATGAATTAGTCTATGATGTGCCTGTCAGTGGGTGGCATTATTCAGTATTCAATTATTGATGACATGTGTTTTTTTAACTGTCAGGTCAAGCTTTTGACTGACAGTATCCAGACTGTATTAGATGCTGTTCGAACTTCTTCTGTTGTTGAAGTTCAGGTATTTTTCTTGAGCTTGACTTGAATTTCCTTGTTAAGATTTAAAGACAATGTATTGACTTTTTTTTTGCTCGAGTTATATTAACTTGTTAAATCACTATAGGGTGACAAAATAAGGAGACGAACTGATTGGAGGAGATGGATCATGCCTCATGTTCAGTTTCCTAATTTTACACGTTCTCAAACCACTGGACAGCTGGCAGAACAAGTTCAAAGCATTGCTCTGGAAACAACTAACAATGATGATGCTGGAGGATTAGATGTTTCTCAGAATAGATCTTTTGGGGATTTGAATAGTCAATATCTGCTTTCTGCTAGCGAGGGTACTGGTCAAGTTGGTATTCAAGTTTCAGATCATTCTATTTCTGCAAGAAATTAGAGCTGAGATGTTCTTTAAAACATTTTTTTGGAGAATGTTCTACGGAGGGAAGCTGGAAGCAGGGATCATGGTCTCAATTTTTACATATGCACAGTGGGACATGATTCCTCATGAGGTATCTAGGAAAACATGATTGAGAAATGGGAAGAAAATACCTTTTATAAGACAAAAAAGATCAAATGGTAAAAATGCACCAAGGAAAAGGCACATTTTATATTTTCTCTGTTATGGAGCTAGTAGCATGACTCTTGTGATTACTTGTTTATATGGGGTATAATGTTCCTACTCTGATGGTGGGATGGTTATTTGCTTTAATCTGGGGATTTTTTTATTTTTTTATTCCCCTGAATTCCCCTCAGCTGCTTTTTAAAATCTTTGGGGTCATCTTCCCACCTGGTTTAGGAGCATTATATGTGAGATCATTGATGTTGAATGAGTTTGATAGCTACTAGTTGACTGTGAGTGAAGGGGAAAGATGGCTTTCTGCTGATGGAGCTTGTGTCCCACAGCTGCTTTACAGAATGATTGTATGATGTTCATTGCTATTTCCCTTCACATCATATTTGGAATGATTTATATTTATACTTTTTTTTTTCCTTTTCAGTTTACCTTTATTTTAGACTCTTACTAGGCATAAACTTAAATTATCCAGGTGACCGCTGTATGCTGTCATGATCTTGTCAATTTTAAACTTTTGAAATTGAATGAAATTTGGACTGGTCTTCAAATATTTCATAGCCTCACATGTTCTAAAATTGATTGATGTAATTCGTTTAATATTGTATGCTACTGGTACGGTAAGTTTTAGCAAATATGCAAATGTGTATGCGTAATTTATTTATTTTTAAAATAATTTATTCATAGCAAGTAGAAATAATAAAATATAATATCCCCAATTTACAAATATTGTCCGTATTTTCACAATATTAGAACTTGTGTTAAGGTTTAATTCTGTGTAATGGGCTAATTTATCTTCATAATTTATATACTAATAAACTTCTAAGCAAATTTCTACATGTGATTTGTATATTAATTTATTCATGTCTGAAGTTTTTATTATGTTTGATGCAAATTTGTATTTTATAATTGATAATTTATATAGATACAAATTTATGCAAGTTTTTTTTTTTCTTCTTATCTTAAAAGTATTAATTCGTGTAACTTATGCATTGCTTTATTTTGATGTAAAGTTAAAATGCCACGAGGTCAACTACTTTTGATACTAAATTTCAGTTATTCAGATTTAGCACTTGTAATGCAACTATAACATACCGGCCAATTTGAAACTTAATCACTCTTTTTTTATTTTTGGGAATTTTATTGTTTTGGACGGATTGAAAAAATAAGGAAGAGGGTTAAAAACAAATTAATTTTAATGTGCATAATTATAAACGTTAATAAATTATAGAATTATTTTTAATGGATAAGATTGTGACTCGCAAATTTTATAAAATTATACCTTTAATAATTTTTTAAAAAGGGAATTTTTTTTAATTAAACCTTTAAATTTAATGTTTTTATAAATTAAATTAAACATACACAATTTGATTTAATTTAAAAATGATAAATATTTTAATACACAAATTTTTAATTTATCTAAAATTCAATATAATAATAATAAAATATCAAAATTCTTTTAAATTTTATAAAATAATGTATATAATAAAATATATTAATTTAACTATTATATTGATAAAATTTAACAGTTTAAAAGAGATATTTATCAGGATTATGATAAATAAGTTAATCACTTCTTTTATATATATATATATATATATATATATATATATATATATATAAGAAAAATAACTCTTAATTCATAATAAATATTTAATTAAATTTAAATTTAAGATTTATAAAATTATATATAAATCATAAGTCATCTAATTTTTTTTTACAAAATATAGGCAACAAATAAACCTAAAGTCTAAAAGGAAATAATCCAACTTTAAATATTTTGTAAATCATTCAAGTTATAATCACAATGGTAGAAGCCTAAAGCATTTGAGTGTAGTTATTTGTTTTAAGTATGTAGGTCTCAACATATTTACAAAAAAGAAAAAGGAAAAAAGTTGTATATCATAGTCGAAAGTTTATTTAGAAGATGTGATTTTGCTGCCCTTCTTTCATGAAAATAATATAACCTTATTCAAAAGAAAAATGGTAGGAAAATAATCTCCTTTTACAACAATAAAAAAACAATACAAAAGAAACTTTCACACATTTGACATGAATGTTCTACAAGTACTATGTTCAAAACACACATGTGAATTA
Source organism: Canavalia ensiformis (assembly GCA_026541065.1). Lineage (NCBI taxonomy): Eukaryota > Viridiplantae > Streptophyta > Magnoliopsida > Fabales > Fabaceae > Canavalia > Canavalia ensiformis. The sequence goes on from JAMKYM010000217.1 coordinate 470,088, forward strand.
ATACAAAAAACCCTAAAAAAATGAAATTATGTTATGTGAACATACTAAGAATTAAATAAAAGATTAAAAGTGTTAGAAACTTAATTGTATCTTACAATAACTCATTTCTATTTCTGTTATATAAATAGAAGCTTTAAAAAAAAAAGACAAAAGTTACATTTATTGAAATCGAACAAAAATCTTCAACTCTTCATTCTTTATTATTTATTTTCTATTTTTCATAAGATGAACATTTTATTAAGATTATTTTCTACTAATAAAATCTTCTAAGCTATCATTGATTTCATTCATAATTTGCTAAAAACATAACTTTTTTTTTTATTCTTTCTAGTGTTGAGTCGGGAGAGTCTTGTTTACTTGGTTTTTTAACTTGAAAAAACTTGTACAGAAGTACTTGAAAGTGTTATTCTTATTATAAAAGAACATTTTTCTTTTTTTATAATGATCAAGTTGTTTATAATATTTGTCTTTTAAAATATTTCTTTTAAACTATTTCACAAAATTATTTTAAGCTTTAGTTTTTATTATATCATTTTTCGAAAAGATTTATGAAAATCTCTAATATTCAAATTAATCTCATTTCTTGTGTTTCTAAGTTTATTTCAACAATAATCACCTTTTATATTATCTTTATCACCATAATTATTTATACAGATTTATTATTTTTAAGTTTATCTAAATTAAGAATTTTAAAATCATCTAAAACTATCAAACTAACATCATCACTAACATAATTACTTTTTATTAGAAGCAAGTATTCCTCGTTAAAAATATCCAATTCAAATATGAATTTTTAACATTTTAATCTTGTAACCCGACTTCAAGAAATATTTGAGAAGTGAGGTTTTGTGATAAAATTTTCATATTTTTCTGTCTAATACTTTTGGGATAAGCTTTCTAACAAAAAAAAAAAATCATGTCATTTAAACACTTACAATAAGAGTTATGAATTTTAGAATACAACTTAGAAAGCAATGCCATGTAGAATAACATCCTAACTTACTATACAAACCAGTGATAAACCAATGGTTAAAAATTATGACAAAATATTTGTTTGTGTTAGATCTCATGAAAATTTTATTTTACTAAATTTCGATAAATATGCTAAAAGTTATGCCTTTAAACCTACAAGTTATTAACTAATAATGAGCTTATCTTTTAGTCTAATATATTTCTCTCGTATTTAAAATTTTATATATCTGCTAAGATATTAAAATATTAGATAGAGGTTTAACTTTCATCCGGTCAATTATGTTTTAATCCACAAAACAAAATTACTTATAAATTATAACATATAATAATAGATAGAATAATTCAAATGCAAGTCAAGGAATTAAATCAAAATGCAATTCATTTTTTTATATTTAAAACATTATTGCATCAAATAATTAAAAAAATTAGAACTTGAATTTGTCAATTGCTGACCTCTATATTAAATAAAATCTTTTGAGCTCTTAATCATCACTCTCATTATGTCACTTCGCACAGTAGCTTTCGTTGCCTAATCTTAAGTTGTTAGTCACAGCCAATCCATCCATTAACTCTACTCTTTAAATTGTTGAAAAAATAAGATGATTAAAAGGGATGGATTGACAGGTGTATTATGAAAATTTCCAGTGCCTAAAAAACAAGAATTTTAACAGATCATCAATATAATCTTAACACGGACTTATTCTCTAACACGTGCTACATGCATTTGAGATAAAATGCTTGGAGTCTCTTAGAATTAACTAAAAATTGATGAAATAGAATTATAAAAAGATATGAAAAAATTAGCACTTATTTGTGTATATAGCACATGGCAAGCCATTAATTCTATTATTAAAGTACCCATAACGTCATAACAATTTATGTAACAATTACAAATTACCTATTAATTATTATTAATTCAGATGACTATAAATAATAAAACAATTAACAGTCATAAAAACTACGAAAATTAATTTAAATTCCATTATTTGATTAATTTTCAACAAAATCAAGGATTTAAATAGCCTTACATGCGATAGTATATGAATAATGGTAATCATATTTACACAACATTCCATGACGTATATACTATTTCTTTTATATTTATCTTATTATCATATCGTATAATACATTTTATCTCTCTTCATATCTTTCTCTTCGATTTTATTTAAAACTAGGAGCATCAATGATGCTCATACGTCAGTTTCTATATAAAACACAATAAAATAAATGAGCAACCTATAGTTAAGGTGATTTGTAACACTTCAGCAACCTTTTAACGTTTTCCTTTGAATAAGCAATCACTTAGACAACTACGATAAAGTTGTTCTAAGGTTACTCTAAAATCTCAAAGGGAATTAACTAAGGGGCTGCAACAAAACGCACATAATGAGACAATTTGTACATAACATAGGCTAGCGATATCGAAAGTGTTGTTGAAGGGTCATTAAAATTTATATAGCGATAGTATTCATTGTCGAATAAGTCTCAAAGAAGTAGGTAGTCGAAGAATAATTGATAAATTAAGTCAATAATGTAACTTATAAATGGAATAATCTAGAAGCTGCTATAAGGAATAGGAAGCAATGATTTTCCAACATCCCAACACTGCATTATATTTTCTTACATCTCAATCAAATGGTTATCAATTCTTTTAAAAATAAAATGGTTTATATCCGAATATAAATCACCAGACATATGTTTATGAGAATATTTTTTTTAAAAGAATAGTAATTAATTCTTTTATTGATAAATAAGAGGTCCTAATCTTTATATAATATAAAAAACGATAAGATTTAAATTAAAAAACTTTGTTAAATAAAAGATTTTGAATACTCCACACAACTCACTTGCAAAAAGAAAAAGCAAGTTGTTAAAGATCACTATTTTTTTTTTTAATTTTCCTTTTCCTAAATTATCATAGCTAGCCTCTTATAGCTTTCAATAGCTCATAGTTATGTAGTATGTTACATGATTTGGGTCCTTGAAGCCCCTCCACCTATGGAAGTCTTTTCGGGTCATTTTCTTTTATGGACAACCATTTGTGCCTGGATGCTCATATCTATGTATAGGGTTCATGATGTGTTTGCTTATGTTTTCTTGTGTTGAATCCAATTAATTACTGTAACTCCATATTGTCTTTTGCCATGATAACTTGCTCTCTCTATATACACTATAAGTCTTGTCTATCAAACTATGATTATCTTTTGCAATACTGATGTTGCCAGCATTTTTTAGGTGGAAATTTTGATAATATTTATTTGGTGGGAAACAATTTTTTTTTAATCTAAAATTTTAATTTTTCACAAAAAAAAAAAGTGACAAATAAGTGATTATTTTCTAAATTAAACTGAATCAAACGCAATAGTGTATTCACTGGTTGAACAACAGATAAAGATGATTGCTATATACGCAATTTACTAGAGAATTATATTCCTCTCATTCAAATAATGAACAAATTTTTAGAATTTTATCGGCCCCCATTGCTGCAGATATTCTTGAGATCATAAAATTTTTCAAAATAATAATAATAAAATATATTGAGATTTAACAAAATCAATTTTGTGGTTTTAAATTCATTTTAACTATTTATTTGACATCAAAATTTCTAACTATAATTATATATTTTTCCTAAATGTTTTAGGAAAATGCTACAAGTATCCTTAGAAGAGAACAAAACTTAGATATGTAAATTTATGCTATTTTTAAATTAAATTTAAATTTTATATTAATAATTTATATATTAAAGTTAACATAGATTATTAAGATAAATTTTTAATTTTAATTAAAAATAAAAAATACTTACAGATTACTGACTTATCTTTTAAAAAATTTACCAGCGTTATGCACTCGAAGAGGATTTTTTTTTTTAAAAGCAAATACGAATATATTATAAATAGAATATTAGGGATATTCTAAATCTTTTTGCATCATGAACATCTGATTCCGGCTGCATGAAGTATTCATGGTGAGTACATTAAAAAAAATTAAACATGAAAACTCACATTTTACCTCAAATACACAAATCATAATTTGATTATCCATTATAAATAAAATTTTAAGTGAAATTAAAAATCATAAATTCATATATCCTTCTATTTATTGTAAAATATCTAGCTATCACATACATATGTTGTTAATCATATGGAAAACACCATTGAGAAAAGGACAAAGTGTCTCGTCTATGTGGAATGGTCTTATGTTCTAATGGCCATGTGCTTTGGGTCATTGTTGCCCCCTCATTCTTCTGTAACCAGGAACCCTTGCTTTTAAATGAAGAAAATTTGGGAAGAAATAACGAAAAAAGTTATAAAAAGCCAAAACCCCGCAAAACACTACCAAACAAAACAGGTAAATGTCATCCTAAGTACAAAATCTTTTCAGCATAGGTATAGGTGCAGATAAAGTCCAGACAAAAATTATCGTCAAACATTTCTCTAATAAATATATATATCCACCTTTTAAATTTTATCTTAATTAATAGATTATAAAATCAATTATAAAAATATAAAATTAATTATATAACAAATATCATAATTATCACATCCCATATTTAAATTGATATAAAATTAAAAGACTTAATTTCCCCATTTTTTAATTAAAAGCAATCATTCTAAATAAATATTTTAATATTATTCAATAGTTTAAATCAAATGAAATCGCTAAAATTGGCCTAATAATAAGGAATTAGAGTAATTTACATATACAGTACAAACATTATTATTTTCATTATTCATGAAAAAATTAAATCAAGTGGATAGAATATAAAAAGTATACAAGCATATAATTTAACCGTTAATTAAAAATTAAAAACCTAAATGCAAGTTTCTAGACACATGTGAAGTCTTGTTGGGAATGAAAAGTACCATACATACAATTCCTTGTTTTCTCTAGAAGAATTTTGAAATTTATTCCCCCAAGAATATCCATCAAAAATAGAAATAAAATAAAATAAATATACATATAATAAGTAATCCCATCTTCCTAATCAGCATCCAGTACCGAGGACATTGTTAAAAACAACCTTTTATTAAAAATGACATTAAACTATTAAAAATTAGAGAAAAATACATTACAACATTTTTAATAATAATAATAATAATAATAATAAGTTTCGTTTCAGGATATGACAAAAATAAATAAAGAAAGAAAAGTTGCATAAAAGAGAAGTAAAAAGGAAAATTGTTGAAATATAAATATGAGAATTGTTTAGAGAAACCAGAGTTGTGTCTGATGTATGTATAAAATAAATAAGCATGGAAAAACTACAACTACCAAGCAGAGATACGTTAATGCTATATATGAGTTACATCATCATAAATTCATACTTCAAAAGGTAGGTTTGAGTCTTAGTGGAATGTGGCTAAGGCCAAAAGGAAGACTCTAAATAAGTAAACATTTCTTAAAATGGTGCTGTAGCTGCCCGATATAGATTGCCTCTCTTCTTCCGCTGATTCGAACCACTTTCACCCATCTGCAACCAAAATATGCAAATCAAATATACTCAAACACATACAACATCATCTTTTCAAATTCTTTTTTAATTTATTGAAAAATTAAATATTCTTCACATTTTCTTAATTTTAGGTATAATAAATTCATTTTTCAAGAAGAAAATGGAAACACATGCACTACAGTGTAAAGGCCAATAACAACGAAGTAAGGGAAGAGAATTGAACCAGTTGCTGCTGTCTTCTGAGTTTCGCATTCTCTTCTTGTAAATGCTTAACCTTTTGCTTCAACTCAAACATGTAAGCCTACACGAAAATAAAAAGAAACACTAATTTTTTTGCAACATTAATTTAAAAATAAGCGATTATTTTTGTCAAAATAAAAAAAAAAATATTTTCCTGTTTTCTGGCTCTTGATCGTGCAGCAGATTCGCGATTCTTCATCATTCGCGTGTTTCGCATGTCCCCTGAGTGGGTAAGAGGTTGGGAAGACCTATTATTGGGAGAAGAGGAAAGAGAGTAAGAGCGGTTATGAAAAGGATGAAGCTTTGAGGGAATGTTATGGTGAGGTTGCGCTAACTGCAGGTCCTTGTGTGCCGTCAAGGTGAGAGAAGTGGTCAAAGGTGGAGGCAGAAAGTGGTGAGAGTTAGTGGTAGTGAGGGTATTTTGGTCATTTAATGAAGAGAGGTTGATGTCTTTCCATACATCATCCATGGGTCCTGGGGTTTGGTGAAGGTGTGAAAAGGAGGGTTTTGTTGAGGAATGAGAAGAGGAAGATGAAGTTGAAGAAGAGGGTGCGGATCCTCTGAGGTTGAGGCGGTTGTTGCGATTGCAGGTGCAGGTGCAGGTGCATTCTCCTTTAGGAATTGAAGATGATGACAACATTTGCTGAGGTATGCAAATATTGCTATGTTGTTATGTTGTTTGCAAGATGAAATGGGATTTTGATTTGATTTTGAGAGTGAAAGAAAGAGATATGGAAATGGAAAATGATGTGTGTGAGTGTGAGTGTGTGTGTGGTGTGTGCGTGGTGTGTGCGAGTAGTCACGTCCTATCTAGCACCATGTGACACGCATGCCTAGAGCCAAAGTAGCTAGCTTCGTCAGATTCCGATTGGATTTTCTAACTTCTCTACCTAATTTCTTAATTTCTTTTTTATTTTTTAATATTATTATTTTATTTATGTATTACCTAAATCAATTTATTTATATTTTTAGATAGGATAATAAGTATATTATTTTAAAATAATCTTGTTGTTCATAATTATTTGTTATTATTATAATTATTTAATTTAAAAAAAACTCAAGAATTAGAAAAAAATTTATTATTTGCTTAAAATAGGATAATGCTAATAAATATTTGCTTGTTGAAATTGTATATATTTTAATCAGTTATTTGACTTGATTTTGCATTTATACTTGATGGAAGACCGGCGTCAAACTAAGGATGATTTTGTCAAGAAGTTACTTGAATAAATGAAACAATAATAATATATTGAGAAAGTACAAGTTTTAAAATGATTTACCTAACCTCATCCTCATGTGTATACCGACAGAAAGACCAAAATAATATGTAAAAATGGTATGTAAAGTAAATAAAAGTGATAAAATGAAACACCCAACCTAACTTCATCTATGACCTAGTCTAACCTAGTGTACGTAGGATAAAATTTTTCTCTATTTTTTTTTATCTTTATATTTTTTTTTCATGTATATAAAATGGTTTTACATATATATCTTTTTTCCTTTTATTTTCTACATAATATATTATAGTAAATTAAATAAACAAAATTAAATCCACTTCAAGCTCTTAAAATAATGTGAAAGCTCTTTTTATGTTTTTATTTGTTAAATTTAAATTAAATTTGATTGGATTGAATTAAAATATTATATTTAAGTTCAAAATTAAAATTTGAATTTTACATTAATCAAGTCATCTCTAAAAGTAAAAGTAAGATAATAGAAATAAAAAAATAAGTTGTATTCAAACTAAGTTATTAGGTATAATTTTTAGCTAAAAAATATTTAGTTCAATTCCCAGCACAATATAATATTTTAGTTAGAATTCAAAATGGGTTGAATTGAATTTGATTCAGCTGAACTTGATTAAAAAAAAGAATTAATTCAACTTGAAACCTATCATAAGTTTGATATGAATTATTTTTTTAATTTAAATCCACAAAGCAATTCAGTTTAGTTCACTGATTTAAATTGCATAAATTAATAATTAAAATAAATCAAAATTTAAATATTTTAATTTCCCTCCTCAACTGAATATTGTTAAACAAAAAATATTAATATAATTTACATCGTATTAAAATTAGACCATTATTAGTTAAGATACAATGTATATTTTTATTTATTTAAATTAAAAATAAAATAATTTATATAATAACAATTATATGAGTTTAATTGAAAATTAATAATATAAATTCAACAAAATAAAAATGTACAATTTAGTTTGACATTTTATGTGTATATAATAATTATATAACGCGATTTCATATTATATACAAATATTTTTTTTATCAAATTAATTCATAAATTAAATAAGTAGAATTATAAATGACTTAATATCAACTTATTTATTTAATGAGATTAATTTTAATTAAAATTTATTTTATTTAGCTTATAAACTAAGTTTAATAAATTAATTAAATAAATAAATTTTTAATTAATTTAAAATTGGTTTAATTTATTATTAATCCTAATTTTAAAATCTATTAACTAGATTTTTATGGTAAAAATGATGTTAGTATCACATATAATGTTTTTTATCTTTCTTTTTCATTAAATTTTGATGTAAACTTAAATTTATTTTAATGAAAAAGATAGAAATCAATTAGACAAACTATAATTAAATATACGTAATTTATTGATGACTTATGATAATTTATTAAAAAGAGCTCAAATTTAAAAAGTTAAAAAAGTTATGATAAAAAATTTGTGATTGAAATTTGCACAAATTTGGTTATAGATAACAACGAAAATTTTGAATCCTTTAATTGAAGCTTAAGGATATTACAAAATATAACAAGATTTAAATTATTGGTTAAAATTATGTGTTAGCATTAATATGAGCCTTGTATTACTCTCAAGAAAATTAATATAAATCTTACACTAAAAAATATTTGTTTTATAGTTATTTTTTAATTATATAAATTGATAAAAATGTATTAAATTGATAAAAATTTATATTTGATTTTATTATTTATATAGTTTAAACTTTTGTTAAAATATTTTTCAGCAAATAATTTTTTAAAAAATATGAATTTGTTAAAAAAATCTAATGAAAAATAAAATTGTTATTATATATCTTTTAAAATTTTTACTAAAATATAATTTTTTTAGTATTATATGACTAAATAAACTTAAATTTAATTAATAATAGAGTAAGAATAACTTTATTAATTAATTATGGATTTTGAACTTGTATTTTTATTAATTGATTATAAATTTTAGGTTGTTTTTCTTATTTTAAAATTTTATTTAAGATCCAATAAAATTCTACTTATATGATGAGAGGAAAACATAGTAGTTGGTCATTATTTTGAAAATTTTTATATTCTTTTTGTATTTATTTTTACTGGAGATTGTAAAATTTTACAAAAATAATGTTAAAAATGGTAAAGAAATTTTTATTGTAAGTTTTTCCATCTTTTGATCTTACATGATCTAAAGATAAAACCAAACCACAAGTATATAAAATAAAAGTAAATATCATCATTTGAATTAAATTTTTTAGGATTAAATTAGAACAAATCTAAATTTTAATATAATAAAACTAATTATATATATAAAGTAAAGATAAATATCCCTCTATAAATTAGTAGTCTTTGAAGTTAATTTAATTAAGTTGAAATTTTAATTTTTTTATTATTGGATCAAATATATAATTTGTAATTTATGAAAGTAAACATTATTATGAAATCCGATCATTTTAATCATGTGTAATCAAAATTAGGTTTTGGATTAGGATTTCCTTTTGCATTGATGTAGATTATCCATCTTATTTTTATCACCATTTTTTTAATCCACTTATAATTGGTTGATTATATTTTTTTCTTAAAAAAAATTAATTAGCCTAATACCAACACATAACAAATATATTAGTTAGTAGATTCAAAGTATTACAGGAAATATTAATAGATTGTTTTAATATTTTTCTATTAATTTATAATAATGTTGAATTTATATTTATTCAAAAATAATTAAAAAATATTTTGAATAAAAATGAAATAATTAAAATTTTATCACATGACATGAATATATTGACAAAAGACAAGCATTAAATCATTTGTTACGTTTAAGCAATTAACATGATTTTGACTGAGAAGGATTGTTTTGGTAAAAAATAATTATAGTCTCATAAAAAATAAACATGATTTATTTTTCATTAAATTTTACTTACAAAGATAATTTAATTTTCCAATATTTTAGCAACAACTTTACTTAAATTTGGAAGTAGCAAGTAAAAATAAAATAAAAAATTATTAAAAATTGAAACTTTAACTTTTATCCAATGAATAATAAAAAATTATTTAAAATAAATAAATAATTTATATTCTAAAATAATAAATAAAAGTTATTGCAAAAAAATTCAATAAAATAAAATAATTTCAAACAAAATTTACATTTATAGAATTTATAATTGAAAGGTTAAAAAATAAATTTTTTAATTAAATATTTTATAAATAAAATTAATATAAAGTTCTCAATATTTCAAAAATAATATCTAATTTTGAAAGTTTGACGATTTTGGATGTGTTTAATAAAACGAGAGATAAATTAACAAAAAATTAAAAAGTTAGTTAAAATATAAAAATTAGTTAAAAATAAAAAATATTAATTTAAATTAAAAATGTTTAATAAAATTAATTATTAAATTAACTTACACCGGTGAAATGATAAAAATAGATATGTATTAATAAATTAAATATATTATTTTATTTAAATTATTTATTATATTAAAAATGAGAATATTAAATTTTGTTTATTTGTATTTATATGTTTTATTAAAAATTAAGATAATATAATAAATTGATAATTATTTTGATGATGTATATTATAAAAATAATATTTCGATGATTTTATTTTTTATTTTAATATTGTAATGTGTTTTTAATATAAAAAATATATTATTAAATAAATAAATTTCATCCTTTGAAATTAAAAATATTTATTTTTAAACTTTAATAAATATATTTTATAAAATATTTTTATAAAAAATATATTTTATCTTTATAATTTAAATTTATAATCAATAAATAATAAGTATTTTATTATAAATAATTTAAATAAATTGTTCAATAATTAAATTGAAAACTTTAACTTGAAATAATAGTATAAAAAATTAATATTTCAAAAAAAATAGTAAGCATTCCATAATAAATTAATATTATTGTTGTAAATCTCTATCATGCGGGTAGAAGTCTAATATATTTTAATAATTTTATTTTACGAATTTTCATTGATACGTCTCTATCACCAATATCTACTCTTCAACGATAACAAATATCCAATCATCCTTAGGTTATTTCAATATAATTATGTAACATAAATACAACCATGATAACATCAATTTGGATTTTCATAATGTATTATGACATTCTACTAAGTACTTTTCATCTTTTATTTAACATTTCAAACAATCTTTCAATATAACTTTAAAGAGATGAATATGTACAATTGAATACTTTTGAATATTGGTTGGAGGTTCATGTTTAAATTGTGATTTATGGTATCTTATCTTGGGATAAGGGACCAAATAACCCTTTTTTATTTGACGATCCTTTATCCATCAAATAATTTTTAACTATAGAAAAAATATTAATTTATATAAATTGTATCTTAAGAAAAAATATATAAAATCAATACCTTGCAATGACTTTGGAAAGTTTAATTTTGGAGTATTAATGACATGAAGAAAACATGTGTGTCATGTGTAAATCCTTCCTATCCAATAAATAAAAGTGCAAAACACATATCAAAGTCATAAATAGCCATTACATTGAAGGTAGGAATTTCTCCCCTTATAAGGTGTTTGCTTTGCCTTATGAATACATATAGTTATATGAGTATCATAAATACATCTAATACAATCCTATCATAACATGTATCTTTCATCAATAGGAATTTGAGATGGTATAAATTTAAAGGTAGGATCCTTTGATTTTATGATATCATTAGCAAGACTCCTATAGTCATTTCTCTTACCATTGATAAATTCCAAAACTATTGAAACATTATGCTAATCGTCTTATCAAAATGTTGAAACCGCTTTCCAACATCCCTATTAGAAACATTTATGGTATGAATGTAGACAAATATGCCTATTTTTTATACAATTATCAATCCCATACTTTGTTGTAATCAATATTTTGATCGTAAATCTTCACAAGATTTTGTAAATAAATTTGTCTCTATTCTAAATGTATTCACACATCGAATATGATGTTCATTCAATATCTCATTTATTTAATTTTTTCTTGTTTGAAGTGAAGTCATACATGGTTCTTTGAAAATGTGTTTATAGTAATAAGTAATTATTGCACTTATTGCACATGAGAATGTAATCTAATAAAGTGCATGTTTTCTTCTCTTTTTTCTCTTGCAATATCCATGTTGTACCTACAGTAAAACCACATAATTGAAATATTCATAAACATAAGCCAAAATGCATAATGTAAATCTCATTTTAATAAAAATTATATTTGTAAAAGTTATGAATACATTTCTCTTTACTATGAATATATTTCAACCAAGTTGTCTTGGAAGCATCACTTTCTATGTTGAGAAAAATTTGTTGTCTTATTTCCTTCTCAATCAACTAACCGTAATACATCATAAGTCACTATTTTTTTCAAAAACTTCCATATGTCATATGACTAATAACATCCATTACTGCCTTAATAGTAAATATAGCACTAGTGTCTTTGTTGACACTATCCTGCCTTAATAGTAAATATAGCACTAGTGTCTTTGTTGACACTATCCTATAATTTTATTATTACTATTGTCATGCTTGAGTGTGATATCAAGCTATCTATCTGACAACTTAGTTTTGTCATCCTTCCTAATTGTCTTTTTTTACGTTTTCCTTTCACATGTTTGTCACTCATGTTTTGAGTATGTGTAGGTATACGTGTACAACCACATTTGTATGGTACTTGAGTAACTCCAACCCCTTGACTAGGTGTCTAGGTGTAGCCTAAATCTTGTATGAAATCAAAAAAGTATGTATAATCCTCATTTATAAAGTTATCTATGTGAGAAGCACGTTGACTATATTTTGTATAAATATGATTTGTGTCATTTTCACCATCATTTTCATTATCTCTTTCCTCAACATTCACATTCACATGTTCTCTTTGTCAAACATAATTAGGATCCATGAATGGTGCAACAATATTTTCCCCAGTTGTATAATTATTTTCAAACAATTGATGTCATACTTCCTTAAATGAAGGATCTACCGATTTATTACAAAACTTAGTGCCTTCCTCCTATATAAAATAAAGAGCATATTTAATCATTAAATAAGAGATTTATAGTAAATAACTTTCATTGTAAATTGATTGTAACAATAAAAGCTTAAGTTTTCTTTCCCACCACTTGTGAACAATTAAACTTTCTAGTGATATGATCCCATCCTTTACCAATTTTGCAAAACTTCAAAAAAAAAAAATTAAATGTGTCCTTCATTATTCATAAAATCATATTTATTCTTTAACGAATTTTGTTTACATTTACACTTGATAATAACTTCAAATTTATCATTAATCTCCTTCGATTTGAATGGTACATGACCATTCTTCGTAATTAACTTAATACTAAGTTGACAAAAAATTTTATCGTATTCATCGATCCATCTAAAATTTACCTCTCCTTTCATATTATCATTAGTTGATTCCATTTTACAAATTTACGAAGACAAATTAATTAGAATACATAATGTAAGGTTAATATAGAATGCATTCCAAGTCAGGTGATTACCACAATATTCCTTAGATATTTGCTTATGTGCTTAACTAATAAATAGGCATCCAATCCAAATAAAACATATCAAAATAAAGAAATATTCTTAAAAATAAACTAGATTTCTAGGATAATGATATTTTTAAATTATATTTCATTAATTTATATACTATTAACTTCTATGCTTCAACTTTATAGTAAAGTTTAATATGAAAAAAATAAAGATATTCTTTTGAAAAAAAAACACAAATGCAATTACGAGAATGGATATTTATTCTATTATTGATTTCATTTTTTTATGTCTATAAACAATTACGGATAAAAATAATGTAGATCCAAATTAATGCCCAATAAAAAGATAAAGTTATAGGACAACATAAAAAACAATTTTATCAAAAAATTAAAACCATACAAAGCCTAGACATATGACTTTATGGATTTATCATTTACATTCTTGGTTTTTTCACCATATTACAATTTGAAAATTCAAGTCAAATATAATTTCAATTCTAAAAAAACTTCGGTTGAAAAAATTTATATATATATAAACTTTAATAACATATATTTAACTTTTAATTTAAAAATGGTCAAATCCTCATAACATATCACAATTTGAGAAGCTACAGTTGATGAATAATTAATCATAAGTGCATGACTCGATGAAGACAATATAATTTTTTTCAAGAAAACCCTAAGTTAATCTAAGTACTTCTTATTATGTTTTCATCAATTCCAATAAAATCTATAGTTTTCACTCCTTTGTTTATTATTAATAATTTTTTCCTCTTAAATATACACTTCTTTGGGGCATGAATATTTTGAAATCAATATTTTTCTTACTTGTTCCATAGTACATGTTCTTATTGTAACAACCTCTTAAATTACCTACATAGATTTAAGCTCATTCAATATATAGGCAAGCTAGGTTAGTATTACTTAGTTGGAAATATGAGATTTACCTATAAAAATAGGATGTGTCATAAAGTGATCATCAACTGTGGACTTCTCATAACTTCTCGTCATTCATGTCATAGATTCACTTAACCATAATTGTTTATATCCTTGTGACATATGACTATTCTTTATTTCTTGAGTTGATGGTCATCTTTGTGTTGAGCTGGAATTCTCCATATTGTAGATCTACTAGGAGCATAGTTTCATACACAAGAAAATAGAAGATGAAGAGTGAGACATTTCTTTCAAGTAGTAGTTTACATAGGAGTAGTATGTTATATTATGATATAAACAACACGTATGTTTTTCGACAATTGCAAAGAACCATCATGGAAACACTCATAATATCCAATGCATGTACGTAACTATTGTATCATTATCTTCAAACACTTATATGATGATAGAATCAGATTAAGCTTAGGGTACACTACATCTCATACCATAATAATCCTAACTAATCTGTAATTAGTCATCCTTACGATATGCACATACATATGAATCCCAATCATCGCCATCATATTTTCAAATAATAGGGGGTGACAGGACCCAATGTCCACAACAATATATCGTTGGTGGCACTCACAACATCATCATCATAATTTCATATTTCACTTTTCTCAATAAGAGAAATTGAAATTGAACCACTAATAATGATAGTCTTTAAGATCTTGTTGAGTTAGTTAAGTCCAACAAAAGCAGTCTTGGCTATAGGACACAACCGAAGCTATCAGAGAGGTTTAAATCTCGTTCATGTATATCTTAAGCTCAAAAATTTCCATTTCACATTAATTATGGTCTATTTCCATGTGATCCAACCTTTAGATTCCCCAGTTTCCCTACTTAAAGGGTCTTGCAGATTATCTCCACATTGATAATTATCAAAAACAACATTTTATGCATGTGATGCATGACAACTAATGTATAGGTGGAAGGAGATGGGTTTTTTTTGTCCAATTGAGGTTGCAACTTGATGGAGAATGGAAGAGGAATGGATTCAAATTAGGTCTTGACTTGGAAGCGCCACCTCTTGTGGAGGATGAGCTTATTCTCTGCTACCATGAGCAGCCACAGATGAGGAAGTTCCTCAACCCTAAGTCTGATTCTAAAGGAATGATAGGGAGAGAATTACTTTAAAAAGTCTAAGTGAAAACTCACAAATCCATTCAAATGAACTTAATATTGAAAATTACATATAGAAAACTTTATTTATAGGCAAGGATGGTGCTCATGTGATGCGGCTATGGATCTACCTCTAGGATGTGGTTTGGGCTTGGATTGCAAGCACAAAGGGGTGTCTAGCTTCTTCCATATGTGTAACCTATGTTGGGTAAGGAGAGGTCCAAAAAGTATTATGTTAAAATACAAGGAAAAGAGTCCCAGTCCTATACACTATGTTGGGCCTGTTACTTCTATAATATAAAAAGAATCCTAAACCTACTCTAAGAAGTAGGGCCAATGAGAAGGTAGATTGGGCCTGAGAGGGAGTCTGCTGGAGGCCCAAGAAGGTCTCTACCTCTATTTGCAATTTCTTGGCCCTAGCCCTGGTAATAGCCCTAATAGACTTAAGTATCATGCCTGGAGAATGAGGGTGCTTTGGTGTAGGTCCAGATGTCTCCGGGGATACCTCTGCATCAACAACTAATCACCTCATATTTCATAATCATTCAATGGAAGACCTTGCCTTCTTCACAAATTTAGGACTTCATAGTCCTCCTCTATTCAACATATGTGTAAATTCCACTTAGGAGTAATTTAAATTTAAAGCGTCTAAGAAATTACATGAGGTTCTCAAACTCCTATCATTTACTCGTCTCATCTAAAAACAGTTCACACATATCAATAATTGAGACATTTTAATCCCTAAATTACAATTTAATCAATATTTTAATTAAAAAAATATTTAACTACCATGCCTATCTTCTTTCACTACCATTTAATTAGGTACAAGAGAATATAGGTTGGCCCTTTCAAGGTTTCTTATCTATTCGATGTTAATTCACTCAATTTTTAGAGCCGACATTTAGTTTAAAATTTTCTACCTTCTAAAATATCCTCTGAAAAGAAAATTTATTCTAAAAGGTCTTTGAGAACTATCTAAGGATGGATTGGGGCTACATCTTCTAAAAAACATCATTTTGTCTGAAACAGACTCATCTAATATGAAATGGTCATGTTTGGTTTAAGGCAGCCTCCTATGATCCAAACCAGCATCGTCTTGTCTAAAAAATTTTGTCTAATCTAGAGTAGACTTGTCTAGTTTGAAGAGACCTTGCCTAACATGAAACATCCTTATATGGATAGAAATAATCACCTTTGATCTGAATCAACATTGTTTGGTTTACTACAATATTTATAAGAAACTTGTTTATATACTTGTCTATAAAAATCAATCTTCATATTTCTCTATAGTTACTCATTTACAAACTCAACTAATATCAACATGTCTATAGATACTCATTTATAAACTCGTCTAATATCAACTCATTTAATCTACTCATCTATATTAACTTATCTGAAATGATGTTTAAGAATATTTAATCTGAGAAGCATCATTTTAACATCTAAGAACGTCTAACCGTTCTTAGTTTATACTGAAAAATGTTCAGAACCTCATAAATGATTCTAAACTTCAAGAATAACATAAATAAGTTAATTTAAAAATATTCAAATCATTAATTAACAATTTATATTCTAAAGTTAAGGAAAACTCTAAACTACTCCTAAATTTCTACCTGACTTATTTTTCTCTTACCTGAAATTTGAAGAACATTGTGGTGTTGAAGATGATGACATTTATAAACTTCTTAATTCCAGCTCGACTTTTTAATGATGTTGGTTCAATCTACCTCCAATAAATGAGTAGAACCTTAGAATTGAAGGTTGTTGTCAGTCTCTTTTTTCAAATATTCCAAATATAACGTAGCTTTTTGTTCCAAGGTTGCTTTGTTGTAACATATGATAACTGGAGCTTTAAAATTTTAACTATGGTGATAATAAAATTCTTAGAGGAAGGATAGAGACAAAATGTATAAGAAAAATGTAAGGAAAACTATGGAATTTGACAAGTAATAGAAGAAGCAACCTCTTGAATGTTTAAATTGAAAATTTCCTATTCAATTCTATAAATCCACAGCCATTTACCTTTTGTTGCTAGAAAAGGGAAACATATGTATATCTTACTAAAGTTATGTGAATTATTTGAGTGGCAGCTTGCATGTGTTTCCTTTGATATTTATCTTTTTGTATTGGAAAAACATGAGTCTCACACTTATCTCTCCTGTTCCAGTTATTGTGGTAAAAGTCAGATTATCATCATTAAAGACAACATCTTAGTATCATTTAGAAAACCTATCTTCAAACTGCATCATTTACTATTTTAAGATATTATCGGTGGAGATTGAATATATTGAAATTCATATATCATAAGTCATAAGAAGTTTTATGTGCTAGACATAATGAAAGCTTGGTCGTGCAACTTTTTATGCTCAATTTACTTGGACTATTTGGCATGAAACTAGAGTGTGAAGTTAAGAACAAATGAAAATAGAATGCCTTTCTACTAACCTATGCTAAAGTAAGCTTTAAAATTTGTAGAGTCCAATTTCTCTCACAATTAATTGCATCAATACACCAACTTAGTTTGTAGCATATAGACAGTAAAGGTTATAAAAAAACACTCAAGTTCCTTTTATTTTACCTTACAATTATTCATAAAACTTAAGAAGAGGACACATTACTGTCATTCCTTAACCAAGGTGCTTTCCTAAGAGATACCAAGATGAATAATCTTTGCTTGGGGCCAATCAAGGCATTGAGTTGTTCCTCAACCATACTTCAATTTCAATCCATGTAAACTTCAAAGTTCTCCTTCCCAAGGCTATTTCTAGGTCCATCTTAATTAGGTATAGGTTTAATGGTTCATTGATCTCAAATCAAGAAAATATATTTTTTTAAACCAATCCTAGTAAGAAAAGAAAGGTCAAAATTCAAACACATTGGAAGAATGATGAATAAAGCATCAAGATTGACAGTCCATAATATATCTATGAGAATAAAGCATCAACTTAATGTACATAATAAAAATTTAAATGGATTAATTTTACAAAGTCAGATTTTTAAAAGTTTAAAATATATTTAATTCATTCTTAATATACCAAATTTAAAATAATGATAAAAAGTTTAAATTGAACATAATTTTTATATTTTATATTTTCTTACTTTTATGTCTTAATTTGAAATTAAACTATATTTACTTTCTAATAATTATATGTTATTTATGTTTGAATAAAAAATATTGTTTTATTTTATTTAACATTTTTTATAACTTTTAATTTTTTAAAAATTTGTTTTGATTATATTTAAGTAATTAAAAATAAGAAATAAAATAATAATTTTAAAAATAAAATTTATTCCATTTAATAGTACACACTCATTCCATCTCAAATGTAGATCATCTCAATCTTTTACTTAAACTTAATAAGTGATATCACTCAATCTCAACCCATCATTACTTCAATCTCAACTATGAAGGGTTAATAATGAAAGGTGTATTTTTTTAATTTTTTATTTTCCTCATATTCTTTCTTTTTTTAACTTTTCATATGAGGCTTGTTTTTCACATGATAAAGACAAGACTTTTTTCTCCTTCTTATCTTTCTTTTCTGTTATTCAAAAAATCTTGAAGTCTTCATGTATCATTGTACTCTACTTAAACCTTTACCAAATAGTGACTAACGATAACTTTCTTCCTTATGTTTTCAATGATGATCTCCAAAATCTTCGAAGTTAGTACTATGTAGTAGATAAAATATCAAATCCTTTACTCACTTATTTACAATTTGTAAATAAGTTCCTAACTTAAAAAAATATTTCCATTATGTAAAATATCATGAGTTATCTTCGTATCATATCCTAGTTGACATTTAACATGGCAAATTGTCATTCCGTTAATGACAAATGGATCCAGAAAATAATTTGCATGACAAAACAATAAGTTAAGGATAAATCAAAGTGTTTTTTTATATGAGGACTTATTACAAAATATAAATAGGTGAGGAACAAATTTGTCAGTAAACTTTATTAGAAAAACAACATTAATCATTTGTCCACTCTTGTTTCTATAGATCCAACTTATATATAAATAAAAGGTAAGCCTATAAAATGGATTTGATTAAACCTATATAGAAAACTTGATGTTTTTAAAAAGGGATTTCACAAACTAAGGATTGTCACATGAAACTTTCAATTGATTAAAATACAAGTTCAAAATTCACTATTCAAAAAAAGTATAAGCATACACATAAAAACATACATACTATTTTGAAAATCATAGTTAACAAGCACTTCTTCGTTAATGGATAAAAGTATTACTTTATGATAAAAATGGTATTCACATCTTCTAAATAGATTTACCTATGCTATAGGCCATATCAAGTATTTGATATTCAAAAATTCAATTAAAATTACATATTTATTTAAATAATAAATTTATCAATAGAAATATTTCAACTTATAAAATTGACTAATATCTAATTAAAGAAATAAGTCATCCCTAATAAAGTTATCAATTAGAATATAACATGTGAACAAGAAATGAAAAACATTGACAACATTTCCATTGGGGGCTTCCACTTAAACTTGCTAGACCTTCAACCTCAAATTCATTGATCTAAGCTCCTACTATGAAATGCTAAGTCTTTATTCACATGCCCAATGAATATTTCATTCGGCTTTATCTAATATCAATCAACAATTTATGTAGTAAAAACTTACCTAAAAGTAAAAATGAGTAAAAATACATTTTCTACTTTTTTTGTTTAGTGTGAATCAATAGGAAAGAAAATAGAGATAAATAAAATAATGTTGATAGAAATGTTTTCCTACACTTTGATCATAAAAATAGGAGGGAATGAATTAGTTCTTTTATAGGATCCATAGAAAAATAATCCTCCTAAATAGGAGAAAATTAGAGGGAAAAGGTGATATATATTTTCTTTTTTTTTATTTTTACTTTTAATATTTAAGCTATTAAAAAAATAAAAATTAATAAATAAAAATAAAAATTATTATATTAAATAAAATAATAATGTACTAAAATTAAAAAAAAATTAATTAAATTTTTTAATTAAGATAAAACAAAAGTTTAACTATCAATTTATTTATTTTTACTTTCTTTTTCATTTATCTAAATAAGAAACGATTTTTTTCTATTATTTTTCTTCTATTTCTATTTATCCAAAATAAGTCTTTTTTCCATCTTATTTTCATACTTTTTCTTACCCTTCTTTTTTACCTCATATTTTTTTCCTTTCTATTTTCCATGTCATCCAAATAAAACATTCATATTGGTGAAATAACATTCTTGTTTAATAGTTAAGATATTCCTAATTTAATTGTATAATTAAACACTTTTTTATCTAACAAAGAATGTCAATTAAGAAATTTTTCGATCATATGACTAGAAGTCAAACATGCAACATATGTTAAATAGTCAAAACACAACAATATAGGACCAATACAAGATCATCATTTAGTTCTTTCTCAATTCATAGTTCATATACAACATACAAGTAACCTATGACATCCACACCTTGATCATTCAGATAATAGATCATAACAATTTATAAAACATACAAATCTATCAACATATACAAATGCACATACATTGAATATTTGCATGACGATGAACTTTAACATTCACCTGAGAGTTGATGCATCACATACCACATCAGAACTTGTTAAATCTCAAATCTATCATCTTTAAATGTCATGCATGTGGGCTTAATCATCTATCTTTGACAAGTTGTTAGGATTCTAGATTTGCAAACAAATACTAACTAAAGTATTAACTATCTATAACAGAAACTAGCTCCAACTAACCATGATAATTCTCAAGATCTAGTCACCCCACCAAGTTACATTGTGACAATCTTAATACTGGAAGGAACCTCAAATCCCTTGTGAGTCATTACACTTAGCACACACCCCTAAGGCTAACATGAGTTGACCCTATCATTTATCGACACATGATTATATTATGACTTCCTAGTACAAGTCCCAAAAGACACTATATTTACAAAATTTCAAATATATATATATATATATATATATATATATATATATATATATATATATATATATATATATATATATATATATATTACATCCTTTTTATTATTTATCTTATCATAAGCATTCATTGTCACTTTCATCACAAAACATGTTTCTAAGTTGCTTTTCTCATTATTCCTGCTGAAATCTAATCGTGAACCAGATTTATTTCGACATACTTATGGTTAGTAAAATGAAACCAATCATTCACAATAAGTCTTTATAAAGGTCCTCCAATTATCATACAATCTCTCTTTTCAAATAATGTCTTTTGTCGGATTTCACACTTATGAAAACAATACTTATTGTAAATATTAAAATCGGTCCAATATTTAAAATGATATATAGTACGTCTATCATACATTGTATATATACAATATTCAATATATTTTATATTATATTGCATAAGGTATATGCTGGACCTTTCACCAATTTTATTACACCTATAATATATATATATATATATATATATATAGATATATATATATATGTATATTCTCAAAGTTTAGGAAAAATATATTTTTCACAAACGAAGTACAAACACCAATTTCATTAATATCATTGGTATAATTTTATAAATAATCCTCAATATACTAGTTTCCAAAAACCAGTTACATCAAATAAAAAAAAATTTCTTAATCAAATTTCATTTATCATTAGAAAATCCACTTAATATATATATTTTTAAGTTATAAGTATTTTAAAAATAGTTGGTCAAAACAATGAAAAACCAATATTTTTTTTTAAAAAAGTATGTTTTTAAAGAAAATCTAAAAAAAACACATTTCTATAAAAATTTTCTCAATAAAGTGATACATGATAAAATCATTCAAAAACTCTACAATGCTAATTTAAAAAAAAAATAAATACAACCAAATTAACTTCAACAAGGGTCAAACAATTTTTTTTAGAGATTTAGGTTATTGTTTCAAATTTATAAAAGTTAAGGAGGTGTTACTTTGCGAAAAAAATTTCTATTTCATTTTTATTTCTAAAAATGTTGTCTTATTTTTATTTTTGTTTTCTATTTTTATTATTTTAATACAAAATTTTAAGAATAAAAAATATTTTCACAAACCAAACACCACCTAAAATATCCATTCTCTTTAATTCATCCATAACACAACATAATCCTGATCAAGTCAAGGATCAATCCATGTCCATGTATGAAAAATCATCATTATCACACTTGATAAGATCATGACATCTATGAGCACAAATTCAATTTTTATTCACATCACATCATTACATACTTCAAATCAAATAACAATTTCATCTGAGATTCAATTAAGCATGATACGACCAAACATGTCATTTCTATTATCAATCATCATACTCAATATATAATTCACAATATATAGTGTTCAATCTATACATAGCATAATCCTGTTGTCCAAAGTTCAACAAAGAAAACATCACCTTATTCTAATATATAACTCAATCAAAATTAAACCATTAAAACATACATCATAATAGTTTATGTCTTCTTACTTATTGTTTTAATGATTCAATTTATAATAATCTTATAAATCATCTACATAGATTTCAATTCATTAAAAACCTAAATAATTTAGGTTTATGTTACTAAGTTGAAAATGTTTGAATCGTATTTAAGTAATTCAAAAAGAAATAAAATAAAAGATAATTATTTAAAAAAAAATCGTTGAACGGTAGATGCTATTGCTGACTTCAGATCGGCAACAAATATTTTCAATTTTTACTTAAACTTAACAGGTCATATCAGTCAATCTCAACCATCCATTACTCAATCTCAATCATCAAAGGCTGAGAATGAAAGGGGTATATTTTCAAATTTTCATTTCCCTCCCATTCATTCTTTCTTTTTCTACTTGTCGCATCAGACACGTTTTCCCACGAGAGAGACGATACTCTCTTCTCCCTCTTCTCTTCCTTTTCTGTCTGTCACTCGCAGCAAATCTCGACAACGAATCCATTGTATCGCTGTACATCGGTTGCTGTGACTAACGACGGGTAAAGAATAAAGATGCAATCCTTCATTTTATTTTGTGATTTTTAAAAAAATTAATTTATTATTTATGATTGAATTTCTCTGTATCAAAAAATGAATGAGTCAACTTCTCAATCGCTACAGCTATTCCATTCATTCCGTTAGCATCACGTATTGCTTGGCTATGTAATGTGTTTTATACTAATTAAGGGAAGGAACATAAGTGTGTAAAATCAGAGGGAGTAGGAAGCTGAGAATAATTCTGGGTAAGGGGGTTGATAGAAAACAGAGAACTGTTAGTTGGAAAGGTGAATAGTTAGAGAGGAAATGTATGGTGTATAATAGATCCAGTTTCACACTTTGACTGTGGAAAGTGGCATGGGCACTCATCAATGGCCACCTGTGTGAACTCCGATGATTACAATACTGGTTATCATTGTAGTCAAATCCCAATTTAGATCGTAGGATTGCACAATCTTACATGTTTTGGAAGCTTCTCCGTGCTTGATTGCAGGTGGGATTGCAAATTGGTAGGATTAGTATGAAATTGCCAATCATTCTTGCCAGGTGGTAGGTCTGAGAATTTTGGCAATCTGGAGGCATTTGTTGCAGCTGGGCTCGCGGGTTGGGTTTCACAATGTGGGTTCCAAAAAACCCTACTATTCTGACTAAATTAACCCTAATCTCTCCCATTTTCTCATTCCCACATGTGCTCTTAATTACCCTAATTAACCCTGATCGCTCTCCCTAATCTGTCTTGTCTATGGTTTCTGCATTCTGCCTCCATTGACCATAATTTGCGGTCTGTGTTCTGCCTCCCTCGCCATCTCCATTCTGCTTTAAAAGCTTCTGTTTTTTCCTCTGAAGCTTTTGCCTTCAAGCTAGGTGCCTCACTGCCATCAAGCTTATGTTTATCTGTTCATGCTCTTTGATCTGGTTTGCTATTAAGAACTTTTTATGTTATGTGACATATTATGAGTTGTAAATGACCTTATGATTTTGAATTTTAGTTTAGTTAAATGTTGTGATTTAGATGTCATTTTTGTTATCTATGTTATTTTCTATGCATATGTGTATGTTTAATTATAATTTTGTGTTTCGGTGGGATCTTATGATATGTTACAGTCCAACAAATTACCATCTTCAACACCCTGCTCGTTCTTTGGTAGGTTCTTGACTTTGATAAAGTAGCTGGTTGCAAAAAAAAGACTAATGATGCAATGCACAACAGTCCTATTCTAGCCATTGTATACACACGCACACATAGAGAGAGAGAGAGATTGGAGGAAATATAGTTTGGTTTGGTTGTATTGATTTTAGGTAAATGTAGTAGCTTATTTAATAGTGGACAATGATAGGAAGAAAGGGGATGCAATGATAAGATGAACTAGGAGAAGCAAGAATAAAACATAGTCAGATTTCAATGACCGTATTTTTAACCTAAGATATGCATTTGTAAAATGTCTTTGTTGAACCTTGTATTGCATTTTCTGTATTGGACCATAAGCCAAAGCAACATAGTAACTACAAGAGGCCTTGCCAATGTCAATTAATGAACTTTGTGAGCTATTTGTCCACTATTAAATAAATTTTGTACTAAATATTTGAATAGTGGGATTTATTAAAACTCGTAAACTTAATGGTTGTCACTTTTTTAGATATGGAACAGTGAGGGAAATGTTTAAATATGTTTTTCTTGAAAGATGAAATACAAAAGGTGGAAATGAAAGATTTTTTTTTTTACATTATAAATTTATATTTGTTGTAGACAACCTGCAAGCAGGTATCTAAGACTTTCCCTTCTTTCATGCACTTGATGCCACTAATAGCACCCATAATGTCTCGTACCTTTGGCTCATGTAATTGTTTCAGTTATTCCAACCATGTGGGACATTGTATTTCTTCATCTTCAAGTCTAGCCCCTCACGTGCAAACCTATCATTCAGCTTTCCTTGTTCAAAATCCAAAGCCACAGTACTCCTGTGTGAAACATATAACTAAACTTTCAACCTTTGTTGTGTATACACATAGCCTAGACTTATACTTTGTGAGGGTGGGAAATTGATATTTTTACTGGTATCAGTTGGGGACAGCAATTATTTCATCTATTACATTTATATGCCAAAATACATAATCAGTGGAGTGCCTAAGTTTATGCAGTAATTGTAAATGTGGCTTCCATTTCTCTCCGAACTCAGCTGTAACTATAGACTTGAAATCTTCCCTGTCTTATTTTGACAACTGGTCTGTAAACAAGATTCCAAAGCTACTAATTTTGTAGCTCATAATGCTTGGATATGGGAGTCGAATGCTTGTAATTTTGAGCCTATTTCCATCTCTTCAATCTATTCTTTCTAGCTCATATGTAATCAAGTTTTCCAATGTTTACCATGCTATATCCTTCAGGTTGCTACATTATTGCTTTCATTATTACATTGGAAGAAGAAAAATCTGTTGGTGAGAAATGTGAATTCAGCCCTTCAAAGAAAGACTAATGAATTTCAGAGGAACTTGTTACAGGTAATTGTTGCTTGAACCTTTGCTTCACAGTTCACACACTTGAACCTAGTGTGATTTGCATGCATGAGCTTCACCTTCCGTCTTCTGCTTTTATTTCTGTTCTGTTCCAGGCCTGATCATACATCGTAGTCATTGATTCTGAGGCAATGGAGAAAAGGCCTGAACTTGGTGCCAATGCATCACTCTTGCCTTCTACTGGAATCGGATCCAGGTTTTCCAATTTGAACAAGTCCTTCAAATATTCTCTCCGATCTTTGCTCACTTCATGCTCAAAGGAGGTACACTTCATTGTTCTTTCTCCTCTCTCTTCTCGTAGCTGCATTTAATTTTGTATTGTAGGAAAAACTGAATGGGAGAAACAATAGGTATGTAAAAGGAAATCTTTTTAACCCTGCATGTTGTTGCCAATAAAAATACTAATAATGAGTAGAAAAATAGAATATTCCAAACATTTTTAAGTTTTTATTTTAATAGAAACTATTTGACCTAAGGGGAAATGAGGATGCGAGGAATCAAATTCCCCACCTCGTAACCACAGCTCCCTGGGAAAAACCAGGATCAACCAGTATTGCCTTTTATTTTTTCATGTACTGGTCCTCTTTAGATTTGTTGATTGCCACATCACATCACATGCGCAAGTGTTCCTGGTGTGCCACACCCTCCATACATGCTAGCCTTGTATAATTAGTGTGAAGTTGGTGCGGAGTTCAGGTTTTTTTCTTTTTTTTCAATAAATTAAATGACATTACCAATTACGAAGCTAGACCAAAAGAAAGGATTGATTACTTGTAGATATTGGTGATGTGTTGAATAATACCCACTGACACATACATCAAAGATGACTTGGTAACTGATACCGCAATTGTATGGTATCACTCCCCTGTACTTTATAGATGTGATAAAATATTACCTGGATTTTTGTAACTAGTTCAGATCTAATGCTTTAGCATTAAAAACGTAGCCATGTCATATTTACAGTGATATGGGCCTAATAGAAAATAATGGTTATCTGTCTCCCATTTTGAGATAACTTACCTCATTATCATATGGTTTGAATTTGACTGATCTACTACAATCTGAATTTAGGTTAATATTTTTGAGTTTCAAAATGGCTATATATTGATACATGATTCTGTTTCGATTTTTAAAGGAATTTTATAAAGCATTTTTAAGTTTCTCTGACACAGAAAAGGAATTGCTTCATCGTATATTTCTTCAGGTATGTTCTCTTGATAGTAATTTTTTCATATTAGAAATATTTTTCTGAATGTGGCATTGAGTGTTAACTGGTTAGAAGAACAATGTGACAGTGAGTTTGACCTATTTCATCATTTTTTATATCTAGTTTTCCAAATCAATTGTGCTCTGAAATCAGGGCACTGATCCCGTGGATTTTTCCCTTTATACGGATACTCAGATGAGAATTTATACTGACAATCTATGTCAATATTAATCTTGGAAAATTATTGGTCCAACCTAGTAGTTAGAAATTATATATTTATATTCTTCATTCACTTAAAACTAAATAGATTCAAAGAAGATATTGATTATTGACTATCAGCTGGAGTTAAAATACCATCTTACAAAATTAAACAAGACATTTGTTGGTATCAAGCATCTGTATTTTAACATATAAAGAAACATGTGTATTTTAGACTATCCCTAGTCGTTGAGTGAAGGCATATGTTAAGGGTCTTAGCTATATTGTATATTAAGAACTACTTTATTTTATTCTGAAAGATGAATACAGGGCTGACAGTAATGACCCAGCTTATCCGTATACTTCAATTCCCAGAGCTAAGGTCCTATGGAGGAAGTATCCTCTGTTTCTCTTCACGAAAAAAAATCAAAAGTACCTAAAGGTGACCGAGGATTCCCCCGTAAGTAGTCCCTTTAGCCAGTGGTAGATAACAAGAGATAACGACCTCTGGCAAATAAGCTAAACAACTGAACAGAATAACAACTTATTAAAAGATAAACCTAATAATTATGACAACCCTACTCTATCTAATCTCCCTTGCCTGATACATCCTTAGCTGGTTTATTGACTTATTCTTCTGTTGGTTGTTCTTAGATTTCCTTGTGTATACTCTCCAAATGTGAGGCTTATTATTGACTCATGAGTCTATCGGCATATAAATGGTTTTTATACCTAGCACACCCCCTCACACAAGAGCCTTATGGCTTATGGGCTTAAAGCCTTAAAAGTGTGGAGAATGCACACGCACACCTTACCCTGTGTTGAAATTTAATGTTTTTTAAAAATAAGAGGCTCGAATACCAACTTAAGAATGATTTCTGAAGTTCTTGAGAGAAAATCAAGCTATATCAACACTAGCAAATCAATGAATAGTAATAGCAATTAAGCTATATCAACACTCGCAAATCAAGAATGTTTTCAGTGAAAATTACTAGCAAATCAAGCCATATTAACACAATGTATATAATTCCTCTTATCTCAGCTGAATGCACATGAATTCCCTTCTATATTTCAAAGGCTATGTGTCAAGATAAACCCAAGTTTCATTTATATGTTATCTAATTGCTTTTATGTAATAAACCTTTCAGGTCATTACTTCACTGCATGAAAACATTGAGGTACGTTTGTTATAACTGCAGATGTCAGTAATGCTAGATACAGAATCCATTCTGTCTCTAATATATCTACATGATGGGATGCCTCACACAACAATTGGAGATGTTATTTATATCACTTTTTTTATGTTTTCCCAGTTGTATCTATTTCTAAAAACCTGATGCTTTGCTATTTCAGATGCTTAGTACTGACCTCTGTCTTCTAAGGTTTATGAGTCAGTACACTAAATATTTTCACAAAATGTGTGTAAGCATATATTGAATACATGGAACGGAAGTTCATTATGACATTTACCCTTATTTTGTTCATCAGTTTAGGAACTCTGGGGACTGTTTGGTGAACATTTTAGATAGAGGGATATGCTTTTGGTAGTTGTATTCTTCATAAACTAAATCTGAAATTACGGTTTCTTTTTTGGAAACTGACCTAAATAGTTATGCAATGGTTGTTTAATATTTTTTTTTATTTCTTTTAAAATGATGAGATCATATTGTAACTGTTCAACTTTGTTCTCTTTTTTTTATCATTCCTCTCTCTCACACACTCATGTGTGCTTATAGATTTGTCAGTAAACACTTCAATTGCTTGACTCCTCTAACTGTATTTATTTAGAAATCAGAAGCATTTTAGCGCCAAAAATTTGTTATTATTATGATAAAAATATGAATTCTAAATGCTTTGTCAATTAATGTTTACAGGATGGGTTTGAGACGGTCTGTCTTCAAACACAGGTATAATTTAACAATTATCTATGTTGTTTTATTTTAACATTTAAACAAAACAATTGAAGAATTTTGTATCTGGTTGCTCAATATTCACATAGTGCAAGTTAGTTAGGATTGCAACCATAAAGGCTTGGATTCTATCAGGCATGAGAGCAGGGCAAGGCAAGGGCAGGTCCCCCCTCCCTTCTCCCACAATCGAACACTTTCATATGACTTAACAGAAGTCAGACAGGGAGGCCAGGGAAGGGGCCATATACAGGCTTTGATACTCTTACTGTCATACTCTCTATATAGGACATACAGGCATGCACTTGCAATTATCATATCCTAGTTAGTCTGTCATTTCGAGTTCATCTTGTAGGTAGGAGCCACCCTTGATGCTGTAGAAGAAATTGTGGAAGAACAAGATCTGGATCTCTTATTTGCAGATAGGTATTACTGAATTTTGCATAGAGCATTTTAAGTAGTTTATTGTAGTATGTTATTGTTATTATTAACGTGGAATGGTTATGTTAAAATTTTTTTTCCTGTTAGCCGTCAGATCAACAATTAGTGGAGCTTAATCTTCAATCTCATAGGATTCTTTTAGTCTCATTTTTATCTATGTTGATAGAGGTTGGCATTCAGAGTATACTTGGCGACCTGTGATGATTATCCTTGGCACAATATTTATTCATTTTCCCTGTCTATTGTATTATTTATTGGTCATTACAATTACAATATGTTGATTATTTGAACTCAATAGAGATAAATTGATACAATTGCAGGAGTAACATAATGGATGTTGCTGAGAATCTGTCTACAGTAAAGAAGAATGAAATCCAACACTTAATGCGTATGGTGCAATTGGTAGGTACACTACTTGAATGCATCCTCGGCAAGTTATGCTGAAACTGAACTAGAAACCAAGTACTTCCTTATTCATTGGTTGAAGGGATTGTATGTTGAGTTTTTTTCACAAACTCTTTTTGTATTCCTTTTTCTCTTTAGTTATCCTATCTGTCACCTAAAAGAAGAAAGTTCTCTCAACTTTTGGTGGTTGTGTCACTTTTTTCATAGTATCTTTCTATCTGATTGAGGAATTTTTTTCTTTCTCAAATTGGACTAGCTGAAGTCTCTCGGTCCTTGGATGTGTGGACTCCATAAACAACCATTCACTTAGCTATGGCCTTAATGCTGAGTTATTCCTTGCAGCGTAACAATGCTAGTCTTTGTCTACGACTCCTCCACATAAAGTTAATTGTTACAAAAAGCTAACACGTATTGAAAGGCTTGAGAAGGACCCAAAATTCCTTTCCTCCCATTTATGCCTCCACCCCGATATTAAAGAGATTTAGAGGGGAGGGAAAGCGGTTTATACTAAATTATCCTGATATTTTACTTTTTCTCCCCTCATCTCCTTAAATATTTATAAGGGTATAACAATATATTATTTTTATTTTTTTCCCCTCCCTTTGCAAACCAAACAAGATGATCCATTCCTTTTCTCCTTTAACGAAACCAAGTAAGAGGAATTTCCCTCCCCTCTTTGAACCATTTTCTTCTAGCCCTTGTATTCTATTTCTCTAATCTCCATGTTTGTTAGGGAGAGGAACATAATCAAATGAAGCGCGATCGATTGGAAGTCCTTAAGGAAGCTAGTCAAGTCTTGTCTGGTGCTTCACAAGCTGTTGAGAAGGTGAGAGTTTCTTTACTCCTTTCTCATGAATCATTCCATGGTCACAAGGTTATAATTTTGATGTCTTATTATTGTTTGGGGGTTTATTTCTGGCTGACGAGTGGCTCTTCATTCTGTTTGGATATATGCATAATTAGCAGTTCAAAGGCATGAATTTAAATTATGAGGCCAACAGTGGTGATGGGATCTGTGATGTACAACATGTCTAGCACATGCTCTCCTGCAAATTGACAAAGGTTCATCCTCCTTGTGATTCATTCCAATGCTTTTGATGTCATTGCAATGCTTTTAATTGACAAAGGCAATCCTTCAAAAAGATGTACCTCTGTATATGATCATTATAAGGGTTTCGGCTTGTATACTTTATAGTTCAGTGAAAAGCTACGTAGCGCGTTTATTATCATCAATTCTTGCTTTACTACTGCATTCTGTAAGCGTTGTATTTGTATTCTCCAAAAAAAAAAAAAAAAGCTTTGTAATTGTGTGACAGCAACTTTGGTCTTTAAATGATGGATCAGTTATGTTTTCAATTTAAATATTATTCGGTTTGATCACATTATGCTTCAACTAGAAATTTATTTTCCCTAATAAAAAAAGCTAAGAACTTATTTGGTTGAATTTATCGAATCATGACTTGGAGTTCTCGATTCAATATCTGGTCTGGTGTTTATTGAGGTCGATTTTTCTTTGTACACTTGAACATAAAAGCAATATTGAACAGAAGTGAAAATCCCTTTTTATTTCAGTGACAACCATTTTTTTTTATTTAATTCCAATGCAAGAACGGTAGGAAATCCAAGATTAAATACGTGTTTAGTATTGCACCGGCATCTTGTGGATGTGCCTATTTGAAAGTTGAAACACATCAGTAGCATTAGGGATTTGGACGTCCGTCTACCATTATACGAGTTGTACTCAGACATACATTAATGTCACAAGTAACAGAATTTTTAACGTGGTTATTGGATGCATTTTAT
This sequence comes from Canavalia ensiformis, assembly GCA_026541065.1. Classification (NCBI taxonomy): domain Eukaryota; kingdom Viridiplantae; phylum Streptophyta; class Magnoliopsida; order Fabales; family Fabaceae; genus Canavalia; species Canavalia ensiformis. The sequence goes on from JAMKYM010000217.1 coordinate 502,013, forward strand.
AACATGTTTGCTTTTCCGTTCTGGTTATTGCAAACTTGGATTTTGAAAAATGAAAAATAATCACAATCACATAACAGAGCTTTAAGATTAATATAACTCCGTTGAAATCATTAACAGACCGTTACACTATGTTTAGGTGTAAATAGATGGAAAGAAAATAAAACAAGAGAAGTAAGAACATTTATTATTTTCAATTTGGATGAGTGTAAATTAAAAAATAAAATTATTTTATAGGGACCTATAGCTAAAAAACATTTCTGTCCAACAACCTAGAATTGGGGGAGAAAAGACAAGATACCTAATTTTATAATTTTAGCCAATACTTTATTTGCAAGAACATTTTATGATATTTAAAAAAAATAAATAAAAAAATTAAGAAAATTAATAAAAAAATCGAATAGATCCATTCATAAAGTTTATAGTTGAAGAAGAAAGAGTGAGTCTAACATCGGAAGTTTAGAATTTTTTATAAACGTGAGGTTTTAAAAAAAATAATTATGTAATTAAGGTTGGAAAAGAAGTATTTACCAAGATGCGGTTGATACAATGCTTGTGATGTATAAATTTATGTACTATAGGTCTGTGACACATAAATTATGCGTTAAAGGTTTAAAATTTGTCTTTTGAAAATGTGACGCATAAATTTATGCGTCATAACTTCAGAAAAAAATGGCAGTTTCACTTATATATACATGTAGGAACCATAACATTTGGCCCTACATATTTTTTCTTCTTGCCTTCTCATGATATTATATCCGATTGTTTTTGGAATTTTTTTGCGAATTTGGGACTATTTTAGTGAAGATTTACAGTTAAAAAAAAGTAAAAAAAAAAAGGTTAGTAATATTAAAATGGTGTAGAAATTATGTGATCAGCATAGGATTGAATAATTTTAGTATACTTTGCAGTTAGATTTGATTTAGAGTTTGGAGTCTAATATAGGGTATTGAAGTATTAGGGTTTAGGGTTAATAGAGAATAAGAATAAGGAGTTAAAATGCAAAAAATAAGAAGATCAAATGAATTTAAAAAAATTATAAAAAATATTAAAATTAGAATTTAAAAAATATTTTCCAGAAAATTTCACTCTGAAATATTCCTAAAAAAATTAAGTAAAAAGAAAAAATTTTAATTTTAATATTAAAATATAATTTTTAAATTTTTAAAAAATTAAATAAAAAATCAGATTATGAAATAATCTTAATAAAAAAACGTAAAATATATGTTTACAAAAATTTGAAATTTTTTTCGATTAAATTTATTTTAAATTTAAAAACAGAATATGAAATAAGGAAGAAAAACAAATATAAATACATAAAAATTAGAAAAAAAAAGTCAAAACGAATTTATTTAAAATAAAGGCAGCATTTATTTAAAAATTTAAAATTAATAAAAAATATATATATTAATGTTTTAGTAAATTATTCATTACTGGACTTACCTATTAAAAAGGAAAAATATTTAAATTAATTAATAAAATGTTAATATAAAATTAAATTAAAAATAATGACATATTGTATAATTTATGGTAAAATTAAATTAAAAAAATGACATATTGTATAATTTATAATAAAATTAATATATGCTGTAATTAATTTTTTTAAATAAAATTATTTATATATAAATATTATTAAGATGAATTAATTTTAAAAAAAATAATATATTGTGAAATTCATTTTAAACTAATATAATTTTTATAATTAGAATTAGTATTAAATTAATTTATTACAGATAAAATTTAATATATTGTTACATTAATATTTTTAAAAATATAATATATTTAAAAACTAAAGAACTGATTTTTTAAAAAAATAATATATGATGCAATTAATTTTAAAAAATAAAATATATATAATCAGAATAATCATTAAACTAATTTTTTTTTTTTAAAAATAATATATAGTGACATTAATTTTTTAAAAATAAAATATATATAAAAATTATACAAATTTTTAAAAAATATATTCTGTAATTAATTTAAAAAGATAAAATATATAATTATAATTATTATGAAAAGCATGTATTTTTTAAAAAATTAAAAGATGTTGACATAAATTTTTTAAAAACCGTATATATATATTAAAAGTATACAATTGAGTTATTTTTAAAAAAATTTAATATATGCTGTTATTTTTATTAAAATATAATATTTATACATATTTAATAAAATTAAATAATTATTTTGAAGTTAAAGATATAATTAGTAATAGTATTTAATAGATAAATTTAATTAATTTTTTTTAATGAAATATGATTTAGTTTTTGATAATTTCATTTTGTGTAATAGGATATGTTTTTTAATGTATGATGAATAACATTAAGTAGTATTTAGTTAGTTAAATTTATGTGAATTATTTATTTATTTTTTTAATTTTTTTATGAGTTTATTTATTTATTTAATTATGTTTTTGATTGATTTATTTAATTTTATTATTTATTTATTTATTTATATATTTATTTTTTATTTAATTTATGATGCAATTGATTATTATAGGATTAAATGAATAGGATTCATAAAATTTAATTAAAAAAAATATACAAATGAAGATGAAAAAAATATATACAAGTAAATAAAGAGAAACGTATAAAAAATTAATTAATATAAAAAATATATTAAGATTTATAAATTTAAAATATATTATAATATTTAGCATAATTTAAATAGAAACTTAGGTTTCATAATTTATATTAAAAATTTAATTAAAAAAATTTAATAAAATATAATTAAATTTATACGTATAGTATAATTCAACAAATTTTTTTAATTAATATTAGTATTATTTAAAGTAAATATATTTTGATAAACCTTTTAATTTTAAATCATGTTTAAATATTATTTTAAAATTTATATAGATTTTACTTTAGAAAAAAAACTTAGTGATTAAGATTGAAATTTTACACAAATAAAAAATTTATTAATATAAAATAGATTAATTTAACATAAATTGATTTTTATAAAATTTATAATTTTAAATTATATTTAAATATTAATTTAAAAATTATATAGATTTTAATTTAGGAAAAGAACTTACTAATTAAAATTGAGATTTTACATAATTAAAAAGATTTATTAATATAAAATAGATTAATTTAACATAAATAGATTTTCATAAAATTTTTAATTTTAAATTATGTTCAAATATTAATTTAAAAATTATATAGATTTTACTTTAGGAAAAGAATTTAGTAATTAAGATTAAAATTTTACACAATTAAAAAATTTATTAATATAAAATAAATTAATTTAACATAAATAGCTTTTCATAAAATTTTTAATTTTATTAATTTAAAAATTTTACCTATTTTACGTTAGAAAAAGAACTTAGTAACTAAGATTAAAATTTTACACAATTATAAAATTAAGTAATTTAAATTACATTAATTTAAAAATAGACTAATTTAGATAGATTGCATAAAACTTTCAATTTTTGCTTCTCTACTAAAATATTGAATAAAAAATTATATAAATTTTAGTAAGGTTTATTTAAATACGATTCTATCGTAAAACATGATATCATCGAGTTAGTCATCGCATTTGTCATGCATCATCCGACCAGGACCAGATGATGCGTCTCTCCTCACTCTTTAGAGTGTCCACATGACAGATTGGATACGGAACGGAGAGTCTGATAGAGAGTTGAAGATCAGGCGAGCGAAGTTTCATCATGATCGTGATGATGCTCCTATCGTGTCCCCTCTAATTGCTGAGAGGTTACGGCAAGCAGGGTTCTTAGGTGTCGCGCAACTACCATTCATTCATGACGATGCTTTGTTAGTCGAAACATTGGTTGAGAGGTGGAAGCCAAAGATGCACACCTTTCACATGCTGCCTGGGGAATGCACAATTACTCTGCAGGATATTGGAGTCTTGACTGGGTTGCTTATCAATGGTCAACCAATTATTGGTAGTACATTTTCGAGGGTTTGGGAGCCTATTTTGCAGGACCTACTTGATGCTTCACCTGCTGAGCGGGAGCTCGTGGAGGGATAGCTAAAGATGACTTGGCTGCTGCAGCACTTTGGGAGCATAGACGACCACACGAGGAGTGATGATTAGCTAGATCGATTCACCCGTGCGTACTTCTTGCAACTTATTGGGGGCGTTCTTTTCTGTGACCATTCTAATTCTAGAGTACCATTGCGATACCCCCCTGATAGCAGACTTTGACATTTGTGATCAGTACAGTTGGGGAGCAGCAGTTCTTGCATACCTTTATCGTGAGGCGTGCGGTTGCATAGATTACGATAAAAAAGAGATATATTCCTTCTTCTCTCTGCTCCAGCTATGGGCTTGGGAACGTTTTCCTAAGATCTCTCCTGGACGATTTCCATATGATGATCATACTGTGCTTTTAGGTGCGAGGTAAGAAACAAACGTCCTCAAAAAATATCAATTACAATTTATAGATTTAGATTATTAAATGTTAACTTTTTCCAATCCCCTTATAGATGGATACAAGGTTGCCTCAAGCCAGACCGTCACCATGATATCAGGTACTATAGGCATGTGTTCGATGCGATGGATCGACAAGAGGTTGGATTCAGAGTTCAATTTACCCTAATATTTGTTCTTTTAGATGTTCAAGTTAATTTAACTTAACTTTTTGCATATATAGATCACATGACAACCATATAGGGGGGGTCATGGATGATTTGTCTGATGCTTGTAGAGCTGGTTTTAAGATATGGATAGCTGTGATGCCTCTAATATGTTTCAACATATTAGAGTGGCACCAACTCGACCGTTGTATGAGGCATCTTAGGATGGCACAACATATCCCTCAGGCTCCATCTCAGCTAGAGGATGTCCATGACATGACACTGCAGGGGAAGACTGATGAAAACTGGTGCAAAGCTTTTGCCCCTTTCTTGTCCATTTGGAAGCTGAGGCATCAACGTGTGTGTCTGGGTGTTCCATCTTATGATTTGCTGAGTCATAACTCAGATTATATGAGGTGGTACATTCGATATACTCGTCGATGGATCACATAGGAAGTTGCGATAAAAGGACGCATGGTAAGTTCGTTAAACCCGTACTTGAGTTAGTTAAAATAATAAATTTAATTTACATCATTATTTATTGTTTAAATTTATTTTCGGCGGATGAGCTAGAGATCGTACATTACCTCAACATCGAGGTTGCTGCTTTTGGGACCATGTCACCAGCCGATATTTTGGATAGGATCGGACGCCATATCGAGAGGATCATGTTGTTCAAGAAGATTGAGGATCGCCTTGTCTAGGCTAGGTTCAATGCACTTGAACCAACTCAACAGGCTCCTCCAGCTAAGGCTAGGGTGGATATGGACTCGACACATGTGGAGCGGCAGGATCTTTAGCGACGTCAATGACGAGCAGCTCCGGTTGCACCCCCCATCCAGAGTTTCCACCTAGGCAGGAGGGGCAGTACTTTGTCCCCACTGAGGAGGTTCCACCATCGCCGCTTTCGGTGTACACATTCCCATCACAACGGTATCGTGATGGCGGTCATTCATTACTTTTTCTCTATATTTACATTATTAAGCATTTTGTGTTTTTATTTGATTTAACTAATTAACATGTACTTTGTGAAAACTTGCAAATGCAGCTCACGTAGGTCCATCGACTGAGTTGTAGTTCGAGCTTTACAGGGACATAGGGAGCGTCATCATCACATGCTGAGATGACTTTTCACACACCTTCACCATTTTAGGCACCCTTGGTCAGTCCTAATCCTCCGATGCATGCCAATGTCCATGATCCGCAGATGCTTCATCAATTTGATGGACATGACATTGATCTAAATGCAGATTTTTCAGTTGCATTTCATATGGGAGCGCAGTTAGATCAACCTTCAGAGCCTGCACAGGAGATCCCCCGTCGGCAGAGTAGGAGGACGATTAGGGGCAGGAGTGTTTGATTCTTTTGTTGTATTGTATTGTATTTTTTTTTTTGGACTTTACTTTACATTTGAGACTTTACATTTGACTTTATGGTCCTTATGTGTTTTATTTGACATGACTTTATTTTTTCATTACTATTTATTCCACTTAGTTCATTGCGATTGTTCATATTCCCAAGTTATTCTTCTTCAAGGATACTTTCGAATATGGATGCAAATGAAGTATTAACTTTTGAAAATTGAAATTGAATTGAGGTATTTACTTCTAAAATAGTTAAACATAACTTCTACATTGAACTTGGAATATTACAATGCCTTTTCAATTCATACAATATGAAAAATTTTACTTAACATAATGCACTATAACATTATTTGTAATTAATTTTGGTCTCTCTGTGGATGTCGAGACTGATTATGACCTAATTTCCTACACAAACCACATTTGATTCTATGTTGCGATTCAACCCAATCCATTTCATTTCTTATACAAGTTGATTTAGGTCTATCCTTTCCTTTCAATGGGCCAGTTGGTAACATCAGAAAGGTCACTATCATTTCCAATGGGCCACCAATCAAAAAAGTAAGCTCCAAATATATTTTCAAGGGAATAAACATCATCAACAAATTGGTAGAAGTTAATGCTAACCACCGCACAAGCAACTATCACATGAGAACAATGGTACCTGCAGAGTTGAAATCTACCAAATTGACAATAGTGATCAGATAACCTTACCGACCATTTAAGTTTTTTACAAAAAACATTGACCACTCTGAATCTCAGCGTTAGCGGTTGCACCCCTTTGCACAAAATATTCAACCAAATGACTATAAGTACATTTAATAAGAGTAGTGATTGGAAGATTTTGTGCACCTTTTAAAACTTTGTTAACTGCCTCTGCTAGATTGGTTGTCATATGACCAAATCGTCTGTCATTTTCATTGTATGCAATACTCCATTTCTCCTTTGATATGTTACCAATCCACCTAGCTACATCTGCATTAGTTTCTCTAAACTTTCCTAACTTATGATAAATTTTTTTTTTTACATGTTGTGTAACCTGTAAAGTTAATTAAAAACACATAACCAACACGAACATACTTATGAAGTACATAAACATATATAAAGTATAAAATGACTATACCTAATTTAAGCAACTCTTGTTTCAGTTTCTCGTTTTTAAATTTGTGATTAAAATTGCTAGCAATATGCTTGATGCAATAAACATGATATGCATGTGGAGGTTCCCATCCCAAATGAAGGTTATTGACTGCCGATTTAATGCTTTGATGCCTGGTTTGATATCAAACATATTCCATTTCTCTAAGTTACATACTCTCTTAACAAAGCTAAAAACCAACTCCATGCATCCAATGTCTCACCCTCAACAATAGCAAAATCAATAGGTAACACAGAGTTGTTTCCATCTTGAGTTGTGACTATTAGCAAGGTACCTCTATATTTTCCATAAAGGAATGTGCCATCAATTTGAATAAGTGGTTTGCAAAAGTTGAATGCCTCACAACATTGTCTAAAACACCAAAAAACTCAAGAATTTTCTCACTCCATTCTGAACCTGATCACCGATATTGGCATCTTCTGTCTCAAGCTTGTACCTAGAACTTGGAGCATATTGAATCATTTTATGTAACCATTTTGATAATAAAGCATAAGAATGATCTCAATCACCAAAGACATGCACAATTGCCTTCTCTTTTGCAATCCATGCTTTCCAGTATGAAACTTTGAACTCATATTGACTTTTCTTAAATCAAGGAAATTGATAAAGATGGTTCTTCATTTACCATACCTAATAAAAAATAATAATTAAATGCAAAAATTTATAAATAATATAGAAAATAACACATTAGGTTCATCAAAATTACATACCCAATATGCACAAGCAAATGAAATCAGAATCCAACTTTTTATGGTCTTGAGATAGAGAAGCATTCACGCAACTATGTTGACCACCCCATTTTTTGACACACTATTCATTGGATCGTTTAGATAGAGATGCTCCCATTCGCCATGGACAATCACTTCCGTAATTAGGACCATGAACAAAAAAATGAGTTCGTTTTGATTCAACAATAACAAAACTTTGGTATGCCTTCATAGAATAATGTTTCAATGCAGTTTGTACTTGTTCTTTGCTTTTAAATTGTGAACCGACGTATAACTCATCACCAACCATCCATTTCTCATGTCCGACATTTATGGAAAAGTTAATGTCTTTATCTAGATATTTCAAATTAATGTTGCTGTAGTGAGAGCTACTACTCTAGAATGCCAACTGTTTTTTTTAAATAAACAATATAGTTAAATAATTTATATAAAAATTATATTTGTTTAACAACATTAACTATAACTTATTTACCTGATTGATCTCTTCGTTGAACAGATGTTCCATGTGTTGGATACGGAACGTGAAATGAACTTCCACCTACACCTCCATCCAAGCTCACCATACGATGTTCATCAGCATCATCATCATCATGACCATCACCATCATTATCATCAGCAATGTCAGCTAAATTTTTCCATTCTAATTCATTCACATTTAAACCATTATTTTCTTCATCATTAAACTCATCTATCAGGGACAAATAATAAGCTCTATCATCATCATCATTAGGAACATTTATACCACCTACAAAAATTATTCATCAAAAATGTTTTTAAAAAAAAATTAAAAAACTAAAAAAAATCAATGTAAACCATCATTTACTTACCACTTATAGCAGATCCACTCTCTTCATTGACAATATCAATGTCTACATGCACTTCAAGTACACGCATCAAACGTTGTTGTTGAAATACATTCATCATACATTTTACATCTTCATTATCATTAATTTGAAATCCTCTATACTCTGCTCTTTCAGATGATACTAAAAACCTTCCTATTAAAGATGATAATTTTAATTTTTTGAAAAAAATTTCTTTCAATTGATTAAAACTAACATTTTTAAAAAATTGAATTGGTTTTTTCTTCTCCTCAAATGTTAAACCTTCCTCACCTTCAAACATTTTTTTATTAAAATATATAATAATAATAATTATTATTATTTCATCCATAATTGAAAAAAATATAAACTTCAAATAAATTACTATTTCACAATAATAATTTTAAAATAATTTACAAAAATTTTAAAACTATTAAAGTATGCAAAAATTTACCTTCAGTGTGAATAAACAAAAGCTATAAAAACTCTTCACTCTTACTGAAACACTTCAAAATTACTCTAATAACACAATCAACCTACACCTGTTTATACATCCTTATGACGTATTTTTAAATACATTATATATATATATATTTTAAATTAAATAAATAGCTGTAATGCATAAATTTATGCATCACATGGGGCTGTAGCACATAAATTTATGCGTCACAGTCTGTGACGCATAAATATATGCGTTACATGGTTGTGACACATAAGTTTATGTGTTACACCCTATTACGCATAAATTTATGCGTCACAAGGACTGTTTCGACCCCCAGTTTCGTAAAAAACCCAAGCTTATTGGTGTAGCTATGAAGGAGAAAGAATAATGAGACAAGAAAGGAATAATATAAGGAGAGAAAAAACATAATAGAATGGTACACATGACTTGGAAATTGGGCAGAGAAATTTGAGAATTAGCAGGAAGTTAGAGAAGAGGGGGCTACATATGATGTGGGGGGAAGAGGTAGGTAGCTAGGCAGAATTTTGGTGGAAAAGGTGTATTGGGGAAGGTTGTTTTCTACATTCAGGATAGTTCTTTGTTTTTCTTTTTTCCATTTTCATTAAAACAAAGTTGTGCTTTAGTTTTCAGAACTAAGAAACAAAATTAGTGAAGCTTACGAGTGGTATTAGAGCTCCTGATCTTGGAGGCTTGATGACATCCACGAGAATTGAAGGAAGGTTTGAGGCATTGGAGAAGTGAGTGGAAGCGATGCTTGGGAAATGGCATGAGACCCAATGCCAAACATTGGAGACATTAAGGGAGGAGTTGCGCTTGGGACAAGAGCATAATGAAGGTGGAGATGATGAAGGTGCTGGATGCAATGGAGGTCAAGGAGTCAGAGGTGAGGAACGAGCTCGTCAATTGGAAGTCCCTTATTTCATTGGCGAGGATTTGCATGAATGACTCTACCGTGCTAAACGGCATTTTGAGTTAAACCAAATATTGGAGGAGGACAAGATCGACATCAATTGTTGTGTGCTTGGAGGCGCAAAACACTAAATTGGTTTCAATTGTGGGAGGCGCGGACGACACAAGTTTCATGGTTGACATTTGAAAGAGCACTATTGGATTGTTTCCAGGGATCATCCCTGGAAAATCCATATGAAGTATTGATGAACTTACGTTAAACAAAGTTGGTAGAGGAATACAAGAAGCAGTTTAAGCTTCTCTTAGCACCATTGAGACATGCTGAAGAAGAGGTGTTGCTAGGAGTTTTTATGTCAGGATTGGATGAGGAGGTCAAAACAGAGATTTGACTTCACCTTGTCACATAATTATCAGAGGTGATGAAGTTAGCGCAAAAGGTGGAAGAGAGAAAATTTTTAACAAAAAAAGGTGGAGCTTAATTATAATAGAGTGGCGTTGGGAGAAAGAATGGAAGACCATGGCGAAGTATCAAATCAGTATGTCGGAAGAGTTGGAGTTGGACAAAGAACTATTTATACCAAACCTCAAGGAGGTTTAAGTGGTGGGAGAAACATGAGAAGCATTCAAAAAATTGATTGAGGAAGAGATGTAAGATAAGGTACGTATGAGGGAATGTTTCTCCTGCAATGAGATGTTTTTTCCAAGCCACATTTGTAAAAGTAAACAACTTCATGTGATTTTGTTGTTGGAAATGAGAGAAGGAAGAACAGAGATCAGGTTTGGAGAATGAGGAAGTTGAGGGTAGTGTCATGCAATTAGGCATGAATAGTGTAACCAAGATCACATTCAAAAGGTCATTAAAGTTGTAGGAACAACTAAGGACAAGAACGTGATTGTGTTAGTGGACTTTGAAGCATCATATAATTTCTTATCCACAGATTTGGTGAACGCTTTAGGCATGCAACCAGAATTAACAACAACTTATGCAGTGGAGGTAGGGGATGGTCGTAGAGTGAAAAATGCAAGGGTGTGTAGAAAGGTGGAGTTGCAATTGCCTAAATTCTAAGTCATACATGATTTTTACTTGTTTGACTTAGGGGATGGATATGGTACTTAGGTATGAGTGGTTTGAAGGTTTGGGGGAAATTCATACCAACTTCAAAAAATAAATAAAATCTTAATGTTAATGGGGAGGTTATGGAAATAATAGGGGAACTAACCTTATCAAGGACGACAAGTTGAAAATGCTACGAAATAAGGCAGAGGGATTTGATGTAGAGCTGGAAATGATGACTTTGCTGGATAAAGAGATAATGTTTGAAGGATAGGACCTTAAGGAACTTTTATTGTTATATTAGGATATTTTTCAAGAGGTTAATAATCTGCCTCTTAAAAAAGGTTGTGACCATGCTATTGTTCTTAAGGAAGGATCGCAAATTTCACACTCTCAACCTTACCGTTACCCTCATAGTTAAAAGGAAGAAATTGAGAAATTCATTACGGAGATGTTGGTTGCAGGATTGATACATCCTTGAACTAGTCCATATGCAAGTCCATTGATTCTTGGTAAGAAGAAGGATGAAAGTTGGCCCTTCTGCATCGATTATAGAGCTTCAACAATATCATTGTTCCTAATAAGTTTCCAATATCAGTGTTTGAAGAATTGCTTAACGAATTGAGCGGAGCAACTATATTTTCTTAATTAGACTTGAAGTCTAACTACCGTCAAATTTTGATGAAGGACAACGATATACACATGACAACATTCAAAATGTATGAAGGGAATTATGAGTATATGGTTATGCGTTTTGGGTTAACCAATGCACCATCCACATTTTAGGCCTTGATGAATGAAGTATTTTGACCTTATTTAAGGAAGTTTGTTCTTGTATTTTTTGATGACATCCTAGTTTATAGTCCTAACTGGTGGACCTATCTTAGTCTCTTAAAGATCGTCTTTGAGGAATTAAGGCAAAACTCGCTTGGATGAACTATAAAAAATATTGCTTTGGAGTGGCATACTTGGAATATTTGGGCATATAATTTCTCCAGAAGGAATCATAGTGGACCCCAAAAAAATTATGACTATGAAGGAATGACCTATCCTTAAAGACATTTGAGATTTAAGAGGTTTTTTGAGGCTAACAGGTTACTATCGATGATTTATTCGAAATTATGGGTCGATGGATAAATAATTGACATGGTTGTTGAAAAAAATTACTTTAGATGGTTCGTCTACTCAAGAGGCCATCCAATTCTTTAAAGGCGGCCATGCATGAATTGCCTACACTAGCAATGCCACGAGTTAATGGAAACAACCACGTCAGGGGCACGAATTGGATCTGTTTTGATGTAGTAGGGTCGTTTAAGCTTTTTCAGAGAAGGAAAAGGTTAAATCATCTTATAAAAGAGAACTAATGACGATTCTTTTTATTGTCCAAAAGTAGCAATAATATATTCTAGGAACCCACTTTATTATTAAAACAGATCAAAGGAGTTTGAGATTCTTGATGGAGCAATGCAACTTAGATGGAAACCAACAAAAATGGGTATCTAGATTGTTAGGATATGACTTTGAAAATCAATATAAACAAGGTTCAAAAAATAGGATGAATGATGCCCTATCAAGAGTAATGGAATTCGAAGCCATTTCAATGAGTAATATCTAGGATTTCAAAGGTATAACTGAGGAGACATTGTTTGATGAGAAAATAGAAATCATCATTCAGGATTTGGTTAATGATCTTGATTCTTATCCTTATTACAAATTATTTAGGAGTTGTTTATGGTAGAAGGATAAGTTGGTGTTGCCTTCAAACTTAACCAAGATTTTCTTAATCTTAAGGAAGTTCCATGATTCTTTTTGGGATGATCATTCAGGGATGATCTAAGTGTTTAGAATGATAACATCAATTTTTTATTAGAAAAGGATGTAAAAGAATATTGAAAAACATGTTCAGAGTTGTGTAGTTTGCTAAAAAAGTAAGTATTGAGCCTCCAGCCCAGCGGGTTTTCTACAACCACTTCCAAACCCAACTCAAGTTTGGAAGGATCTCTCCATAGATTTCATCAACGGGTTGCCTAGATCTTAGGGAAAAAAATTACATCCTGGTAGTGGTTGATCATTTAACCAAATCAGTTCACTTAATCCCATTGAGTCATCCTTTTTTTGCCATTGAGGTTGCAATAACCTTTATTCAAGAAATGGATTGTTTACACGAATTCCCCAGTTTCACCGTTTCTAATAGAGAGATGGGGTGTTTATTAGTAAATTCTAGAAGGAACTATTTTGTTTGGATGGAACGCAACTCAAATTCAACTCCTCTTACCATCCATAAATGGATGGTCAGATCGAGGTATTGGACCGAACTATGGAAACTTATTTAAGATGTTTTGTAAGTAATTGTTCCAAACAATGGACGAAATGGTTAGCATGAGCTGAATTTGGGATGAATACCACCTATAATGCATCTATTGGTATGACCCCTTTTCAAACCTTATATGGAAGAGATCATTCTCCCACTATCTCTTATCTTATATAGTACGACGGTAGATCAAATTGATTAGCTATTCAATAAGTTGGATGCTATCCTAACAGAATTAAAATTAAATTTGTTAAAGGCCTAACAACTTATGAAGTTTTAAGCTGATAAAAAAATGAAGGAAAATGGAATTTTCAATTGACAACTTGTTGTACATTAAGGAAAGGCCATATAAAATGAAGTCATTAGCAAGCAAGGTTAATGAGAAACCAAGTTCATGATTTTAAGGCCCATTTAATGTGAAAAAGAAGATTGGACGAGTGGCTTACAAATTGGAATTACTGCTACACCATGCCAACAACTGCCAAGATTTCTATATGAAAATGGGAATTAAAGATAGTTCCTCAAGATGTATTGGCTACACAAAATTTGCTAGATGGTTCCTGGGAGATCTTGATTCATTGGACAGATGTGCCTGATTCTGAGAATATGTGGGACACTATGACGATATTTGCATAATTTTTCTAGATTTCCACCTTGAGGATAAGGTGAAACTCATAAGGGAAGGTGTTGATAGACCCATTACTAAAGTCTATAGTCGAAGAAGAAAGAGTGGGCCTAACACTAGAAGTCCATTGGTCTATAAAGGAGAAAGAATAATGGGGGATAGGGAAGGAATAATGTAAGGAGAGACAAAGCATAACAGAATAATACATGTGGCTACTGGGAATTGGGCAAAGAGATCTAAGAATCAGCAAGAAGCTAGGGAAAGGGGTAGGTAGAATTTGGATGGAAAAGGTGTACTGAGGAGGGTTGTTTTCTACATTCAAGATAGTTCTTTATTTTTATTTTTGCTATTTTTATTAAACCAGAGTTGTTCTCTAATTTTTAGAATTAAGAAACAAAATTAGTGAAGCTTATTAGAATCTCTTACAAAGAGATCTAAAAGATAAAAAATCATTTCTTCATAATCAAATCCACCAACAACCTATACCCTTAATACTTCCATTAACCAAAACCCTTTATGTGTGTGCTTTCCATTGTCGGTGTTTTTAAAATCTCCTATGTATATGCATCTAAGTGATGATTCCCCTCACCAATGACTTAACTCAGTGGAATACTAATGAGACCATTAAAGTTTTTTGCTAATCAAGTCATAAAAGAAAAAAACAGATGCCTCATCTTACACACATGATTATATGTTTGAATATGATGTTAGATTGGTATTTAATTGCATTCAGAATTAATTCGAGGCACATAAAATTATTGAATTATTCTTTATAACCATGTGGTTAGGCTTTGTATCTCTAAACTATGTGATAAATACTAATATTTATGGTCGATGATTGTATGTTCATAAAAGTTGTAGCTCTTGTAGTGAGAAATTAGATCTAAGTGAACAAAGTTGTATATGAATCTGTACTTCATATAGACTTGTATGCTTGTATAATAATCTGCCATGACTTTGTAAAATTTTAACATCTAGTGGCATTGACTTGTGATTGTATCACGAATCTATTTCTTTTCATTATGATTGGACATGGTGAATGTGAAGACCTTGATATTAACCAAATAATTGATTATACATATCACTAATACAAAAGTATATGATCGTTATTTTAATATCTATTTGTCATACAATCATTCATAGATTCATACTTAGTTGTGCTTCTCCATAATAGTATGAGATATCACATTTTTCATCTTACGAGTATAATAAAATACTAATTGCAGACACAAATACACACACACATACACAAAAGGAAGTGTTCTATGCATCCCTTATATACATAATTTCCAAGTTTTTCAAAAAAGAAATAAGGAAATCCTAGAAATTTGGTTGGCTACATTAAGAGCCATTACTAAACGATATATGTATATGTATATATATATATATATATATATATATATATATATATATATATATATATATATATATATATATATATATATATATATTCATACAAACATACTATCTAAATTCCTCCAAAAGAGCTTTCTTTTTTTCCCAAATATCTTTGATCATTAGACCATAGATCCACCCAAGGATGGAATGACAATTGAGTCATGTTCTCAGCATGAATAATTGCTATATTGAGTGTAATAATATCAACAAACAAATAGAGAAATTGAGAATTCTTAAATTCATGGGCATAAATAGTTGAATACAAGGTTAGAATATCTATATTCATAATAGCATAAGTTTTTATTCTAACATTATCCAAAGTAGATTTAATTTAACACGTAACACATACAAGGTTCAATGTAATGATTATATCATGCATAGATGCATCATAATGGACCTTCCTATTCTTAGAGAGCTCAAGTTCATAGCAAATGTCATTGAGTTTCCTTCCTTTGATTTATCTTAGACTTGAAATGTCATGAATGTGAACTCATGTCTAATGTCCTACGAAGTTATTTAGATCTTGAATTTTCACATAGTCTCTCACTATAATTCATAAATCTTTTGCACTTTTCCATAGAGCTACCTTATGTCCATTGTAGACTATCACACCTAGCCACTAACCTCTAGACTCTAAAATAATTGGCCCCTATGATTTCTTGACATAAATAGTTGTGAATTTCCAATCTTACTACATCTAGTATATATGATGCATGCTTACAATAAATTCACTACATCCACATAACATAATACATATTCGCACTCCAACTTTCTTCTTGACATTGAAGTCAATTTCTTTCAACTATTCATGGAAAAACTATGACATACCTCTGTTTGTACTTGAACACTTCTTTTCCTTTTATACGATACTTTATCACCACAACAACCATTCAAAGAAATTACACACAAACAATTCATGCACTTTTTCCAATCATCCTTAGTCTCAAACAACTTACTTCATGTCTTTTCATGTTCATTAGCCTTAGGCCATAACATTCAATTTTATCTTGAAATAAATATCTTTCTCTCTATCAACTAGTTTATTTTTATTTTGAAAAATATTTTTAAAATGATTTGCTACATAGGAAAAAGTATTTTTGTCAAATTAATTTATTTCAAAATATTGAAAATCTTAAATGAAAGTTTAAGAGAACGGGTTCAATTGGAATTAAAAGGATTATGTTTCCAAAGTATTATTATCTTGAGAGAATCTAGAAAGTTAATTTGATCATAATCTCCTTATCTAAAATTTGAAACCTCTAATTTCTTGTTAAATTATTAAAAATGTCAATTCTTTCTTCCCTTAAGATGATCTAATATTCTCATATCACATAAAATATATTTAAATATATAATTAATTCTCTCATTTATGATACAAGTATATTATAAATTGTTTTTTTATACTATAAACATAGTCAAACACCACATGCTCCAATCCTTTATTGTCATTTGTGTCTTAGATAATCCCATTCATACAAATCCTATAGAGTTTGCACCATAATAAAGATGCAAATACACATTAAACAATATATTTACCTATCACATAAATTTTTCATTAACTAAAAATATAGTCGACGCTCCCGATGCCTATGATCCAACTAGATTATATGTGGCCAAACATACAATATCTCAACTTAGATTCATAAAAAACAATTCTTTTTTATATAATTCAACACCCTAAAAAATTAGAATAACACAACAAACAAGATTAACTACACTCCAAAAATTAGAGTTACTCTAAATTGTTCTCAATAAGTAATTTTCGATCAATTATAATACAGAGCTAAATATATGAACCATGTATAGTTCTTATAAATTAACAACACAATTAATATTTTTAAATTCCCTTTAAACTTAGTTATTATAATTTTTCTTAATTCAAAGGATAGTCAAATTGTTCTTATAAATAAATTTTGGCTCAAATTTATCTTTTTAGGGCTAAGTACCTATATTTCACTTAATTATCTTAATTAATAAACATCCTGTAAACACTCAATTATGTCTGAGGCCTCCAATTGTTAAAATTAACCAAAAATTAAATTAATAAAATATATACATAAAGAAACAAATAAAGAGAAAACAGAAGAAAATAATAAAAAGTAAGGGAATAGAAAAATTAAAAACAACAAAAATAAATAAAATCTGAAATAAAAAATAAGAGGTAAAAAAAATTAAAAAAGAAAAGTAAAAAAAGAAGAAAATTAGAACAGAAAATAATAAAAATAATTAAATAAATAAATAAAAAAAGAGAGAAAAAGAGAATAAAAATAAAATATGAAATAATAATAATAATGTGAAAGAAACGAAAACAAAAAATATTAAATACTAATAAAACAGAAAATAAATAAATAATAAATAAAAGTGATGATAAGAAAATTTTGAAATAAAAAAAAGAAATAAAAATAGTAAAAAAAATAGAATACAAAAGAATAAAAATTCTGAAAAATAAGAAAAAGCGTAAAACAAAAAATGAAAAGAATAATGAACAAAAATGAGATAACAAAAAAACTGGAAAAAGTAATAAGAGCAAAAAAGAAAAACTAAAGAAAAAGAGAGAGAGAAAGGTAGAAAGAAAACGGAAAACAAAATGAGGAGTGGACGGAAAGAAACGAACTAACTAAACTAACTAACCAAGAATATAAAAAGGAAAACAAATTGAATGAAGGCAAAGAGAGAGGGGGGATTTTGATTTTTGGGGATTAGACTCTTCTAATTTCCTCTGGCTTTGGGAACCTTCCTTCAGCATAGGTAAGAAAATCGAGAGGATCGAAGGACCTGTCACGAAGTTTGTCGTGGCCGCAATCGTAGGGAACGTTCAAGTCCTCCTGTTCCTAGCAGAGAAGTGAAGATTAAAGTGATAGCAGCGGCAAAGCTTTCTCAGGTATGTTTTCTTAGGTCGATACTCTCCCGTTCTTGAAAACTTGTGCTTCGTTGTCGAAAGAGTGCAAGTTCATGATAGATTCTGATAGCGGTTGGCTAATAATTACAGCAAAGATCGACTCTCGCCTTTGTATGTGCTTCTATGATTTCCATTCGATTTTCACTAGTGCATGTATTGCTCTATGAATTCTAATTCAACTGCGTGTGTAATTAAGAGATATGGATAGCAGGTCAAGAGCAAAGCTGATTGAAAACTAGTAGGAGAATAAACATAGTTGTATCACTAAAATATTCAATTCGAGTTCTGTATGGATTCCGTTGAATCAATCATTGCTGCATGAATTTTTGTTCTTGTTTGTTTACTGATCAATAAGGCCAAGCCACCAATGCAATGACCGAACAAATGGAGCCTGGATATATGCGTATTGAGAAAAAGCAATCACTGAATCCCAACCAGCATGAAAATCATATCTATTCGCTCTGATTCAGTTATGCCTTAATCACAAATAAAAATGAACCTGATTTTGAAGTTATTGCCATTTGCTAAGTCTCCAATCAGAATCAAGCGATTAGCTGTCCTTATTCAACACATGACTCTCAATAAATCGATCCATGTGCTGTAACTCTTACATGACCTGTGTTACCTCATGGTGATGACCAAGTCGGGGAAGACTCTAGTCCTACGATAAGAAGGAACCGAATGCTCCGATAAAGGAAAAACAGAGGCTGAAAAAGTGCCACGATCGTCTCTGTTCTCGATAATGCGTATGGGAATTAAGAATGAGAGGGTGTAAGAGCAGTGCAGGGGACCAACGGGCTAACCATTGACACACTGAGAACTTCACCCTCATGGTCAGACCATGCATGAGCCGCTTGTGTGGGTATCATGGCAAGTTGCCAACGGAGCTGTGAGAGTGCTATAATTCATGCTCTGGAAGAAGGCCGAGACGTAGCCATAGGAACTTGCTGTTTTTTTTGGTGATTACAGGCTATCTCCCCAGTATATTGATAAATCCTGGAGGCCTCTAAAGAAACATGGAAGCTCTCGGTGTAATGAAAATGCACACATTTTCAGGCTTGTAATTCGCTCTAGTTCCACAAGACCTAGACACTCACTCTAATTACTAATCATAATGAGAAGGCTGCGTCGTAGAAAGTATACATGGTCTCTCAAATTTTGGGAGAAGCGAACCAGAAGTGCTACTAGTTCCATTCACTACAGGCTAGCCTAACCTCCGCCTCTGATTATTGTGTACTTCTAACAGGGTAGCCATAAATTTAGTTCCAAGGGATTATTTCAAGTTCCAATTGATTGGACCAAGTTGCACCTAAATATAGACCCCAACGGCTGCCTTTTAAATGGACTCACCAATGGCTTTTGTGCAGAATGAAGGAACGGGTCCGATTACCATGCATTAGTAACTTTGAGTCACTGAACTTATGTCAAAAGCCAAGTAGACTAGATGGTTAAGCACATTGTACATAACCCCATGTCACAAGTTCGAGCCTCGCTGGGGCCTTTTCTGGATAAGGAATTATTAACACCCATTTATTACATAATCATAACAGAATTTGTCAAATGTAAGAGCTTGGCTCCAGTGGTTGGAGGCTTAGCTTGCAATTTCATCGCCCTTGCTTCAAGCTGCACTTCTCAGAATTCAAATTTCACCCCTGCACTTCTCAGAATTCCATTTTCATACCTACACTTCTCAAAACTCAAATTCTGCCCCTACAATTCTCAAATTTCAACTTTCACCCCCTATACTCCTCACCATTTAAATTTAACCCCTAATACTCCCTATTATTCCGATCCGACCATTGTACTGCCCTTCGCTTTATAACCAGTCCTAATTCATAACATTATCATTTTCAAATTCAAAACGCTTTTGGGACCTACAGTCTCACGCGACGAACTCTAAACGAGAAACTGGCGGTCTACACAGCTGTTCGATGTTTAGTGGTTCGTATAGGCCCCCGTGCGGCTTACGATTGCCTCAAACCTTGTGCATGAATGGACTGAAGATTCCTCCGAAAATAAAACTCACTCTTCTCAAAATGCTTTGGGATCTACAGTCTCATGCGATGAACTCTAAACAGGAAACTGGCGGTCTACACTGCTGTTTGGTGTTTAGTGGTTCGTATAGGCCCCATACAACCTTTAGCTGCCTCGGACCTTGTGCATAAGCGGGCTGAAGGTTTCTCCAAAAAATAAAAAAAAAATCCTTTCAAAACAACATGTTCATTTTCGAATACTCCTTTTTAAGCACTTTCGAAGGTCAAACCTTCAAACAAACCAAAACTACGTAAGCCTTGAGTTTCCCATTGCACCGGAAAATACGTAGGAGCAGGATCAAGTCCTGTCAGGCTAACCTCCATCAATCTTTTTATTTTCACATTAATTAAGGGATCAAACAATTTTCAAAAATCACACACTCGGTTTAAGGTACCGTTCTTCGGAACGGGCGAGTGGGGTGCCTAACACCTTCCTCACTCGTAACCGACTCCCGAACCTAAATATCATTCTCAAGTCAGGGTTTTTGCCAAATCTTTTTCCCTTAAATAAAAATTTGGTGGCGACTTCACACATAATCCAAATAAATTCTATTTTCAAAATGTAGCGAGTTCGTCGCCTCGTTGGAATTACGGTTGCGACACATCCATATCATCATCAAGGATAATCCTAACATAATTATTTAATAATTAAAAGTTAAAATAAAGGAGATGACCAAGTTGCACTCCTAGAGTACCTTCCCCTAAGATTTTGATCAATTTCAACCGAATAAACCTAAATTGAGTTAGGAGAACTCAAATTCTTCCCTTGAATTTTCAAATTATATGAATAAATTCTCGTCTCCCTTACCTTTCTCACCATGCTTAGGTATGCTAAAAAAATCCCACTTCCAAGAGTGCTTCCTAGATAATTCATAGCAAGAACAACTAGTAAATGTTAATATTGAACCAATTAAAGCTAAAATTTGAAGAAAGAAAAAAGTTTCTCCATGCATAGAAACTAAACAACCAGAGAGAAAGAGAATAAAATATGAAAATTTTCAAAAATAAATTGGCATTTAATCGTTCCTTATTAATAAAAAAATTAAATCTTAAGTTGATTTTGAAAACGATTGGACAAATTGAAGCTTGAATTTTTATAAATGAAGGGGAACGAGATTTCTATTCTTTGAGGTATCAAATGAGTAAAAGACAAACATTTATCTTTTTTATATATATATATATATATATATATATATATATATATATATATATATATATATATATATATATATATATATATATATATATATATATATATATATATATATATATATATATATTATTTCAAGTTATTTTAGTTTGATTTGATGAAATTTTTATGTTTAAGAAAATAGAAAGCTTTGAATATATGTGAAGGTTTGAGAAATTATTTAGAATGGATCATTTTCATAAAAAAATTATTTGAAAAGAAATCTAGAGAAGAAAATAAAATTCAAGTGCATTTCGGATCTAATTAAATTTTTTATCTTTGAAAAATAAGTTATTTTAAGAAAAATAAAAAATATTTAATTAATCTAAAATTATTTACAATCTATCACATTTTTTATGAAATATTCATTAGCATTTATAACTCATAATCAGATCTAAATGAATGTTTTTCTATTATGTTTCTTTTTAGATATAAAATTTATTAAAAATCTTTTAAATGAATTCAAGTGATTTTGTTAAAAGAACTTTTATTAAGTTCATTATCCTTCTATTGATAAAATTTCTACCTTTTTTTTTATATACTAAACATATGTAAAATTGTTAAAGAAGTAACTTTTAAAGATTTCTTTTTTTAAGATTAAAATTTATAAAAAAATTTCCAAAAATATTTAATTAGGTTTGTCTAAAGGTTTTTTGTTTATTTTTTCTTCTATTAATTTTTTAAATTCTTTATTTTTTGTTTTAAAAATGACAAATAACACTAACCATGAGGTTTGAACTAAAAATTTATAAAGAACAAAATTTGAGAGTGTCACAATGAATGCTCCAAATATTTTGTTGTGAGGTCTATGTAACATGTGGAATGTTTAATTTTCGGTTTGAGAAATTAATAAAATCTTTTAAATTATTGAACGTTAATTTAGGCATAATGTTCATGCAAGAATGTTTGATTGAATGACATTTTGATACATATGGTTATATAAAAGCATGGTTGCCAAAAAGATTGTATGATACAAACTTAATTCTTTCTACTCCTATCTACTCATAATAATATATATGTTTTAGATTAGTAAATTATACATAAGGAACATATTTTGATGTATATCTATTTAAAACTAATTCAACTGATTAATCAAGAACTTACTAGTCTAATTAGTGATCTATTAACATGGTATCCTAATTGAGTTAATGTCTAAGGAAAATTTTACCATTTTGCTTAAAATAGAAGAAAGAATAATTTTCCAAAAAACATTATCCTTCTACATATCATAAATGAATTGAAATCCAACATCAAAGAAGTAGACAACCAATTCAAAATATTATATGCTGAATTTATTCTTTTTAAGAATCAATATTTCTTTTGATATTTTTTAATCTCTTACACACATGTAATTTGCACTTAGTTGTATGTTTGTTTAACATCATCATTCTGAAACATTTTGTATTCTTTTAATATTTTTTATTAATATAAAATTCTCGAATTTCTTCAATTTTTTTTACCTTATATTTAGATGAATCATTTTTAAGGAAGAAAAATACTTTTTGAAAAAATTTAAAATTTTAAATATTGAAATATTTTATTTGAACTTTTTTTTTTGCAAAAAATATTTAAATTTTAACAATTTTAAGGAAGTATTTGAATAAAATAAAATAAGAGAATTTAATTTTTTTAAAATAGATAAATTTTAAATTCCTTAAACTCTTCCCAACTTATTTTCATGAATAACAATTTTTTATTAATATTACTTTCTTTTTCATTATTTTGTCTTTAATTGTTTTGTCTCATATATCTCATTCTCTCTTATTTTTAACATAATATTTTTAATGATTAGACAATTTATTTATATTTTAATATTTTTTTATTAGATACATTTATTCGATTATTATTCAATTTAAATATGTTACACAACATTTAAACAAAATATTTTTATATTTAAATTTTTATAAATAAATAAATAAATTTTTAAAATTAAAATTTTGTATATAATAAAAATTAAAATACTTAATTTAAATAAAAATATAAAATATAAAAATTGATAATTTTAAAATAAAAATATTTAATTTTTAAAATTTTTAAAAAATATTAAAATATTTCATCCAAATACAAAGTTATGAATACACTTGTACATTAAAAATTCGCATCTGCATTAAATTTCTTAACAAAGGTCTTTTTTCCAGGTAGGTACCCATTTACCAAACATCTTAGACTTTTTATCCATAGATAAAATCAATTTCTAAACTTTACTTTCAACGTGAAATGCTTTCTTCCTCAAATTACTGTTATAATGTTTTATCACTTTTTCCTTTCGTCGAGCAATACATTCTAACGTTACCAAACTTAATTTTTCTAAACAATCTAACTCATCAATCGTCAAGTTAATATCAACAGGTAAAATAACATCTACCCAAAAACCCATTGATATGGTGCTGTCCCAATCACATCTTTAGAAGAATTTTGATAAGCCCATAATATTTTATTTAACGTCTCATGCCAAGTTTTAAGCTTTTTCCTCGTATGTTTTCTAATTAATCCAATAATAAACTTATTAATTACCTTGACTTGACCATTGGCTTGAGCATAATAAGATTTGAAAGTGAACAATTTTATATTTCTCAATGAGCGTTTTGAACTATTTTTCTTCTTGTAAATACGGTTCTCTAGTAGTCGAAGTCTCATGAATGATAAATTGAAATAACAAACAAGCTTCAATGAAATTGATTACATCTTCTTGATTGACATTTTAAAAGATTGCCTTTACCCATTTTGTAAATTAATACACTGCAGATATATTTTATCTATGCTCTTTAGAAAAAGATGAATGTATTTCTCTAATAATATCTGAAACCAACCTTATAAATAGAATGTAACTAACTTGCAGGAACATGTTGGACCATGATATAATTTTGACATTGCTCACAAAACGTAACATAATCATTAACCGACGTTTTGAAAATTATTATTAAATCAGTTAAAATATCAAGATTCAATAGTTTAACCATAAATGAATAAGTATTAGTTAAATATTATTTTAAAATATTTATAATATATATAATTTATTTAGTAAAATTAACAGATAAATTAAGTAAAAGATGAGAATAAAATATTGAAAAGTTAAAAAAAGTGAAGGATGATAAATTATTAATTGAATTTAGAATAAAAATATAATTAAATAATATATTAAAATATGGTAGGTATGTTATATTTTCTTTTACAAAAAATATATTTAAATTTAATTAAAAATATTTTTAAAATATTTTTTTATTTTTACATATATAAATTTCAAATAATTTTTTTAAAAGTAATTATTTTTATACCTTTAATTTTTATCAAAATTTTCAATATTTTTTTAATAAAATAAATAATATAATAATTAAAATAAATATAAAATATTAAAATAGTAATTTGAAATATAATATTTTATGATAGTATAAAAATAAATTTATCAAAATTAGTAATATCATTATGAAAGATTAAATAAATATTAAATTTATAAAAATAAGTAGATAGTAAAATATTAAATTATAAAAATATATTAAAAATAAAATAAAAATAATCACCTAAAAGTTTAAAAGCTACTTGAAATGATTTTTTCAAAAATACTAGTAACCATATGAAAAAAATGCTAATAATACTAAAATAAATTATTTTATCAGAGTTAAAATAAATATTATTTATATATAAACCCATTTATATAACACTGATCATAACAATCTTTGATCATAGTTGGTTGTCAAAATAAACACTATCATCTTCTCCCCAACTTAATGAGCTTTGCATCATATGATGCATTTCCATAAGAACGAGAACAGCCTCCGAACCTTTTAAACAAATAATTTTCCATGATGATATATGTTGTTGCTCTCAACTTAATTTTCCTTTCAGTAGAAAATAATTGGATCATTTAAATAGTCAAACCTTTTATTCAACTATTTCATCTTAGAGACCTCTTTTCTTTAATCCTAATTATTTTCGATAATAATAAATTGAGTTTGTATAAGAATTTTGGAGGCTGCTATTGAAATAGCCTTTTAGGCTATATCTTGTGAGATCTCATCCATCTCATAAAGTACTTTTCCAAGTTTAAGAACTACCCATGTTGAGAAGATCCTTTAAGCGAACTCATTCGCATTAACGATTTGTCAGGAACGGAATATCGTTGGTTAAATTTACTGATTCCAAACAATTTTCTTTTCACTTGAATCAAGTTCCAATAATCTTTCTCATATCTAAAACGTATTTATAATGCTGACAAAACCGGCTGGGTCAAGACATAGTAGAAAGGAAGAAACAATAAAGAAAAAAGTAGGACTCTTTGCTTAGCAGCATCCTTATTTGAGTGACTGTGGGTGAATAAAAAATGTTTCAGTTTTCGCTTCTGTGATGCATTACTTTGTTGCATATATTTTGAAAGTACATAATATATTCTATAATGTGTATTTGTGAAAATATTATTGTATTGCTCGATTGGAGCTAATTTCTCCATCGTATCAAGTTACAAATATTTTTTTTAAAACTACTAAATATAAAAAACACTAACTTCAAAAATACTAAAATAAAACCACTTAATCAGTTACAATAAAAAAAAGACTAACACTATTTTAAAGTAAGTACAACAATCTATTCCGGAAACTTCTCAGTAACTTGGTAAAATAATAAAAAAAGTTCATAGACAAATTTATTAAAAACACTAATTAAAATAACAGAACGATGTCAAATCCCCCCCCCCACCTTCCTTCTATTTAAATTTGTTACCTGGAAAATGTAAACTGTCAGTGATCTTAAATGGATAGCATTTGTGCCCCACGCTCAAATTTGTGATGAAAACAACGTTAATTGCCAAATTCGTACCCAATTTGCAATGACGACAATAGATGCAAGAAAGGTATGAGTTGCGAAAGAACAGATACTACCATGTATTATACGACACATTCAACAATGAATTAACAACAATAAACCTCATAACAGACTCAACCATTACCCCCGCCACATTCAACTATTTACTTACAATTCCACGATTACCAAGTTCAAAAAGGAAAATAGGCTACTGCGTGAACAGAGTCAAACATAAAATGTCAGTAACATAACTAGCAGCTATAGATTAAACGCACAACGCATATTTTCATTGAGACTTCAAAAGCCAAGTAACTCATTCAAATGCCCATTGGTTTTCCCGACGAACTTCCTCCTCTTCCTCAGGGGTGAAGTCGTTCTTAATGTTAAATGTCTTACGAATTTCCTCGGGTGTCTTCCCCTTGATCATGTCTGCCACAGTCTGGCATGTAAGGTCCAGAAGGCTCTTGATGTTCAAGTAGTTAGCAGCCTGAAAAGGAAAATTCCACAACACACAGGAATGTCACAGCCTTAACATAATAAAAACAGTAAATCTGAGATTAAAATGTGCAGATATTGCACAATACAGCAATTTCATGATAGTCAACACAAAATATCTTTAGTAAGGCCTAACGTGCGTTAAAGTGTCTATATGGGAACCGCCCGTAAACTCCTTTTTTGGTGTAGATCCCCTTCCTTATGAATCAGTTCCCCGGGTACAAGGAATGAGTGCTCCTAATGTCTTTTCTTTTCTCTGTTTCGGTGTAGATCGTCTCTTTGTCTATGGAGACCTTTTCAAGTCGTCCATTCTCTTGTTGGAAAGAAGAATCGGAATAAGGAAAGCGTAACTGTCAGTGCTGCCGGTACTCGTAAGTCAGCTGGCTACTAGGCAACTACCCTCCGGTTACCCTCGCCCTATGGTTACACGTCACTGCTCCTTCGGAGCCTCACTCCACCAGTGGTTAGTATGAATAGGAAGATGAAACGAAGGCACGGAGAGAGACTACTCCATTAATAAAAAATCAATGAATAGGCCCGCAGGCTTTAGATCGTCTCACTTAGAAAAAAGGCATCAAAATGGATCAATACATCACACTGTAGGATACAAACTGGCAGGGAGCCTCAGGATCAAATCAATCATGGGCAAATTTAAAGTTAACCATGGTAATCAAAATTGCGATCTAGATCATAGGATCAAACACTTTAACACTCTTGGATAGGCCTTGTCATATCAGGCTCGTGCAGATAATTAGGGGAACTGGTGGAATAGGCTGAAATTGTTTTGTGAAGGCAGCAAAATCAGCAGGATTGTGCATCTCACCAGGTTGAGTTTTGATCTGATATGTCTGATCCAGACAAAAACCCATGACTAACTACGATTTGAATCAGTTTCTATGAAACCCTAATACATATTCCCCTAGTTTTTCAGCTGCAATAACGACCCCTTCTTAGTTTATCACTTCTTCCCCTAAGTTCTCTTCTGCAACAGCCCAGCATTCATCTTTGACCTTTGATAATGTGATTGCAACGCCAATCATCACCTGCAACCTGCATCTGCTCTGGCATCTTCCTTCATCTTCTGCAACTTCAACCTGCTTCAATGTTTTTTCTTGTCTATTTATGACCAATGAGTTATTTATCTTATCATCTATGAATTTATGTTTAACTGAGTGTTCAGAGTGATTTAAATGCTTGTTTTTTATTATTTCAATGCATATATGTATGAATTTTATATGCACATGTATGGAAATAATTTCTTTTGTAGGACCTTATAATCCATGTTTTACAATCTTTAACCCTCCTTTTGGCCTTATACAACAAGACATTCAATAAGAAAAAGAAAGG
Organism: Canavalia ensiformis; assembly: GCA_026541065.1. Lineage (NCBI taxonomy): Eukaryota > Viridiplantae > Streptophyta > Magnoliopsida > Fabales > Fabaceae > Canavalia > Canavalia ensiformis. Next base: position 530,137 of record JAMKYM010000217.1, read on the forward strand.
CAAGTAAAGTTTACATATCACAATTTTCATGAAATACTTAAACACAGGTCCACACAATCAACCATAGATAAAACTATGCTAATGTGAATTTGCCACAGCACAAGGGGGCAAATTCAACACAGTTATATAGATTTCAATCCCAGCATGTTAGATATTAACGTATTGATGTAAAAAAAAAATAAATATAAATAAAATTAATCAACCCTACACAAGTGATTGGTAAGGGATAATCCCAATATTTATATTCAAGGTTTTAAATACAAAATCAAGGTTTTGGTACTCGGCAAAACCCCATCAAAACTGCAATTGTAGTTTGCCCCGTTTTTAACAATGTATCGGGTATTTATGTAATTTAAAACCTTGAATTTCTTTCTCTCAACGCGACACCAATCAATCGTGTTCGGTAAATAAAATTCCAAGTTTCAAATAAATAATATCATAAAAGAATCCCAGATACTGCCAAAATAAAACACCACTGTTTCACAAAAAATAACACATGAACCAACACCGAAATCTCAATCTCAATCTCAAAACCCTAACCCCCAAATCCGAAAACCAAAACACCATAAAAAAAAATCGAACAAAAAATAAAATAAAAAAAAGTTTAACACAAAAAAGGAAAAAGGAAACTGACCAGAATGAGATCGAAGAGCGTGGCCTGATCGACCTTGACGAAATCAACGTCCCAGGCCTTGAGATCCTCTTCGGAGGGCTTCTCATCGGAGCTGTTGGCTTCGACGTGCTTTTTGCAGTACTCGATAACCTTCGCAAGGATCTTGCTCGTCACGTTCGGTAGAGGGATACCGTTGTCGGCGCAATCATCCTCGATCATGTGCTTTATCGTTTGCGATTCCAGCGCCACCGCCTCCTCCACCTCGAACGCCTCGCCGTCCGAACTCTTCAACGTGATCTTCCTCGTCGACGCCATACCTAAAATTCCTAACCCTAACTTTTCGAATTCGATTCGATTTCTCAATCGATTGAAAGTTATGCACCCCAGGGCGTGGCTCTCCTCTATTTATAGCGCAACTAGAAGATTGTACAGTGTGGCCCTTCGAATCGTGGTTTCAATGTACCGTTGTTGCGTGGCAATAATTCATTGGTTCGACATTTTTGGATTATAATAATTTACCTTTGTGATAAGATATTAAAAATTCGAATTACTATCTTAACACGAGATATTTACTCCAAATTAGAAATCTCATATTTTAACGATACCGTAATAGATTTTAAGATAATTATTTTAGGCTAAATTTAAATTTTAAAATTTTGTAGTTTAAGTAATTTTGTTGAATTTAATTTTTCATTTTTAATATATGATCAAATTATGTATCATAATTTTTTATACTATTATTTAATTTTAAAAATATATTTTAAATTTTTATTAATATAATATTTATAATTAATAATAAAAAAATTTAATTTTAGTTAATTTATTCAAATTTAAAATATCTGTGTATAACATGAGTAGTATGCTTGTGCAATCCACAAAATTCTTTTGTATTATAAAGATATTCTAATATTTAAATCAAATGCATAAAATATAAATCAAAGAGATTAATATATATATATATATATATATATATGAGATGGAGATGAATTAGAGAGATAAATTTTAAAATTAAAAAATAATTATGAAAATAATGATTTAAATCAACATATATTATTTTTATGTCAAAATTTAAAAAAATTAAAATTAAAATAAAGTAATGTTACAGTTATATTTAAAACTTAATTTATTTAAAAAATATTTTTATTTAATATAATGTATGAAGATTTAAATTTTAAATTAAATTTAAATCTATTGTATATTATAGTTTTGAACTTTCCTATTTGAAATGAATATTTTTAAATTTAATGAGATTTTTATAATGAAAATTTAATCTCATTTTTATTGTTAAATTTTTAAATACAATTATTTAAATTTAATTTTAATTTTTATGATAAAAAATTTAATTTAAGTTTTAAATTTTAATATATTATATCAAAATAAAAACAATTTTAGATAAGTTAGATTTTTTTAAATTATTATAATATTAATTAATGATAATTTAAATTTTTTTAAAATTTGAAATTTATACCATACCAACAAAGATGATGTTCTTCAATTTAAATATTTTATTTTTATATTTTTTATTTAATTTTAAAAATATTATCTATTTAATTTATTCTTATTTAATATAAGAAAATATTTATTATTAATGGTAAAAGTATTTACTATTCTCTTAACTTTTTTATTTATAAATTTTATTTAAAATACATGTTCAATAAATGGAAAACTTTGTGATTGATTTTTTACATATAATTGAAATTAAATATAAATAATAGTATTTTAAAAAATAAAATATTATATATATATATATATATTCAACATATATAAGATATGTTATATAATTTTGTATAAAGAGAATAACTTTTAAATTTTTTATTTAAAATATAAATTTAAATTTAAATTTGTAATATGGAGATAGATTAAAAATAAAGTAGTTAATATTTAAATGACTGCATATTATATTTTACATATGCATTTTTTTAGTATTTTTTTGATAAAATCTATTTTTTATTTTTTTTAATTCTATGAATTTCATTCATGACTTTAAATTAAAAAAAAAATTATATTTTCATTTAAGATAACCTTATATTTAGATGAGATATTTTAAGAAGAAAAGGTAATTTTTAAAAAAATTTAAAATTTTAATAATTAAAATATTTTGTTTGCCTATTGTTTTGTAATAAGTTTTAAATTGAAGGAATTTTTAAAAAATATTTTAATTAATTAAAATAAAAAATTTTAAATTTTTTAAAATAGATGAAATTTAAAATTTCTTGTATTTCTTTTTCTCGTTATTTTATATTTGTGCTACTTTTATTTTTTATTATTATTATTTGTAATTATCTCATATATTTTTTTTTCTCATCTCTCATTTTTAGACATAATATTTTTAATATCAAATAATAGAATTATATATTTTTATCATTTTAATTATATACATTTGTTGGGTTATTATTCTGATTAAATATGTTTATAATAAAAATACTTACATATTTAAATTTTGTTATGAACAAAAAAATAATAGAAAAATTAAGATAAATCTATAAATATTTAAACGTAAAATTTTATATATAATAAAAATTAAATTATTTAATTTAAATAAAAAATTTAAAAATTTAAAATTCAATTAATTTAAATTCTACCCTTGAAATAAATAATTTTAAACATAATAAATTAAAATTTATTTATCGAAACAAAATATTTTTAAAATAAAAATATTTAAATTGAAAATATTTAAATTTTTAAATATTTCAAATTTCTTAAAATATTAAAATTTTCTATCTAAACACAGATGTCTAAATAGAAATTTATTTTTAAACATACTGTTTCACTTAAACAGACACTTTAAAGATAATATTTAAAATTTTAATTATGAGTTTTTCTTAATCAATTATAGCTTCTGTTATAAGTTTGTTAGCTCAATCATGGTTTGTATTACTAAATTTTAGAAAAGTGTCATAGTCTTGATTATTTGCACGAGAAAAGGACCCTACATGATTATTAGTTGTATATCTTTCCCTTTTAAAACTATGATTCTGATGCTTAAGATAGAATCCATCAAATTCTGAAAAATCTTAGTTTGAATGTCTTAGAAAATTGTTTTCTATTTTAAAAATTTTTTAAAAAAGTTTGATAAGAGTTTTATCATTAAATGTTAAAAGAAGTTTCCAAAGCTCTTTATTAAAAATCAAAAAATAAAAATAGTTGTAGATGTAGATTTTTTCTTCTTTTAGAAAAACTTGTTTTAAAAAAGATACTTTTAAGATTAAAAATTGAGAACAAAATCAACTAGGTCCTTATTTTAAGGAACTCTCTGTTTTTCCTTGTACATTTTTTTGCTGCCAGCCTCAACAATAAACTAAGTTAGTGGAGAGTTATTTTGTAATTTTTTTAGTCTCATCTTAAATGTCATTTAATTATTTTTTATTTGTTTTAAATTATTAATTTATTTACATCTTTAATTATTTTAATTTAATTTATGCATAATTTTAGTTATTAAAATTGTCGAATAATCTTAATTTTTGTACTTTTAAAATTTAATAAATCTGATCTTTCATCCAATTTTTTTCACATTAAAATTCTTAAAGGATGATTTTTATTTAAATCTTTGGATAGATTTATAATAATATTAGAATATGAAATAATTTAAAAAATTTAGAAGTAAGAAATTTTTTAAAAATTTTAATAATTTTATACAGTATGAAATTTGGATTTGAAGAGGAAAAGATTTTAGAATTTTCTTTTATTTTGAGTAAAATTTAATATTTTGGTCAATAAAATTTAAATAAAAATAGTTTAATTAACACAATTGTTAGATATTTTATGTAAAAAAAATTAAAATTATAAATATTTAGATAAAATAAAACTAACAAAAAATTAAATTTGCTAAATTTTAAAATAGATGAATCAAAATTAAAATATTACATAAATTATATTATAGGAAATAAAAATACTATTAAGCCTAAATTATTTATCACTCTAAAATACCAATAAAATTTTATTTACTAATTATTTATGTTCGAATAATACCTTTATTTATTAAAAATAATCTTATCAATTAACCACCATAATAACTCCATTACTTTTGAAGCAAAAAAAGTGGCAAATAATTTTAGAGGAAGGAAGAGAAAAATAGGAAAATTATATTTATTTCTTTCTATGTTTGAAAAATTTATGAAAATAGAAAATTATTTAAAAAAAAATTAAAATGACTTTAATTACCTAATTTTTAATTTTTTAAATTAGAAGTTTTTATGCATCTAAACAAAGGAAGAATTTATCTTTCTTTTTTTTTTAAGTTTTTCCTTCCTATATTAAATTTTTTTTTTCTTATCTCTTAAATTTATCTCATCTCTCTTTTTTCAAACTTTTAAATAAATCTTAATGATTGATTAGATAGTAGAATGTATGAATAAGATAAAATAGTTTATTCTATCCTAATTTATTTTTAATATTTATTAAATCACATATATAATAATTTATCTTATTAAAATATTATATCTTATTTTTTAATTCAATTTTTATCTTAAGAAAGTTGTTAGATAAAAAATAAGTAATATAGGATATTTTTTTTATTCTTATCTTGTATCCAATTTAATATTTTTATTAAAAAATAATTATTTTACAAAATATGTTTCAATATTTTATAAAAAATAAATTCTACAAAATATTATATTAATTTTTAATAAGATATATAAAAAATAATAATAAATATTTTACTTATTTTATAAAATACAATTTTTAAAATTTAATATCAATTTTTAATACTATTTGTTCATCATTTTTTTACTTTTTTAATAATTTTATATTTTTAAATATTTCTATTGAAAAGTAAAATAAAATTAAACTAAAAGGTTTAACTATACTTTTCTTCCTCTAATTAAATACATGTGAAATTTTAAAATTTAACAAATTTGGTCCTTCATTAATTTTCTGTGGCCTCAAATTTTATAATTCATATTTTTTCTTAAAATATCTACAAATTAAATTGATTGCATATTTTCTGTTCAAAATTCATCAACTAAAACATTAAATTTATTCCAAATAAAATACAATTATTAAATTTTCTCTTATTCAAACTTTAATCTTACGTCTTATCATTTTTATAAAATTTTTGCATAAATTTTTACTTCGAAAATTTTAAAATAAGAACCGTTGTCTTTATAAATTCTTCCACAATTTTGGATAAAGTAATAATTTAAGAATTTTAATTTTAAAAAATTAATAGAGGACCAAATATATTAAATTTTAAAAATAAAAATTACTTAAAAAAATTGAAATACTAAAATCGATCCGATGCATCAAAATTTAATTGATGCCCTTTTGTTGTAGTTAAAATTTATTCCCAAAAATAATTATAAATAATAAAAAAGATATTATAATATTAATTTTTAATACTATTTGCACATATTTTTTTGTATTATTAATTTTTTGATAATTTTATAATTTCTAATATTTCTATTGCAAAGTAAGAAAATTGAATTAAAAGGTTTAATTAATTTTTTTTCCTCTAATTTGATATATGTAAATTTTTGCTCTCCAAAGTTTCTTAAACTAATTTTGGTGCCTATGATTTCAAATTTTAATAAATTTAACCTTTTATTAATTTTTTTACTTCAAATTATATAATTCATATTTTTTACTTAAAATATCTACAAATTGGTTGCATTATCTTCTATCTAAAATTCGTTAACTAAAATATTAAATTTATCTTAAATTAAAAATTCTTAAATTTTCCTTCTTCAAACTTTAATCTTAAATCTTATAATTGTTTTAGATTTTATTAAATTTTCACATAATTTCTTACTTCTAAACTTTTAAAATATTTCTTGTTCCAATATTGTTACAACTTACAAAATCTTCATTTGAATAAGAATATTAATTTTAAAAGTTTAATTTAAAAAAATAACAAAAAACTAAATATGTTAAATTTTAAAAGTAAAATAAAATAAAATAATTCAAAAAAATAAGGACTAAAATCATATTTAAGATTTTATGTATCATAATTTTAATGAGTTTATATAGAATTAAACATATATCAAATATTTGAAGAAACACATCTAAAAATTAATTCAAACATTAATAAAAATATTCTAAATATCTAAAGTGTATAAAGTACCTTTAAAATTTTATTTGTAATTTTTCCTTCGTTAAATCAAGTAAATATAAGTTAAAATAGAACGAATAGAGAAAAAATTTCTTTATAAAAAATAAGATTATACAAAAGATAAAATGTTAAAAATTAATTTATTTTATAATGATTACCTTTTGTTTATTTTATACAAAGAGAAATTATTAAAAAAGATAATATAAAAATACAATATTCTCTTATATCAGATGAAAAGTTTCAAGTATTTATTTTTGATTTCATTTTATAGACATTAAACATTCAATTTAATTGTTGTTGGTAGAAATAAGACTTCTTTATCATTATAGTTCTTCTTTTGTATCATCTTTTGATAATAATATTTTTTTAATATATTTGATGTTAAACTTGAAGAGATTTATTTAAGAATACTTGAATGTTGAGTCTAGAGAAATTGTTATAAGAATATTTGAATGTTGACTATATATGGGCCCTTTAATTTAGAGCCCATTTTTCTAGATGGTCTTTTTGAATTGACAAAATCTTCTTAAGCACTAAATCTCCTTCTTAAAACTTTAGATAATGCACTTTTTTTTCAAATATTTTTTGTAGTCTTCTTTGAAATAATTGGGCATGACAAATTGCATTCAATCTTTTTTATTCAATGAGGTTTAACTAGTCAGAACAAGTTTGGACCCATTTTTATTTGTTTAACTTCATTTCTATTAACACTCTCAAGGTATTTTGACCTCGATAAGAAGGGATGCCTCTATTCCATATATCAAGGGAAGTGGAGTTGCCCTAGTTAAGGTAAGAACAAAAATGTGGTATCCATGCAAAGAAAATGGAAGCATTTCATTCAAGTCTTTGTAAGTCACCACCATCTTTTGAATGATTTTCTTAATATTCTAATTTGCTACTTCAACTGCCCTATTCATCTTTGGACGATATAGGGAGGAATTATGATGTTGAATCTTAAGGTATTTACATAACTTGGTCATCATCTTATTGTTCAAATTAGTTGTATTATATGTGATGAGTTTATTTGGCAAACTATAATGGTATATTAACTCCTTTTTTATGAACCTCTCTACCATATTTTGGGTCACATGTGCGTATGAAGCTGCTTTAACCCATTTAGTGAAGTAATTGGTTGCAACTAAGATAAAATGATGTGCATTTGATGCCTTAGGTTTATTGGGACCTATGATATCCATTCCTCACATTGAAAATGGTTAAGGCAACAATCGAACTTTTAATGATGTTGGTGGAACATTGATACTATGAGCATATGTTTGGAATTTATGACATTTCTTCACATAATTAAAACAGTCAGTTTCTATAGTTAACCATTAATAACTAGACCTTAAAATCTTTCTTGTCATGGTGTGCCCATTCGCATGAGTTCCAAAAGACCTTCATGAACTTCATTAATGATTTTCAAGCCTTCAGTAGCATCAACACATATGAGGAGCACCATATCATGATTTATTTTGTATAATACATCTCCATTTAAAAACAAACTTGTTGAAAATCTTGTCAAAGTTCTTTTTTTGTTCTTTGAAGCACCTAACAGATACTCACTCCTCTTAATAAAATTCTTCATATCATAATACCAGGGTTTTCCATCTGGTTATGATTTTGGTTCTATAGATTGACAATAATCTGGATGATCATGATGTTGGATCTTTATAAGTGGCATATCATCTACCTGACTTGGTGTAAACATGGATGACAAAGTGGCCAATGCATCTGCTAATGAATTTTTCTCATGAGGGATATGATTAAAGGTTACTTCATCTAATTGCTTTACTAATTCCTTAATAGGACCAGTAAGAAATTAACTTTGCATTTTGAGTCTTCCATTCTCCTCTCAATTGATGAATGACCAAAGCCAAATCACCATATATGTTGAGGGTTTTGACCTCTGATTCTATAGCCACTTTTATCCCAAGTACATATGCTTCATACTTTGCCATATTATTTGTGAAGTCAAAGCATAATCCGATTATAATTAAGGCATACTGTTTTTTTGGAAAAATTAGTATAGCTCAAATCCCATGCCCCAATACATTGGAAGTGTCATCAAATAACATTGTTAATCTTCCTTCCTCTTATGGTTTCTCCTCACCAAATGACTCAATTATATCTTCATAAGAAAACTTGCATTGTGTTGCTGATAATCTTCCCACAGGTTGATGTGCCAAGTTGTTTGCAAGAACATTTCCTTTGACTTTCTTTTGAGTGACATACACAATATTATACTCTTATAAGAGAACTTGCCAGCGGGCAATCCTTTCTTTTAGAGAAGGTTTTTCAAAAAAATGCTTGATTAGATCCATTGTAGATACCAGCCAAGTTGTGTGACTCATCATATATGGCCTTAAACGATGGGCAGCTCAGGCTAGAGCATAGTAAGTTCGATCCAACAATGAGTAATTGACATTACAATTGGTTAACTTCTTGCTCAAGTAATAAATAGCTTGCTCTTTTCATCATGTTCACCTAGCATGCAACCCACAAACTCATCAAGCACTATCGAATACATAATGAGGGGCTTTCTTAGGACTAGTGGCACTAAGATTGGGGGATTTTGCAAATACTGCTTCATCTTCAAAAGGGATTCTTGATAATTGGTATTTCATTCTATTGGTTTGTTCTTATGTAACAACTTAAAGATCGATTCACTTGTAGCTGTCAACTGGGATATAAATCGAGCAATATAATTTAGCCTTTCAAGAAATCCTTAAACTTCCTTTTCTATGATAAGGGAGGCATTTCTAGAATAACTTGAACTTTGTTAGGATCCACTTCTATTCCTCTTTGCAAATAACTTCTGTCGATGGGTAACAAATCTTCTTCATTTCTTGACTTTGCAATCATGTTGTCTATGTAGACTTCAATCTCCTTGTGCATCATGTCATGGAATAAGGTCACCATTTCCCTTTTATAAGTTACCTCAGCATTCTTCAATCCAAATGACATGACCTTGTAGAAGAAGGTACCCTATGATGTGATGAATGTAGTTTTTTCCATGTCTTCTTCCACTATTTTAATTTGATTGTATCATGAGAAACCATTCCTTTTTAAAAGAGAAAAAAGGAATGCCGAGTTGTATTATCCACCAGTTCATCGATGTGAGGTAACAGAAAATCATCCTTAGGGATAACTTTATTTAAGTCTCGATAATAAACATACATTTGGACCTTCCCATCTTTCTTAGGTATTGGAACTATGTTAACAATCCATTTGGGGTATTTTGCAACAGTGAGAAAACTAGCACCAAGTTACTTTTTAGCCTCCTCTCTGATCTTTAGGGACATTTTTGGTGTCATTCTCCTCAACTTCTGCTTGATTGGGGGACATTATGCCTTCAATGATAATTTATGCTTTACTCTAATGGTATCGAGGCCTCACAATCCTGATACGACCATGCAAAGATGTCTCTATAATCATGTAAGAGCTTTATCAACTTACGACGCCCCTCCTCTTTCATGAGTGTTTCAATTTTGACTTCTTTTTTCCTCCTTAGTCTCCAAATTAATCATCTCAATTAGTTTCTTATGAGGTTGTATTTATTTGGCCTCTTGCTTCACCAATCGCAACAACTCAATGGAAGTTTCGAAATCATAATAATCCTCCTTATCAGCTTGATTAATGGGCATATCAAAACTACTTGATGTGATACTAGCATTATTTCATCTTCAAACGTAATATTTTCATATTTGCATTATTTAGGATTGGAAATAAATAAATAAATAGAAAGTCTAACAAAGTAGAGAATAAAGGCAAAAGAGAAAGGTTTATATTTGGGGAATTCAAAATGTATTTTATTGATGATATGCTAAATGGAAACATTACGCTCATATCAAAGAGAGTCTTAAATCCTTGGGAAGAGCAATAAGATTAACATTACAGAATTACTTAAAATCTGAATTAAAAATCACAGGAAGCTTAACGATTTCCAAATTGCCAAGATTTGTGATTGTGGACAAGCAAGGACCTGATTGACATGCTCATTCTATGGAGTGTACTTTTCTGCAATAGCTATTGGGCTCGGAAACTCAAATCCTGCACTCCAAAAAGTCTTCCTCTGATCACATACAGGGACCCACTCAGTTTTAGGCTCTCTATTCTCCAACCTGACCAATCTTTTTTCTTTTTTCTCCTATGAAATTCCTTTTTTATTTTCTTATGAAGGATTGTAGCCTAACCTAAAGCAACCTTTATTTTCCATTAGACTTGGTAACTTTCTTAACCCTATTCATATTTTTCCATACCATGGCCATATTGATACCAGTTTTCAAGCATGATTCTTGCTACCATTGTAGAAGCACAGGATGGTTGGGTCTTTATAACAAGCACTCCCTCCTTAACATCTCTGGTGTTTAGAATCTTAAGCGCACAAAATAAGGTCTTAGGAGCTTCTTCAGGTGCTTCAATGCAAGGGTGACACGCTCGTCGCAAACGCGCATAAAAAATTTCTAGATTTTCCCCAACTATTGGTATAGTATAAGGTACAACCTAGGTCATCTCCTAAAGACCATTTCAGATTCTTAAGCAAATTAGGAGAAAGTTAGAACAATGGGATTTTGTAAAGATGTGATATTAAGTTCTAAATACAAAATATAGAATGAAATTAATTTAACTCAACGATTATCAACTCAAGGAATTCAGAGGTTATTTTCTTAACTAATCATTGATCACTAAAATCATGCATTATGTTTATCAACCTAGGATCATCTGGAATCCCTAAAATGATCCTTGAATTCTCTACTGAGAAAACTCTCAGGATTTAATTGATTATAATCAACAAGATTTAATAACCACTTAATCTTTCATTAGATCTAAACCAATTTCATAATCAGAATTCAGTTGAAGTAAGTAATAAAATGAAAACCTTCAATTCAATTACTTAATTTCTACTCTTCAAACTTTTGGAAAATGATTTACCAATCAAAAACCAATTATAAATCAATTATTTATTAATCAAAATACGTCAACTGAACAAACTTTGATTAAAAGAATAAAATTGAAGAATATAGTAAAGCAGAATAGAAATCACTTAATAAGCATGTAAATAAAGATCAAGACCTCAAAGTTAAAATGAAAATAGCTTGAATCCTTGAATTGAAATTATAAACTTAGCCTTCCATGAAGGAGGAAAACTAACAACAAAGAAAAACTTAGCCTTCCGTGAAGGAGGCAAACTAACAACAAAGAAAAACTTAGCCTTCCATGAAGGAGGCAAACTAACAACAAAGAAAGAAAGATGGAAAATGGTATTGGAGTTAATATCCAAGGTGTGTGTTTCTCCTCTTGTAAACCCTTCTATTTATAGATGATTTTTGAGGCATCATCTTCAGAAGGTCACCAACTAGCTTTTTTACTTTTCCATCCTTTTATTGCTTTCACATGGGCTTTGTTGAAAATGCAAAACACTTTTGACCTTTTGTCACTAATCAACACAACAATTTTGACGTTGATTGCAGCGGAATTTCAGATATTCACGTGTCCAAATTAGAGCTTTAGATCTGAACAAAAGTTGTAGCCCTGAATCTTAGATTTCCAACGGATCTAATTTCATCTCAATATGACTTCTGTATCTCAAGATATGGTCAGATCTTTTCACATTGTTCAGGTTCAACGACAGCAACACTATCTCATCTTTTGAGATAATTTCGGAGTCCTATACATCCTATTTAGAGTCTGATCTTGCTTTGTAATTGTAGAAACTTCTTTAAGCTTTCATTCAAGATAGATTTCATGATTTTTTGATGTCTAAAACTCCTATTATGCTCAAAATACTATAATAGTGTCATTTTAATCGGTTAAGCAAAGAAATTCAATTAAACTCCATATGAACCCAAACTCATAAAATATGAAAAAGATCACTTAATTGAACATATAAGAAGTATTAATGAGCTACAAATGAGAGATAATTATTTATGAAATTTATGTTTATCAAAGGGGTAGAGGAAAGTTTGTTCACTAATAAATCCTCCTAAGTAAAGATAATAATCAGATTGTTATTGATGAAGAACTTCAACTTTTGGTGGAGCATGAAAATAAAAGTAAAAGGTTAGTAAGGGAATATTTTATTTGAGCATTCAAAATTAGAGAGGTTCCCCACACTTCCTTTCAAGGACCAATTATGTCCAAAAGGTAGTGTGGTTGACACTCAACCTAAGGAAGTATTCACTTATCAATGGGTAAGATCTTGTCAACTAGTAATGTAGTTTGTGACTCATATCTTCGACCAAGGACCAGTTGTCTCAAGATGAAGACATGGTTGACGCTTAATCTAGGGAAGTACTCACTCCTTAATGGATGAGGTCTTAACTAAAGCAACCAAAAAGTGAAGTGGAATGCCAAAGCATCACTTTATCTAATTGAAATTTTGAGGAGTATAGAACTAGAATGAACGAGTTGCAATGCAACATTACATTAATATGTCCATTCATCTATAACTCTCAATTAATTTCTCACAATGTTTCATCAACTTAAAAGTTTGCTTAGGGAGCTCGTTCATATATATCTCCTCCATTGCATCTTGAAAATATCCAGATAATTCTATAGTATGGTTTTGGATACAATGAGTCATGTCTTGACATTTCTTCTTTCATCGGTTCCTTTATTATTTGAAGTATGCTATGAATGATTTCCATTCCTTAAATCGATTTGTTATCCTCACATTCAAGCCTCTCAACCTCATATTTGAACTCCTGTCATTCTTGTGTCAACTTCTCAATCTGCTTCCTTAATCACTCTTAGTTTTGGTTAACTTTTGTTAGCGAAGTAAATTAGTTACTAACTAGATTTCTCCATTTAGTCGCTCCAGCGTGTGTTGCAATTAGGTCTTTTTGCATGTGTTGCAACCGTAATTCCGACGAGACGACGAACTCGCTAAAATTTTGAAAATGGATTTTATTTGGATTAATGTGGAGTCGCCACCAAATTTTTTATTTGAGGGAAAAAGATTTGGAAAAACCCTAGATGAGATTTAGGTTCGGGAGTCGGTTACGAGTGGGGAAGGTGTTAGGCACCCCACTCGCCTGTTCCAAAAAACAGTACCCTTAAATCGAGTGTGTGATTATTTGAAAATAGTTTGATCCCTTTTATTAGAGTGAAAATAAATATTTGATGGAGGTTAGCCTGACAGGACTTGATCCTGCTCCTACGTATTCCCTGGTGCAATGGGAAACTCAAGGCTTACGTAGTTCTGGTTATATTTTGAAAGCTCGACTTTCGAAAGTGTTTGAAAGAGTGTTTGAAATGTGCTCGAAGGCTTGACCTTCAAAGCTACTTGGAAAGTAAAAAAAAAAGCTTGACTGTTTTTGAAAACAATTTTTTAGGAGTCCGATCCTCATCCACATATGCACAGGGCTCAAGACAACTACGGCTGCACTTGGACCCATACGAATCTCTAAACTACGAACAGCAGAAAAAGCTACCAGTTCGTGCTTAGAGCTTGTCGCGTGAGATTAAGAATCGCAAAACAAGATTTTTATTTTTGAAGAATGATAAATAAAAAAGGGCAACTCACAAGTAATTATTAGAAATTATGAGGGAAATCTATCAACTAAGGAATTTTATGCTTCATGGATTATTTAGGGATTTTGAATTTTTTATGAATTATAGAATTTTATGATTTATTGTGAATTTTTTAGGATTTTTGGAATTCTTGTAAATCTTCTAGGATTTTTAGAATTTTTATGATTTATTTAAAATTATTAGAATTTTAAAATTTTTATTAATTTTCTGTATTTTTTATTAATTTTATAAATTTTCCTTAATTTTCTGAATGTTTATTAATTTTTTGAATTTTTATGAATTTTTATTAATTTTCTGAATTTTTTATTAATTTCTGGAAATCTTGAATTTTTTTATTAATTTTTGGAAATTTTTTAATTTTTATTTATTTTCTGGAAATCTTGAATTTTTTATTAATTTCTGAAAATCTTGAATTTTTATTAATTTCTGGAAATTTTGATTAATTTTTGAATTTTCGAAAATCTTGAAATTTTTATTATTTTTAGGAATTTCTGTAATTTTATTATTATTTTTAGGAATTTCGTAATTTTTTATTTTTCTGATTTTTAAGAGCCCGCATTGCTTCATTCTGACCAAAACCAAGTGACTTAGCTCACTTCCTACTGATCCTTAGGATCTAATCGGACCCCTCCCTGTGGGTTTTGTGAAGCGCAGAGTCTAGGTTCTCCAACTCAAACTTACAGATGCATGGATAATGCAAAACAGGGGATCGAACTCTCTGTCTCTACCTATTTCCTAAGTCACATCCTATGTATCAAACTAGACTTTCTCCCTACCAGATTCAAGATTAATGCAATACATCGAATAGATTATTGTCATGAATGTCATGCATGCTGCTCTTGCAAGATTTTCAGGCAGGCCGAGATCAATACTAAGCCACACTAAATCAACATATCAAGAACGTTGTCTACTTCATTTTGTGCAATCTTTAAGGAAAAATCTTGATTCAATTCTGTATTGATACATTGGCATGGATTCTAGTGTGAGAAATTAGTCTAACACTGTTTGCAGAGTCTAAGAAATCAGGCTTAGGATGTTGATCGGATTCGTTTCCCCCACGCCAAGAGCGGTTTTCTTCCCGAATTTGATCAGAGAGTCCCTTTTGCTTCTCGACGAAATCTTTTTTCTAAGGGATGTAATTCTCCTTACCGAAGCCCCTCCCCCAAAAAAAAATTCCCGCTCTCCATATTCTGCCTTTCCTTTATAGGCCCCAGCCATCTTCTTGATTTCCTTTCTTACCCCCCCTTTTTTTTTTTCAGTTTTTCCGTTACTTCTGTTTTTTCTCTCTCTTTTTTTTATTACAATTCTGTTTTTCTTCTTTAATTTGTTTTCAATTTTTTGATCTGTTTTCTGTTTTTTAGTTTGTTTTCTGTTTTTTTTAATTTGTTTTCTGTTTTTTTTTATTCTGTTTTTAATATGTATTTTCAATATTCTTATCTTTTGTTTTTTTAATTTTGGTTTTATTGTTATTTTTCTTTAATTTTTTATTTTTTCAGATTTTTGGTTATTTCCTACTTTCCATTTATTTTGTTTTTTTTAAATTTCAACTTCCCTCTTCTTTTCTTTTTTTAAAAAAATTATTTTATTTATTTTTAAATTATGATTTTATTTATTTTCAGATTTTATTTTTTCTTTATTATTATTTTTTGCTTTTATTTTTTTTATTTTTTTGTTAATTTTATTTTTAATTTCAAGTTTTGTTTCCTTAATTTGATTTTAATTTTTCTTTAGAACTTCTATTTTTCCTTTTTTTGAATTTTAAATTTCTTTTCAGTTTTTTTATTTTGGTTTTGAAAAATCTGTTTTTTTTAGGGGGGGGCCTCGGACATAAATGGGTGTTTACAGTTTGCCCCTCTTTACTCATTTTTCTACCAGATAATATGAGAATTAATTCTCTAAATTATCGGGATAGGAAATGAGTAAAGACGTGAACACTTTATGTCCGAGGCAGGCTTTTTGAAGAAAGTCCGAGAGTAACACTAGAAGCCTTGAGCTTAAAGTGAACTTCATGGATGCTTGGAGAGTGGAGGTTAAATGGTGTTGCCGGCTTTTATGCGCCGATAGAGTTTAAATATTAAAGGTTAGATTGCATAACCTGATTAGGCTATGAATACTGTTGAATTACATCCCTTAGAAAAAAGATTTCGTCGAGAAGCAAAAGGGACTCTCTGATCAAATTCGGGAAGAAAACCGCTCTTGGCGTGGGGGAAACGAATCCGATCAACATCCTAAGCCTGATTTCTTAGACTCTGCAACAGGTTAGTGACTAATTTCTCACACTAGAATCCATGCCAATGTATCAATACAGAATTGAATCAAGATTTTTCCTTAAAGATTGCACAAAATGAAGTAGACAACGTTCTTGATATGTTGATTTAGTGTGGCTTAGTATTGATCTCGGCCTGCCTGAAAATCTTGCAAGAGCAGCGTGCATGACATTCATGACAATAATCTATTCGATGTATTGCATTAATCTTGAATCTGGTAGGGAGAAAGTCTAGTTTGATACATAGGATATGACTTAGGAAATAGGTAGAGACAGAGAGTTCGATCCCCTGTTTTGCATTATCCATGCATCTGTAAGTTTGAGTTGGAGAACCTAGACTCTGCGCTTCACAAAACCCACAGGGAGGGGTCCGATTAGATCCTAAGGATCAGTAGGAAGTGAGCTAAGTCACTTGGTTTTGGTCAGAATGAAGCAATGCGGGCTCTTAAAAAATCAGAAAAATAAAAAATTACAGAAATTCCTAAAAATAATAAAAAAATTACAGAAATTCCTAAAAATAATAAAAAATTTCAAGATTTTCAGAAAATTCAAAAATTAATCAAAATTTCCAGAAATTAATAAAAAATTCAAGATTTTCAGAAATTAATAAAAAATTCAAGATTTCCAGAAAATAAATAAAAATTAAAAAATTTCCAAAAATTAATAAAAAAATTCAAGATTTCCAGAAATTAATAAAAAATTCAGAAAATTAATAAAAATTCATAAAAATTCAAAAAATTAATAAACATTCAGAAAATTAAGGAAAATTTATAAAATTAATAAAAAATACAGAAAATTAATAAAAATTTTAAAATTCTAATAATTCTTAAATAAATCATAAAAATTCTAAAAATCCTAGAAGATTTACAAGAATTCCAAAAATCCTAAAAAATTCACAATAAATCATAAAATTCTATAATTCATAAAAAATTCAAAATCCCTAAATAATCCATGAAGCATAAAATTCCTTAGTTGATAGATTTCCCTCATAATTTCTAATAATTACTTGTGAGTTGCCCTTTTTTATTTATCGTTCTTCAAAAATAAAAATCTTGTTTTGCGATTCTTAATCTCACGCGACAAGCTTTAAGCACGAACTGGTAGCTTTTTCTGCTGTTCGTAGTTTAGAGATTCGTATGGGTCCAAGTGCAGCCGTAGTTGTCTTGAGCCCTGTGCATATGTGGATGAGGATCGGACTCCTAAAAAATTGTTTTCAAAAACAGTCAAGCTTTTTTTTTACTTTCCAAGTAGCTTTGAAGGTCAAGCCTTCGAGCACATTTCAAACACTCTTTCAAACACTTTCGAAAGTCGAGCTTTCAAAATATAACCAGAACTACGTAAGCCTTGAGTTTCCCATTGCACCAGGGAATACGTAGGAGCAGGATCAAGTCCTGTCAGGCTAACCTCCATCAAATATTTATTTTCACTCTAATAAAAGGGATCAAACTATTTTCAAATAATCACACACTCGATTTAAGTCTTGTTTTTCAAGGCAGAGTGGGTGCCTAACACCTTCCCCACTCGTAACCGACTCCCGAACCTAAATCTCATCTAGGGTTTTTCCAAATCTTTTTTCCTCAAATAAAAAATTTGGTGGCGACTCCACATTAATCCAAATAAAATCCATTTTCAAAATTTTAGCGAGTTCGTCGTCTCGTCGGAATTACGGTTGCGACAGATGGCGACTCCACTGGGGAATTTTAGAGAGTCAAGCCTGTTTGATTGAGTGTGTCATATATTGATCCCTTTCCCTTTTATTTGCACGATTCATTTACTTGTTTATTTATCTGTTGTTTGTTTGTCTATTCTTTGTACAACCCTAGGATAGATGAATCATAAATTGCAATATATATCTGTACAATTTCCCCAATTGCAGGTATCCCAATTACTTGTGTGCCCTCATACACATTGCATATGCATTATATTGAGTGGGGCCCTATACCCGGGTCTGAGTGCAGCCTAGAACTAGAGGGATCTAGTGGTGTCACTTTGGGGCTTACGTCCTGTTTGACTATCACGAAAATCCCAGCTAGAGTGCGTCCTATTTGTAATGCCCTACAATCGGTAGCTTTTCTCTTTGTGGCAAGCATTATGGCAGTTGGAACTTGGCTCTAGTGACCTCAACACCCCCAGGATTACAAACCACCTTTGTGAGGTTCATATAAAAGGCCATAGATCCCTAGGGCAGGTAACCCACATAAGAAGCAAAAAGGGCACCCACCCCTTCATAATATGGTTCATATACGCACAGACAATTATCATCCAAAATGGAAGCTGAAGATTGGGGAAATACAGAAATCAAGAAAGAAAAGTCAAACAAAAAGAAAAGAAATATCAAAACAAATAAAAAAAAACAAGGAAAATCAAGGAAAACTAGAAATTCCTAGGAAAAATTAGAAAATAATTTCTAAAAATACTAAAAATATCAAAAGTTCAAAAGGAGAGAATGGAAAATTTCGAAAACCTAAAGAATGCTTTTTGGAAAATTTTAACAAACCCTTTTCAAACATCATCAAAGGTTTTTTAGTAAAATACCAAAAATAAAAAACAAATTTGCTAAAAAATAAAACAACTCTCATTTATTTTCAAATAGTCAAACTTCAAATCTCTTAAAATTATTTGCACATAACATTGATTCATTCATTCATTCATAGATAGAAAAAAATATATAGATTTCAAAATCATTCTACACATTCACACTCATTGTGCATCAACATCTCTATCATTCACGTTTTGTTGCATTCAAATTATTTCACAAGAATTAATTTTAAACTTCACCAGAAAATTGGAGAAACACAGCTTCCTCGACATCCTTATAGAACTCGAACACAATCAAGAATCATGGATGAGCTGGAGAGACAAAATGAGGAGCTAAGAAATGAGGTCAAATCACTGAAGGAACAGATGGCCAAGCTAATAGAGGCCATCCAGCAGTCTAAACAGAAAGAGGTGATGGAATCCTTGCCGAGAGAACCAACTGACCCGTCATATCCTCCTAGGTTCACTCTGCCATCAACTATGCCTCCGCTAACCGCAGGAGTTCATTATGAGGATCCTCATGGGCACGCACCCTCATACAACCAAACACAAGCCCAAACACAAACCCAAACACACAACCTACCCTCTAGCACCACAGGCATCCCCTATGCCATTCCAAACATCACCTCACAAATGTAGTTGGGAACGCACCCTATGTTCACCCAAGGGCCTCATCCTGTGCACACACCATTTTTCCAACCTCACCCTATGCCCGAGGAATACCCATGTCATCCTTCGAATGAGGACATTAAAAAATGGAGAATCCTAGAGGAAAGAATCAAGGAAATTGAGGGGAGTACTTATGAAGCCAGAGACGCAGCCGACCTATGCTTGGTTCCGGACATAGTAATCCCTCCCAAATTCAAGGTTCCTGAATTCGAGAAGTATCAAGGAACTAGCTGCCCGAAGAGCCACCTGGCCATGTACCTTTGCAGGAAGATGTCTCCTTGCATGCACGACGATAAGTTGCTTGTCCATTTCTTTCAAAACTGACTTAAGTCGGGGCTGCTAACCGGTATACACTAGGCGGACCCACGTCCATTCATGGAGGGATCTGCCGCAGGCCTTCCTCAAACAATATCGGTACAACTGGAGATGGCTCTGATCGAACCCAACTCAAAATATGGCCAAAAATGGGGATGAAACTTTCAAGCGGTATGCTCAAAAAGATGGAGGAGTTAGCCGCTCAAGTACAACCTCCTCTATCCGAAAGAATTGGTCGACACGTTCATCGACACACTCCAAGATCCTTTCTATGACAAGATGATTGGCGAGTGTAACTTCTAGCTTCTCCGATATCGTCATCATTGGAGAAAGGATCGAGGGTGGCATGCGTCAAGGAAGAATCATGCACAAGGCCACAAGAATAGTTGACGCCTCTATAGAAAAGAAGAAGACAGGTGAAGCTTATAATGCGGCTTCTGGTCAAGGACAGTATACACCTCCAATGGCACCTTACGGACCAACTAGCTTCCAACCACCACCATACACACCTCATATACCATACTCCTACATCGCCACCACCTACCAAACACCCTACCACCCAGCTTACAACTATCCAATACAAATCCGACCGCCCGCACCATATACGGTCCAAACACAAGCCATGAGCTCAAATTCTACACGAAACCAAAAGAAGGAGAAGGATCTGTCCCAGTTTGATCCCATCCCAATGACCTACACTGAACTACTACCTCCTAATCGAGAACTCTCTAGTGGTTCCATACCCGCTAAAACCACAAGAACCACCATACCCTAAATGGTACGATGCAAATGCCATATGTAACTACCATACGGTACATTGGTCATTCAACGAAAAATCGCCGGTCCCGAAACGCAAGGTGCAAAGTCTAATTGATGCTAAACGGCTAGATTTTGAGAAGATCGCTCCTAATCCAAGCGCCGAATCATGAGAGCTCATCCAGTTCGCTAAGAAATGGGAGCAACACAATAAGCTGCCTCGCACAAGTCAAGCTATTGAGGAAGATCATCCAAAAATTGTCATATTTTTTCAAAATCAATCTTTGTAAATAAATGTCAATGAATAAATACAAAAATTACATTTTTCATGTTTCTTGAGCACGTGCTTTACATTTTGACTTTACTTCTAAAACTTATCATCCTTTTCGCCACTCATCAGCCCACTTCTTATTCCTATACTAAAACAATAAATACCAATTGGTGAGGATGCAAGTCTTTGTAATAAATAATCTTGAACGTCCGATTAATCAAGCTTAAAGAGAAAAAGCGCAATGAGGAAGCAGAATAAACAACAAGGGATTCTAGATCACCATTCAAGGTGTATTGTCAAACAAAAATATCCCGCTGGAACCAAGTTTAAATCCAAGCAAATTTAGGGATGGAAGAAAAGACCCGCTGAATTGGAAGCCTTAAATGATCCCGGCAGGATCAATATTCGACTACAAAAAATTCAAGAAAAAGGAGAAGACCCGTTGGATTAAAGTCAAAAATAATCCAGGCAAAATCAGGGTCAAAATACAACTATTCAAGGAAAAGAAGAAGGCCCGCTGGATTAAGCCAAAACGATCCAGGCAAAAGTGGGGTTAAAGTTCAAGATTATATCAACAAAAGTCATGATAAAAAAAAAGGTCTTGTCGGTTTCCAACAACAATTAAGATCAAGCAAAAGCCCGCTAGGTCAACAATCAAGAACGACCGAGGCAAAAGTTAGGGCACGATCAAGCAAAAGCCCGCTAGGTCAACAATTAAGAACGACCTAGGCAAAAGTTAGGGCACAATCAAGCAAAAGCCTGCTAGGTCAACAATTAAGAACGACCTAGGCAAAAGTTAGGGCACAATCAAGCAAGAGCCCGCTAGGTCAACAATCAAGGGCGACCTAGGCAAAAGTTAGGGCATGATCAAACAAAAGCCCGCTAAGTCAGCAATCCTCAAGAACGACTTAGGCAAAAGTTAGGGCACAACCAAGCAAAAGGCCCGCTAGGTCAAAAACCCGTAAGGGCGACCTAGGCAAAAGTTAGGGCGCAATCAAGCAGATGGCCCGCTAGGTCAACAATCTGCAAAAGAACGACTTAGGCAAAAGTTAGGGCACAACCAAGCAAAAGGCCCGCTAGGTCGAAAACCCGTAAGGGCGACCTAGGCAAAAGTTAGGGCGCAATCAAGCAAAAGGCCCGCTAGGTCGACAATCTTCAAAAAAGACCTAGGAAAAAGTTAGGGCAGAATCAAACAAAAGCTCGCTAGGTCGGAAACCCGTAAGGCGACCTAGGCAAAAAGTTAGGGCGAAACGAAAGACTCATTGGGTTGAAAACTCAAAAGAACAACCCAGGCAAAATTAAGGTCAATCCAGAATCCCAAGACAAATGACCTTTCGCACCTCATATGTTCCTAAAACTGGGGCAAAATTTTTCCATTTCTCAAGTTTGGTCAATTTGACAATCAAGATTATGAAAAGCAGCACTGACATTCTTCATCAAAAGGTGCCATTTGGGCAATTAAACCTACACCTTTTGTCATTTTTTCTTTTCAAACACTACCTCAAACATCCTTTGCAAAATTTCTCTATACTTTTCATTAACCATCCATAAACCACTTTACACGCCTCAAAATGCACGTGCCACAAGGAAATGTGAAAAATGTAAAAAATTAAAAAAGGATTAATTTTGAAAAGTGATGACAAGTCGGATGAATCCTCACGATTTGTAACATGACATGATTGTTTTCCCAAAGATTCATCTTCCTACCAGCCATGATGTCACCAAAGAAGGAGTGTGTCTTATTCAATACTGCTGACCATTGTTGGGTCTCAAATATCTTGGAAAAGAAAGTTCCAAAGTTGATCAAGAAGCCAAGAGATTTACCAAAACACCGGACTTAAGTCAATCTAGCTCGTCTTGATTTTTGGTTCCTGTCACACCAACTATAAGGTTGTCGAGAAAGGATGTGTCATAAAAATAAAAAAAATCAAGAGTAACAAAAGTTTTACACTATTTCATGGTTTGCATTCATCCCATGGCATTTGTTTCATCAAAAAATTATTTCAAGCAGCAAAATGAGAACCCCGCATCATTTCTGCATTCATTCAAGCATCACAAATACCATATTCTCTTCATTTATTCAAACAGCACATAAGCATCTTTTCATTCAAGCATTTCATAACTCACTTTTCAAAATTAATTAAGATCCAGGTAAAATTGCCTGAATTAGTCATAATTAAAACTGAATCAAGCTTAAACTGGGGCAAAAACTGGCCCAACAAAATGTAACTTGAGGTCATCCTCGAATGATGAATCAAGTCCAAACTGGGGCAAACGTTTGCCCACAAAATTTAATTTGAGGTTATCCTCAAACTCTCAGTCAAGATCAAACTGGGGCAAAAGCTTGCCCAACAAGATTCGATTTGAAGTCATCCTCAATTCCTCAACATCAGAAGATCAAACTGGGGCAAACACTTGCCCACAAAATCTCAATTTGAGGCAATCCTCAATTCCAAATTCAAAATAAGGCAAACAAGTGCCCAAGGAAAATCAGGTTGAGGCAATCCTCAATTCTAGAATTCCAAAACGCTGGGCAGACGCCTGCTCAAAATCCTCTCAAGTTAAGGCATTCCTCGACTGCCAAAAGATCTTCCAAACTGGGGCAAACACTTGCCCAAAATTCTTTCAAATCAAGACGTCTCTCAATTATCAAGAATTTTCTAAACTGGGGCAAAATAGTTTCCCAAGTTTCTTCAAGAGAATAATTATCAAGTGCTAAAAAACCTTCAAGTTCAAGGTAGAATAAACAATTTATTTAAATTCAAGAAAAATAAATTTCAAAATAGCTTGTCCAAGGAAGCTGACGACGAAGTCCATGTTCCACCCTCACAGGACACATCACACCCCTGCCTTGACAGGAATACATTTTTGCCTGTCTTAACAGGTCATTTTCACTTTCCTTTGCCAATCTAGCAAGCTTGCATCTTTCCTGTCATCAACAGGACTTTTTCTGCATTCCACCTGTCTTAATAGGTCATTTTTCATTTATCCTGTCAAGCAGGATTTCATTTCTGCACACATCCTGTCAAGCAGGATTTCATTGGCATTCATCCTGTCAAGCAGGATTTCATTGGCATTCATCCTGTCAAGCAGGATTTCATGTCTAAATTTCTGCATTCATCCTCTCAAGCAGGATCCCATTTGCATGTTCCTGTCAAGCAGGACGTCAAGCATGTTCAATTTCTGTCCACCTGTCAAGCAGGTTTGCATTTATCCTCTCAACAGTAGGATTTCATTTCCATTCTTCCCGGAAACAGCGGGACCTCATTTGTATTCTCCTATCAACGACAGGACCTCGAGCATGTTTAAATTCTTTTTTCCTATCAATCAGGATTACATTCATCCTGGCAACAGCAGGATCTCATTTGCATCTTCCCGTCAACAACGGATTTTTCATCAAGTTTATTTTTCTGCACCTCGGCCTATGTTGTCAGGCCTCCTCAAGTTTACTTTTCTGCACCTTGGCCTATGTTGTCAGGCCTCATCAAGTTTATTTTCTGCACCTCGGCCTATGTTGTCAGGCCTCCTCAAGTTTACTTTTCTGCACCTTGGCCTATGTTGTCAGGCCTCCTCAAGTTTACTTTTCTGCACCTTGGCCTATGTTGTCAGGCCTCATCAAGTTTACTTTTCTGCATCATGGCCTATGTTGTCAGGCCTCATGAAGTTTATTTTTCTGCACCTTGGCCTATGTTGTCAGGCCTCCTCAAGTTTACTTTTCTGCACCTTGGCCTATGTTGTCAGGCCTCATCAAGTTTATTTTTCTGCACCTTGGCCTATGTTGTCAGGCCTCATCAAGTTTATTTTTCTGCACCTTGGCCTATGTTGTCAGGCCTCCTCAAGTTTATTTTTCTGCACCTTGGCCTTTGTTGTCAGGCCTCATCAAGTTTACTTTTCTACACCTTGGCCTATGTTGTCAGGCCTCATCAAATTTACTTTTCTGCACCTTGGCCTATGTTGTCAGGCCTCATCAAGTCTATTTTTCTGCACCTTGGCCTATGTTGTCAGGCCTCCTCAAGTTTATTTCTCTGCATCATGGCCTATGTTGTCAGGTCACCATCAAGTTTTAAATTTCTGCATCATGGCCTATGTTGTCAGGTCACCATCAAGTTTTAAATTTCTGCATCATGGCCTATGTTGTCAGGCCACCATCAAGTTTCAAATTTCTGCATCATGGCCTATGTTGTCAGGCCACCGTCAAGATTTAAATTTCTGCATCATGGCCTATGTTGTCAGGCCACCATCAAGTTTTAAATTCCTGCATCATGGCCTATGTTGTCAGGCCACCATCAAGTAGCTTAGATTTACTGCTTTTAGGCCTATGTTGTCAGGCCGCTGTAGTTTAGATTTATTGCTTTTAGGCCTATGTTGTCAGGCCGCCATGTAGCTTAGATTTACTGCTTTTAGGCCTATGTTATTGCCGCCGTAGTTTTTAGATTTATTGCTTTCGGGCCCTTTATGTTGTCGTCAGCCGTAGCTTAGATTTTCTGCATCATGGCCTATGTTGTCAGGCCTCATCAATTTTTTTTCTGCATATATCCTGTCAAGCAGGGTTTCATTTGCATTTGTCCTGGCAACAACAGGATTTCATTTGCATTTGTCCTGGCAACAACAGGATTTCATTTGCATCTTCCCGGCAACAGCGGGACCTCATTTGCATTCTCCTGTCAACAACAGGATTTCAAACATGTTTAATTTCCGTTCACCTGTCCAACAGGTTTGCATTCATCCTGGCAACAGCAGGATTTCATTTGCATTTTTCCGTCAACAACGGGATTTCCATCAAGTTTAAACTTCTGCATTATGGCCTATGTTGTCAGGCCACCATCAAGTTTAGTTTTCTGCATCACGGCCCATAGTGTCAGGCCACCATCAAGTTTCCTTAATTTGATTTTAATTTTTCTTTAGAACTTCTATTTTTCCTTTTTTTGAATTTTAAATTTCTTTTCAGTTTTTTTATTTTGGTTTTGAAAAATCTGTTTTTTTTTAGGGGGGGGGCCTCAGACATAAATGGGTGTTTACAGCATGAATTCTACCTTCTTCTCTTGCATGCATCTCTCTGTTTCCCACTGCTCCTTTTCATTCTAAATTATAACAATCTCTTCTTCCATCTTCTTGAGTCTATCCTGCATCTTCTTAAATTTAGCTGAGGTGATCTCTGTTTCCTTTTCTTTCCCATTCCTTCCCCTCTTTGTGCCAACAAGGTCATCATGAATATAAGTACACTCCTATTTCAAATGGATTATTTCCATATCTATCTTCATGCATTATCTCTCTCTTCCACCAATCTCAGTTTTGCTTTCATCGCTTCTAATTGAGAGGTTAGAGAAGTAATTTTTAGACTTGACACCTAGGGTGATTCCCCTTTGCATGGGATCCTATTAAAGGTTGAATCACAAGTTCTTCTTACCTCCCTCAATTCCTTATATTCAGTTGAAGTAACTACATGTGGTTTTTTGAGTTCTTTTTCTCTTTTCCTTCTTATATTCTCCCAAGCAGCTCTAACTTCGTCTTATATCCCTTTAGTGTTATCTATACCATATTGAAAACTCCATCCACTTAGTTCTTTATTTCTGGGAATAACTTAGGTCCATTTAAGCTGCCTAAGGGCTATAACCAGAGTGTAGGTTATGCACCCTTGAGGTCCTATTAATGGAACATTCAAGAAATTTCCATAACTAAAGATAGTGTCCTTAGGATGATACCAAGGACATCTAGTGAACTTCAATAAATCTTCCTTCCATGCATGAGCTTTTTGCTTCATAATTTGGATGTAGTTGAAGCCTTTCAAGGGGTTTGACATAGGACCCATATGATTGGATACATACAAATGAGTCATGATCCAAACATATAAGAGATGTGAGTAACGTCGCAAAGTTCCACCATCCTTCTAACGATGTACCTCCATGGAAAGTAACGTCTCCACCAAGATGGTCGGAACAGGGTTTACCCCTTGTGTTTCCTACTAATGAAATACATTCATGACTTCTTGGTCAACCATGCCCAATCTAAACAGGAATAAAACCAGCTCATAGATTAATAATGCCAAAGTTTTATTGAAATTTTCCTAATTTCCTAACTTGCCTTGCTTTTCCAAATGATCTTATAACAAAGACTTCTTCCAGGTTGTCTTCTCAATTTTCGCTTGATCCAGTTGCAAGCCAATTATCTTGGTTATTTCCCCATGTCCTACACGATTTCCCTTATGGCGATACACTCCAAATTTCTCCTTATAAGATATCCTCAACATCATGTCATACTCTTCTATGGTGAGCACCAGATCCAAACCAAGAAATTCAAGACACTTGAGGTTTGGGTTCTAGAACTGAGCCAAGACACTCAACACAGATGCTTCTACTATAATGGATAATAGATCCAAGAGCGAACCATATTTCTTTTTAATGTTGAAAGAAGCCTTTTTAGTCATCTTGCAAAATGTGTTCACTTTCTAAATGTCATTGATTTGTGCAGTAATTCTGATGTATGACATTATATTTTGATGAAAAAAAGAATTATAATCATAATAAAAGAATATATTTCATTATACTTATATACTAATATGTCCTATTACTAAATGTGAATGAATATGTACAACAGAAGAAGAGAGAAGTATGCTCCTCATGTGTCTTATTTCAAGCAAAAAAATAAAACTGAGGTAGGATAATGCTAAAGTTTAGATCCTAACTTCGAAAAGCTGCTTAGGTCTATTTATTAGTGCATGATTTCATGGGTATATTTAGACAGCTGATAGGCTATAATGGTCTCTAGATTGGCCTTATCATGTAGATATGGATCCAATTCATGAATTAGCCACAAGTAGGAAAATGACCTCTTAATATGACTAACTCATAATATCAGTAACAATCTGAGTAGTGACTTAATAATTACCAAGTGGAGATAGAGCCCCTTAATAGCAACTATCAAAGCACTCGCATAAGCTTGGGTATAGAGTCCAAAAGATATGTGAGGTAAATGATAGTGAAGTGTGTGGGGGGAGCATACAAACCTTTTAGTCTTAAAACTACCTAACTTCATCTGCAAGACAAACAAGCAACTAAGAATATATAACAATAAGGGTAATCTACCCTATGGTTTTGGTTCACAAAATTCAACATATATAAATAGAGTAATCATACACAAATGTTTAAATAACTTTAACCGAATATTTACGTATAAGTAAAAATAAGATGAAGGGTGAAATGAATATTTTATAAAGTTAAAAACTTGCACAATTAAGTATATTAGACTCAACTCTTAAAAATTTCCTAGTGGAGTCGTCATTTATCACAACAGAAATAATGACGGGATGACGAATGAGAAAATTATAAATTAGAGGAGCCACCACCAAAATTTATTAAACAAAATTTAGGAAAAATTTTTAAGATTTAGATATGTGAAACCAGATTGAATTCAGAAGTTATTTACACGTAGGGAAGGTACTAGCACCCCCACAAAGTCCGTAGAAACAATTATCTTATAATTAATTGTGAAAAATATAATTAACTTAAAAAATATTTATTTGATTGAAAAAATATTTTATATTTTGTTACTTGTTTTAAATTATTGGAGGAAGTTTCGAAGTTATTTATTGATTTTGTGAATTATTCACTTTAAATTTTGAAACGAAATTATTTTTTTAGAATTTTTTTTAAAAAAGATGTGAATTTTAAATTTATATTTTGAATCAAGATTCTCACACTTTATTTTTAAAATTATTAATAAAGGAAAAAAAATAAATCCAGTCTCGCACAAGATCTAAGGTAGCAAACTACTACTCACTAAATCCTATGAACTAAGTAGGGATTGAAGTGAATAAAATGTCATCAAACAGAGGCTTACAACTCGACTTGTTTAAAACCTAGCTTGGCTCGGCTCGTTTAATAAATAGATAGATTCGGACTTTTTAAAATTTTGTTTAGATAAACAAGTCAAGTTTAGGCCTACGAAAAAGTCTCGTTTAGCCTATTCAACAACCTAATTATTTATATATATATATATATATATATATATATATATTATATTTGTATAGTATTTATTTTAATATATTATATTTACATAATTTGATAAAAATTAAAATTTTTAATTTCAAACAAAATAAATCCTAGATGATTTTCTTCTTATCTTCAAAATAGAACATTCCTTTACCATTTTCATCTACCTCTACGAGCCTACGACTCAACCCTTAATTCCTTCTAATATGATCTTGTGCAAGAATATATCATATGTAACACATCACCTATGTAATATCCTAAAATAAATAGTTGTAAAATTCTCTAATGTTAGATAATTTTAATTTATTTTTTGAACAAATAGTACTAGTAAGAGCTACATTGATAAGTTGTATAACTTTAAAAATACTAAAATATATTTTCATAAAAGACTTTAAGCTGGTGAACTTTTTAAATAATATATATATATATATATAAATATATAAATGTGTGTGTTTTAAGCCTATTTAATAATTTTTTTATTTTGTAGGTTTTAAGATTGCAAGCTTTTTTAATCAATCATTTATATAGGATTTAAGCCTATTTAGTGTCTTTTTTTTTGTGGAATGTAGATTTTTAAACAGGCTCGTAGGCCTTGTAGGCATTAAATCAGACCAGATTTTAACAACAAAAAAAAAACTTTGACAAGTAACAGGTCTGGGCTCAGGCCTCAAAATTTTTAAATAGATCAGATTTAAAATAAGAATTATTATATTTAAAAATGGAGTAATTTTAAAGTAATTTTGGAAACATTAATAAACTCATTCTATGAAACTTATTCATTTTTATTATATCATATTTTTATTTTTATATTTAAAATATATTTTATTATTATTATTATTATAATATATATATATATATATATATATATATATATATATATATATATATATATATATATATATGCCACACTACTATACTTCAACTCGACATTTTACCTTATTGATTCTATTAGCATGTATATGGCAACAAAAATTGGAATTTGAATGAATTGAAATTTCTTCGTTATACGGACCATTGTAATTTGGTAGTATACAAGACTTTCTAGACACATAAAGGTTGGTAACATAAAAAGTTGGTAAGTAGAGGAACTTTGAATTGAGAGACTTAAAATGTCAACATCATTGTCAAAGTATAAAATTTACTTTTCAAAAGTTAAACATATTGTAATCTTTTTTTTTAAAATCAAACTGAGTCTTATGGTAAAATTCATCGGAGAGTACATTTGGAACTCTCTTTTTCCATCAGATTTTTGCACTTATGTGCAGGTTTTACAAAGAATGACATATCCGATACAATGTTTCCAACACATATACAAAGAGATATCATATCATTACAACGTTGGTCATTTAAGAGGAGTACAAATATTAAAGAAATTGAAGAAATAAAGAAGATCATTTACCTGTTTGATTCTGGAAGAAATCCTTTATACCTTCTTAATTTTGCTCTTAGAGTGTTTTGTGTTGAACTTGGATGTTTCCTTTTTACTCTCCTCTTCTCTGTAAGTCTAGGCATTTCTGCTATCTTCTTCCTCTTTGCTACTACCTTTTTTTGTCTTATTTTTGTGTATATCTTTTGATTAACGAATATGTTTCCTCTTTTCCTCTCACTCTGTCTGTGTACCTTTCAATTTTTATTGCATTGTTACTCTCTATGTTTTGCTCCATCTATTTTCCTATTTAATTCACTCAAGAGTTTATAGTTGCCTTCATCCACTCGACATAGACCACCCGTGAACCCTGTTTTTTTTTTTTCTCTCCATGAAAATAGTGTGACTTATCCTTTTCCCTAAAATAGTTGTCGCACCCCACTTATTTTGTATTTTGAAATTTAAATTTTTATATTTTAATTTAATAATAATAAAAAAATAAAATAAAATATTATTTTACTAGGATAAATTTAGGTATTCATAAGTATACACAAATCATATTGAAGCCTTGCTATGAAAAGAACATTGGGATCACACTGATCCAATTCCTCCACTCCCACCTAAGATTAAGAAGAAAAGAGGCATGCGTAAAAAACATAGGAAGAAATATTTAAAGAAAGAGTTTCTCAATCCTTACAAGTTAAAGATGAAATTAAAGGAGTTTAATTGTAAGGTATATAAGGAACCATGCATAACAGACAAACTTATCCTATTGTTATTGAACTAGGTGTTGTTGTTGGACTAGGTGCTGTTGTTGGACCAAATACTATAGGTTGAGATGTTTTCACTAAATCAAGCGAGGCAGTTTAGGTGATGTTAGAACAACTGTTTTGGGTTTAGATATTGTTAGACTTTATATCATTTTGGCCTACATCAATTACATCTATATCAAATACATTTATTTCATCATCTACACAATTCCTAATTTTGATCATTCTTCAAATTAAAAGTTTATGCAACACCAACCTTAAGAGGTCCAAACACTTAATTTCATGTGTTTCTTAAACAAAATATATAATAAACAAATTATTAACTCTTTTACTAATTATTTTCTTAAAAAATAAAGTTAATTATTTATACTTTGTAGATAATTCAATGTTAATTATTTACCAATATTTATTACATATATCTATTACTTTAAATAGGTTTCCTATTAAATTTTTCTTTGTCACTATGTTATCTTGGTTTCTTCATCATGATATTCCAATATCAAATAATCATAAGTGTTTAAAATGATATGACTAAATAAAAAGAATTACACTAAATTTGGATTAAAATAAAATTTTAATACATTGGATAATATAAATCAAAGGTCTATTACATTCAAGTATCTTTAAATGAAGGTTATTTCATACATTTAACAACCCTACCCTATCCTAAAACACATGCTTAATTTTACAAGGAAAAAAAACCTCCAAAAAAATTAATACAAACAAACTATCGACCCACACAACAACATTAGTTAATACCCTAATTTCACTCTATATTCATAAGCTTCATTGGCAAATTCCTAAACTATTCTTCATCTCGATATGTAGCACTAGTCATGGCTGATGTAGTTTTATTACCACCAAAATTAGCTATAGTTGTAGCATGTCATCATCAAATCACAAGAAATATCCACATATGTCATCCATCTATATGATATATATTTCCAATATTAAGAACTATAACAACTAGCAAAATACATGATCAACATAAACATTTATCACTTTCAATTTAGACATCTATAGTATAGTTAATCAAGATTTCTTTTTGAACTAAAAATCCTATTACAACTCGATACTTATAGTAACATCTCACATGTTATTTTTTCTATAAGGTTGATGTGAGGATCTTTAACCTCTACTTGAAATCGGCCTTCTGTCACTATACATAAAGAGTGATGTAAAAATAAATGGGACAAATTAAAAGATAGGAGTAGAGATATGATCTAGAACAAGAACAATATAATTCTAAAATAAAGAAAAAAAAATGTATGCAAAACAAATAATGTTGTCTTAGATATTTAAATGGATTAAGACTTTACACATCATAACATTATCATTTTAAAAACCATATTATATTTTAAATAATATTTAATGTTGCATATCAACACAATGTTAAAATAATATGAATAAGAATCAATTTACAAGATAATCATAAAAATTAGAAACTAATAAGGATCTTTTAAGAAATAAAAAACTAATTTACAAGATATATATAAAGTTAAAAATAAAAATACAAATAAAATTTTTATATTAATATACTAATATTAGTATTGAAAATTAATAATAATATCAATTTATTACATAAGTTTAATTTACATCCATTAACTTTTTACTATAAAGTAATAGCACAATTTTTTAGTCAAATGATAAATTCCTTTTAAAATTCAATTTAACTATCATAGTTGTATTTGACTAATTATTTATTTAATTATATAGGATATTTATTTCTAAATTTTTAATTATAAAATAATAATTTTTTTTAATATTAAAATCTTATATAAATTTTATAAATAATTAAATTATGATGATAAAATGACAACATAGTTTCTTTTTTTATAATAAATCTATTTAATTTATTTGCAATTAATTATTGATTAATTTTTTTGAAGATTAATTATTGTTAATAGTAAATATTAATTAATATTAACTAATAATTTATATATTGATTAATACAAAATTAAAGAACATTAAACATAGAACATTTCTTAATAGATAAATTTAAATTAAAAAAATAATTTAAATAAGATATAAACAATTGTAAACAATATAAGTTATAATATAAAAAATTAATTAATTAATACTTATATAATATAAATATTTAATACAATTAAATTTAATATTAAATTTATCCTTCATCCGAATGGAAATAAAAACATTAAATAGTAGATTCTGAATTCTTGCAGGATAATTAAACATTAAATTCTAATACAAACTTTAATTAAAAAGATATTTTCTTTATTTTTACATTATTAAAAAGATATTTTCTTTATTTTTACATTATTAAGGATTCTTTATTATGTTTATGTATGTTTCTAATAAAATGAATTTCATACTCTCTCCTAACCTTACATGTGAATATTTACTATTTTAAATATTTTCAATAGAAATTTATAAATTCTTATATAATAAAAAATTAATTTAATATAAATAATTAGTCGGTATGGCAATGGAATGGATCAGATGTGGATTTCATATTCTCTGTCTCTGTTTTTGATAATGAGTTTAAAATATTAGACTTCATCCCCATCCTCGTTCGGTATCGGAGAAATCCACCCCACACCAGTTTTCGATATTTTTTATATTTTTATCATAATTTTTTTATAATTTATTAAATTATTATATATTTTTTAAAATTTATATAATTTATTACTTTTATAACCTTATTAATTTTATATAATATTTTAAAATAATAAGAATATTGTAGTGATTTTAAAAGTGAGATGGGTTTGGGAGCAAGGATGGGACGGGTATTAATATTCCCATACTCGCCCCTCATACCTGCCCTCACTTTCAAAAATCAAGTTTTACATGTTCCAAACACTGGTCAATTTAGATTCTTCCCATTAAATTTGGGACAGAAACGAAACGGAATAACGAGAACGAATATGCTTGCCATATCTAATAATAAGCTATAGAAAATATTTCTCAGTATTTTAATTTATTTATGTTGTCAAATTTTGTTGAAATATCTTTATAATAATGGTTGTGGAGTCATTTATTTTTCTAACAAATAATATTTATTTTATCATTCTAACTAAAATCACCATTTTCATTCGATTTACAAAATATGCGTAAATTATAAAATTTTCATATTTAGTAATCTTTCAAGTAAGTTGTTATCATTATGTTTGGATATTCCTGTATTTAATTTGAGTTAGTATTATATTAGCTATAAAGTTTAATTTATAATTATGAGTATCACAATCAAAATCGTCAAAGAATAATTTTTGTATAAAAAAATATTTTATAAAATATTATGAAATTGTCACCAATTTAATTTAATTTAAAAATTTTGAAAACTTATTAAAAATAATTTTTAAATCTAATCTACGAATTAAAATTAAGTTTAAATTTTATTTATTTATTTACAAGTAGAAAATGTATTAAGGATCCTATGTTATTATTATAAAAATGATTATTTTAAATTGATTATAAAAATTTATCTTAATTTTCAAAATATTTATTTAAGTTCTTAAATATATAATATTTTATAAAATAATACTTATAAATAAATATAATTTTTAAATAATTATAAAAAATAATAAAATAAATATTTATAAATGAATGATAAAGAGAATAAAGAAGTAAAAATAAATTTGGCTTGTAAAAATAAGTTGTTAAGAAAATTTGTAAATAAATTATTTCTAGAAAATAAATGTCTTTTTATAATTTGAGAAAGAAATTTGAAGAAAAAACAATTTTGAAAAAAAAATCTAAGATTAAATTTTGGAAAAGTAATTTTGAAAAATAATTATTTTTATTTGAATTTTTTATTTTTGATATTTAATTTTTATATTTTAGTTATTACTCTAAATTTATATATACACAAGATTTAAGACAAATATATTAATATACTATAAATTCTTACTATTCTAAAAATATATAATGGTAGAAAATACTACATATACAAATTTAAGATTCATTACATAAGATTTAGAATTAAAATAATTATAAAAAACTTAATTAAAATTTTTAAGTTAACAAAAAATTCTAAATCAAGATAGTTGCATTATATACTTATACGTTTTAAAAAACACGTGGTAATAAATTAAAATAATTATAAAAATCTTAATTAAAATTTTTAAGTTAACAAAAAATTATAAATCAAGATAGTTGCACTATATACTTGTACGCTTTAAAAAACTGAATATATGACAGTAAAGAACACTACATACACAAATTTAAGATTCATTACGTGAGATCTAAAATTAAAATTTAATTTTAAAAAAATTATTTCATTAATAATTAATTTATACTTTGAGTGTAAAGGATAAAAAAACAAAAATAATATATATATATATATATATATATATATATATATATATATATATGAGAGATCAAGTTATTTTATGAGTAACCTTACTTAAAGTTACTCCGCTTAATAACTTTCATAACAATTAAATTTTATCAATTCAACCGTTAAATTAATAAATTATATTATATAGATCATCTTAAAAAAATTATAAAATTTAAAAAAGGTTTAATAGTTTATTAAATAAATTTAAATTAATGAATATTATAAGAGGATACTATAGATTCATTTGAATTTATTTTTTGAAACATCAAACCTTTTTCAAATTTTAGGATAATCTATATAACATAATTTATTAATTTAATGGTTGAATTGATGAAATTTAATTATTTATAAGAGTTATTAAATGGAGTAACTATAAGCAAAGTTACTTTAAGAATAACTTTCACTTCACTTCCATATATATATATATATATATAAAAGGAGAATTTAGTTAGAGTTACTATACTTAATAATTCTAATAAATAATTAAATTTCATCAATTCAACTGTTAAATTAATAAATTATATTAATATAGATTATTCTTATAAAATTTTATAAAATTTAAAAAAGGTTTAATACTTTAAAAAATAAATTCAAACTAACAAATAATATATCTCTTATAATATCCATTAATTTAAATTCATTTAATAAAATATCAAATCTTTTTTAAATTTTATAAAATTTTATAAGAATAATTTATATAATATAATTTATTAATTTAACGATTAGATTAATGAAATTTAACTATTTATAAAAGTTATTAATTGAAATAACTCTAACTTCTAGAACAACTTGATCTTTTTTCTTTCTTTTTCTATATATATAGTTAAAAAAAATGAACCAAATATTTAAATACACTATTTATTATCCTAATTTTTTTATTTTAAATAATAATAACAAATAGTTTATTTAGAATTGAACAAAATTTTATATTAAAAAAATTTAAGCAAAGTTTATATTAAAAATTTTTATTACATATTTTTTTATTTTAGATAATAATAATTTTTAAATTTGAACAAAATTTATATTAAATTTTTTTTATTTTATCATTTTTAAATTTAAAATTTAATAATAAATTTTTTTATAATAATTTATTTTAAATTTATTTTACAAAATGTAGTAAAAGACCTTTTATTAAAAAAGAATGGACTAATTTTTTTTTTCAAGCTTAATTTTTTTATTATTAATTTGGGTCCAGATGTAGGAAAAATATTAAAATGAAGTGGAAAATGATCCTCCCAAGTTTCAAACTTGGGTTTCCTAAGTAACCTAGGGCAAGACAACTACTAGGATAAGCTCCTAAATATTCACAAACTTTATTTAATTAATATTTTGCAAGGTATCTCTTTCTCTCTCCGTATAGGAGAGAGAGAGAGAGGCTTGATGCCGCTACATGTCCAATTTAAGGCCAATGGGTGGTGCGGTGGCTCTGGCCGTTGGGGGAAGAGTATCCCGTCGTCGGCCACCATGGTTTATTTGCTTCAAGGATTCAGGGAAAGAGATGGCAGAGGTATCGATGAGGGATCTCCACACTTGTCAGCGGTGATGAAGAAGGAAGATGAATGAGAGCAGGAGAGACCATTGTGGCTGCGAGAGAGGGTCACCTCCGTTGAGGAACGAAACGGGGATGGTGGTGGAGCGATCTCTAACAGGTTTAAGGTGATGAGCAGAATTTATTTCTACTTTTTAATTTTTAAATTAAAAAAATTCTATTTCCCTAATTTTGGTCTTCTATTATTATTTCCTTTGGAAGGAGAAAAAAAAGACACTCACTTATTTTGGTAATCTGAATCCTAATCCTGCACACAACTGCTTTCTTTTTCTTTTTTTTTTTTATTTGTTTTAAACTATTTTCCAAATTCAGATTGTAACTTTACTTTTTTGGAGCCTTCGTTGCTTGCTGTGTTTGTTGTTGGTGCTTTGTCTCTCTTTTTACTTTTCTACTTGTTTTGCTTTCTTTTACTTTTTTATTAATTTTTTAATATATAAGTGAAAGAAGGATAAAATTGGATATCTTTCCCTACGTGATTCAAGCCATCAAATTTCCATTGTACAAGTACAATTATTCTCCAATAATGATTCAAAAAGATAGATGTGAATGTTTCTTACTGAACAACGTATATCTTCGTACTTTACATAATGTCAACAAAAGATTATTGAATTGTAATTATCAAAGTACAAAAATAAATATTTTAAGAATGACCTTACCTTTTCATCAAGGTGAATCATCTCAATATTGATCACGTTGCTTTGATCATTTGAAGCGGCTCCTTTCTATAATCGAATTATTTTTACTTTTATTTTTCAATTAATAATCCCCAACGTGTTTCTCACTCAGCCGAATAATCCTTTTAAGATATTTTTTCTTCAACATATCGTAGAATTTTAGTAATTGAGATGATAGGAAAAAATGAGAAAGGGAGCATTCATATGTTCAAAGTTGCATCTATTGAATTTTATTCAATTAATATAGTTGAATAGATTTAAATTAATTGAAATGTATTTAATTAGCATTTGCATTGTTTCTAAAAGATGCTTTGAACTTGGTGAATTCTATTGTCTCATTAAAATCATATTCATTTTCAAAGTAATTTGTTTATAGATTCAAAATTATGTCATTTTCAAAAATAATAGGCAAAGTTTATATATCATATCCTATATAAGTAAAATAACTTGATTCAACAATATAAAGCCTTCATCATATCTTTCTTGAATGCAACTTTGAAACAAAACCATTACAAAATTAATCATTTTTTAAGAAAGAAGGATGTTTCATTTTTCTGAAAGACTCAAAAACTCTAAAAGATAATATATAACAAAAACAAAGTAGGTGGATTGAGACATTATAATAATCATACACATTAAGATAATTATCCAAAATTAACCGATCCTTAATTCATGTATAAACGAATATATAAAGACATATACTATATAAACAAAAAAAATATTTTAGTTGTAATACTAAATGATATGCAAATCAACAAATTTATATAGAAGGCTCACAATTATAAATTTATTTTAGGTCAAACGAGGAATGCAAAGGAAATTTAGGACAAACAAACATATAAATATGAATGTGTTTATAAAAAATATATAAAAAGAGTTTACTATTATTTTAGTTATTTATTTATTTATTTAGTTTCTACAAATTAGTTCATTATTTTTTTAAAAAAATGGTTAATTCCTTAATTTTGTTACCATCTTTAAAATTTTTCTTGATCTCATTTACAGTGGAATTAATTTATATTATTTTAAATAAATAAAAAAACGAATTTGCTTAGTTTTTAAAAGTGAGTAAGTAATTTACATTATATTAAAAGTTAATAATAAATTTGTAAAAATTAAATAAATTAAATACTAAAATGGTAATAAACTCTTTATAAAAAAACAATAAAAAATTGTCAATTTAAATTTTCATGTGCAATACAACTCATAGTTACTATTATGACTATATTCAGATAACGTTAAATATAGTTCTATTTTCAAAAAACATGCATAAGGACCAATCATGTTGCGCTTAATAGGAAGACAACAATTTGAAAACTTATTTAAAACTGACTCTTCAACTTTCTTAACGTGAGTTTGACTCTTTAACTTTCTAACATTATTGGTTATAGCAATAATATGGTCATAACTTAAGATATTCTCTATAGGATCTTACAATTCAACATGCCTCTCATCAAACTTATCCTTATGGTAATTCCAAATCTCTAGCTCATAAGAAGGTAACCTAAAAAATAAAAGTAACAATTTCAAATCAGTAGCCGAGTTTATAAGATTTGAATGCCATGATACAACCAAACTCGATCAGAAACTGTTGAAAAATTTAAACCATGAATAAATAAAAAAAATAGAAGTAATGCATAATTTCAAATCATGTACACAGTTTATATGTTAACACGGTACCAATAAAAAATACATAGTACAAAAGGAAAATTAGCCACACCATTTGTTATCCCTTTGAATAGGAAAGTGGAGAAAATAAAGTTTAGGATTTCATACCAAAATGATGAAGGGAACCTCCTTACAGGAGTAGCCACGGTAAAGAGAAAGTTGGATCTTCGATAAAAAATTGAAAACATTCATACAATGATTACATAAAAAAGGATGGGATCAAATTGGATTAAGAAGTGAAATAAAAGAGACGTATAATGTCTCCATTAAGAGGAAAGGAAGAAAAAATAAGAAAAATTAGAAATTTTATTTAATACCAAATGCACCAAGAAAGTTTCCTTTCCAACAACAAATGGAAGATCACCCACACAAAAAAAAAATGTAAAATGTGAAGAAAAGAAAAAAAAGGTAAAAAAAAAATGAGAGATGAGATAATCATCAAAATCTACATCCCAATAGCAATAAAAAAAAAACAGAAGAAGATGAAAGGCCTTGAGTCTTAAATGGAACTCCAATAAAGAGAAGGTTTCAACTGAGGACAATAGACCAAGGATATAAAAAAAAAAAAAAAGACAATAGATGAAAGGGTTGAGCAAAGAATGAAGTGAGGGTAAGAGGAAGAAGTGGATCAATTTCCATGAAAAGGAAAACCAAAAAGGTTAGAGAAGAAGAAAGTAGACTGGTTTAAAAAGAAAGTAAATTATATAGGAACGCTAAGGGTTATTACGTAACATCATCAATGAGAGAATATACATTTTCGAAAAAGAAAATGGTTAGACTTTACCATTAAGCAGCTGTTAAGCAAATGGTCATATCTTGTTAACCAATATTTGGATGAATCAATTATAACTAGACACTACTACTTTATATGAATGTTGTATATGGATTAGTTTTTTAATCTCTACTATATATAAAATTATTTAATAATATTTATGAATGGAAAAGTTTCAAAAAAAAATTAATAATCTTATCAACGATATTTCTTCTCCTTTTTATTCTTCTTTTATTTTTTTATGAATATATTATAATTTTTGTTATCTCTCCCAGTTAATTTTTTTCAAATAAGATATTAAATTAATCTATAAAATTATATTTATGAATAATTTAATTTTTAAATTTTAAAAATATAAAATTTAAATTAATTCTTATCCTAAATTTTAAAATTTAACTAATCATACCTGTAATTTTATAGATATATCTAAAATATTATTTAAAAATAAATTAACAAAGAAAGATAAAAAAATTATATAATAATTGAAAAAAAATTATGAATGAAATCATTAATTTTGTGAGATCTTTAAATTCAGAGAGATACACAAAGCATATATATTAACAAAATAAATGAGGGTGATAAGAATGTCTTGGATACCTTAAATCTTGGAAAGAATGAGAAAGTTCATATATATAAAATATATCATAAGCACAACTTTGATTGATATAAATAATTGAATTAGTATTTTGATCCTATACTTTATTTTTTACCTATTTTTATTAACTTGTTGCATTACTTTTAAAAAAAATTCCATACAAGCATTTTACATACTTAAATTTTTTTAAAAGAATTAGATGTGTATAAAATACAATTTTGACCCCTTAACTATTTAAAGTATTTCCATATGGTCCCTTTATATGCCACCTAAAATAATTAATTGCCATATTAACAAAAAAAGTCATCACTATTAACATGAACTAATGGAATGTTGAACATTGCAAATGTTTGCTAAGTTAAAAATTGATTTCAAACAAAAAAATAAACACAAAGGAATTGGGTTGAAACTAAAAGATAAGTTAGAAAACCTAAAGTATGATTTATCCTAAATTATTTTATTTAATTTAAACAACATTTTATAAAGTGTTGCCATCAACAATACACAATGGTTACATAACTGTTTCTTTTTTATAAGACAATAGGTGAAAAATTGTTCCCTAGGATATAACAACATTTTAGATGGTTGTTATTGAAGAATCAAATATTACACTTAAAAGTTATTGTAAAAAGTTAAGCAACCGTTAAAATTATTATGAAATAATAACCCTCATAATCCATGGTTTTGAAACCATTTCCTAAAAAAATGAGAATGATTTTATACTATAATGATTTTTAATCGTTGTTGTAGAATGAAAATGTAGTAATGCTCTCTGACTTTGGAAGTGTTGTCAGGCATTTTAATCAATGATCGTTTGAGAAGAAAAAAATCATTGTTATTATTGCATCTTATCCTTTTTTTTTCAAATAAACAAACCTTCAATAGATGCTGTCAACCACTTCATACAATGTTTCACATTTTATTTGAGTGATACTATTATTTTCTTTTTTATTTATTTTTCTAAAAGGTTTGCCTCACCATTGTGCAAAAATATTTTTTGTTTTATTTTTTCAAAATTTTAAGCATTTTCATTTGTGATAAGCAAGTTTTGTCCATTGATAAATTTATGGTTTATTTTTTGTTTAAAACTTTTTGCATAACTTCGTCTGCAAATGTGCGAAACATAGGAAATAAATTTTATATTAAAATAAAGGGATGATAATATATTATATCGCAAAGATTACTTTTATATATATATATATATATATATATATATATATATATATCTTATTGCAGTAATTATTTTAAAAAATATTTTTTTATCAGAAAGTCTATCGGTATATATCATTGAATTCGGCTTACTTTATTACAAATGTAAAAGTGAAGTTTGTTTGTCTTAAAATTAGATAAAATTTGTTAGAACCAAAAATGAGAAAGGTTCGATACCTTTAATATTTAATGTTATAATTTTGATTATGAACAATAGTTTATATTTAAAATAAATTTACTTGTATTAATATGTATGCTAAGTAATGCAATAAATCTCTCCAAACCATATTGTTTTCATTTTTTCAAGGATGACAAACTATCCACATTCATTTCTGAAGAATTCTCTCCTATGTTACAAGTTCGTGATCAAGCACAATTTGCATAAGCACTTTATATTTATTAAGATGCTACTAATCATTTTAAGAACACTAATTAAGAATCAGAAATTCAAAATTTTTGCTAAAAATCACACTAGGATATATAAAAAAAAAAAATCATGGGAGAGTTACACTTAATAGTTTTCTATTCACAAGTGAAATCGATACTCGCTTCTAACTAACTTTTTGCAATGTGATTCATAACCTCATAACCCATGCATATGTTATAAAATATATTTGTATTTAATAAAATTTTTACATTTTTTATTACATAAAGTGTAGAGTCTGGAGCAAAATTTTTTCTATCCAAATTCACATTTGTATCCTATTTATTAATCATCACGTCTGTTATAATATATGGAGGGTATTTTGGTAATTGAAAATTATAAATAAGTGAATATATCTAATAACGTTTTTGTTTTGTATTTCGCATTCCGCAGTAATTTTCCATGGCAACTTAAACATTTTTCACATAAAACATATGCATTTTTTATAGATATTTATCATTTATTACTATATTTGTTATTCCCTTATTCTGTTCCTTCTCTTATATAACATTGAAGGTTGATATTTTTTATTTGTACTTTAAAATGTTGATTTTTTTTTTCTTTTTTTTATTATCATGTTTTTTTATTTATTTTATAACTGTGGTTCTATATTGTTTTTGTCTTTTTATATTGACTGATGAAACTTGTCTGTTGCTCTATTTTTTTAGAAAGATATTTTGTTATGTTTTTTTTTTATTTTGCTAATGGTATTATATAGAACATGTACATTATTTCTTGTTCTCTATGTTCTTAAATAAAAATGTGTATTTCTCACCTCATATAACTTTGACATTTGCTACATCCACTGAATGTCCTTTATTCTACTCCCCTTTGCTTTCGATCTTAAAGGTTAGTATTTTTTGTTTGTGTCTTACAATGTTGGTTCCTATTTTCTATTTTTTATTTTTTATTTTATTTTTTCTATTAGATAAAGAATGTTTTTTTATTTCTATTATGAATCTTTCGTTTACGATTTTTTATTTTTCAATGAAGAGACCTTTCGTATTTTTATCTAAACATTAACTCTATTATCATCTCTCTAAGTATTCTTCTTTTTCACCTATCTCCTAACTCAACCTCATAGTGATTCCATATTTTTATTTAGTTTTTTATGTTGAATGATAAAACTTTTCTTTTGTCATGTCTCTTTTAAGGAAGATAGTATGTTATAATATTTTTTTTTTCATTTTGAAAATGGTGTTGTATAGTACCTAGGTACTATTTTCTATTCTCCATATTCTTGAACAAAACCATCTATATTTCTTACAGAACTTTGACATTTGTGACCATATTTGCTAGTATTCTTTTATTCTGCTCCCCTCTGTTTTTGACCTTGAAGGTTTAGCATTTTTGGTTTGTGTTTTTCAATGTTGATTTTCTTTTTTTATTTTTCTTTCTCTATTGGATGAAGAATAATTTTTTTATGTTTATTATACTATGACTCTTTTGTTTATAATTTTTTATTTATCAATGATGAGAGCTTTTGTATTTTTACCTAAACTTAAACCTATGCTATCATCTTTGTAAGTGTTCCTTTTTTCGTCTGTCTCTTAATTAAATCTCAAAGGTTTGCATATTTTTTTTTCTACCTTATAACAACAGTTTTTCATATATTTATCTGGCTTTTTATGTTGGATAATGAAAATTTTCCTTTATTTTGTTTCTTCTAATAAAGAAATTATTTTATATATTTTTTTTATTTTGATAATAGTATTATATAGAATCCATACACTATTTCCTATTCTCCATGGTCTTGAATAATACCTTTTTTTTTTGTTTCATGTTAGTTTCTTCATTGCTTCATATGAAAGTCCATAGAGAGAGAAAGTATATAAGTTTTTGTTATTGCTTGGTTTAGTATGTAGCTAATTAACATAGTTGAGTGTGTTGAACGTGTAAAAGCCAAGTTTGTAAAAAGTTTTTGCAAAATTCTCTATGGATTTCTTTATATCTTTTGACAATAAAATTTGAAAAAATTATTTTAAAGGTCAAAAGCAAATTCTATTTTAACTACTACAAGCTTATAACATAGTTAATTTATTTTTATATTTAATTGAACTGAATTTTTCATTTATGTTGGTTTTTGATGAATTGATATGGTGTATGGTGTTCGAAACAATATTACACATGAAAACTAAAAAATAGAGGTTTAATTAGACAATAAAATTGTATGTTAATTGGGGTGATGAAAGAATTTTTCATTATAGTTTAAGAAAAAAATTATTTTCTTTGTAATTTTATATTGCAGCAATGGTACTACCGCATCTAAATCAAACCCAAAAAAATGTAATGAAATTTAGAAAGTATTGTATCGAAAATTAAAAAGTCTAAAAAAATGAAAATTTTATTTTCTGGATTATTTTCCTTTATTTATATAACTAGGTAAAAATAAAGTTAACAAAAGTCAGCAGGTGCAAGGTGTGGAGGAGTATCAAGATTAATGATTTAAAGGG
This sequence comes from Canavalia ensiformis, assembly GCA_026541065.1. Lineage (NCBI taxonomy): Eukaryota > Viridiplantae > Streptophyta > Magnoliopsida > Fabales > Fabaceae > Canavalia > Canavalia ensiformis. The sequence continues at coordinate 574,909 of JAMKYM010000217.1, forward strand.
ATTTAGAAAAAATTTTGATATGTTACCAATTTTATCATTTGTTTACCTGTCTACTACCACTTAAAATGTCAAAGAAAAATACTAATCAAGTTTATAAATTTTTGTATTATAATTAGTAGTTATACATTGAAAACATTGAGTATCAATGTTATTACTTTTATTCTATTATTTTCAATGTTTTATTCTATCTCTTAATTAATTTTCACTTTGAAGAAACTAAAATGTAAATTATTAATCAAAATTTTGTAGATCTCCTATTTAAAATAAAAAAAGAAAAATAATTGATTACTTTATAATTTCTATATTAAAAATAAAGATTACAATTATTATTAATATTTTAATTTTATATTAAATTATATAAATGTAATTTAAAAATCATTAATGAAAAAAGATCTCACATCCATCATTAACGATATGGACTTTTTTAACAATAAAATTTTTCTTATATTTAATGTTCACAAATTATGTTAATATAATTTTTTTTATTTTAAATATTTTATAAAATAATTATATATAAAATTTTATTCTTAATAAATAATAATAATATAAAATTATTTCAGTTAAAAATTTTAATATATAATTATAACTTTATTAACAGACAAAAATTTAAATATAAAAAAATTAATTTAATAATATATATATATATATATATATATATATATATATCTTTTTCACTATAATATAAAGTAGTAATAACTAATTAGATATTTTTATTTTTATTTATTTTTTATTATTAAGATTATGATTTTTATTATAATTTATTTTAATAAAATTTTAACTTAATAAAATATATATTTATGATTCATTCTTTATTTTTAATATTATTTAATTATTTCTTAAATATATGTCATTATTTATTTGTAATCAATATTTTAATAATATTTTTAAATGGTTGTACGATATTTTTATTTTTAAATATTTTTAAAACATAATTGCATAAATATTTTTATTTTTAATAAATAATAACTAATGTAAAAAAATTTTGTCATATAAAGGTATAATATTTCCGTTCAAATGTTTTTATATATGTTTTATTCATTGGGTAACAAATATCTACAATTTTAAGAGTAATTTTGAATCATTAATTTTATAAAAAATAAGAATATTTTTACTCTTCATGGTATATATAAAAAATATTAGAATAATGCAACTTAGTTGCAAAAATCGTAAAAATTAAATATCAAGATTATTATTTTTATTTTGTCTTTCCAAAATTTTATTGTCTCTTTTAATCAATTTTTACTCTGAAAATATCATAAAAAATTATTAATAATTAATGCTTTGAAGACACTATAAAAGAATTTTGATATATTATAATTACTATCATTTCATTGCATGCCTTTATTGAAAATAAAAATAAAAAAGATAATTGATTACTTTATAATTTCCATATTGAGATTAGAGGTTGCACATCTATATCTTATTTTGTAAACTTTTGTTAAGAACAAATTTTTGTTTTTATTTAATGTCATAAATTATATTAATATAATTTATTTTATTATCATTATAATTTTAAGCATTTTTAGAAAATAATCATATTTAAAATCTTATTCTATATAAATAATAAAAGTTCTAAAATTTAATAATAATATAAAATTATTTTATTTAGAATTTTTTAGATAGAATTATAATTTTATTAACATACAAATAAATTCAAATATTAAAAAATTAACTTTATAATATAAATATTATTTTCACTATAATTTAAAGTAGTAATAATTAATTAGATTATATGGTTTTTATTTATATCAGTCAAACTTTTAAATTCAAAAAATATTATATATTTATAAAAGAAATATAATGATTCATGCTTTATTTTTATCATTATTCAATTATAATTTATATATATATATATATATCATTATTTAAATAATAACTATTCTAAAAATGTTTTATTATATATAACAGTAGTGTATGAGTAATAAATATTTACAATTGTAATAGTAATTTTGAATCATTAACTTTTAAAATAAATAATATTTTTATTTTTCATGATATATTGACAAAGTATTAAACAATCTAACTTAAATGTACATATCGTAAAACTTGAATATCAATATTATTATTCTAATTTTTTCTTCTTAATATTTTATTCTCTCTTTTAATTAATTTCTATTCTAAAGATACCAAAACAAAATAACTAATAATTATTTATTTTAACACACCAAGAAATAATTTCGATATACTATAATTATTATCATTTCATCTGCATGCTTCTCATTTAAAATGAAAGAAAAATTAATTAATTTATAATTTTTTATCAAGTTTAGCTGTTACAATTAAGTTTAAGTCTCATTAGTGGAAAGAGAACATCTTATGTTAAGAAAAAAAAATTTATATTTAATGTCATTGATATAATTTTTCATCATTATTATTATAATTTTAAGAAATTTTAGAAAATAATTATATGTAGGTTTTTATTTTAAATAAATAATAAGTAATCTGAAAATTAATAATAATATAAAATTTATTTATTAAAAACTCTCAAATATAATTATAATTTTATTAACATAAAAAATTTAAATTTGAAATAAAAAATTTAATTTTATAATATATATACCTTTCTTTATAATATAAAGTAGCAATAGTTAATCAAAGTGTATAATATTTATTTATTTATTTATTATTATTATTGTTATTATTATTATTTTGATTTATATTAATCAAAATTTTAAATTAATTAAATATTATGTATTTGAAAAATATATTTATGATTTATGCATTATTTTTTTATTATTTAATTGTAATTATTTTAAATGTAAATATATTTATTATTATTTATTTGTAACTAATATTCGAATAATATTTATAAATAGTTGTAAGGAATTTATATTTTTAAATGTTATCAAAAAATAATTGGGTAAATATTTTTATTTTAAATAAATAAAAATTAATTCAAAAAAAATTTATTATATAAAATAGTAGTGTCTAGCTTACTATTTTTCTCTTCAAATACTTCTACATGTTATTTTATTTATTGAGTAATAAATTTTGCAATTTTATAAAAAATTTTGATCATTAAATTTTGAAAATAAAAGATATTTTTATCTTTATAATATATTTGCAACTTATTAGAAAATATGTAAAAATTGAGTATCAAAATTATTATTTTCATTTTATTCTTTTAATATTTTATTTTTTTAATTAATTTATATTCTAAAAATATACCAAGAAAGAAATTAATAATATTTAATAATTTAAAAACATCGAAAAAGAATTTCGACAAACTATAATTACTATATATTTTTATTAATGCCACTAAAAATAAAAAAGAATATTTTAATTAATTTATAATTTTTATATTAAATTTAGAAGTTACAATTAAATGTAGAGTTATTAGTGGAAACAGAAAGTTTTATGTTATGAATTTTTTTTTATAATAATTTTTTTTATATTTGATCTCATAAATTATGTTGATATAATTTTTTTATTATTATTATAATTTTAAAAAATTTTAAAAAATAATGATATGTAAAATTTTATTCTAAATAAATAATAACTAATCTGAAAATTAATAATAGTATAATATTTATTTATTCAAAAAGTTGTAGATATAATTATAATTTTATTAACACACAAAAAAATTTAAATTTGAAATAAGAAAATTATTTTTATACTATATACCTTTCTTTATTATTTTCTTTATAATGTAATAATAATAATTAATTAGGTTGTATGATATTTATTTATTTATTATTATTATTATTATTTTGATTTATATCAATCAAATTTTTAATTTAATTAAATATTATGTATTTAAAAAATATATTTATGATTGATGCATTACTTTTATCATTATTTAATTATAATTATTTTGAATATAAATATATTTATTATTATTTATTTGTAATTAATATTTGAATAATATTTATAAATAGTTCTAAGGGATTTTTATTTTTAAATGTTTTTAGAAAATAATTAAATAAATATTTTTATTTTAAATAAATATTAATTAATGAAAAAGGCATGATATTATATATATGTTGATAAAAATTTTATATTACTTTCTTTTGTAAGAAAGTATAATTTAAAAAAAATTACTTATAAGTTATTACAAACATAAAATTATCAACAGTAATTTTACACCGTTTGGATCCAACATAATTCAGACAAGGCTTTTGTCTGTAAATCTTTAATCATTTAAAGTTTACATCTTTAATCATTTAAATTTTGCTGTGATTACAATTTGTTTAATGGTTAGTAATTTGTATTTAATAATGTTTAATGATTAATTGTATTATTTTCTATATTTCTTAAATTATTTATATATTAACAATATTAATAATTTTGTTTAGATGATATTATTTTAATATTTATATTAAATTATTAAATTAATTTTAAATTTTCTACCAAAATTTGCCCAATGTTGAATATAAGCGATGAAACTTTTGTATTAATTTTTTTTTACGAAATATTGTATAACTTGTCATTGTTTTGTATATATTTTATAAAAATTTTATTTTTAATTTATTTATTAATTAATATTTTAAATATTTTCATGAAATATTTTTTTAATAAAATTTATAATATAAAAAATAATTGAAATATATAATAGAACTTGTCATTGTTTTGTATATATTTTATAAAAATTTTATTTTTAATTTATTTATTAATTAATATTTTAAATATTTTCATGAAATATTTTTTTTAATAAAATTTATAATATAAAAAATAATTAAAATATATGATGTATGCCGATTCCAATCCATCTCCAAAATTTATATGATTGTGTATGTCATAAAACTCTGATTACATAGTATATCATCAACTAGTTAATAATAATATTAATTTTTATTTTTAATATAATACTAAAATATTATTATTCAATTATTTTTTAATAATTTTTATTAATAGATAATATCTGTAGCATATACCAGAATCACATTGTTTTGATATATTTTTTTATTTGTTTAGAATTTGATGATATGATATATTATGAAAATGAGTTGATAGTCTAGAGTTTTAAAATTATATATTATATTGGTCACCTAATTGATGAGTAGTCACAATATTAAGATTTATAGTTTTAAAATTGATGACACTTATTTTTTTTTGTTTTATACAAAGAGATCTCATATATTTTTTTGTTTTATAAAAAAAAAAGTCCTCATATACTTCATATAAATGTTAAGAAGAATTGGATAATATTTTTTATTTTAAATATTTTTTATTTTAAATAAATTTTTTAATGTTATATAATTTTAAATTTGTTCTCATACTATCTACATAATTTACATATTAGACATTTCATATTATAGATAATAAAAAATACTAAAATTTAATATATTTATATTAATAAAATTATTCCTTTATATAAAATATTAACTTTAATTTTTATACAATAATTAATAATACATATCTCTAAATTCAGTAACAAAACTTCGTGCATTCACGGTCGGATTAATAGTTTTTATAATATCATTGAAGGTGCTGGGATGAGTTGTTAGGATTCACTGAAAATGCATAAGTTGATTGCTCCTCTATCTGTTCCTTAAGTTGAAGGGGCCGCACCACCATTTATTGGTACTACTGCAACTGTCTATATCATGAGTTTCATGTATTTATAACTGATTTTGCAATTAATTTTATGATTGAATTTAATAAACAACTTTTGGAACCAATAAAATCAGTTTTAAATCTTCAACGACTAATGCTCTGTTTAGATTACGTAGAAAATAGAAAAAAAGAAATAAAAAGAAATAAAAAAGAAAAAATAAAAATAAAATTATTTGGATGGATATAAATAAAAGAAAAAAAAAGGAATTTTTTTTGTTTGGATGAGTAAAAAATAAAAGAAAAAAATATATACTAGTAGTATAAATTTTATTTTATATAAAATTTTAAAATATTTTATTTTTGACTATATCTTTTTATAAATATAATTTTTTAATTTTTTAAAAATAAATAATAATTTTAATAATTTAAAATAAATAGAAAAAACAAAAACAAAAATTCCATTCTCACTTTTCACGGTTGAAGAGGAGAAATAAAAATATATGGGTTTCGCAGATAAAAACAATTTTCTTCCACTAGACAAAACGCATTAAACAAAACAAAATCACTTTTTCTCTTTATTTTCTTCCTTTTCCTTTTCTTCGCTCCTCATAGCATAAATATCGAGTATTTACTTTGTTATAAAATCCATTTCAAACTACGGTTTTAGTTACTGATTATTTTTACCTACTAATTATTTTTTATTACAAAATTAGTCACTAAATTGGTTCGCAATCTTTTTATTATTTAGTGACTCATTAATTTGATGAAAAAAGGTTTTTTTCTTTTTTAAAATCATATCTAAATTTCATGTATCATTCTTTCATACCAGCATACAGTGATTCAAAATAAACTGTTAAATTTGTATTTAAAAAATTTAAATGTTGTTGCATTACCTTTTAATAATATAAAATCTCATTGTGATTTTTAAAGATTATTTATCAATTTAACTTTTTTTAAAAAAAAAACTTAATTAAACTAATATTTATGATTTGTATGGAATTCTTTATAAGAAAAACTATATTCATGTGAAGAGACTCTTATATAAATTATCATCAATTCAAATAATTATCTATTTTTTTATAATAAAATTAAGGTGCGTTGTATGCGGAAGAATCATATCATCCATTGATCTTGACGAAGAAAAGGAAAATAAAATATAGAGAAAAATAATTATAATTATTGATATTATTCTAATACGTAAAAGGGAAAAAAAGTGAAACTGACACAATTCTCATCAAATTTACTCATAAAAAATTAAAAAATTTGTATGACATCATATGTTAATTATCAATATTACAATTACATTTTAAAATAATTACATACAAAATTATGGATAAATTAGTTAAAAATTTGAAAAATTAAAATATTAAAAATATATTAAATTAATATAAAATTTATATTTAATTTTAATGGTTATATTATCTAAATTTTATTAAAATATTTTTAATAAATAATTTTTGATAAATATAAATTCGTAAAAAAATTGATAAAAATTAAAACTATTATTATTTATCTTTTAACATTTTTATTAAAATAAGCTTTCTTTCATAATAAATAGATAGGTAAAATGTTAAAAAACTAGGTTGAAATTATATATTATAAATTTGTTGATTAAAAAGGTAAAAAGTATTTGTTAAAAATAGTTGTTAAATTAGCTAATAAAGATAGAATGATAAATAATGATAATTATAAATTGAAGTTTAAGTATTATAATTTATTATTAATTATAAATTTTTAATATTTTATTATTTAAATTAAATTATTATATTAAAAATAAGGATAAGATTTTTTTAATTTATTTTTATTTATATATATTTATAAAAAAATTATACAATTAAGTTTATAGTTATTTTGATGATTTATTTATTTATTTTATTATTTATGATATTTTTTAAAAAAATATTTTTAAATAAATATTTTTTCCTGAAATAATAAACCAATTTAATTAATATTTCTATCAAAAATGGTTTTTAATTTATCTTTAAAAAATTTATTAATAAAAATTAAATATTTTATTATAAATTATTTAAATAAAATATTTTATAATTGAACTAAATACTGTAATATTAAATAATAAAAAAATAATATTTCATAATAAATTAAAAATTATCAAAATATATTAAGAATAAAAGTGGAAGGATAATTTTAACTAATGATTACAATCTTAAAATGCAAGTGAAAATAATAATAATAAATATTATAAAAAAAACTATCATGTTGAACAAAGTTTAAATGATCATTAAAAAATTTAACTATTTATTTTATCTTTCATCTAGTTAAAATATAATTGCAAAATACATTTTGTGTCTTATGGTGTGATAGTTTTTAAAATTATAAAAATTGAATAATTTTATTTTTTAAGATTAAAATATTATGTTTTAAAAATTATTAATAATATTTATTTTAATTTTACAATAAAAAAAATATAAACTAAAATAATTCATGTTTGCTAACAATTTTAAAGATTGAAATAAAATTTTATGCTTTTAAAATTTAAGTTGACCCATATTTTTAAGGAAAATTTACACATAAAATATAACAAAATTTTATGTGATACCTCTTCTTTTCTTGTAATTAGGATTCGTAAACCTCCCTTAATTTATAATGACAATATTATATCATATTATTTTTAATTATACAAATTTTATATAAATATTTTCTAACTTATAAATATATATATATATATATATATATATATATATGGAAGATTAAAATAATATAAAAAATAAGAAAATAACGAATAAAATTTTGTTACTTTAAAGGGTTTAAATATAATTTAATTTATTTATAATTTAAAAAAAAAATTTACCATACTTTTAGTCCTTCATTTTTCATTTAATTTTATTTTTATTTCTTACCATATTTGATATGATTTTCATTTCTCATATTTTAAAAGTTTTTTGGTTTTGATCTTATTTTTAATTTTTTTAGGATTTTTGGTTTTAACCTCAAAATTATTATTACGCTTTGGTTTATAAATTTGTTTATTTGTTTATATTTAGTTTTTTAAAAAATTATCCCCAAAATTATCTACATTCTTATCCTCTTACTTATATGACATTATATAAATACATTAATCTATAAGTAATGTAGTAACTACAACATATATGATAATAATTAAAATATATATATATATATATATATATATATATATATATATATATATATCATGCATACATACTTGTAATTACATTACATGAATTTTTAATATACCTTGAATTTCTAATATACCTTGAATGTAGGCAACCTATAACATTACTTGAAATGATACATAAAATGATACAAAATATTTGAAGAGGACTACACTAACAAAGTTGTAACTCTTAAGACTATATAAATATGTTTTTATCTAACTTCTCACCCTCAATAGTAAGGAGTGAAAATAGAACTACTTTATTGTCTTCCTATTGATAACAAGATGAATTTATAACTTAGGAGATCTTCCTCTATGTCGGCTTAATCCTCATGATTGATATTCCTTTCATCTCTGCCTTCCTCTCTTTCATTTTTATCCTTTCTCCCTAAGTGAGTTTGATATGCATGAAAGGGTCTTACTTCATCATACGTAGGAGCAATCTAAGAAAACCAGCATAATGTCAACTTTTTCGTTATCTACTTATAGCTAGGTGCTCCACAAGGAGCATATACATATGGTGTAGTGTAGACCTCTGGAATGTCTACTATAGGAACATAATATCTATGATGTTCCAAAATATCAAGAGAAGAGGTGGAGGAAAAAAAAGAAGGGAGGGATAGACCTCCTTCAATAAACTTGTGGAGGAATTGGTGTAGTGATGTTTATAGGCATAATCATCAAACTCGTGGCAAAAGATGTATCAAAGAAGAATCATTTCTCATCCATATAATAGTTTTATCTCTAAAGGTACTACGTTAGTGGCTACTCGTGGTCGATAGATGTCAGACTCATTCTCCATTATCCTCATCTATGTTTATTTCAACGTCTAGGTGTGGATGATGCATGGTGAAAAATCACTAAGGTATCATAGCTACATACATAGAAATATGATAAAAGAAAAGGAGACATCATTCAAGTAAAAGTTGCAAAAGAATAGTATTAAAATATTTCATACAAATAGATATTACTGTTAGGTACATAAACCTAATTCAATGTCAAAATAAATGTATTAGAATACACATAAATTATTTTATTATTATCTTCTCAAATATCTATGATGATAGACTCATGATTAGGTTGAGACCTAATACGTTTCATACCACACCAAGTCTCACTAATTTAGAGTTAGTCATCTTTATAGTATGCATATGTGTGTAGGTTCAAATCATCATCTTTTCATTAAAATAATGAGATATCAAGATATAATTTCAACAATAATGCACCCTCGACAACACTAACATCATTATCATCATCATCATTTTATAATATTTCTCAAAAATTATAAAATTGTTCGACCTGTAATAATAGTCTTCAAGATCTAGTCAAGGTGATTAAGACCGGCCAGTGCAGTCCTAATTACAAGGAGAAACCTTGTGCCATTAGGAGGCTCAAGCCTAGTAGATGTACCCTATAAACTCAGAAGTTTTTATTATTATGAACTCTGATCTAATTCCATCATGAGTCAACCATTAGATTTCTCATCTCCTTTTCACAAAAAAGGGATCAAAAATTATCTCCTATTAACGATTTCTAAAATAATAAATTTTATGCATATGATGCATGTCAACCAATCACTTTAGTTCTTACTTCTTATGTTTGTCTCATGGGAAGGCCTTATCTTTTTTCGAACTTAGAACCTCATAGTTCTCTTCCATTTATCATATACATGTTTAATTTAGAAGCACTTAGAATTTAAATATATAATCTATATACATCAAATAAAATTTTTAAGCATCATCCAATAGATTACAGGGTCGTACTTAATATCTTACACGGTCGTGCTAATATGTTGATACATGGCCATGCAAGATTTCTACACAATTGTGTTGATGTGGCATCTACATGGCTAGGTGGACTTCATTACATGATCATGCTATCTTCATTTGCACACTCTTAACAATCTTCATATTCCTCATCTTCATCTTCTCCATTGACACAATTGTGTTCAATTTATGCATGATTATGCTCAAAGCAACAAAAAATTCACGTAATTTAACCTTAACATGACCCTGTTTAATTTTTACAAGACATGCTTAAATTCAACACAATTGTGCATGCTCAAATTCTAATTCCTAAAAATTGTTACACGACCATGCTTAACTTTAGCATAATTGTGTTCGACAATACCAAAAAAATACTATATTTAAAAATATTTAAATACTTTTATTAACTTCTAAACTCTATACAAAATATTAATATATACTCAGAACTAAGTTTAAATATTACTAAACATCAATTTCTAAATCATTTGTAAATATTAAATAAAATTTTATTTTAGAACTAAAAGAATTATAGAACTACTTTCACACTCGATTTAAGTCCACTCACTAGTGTAATTTTTATTTTTTTAATAATTTAACTTAATTAATCTTTCAATTCTAATATTAATTTTCTAAAAATTTAACAAAAAATTTTCCAAAAAATAATTAAATGCTTTTTGTTCCTTCTTCATTTGTCAAGCAAAAATATTTTTTGGTTGAATTTTTTTAGAAAGAAGATCTTAAACCGTTTGTAAATATTGGTGGATACATACATATAACTTTTTTTTTTTTTAGAAATTTTGAAATATATATTTAGTTTAATATAATGGCCATTAATATATTTTAATTTATGAATATAATAATTTTATTTATATATTTTCATATATTATTCACTTTTTTTAAAAAATAAATATAATATAATAATTAATAGCAAATTATACATACTAAAGATTAAAAGTACATAATGTATAATTTTAAAAAATTAAACTATATATTTATTTAAATAACAGTATCATATAATAAAAATTTTAAAATAACAATTAAAATTAATATTTTTTTTGTAAAATAAATCATAAAAAGGTATAAGAACTAAATCCATAAACAAATAAAATAAAACACCAAAAACTTCATTAACTGTTTCAGAAATTAACTCGTTATATACTTCCATCTTATTAGAGCTATCAACAAAGCCTCATGTTAATGCAAACCTCCCCCTACATTAATAGTTTTTAACGAATTTACGCTCCTTTTCGTTTCTAATAGAATAGAGTGAATAATTATGAATATATATTCTCTTCGTTCTTTTTTATCTGTTGAAAAAGAAAATATGATCTGTCCATTTAAATTTTTAAAAAAGTATAATTATTCTTTTTTACATATACGTTTATATTTATATAATAAATAAAGAAAGATAACAAACAGTAAAGAATAAATTAGAAGTCTTTTTAAATTAATAACACTAATTATATTTCTTTAATTTTAGATAAAAATGAACAGAAAGAATATTATATTTATAATATTATAAGAGGTATAAATACTTGAAATTTTTTATTGTATTGTATACCTTTTTTACCTCATTTCATAAATATTTCATTTCAACACACATAAAAAAATATAAATTAATAATAAATGTCGAAAACTAATAAAAAAATATATGTACAGAAAAAATACCATCCATACAATTTCTTGAACATAATCTCACATCATGGGTTGTTTATATTTTGCATTATGAAATAATATTTTTTCAGGAGAGAGAGAAAGAACGACCCTTTCCTTTATCTCGATTTGAAAATTACAAATTACACTAATACGTACTACATCTTCCTACCAAATTTGAGTCTAGAGTTCAAATGTACAGTAAAACACTAACAATAATAATGCGGTTGTTATTACGGGACATTTGCGTGGATATATGCGAATGCAAACCATGCGATATGTCATTTTTTTTTGGACTTACGCGCGGAGGAAGATGTATGCGTTGTGCATATATATATGCGCATCACACCTATACTAATAAGAGCATGGGAGGAGAAGCATCCATTTAATGAACTAGTGAAAATGAAAATATCACAAAAAGCAAAAGTGGAAAATGCCAAAAAAAAATTCAAACTATATTAAACCAGAAAATAATAATAATATGATGCACCATTAGTTAAATCTAAAAGCTACTTTTTTGGGTGCATAAAAAAAAACTACTTTACATTAAGGTAACTGAATGTCAGCATCATTTGTGGCTCAAGATTCCATGTACTGTGAGGGAGGAGGTCTTGTGTTGGTCTTCTCAGGACCTGAAAAATGGATTAACAAAAAACACATTTTACAATTTACATGCAATTTGAACGCTAATCATTAAGCATGATTTTAGAGCTCAAAAACCAACAGAAAATGTCATAGTAAAATAGAAATTTATAGCACCAAGCTAGATCCAATTCAATAGGTTTTGCCAAGAAAAGGAAAGACAAGTCCAATTCCATAAATTTTGTGAAAGCTGAATGATTAACTCATACCACAAACCCCACGGATCTCCACTTCTCTCCATTCTTGCACAAGGGCACAGCAGCAACACATCAAATGAGAAAGAAAATCATCAATGAAGCCCCCCTGGCATAGAATGTCAATGTCTAATAAAACTTGAAAGACACCAGAAAATGCAAAAACAAGTCTCCGTATAAAACTAAGTTGCAAAGAATACTCAAACTTTGACAAATAGATTTATAAGTCGCCTAGTAATTGGACAATCAGGATCCAGCAAAACAAATCACAGTTGGTTTAAATTTCCAGAAGAAAAGAAGAAAAAAAAAAGAATACAGAATACTTAGATATATTAACAAATAGCCACTAGCCCTGCTATCACATGTTTACAAAAATAGTGCTTAATGTCCCTCAGAACAAGACGAATATATTTGTCATTATACAATGAAAAAGTATTGCCTGTAAAAGTTTTATTTATCTTGTGTTTTTTGTCAAGGGATCAAAACTTCAATAAAACAAAACACCCAAAGGCACCAAATACAGGAACAAAGAAGAGGGTACCTCGGGTATATTATGCAAAAAGGAAGGAAACATTACCTTGATGTTTAACATCTTCCGAAGCTTCATCCTTATGCAGCAAGTATAGCAACAGCAAGATAGAATTAATGAATATGCCATCAATTCATTACATGCTTCTGCAGAAGCTGAAAAATCACAAAATTGAAATTATAGCAGAAGGACCTCAATTTCAAGTGCAGCAAATGAACCAAAAAATAGATAGTAAGAATAATATAAAAGTACAAAATATTTGCAATTTAAAGCAACCTTAGCACTATATATATATATATATATATATATAGCCGAAGTCTGATTGTCACTCAATAACCCCCTAAAAGAAATTATAATTTGTCTCCATTACATAAAACTAATGTATACGACAAAAATCAATTAGGCCAGCAATGCAGATAATATGCTATCTTAAGAATTAGGTGAGATTTCACTGTTGTTTAAATCCAAGATATATCACCCCACTTCAGTCTTATAAGAAAGTGTAGGCAAGGCTTGTTTTAGTTAATTTGATGAAGTCAAGATTTTTTATTTTATCACTGTAGCTTCAGGCAAAGTCATGGCAAACTAAAGAATATATTTTTCAGAGGTGAAAATCTAAACTGAATGCACATAATGTTGTGATCTTATTCTCACCTTGATCAAGTCATTCTAGCTTTTTAAGCAAAAATCGCATAAGTAAAACAGAATTCAAATATAGATTCATCATTTGATGCTAACTATACATCATAGCTCACTCACATATTGGCCTGTTAATTGCAACAGTAGCAATCTTTGACAATGTCCCACAAGGATAGAAGAATGTTTTTATACCTGCATATCAAACTAACCACTTATTATTTAAGATTAAAAGTACAGCAGGATTGGAGAGCTATGTTGAGATTTTATTTTCCTTCTTTTCTTGTTTGCAGTGCTGCTAAGAGGACTGCTGATCCTCCTTTACTGTATTTCTCTTGTCCCTCAAAAACTTCTTGGTAAGGAGAAGGGCTTATTATGCTCATTTAGACTACACTTATTCAATTATTATAATTCAACATATAAGGAAAATGCAAAAAGAAATGTAGATCCAACAATTACCACCAGTAGTCTCATTCAATCTTCACAGTAAAGCAGGTGTCCACCAACACATATGACATGCACATCTTTATCCTATTTTCTAAACTTTTCTTCAAAAATCTCATGCACCTCAACAGAGGCATGCTGAGTTTGAGATTAGTATGAAGACAGAATAACCACACGATAATAGGTGGAGACATCCAGGAAAAAACAATAATCAACTACCAATCTTCACACTTGTACAGATTAACAGATATGTGACTTAGGGGTTTTATTGCACCATTCATGATAAAAATGATAAATGGCTGTGAAACAGTACTGCTGACTGAACAGAAAAATAAAAGGATGCCACTCCAGTTAATAAGGCTACAGATAGACTGAACCATAATATACTTGTAATAACTGTCTGGGCAAAGGAAGAGAGTATTCTATTATAGCTGACCAAACTACAGAAAATCAGATTTATAGCAGGAGATGACATACAAAGATAAGGTTCAGAACAACAAGCAAGTAAATCAGTATGCCAATCTTCCCGAGGATATGAACCTCCACTTGATAGCAGATCCTTTTCTGAAACTGATGATCTGTTTGAGCCCAGGCAAATGAAGTATCAGACTAATTCAATAAAAGTTAGTGAAAAAAGGGGGTAAAAGCAGTAATTTAAAAACAAAAATTACTGACTGCATGACAACACAATAAAAGGATGGAGGACGCAGGAGCAAGAGACATGCCATTGTGTAAGCTGGTCACAGTTATAACTAGGGGAAAATGTTGACTGATCCGAGAGCTCAGATGGGTAATACTAAAAATTCATATAACTACTATAATTTTGGTCAAGTAGTTTTCCCGAGTTTATCCATAACATGAAATCTGGTGAAGAGTGATGAAATTACCTTGATGCAGAGAGAGTATCAATTTTTTTGTGGTATTTTTCATCAGAAGAATGAGTTTTGTCACCATTGGCATCAGAATAACTGTAGTTACTGTACTCTACTGTCTTATGACTTTTTTCAGTTGATAATTTCTCTGGAAGATAATGAGCTGCAACTTCTGTCACATCTAATAAATGTTGAATGAATTCATACTGATTTATATCCATATTTGCTTGTGAATGTTGTAGCTCTACTTGAAGCTTTTCATTTTCTTTTTGAAGTGCTTCGGTGAAAGAAAAGCTGGGATAAGAACAGGAAAGAGTTTTCTTCAGCATTGCAGCATCACCTTTGTCATGCTCAGGTTTCAAAATAACAGTCTGCACCTTTTGGTCCTCATCATCCAATGTGTACTCACATTGATCCTTTTCAATAACTTCAAGTCTTTCCTGAATATTCCAAATAAGCAAGAGATTGTTAAAAGTCTTCAGACCAAATTTGTGAACACAAATATCTCCATGAAAGTTACCATAAAAAGCATTTCAGTTTCTGGAAAGGTTCAGAACTTTGCAAATTATGATTAATTCAAAAGAAAAATGCTGCAACTTGTGTGCAACACATAACTCACAGACATGAGGAAAAGGAACTGGGATTTCAAGCTTCTCGAACTTGGGCTACTGACTTTTATACATAGATTCTTATAGAAAACACAACTAAGGCTATGGTTGGATGGAAGAGAATGAACTGAAAGGAAAAGGAAAGGAAGGCCTATTATAAACATTTTAAGCCTTCTGCTTTCCCATCCCCTTCATTCTCTTCTATCCATACATATACTGCAGTAAAACTAACACCCAATTCTATCTAAACTTAAAACAATGATGCAGATATACTATATTCAATAACCCTGATCTCGACTAATGAATTGGACTTCTATATTACATCAAATGCCACCTAATCTTTAATGCATGTAATGAAACACACAGCATCAGGGAATAAAGTGGTGAATATGCTCTAAATATACCATCTGTACATATGAATCTCAATAAGTTGAGTTCAAAAAGAGTAGTTGCAGAAATCCCATTGAACAAGTACTCTAAATAGATCCTTACAAATGCGTATTTCATATAATTAAGCATGCTGCCCATTTCTCAGAGTTTTATCGAGTATCAAATAAACCAAATAATGTGGTTGGCACACTGCTCGAATTTAGCCCATGCTACATACTTGCAGGACCCTAAATTTTACAGGCCAAGATTTTACACTTGGTATGCAGTACACCAATATTCCAATGTGACTGCTGTAACCAATCAAAGAACAAACTACAGCCATCTAGCAAACCAGTTCAGGTCATTTTTTTATTCCAGTAACACATCTTCCACTAAGAGTTGGGAATCATTCCCTGTATTGCACAGGTCAATCTCGGCAAAGCCCAAGCTCAATGCAACCTCACCACCTAGTCAAGCTCCATCCTCCCTGGTAGCTTGAAAAAGTGTACCCTCCAGACTTAACTTAACTTCTATACAGGTTTGTTTACCCAACTTTAATCCAGTTCAAGGAATGAGCAGTGCTAAGACTATTCAAGCCTATAATTAATTCCCCAGCTCAATTAACTGGGAAAACTGACCACAAATTCTGTCTTAACAGGGGAGGATTTCCAGTGATTCTCAAGCTTAGTCAACTGGACAAATCCCCTTCTGACTCCTATCTGTTTGTCTGCAATCTTAGCCCCTATTAAGCCCTCCATTAAGGAGCTTCTCCCCATAAACTCACATATGACTGACCAAACACATCTTCATCCTTTGGACTCTCAGGCTAGGTTAGTTCAAGCAAATGTGTGTGCACCAGTCCTGTGACCAGGAACCTTTTGTGAACACTTCCCATTTCACTCTTGGATATACTCCAACCAACATTGCTCAATAGACTTCTAAATAAAAAGGCAATAACCTTCAAAAAATGTTGTAAATCAGCAAAAAGTTGACTTCCTGCTTTCTCATTTTAGCCAAAGGACCTGCCTGAATTATATCCGTAGGCAGTACTTAAATTTATCCTAATAGTATTCAATTAATGGCAAACTAGCAAATATGATTCAAACAATACACATTTGAAATAGACATAACATTAGCATGATTGATAAATAGAAACTAAGATATACAAAGAATAATTCCAATGATTATTGAGTAATCCCACAAACCTTTTCCTCTTTTCTCCCCTAACCTTGTGGCCAGACAATACTCAAAACACCATTCACAATAAGGGTTAGCTGATAGCCTGATAAGATAATTAAGCAGAGTGAAGGAATAGCAGATACCCTGACTCGAGCATTGTCAACTAGAGTAATGAGAGGAACAAGGCGCAAGTATCTGTCAATTTCATTTTGAGCCTTCCTGAATTGATAAACAATGTTCCAACCCATGGCCAGCAAATAAAGATAGCTACGGTCCTGACAACTATTGACCAAAATGTAAGACCTTCTAAGGGCATCTTCTAGCTGCTCCAGCGGCTCACGGGTTTCAGGGTACTTCTTAAGCTCTGAGATCTTGAGCTGCTCCAACAAGTTTCCAATCAACTTCAGATGCTGTGCAAACTGCCTGCAATTCTTCTTGTGCATCCTTGCAGTACTCGCAGCTTTCACAATCATCCCAATTAACCTCACTGCATCTATGCCTGTTAACTGGGCCACATTTGCAATCTGCCCAAAATGTTCCCATGAAGATGCCATGCTCTCAACAAATCAACCTGAAATGACCCATCTACATAAGCTCACAGCTCCATACAGTTAAAAGAAAAAAAAATGCATTTATACTCCTTGATTTGATCAGCAGAATTGGAAAAAGAAATGTACATGATTTTTATGATGCAAACAAAATTGTTAGCATATAGCTCAGAATTATAAAGAAAAGATTAAAATCATTATAGACTCATTTTAGCATATACCTTTGATTATGCAAATAACATTAACATCTTAAGCCTGCGGCATCCTCCCCTGCATGGTGTTCACGATTCTAGGAGATAGTATTGCCCTTCAAGATCTTAGGTTTTACACAGACACTGCAACGCATAACAAATTCAATTCAAGCAACTGAGAATAAATGAAAAAAAAAATAATCAGAAAACTGAAACCGAATAAATCTTGAGAGTGTCAACGATTGTTGCTGACTCACTTCTAAAAATCACAACAACAGTTCGAAATATTCAACTGAACCGCCATTGTCTCCCATTTCACCAAAACTGGTTCACATTGATGACACTACTATTTATTTATTCATAAGAAATAAAAATCAGTAGCTCGATTCTCGGCTAAGAAACCTGAAAGAATATTCAATGATTCACTCTCACGATGCGTAACGGAACACTTGTGCTTTAAACATACGTAGCAAAAACTCACAAAAAAAACAAAAAAAAAAACGAAAGCTCAGACGCTACGCGACTCAACAACGTCAAAATCAGGTGGAAAAAAGAACTTAAGAATTCAGGTAATGGCAGGCATTGCTTTGCGCGAAGTACCTATTGTTATTGTGTAAGAAGGAAACAAACAGAAACGTTACCCTCTCTCTCTGTCTCTCTCTCTCTCTCTCTCTGTGGGTACCGTTTCGGTTCGGTGTTGTTTAGTGCAGAGCTGGGTCTGCTGAGGCTTGCCTTAACTCTAGTGTTATGCTTCTGTTCTGTCTGTTGCCAATTACGTAACTGTCCTTCACTTCCTCACCCTTTATCGCAAATGGATTTAATTATGATATTAAATTTATTAAAATAAACTGAAAATACTAATTTTGATAAATTATATTAAATTTTTATTGAAAAAAAAAACTTATAAAAATCATAGATTTCCATAACTTCCCTGACAGCGATACTCGAAACGCAAAAGTCTGTTTGTAACTTAATTAAAGCAAAAACTTACAAACTAATCCAAACACGGTGTTTTAGAAATGAGAACAGTATTGCAGCTGGTAGTTGACACCGATGTGGAACCAATGTGCGTGAATGAATGAATAGCAGCTTTCTATTCTGAGGCAGTCATACCATAAAGTGACTACTGCCATTCCACCAACCTGCATTCACTTTTTTATCCTTTTTCCCAAAAATATGCCCAAAGGTGGAGATTGTGTGGATCTTATAATGAATATAATAAATAATACTCTTTTAATCAAAAGTTATAATATTTATGTTATAAATATATTAATTTTATTTTTAATAAATATTTATTATGTATACATTTTATTTATGTTCTTAAATATACCTTAAAAAACTGTTACTAATAAATGTTTTCTATGACAGTTATTTATTTATTTATTATTATTTAATCAAATTTATATGAAATTTAGGAAAATTAAAATAATAAATTACTCTCTATAATTTTTAAAAACAAAATTCTTTGAAATTAATAAATGTTTTCCATTTTGATTCTTAATATTAGGATTAATATGTTGTTTGGATTCTTAATTTCAGTACATATAAGTCTATTTGATATTTAATTTTAAGAGAATAAATTAATTGATAATTGGTAAATTTAGAATAAATTGGGGTGGTTATTAAATATATGAATTAAACTTACTGGTTAATAATATTAATGATCTAATTGATCAGTATCAAATTTAAGAATCAAATTAATTTAATAATTATTACTGTTAAGAATTAAAATTATTTTTGTCTAATATTAAAAATTATTTAGATCATATATATTTTTTTTATTAAAAATAATCATGTTCGAGATAAACAAGATTATCATGAGAAACAAATTTTTCTCCAAAATTTTAATATAATTGCATACTAAAACTTGAATTTAAAAGATTTGTTTAAGTTAAATTAATTTTCTGTTAGTTAATTTACATGTTCGAAGATAATGTCAAAAACTAAATTGATAAATAATGTCAAATCCATACAGTATTTTCCTCAATTATTTAGATGTCATGTCAGGGCAAATTTTAAGAGAGGATAACTAAACTCAGACGACTTTTTAAAGAATCCAAACAAAAAAAAAATTAAATTTTAAGGAACATCGTAAGTAAAATTATTTTATTACTTAAAACTTTGAGAATATTATATATAATTTAATAAAAATTGAGTTCAAATTTTAAATATTTAGCTATATTAAAAATTAGACAAAAACATTTTACTTTTACGTGATTCAAATATGAGAGTTTATAATAAAAGATGTATGTGATATACACACAAAAAATTATCAAATGTGAGATTTAGATTTAATTTATTATAATTTTATTTACGTTAGTTTTAGGATTAGTTTTAGATAGTTATAAAATAAAAAATTATTATCATTTTACATTTTTATATAAATATTTTTTCAATAAATTATTTTCATGTCTATTCGATTAAAATCATTTCAATAGATTAATATTATCAAGATTCATTTGTTCTATATTCATTCTATTTCAAATTTTTATTTAAAATAGCATATATATATATATATATATATATATATATATATATATATATATATATATATATATATCTAAAGAAAATTATTAATTACACTAATTTTATGAAAATATTTATTATATTATAACATAAAATTTATTTAAAACATTTTTAATAAAATTAATAGATAAGATAAATAAAAATTAAAAACTTAGCACGAAATTGAAAATTAAAAATTAATAGCTGAAAAATTAATTAAAAATTGATAAATTAACTATTAAACTAAAAAATATTTGATAAATAAATTTTTAAATTTATTGACATAAATATAAAATGACAAATAAAACTATAATCAATGAACTAAAACTTGAAAATTGTGATGTATTATTTTTTAATTTGAATAAAAAATATATTAAAATTTAATTAAATAAAATTTTATTTGTTATAGTAAAAATATTTATTTTTAATTTTATATAAATAAATTTTAAATTAAAAATTAAGTATTTTAATAATTTTAAATTTTTTATCAAAAAATTTAATAATTTATTTAAAAATAAATTACATAATATAATATTAAAATAAATAGAATCTATTAAACCAATAATCAGAATATATTTTATAATAATATAAAAAAATATTAAAATAATATTATTGTAAAAAAATTAATTGATATTAAATTTATAAAAATAAATAAATAAATTTGTTTCTAGTAGCTTTTCAAAAAGAAAAAATAATAACAATATCAACAACAATTATATCCACATAAAATATAATGTTAAAAAATTTTTTAATATTTTTAAATATTTTCATTTTTATATAATTTCATTATAAACTGCTAATTAATTAAAGATTATAGTATATATAAAATTTGAAATTATTATCACAAAAATTTAATTTTAATATATTGTTACAAAGATTTCTACAATATTAATCAATTGAAAATCACATAAACATGATTTACGAAATATTTATTATAAAAATTATTAATTTTTAATGATACAACAATTTATATTTAAATGATTGAAAGTTATGCTATATATAAAAAATATTATTATAAAAATAAATAATTTTTAATAATATAAAGATTCATATAAAAATATTAGCATAAAATATTTATATTGTTAATATATTTTAACTAAATTTTAATAAAAATTAAAATATTTTAATAATATAACAATGTATGATTGAATAATAATATAATTTTTTAAATTATCAGTATACTTTGATTAAATTATTTTAAATATGTTAGTTTTTTTTTTCAAATATTATTTTTATTGGTTTGAGATAAAATGTAATTTTAAAGAAAAATAAAATTAACTAGTTAATATGAATTTGAAAATATAATTTTACTGGTTTAAGAAAATGCTTTGAAGTTTAGATTTAAATTATTATTTTTTAATCTTGTAAAGGTATCTAAATTTAGTTTTAATTTTTTGAAAAAAATATTAATTTTAATTTTTATAAATTTCAAAAATTTTAAAATTTTTATTTTTATTTATTATTTAATCATGTAATCATGTAAAAGTAATAATTATATTTAAATAATATATAACATTATATTTTTTATATTTTGATGAATTCATTTTTTTTAAAGAATAGAAATAGAAATATATATATATATATATATATATATATATATATATATATATATATATATATATATATTAATTAGAGGTATCAAGTTCACCTTTAAAGAGATAGGTTTATATGTATATTTATCATATGTTGAAATAATTTTAATAATTATTTAAATTCTAAAAATAACTTTAGATTATCTAAAAATTAAGTCCAATTATAAAAAAGATAGATAAAATCTATGTACCTTATTATCAACTAAGTCTATGATCTTATTTGAATCATTTCTATCGCATATTATATTGTAGATTTGTTTGCGTGAAAGATTATATTATTTCTTGCTAACCACAAATTTCAAATGTTGACAACCTAATGACTATCCATTTTTACCATGTTTCATTTTTTTTCATTTCATAGTCCTCCAAATTGTAGGTAATGGTCACGTCCATCAACAAATATTGCTTATTGAATTCCACACCAATTTAAACATTTCATCCAAACGTGTTGAGCCATTTGACATTAAAAGAATAAATGTTATGTTGTTTCTGTATATTTCTTGCACATTAGGCATCGGCCATCCCTCTCCAAGATGATTCCTCAACTAACTAATTCTGCTCTCACCGAAAATCTTTACAACAAGCATTGTCAAGCCAGAATGTTAACTTTTAATGGATTCAGATTGTTCCAAAATCCATTGAAGAACTCATCCGTTTGAACATTATTATAACTTTCCAATTGATCATATGTTGATTTTACAAAATAGTTGGATGAGGTATCTATCATGTAAATCCACCTATCTCTCTCTCTCATTTCTTTATAGATATATGGTTAATATTCTATTGCATCTCTTTAACCAGCTCTTCCTCCCATACAAACAGGTTCTTATGTCAATTTCATCTCTAAACTCAATCTTCTTCCTGCCACTCTCATTTCCGCTATGTAACAAGACTTGTTAATAGCTACATCATACAACCATGGGAACTTAGTATTCAAATTTTTATTATTTACATACTTCTCAATCCAGAATTTGGTCTCTTTTCCACCTTCTATTTTCTTTGTTACCAACTTTTCCCACCTCTCTTCCCTCCCCTCCTTATTTGAGTTAATACTACATAATTCTAACCACCACCTTGAAGACTTCCTCTGAGCTATACCATCAACTACCTCTTGAACAACATATTTGGATTGTGAAATTCTAACTCAACGAATTTGATTCAATTTTTTCTCTCCATAACCATTTCTCCAACAATGTTAAATTCAACCATTTAATATTTCTCAAACCCAATCCACTTTTATCTTTATCCCTACATGAAACCTCATAAGTTACCCAATGTATTTTCCTTTTAAACTCACCACCTTCCCATGAAAATTTGATCAACAAGGATTGTAATGTAGATAAAATACATGGAGGTGCCCAAAACAAATACAAGTAATATATAAGTAGGGTTTTCTTTTCCATATTGATAAGCTTCTCATCACTAGTTCAATCATAGGCTGCACATTCCTTTCTTTTTATGTGAATCTCCCAAAGGCAAACCCAAATATTTTGTTGGCAATGAGTTGGGTATGCAGTGAAGGAGTTTCATAGCCTCTGAAATCTAGATACTAGACACATTGATTCCTATCATCAAACTTTTCTAGTAATTTGCCATTAAACCAAAACATAATTCATAGGCCTTCATAATGTTTTTAAGCGTCATCATATTTTTCCATTCTGGTTGCCTGAAGAACATGGTTTCATTTGCATATTGTAAATGAGAAACATGCACCTCTTCCTTTCCTGCCGACACCCTGTTGAATAACCCATTGTTTGCTACTTTTTTTTATCAACAAACTTAACCCTTCTGCCTATATGACAAATTGAAAAGGAGATAATGAGTCTCCTTGTCGTAACTCCCTCCCTGGTTGAAACTTTGTTTTAAAGCTTCCATTAACTAGCACTGAGATTCTAGCTAACTGTAAGCATTCCTGAATCCATACACACCATTTGTTTGGGTATCATCCTTTTAATTGTGTCATAGGCTTTTTCAATATCAGTTTTAAAAATGAAACATCTCTTACCTCTTTTTTGGGTATCATCCACCAATTCATTAGCAATTAAAATAAAATGTTGTTCAGGATCTTTCTTCCTTCAATAAATGCAAACTAATTTTCAGAAATGACATTTTCCAATACTCTTTTTATTCTAAGAGCCAACAATTTAGCTAATGTTTTCTACATGCATCCTACCAATTGAATGGGTATAAAATCTCCAATGTTGTGTGGTTGTCCACCTTTGATATAAGCAAAAGGAATGAGTTATTAGATCCTCTCACTAGTTTTCCATTTTGGTGGAACTCATGTAAAAATTTGCAGAAATTTCCTTTCACTACTTCTTAGAAATTTTTTATGAAGTGAAAATTTATTCCATCTAGACCCGAGCTTTTACTATTAGCACACCTCTAAATTTCATCTTTGATTTTAGCCTCTGAAAATTCTATGATCAATGTGTTTCTCTCTTATTCATCCAAAACTTTAAATTCCATCCATTCATCTTTGGTCTCTCCCATGACTCCCTTGATAGGAACTTCTCATAGAGGTTTAGAATCTTCTTCTTACTCGTTTTTGGTTCTTTGCCCCACTTATGATTCACGTATAATTTGTGAATTATATTGGTTGCGTTCCTTTTATTTATGCAACCATGAAAAAAAAATTTGTTGGCATCTCCCTTTTTCAGCCACCTTACTCTTGCTTTTTGAATCAACATACTCTCCCACATTATTGAAAATCTTCCTAGGGTTTCTTGTATGGTCCGTCTCTCATTTACTTCCTTTGTAATAATAGCTTTTTTCTTAGCTTTTAAATCAAGACATTTAAGTTTATCTTTCAAAACTCCAATCCTTTTAGGTAAGTTGTTGCAGTGTTCTCAATGCCAAGTTTTCAGTTTACTTTTTATGTCTTTTAGCTTCAATTTCAACACAAAGGACTTGCATTCTTCACAATCAAACTTTTATCATTCATCTTGATAAATTTTGAATACCCTGGTAATAATGACCAACAATTCAAAATTCAAAAAAATCTTGCTCCTTAATCCTCATTACCATCTTTTAGCAAAATTAGACAATGATCTAATAACCCTCTCTCCAATCCCTATTGAGTCATACTATTTCCAATCCTTATCCAAGCGGCTCATTGTTAATCCATCATATCTATACCATGTATAATGTCTGCCAAGTAAAGGTAAATCAATTAATTCTGATTCCCCAATAAATTCATCAAAGGCTAACATCTCCTCCCTTCTATTATTTGAGGTTGCACCTCGTCTCTCTTTTGTTTAAATAGAATTGAAATCACCAGTCACACACATAAGTACATGCTTATAATTTTGTAATAGTTGTAGTATTTCTATCCAAAGTGTCTTTTTCCTGTATAAAACACATAAGGCATATATGTTGATGATTGGACATAAGATGTCTTTTGGTCCCCATCTTCCTAACACCCCCACATTATGCTTGTTAGTAAAGTTGGCCACCTTATGTGGATCCCAAATAATGAGAATCTCCCCCGACCTTCCCATCGTTGGATGACTTTGCCACTCCATCCTTTCATTTCCCCCACATTGTTCAACACAAAGCTTCATTGTACTCAGCTAATTTAATTTCTTGTAAACAGATTATATCCATATTCTTAGCTTTAACAAGCAAATAGATTTCTTTCTTCTTAGTTGTCCCCTCATACCTCTACAATTATATATTCCAATCTTCATAAAAATATCATTACTCCCAAAATTCCCTTTTCTCTTCACTACACACCCTCACATTTCTCAAATTGTTACTCTTTCCCCAACTCCATCCCTCTCCTCTAATTCAATTATTTTCTTGATAATAGATTTCTCATAATCCCCCATCCATACCAAGAGATTTAGCAAAAGACCATACCGCATCTACTCTTTGTTGTAATGATTTTTTTCTAAACTTTTCCAATCCATTACTCGAACCCCTACACGAACGTCCACAGTCCAAACCTCAAACTTTAGATGCTCTCTGACTCTTCCCATGTTTCATAAGCCTTTGGTTCTGATTCATCTTTTTTGTTGTGATCTTATTTGCTTTGTGTATGACCTCACTTTTATTAAAAGCTTCACTCTCATTGGTGGGAACCTCCTTACCATCTCGCGACCATATTTGAATATCTGGTGTTTGATATGTTACTTTAGAGCTTCCTCTTTTTAGTTTATCTCTATGTTGTGGGTTAGATCAAACAACTTCTTTCACTTTTTTTTTCTTCCTTGACTATATGGTTCTCGATCTCTATGTTGTTCATGTCTAGTTTATGTTAGGACTCTTTTTTATTTTTCTCTTCCCAACACTTTTATTTGTACATCATCGTTTCTTACCACCCTTTCCGGTTCTAATGCATTTGCTTTATAACCTTAAGTCTAATGCCTATTGGACATTACTTACTCCTTTGTAGTAGGATAACTTTGGGTTGTTGGGCTCCACCATTTGAGGTCAATTTGTCCTTCCTACTTGATTCTTCTCTTTGTTTGTCCCATATAGATTTGGCCAGTATTTGATTTTTCATTATAATCGAATTTCCCAACTCTCTCTTATTATTTGTGTTACCATTTAAAGATAGATTTAAATTTCCATTAATTCAAAATTTCATCTATTTCTCCATCATTAACTAATCCCTTGATATCCTCCTCCTCATTAAATTTGCTGAAATATTTTGTTGGTGCCCATCCTCCAATGACCTATTTTGTCCTAGCATCTTCTCGTGATTACACCCATCTTTGCATACTTTCATGAACAGTTCTAAAATTATTCTTATCTCAGATTATTCCATCGATGTGTATATTCATAACTTGATTAATCATCAACCATGAAGGAATCTTTATCATAATTCTTGCTAAATCTAATCTCTGTTTATGCAACGTAGAATGATCCACTAATATGAACTCACCCATTAACCATGCAATAACCTTGACATCTAATCCATGCTACTTGATTTTTCGACACCTCCCATGCATTTCATTAACGAATGTTATGCATCCAGCTACCTAAGAACTTTCTCATGTCTTCCACAAGTACCGAAATATCCTCCTCCTCTAGTGGTAAGATAATTGGTAATCTAAATTTTTTATAATATTATAAAAAATTCAGGTTTAATGAATCATCTTAAACTTCTAATAAAATTTTATTTAGCTAATGAACAATAGGGCAAGACGTATGATGCAACAAGAGTAAGGTATAATGCATCTGATCAAAGTATCTAGTATAGAAGTAATCTTGTGAAGTATCATCTGATCTATTAAGTCAAAGGTTTACATGGAAGATCATTTGAAGAGTTTTTCACTTGTGTTCAAGTTAAACGACCACTTCAGATACAAATGAAAGGTCAAAATCATCTTTTTAGAATTCTTCTCGACTAAATATCCATAGACGTTATAAATGACACACATTACAAAAAAAGTTTTTTCTCTTCAAGTTAAGATGAATACAGAAATAAAAGAAAATAAGGGGTTGTGAAGGAAAACATGTTAAACTATTTGATTGTTGTCAATAAAGTTGATCATATACTAACAGAAATGGTATGAATCATTTATTACCCACAAGTATATGTCCTATCTAGAGCACAATTGAATAACCTTATCTTATTTATTTTTCTATCATTCTGTAGAGCTTGCATACTTTGTAAATAGCCTAAAATTATTTTATTGTTCATACATTAGGATTAGCCTGAAGAGGCATGTGAAAAGAAAGACCAAGATTCTTAAGCCTGGATAGACTTCTATCTAAAAAAAATACTTGGGAGGGTTTGAATGATGAACCTTTCATAATTTTCTAAAAATAGTAAAATTTTAAATAAACAATCAAGGATTGGGTGTAACCCTTAGTTTGTGAGGATGAGCCAATATAAATTTCTGGTATAGTTTTCTCTTGCCTTCAACCTTTCTTTGTCTAAGTGTGCATGTGTCTTGTCTGATCTTGTATTCGTATCTATATTTTGCTAAAATTTTTGAAAGTTTTAAAATGGAAGAGAAACTTAATTCAACCTCATTCATGGATTTCTCATTTTATCTTTTTCAATTGGTATTAGAACTCAACCTCTTGAATTAAGCACCTTAACAAGTAAAGACGACAAATAATCTAGAGAAAATGATAGAATCATGTAAGCAACTCATTCCAAATGGAATGTTGATCACCAAATGTTCAACATTTCTTGGAGAAAATTATGTATACTACATAAACTATTTAGAGATATTTATAAAGTATACAATCTATGGAATATAATCAGGAATGGTGATTACATTACTACAAATAGTCATGGTAACAAGATGTGAGAAAAACAATGGATAATTGACTAAACTAAACTAGCAAAGTCCAATCCAATGTTAAATCTAGATTTTTGTTGATGTGTGCTTTATGTAGAAACATGTACAATAAAGTTTGAGTGTATGTTTGCCAAAAAAAATATGGGATACCTTATCTCTTATACATGAAATAATCAATCAAGTGAAAAAGTTTAATATAAGTTTCTTAGTTTATCAATACAAGATGTTCAAAATTAAGAAAGATGAATTTATAGATGAAATGGTAGGTATATTTTAACAACTATGAATGGTCTGGAATCCTTGAATAAAAAGTATGAGCATGAACATAAAGTAAGAAAGATTTGGAAAACTCTATAATACAATAGAGATCTAAGGTTGTTGTCATCGAAGAAGCCAAAGACCTTAGTTCTCTTAAGTTGGATGAGCTTGTTGGATTTCTCAAAATTCATGAAATTTAGTTGAAAGATGTTAATCTTAACACAAAAATAAAAGGCATTGCTATGAAGTCTAACTAGCAACTAGTGAGACAAAATCTCTCAAAAAAAAGCCACAAAAGACGAAGAGTCTCCGAAAAGTTATGAAGAATCTAAAAATAAAAAAAGAAACAAATAATTAATCGTAGATGCCTCAAGAAAATAATAAAAATAAAAAAATAAGGATTAAAGTCTTATAAATCTTCACATCATAGTAAAAAATATGTTAAAAAAAATTTAAAAATCTAACATATTTTGTCATGAATACAAAAATTAAGTCATATCAACATTGAGTTTCCAAACTTAATGAAAGATCCTAAAATATTTTTAAAGATAAAAAAAATTCTTCAATTCAACTAGCAAGACATAAATAAAAAAAATAAGTACAAAATTAAACAATTTTATATTTTATATTTTTCTATTATTATTCAAAGCTTTCCTACTTTATAAATAGATTAAATTATTTTATTTATTTATATATTAGAAATAAGATTAGCTTAAAAATACCTGTGAAAAAGAATTTGAAGTTCTTAAGCTTAGAAAAACTTATGTCTAACAAATATTTTGAAAAGTTTGAATAACGAATTTATTATAATCTATCAATAATTATAAAATTTTTGACAAATGATTAAAAACTAAAAATTAATCCTTGATTTGTAAAAATAATCAACATAACTTTATAATATAATTTTATCTTTCATTCAATATCTCTTCATCTGAATGTTTATATTTCTCGTTTAATCTTATATTTATATCTTTATTCTACTAAAGTTTTTAAAAATATCAGAAGAGAAGAGGAACTCAATTCAATCCCGTTCATAAATTTTTCTTTTCATCCTCTTCAATCTATTTTATATAATAATATTATAATAGTAGTTATATAAATTTAAATAAAAATTAATAATATAAATTTTACAAAAATAAAAAATATTCAATTTAGTTTAAAACTTTATATGTATTAATAATTATATAATATTATATTATATATAAATTATTATTTATTAAATTAATCTATAAACTAAATAAGTAAAATTATAATTAAATCAAGATTTTTTTAATAAACTAATTTTTAGCTAAACTTAAGTTTATAAATCTAATTCGACAGATTAATTAGCAATTCACATCTCAACTATTTTCAAATTCAACTAGCTTATTATTCATCCTAACTAGAACAATTTTCAAATTCAACTAGCTTATTATTCATCCTAACTAGAACAATGAATACAAATATATTAAGATGTCAACCAATACCTGATTAAAGAATTAACAAATAATAAATTTATTTAAAATTTAAGTTGGAAGTATATTAAAAATCCTAATGAAAATATATTAATAAGATAATATTTTAAAATTTTTAACCAATTAAATACGTAATTTTTATTTAAGTTGTGATATTTTATTTAAAGGTTTTTAATATATGTTTAAGACACATAATAAGTAGTCAAAAAATAGTATAATTTTATTAAAAATTATAATATTTTATTATTAATATATTAAATTATATAATTTTTTTAATATAAATTTATTGTATATCCTTATCTAGTATTAAAAAATCATTTATTTAAATATTTATGTCTCATATTCCTTGAAACTTTCATCTGAAAACACTTATTAGGAGTAAAGAAAGACAAAGGTGGGTTAGATTAGAAGTTACGTGTTGAGAAGGATATGATTAAGGAACTTTTCACCAACCAGAGCTTCATTTAAGGAGAAGTTATGAACAGGATTGGCCAATTCTAGAGAGGTAATATGTATATAACAAAGAATAAATTCTTTTACGTGATTTTTTCATATGATAAACTGACATAAAAAGAAAGTTCAACATAAAAATAAAAATTATAAAAAAATCATGAATTTTTTCATCAAATTATCTGTTTTTATGCAATCTCGCCTCATTAAGAATGAACATAAAAAAACTGAATAAATTATATTCTTTTTTTAAGAGATATTTACACTATATTTTTATTTTCGATCTCTGACTTTAAATATATATTTTCTTAAGAGATAAATATAAAATATTTTAAATTTTTAACATAATAAATTTCACAATAATAAATAATTATAAACCTATTTAATATTTTATCTTTTTCTATAACTTTCAATCTTCAGCAACCAATTTAAAAGTTTTTTTATTGATTTATAATATTTAGAAAGTATAGGGTGAATTTTTAAATCTATTTACAAATTTAAATTTTGATCTAAATTTTTATTCTATTTTTTAAGGTAAAAAATCACAATAAATATTTAAAATTAATTATCAATTATGTTACAATTTACAAGAAAAAATATCTAAAAAAATTACTTATCTTAAAATATAATTTGTATTGATTTTAAGATTTATTTTATGTAAAATAGAAAATATATTTAAATTTATTATAATATATCAATATTTAAAATTTTAAAATTATAAATTATAAATAAAAAATTGCTTTTAAAAGAAGCATATGACTTAATAAAAAAAGAAAGCATTTACCAAAAATATTTTTATTAAAAAAATAACAACTTTAATTTAATATATAAAAATTGATTTTATAACTACTATCAATTTCATAACTAATGATATTAAAATATGGTTAGATTTCATTGCTTTTTCATTGCAATAATGTAATTTTTAAAAGTATTTAAAAAAAATAATGTCCCAAAACTAAATAATGAGTTATAATGATGAGTTATCCCAAAGCAATACCATAATAGTTTACATACATGACACATCCATACTTAAAACACCATCATTACTACACCATTTCAATAATTAATTTTGAAACACCACTATCTTGATAAATACTTTTTAAAATCACATTATTATGGCATCAAGGATATTGTAATTTAGTGGAAAGAAATGATTGAGAATGTAAGGTGTCAAGGATCACTAACCAGTTGAACGTCAATTCTATGATTCTACCTGGCAACTGTCTTGGGGACCTACCATAGTCTCTTATTTGTGTGATTGTGCCACTATGTCGAATTATTGTTGAGAAGGTGAAGTTACTAGTTTAACTATTTTGGAAAAAAACGGACATAAGTAGCTACTAAAAAATATTTATTCTTATTCGTATAATATAGCTATAGGATCCTTGGGAGACAGACGTCACTGTGTTCCTCTCAAGACTAAGCCCAAAATAGTCGAGCCCAGTTAGTACTTATATTATTTTTTTGCTAGGAAAAGACACATGGATTGCTTATAATTTTACTTGGTATTTAAGTTAAGATTTAAATATATTTTAATCTATATAAATTAAATTACATTTACTTTTATATTTTATTTAGGTTGGAGAAAGTAATAGGAAAAAAAGAAAATACAGACAACGATGTATTTTCTATTATTTTGTTAAAAAGAAATATGAGAGAAAATTAACTTTTATATAGAGATAAAATATTAATTTTTTTCTATACTTTTTGTTTTAAAATTTTATTTTCTCTCTCTCTTTTTTCCTGTTTAAACAAAATCTTAGTCTTCTACTTTTTTAGTTTCATTTTTTATAAAATTTAAATCTTTTTAAAACAGTTTCTATTATCAATTTTTATGATGTGTTATGCATTTAACATGCTATATTATATATTACCTTAA
Organism: Canavalia ensiformis; assembly: GCA_026541065.1. Classification (NCBI taxonomy): domain Eukaryota; kingdom Viridiplantae; phylum Streptophyta; class Magnoliopsida; order Fabales; family Fabaceae; genus Canavalia; species Canavalia ensiformis. The sequence goes on from JAMKYM010000217.1 coordinate 607,567, forward strand.
AATAACCATTAATGTGATATGGTGAAATGAATGTTAAATAATAAATTTTTTTTTTACAAAAATTAAAATAAAAAACTAAAATATCTAAAATAAAATATAACAATATAAAAAAATTTAAACATATTTAAACTTTAATTTAATATTTATTTGATTTATTAGAAAAATATGGATAAAATAATTAAGAAAAGAATAATTAATGAGTTTCTCTTGTTTTAGAAAAACTCACTTATGCAAATAATTAGTTTAGGATTGTAAAATTGATTTTGATATAAGAAATTTTTTATTTTGTGTAGCTGAAGTGTGAGATTGATAAAAAAATTTAAAGTAAAATAATTAGATTTAAAAAATAAATATTTTTAAAATGTTGTTAATTTATTTTTAAAATATAAATTATAAATATATTTTAAACATTAATTTATACCGTTTAAAGTTATACTATTGTTACATTATTAATAATAATATAAAATATTATTTTGATTAATTCAACCGTTAAATAATAATTATATGTTAACTTGATTATTTATGTCAAGTTTTGTTAAAAATTAAATAATTATAAAAATATAGTTAAATAATTTTTATTTTTAAATATTTTAAAATATATATTACATAAATTTTAATCTACATGAATGAAATATCAAATATTTTAAATTAATATAAAATTTTTATAATTTATACGATAGAACCTCATAACATAACGGTTGATTTTGAAAATAAATGATTTAATAAAACTATTCAATGATACAACATTTAATATAACTTGCATGGTCTGATAATTTTTATAAATTTGATAACAAAAAATAATCTTTAGATCAACATTCTTTTAACAAGATATAACGAACAATATATTTTAAAATTATGTTAAATATTGACAATTTTTTCAGATAAAACACTATAAATAAAATTTTAAATTTAAAGTTTAAAATTTTTAATCAAATTTAAAATTAAATAATACAAAAAATTAAAACACAACTTAACACCAAAACATATAATATAATAGTACATTATGATATATCACCTTTCTATATATCATAAAATAAAGTTTAGATATATAATGACATAAATTTACTTAATGCTTTGAAGTTGATAAAATCAAAATGATTCTTGTATAAAATATTATAATTAAATTATAATATCAATAAAAATAAAGAAATAAATTATTTTATTAAAAATAATAAATAAACTATAACTAATTCTCCGAAAATTTTCTAAACACTATTTTTTCATTTTAATAAAATTTAATTTAAAATAATATAATATTAAAAATATTAATAGTAATAATAAATGTAACAGATGGATTGATTGAATTAAATATTTATTTTTATTAATTTATAAAGTTTTTAAATTAATTGTTTGCACTATTTTTATTTTGCATAAAAGTTAATCGATTCAATACTAACTTTTAGTAACATAATTAAACGATTCAAAAATTTGTGTTGATTATTTTATAATATTGTTGAAATAATAGTTTTTAATAAATCAATAATTAAAACAAAAATATTTTAGAAATATAAATTAATTTAATATTATCATGTGACATAACTTATATTAATAAAATACTCTTGATATAATATAACCAATCAATTTTTCACTACAAAAACTGTAAAAAAAAATGAAAAGTTATTTGTTAAAAATTTGTCAGTAAAAAATTTAACCAATCAAATTATGAATTAACTCAAATATTTAGTTAATTTTTCCCTTTAAAATATTAACTAACTAATTAACATAAAATATGTTAATTTTATTGAAATTATATATATTTTTATTGATTATTGTTGAAAATATTGTATAAAAATAGTTTTATACTCAAAATTTAATTTAGTTAATCATAAATAAAAAATTTATATTAAACTTACTTATTTTTTTAATGAAGTTAACTATTTATAAATAATCAAAGTTCTTATACTTTGATCTTGGGTAAAATTAGTATATTGATATTTTATGTTTAGTGTAAATTTGAATTTTATTTTCCAAATTTTTATATTTAAATTAATCTTTTAAATTTTTTATTTAAATTTATCATCTAACTTTATTTTAAATTTTAAATTTATTTTTAAAATTTTTGTTTTAATCTTAAGATAGTTATTTTTTTTATACGGTTAATTTAATTGATTTATTTTAAATTAACTTTTTTTTATATTGATCATATTGATTCCTTTAATTTTATATTTGCATTTATGAAACATTATAAAATTTTAGGATTAAGGTTGTAAATAAATCCATAAAAAAAATAAATCTTAAAAATATTTATTATTTGTTTGTAAAAATGAAAATTTTATGTTCAAAACCAAATAAAGGATATGATTTAATCTCCCATTTCAATCAATAAAATCACACAAAACTTTGATTGATGTATTGATCAAAAGTTATAATCTATTATTTAAAAGAAATTATCAATCAATTCAATAATTACTAAAAAAATATATATGAATGTTTAAAATTTAAATTTGATAAAAATGATTTTTGATATTTTATTTTAGTTTATAAAGGTATATAAAATTTTAATATGTTGGTTGGAATCTAAAATATAAAATAATAGAGTTAAGTAACATTTTTTTTTTTCATTTTGCACACACCTTATAAAATGATCTCTCAATTTTAAAAAAGTATTTTTTGTTAGTTATTCACTTTAATAATCGTCTTGTAAATTTATCTTTCATCCTATATATCTTCCATCTTCCATCAACAATATGTTAATGTGTCATATTAAATCTTAGGTAGACCATGATACAAATTCAAAACAACATCGTATTACTTGTGTTGCGTACCTTCTTCTCCAATGTAGGTTTTCTTCCTTTCCCTCTTTTAGACCAGACCTTGATCTAGTAGCATTCATAATTAAACAAGTACTTTACCATTTACCTACCGCATATTAGGCATGTGTTTTAATGACTCGGCATAACACAACTTAAGCACCGATAATGCCACCACCTCATCTAACTCTCCACCTAACTTGGGGTTTGCCACTCTCAACATTGCTGGCACACCATCATTCCCACACCCGCTCCACCAACATAAGATACTTTGACAATATGACCTTCAATAATAATGCCCCAAACTTGGAACAGATAAAAACTTCTTGCTGGTTTCTTGGTTCATGTGAGCTTAGGTGTAAGCAACTCAATGTTCCTACCACCCTCTGTTGAAATTTTTATTATAATTTTTACTTCTATTGATTGGTAATTTTGATTTTATGAAAACGGGTTGAACGGATAACTTGATATTTTTCCTATAAGCCCTTATAATTATAAGTGATCCATGAGTTTTGAAAAATACCATGTATATATATATTTATTGGGCTTAAACCCAATAGACAAGTGTGCTAAGAATTTTATGTAGGGCCTAATATCCATGATGGAGGGAACTTAGGTTACATGTATTTTCTATAAGAAGACAGGATCCTCATTTGTCTCTATACATACTCTAATCACTCATGATTCGATCAAAGTGAGGATTGTGATAAAGGAATAGCACGAATGGTAGACTCGGTTCCTGGTGTGTACATTTGGACACAGAGAAAGACAACGTTTTCAAGGGATCTTCAAGAGGTGTGTAGTTCCTATTAATTCCTGTTACTTTAGGTGTTCGAAATTCTAGTATAGATCAAGCATTGTTGAATATGCTTTCATATGATATCAGAGCAAGGTTATACTAGGTTTAAAACTCTAGAATTTTAATTTATAAATTTTTCTAAATTGATTAAGATATAAGAATGTGAGATTAATAATTTTTATCCTAAACAAAATAGATTTGAAATTTATTTTGTCGTTGAAATTCAAAAAATAAAATAAAATAAAAGGATTATACGTGACGTTGTATTCATTAGATTTATTGTATACGTCATGGAAATTTATATGTATAAATTCTATTTTTTGTATGTTAATACATTTAATTAACTTTTGTTCTCGTATGTGTTTGGAAAATTAGAGTTTAATGATAAAAAAAATTGGGCAATTGTTTATCCTTGTTGGAAGCTTTTTTGATTGAGTAAGTATACACCACCACAATGGATCATTTACTAAATTGATAAAATTCTTATTAAATGTTAATTATTGGGATGTTGTGTTACTTAAATTGATTTTTATTTTAACTCATCCACAGGGGGTTAATTCATTCATTGATATGTTGTGACATGTTAATTTTGGGATGTTTTTTATAGTAAAGTTCTTCTACCCACAGGTGTTGAATTTTTGTAACTGTTGTTCTTGTATGATATAATCTCTACCCACAGGAGAGTTTATAGTATGTGTTAAATCCTAAATTTTAGAAAATATTATTTTCTTGATTGCCCATGTTAAATCCCATGTTATTAATTTGTGGTTGATTTTGATAGTAAAATTCTTCTACCCACAGGTGTTGAATTTTTGTAACTGTTGTTTTGTATGATATCATCTCTACCCACAGGAGAGTTTGTGTTATATGTATTAAATTCTAAATTTTGAAAATTATTATTTTATTGATTGTCCATATTGTTAACGATTTTACTATTATTTTTATCTCTTGTTAAATTTTTCATGAATAACATTATAAGTAATATTGAACTTTTGAACGAGAACAATTATAAGGGTCGGTGAATTTTATGATAAACATGAAAAGGTCTATGATGAGTTGATCTAGTTTATCTAAATCATTTGGAGATAAGCCTTTTAAAATAATTATGTATATTCTAGAAAGGATATTAATCCTACTATCCTACTTGCAGAATAAGGATAATTGAGACTATCATTGCTAAATTTCTAAAAGATGACATGAAAGATTCTAACATGTCTGATGATGATGAAAGAAGATTTGGTAAAAAGGATTTTTTTATTCCAATATTTATATTAAAAAATATATTATTTATCAACTAGCTTACGAGGTGTTTAAGAAATTGTATCAAGAAGCTTTAAAAGATATGTCACCTCTAGAAGAATGAGTTGGGGTTCCTTTTTTAGATGATCACAAAATAAAACGGAGGAATCCAATTATTATACCTTCCTTTGAAATATTTAGACTTGAACATTAGTTATATGAAAGATCTTTAAAAATATATGGAGATAATTTCTAACGTCTTATATGATAAATGGATCTAAGTCGTGAATGATGAAATACTCTTTATGAATCGCAATAGTGTGCTAGAGTTAGTGGATGATATTATTAGTATTTTAATTCATTGGATGTTAATGAATATTTAAAACTAAGACTCTAAGAAAAATGTAGAGCATATTAAAGTAAGATGAGTGATAAAAGGATTTATTCAAAGTAGGACATTGAATATAAACAAATATTTTCTTCAATTTCCTTAAATGATTCCTTTATGACTATTAGAGTGCTAGTAACACATTATGATCTTGAGTTGTATCATATGAATATAAAAATAGACTTTTTGAATAAAGATCTTGATGAGAAAATTTGTATATTGTAACTTCATTGAGAGTAACAAAGATCATCTGATGTGTAAATTGAAGAAATCAATTTATAATTTGAATAAGATTTCTTAGAAGTGGTACCTTATATTTGATGGTTTAGTTACATTTATAAAATTTATTAAAAATAAGGTGGGATGTGGTATAAATCTTGAGGTTTGTAAAAGTAAGTTTTGTCATTAATGTTCTTTATGTAGATAACATCTTACTTGTTACTAATAATTGTGATCTATTTATTGAGACTAAGAATATGTTGTCAATTTCTTTTGACACAAAATACCTTGGGAAAATTTCTTTTATTTTAAGAATAAAGATCCATAGAGACACGTTTTGTAAATTTTTGGATCTATAAAAAAGGGCTTATGTTGAGTGAGTTTTGAAATGATTAATATGGAAACTTGCAAACTCAATGATGTTCTTATTTCTAAATATGGTAAGGTGTGCAAAGATCAACATCCTAAGAATGATATTGAAATAAGCTCTACAAATAATGTTTCTTATATCAATGCAATAAGAAGTTTAATGCATGCCCATGTATACATTGGGCTTAATTCATCTTTTGTTGCTAGTATACTTGGTAGGTCTCTATCAAATCTAGGACATGCTAATTAGTTTATCGCGAAAAAGGTTATGGTGTATTTGCAAAAGACAAATGAATATATGTTTGTTTATAGGAAAGTTAACAACCTAGAAGTTGTTAGATGCTCTGGTTTATATTTTGTTATATGTGTAAATGATGAGATATCTATTTATGGATATACAGTCACATTGGCTGGAGGTTTGATAGTCTCCTCCACCATGTGTTGACTTTACTTCTTATTATAGGGCTATATCACATGATATGTAACTGGGAAACTTTGTTTCTACTTTTAGAATTATAGACTGTTTCTAAATCATTGGGCACTTGTTATGATAACATTTGTGGTCTTTTTAACCAAGAATAGTAGAATTACTATAAATTTAAATATATTAGAATTAACTTCTTGGTTGTTAGAGGAATGGTTGGAAAAAAATATATTCTTGTTGACATATTTTCATTGAGAAGATAAGATGTTTGTTGAGGCCTAACCAAGGGACTTAAACCTATAGTGTTTATGAAACATGTTGAGATTATGAGTATTGTAAGATATTTTAATGTATTTCGTTAGTGGGAGTTATTATTATTATTATTATTATTATATATTTAATTTTATTACATTGGACCTATGTAATTGTCTTGATAAATTTATGTCCATGTTGATATTTTATATTATTATCAACATAATTATTGTTAATCAATTCTTTTATACTATGGTTATCTCGAGATGTTTTGGTTCCTTATAGGAATGGTGTTTCAAATGAAACATGAATTATAATCTTCTTGAGAGATTAGTTGCTTTGGTTCCTTATAGGAATGATGTTTCAAATGAAACATGAATTATAATCTCCTTGAGAGATTGGTTGTTTTGGTTCCTTATATGAATGGTGTTTCAAATGAAACATGAATCATAATCTCCTTGAAAGATTGGTTGTGTTTTCTTGGGAAGACAAAATGTAAGATCCATACACAATAGCATGAAGTGGATCACAATCATGCTATGATATGTACCTGCATTTGCATATTTTGTGATATGATTATGACAATGAGATTGTTGGTTTTATGGTCAATGGTGAACTAAACTCATAATAGTTTAATTTTGTTTATGACTATTAACTAATGATTTTATTGACTAAGATGATCATGTTTTCATGGTGATTATATACAGGTTATTTTTATGGCCATAGTTGTTTGATCTGAGAGTCATTTTCAAAATAAATTTCAAAATTAAATAAAACCCAATCAATATTGTCCAAGTAGGAGAATGTTGGGATTTTTATTATAATTTGGACTTCTATTGATTGGTGATTTTGATTTTATGAAATCGGGTTGAACGGATAATATGATATTTTTCATGTAAGCCCTTATAATTCCATTTATGGGTTTTGGAAAATACCATGTATATGTATTTATTAAGCTTAAAACCAATTGACAAATGTGCTACGAATTTTACGTAGGGCCTAATGGACCTAATATCCATGATGGAGGGAAATTAGGTTACATGTATTTTCTATAAGAGGGAAAGATCCTCATTTATCTCTGGTACACACTCGATCACTCACGGTTAACGATATGCTAACGTGTGACGTTAAATGCCAACGTGGACGCCTAAGTGGACACTAAACAACATCGTTTTGTATCCACATTAATAACGAACGGAACATCGCCCCCTATTTTTTCCGACAACCGTGCATCCTTACAAATGCATATCTTTGTTCACCCTCCTATCCTTCCTTATCACCCTATTGCAAAACATATGCTCCAAAGAAGAAGATGTTCCTAGAGCAAAAACTACTCTATAAGGGGAAGTACCGAGATTTGATATTCCTATCCCTAACAAGTATAGACTCTTCCTTCAACTAGTAAAGAGTTAATCACTCGTAACCACAAATGATATAGTAACTACTCCAACCGAACCCTCACTAGTTGCAGCGGATGAGCGATAGCGTTTTTTTTTTTACTTGCCTCCCTCAACTCAATCTTTCACAGCTTCCTTAGTGCAAAATAGAGCAAGCCAAGATAGTGAATTGATCCTCACTAGGAAGATTGGTAGGATGGGAGGATAGTTGTACTGCTTGTGCGCCAGATCGCAATTCTCCTTGCACTCTTCCAAGACCTCTGTGATCTAACTTTGTTATCCCCAAAACCGTTCCCCTATGCTTCTTGGAGCTCCACCTCACCTTCCAGAAAATTCAATTCTTAATGCAAGATTATGTCCGCTAAGGCGTGCACCTCTCGATGCTAACAAAATCTAAACACATCATCAATCAGTTTCGAATCCTCATTCGTGTCGTCGCCGTCGCACTAGACATGTTACCCCTTCACACAATTGACATATGCGATAAAGTAAAAGAGCTAGTGGAATTAGTAATTAAACATGCTAGGAAGGGATTGAAGAGTTCGGTGCTGTTAAACCAAGCAATGTTGCTTCATCTTTAGAACATTTGAATTGCGCTTCGTTTCTTTATGAAGGACGTGCTGAAAAGCATTCCGAGGTGCCTACTTAGACTTCTGTCGGCAATGGTTCTTTTGATAAAGGTATGTAATGTTTTTGTTTCCTTGGATGAGTTCAAAAAAAAAAGAAAAGAATATATTAGTTAGGGAGGTGACATCATCCCCAAATTGCAAGCGAAGACACCCATCGGCATAGTTAGTGCAAAAAAACAAGTCATTATTGTAACCAATGAGGCCTTGAATTGGGCTTGCAAGATGCAACCTCCAAGTGCAAACCCTTCAAAGAATTGATGGAAGGATAAGGCAGCAATCAAAGGTCTTATGACACAAGGAATTTAAGAAACTTTTAGAGACAACCCAATTATCACCGAATGCGATACTATCCTAAGCTCCAACACCTACAATGCACACGTGTTATATATTGTTTTCACTTTTCACCAAGCACTACAACATTTAAATTAATAATTAATAACAGAAAGTTAGTTAATGACTTGCGAAACGACAACATGTCGGACGTCAGTTTCTTCTTCCCCTTCTTTGATGTCGACGTGGGCATACGCATGACCTTGTTCCTTCAAACCACCAATGCCATGACATGCACCATTGCTATGAGGGTGGTTATGTTTATGGTGCGCCACGTGTGCATGCATCCCCACTATATGCATTCCACCACTCTCCTCTTCCCCAAACACTTTCCCTCCATTCCACTCAATAATCCTGGGTTTCGAAGACCCAACCCGTATTTGCTCCTCGGATGCCTGGTTCAGCCCCTGCTTGCACTTATAATACTAAGTCCCCCATGAAATTGAGGAGAAGAGTGAAGAGCGTCGTCATCATGGCAAAAAAACCGGTGAAAGGAAACTTGGAGCACGGGTACGAAGGCAAGCATGGATGGTTTAGCGCTTCAGACACATCAGAGAGCATGTGAATGAAGCTGGTGACGAGAATGACACCAGCCGCGAAGGCCTTGGCGGCCACACAGAGGTTTCTGTCAGAACGGAGGAAGTGATGGTGTTTTTTGATGAATGGGATGGCAATTCTGGCCATGCTGGAGAGGAGAATGAAGGTCATTGCGTTGAACTTGAGTACAAATGCAGCAAAGTCATCTCGTCAGAGCTTTGAGTCGGTGGCTCCGTAGGTTGAGTTGGTCATTGGATTCGGGAAGGTGTGGAAAAGCGATGAATTTTCTATTTAGGAGAAAATGGGGCGTAATGATAATTGCACAAAACCAGCATTTGGGAATGTGGGGTGTAGGGATAAAATGTGAGTTGTAGCAGCAGATTTGAAATGTTTGTTGATAGGTAAAAAGATCCAAATATCCAACAACTTACCAGGAAAATGGTAAGTTGGAGAGAGAGTTGTATGAGAATATATTAGTTTTTTATTATCCTTAGGTGTTGATCTATCGTTTAATGTCCAGCTAGTTGTCCACGTAGAAAATGACTCTAGGAACTAACGTGAAACAGAGTGAAAAGTCAAGGACTAACGACTTAATTTATTTCACTCAGGGACTAAAATGAACTTTCGTAACAAATTCAAGGACGAAAATGGTAGTTTACTCCAATTTTTTCAATCTGAAACAGCTTTAATTGTGGCCATGGTAGAAAGATGGAGACCAGAGACACATACTTTTCATATGCCATATAGGGAATGCACGATTACTTTACAGGATGTTGGAGTTTTGAGTGAGTTACCTATAAATGGACTTCATGTGATTGGGAGCACATCGAAAAGGATTTGGGAACCGATTGTAATGCATTTGTTGGGTATTTCCCCTCCCCGAGACTGAGCTACATGAGGTTTCACTTAAAATGTCATGATAGTTCCATCATTTTGGGAATGTTGATGATCACTTAAACAATGATGAACAGTTACAAATATTTTCTCGTGCATGTATTCTTCGGCTAATAGGGGGTGTGATTTTCTGTGATCATTCAAGTAGTAGAGTTTCGCTAAGATATCTTTCATCATTGTCTTACTTAGATCAATATGGTCAATACAGTTGGGGCTCTGCTACTTTGGCGTTCCTTTATCGTGAATTATGTTACGCTACCAATTACGACAAAAAGGAAATGAGTGGGTTTTCAATATTATTATAACTTTGGGTATGGGAAAGATTTCATGTAACCACCCCTTGGATCTTGGCATGATCAATAACAATTGTTCGTATGAACCAAGGTAATTTTTATATTGTTAATATACAACATTATTTAATTATTTGTTTTATTTAACTTTAAAGCAAAATTAAAGATATTTTTCATATAAGTGGAAGAGGAGGTCTTTCAAGGAAATAAGACAAGATATTACATTCTATAGATGTTGGTTTGAGTCAATAAAACAAACTCATGTATGATTATTACTATATTTTTATTTATCAATTTCAGTTGATATTTTTTTATTTAATAATACAAACATTTAAATTTTTCTTTGGTTATTGATAATAAATTATTTGGAAACCTTATCGGGATGTCTTGAACTTATTGCCATAAATATGTAGAGATGGATTAAATTGTTGGACAGTTGTTGTGCCATTGATATGATTTCACATTGTTGAGTGGCACCAATCAGACAGGGTTATGAGACAATTGGGATGACACAACATATCCCATATCCTCCTAGCCAACCAGAGGTTATCCATAGTATAACTTTAAAAGGAAAGACTGGATGATAATTGATTCATGTCGATGCTCCATATATTTTGCTATGGAATAACAAAGAGCAATATGTTTGTGTTAACTTGCCTGATGATGGACTGTTAAGTGTGAATTCTAATTACATTAGGTGGTATATGCGCCATACACGTCATTGGATTACAAAAGAGTATGCTATTAAAGGTCGTCGAGTAAGTTCACTTTCATCTATCATTTTTATGTAACCAAATATATTTATGACAGCCCTTACACTATATCATTATCGTACGTAGGTTGACCAACATGAAATGATTTATTATCTAGTATCCAAGATTGCCCAATCCAGGACACAGTCGCTATCAATAGTGGTTGAAGAAGTGTGTTATCATATAGAAATACTTTTACTAATGGATGAGGAAGAGAATCGAGTGATGGAACCTCAAACATCTACTCTAATTGCCACACAAGATCCGGTGTCAGAGGTTGAGTAACCAAACATGGCAGAAAACCTAGTTGAGCGCCAAGGACTTCAAAGGCATAGATGATGTGTTGAGCGTGACCAACATATTATTCCTACATTTCCATCATGTCAAGAAGGAGAATATTTTATTCCTTCTCAAGACATTCCTTCATCTCTAGTACCCACATATTTTTATCCTTCACAATATGGGTTCACATCCTACGCTCCATCATTTACAGGTCCATCAGATGAAGGGTCATCAATTGCACCACAGAGTCTTCATGTTGGATCTCAAGACTCACCATCATCTTCATCCTTTGGATTATTCATGTGACTAAATCTTCCATCTCCTAAAGAATATTTTGGTGATGCACAATTTTCAATACTGTCATATCTTAGTATTGGGTTGATCTTCCCCACGATTGGACATGATTCTACTTCACATGATTATCATGCTTTTTATACATCGTTACCCTATAATCTAGAGCTCATTATACCTCAACTACATATGCACCGATATGAGCATAATGCTGATGTTTTTGCAGGATATAGTGGACAAGGGATTGACTTGAATGCAGATTTATCTGCTACTTTTCATGATGGAGCAAATATATAAGATGTTAACCAACCTCTCCCACAATATCCTCGCAGGAACCCTGAATGTCTAGCTAGGAATAGACCACGTGCATGTATCTTGACTCCACCTACGGGAATTCATCATGACCATGATGATGAATCAAATTAGTTTCCTATTATAATCTTGTGTAACTTTTTCTTTGTAACTTTATATTAATATTTAATGAAGACTACTTTTGTTTAAATAGAAATTTTATTGTATCTTTTAAATTATATATTAAAGATATCTTTAAGGTTGGTTTGAATGTACGCATAAATAATATATTAATCCAATTTGAATAGTAGAAAATGTTAACCACTAAAGTGAAAATGCAAATATCATTCATATTAGATGATTCGGCACATATATCATGGTTATGATGTCTAGCCATCATGTCTCTAAGACAACGTTCTTGGTTGTGTCCTACCTCTCTACAAATACGACATCTATATCTTGGTTGAGATTCAATCCAATACATTTCATTTCTTAACCTTGTTGACTTTGGATGACCTTTCCCACACAATGTTTCACCATCTGGCACAAGTATCCAATTTGCAACTTCAGGAAAAGTAACATCATCTCTAATGGGCCACCATTGGACAGAATATGTAGCTACAACATTTTATATTGTATGCACAAGATCAACAAATTGATAATAATCTACACTTACTGCAACACATGTTACAATCACATGAAAGCATTGATACCTTAATAATTGAAATCAACCACATTCACAAAATTTTTATGACAAATTGATTGCCCACTTGTATCCTCCTTTTTGTGTAACTAGATTGAATATCTCTTCCACTTCAAATCATGATGATTGAATGTCATATCTGTGTATTTGGTGATAACATGCTTCGTCTTGATTTTTCTTCATATAATTAATTAACTTCGTACAATACTTTTTACCACCATTCAATTCTACATTCGTTGTTCCTCTTTGATGTACAAAATATTCAACTAATCGATTGTATGTACACTTAACAAGTGTTGTGATGGGGAGATTACGTGCACTTTTTAAAATTTTATTCACAGGCTTAGATAAGTTTGTTGTCATATGACCATATTGCCTACCACATTCATCATAAGCAAGACTCCATTTTTCTTTGGAAATACTATCACTCCATCTACCTACATTTGGACTTGTCTGTCTAAATCTTTGAAATTTTTCATCAAATACATGCTTACATCGTGTGTAACCTGTAATAAGTAACCAAAATGTGCTTTCATGTGATAACATATGAATATTTTCATATTACAAAAGTAGAAGAGTTGTACCTAATTTAAGCAATTCTTACTTCAAATTTTGATTTTTTAAATGGTAGTTAAAGTTGTTTACTATACGTCGAATACAGTAAACATGATAAGAATTTGGAGGTTGCCATCTCAAATGTGAATTGTTCACAGCAAATTTTATGCTTTGATGATGATCCAAGATTATACAAATTCGATTCTTTTGAGTCACATATTGTCTTAACAAAGTAAGAAACCAACAAGCCTCTAATGTCTCTCCTTCCACTATTGAAAATGCAATTGATAAAACACAATTATTACCGTCTTGTGTAGTTGCAATGAGTAATGTACCTTGTATTTTCCATATTAAGAAAGTTCCATCAATTTGTATCAACGGTTTGCCGTAGTTAAATGCTTCAACATATTAACGAAATATCCAAAATACTTGAAAAAACTTCCTATATCTATTGTTAACTTCATCACTGATTACAATTTTTGTTGTTTGAAGTTTGTAAACAGATCTAGGAGTAAATTTAATCATGTGCTCCAACCATTTTGGTAGCATTATGTATGATTCATCTCAATCACCAAAAACACGCACAATTATCTTTTGTTTAGCCTTCCATGTTTTTCTACATGAAATTTTATAGCCATATTGACTTGGTATTCTTTCTTGAATTAGTGATATGGATATAGAAGGCTCTTGATTGACCATCCCTATATACAAAAAATAAAACAAATATTAGATTTTCTTTTTAAAAAATATACAATTAAAATGATGATAAAAAACTTCATTTATCATACCTAGAATGCATGAATATATGAATTTGAATCCAACTTTTGATAATCTTGGGGTAGAGCAACATTTACATAATTATGTTGGCCATCCCATTTTATTACAATCTATTTATTGCTTCTCTTTGATTTTATGACCCTCATTCGCCATTAATAACTAAGAACATGATTTGGACATTTTACATATAGATGTATATGTTTTGACTCAATTACAATAAATGTTTTATGTACCTTCATTGCATAATGTTTGATTATTGATTGAACTTCATCTTTACTTTCAAATTGTAATCTAATAAACAATTTATCTCCGATCTACCAATTACAAGGCACGTTAATTATAAAATGATTCATTTCTTCATCTGCGTATTGCCAGTTCATGCAGTTGTAGTGTGAGGAATAATCCATAACTCCCAATTATGATACTATTTATATCAAATATTAGTAAATAAATGAACTAAATCAATGTTCAATAGAAAAATTTATATATAAATTAAATAATTATAATGTAAAAATTTGTTTATCACCTCTTTCTTGTTCACATAGTTGAAGGTTAAAACCGATCGGATCTCTAGGAATATTTGTTTCTTCCCTCTCATCCGTGTCTAACAAAGTATCTCACTCATATTTATCTTCATTTTCTTCGTTACTACTACCTGAAGTAGGAGACAAATAATAAACCAGATCATCATCGTCTGTTAATACAATAAACCAAATTATTTACTACAATTAAATTTTATAAGGAAAATTAAGTTACTAAAAAGCAACATAAATATTTTGACTACCTAAATATTGAACTAAATTCTTGTTCATTAAAAGTATTAAGAGTAATACCTTCTATCAATATGGTATGACAATGAACTAAATCAACCTCGACATATATCTCGACCACTAGCATTGATAATTGTTGATCAAAAGCATTTATCATACATTTCATATCATCATCATCATCACTGATCTGAAATCCATTGTATTGCATTTGTTCACCAAAAACTAAAAATGTACCAATTAATCCAGAAATAACTTCATTTGAACCAAACTTTAATTTTATATAAATTCTATTTTTAAGCTCATTCATGGTTATATTTTTTTTTAATTTGAATAGGTTTTTTATTTCCATAAAAAATAATTTCATTTGGTCCTTCAAATATTTTACCTTTAGAATAAATAATAACAATAATTTTACTCATTTTAGAAAAACAATTATTTTCTAAAAATAAACTTTTAAATCAAAGAAAATTCATTCAAGAAAACATTAAAACTTTTTTTTAAAAAATTAAACTAAAAACGTTAAAAGAAAACTAATTAAAAACATATTTAAGCAAACTGGAGTAGATAAAAAAGTCAACAAAAAATTAAGTCAAACACTAAAGGCATGAAAAATAACAAAATCTAAAAAATAGAACACAACAATGATAGTAACTTTTTACAAAATCAACACATAAGGATGAAAAGCTTCTTGCAATGGTTTTGTAACTGTGAAAATGGTGTGGTATGTAATTTTTGAAATGGTTTTGTAAATGAAAAATGAACTTGTGACAAGTCGCGAAATGAATTTATAAATATGAAAGTGGCGTAGAATAGAAATGTGACCTAGTTTTCAGATGTTGCCCTTCAAATATGTGACACAATTATGTCGCCTTTCCACAATGCGACACAACTTGTGTCACATCAGTTACACTCACGTTTGGCTTGTATCACCCGTTTGATGAGACATAAGGTGTATCGCTTTTCCACCTTGCGACACAGCTTATGTATGTCACCCCTCCATTATAAGACACATGTATGTCGTCTTTTCAATATACTCATCATGTATTGTTTTAACACTAGACCGGTAAATATTTTTCAAACAAAACTATTATGGTGTTTATTATCTTAAACAACTCCAAAATAGTCAAAATCCCATTTCATATTATTAATTTAATTGAAAAGTTAAAAATCATATATTTTGAAATAATAAATTTGATAAAATATATAATTTGCTAAAAAAATACAAGAATAAAATATTTTTTAAATTACATTAAATTAAAATTATCTGAAATACATAAAAATTAGAAAATAAAAGAACATTTAATTTTCATTATTTTGATGTCCAAAATATTTCCAAATATATTCAACCAAATCCGTTTGAAGTTGGTGATACATTTATCTGTGTTGAAGACTTTGCCAGGTAAGATCCTATGCTCGTTCCTATGTTTGTAGCCTGATAACATGATCGTAGAATTAAAACGAATTTGAACTATAAGCTAGAGTCCTATATTTACGAATATTGGGCATAGAGCGCCTATGATGATTATGGCGAAACTGCATTGTGGTAATATTGAAATAACACCCATTAACCTATACTCTAAAAGGAAACTTTGGGATGCTTCTTGAGGTAGTTGCGTCTTTCTTGATTCGTCTATTCCCTGGGATCAGAGGTATGAGGTCCATGAGTTTCAATGGTCGATCCAATGTAGCTTCATGGGGCTATTAATGAGAGGGGTAGGACGTGCTAAGGATTGTGTTCTTGTGGTGCACACGTGATTCTGTGGATACCTAGTGTAAATAAGTCTTTAAAAAATATTTTCCATGCGGGTTTCTCTTTAATACTGCGGATTGGTCTTGCTTTGGAGTTCTCGCGATTGTCATTCATACAAAAATCAGGCGAAGAATATATACATCTAATAGTGTTGACATGGATATCAATAGTGGGCAATTGATGAAGCTTGTTTTGGTAATTATGGCACCGTCTATGGTGATATGGTCTTTGGCAACCTTGAACCAAAATGCTACACCCTCAGTCACCTAGATAATTGTCGAAGAATTGGTGGTGGCACAAATGCCCACTTGTTGAGAATAAACTGGTTCACAACAGATAAATCACCTGTGTTATGATGTGGAATACCTGTAGAGTATGCCAAAGTCTCGTGGTTCTTTGGCGTCGGGTAAGTTAGGATACCCCTCACATGCTGCCCCAATCATGGAACACTCAGGGAATTCCCTTCAACCAAGAGATCAAATGGAGATTCGGCACGCCGTGAGGTTGGTCGTACGCCTTATCTAGTGAGCCCGTTTGGTAAAATCCCATCCATATCGTTCATGAGCTAACCCGTTCCAATAAAGTGAAGGGCCATGGGAGATAGCATAACATACTGTCCATCCTATGTGTGAAAGGTACCCATGCAGGAGGTAAAGGCCATCAACTATTACTTCGAATAGACGGATGCCACCATTTAAGAGGGACCAGTGTGTGCAAATGGAAGGCCTCATGCACGTCCCAAGACAACCCACAGTGAGGTTAATACAGAATAAGGAGTCAAAACATGACATAACAGGACCCTAGAGGTTAATATGCCATATGCCTACTGTGGAGGTCCGCTCTCGATTCTTGCCTCCCATCACGCTGCCCCCAAAACTAGATCACGACCATTATTGCGGGTACTATCTTTGTTGTAATTCACTGGATGAGGGATGAAAGTTGATGAACCTGTACGCCTATTGCAACCTCTAACAACATGAATGCCTTCCAATCTTGGTCGTCGAAGGTAGCAGTCAAGTTATTTGGCTTAGAATATTGGCAAGGACCATTCACATTTTCATCATGCATGAGAGTACAAGTCTGGAAGGCCTGAAGCCGAAGGTAGGTATACGTTCAGGAGTAGATTCAATAGACTTAAGTACGTCAGGATTAATAGCCATGCAGAACCATGCACAATCTGGCCTATGGTAGGAGGGTCTTCACTGAATGGGCAAGCGTCTCCACACTTGTGTTCGCCACGTTGAAGTTCATCGGTGAAAGAGGGTTATAGAACAAGATCACCTACAACAATTCAATGACCAAACAGGGAGTTCACAGAGTCGATATTGGTGGCTGACTCACCATCTCTACACACCCCCAACAAGCCAAGATTATATCTCATAAAACAGATCCCAGGGGCATTTGTGAGTTCGATGGTTTTTCGAGTACCACGTGGGCTGTGTATATTCTCGTCCTTCCGCAATCCAGTTGATAACCCCAAGCATTGATGAGAGCTGCATGCATCTAGCCTTCATAGCCAACTATGTGGCCATTGGGTATCCTGATGCATAGTCAAGGCATTAGTCTCAAGCCCATGATTACCCTCTTGTGAGGACTAAATAATATGGAAGAACTGGAATTTTTGGAATGGTTATTAAGATATCAATCGCCTGATCAGAATTACACTTACCGTTCACATGAGTATGCCCCATGCAAACCATAGTTTTTGATTTAATATTGAAGTCATGACTTCAAATAGGCCTTCAGCCTAGTGGTGAATATGTTCTCCTGCATTCGCGTTGGCACGCCTTCGAACCCGACGTGTAGCATTCGGATCATTTCCTTTTAAAACATATGCCCCAAAGTTCGCAATTACCGTTCCAAACAGTCCCCCTGTTCCATAATTATAAAATAAATCCAAAAAAATTTCCATAATTATTAAATAAATCCATAATTCATGAAAATTCCATAATTATTAAAAAAATCCATAAAAATTCCGTAATTGTCAAACAAATTCATGAAAATTTCATAATTCATGAAAATTCCATAATTGCTAGATAAATTCCAAAATTATTAATACTTGCTAAATTGCCTCAAAATTTCTAATAAGTACAAATTCAAACCTCTAAAATTCTACTAATTACAATTTAATTTCTCAAAGTTCTTCTGACTAAAAATTAAATCCATAAATTTCCATTAATGATGAGCACACCCCCGTATCCCTCTTACGTTCGATTATGTCTTGCCTATTTTATCATTCATCGCTTTTCAAAATAAAAATCTTGTTTTTCAATTCTTAATCTCACGCGACGAGCTCTAAGCACGAACTGGTAGCTTTTTCTGCTGTTCGTTGTTTAGAGATTCGTATGGGTCCAAGTGTAGCCGTAGTTGTCTTGGGCCTTGTGCATATGTGGATTAGGATCACCCTTCCCTTTTACAAAATAAAAAATCGTTTATTGTTCATCGTTTTCACAAAATAAAAATCTGGTTTTGTGATTCTCGATCTCATGCGACGAGCTCTAAGCACGAACTGGTAGCTTTTTCTGTTGTTCGTTGTTTAGAGATTCGTATGGGTCCAAGTGCAACCGTAGTTGTCTTGAGCCCTGTGCATATGTGGATAAGGATTGCCCTTCTAAAAAGCAACATGTTCATTTTTCAAAATTCCTTTCTTTCAAGCATCTTCGAAGGTCAAGCCTTCAAAACAAATCAGAACTACGCAAGCCTTGAGTTTCCCATTGCACCGGGGAATACGTAGGAGCAGGATCAAGTCCAGTCAGGCTAACCTCTATCAAGTATTTATTTTCACTCTAATAAAAGGGATCAAACCCTTTTCAAATAATCACACACTCAGTTTAAGGGTACCGTTCTTCGGAACGGGCAAATGGGGTGCCTAACACCTTCCCTATTCGTAACTGACTCCCGAACCTAAATCTCATCCTCAAGTCAGAATTTTTTCCAAATCTTTTTCCCTTAAATAAAAATTTGGTGGCGACTCCACTTAATCCAATAAAATTCATTTTTTTAAAATTTCACCAAGTTCATCGTCTCGTCGGAATTACGGTTGCGACATTGAAAAAATTTAAAAAAATTTGAAAATTGAAATAAAATAATTAGAATAGAATAATTTAAACAAATTATTTTGGAAGAAAATAATTAGATCAAAATAATTGGATCAAATAACTAAAATTAAATATTTAGAACAAATTCATTAGAATAAAATAATACAAAAATATAATTAGATTAAAATAATTGGCTCAAAGTAAGCACAAAATAATTGTAATCATAAAGATATCAATTGATCCTTTTATACCCACCAAAAATATTACTATTAAAATTCAAAATTTTTAACATTACAATTATAATGTTTAAATTTCAATATTTCTATTTTTTAAATTAATTTCTAATTTTATGTTATAATTGATTCTCAATTTTTTATTTTACAGTTCTTTATTTTTGAGTTTTATCTTCCTATGCTCCCTCGTATACCCTCTCACATACTCTTCCCTGACTTAAACTTTTCAATAACCACCATTAACTCCATCTCCTTCACCTTCTTTTCATTTTAGAACATCCCCTTCCCTTTACCCAAGAACCTCCCTACCTTACCTCCAACGCCTATCCTCACTCCCCACCCCATAAACACCCACCCACACACACCCATACCCCAACCTCCAGAACGTCCCTTTCCCCTTTCTATCTTTCTTCCAACATCCACCCCATCTTCCATCCTCATCCCATGTTCCATAACACTCCCCCTCACACCCATATTTCAATCTCCACAATATTCTAGGGGTGAGCGAGAAAACCGACTGCGACCAAACCCGCCGAAACTACTGCACGGTTAATGTCAACCGATAGGTTGAATAAGAGAATGGATTGCATCAGGTAAGGAGGAGCGATTAGAGGTTGTTAAATCGGTCGGAGACGGATTCTACAAACGTTACCTGCCAGAAACTGAAACTAACCGACGTCGTCGAAATCCATGATTTTTTAGCCGAAATCCATGGTTTCCTTGCCATATTTCATGGTTTCATCTTTCTAAAATTTCTAAAATCATCTTATCCTCTCAAGATCTGAGTTTGCATTCTTGTTTTCGTTGTAGTCACAACTATTCCAAGCTTTTTTTGCCGGATTTCATGGCCGTCAGTCGCCGGAATCTGGAAAAATTTGATACTCTTGGTTTCTACATTAACCCGTCGTTAACCACCTGATTAAACCAACCACCCATTTACCGGTACCTGAAAAACCCAACACTGTGAACGGACGAAAACAGGGAAGCTTTTTTGAACGGCAGTTCCCAATGGGTGAAGGTTTTCCAGCTTGAACTCGCCCAAACCTGCCCGACGAGCACCCCTACCATATTCTTCCCCCTTTACCTCATTCATTTCCCTTTTATATTTTGTGCTGCTTCTTAGTTGTTAATGTTTATTTCATCTTTGTCTGTTATCTATCTAATTGAATTTTTTATCGTTTTGTAATATTTATTTAAATAAGAACTTATTCTTATTTAAGCAACTCAAATTTTCTGTTTCCTTCTATATCATTTTCCTCTAATGGAACAATTGAGTAAGAAATGATTGCTTAAACTTAACATTTGGTTTAGCATCTTTTACAATAGATGCCTTTAATGGAGGAATTTTCAAAACTAAACAAGAAATTTGTAAGGCATATACAAAATGGAGAACAAAAATGCTAGTTAACTTTAGGAAAATCCTCTAATCAATTTATTTTAATAATCGTTGAAAGAAAATCAAATTTTTAATAAGACTTTAGTGAAATTCAATACCGTCCCTAAAAGAAGAACTAGCATTATACAAAAAAGTTAGAGGTTTAATTTGAATAAAAAAAATGTTTGAGGATAAATTTAAAAATAAAAATTAAAGTTAGAATATTAATATAAATTAAGAAACTACAAATTAAAATTAAAATTTATCTTAAATTTAAAGCATAAAATATTAAATATTTTACCTTGATTTTAACATATATTTTTATTATTTATTGTTAAAAGTATTTGTAAGAAATATAAATTAATTTATGAATAATTTCTAAAAATATTTATAAAATTTTAGACAAATAAATTATGTTTTTTAGTCCAGCACATATTAATATATGAAATATTGCCATAAAAAATTGAATTAATAAATTATTAAGTTAATAAAAATTATAAAGTTAAAAATATAAGATTAAAAACAAAATCAATCTAGTATATAGAATAAGAGTGAAAAAAAATATTTATAATTTTTTTGAAATTGGTATATATAAAATTTTCTATAAATATTATTTTAGAAGGTATAAATAGTTATTGACTCACAGTTTAATTTATTTAAAATTAATTTTTTATATGATTTGATTAAATATACAATAAAGGTTCAGTTTGTAAATAGGATAGAATATTAGAATAAAATATAAATATGATATGATAATATATAATTTATCATATTTCATATTTATTATGTATTAAGATAATAAATTAATTAATATAATATTATTTAATCTTATATTTGGGATGGATTAAATAATTAAGTATATGATATAAATTAATTTAAATGATAAACATTTTCTTTTTTTAAAATTAGATATGATTTTATTAAAAATAAATTTTAATTTAATATTTATAATTTTTCGATAGAAATAAATAAAAAATATTAAAAAATAATATGATATTATAATTTTATTTTAAAAAATAAAGAAAAGGTTAGGCATGAGATGCCGTTAAAAAAAAAATAAGTGCATGGATGAAAAATAACCAAACAAACAAATTAAAAAAGAAAAGAAAAGATAACAAGTAGAATAAATAATAATAATAATAATAATAATAATAATATATTATTATTATTTCTATGGTTATTGTTGTTGTTATTAATATTAATAATAATAATATTATTATTAGGACAATAAGAAACAAACAAACATATTATCCTATTTTATTAGTCTCTATCCTAACGTTCTTATACGAAAAAAATTAAATTAGATAATAGAAAAAGATAGGAATTTAGAATAAATTTATTATATCGTATTAATTAAATAAACACTGAAAATAAGATAAAATAGAAAAAATTATCCGATCTTATTCTTTTATCTTGATCTCTAAACAAGTCCTAAACAGAAAACTAAATATTTTGAAAGGTATCATATAAAATGAATCTATATGATAAAATTTTTTAACAAATAAAATGATGAAACCAAAAATTGTCATTCTTGACATCACAAGTTAAATTATCACAAAGGTGTTAAATGACATAACTCCATTGATTTAAGTTGGCTAATCATGGATTGTATTTAAAGATAAGTTAACTTAATGCAACTCACCTTTTTAGTAAGTCAAAATAATACCAACCTAACTTCGATCCATTTGTTAGAAAATTTAATGGAAGCTATACTAAAATGTAGAGCATCCAAACTAAGAATTACTAAAACTTTATACCTCTTAAAATAATTTTTTAAAATTTGATATTTTTTTTATAAAAACTGGTATTTCAAAAGGTTTAAATCTCACATTACTTGATATTAAGATTTTTCTAGCCTTTATATTGGTGGACATGTGTTGGGCTTATAGATAAGGTAGCAAGGGAAATGACCTCACATGTATAAAGTTGGGATGCTCCAATTCAAACTAATGGTCCCTCCTTGTGTTACGATTTTAAGGCTAGTTTGCTAAATTGTTTCTTGCACACCATTTTTGTATAATTATGTTGATAATAATATAAAATGTTAACATATACATAAATTTATTGAGACAATTATATAGGTATAATATAACAAAAGTAAATATGAACTAATAATAATGATAATTCCTATTAACCAAATATATAAAAATGCCTTACAATATTTTTATTATCAATATGTTTCATAAACACTACGAGTTTAAGTATCATGGTTATAGGATCAGCAAGAATCTCTCAGTTTTCAACCATTTCTCTAATAATCAATAACTTAATTATAATATGATTTGAAATTGCAGTGGTTTTATTAATTTTGGTTAAGAAGAAGACCACTTAGATGTTATCATAATAAATGCTCGATGGTTTGGAAATAGAATCCATGATTCCCAATATAGAAATAAAATTTTTCAACAACATAACATGTGATATAGTCTTATAATAAGTAATAAACTCAGCTTTCATGGTGAAGGTGTTCAAAGTTTTCTTAACACTTCCATAATATAACACCTCCATCTAGTATGAAAACATATGCGGAAGTAAGGTTTTCAATTTTTGGATATCCAATAAAATACCAGAATATCTAATAGCTTCTAAATGATCAGTTTTCCTATAAACAAGCATGCATTTCTTTATATTTTACAAATATCTCATAACCTTATAAATAGCAACTCAATAAACATGTCTTAGGTTTGACAAAAACTTGCCTAAGTGCACTAATAACAAAAGTCAAATAAGGTCTAGTGCATCTCTAACCATACATCAAACTTTCTATTTCATTAGAATAAGGTACATTCATCATAAAACAATGATTATTTCACAACTTATTATCTTTGACAATAGAAGAAATATTAGGTTTATAAGTTTCCATAATGAATCATTTTAAAACCCATTCAATATAATTCTTTTGGGATCGATCTAAAATTTTATAAAACCTATTGCTATGGATCTTTATCCCATTCAACCAATCCTTTGAATTGGACATCAACTTTATTCTAATTTTCTATATTTAGTGTCAATTTATACAACCTTAAAAAAATCAATTTTTTTTTAGTGGTTTGACATTTAAGAATAACTAACCTATTAGCCATGATCATCACTTTTATTATATTTTTCATACCACCACCAACCTATCATACTTTATGTTGGTAAAATTTTCCATCAAGTGTTAAGTCTTAATTTTCTCAAAAACTGCATGCATTTCCCTAATGAAAATGTGAAAGGTCTTACATTTAGAATGTAAAATGAATTTCACAAACAATTCATTAATAGATTACTTAATAAGCATCAACATTGCATAGTTAACTTTTTCTCACTCCTTACAATAAATTTTTTGTTTATCAATGCTCTTATTAGTAAAAAAAAATTCATTTTAATAATGTTGATATCAATATCCAATAAACAAAATACTAGTTCAAATCATATTTTAATTTTTTATAATTATTTTTATTCAAAAACTTAATATTATTCACAATATTATTCATAAAATATGAGTTGAAAATATCAATAAAACTATTAACATGAAAAACCAACAAAATAATAATAATTGTAAAATATAATTCTCTTATAGATTGAGATTATATCATATTAAAAAATATTTACAAAATTTCTATAATTTATGAATAAAATGATTTTATTGTAAAAATTATCCAAAATTAATATATCACAAAAAATTAACTAATAAATTAACTGAATAATAACAAATATCAATTTAAATAATACAAATTTTAATAATTAATATTTAATAAAAATTCTATCAAATTAATAAATGACTTATATTATGATGATATACATTCATTTATAATTTTCATAATTTAATTTTAAAATTTTTAAATATAAATGAATACTAAAAAATAAAATTATATACACGCAATAATAAAGATTAAAAATATTATGCTTTTATTTATTTATTTATATTATTATATTAATAACATGTTGGCAAAAATAGACACAAGATTATATTGATGTTGTTCAAGCTTTCGTTTTTTTATTAACAAATATTAAGTGTCGAGCGTAACATCTGTAATACATAGGTACTGTATATCAAAAAATAAATGGAAAACATTCTACAAGGATTGCGTTTGAGAATTACATCGCGTAAAATAAATCTTAAATATATTCTGATTGGAATAAAAGTTATTAATCATAATTTTTTAAATCTCAATTAATTTAAATTTTTGTAAATTAAAAATTTTAAGATTCTTTATAATAACACTTCTTCGATATCACGTAATACCTCATAAAATCATTATTTAAAACATTTTTTTATCCAAATGTGCACATCAGATTTAAAATTTTAAAAAGTATTAAAATATTAAAAATCATTTAATTTTTTTAAAGTATTAAAAATTAATATTTTAATTATTTTTTAGGTCAATAGATTGGTCCTAGAACTTGACGATTTAACCAGTTTAACCTGAAGTTATACAGGTCAACCCAAGTAAACTTGCAACTAAATAGACTTCTAATTATCCATGGACTAGAGCCTACATATCCAACTCTAAGAATTATTCTCTTTTAATTTTTTTTACTACTAATTACATAATTAATTAACACTTAATTAGGCCTATTGAGTACGTTATATGTGGGTTGGTAACTGAATGCACCCACCCTTAATATATAGAAGGTTGTTTCAAATTAAATATTTTATTATTATTATTATTGTGTGATTATTTATTAAAAAGTTATCGAAATAAGATTGCTGAATAATGTCTAATGATATGATGATGAGTAAAATAGAAGAAATTAAAATAAAAAAAAGAAGCAAAAATGATTGAAATAGAAAAAAATAAAATAAAAAGTTATATTATTTAGATGAATAGAAATAGAAAAAAATTAATAATTTTTATTTAAAAAATTAAAAATTAAATAAAAATAAGTAAATAATAAAAAATATTATTATATTAATAAAAATTAATATAAACTTCAATTTTTTATCAATTTAAAATTATTTTAATTTTCTGATATAAAAATATTTAGTATTTATTAAAATTTTAAAAAATTTCTCCCTCCATTTCATGGATGAAGAAAGAGGATTATTTTTTATATATATAAAATTCATCTATCCAAATAAAATATAAAAATTATATTCTTCTTCCTCTGTTTTGTTTTTTCTATCCAAATAAAAATAAATATATAGATATATGAAAATAGAACATTATTTGTCAGACTTCAGTCTTATCGGAATTCCATAAATTAGACGAGTAACTATAGTACTGGTCAAAAGACAGCACAAGACTTGCATTTATCCATTAACCATAATTAGTGCTATAAAGTTAGGACCTACCCACTCAAACATTCAATCAAGCAATTTCATTGCCCATCCAAAGCCTAGGATCCTATGCTCTTTTAGTTAATCATTTAAGATTTATCTCAGAGAGAGGGGAAAAAAGTTTAGCATGAGCACGAGGAGAAAAACAATCATTTACCCGTGTTAAATTGGGAATGCTTCGAACTCAATACTAGAACTCATTAGTGCTTTTCATCCATTTTAAAATAATTATTGTTTAATATTTTTGTAAAATTTTAAAATAATGAATAATGAATAATATTTCATCCATTTTAATATATATATATATTAATATAATTAAAATTATGTTAAAATAGGGAGAATAATATTTATTATGTATTATTACCAAAATATTTTTTAATGAGTTAAAAAATATTTTTAATTCTTGTACCATTATATATATTAATATTAATTAACACTTGTTTTTAAAAGGACTTAATTATATGTTTAATTCTTGTACTTTAATTTATATGTAATTTTAATTTTATTAATTTTAATTATTTTTATTTAATCTTTATAGTTTATCAAATCTTCAAATTAATTTGTTTATTTTAAAATTTTATCCAATAATTCAAAAGTATAATAGAGATATGATATAACATCGATTTATATAGATTTAAAATATAAAAATATAAAATATTTAAATATAAATAAAAATATACATTTCATTATATTATATATTTATTTATATTTTATATTTATATTTTGTTAATTTATATAAATTAATGATATATCATATTTTTATTAATTATTAAATAAAATTTCAAAAATAAGAATTAATTTAAATAATTTAAAAAATTATAAAATAAAATATGAATAATTGAAATAAAAAATTCGAATCGAAAAATATTTAAATATAACAAAACCTTTCAATAAATAAAATATAAAATTTGAGAGTGCATGCCATGTGTATCTGCACTCTCGGTTAATTTAAGGTGGATTTTGCGAAGCGCGTACTCACGTGTGAATGCTGAATTAATAAAAAGGGTGAATCCGTATTTTTGAGCATTGAATCAGTCATGACATGCGGGTTGCCGTCTTCCCAGGGCGCAGCGATCAAGTAAAGGTAAACTAGTCCCGCCAATATCTCAATTTAGTTTTTTCACAGATAAAATATATCTATCATTATTAATTACAAATTAAAATTAAAATAAAATATAAATATGAGAATCATAAAATTTAAAATTACTAATATTTAACATTTAATTTTCAAATTAATTATTATAATTATAAATATATATAATTCTAAAAGTATATCTCCTTGTTTTAGAATATGCTTGAAAAAGTTAATCACTATTTTTAAAAAAGATTTATAATTTTTTAAAAATAAATTGTATATATTTAATTTATTTAAAAATAATTATTAGTTTTTAATAAAATGAAACATTTAGTATAGTAAATGTATTTACCTGTTAGATTTTAAAAATATAATTATTACTTTTAAAATTTTCAAGAAATTATTAAAGATAAATTATCAATTTTTAATAAATTATCAATTATTACTTTTAAAATATACAGAAAAAAATTCCAAAGCATCAAATTATTAACACTTAAATTTATTTCTCTTATATTAATTTTAAAAATAAATTTAACTAAATATAGAATTAATTTAACATAATAGTGATAAACGACAACAAAATAAAATGTCTTTAATATTTAATTTTCCAAATTAATTGAAATCCATGCTGTCCACGAGATCCGCGATCAAATCAATAACGAAGGTCTTCAACAGGACCCACACAACTTTGGATGCCAAAAGTACCCATTCACAGAATGCCACGTCATCAAAGCTGGATCTGGTGCAGTAACCCCACGACCTTTGTTCCGTGGAGCAAAACAGTTCACGAAAATTTGGCGGGCACCTTAAGCACTTACCCAAATTCAAACAAAGAAAAATAAAATTAAAAACCCTAGCGGCCCCATTCACTACTTTCCCTCTGTGTTCCGCTTCGCTTCTACTTCTAAGCCCCTCATTCTAATTTCTCGTTATGTAGGTTTTCTCTCTCTTTTATTTTCCAATTTTCTCTTTCTTGCGTCAAGTGTTTTTTAATTTGGTTATGTTTTTATTCAGGTTGGGTTGAGGTAGGGGAAGAAGAACGATGGGGAAAGTGTCGCCGAAAGAGAAGAGTTGGAAGGTTACGAAGGGAAGAAGGCAGCTACGGAGCTCGGGGAATAAATACCTTAGGCCCGGGACCCTGGCTCAGCTTCGGTGTAACAAATCTTCAGGTTCGGGTTCGGGTGGAGGTAAGTGTTGCACCGATCTTGGGAAGAAGAGAGTGGCGGTGTTGCATTCGAA
The DNA here is from genome assembly GCA_026541065.1 of Canavalia ensiformis. NCBI lineage: Eukaryota > Viridiplantae > Streptophyta > Magnoliopsida > Fabales > Fabaceae > Canavalia > Canavalia ensiformis. The sequence goes on from JAMKYM010000217.1 coordinate 636,478, forward strand.
GAAAAGTGCTGTGAAGGGGAATGGGGATAGCCATAAGGTGTTTGATAAAAGTCCGGTGATGCTGTCACCTGTGAATTTGGTTAGGCAGAATAGTTTTGTTGGGACCCCTAAAACCCCTCGCGATGAAAATTGCCAATCGGAATCGAAGCTCGAGTCTCTCCCCATGGATTTGTTGGTATGTTTGATACGGTGCTTGGATATGTGTCTTCTATTGTTGCGGAGAATTGATTTTAATAGAATTAATTTTGAACTGATAAACATAATTGGTATAGGTTAAAATTGATCTTAATCATAAATTTTATGAGAATTTATGTGTTATTTTTTGGAAAGTAGAGTGGAATTGATTTTTGAACTGTAAATCAAATTGGCACTAAATGCATTTATTATCTGAGGACTTATAAATCGCAAATTTGCACATTTTTTTAATGTTTTTTTCGAGCATATATTTGTTTGTTTATAAATGTTTAAATTAAGAGAAATAGTATGTGCTTCATTAAATTTATTTTGAAGAAATAGTGTTATTTTTGTTTGCTTGTTTTTGGAAGAACAAAAGAATTATATATTCCCAATAATGACTTATTTGTATTTTTTAATAGTTCTTTTTCGGAACTATAAATTTTTTTTTTTAAAAAAGTTAATTTGAACAATGAATGTATGGTTTAAAGGTTGAGATTCTCTATTATTGAAAACAAATGGTTATGGATTGTCATCCTCGACACTCTTTTACTTTTCATGGTTGTTGTTTGTTTATATTTGGTTGCCTTGATTTTGAAGAATGAATTGTGATATACTTGGTTCCTATTTGTTTTCCCTGCCTGGGGTTGAGTCTTAAAATATTCTAAATTTGATATCAGCGAAATTTGTCAATGATACTTTAGATGTCTGATGTTTTGCGTTCTGTCTCTTGTATTTCTGTTTGAAATCATTTTTTTTTTGCTGCTTATAATTTGATGAATTTTGTCTTTCCAGTATTTTATGTATTTGTATCAGTGTGTTTCAGCAATATTTTCTGACTTGCTTGAATGTAGAAGTATGTACTAATACCGAGATGAAGTACTCATACAGAAGTATTTGTTTGTTGATTGCACAATATTATCCTCCACCTATACTTTGAAAGTGGAGCATATGCCATTGGAACAGCTGATTGAGATTGATGAAGGATGGGCCTGTTTCTTCTCGCTTGCCTTTATTGATTTTTATGATGCTCAAGAACATATGTGGCTTTCTGCTTAGTATTGCTGAGTTGTATTATAGCTGGAATCGCTCTGTATGTGTGTTTATTTTGTTAACTTTTATGTTATTTTTAATTGTGAAGGATAATCTGGAACTAGTCGATCGTTTTGAACATATTTAATGTTGTGAATAGCTGCATAACTACAAGCACAAACATATACAAACTCTTTCTTTATATTTGCATTTTACTGTCTTAAATAATCAATTAGTATCAGTCATGCATTTCTGTGTTAAATCTCATCTGTTTGAACTCTTTCTGTTTTATTGATCCATTTTCTTTGACAAATTTGAGGTTAAAATACTATGCCATCTGCACCATGACCAACTGAGGGCTGTCTTCCATGTTTCTCGAAGAGTTAGAAAAGCTGTAAGTTCTGTGTCTCTGCTGTATTTATATGCCAGTAAATGTTTGCTTATGAGATATTGTTGAGCTACTTGTATAATGACTAACTTGTTCTGATACTGTTAGGTTGCGATTGCAAGGCAGTTTCACTTCAATTATACTACCCCAGATCGCTCTCGGCAAGAGATGCTAAGTACAATGACTCCCCGTCCTACTGAGCATTGGCCTTTTTTGGGGTATGTGTTTCTGCCAATAAATATTTTTCTGCAACTCTGAATGCATGCCTTCTTTACTGCTATTAATTTTTCCAGCAAGGGTGATGGGAAAGGAGTGAAGATTCCCAGCCCACACACACCTAAAGCACCTAGACATGGGCCTCGACCTCCTTCTCGTCTAAAAGTGTCCGAGATGCGGCAGGTTGCCGCTGTTCTTTTCCAGGAGTCAGCTTTCCCTTCTCGTTGCTTGGTGCCATCAGTTATACCAAAGCCACTATGCAAATCATTGGCTTCTAATAGGGTTCTCTTCTATGAAGATGAACTATGCCAGGCAGTTGCTCAGAATAAACTTCGCTGATGCAATTATCTTCAATTTCGTGTTCTTCACTGCCTCATGTTTCTCTGCTGTATATTCTCTTATGGTCTCTAGTGAATGTTAGAATAGTAAAGATGCAATTTTGTAGTCTGTTTTGGGGCAGATTAGGTGGTGTGGATATTTCAGCTGTCTAAATAGATGTGGAGGGTTGGCGATGGTTGTGGAAATAATAATATTATAATCATTACTTGTATATGTTTTGTGTGCCTGAAACAATTCTGAGCTTCTTTCAGAAACAATTGAAGGATCTTCCACCATAGTATAGAAATCTACTTTCTTTTTTTACCTTTATGCTTACATGATCTCAGGGTATCTTGTTGAAATCTATTGGCAAGCATTCTTTCTGATTTTATTTATAAGATCCCTCCAAGAAGTTTTTAACATTTTTAAATATTACATTCTTTATAAAATTATAAAAATATTTATTATTTTTTATGATTTTTTAATGTATGTCTAAATATATATGTTAAAAAATTAATAAATAGCCAAGTTTTATTAAAAATTAAAAATTTGATATTAATATATTGAATCCTGCATTTTCATTTCAAGCTTATAATATATAGATTTTAATTGTATTTTTTAGGTACATATTATAAAATTTGTTTTTATGTCTTTTATTAATATTCAACTTTTTAATTTTTATATTTTGATTAACATGTAAAATTAATGATATTAAAGAAAATTTTGCTTTTAAATGGAAATTAATTTAAAATGTAATAATTTTTTAAAACTAAAATTAGTTACAATAATTAATTTTTTTAAGAAAACAAAAAAGTTAGTTGTATTAGTTTAAAAAATTTATTACATTAATTGATGATATCATATATTTTTCAAATTTGTGTTTTGGGTAAAAAAAATCTTGTAAATAAGAATAGAAGTAATTTTGTCGAATTGGAACTCTTAGCTATAATACGATTGGGAACGACCAGGTGGTCCAGATACTGTCTACAATGTATCTGGCCCCGACTCTGCATCCAAGCCTGGTGTTCGTAGTGCTCAGAGTCCGATTTGTACTGCTATTGCGATCGTTATTGATGAAGGCCAAAAAGATAGAATACAAAAAACTTGGGTTCCAAGCACATACACTTCTCCGACAAATCCATGAATAGGAAATTATTGTTTTTCGAGGCATTACTTGATTTTCGTGATACATGAATAACAAATTTCCAGACATAGTATATCCCTCTTAAAACGTTATAATAAAATACATTAACAAACATGTTTTTGATCTTTATAAATGTAACTTAATATTGATTTATTTCTTTATTTTTTATTTTGATTATCGTAAATTTTAAAAGCTTTTTAAAATGTTACCCTATAATGTCACGATGGTTAAACCTCCTCATTTTACAGCATAATCAGAAGAAGTGGTCCAATATACCGATGATATTTCTCATATCTCATCATTAGGTTCTGTTGAGGGTAAATTGTTCAGTTAAAAAGGGAAGGATTTAAAACAAATAAATGTTCTTTCTAAGGACCTCTAGGGGTAAGTATATTGTAACTCCGTGGGGTGATAACTGTCCCAGAACACATACTTAGAGGCATTTTCACAGATTTTTAAGGTGAAAGAATTACAGAGAGGGCCTAATTCCATATTTTTAACGCCACAGCATGCGCTATCCTCCACTTCAAATCCTGATCCACAAGCAATGACTCCGTTCATGAATCATAATTCATGTGGGAATTTGGTTGGTAATCTTTTTCCTTCCCCATAGAAACATTCTTATAATAATAAAAAGAGTTGAATTTTTATTTGCTGTGTAAGTACAAAGATTTTTATATTGTTAAGTAATTAAAAATTATCTTAGAGTTAAACTAATTATTACAAAATTAATTTTTTTAATCATATAACAATCTATTATTGAATGAGTATAAAAATATTTTACAGTATCAATATATTCTCATTAAATTCATACAAATTTATTAGGACCTAATAGTAATAATGGATGCTACATACCATGAAATTTAGCTATGATGGGACAACATAAAGAGTATAGGTGCTAAATATAGAATGAAGAAATTTACCAAACTGATTGTGGTGTTGGATAAGCTTATTAAGCTCACTATGGTTTTCAAGGTAGAGAAGCCTAGCATCTGGAAGACTTTTGCTGAGAGCCACAATTGAAGAAGAAAAGCTTAGAGTTGTAGACCATGCTGCCTGGTTCACTGATTCTACACAATTCCTTTTGTTGCCTCCTCCTATGGTTCTTTGCAGTGGCACACATCCTAGTGGTGATAAGCTGAATACTCCAATCCTTCTTCCTCCCAATTTATGAAGTTCCTTCCATTAATTTCATGACATTTCCATAAAAAGATTCAGTTTTGATGCTACTGTTAATATCTTAACCAATGGAAAAACTGTTAAGATGAAAACTTATATCTTTAATTAAAAGATTATGAGAACACATTATGTGTGCCATAGGATTAAGCTGAAGTGCACATGGCATTGATATATGTTTCTACCGTGAATTCAAATAATGTTCACATCAAAAGCACACACCTTTAGAAAATTTGAAGATTCATTGACCAGCAGCATACTGGTATACTCTTCAATATTATACTCATTCCTCTCCGGTATGGCATTATAAAATATGTTACTGAAACGTCATTGCTTCCCATGCTGATCAAGAATATGCTTTTTGCCAGAATGAGAGATGTCCTTGTTTTCCCCACAGCTGCCTTCAGTTTTGCCATGTACTCTGAATATATTCAGTTGATCCTCTACTGACAACACTGACTGACATAAAATTGAAACAAATGTTATGGCATAGCTACAATTTATAACACAAAGTTGGAAATAGAATTAAAATTGAGAGACTGAAAATAGACTAGGGTGGCTATATAGAATGATGATTACTGCTAGTTCAATTGTACAGGATCATATCCTGAGCCAGCAGAGGCAAAAGACACCCCAGTTAAGAGATCTTCAATCTTCAAATTTGGATCAAGATACGGTGGCAAGGTCTCCTTTATTCCAAGCATTTCAGCTGAAATTATGAGAATTTCTAAGCATAATAAGCCATGACCTTATTTTCTAGTAGCAAAATTTCTAATTAATCAGCCAATTTTGTAAGCATGAGTTAGACTTAGAAGTTAGAACTACCCAAAAAATCTGAAGGGATCTTGCCATTGCAAAACCTTCCTGTGGGTTCTCCTCCAGTATGGTTTGAAATTAGCCTTGAATAAAGTTTTAATATAATTGTTGTTCCCTGTATCCAAAATTGAATCACCAAAAGCTATAACAGCAGGGAATGTGAAGTTTCTATTTTCAGTTTGTGACATGGCTGTTACTACAATTAAGAGATTCAAGGGTGGAAAGCAAGCTTCATTATGCGATTTGAATTTCACTCCTTTGCTATGGTTTTCAGCAATATAAATTTATAATGGGGATGGTCATGTTGGACACATTTTGTTGAGTGGAACTCTATAACCATTTACTTGTTGGTATTAGCTACTTAACTATCATTTGACGAGGGTGCTAGTTGAAGACTATCCACTTAATTTTTAAATTTATTTAATACTATTATAATATTATATTATCATTGAAGTCTTGTTATTTTCTAACTTTGCCTCCACTATTTAAAATTTTTTCTGCTATAATTTTTTTTATCTTTCCCTTATTTAAAATTTCTGGATTCGTCACTTGTGTTGCAAAGACTACAGTTTGCAATTTTTTTGCACAACTTCTTAACTTCAGTGGTATGTGTTGTTTCAATTCTCCTTCATAATAATTCCAACTTATGCATAATGAATTAATAAGAATAATTCTAAATCTTTTTACATTTTATTCCTATAAATTTTTCTAATTACTAATTCAAACAATATTAAATGGTTTTTTTATGTTTTTAAAGTAATATATATATATATATTTATTTAATACTTACTTTATAAACTATTAGAAGAATAAATAGGAAGAGTTGTAAGAGGATATAGCAAATCCAATGACTAAGATACTGAAATAAAAATTATTTAAAAATAATTCCAAATTGCACAAAAGGCTAATTTGGCCATTTGCTTTAAAACAGATTCATTCAATGAGGCAGCTGTAGTCATTCAACCATTAGGAAATCTGGTCTTGTAAGTTTTCCATGAAAGATAGCTCATACATATGATGTGTTTCCTTAAAAGTACCTCTTTATAGGTATCATTATTCATTTTCCTATTGAAAGGAAAAACTGAACTCATGTCATGCTTAGGTAAAATAATTTTGTAAACAAAAACTCCCAAATTTTATAAATTTAATGAAGAGAAAGGAAAATTTTGAAAACCATTTCATGATGGAGAGCATTCTCTAGAGCCTCAACATAAATTTCCATTCAACTTCTTGCCAACTTTTCCATGAGCTAGTAGCTTGGAATCTCAGTTTTGAACTGTGCTCTGTCAAAAAAGCAAAGAAATAAATAAATATAGGATAAGTATCAGTTACACGCATCAACTATGAACGTGTGCAGATTAGAACTAAAGGTTTTGAAAAAGGTGTCAGGCTTATGGCATCTTGAATTCTAGCCTTTGGGTGGAAAACACGCCATAGATTAAGCAAACGATTGAAACTTGAAATTAAGAAAGAAATGTCATACATGACATGTACGTGACACTAAATTAAAGATATATACTTTAACCTGGGAAAAATCAAGTTTAATTGGATTATGTTATGATTTTATTTGTTTTATAGTTGAATAATTTATATATATATATATATATATATATATATATATATATATATATATATATATATATATCTGAATCATATTTAATGGTTCAAAATTAATTCAACGTAGTTTCTGAATTCTAACCATAATTTTTGCAGGCTAGAACAAATAAAAAACAATAATAATAATGAAGGCTGGAAAAATAAAAAATAAACATATCCAATATATTCCTGACACAGTAACGATGGATCCATACACCTAATATTAAGGAAATTAATACAGTCAATGGTCACATGGAAGAGTTTAGATTTATAATATTTCATTACAAGCATTTGTGATTGGAGATGATAAAACATATTAGGTGGAACAAAAATAGTGATGAATAATAAAGCTACATCAATAAGTATAGATCTCAGAAAAAGTCCCTGATTTTGTTATCAAGCACCAGAGAGCTAAGCACATAATAAGCCTCTTGTGTGGGATGATAACTATCCCAGAATATGTAGTTTGAAGCATTAGAGCATGTGTCTATGCTGTAACGGTTGCACAAAATGCTGACTTCTATATTCCCTGTGCCACAGCATCCTCTCTCTGTCTCTTCAAAACCTTCACACCAAGAAATGAAAAAAGCTAATGATCAAAAATTCATCAATAGACTTCAATAAAAAAAGATATAAGGTTTAATTAAATTTTTAACACTTGAAAAATTCATAATTTTCTTATTTAATCCTAATTTTTAATTTTTTTAGACAAGTCCTTTATGATGTATATTTTTTATTAAATAATTCTTTTGTGATTTTTGTTTTCTCTTTAGTCTTTTTAAAATGTTACAATTTTTTATTTGATCTCCCTAAAATGAGAAGCTAAATAAAAAAATTATGATACTTGAATGGATGAAATGAAAAAAATAAACAAAGGAACCATTTTGTATTAAAAGAATTTAATTAAATAAAAAAAAGAACAACAATAGACTAAGATTCTAAGCTCATAATAGATTAATTTAGAAAAATAGTCACTAATTTTTTAAAAGCTATCTCATACAATTGATAAAAATAAATGATTATTTTTTAAAATAAATTGCATCAAACAAGTAATAAATCATGTACCCCAAATAAAAAAAAAAAATCACTAAATCAGTACAACTTAGGTATGTTACAAAGAATTTCTGCAATATCATAACTTATATTGTATGGGATTGCTTTCGGAGTGAAGTGCTTTTTCATGCTAATTTGTAGGTCCCGTGAGAAGTGCATGAAGGAGCGGCTGATAGGAAACATACACCCTGATAATTATATGAACATGTACATGAATTTGATGTAGCTAGATACTATTTCCTTTTATGTAAAAAAATCTCTGACTTTGAGGGCACAGATAATTGGCATAAAATTGGTGTATATAGGTATTAGATAACAAAGTATAATAGACCAAAATCATTAGGTACCTATGTGATAATGGTAACGAATGTGACTTATTAGTAAGTACCATATTTAGCAGGGTTTTGAATCATGTCCATCAAGGCGTTGTAGCAATCAAGATAGACAAGCCTAGCATCTGAAAACCTTTTTCCAAGTGCATCCATTTGGGAGAAGAGCTTCGAGTTGAAGAGTATTGCTCCTTGGTTAGAAGATTCTGAACATGCTCTATACATGCCTCCACCAATTGTTCTTTGTGAGGGCACACACCCTATAGCTGGTAAACCAAATACTCCAATCCTTCTGGCTCCTAGTGCATAAAGTTCCTGCACCACACTTATTATTATTATTTTTTACTGAAAATATAATTAGGAGAAACATAAATAAAATAAAGTGTGTGAAAAGAAAATTCCAAAGGTCAAAGTTTGGTATGTGGTTTAGCAGGATGTGAAAAAGCAGAGAATTTCAAACAGTAAATCCCAAGTTTGGTATTCTGAATATAGAGTACATCACCTCTAGTCTACTACAGATTCATCCATTCCCTCTTTGAAGAAATTGAATAGGAAAATATTAGACATAAACAGCATTTTTGGTAAAGATGCCACTTGTCTACCACTACAACACTGCTTTCCCTAAGGGTAAAAGTAACATGGCCTATGATTGAAAGATTAAAATTTATCCCTTAATTTTGCATTTACAAAACAGTTAATTTCAAAATACATGGAAAGGGTGCACAACTGCACATGCATGACTATTCTAAGCAGAGAAAGTTTGAGGCTGTCTTTCCAAAACAATACCTGCAAGAAGTTTAAGGCTTGTGAAACCATTAGGTCTGTGTATGAAGGAATATCATACTCAGCACGCCTAAATGGTGTTTGAGCATAAGTATTGGCAAGGTCATCACTTCCTATGCACACTATGTATATGCTCTTGGACACTATTGTTGCTGTTCTGTTTCCTCCAACTGCTTCATCTATCTTTGTTATGTACTCCTTGAACATGTCTAATTGATCTGACAATGATAACACAGACTTATGACAAGGAGAAAATAGAGCTGAGTTAGTTTTAAGATGTGCTAAAGAAAATTATTTATTGCAATAATACATACACACAAGGGTGCATATATTGGTTATTTACCACTATTTCAGCTGTTAGAGGATCATATCCAGATCCACCTGAGGCAAAGCTTACACCAGTGAGAAGATCTTGAAGTTGCAAATTTGGATCAAGGTAAGCAGGTAAAAGCTTTTTGACTCCAAATTTTGCAGCTGAAAATGAACCAAACAAGATTGTAAGAAATTGAACAAAGTAAAACTTCATTCTTTTCTCTATCAATAACTATACCAATGATGTCTGATGGGACTAAACCATTGCTGAACCTCCCAGTTGGATCATTTCCTCCAGCAAAATCTCTACCATATGGTGAGAAATTGCATTTAATAAGAGTGGTGATGTAGTTGTTGTTTCCTGGATCAACTATAGAGTCCCCAAATACAATAACTGCTGGCACAGTTTCATTGTTTGGTAGATTCACAGCAGAAACATATTGGAAGATGATGGCTATGACAAGAATGACTAGAAGCGTGTGATAGAGTAACTTCATGTTTTTATGAATATGGTTTCCCACTTTTCTTTTTGAAAGAAGCAATGGCATTTTCAGTTATGTACAAGCAACTTATAGGATTAGGAAAATATATTTTATTTGAGGTCTCTCTCCATGTCATGTCTTTGTCACAGCCAGATTTTATTAAAAATAATCCTATGATACTTCTGTTGCACTACCTATGCCTGGTTAAGAGAGTAATCTATATCTATTTTAATATATGATTTATAAAACGTGAGCTAAAATTGTCCTGTTGCAGCTTGTTTGTAATTACTTTTGCTTTGTATTGACATATTTTGGTTCAGATATCATTCTTCTACTTCAATTATATATATATATATATATATATATATATATATATATATATATATATATATATAGAAACGAACTTTACCCCTATTCTATATTTATGATTATGAATTTCAATTTCAAGCCTATGAAATATTTATTTATTAACATGATAATATAGTTACACGAATGATAATAAATTTTCCAATATTGTTGTATTAATGAATTAATAAATAGAAATAATATCTAAATTTGAATTAAATAGCCAAATCCAACTTAGAAAACCAAAAAGTCAATTTATTTGAAATTAATATCAAATAAGTGATAATGTACTAAATGAAATGAATGACATAAAAAACAGAAGGATTTGTTTGTTTTTTATTTTTAAAATTTAAAAAAAAATAAAAAAATAAATATACACGCTTGATAAAATAGTTTTCAAGGACTAGTTTAAAAAAGTTTCTTTTCATTTTTTAAAATTAAAAGATTAATAAGGTTTTAAGTTATTTTAATTTTTCGGTTTTAAATTTTTATTACTCATGCTGTTTTTGTATTTCTTTATTTTCTCCCCCTAGCTATCCTCCTCTACTCCCTTCTAATATTAGTTTTTAAAAATTATTCTACAAAACAACTTTTAGAAATAAAAATAATAATCAAACACACCCAAAATATTCCCTGGTGGTACAAATAATAAACTAAAAATAGTCATTTTATATTTTTATATAATATCTTAATTATATAAGAAAGAAAGCTTCAAATATATTTGGGAGCTTGAATTGTAGTATTGACACTCAGCCATTCCTTCAATATTATTATCCCAGATCAACATTTTGAGTCAAAATTTCCTATCACATGATGATTTTTATAATTTTTTTCAATTATGGAGAAAAAATAGTTTTTATACTTTATATTTATAATTATGGGTTTCAATTTCAAATTTATAAAAAAAATCTTCTATAAATTAAATAATTTATTTCTTAATTGTTTTGGTATATATAATAAAGTATTTTCTAGCTAGTATTTCTTACTTAATGGAATATGAAATTATTATCTATAAATTATATCACATAAGTTATAATTCTAATTTTTTATTTATAATTTTATTTTAATATATATTTTTATACTATGGAATCATAAATTGAATGATATATCATACTCTTAATAAATGATCTTACAACCCATTATATATATAATTTTAAAAAATAAACTAAATGATAGTTTACCTGATGTCTAAGATGTACCATAAAACAAGCATTTTATTGTTGTAAATTTCCAAATAAGAAAAGCTCAGAATTGGCAGGACTTTACTCAGCTTATCATTTCCCAACTCTCATTTAATTAACCACGTGCATTGTACAATTAAAACTTTTTCTTTGATGCTTCATGGGTAAGAAACAATTCTTAGTTATAAGAAAATATTCTTAGTTATAACGACTAGAAAATTTTTAATGTTTATTTGGTTTTCAGTTAAGGAATAATTCTTGCAATTTCAGGAAAAGACATATATTTTATTAAAGAATTATAGTTAATTTGAACATTATTTTAATTCTATTCAATAATTTAAAAAATAAACAGCTATTAGTTAGAGTTTGGTACCATAAAATTAAATGTTAGTGATTTAAAACACGTTATATGGAAGAAATGTATTTTAGGAATAGGGTAACCGCCATTGGGGCACACATCACATGGCACATGATTGAGAAAGTCATTCAATATTAATGAAGATCGAGGGAAGTTAGGAAGTGGCAACAACCAATCTGAGTTGCCATGCCTATGGCCTTCAACATTCAACCATACTGCTTCTCTACATTAGATCCTCGATTTTCTCTCTTATCTCTTTCTATGCCATCAATGTCAACAAATTTTTTCTAGTTATCATAAATTATCCACACTACTGTCACACGTTAACCTCTCAATGCTTTATTTCTCGCCCAATTACCCTTTTGTAATTTTTTTTTTAAAGATATTATCCTCAATTCTTATAATTAATATTAAATATATAAAAATAAGAATTTTTTATTATATTTTTAAATACTTAAAAATTAATTCTAAATATTGAAATTAACAAAGTTTTTCTATATATGGCTTGAATAAAAATAAATGTTTTCCTTTTTAGTCATTAAAGTGAATTTTATAATCTAGATAGACTTTTAGTGAGTTGGTTCACAGTTTTTTTAATTTATTTTTATTATATAATAATATTATTAAAATATAAAATAGGAAAAAAAAATTATTATTAATATAATATTATTAAAATATAAACTTTTATGATATTTCATTTTAAATTTTTTATTTTTTATATAATATATATATATATATATATATATATATATATATATATATATATATATATATATTATTGAATAGCCAACCTATAAACTAAACCATTCGTAAGCCAACCTGTGAATTTTGATACTACATCTAATTACTAATTTTTTTTCGTAGGTAAAAGAATATCAATAATTCATAAAGATTTTAAAAGAGATTTAAGAATCACTTAATACATGTAAGCAGTTAGAATAAAGAGATATGAAAAATTATTTTATTATATTTTAATTTTATTAGCTATTTCATTTTATTAATATAATATAAATTTTATCATTAAAAGATGTTAGATAAAAATAAAAAATAATAATATTTTTTTTTTATTTAAATCTTAATCATTATCATAAAGTAACTTTTATTAATAAATTTACTTTTAATGCTGAACACTTATTATTTATTATATTAAAAAAATATTTGAGAAGTGAGAATTTAAAAAAAGGTATTAGAACTATTTATATCGTATTTAGAAAGAGATTACGAATAAGCATTCTCCATGTGTTTCTTTAAAATTAGTTACATGACAATTATTCTTCAAATGTGCTACTTAGATAGAAGTTACATGAAATTATTCTCCAAATTTTACTTAAAGAGTAATTATGTGATAATTGCTCTTCAATTTTCACTTAAAATATGGTTCTTATACAACCTCTCTAAGTGTCATTATCCTTATTTAATCCTAGATTCCTTTCTTTTTCTTCTTCATGCTACCACCACGGACCATCCTAGTCTCCACGAAGCCATCTTCATTGTCTATAGATCCTCTCACTCGCTTCCTTCACTTTTTGCACCAATAATAACCATTGTATGTGCAAAGGAAACTCTAAAGAACCATTATCGTAAACTGTAAATTGTCATTGCACACTATTGCCCAAACCTTTTAATTTGTTAAAATTCCAAGCTTCATTGTGTGAAAGTATGACAAAAAGAATAAACTTAATCAAATCAAACTTTTGTAGACTATATTAGGGGATTTTCTTGATTCCTTCAAATATGATGAAGTTGAAGATAAAAACGTTGATGGTAAATTTAAGGTTGACGAATGAAAACTTGGAGAATGTCAAAATATTGATGGTAGTGACGACTGAGCCTCCTCACACAAACAAAATAAACCTTCATCCATTATCATGGTTTCCACTAATAATTGGATAGAGTTGCAAGCTTAAGCAACACAACTTTCACCTTCTCAAGCAATGTAACCTCCCACCCCAAGTGGCAATACAAAGGTTTTACTAGTTAAGGCATTTAGGTTTTGGTTTTCCTTGTTCACTTGTACTATCATGCTTTAACCTTGTGATATCTCTTTTAACTATTAGAGCACTTTATATAACACCCTAAAAATAAATACCGATTTCATGTTTAAGTTGATCATTCGGTTCCATTTTTAGTTTGTTATCTCTTGATGCGGAATTCATTTTAGAAAATACTTATATGAAAATACGATAATTGTTTTTTTAAAACTGTTTAATATAAAATGCGAGTCTCATCGATAGAACGTGCATAGTGGTAAAATAAACTGATAAGTAGATTTCTACGTACGTTTAAAATCTTAGAAATACTAAGCGTTCACATTGTTCTTTTCGTTATCATTTGCATATAATAAATAAACAAGATTCAAACATAACACACATGTCGCACAATAATTATACATAACATTTCATACATACCATAAGTCATAGGCCCGTAAGCCTTATCATGTAGTTATTACAAACATAAACTTACAACTATTATACAATATTTATACATAAGTTAGCTAATACTACATATTAGTAGTTAGGATGTTTGCATCCAATTATTTTTTTTTTACATTAGTGCAATGTACATCTTCCAGAGAGTGTCTTACGTCCACTTCAACTACGTGAACTGCTACTATAATGAACAACATCCGAAATGTTTGGGAAGAAAGTGGGAAGAAATAGGGGTGAGAAACTAAGTTTCTTATTAGGCTTTCTACTTAGTTCTAATGTCATCACTTAAATCCCAGCCACTTTAATTTATTTCAGAAAATCATTTCTGGCATAAAAGGTTACTTTTAATTCTTTGTAAACATTTCTCTGAAGTGGATACATTTTATTATCGAACATAATCCGAGTACTTAAATATGCATTTTTCTTAACATTCATAAACTGTGGCGTCTCAACATACATTGTCATTAACATTCATAACTTTGGGATCACACATAAGATATCATTTGACATACAATTATTCTATGCCTTAAACTTCATTCTTTATTACTTATCTTTATCTTTATCATTCCTTTGTCCAACTTTTGGGACACTTTATGAATCTAGTTTCACCACCTTAGGGAGAAACAATAAGACATAGACTTGTATTAAATTTGTCAAACAATATCTTCTCACTGACTCTACTCCCACCTCCTATTAAAAATTAAGGGTATGAGCCATTCCGGGATGGTCGTCACCACCTTATAACTTGGTGAAGTAACTTAAGTCTTCACAATAGAAGGATTTCTTGGAGAAACTTAAGTCTCCTAGAAGCAACTTTAGGTTTCTCTTCAGTAGAGCTTTTTAGGACCCTTTGGATACTAATGCACGTAAGGCACAAAGAGAGTAGCTTTATGTTTTCACATAATGTTTTCTTTAATGATCCTTTAAATTCTTAATGTTCATTTTAGTAGCTTATAAATAATTATGCATGCTCAAACAAATTCCAACCAATATGGAATGCACATATAGGTTTCAAATTTTCATCTCAATCATCAACATATACCAATCTCATACATGATCATCTTCCTTTCTTATTCATGAGCATCCATCATTTATTCATTCATAGATAGTGAGCATTAAACCAATAATGTAATTTGATTGGTAAATCACATAGCATAATGTCACACTTACACAACCAATACAATGCCTCAATTTGGTTTGATGTTGAAATCACACAAGGGACTTACATCACTCGACCTTCTAAGTTATCTCTCATTCTTTCCTTTTCTCAAATATACATTTGTTCATTAAGATTTTTCATCTTAGAATCTTAATCTAGGTGGTCGAATGACACCTTTCAAGTTCTTTACTCTTTGTGTTCTCTTTTGTTCAAGTCTTATACATGTCCTAATTATTCTAGTTCAAGTATTTAAGTATTTATAAACTTTTATAACTTCTTCTCATTAAGGTATGCTATGATCAAATTACTTAGTGAACTTCTAACTTCAAGTTTAAGTCATATTCATCCTTCTTAATCATGCCTTTAATAAACCTTTGAAATATGTTACCTTGTGTTCTCTTTTTTACTACCTTAATAATTAGGTCTAATTGACTCTTAAACCTAAAAAGTATATTTTATTCTAAAACCAATAATATCTAAGTAGAATTTAATTAACCTTCTAGGTCACTTTATTCCTAAATGGCCGAATGACCTACTTCCTCAAGTCCCACTTTTCATACTCCTTGATTATATTTTGGTTACATATTTAGGATCATTATTTGGGCCTAATTAAGGATTGAAACTCCTTCTTAGTTAATTTAAAACATGGAAGCCGAATTCCAACCTCCTAGACTTAGGTTTCCATAATTTCCTTCTTCACCATAGGATCATTTGCCTAAAAAAATCAATAGGTCTCTTTACCCTCCTTAAAACTTTTTCATACTTTAATTTCGTCCTATTTACATAGAAATTGTCCTTAATTAATCCTAATTGGAAACTAAAACCTCCTTTAAGTTAATTAACTCCTAAGTGGTCGAATGCCACTCTTTTAGGTTTGGGGTTTCCTTCTTCCTAGCCCTAGTTGACTTAAGTTGACCATTTCTTAACCCTAGTTGACCTTTACTTAGAGGCCAAGTTTAAACTTTAGAATTGACATATTATAAGGTAATATTAAGTATTTTTACCCAAAATTTAATGGCATGTCCTAATTTGACATTTACCCTTGCTTAAGTTATGGTAAATTTCCTAGTTACCCATTTTTAGCTTATTTGGAAATTTTACCACTTAGAAATTTTGAGATTTTTCCCTAAGCTTACCTAGGCCATATATTCTGAAACTTAACCTTTTAAATATTGATTAAACCTCCAAATAAGTTATTTACTTGTTGAAAATACTTGATTTTCCCTTAATCACATTTTAAGCCCATTTTTGCCAAAATCTCTCTAGGGTGGTTGAATGCACTCCTTTAGGTTTTTAACTCATTTTTGTTTTGTTTAACTTTGTTTAAAAGTTGATTTAGTTTATTTAAAAACTTATTTCAAAGCTTAAGTTACTTAGAAAAATTTTAACGAAACTAAATCTTGCTTGGGAGTTGTGGTCGAAAGCCTTCCTTGGTTAGCCAAAGTAATTTCTTCAAATCTTCCATCTCACACCACCTTGGTTCAGTTGTGTTAGGCTTGTGCAGCCCCTCTTACCTCTGGTCCATGCTTGTTTCATCCATGTTTTGATACTTAAGTGCTGGCCATGATGAGTCTAGGGTGCCATACAAGGATTTTAGCCACTTTTGGCTACAAATTACATCATTTGCTTAGTAGCTTTCTAACTAATGTCCAAAGGAAACCTTTGGAACTTATTACAAAACTTTATTCTACCTCTTAACATACATAATTAGAGGTGCAGATCCAGCACATAAATCATCACAAGAGATAAATAACAATATTAAAACGTAATCATCAAAACAAGCAACACATCACTTTTCTCAAGCATTAAAAGGTAGATCTTCATGATCTATTCCAAGATCCACACATCCTCTTTCAAATAAACTTTAAAACACTTCTAATGAGAGCATACAACTGATCAGAGTTTCAAAAATAATTTTAAAACAAAACCTACCGGTTAAATTCCTTCTAAGTGCCTTAAAAGCACTTTTAACCGAACAAACTTTATTTTTCCTTTCAAAAATCACTTAAAGTGGATGGGGCTGATTTTGAACGGTTAAAATATAGTTTTAAACTCTCACAAGTGAAAAAAAAAAAGACATACAGATCTTGGAGAAAAGATGCATGAAAGAAAACAAGCACACCATAAAAAGACAAGTTAAAAGCATAAAAAGACAACTAGAAAGATCCTACTTGTTGAAGACCTCCATAGTGTTTTGTGGGGCTTTAAAGGCTGCCTTGGGTCCCCTCTGGTCTGCTCTGGATGTGGTGAAAGGATGGTGGTGGGGCTTTAATATTTATGGCTTTAATATAGCTTAAGTCTTAAAGATGAAAACTTAGGCTTAAAAGTGTAAGTTTTGGGTGTTTTGAGTTATGGTAAGCTTAGAGAGAATTCATAGGATTTTGATGAGTTTCTAGGCTGAAAAATATGAAGCAAATAGGGTCCCAAGGGTCCCAAAAAAATTCGGACTCTTATAGGCCAAGTGGAATTAGTTTTGCACTTAGGGGTATTTTGGTAATTTTGCCTAGATTTTTTCTATTTTCCAAAATAAATCAAAATTCAAGGAATTATCCTTTTAGGCTTAGATTAGTGTTAATTAGGCTGATATTTCCTCTAATTATGATTAATTTACCCTAAGCATGCTTTACTTTTAATTAACCAAGGTTAATTAGTCTTAACCATGGTTAAAAGAACCTTTTTACTATTCACTTTTGTCTTTTTGTGGAAGACTTAATTTGACTTCACTTTGGTGACTCATCACCACCTTTCCAGCTGCTGAATTTCGTGCATCTTGGTGTGGGGCCCACTCTTGGCATGCTTATCACATTATCTTGCCCTCCCAACCTTCCAAGGGCGTTTTTATAATTTTTCACAGCATTGCTGAAAATTTTCCCAAATTATTCCTCTGACATTTCTAAGACTTTTTGGTTCGTTCCCATGTTAATCTAAGTTCGTTTGCTATTTTTATGGAAACTAACTAGCTTTGTGCAAAAAGTACAGCTCTTAAGGGCATTTTGGTCATTTTTGGGATTTTCGAAGGGCGTTTTCGTCCTTTCTCAGGTTTCTAAAATTTTCTCACTATTTTTAATCATACAGGATGTTTATAATCCCTTTAGGATATCTTATACTTGTATTTCCAATTTTCTGGCTCATTATTTGAGGTGTCCAGGTGTAGGGGTATTTTTGTCATTTGCACCAAACTTTCTAATTTCTCTGCTTTTGATTTCTAATTTCACCTAGTTTCATTCTAGAAACTATTTGTAGCCTCAAACATTTATCATAGAAAAATTGGGATGTTACATTTTACTAGTGAGAATCATAGATAGAACCTTCTTTTATAAGTTCAATTTGGAAATTGGTTGCTCAAATGGAAGATTAGTTAATCTTTATATACTTTTCAATCTATTTGTTAATCTTGTATTAGTGATTGAAATCTGACTTGTTTTATTAAATGATACATGGTTGATATAATGGAATAAGTAGAATTCCTAATTCTTTGACAATACATTTTAAATCTTTGAAAATAAACAAATAAGGTTATGTTTTAGGTTTATGAATGTTGTAGTAGTAGGTGCATTTGTATGAATGTTCCCACAAAAATTTCTTAGACGTCGATGCACTAGCATTAAGATAGAGGTTACTATTTTTGATGTTTAGAGTTGAACATTTCATGCTTTATTTATAAGTTATTCCAATGAAACTAACTTTAGAGTGCACGTTTCAAGGTAGCTAAGAGCATTGTTGGAACCAAGTCATATAATAATAATCATTTTGTCTGACTTAAACTCCACAAAACACTTGCCAAAACACTCTTTCCAAGTTAATATCCCCCACCTTCCAAATAACCATACACTCAAGTTTAAAGCTTGCAACTATGAAGTTCTAAACAAAAACACTTAGACGAAAAACTCCTCTTCTCTTGGATTAAACTCATGACCATAATTCAAGGGGGACTACCCTCTTCATCAAATTCACAATATCTCTTTATCTTAACTTTCCATTAAATTTTTTTTCCTAAATTTTTCTATGTCGTTATGTTGGTTATTTTCTCTTTTATTTTTTCCTCCATCTTTGGGATCTTGTCTCCAAACTCCAATATCAATCTCTCTCAAATATACTTGAGTCCAAACCTATCTCATACTCATAAAATAAGAATTTCTAAGTTTTAAATAATTTTAAGAAGACAAAATGAAGTTTTGATACGTTAAAGTGTGCAACTTAACTTCTAGAGCATTTTAGTTGGTTAAAACTTCTTAAAAACTAATTTTAATATTTTTGGCAGATTTGAAATGTTTTAGATCAAGTCTATGTTTAAGCAAAGGTTCTAGAGATTAGATAAGTTTCATTGAATCTTTTCTTTTTAAAGCATAAATCTAAAATGAGTTGTCTTTTCCTTTAAAAGTGCATGATTGTCCTTTTTATAAAAACGTCAAGATCTTGGACCTTAAAATCATGGAATCTCATAACTTGTGGACTTTAAGGAGAAAAATCTAAGATTTAATTTTCATGTCATAAAAGTTTGACCTTTAAGACATTAAGTTAAAGTGGTGGACTTATGGACTTAGAAAATAAAATAAAGATCAAAACTTTTCATTGAGGAAAGAAAAATCTCCAATTAAGATAAAGACTTAACCTAGACTAGAGGAATTTGGGACAAATTATGAATATTAAATACCTAGATTTCATATCTAGGTGCTAAGATGAGAAAAGAAAAATGAAAATACCAACTTATACGAAAAAAGGGCCATTCAGCCAATGTTTATTCCATAAGGTTGAAGGAACTTAAATTTCATAAAAAATTGAGTATAAACATCATCCATAAATTATAATATTAAAAGTATATAGTTGAAACTAAGAAAAATAAATAAAGTGGACTTGGAAAGTAAAAATGACCATTTGGCTAAGCATCTTAGGAGGGGATGAAAATAAGTTAAAATTTATTAAATTGAGACCACCGGATGATTTGAGGTGTAAAAGTTAATCTTACACAAGTGAGCAAAATATTAATGAAGAATGATATGGGAAATTTAGCTTATACCATTAAGGATGCTAAGAATAAAGTTAAATGGATAAAACATGTGTAAGATCACTCATCCTAGGATTTAATTCTAAAAGGTTAGCCATATAAACATAGAAATATAAACAAAATTCTTGTTGGAGTTAACATAACCATTTGGCCAAAAGAAGATAATTAGAAAAATAAGATCTTAAATAGATAAAATCTATGCGTTCATCTTTCCTAGAAAAGGATCTTAATAAATAATAAGTGGCCTTGAGGTTATATAAGTAACAATCCCACTTGTGCGGTATAATGGTCATTCAACCTAGAAAAAAAAAATAATCATGAGAAAGACTTCCAAAAATTTTGGAAAGAGATATGTAATTTAGAAAGAGAAACCTAGTGACAATGAGGTATGTAGGCTTCCTTTGAAGAACTTGATATAAAATATAAGTAATAAGATCAACTTATACATTTTGGAAAAGGGTCATTTACTATCCAAAAATTTAAAGACCTTGCATATGTAAAAATTTTCACTAAGTATGTGAAATTTTAAAATACATATTGTTATTCTAGTTATCATGATGATATATGGTTATGATCATGTTTGAAGTGCCTTATGATATTTTAAATGGTATAATGACTTGTTTAATTATATGTGGTTCCATGTGTTTGTTTAAACACATATGTGATGATAGATGACTTGGATGCTAGTATGCGTAACATATTGATTGAATATTGAGCATGCATCTTACTATGAAGACTTAAAATAGAACCTAATAAGCCAAGTGGTAACTAAAAAAAAGTTTGTGCAAGAAGATAAGAACACTACTCCAACCAGACAAAGTTTGGTACTTATGCACATATGAGTGTTTGAGATAGTTCATAATTAAAGTCTGAGGCTTCTTACTAAGATGGTGACAACTATTAGGAATGAATGCATATCCTTTAAAAGATTTGTGTATAAAAGTGAAAAGATATTGCTTGAAAAAAGAGTTAACTAATTGTCAAAATATTAATGATATTGTGAACATGACAAGTTTAACAATGTAACAATGAAAGTATAATGAGATGTGATATATTAAAGTGACATTGTTAGGATGGTTAATGAATGTTAATGATTATGAATATGACAAGAAATGATAATGTTTCAAGTGATATCTATGATGTTATGATGAATCATGATAATAAAGTGATCTAAAAGAATGAATGAGATGTATGGTTATGCATGTATGAATTCTTTCATATTTAAAATAAAACCACTTGAGAAAAAAATATATTTTATAAAGTAAAATTGAACTTGTATGTTTGTCATGTTTTCAAAATAAAATTGAAATGGTTGGGTTAGAAATGATGTTACCAAATCTAGAATAGATACTTACTGAGAAATTATGATTTCTCATCCCCTATTCTCTATTTATTTTCCTAATTACCAAAAATATCGTTCATAATTATGGTAATGTATTTTGAGTTGTATAACGAAGCATGTCACTTTAGTTCCCATGAACTTGTTATCACTTGTTATTACTTTTCATTCTAGTAGTTATTCGTAGCTCCTATACTTAGCCCCTAGTTCATTCTAGCCAACCTCACCATGCCCTTAGAAGCCTTGCATGAAAAAGTGATCTTTCCCCTGCCACTTGGTTTTCAAGTTCCACCAGGGCTAATAATAGTGAATGTCATCCAGTAACGAGAGTGATCCCTTCACAATATCTCATTGCCATAGTCTGTCTTATGAGGAATCGTCTTAAGGAAGCTCTCCTTATTTTGGATACCATGTAGGTGAATATTACTACTTTGATGACAACCTCTATGTAAACGAAATGCTTAAGGGAAAGAATTTACTTTATAAAGGACAACCTCGTGAAACACTAAAGTAAAATCAAGTTTTGTTGTTATAGTTATATATGTTTCTTCTTGTGGATAACGGTATTGATGCCCTTGTGTATTGTAAAAGGACTCGCTTAGAGCCTTAAGTTTGTTTGAATATGTATGCCTTGACTATGTGTATAGCAATTTCTTATAAATGAATTTATATTACTATGGGTACTCAGATATAAGTTACCAAATTTATTCATAAGCTACAATGTTCGATACATTTAATTATTATTATGCTAACTTTCTATGAGAAGACTTGTAGTTTCAAATAAATTTTCAAAAAAAAAGTTATACCATAATTTTAGGAAAAGCATTTTATAAAAAAGTTTTGCATTATGAAGTAATAAACTAGTATTAAATCCATGATATGACTTAAGCGTATGATACGTATCATTAATACAATGTTACAGGAAGTATTACTTCAAAAATACACATTGTAAATGCTCTCAAATAATGATGGATTGCTTTGAAAAGTAATTTAGTCAATCATTCACACTTTCAGTAATTAAAAAAGGAAATAATTATAATTTGATGGTGTCCTAGGCAATGCCATTCATCTTTATGATTTTTGTTAGCTTGAAGGACTTTCTGATATGAGGATGAGGATCCTTCAAGACTGTCCCTCTAAATTGAAACAAGTTATGAATCATGTTGATGAGCACAAACTTCCATTTTTCCTTCAAGTACTAGGATTGATATACTACTTCTTAGGTCCTCATCGCTTGGGGCCATGTAGTCTAACATTGTTCTTCATCCTTGCATTGGCATCTTTCTTACTCTAGTTTCTCATCTCACTCTCTTAAATGTTCTCTCTATTTCATAATCAAAAAACATTTGAGAGTCTCAAGAACGAGTTAGCATATACAAATAGAATGACTAAGTAAGAACAACATAATAATATTTTAAAAATTTTCAATTAATTTTTATTTATTTTTAAAAAAAAATATATACAAGTATCAAGCATCAAGATTCAAACTTTCTAAGATCATTGAGAAATAGTCCTTGACAACAGTGTCAACAACATGTTATGTTCAAATCGTGTGTGCCATGTTTTACCCATGAATAAATGCACCTGTGAATGTAGAAAGATGGTATTTAACATCCCAAGTATAGTTATCATATGGACTATTTCAAAAATCCTTAAAATAATGATTGAATCCCAACTTTTGAACCCATAAAATTTTTTTTTTGAGATGTAGTTTTAAAATAGAAAAAAAAAATATGAAAGCAAGAATAAAAATTCGAAACAAAATAACACAAACATGAATTCAATTATGGAAAGATATGAGACTTTAGTTTCCTGTATGATTTTATCCAATTTCACCCTTAACTCCCTTAAAATGATTAAAAATCAATTGCTAACCACATGTTCTAATTATATCATTATCAAATAATCAATAGTAATATTTTTTCCACTTAAGTTATTACTCCTAATGATCATGTAAGGTATATAATTAGAAGAAGCATAAAGAATATTTGGACTTGTTAATTCAATAGTTGATTGAAAATCAAGGATTTTGGTTAATTCTCCAAAACTTTTAGATTCATCTTATCTTATATTTCTATTAATTAGGTAATAGTACAATTGTTTATCTTCTAATTAACTTAGAAATCAACAAGAGTAGTCAATTCTTATCAATTGATTAAGCATAATAAAACAAACAGAATTGAAAAGAAATACATAATATTCATAAAGGAGAAAAAGGATTCAAATGGTTACATAATAAGTTTCATCAAAATTTTATGGTTGAGGATTAGCTACACATAGTGAGATAGAACAAACAAGAATATACTAATCTAGTAAAATAATCCATAATTTTAATTTTAGAAAAATAATGACGAAACTGTAATGTTGACAAGGTTGACAATAGCGTACTACAACTTACGTCGAGAAAAGGGTTTATGCCTCCCATATCCTAATAAAGGATAAAAAAAGAAAGAATGGAAATGGACAAGTGGAAAAAATAGGGTAGAGAGGTGTCTTTGGGATGTAAGGTTGAATGGTGTAAGGTGTGTTTTCTTCCATGGCCTAGCCTTCCTTTATATAGGCTTTGAGTTGGGTTTTTTCTTCCTATGTACTAGGTTGACCTAAGTTGCTAAGTCATTTTTTGCGTTGTTAGGGCTAAGTTCGATCATTTTCCTCGTCATCTAGGGTTGGTCATGCTCATTATTTAGCATAACCATGCTCAGGTCTGCACTATTGTGTCAAAAATTCATGGAGATTGCAAAGACGTGCTTGAGTCTAAACAATATTTTGGTCTTTCCATCATTCCTTTGTCCTTTTTATACTCTTTTTCAATCATGCCTAGTTTTGAATTTTTTTTACGTGACTTTTTTTGAAGAAAAAAAATAGGTATAGTCATAATTAAATAATAATAAATTATATCATAATTATAACTTTTTCCACATAAAACTTAATAGAATGATGATTTATCATTGAACAAAACAAAATATTTAATACAGTAACGATTTTTTATACATAACTTTCAAAATTAACTTCCTCTAAACTTAACTATTTTTCACACTTCATCTATAATATTGATGTCAGATTTAATTTATATTATATAATTTATTTATTTATATTTCTAACCTTGAGTTACATTACATTTTAGTTATTAGATAAAGGAAATATACATTTAGCTAATTTGATTGGTTTTTGTCTAACAAAATCTAAATCTAAACCTAAGGAGTGGGTAGTTAGTATAGTTTTATAAATCACTTTAAAATTATAATTCTTATTTTTATCTTTATTAGACAATGTATAAATTAGGTTGATAAATCACTATAATTAAAGATTGGACATGTGGTACTTAAATATTATCTTTAATGATTATGTTCTTTCTATTTTATTTATTTTTTCCCATCTATAAAAAAATTATTAATCAACCTTATTTAAAATGCTAATTATTTTTTCTACTGTGGATGTTCAAGCGTTTTTAATGCAAAAGTAATTATTGCTTTCATTTTCTTTTTGATTAGGATATAATAATATGTAGTAGTATTGGTTTAATATATATATATATATATATATATATATATATATATATATATATATATATTGTAAAATCTGATACCACATAAATAGAATTTAATTTTTGTTGTTCTTTATTATGTCTATCGAAAGTTGTACTAAGTACTTTTAATATTTTAATATAATTATAATGTTGATGTTAAATATTATAATACTAGTTTAATAGTTTATATTATAATTTAAGATTTTAAAAATGTTATTAATATTTTGATATAATTTTTTAATTTTTAAAGATATTTTTTATCCTTGAAGTAGATCTTTATCATTTGTTAATAAAGAAGTTTTAATTTTAGTTTAAATTCCAAAAAAATATTATTGAAGATTCTTTCTAACTTTTAGTTATTTAGTAAGATCTTCCACGGTCGTTTGAAAATAACGAGAGTTCAAACTATTAAAAAATACAAAATAAGTATAAGAGGTTTGTAACTAATTAATAAGAGTTTAAACTATTCAAAATCTTAAAAAATTTAGATAAAGTTATAAGACATCATAGGTAAAGATCAATGGTTTTAATTGAATTTATCATACTTGACTAAAACTGTGGGTAATTCATTTTCTGCCCATAATATTTCAAAATTTTGACCAATCATAAGTAAACGATATGATAGAAATTTAAGTTTCTAATAAAACTATAAATAATATTTATTAAAAATAAATTCTCTTGTAGTGGAAAAGAAGTATTTTTCTATTTATTATCCTTAGAACTCAATTTATTTTTCATTGACATCCCTAATCATGTCTCAGGTGTCTTTTCCTTTTGTCCCAATTCCTAGGATGACCTCCAAACTTATATTATACAATTAAGGTTTTGTATGAGCTTTTTTTTTTATGTCTAATTTGGATTATTAAAATTGAAAATAAGCGAAATCATTAATTTTAGAAATGCATACTTGGCCTTTTTAAACTTTTTGAATGTCTTCATTAGGTAAATTTTTGATTGGCTGAAGGAGATGATGGAAATCAATGGGCATACAACAAAGAATTTTAAATTTTGTAATAGAAGTTTGAATCAACAACTTTAGGGTTAAGGATCTTGCTGATCCAATTGGAAGTCCATAGCTGGAGAATTGTTACTATTATTTTTTTTTCTATTTGGATGACATATTCTAGTTAACAATTCTATTACGAGTAATATATTTATCTCGAATATGTATTATTTATACTTATAGGTTAAGATACTTTTATTATTATGTTTATGCTAAAAATAAATCAATATTTTTATTTGTTCAAACAAGTGTATTATTTTTTTTTCAAATTTTTTTTTATAATATATGACATGTGAGAACTTGTTGTTGAGATGTTAATGCTAGTTTTCATTGAAAAATTTATACTTTTTATCTATCGATAAAAATTGAATGTGTTAGCCAAAGTTTTAAAATGTTGTATAATTTTTATATATGTATACTTAAACTTATTCTCAAGTATGATTTTTAAACTTATTCTTGAGTATGATTTTTAAATTTGTATTTTAAACAAATAGTAGTTATACATGAGAAAATCCGGAAGACCTTAATTTGTTAAATATAAAAATTTAAATTTTATTGAAACTTATTTATATTTATTTTATATATACATATAAGTGGCTATTTTTTCAAAATAGGATTTTATAAATACTTATTTATATATTAAGGGTACGTTAAAAAGTTATTCTGCACAGGGGTCATAAACAGTTATTAAAACACAATAATTTAGGGTACTGAAATTACGTTTAAATTAATGGGGATAGGACTGTATAGGACTTTGTGCGATGTACAAAATAGCTTCAACGCCTAAATTTATGCGCTTTCACCGTAGGCGCTTTAATTATGCGTAAATTAGATTATTTAAATTTTGAAAGTGTTGTTCACATTACATCTTCATTCTCTATTTAAGCATGTGGGGACCGTTCCAGTTTTGGTCCTACATGTTCCGCTTCTTCCTTTTAGTTTCTTGGCTATTTTAAGATTTTTACGGGGATCACAGCGTAGCTTGAACTTGCAGTTTAAATTTTGTTTGGAAACCATAACTTAGCTTGGATTTGCCATTAACACAAAATTTGAGATAAAAGGTTAGTGAAATGTAGAAAGTATGTCGTTAGAACAATGTTTAAATAGTTGGATAGTTATTTTGAGTTAAAGATGATGGTACTAAATATTACGTTATTAGAGTTAAACGTCATTGCAGAAGAAGAAAAAATATATATATTTTAAAAATAAATTTTTTAAAATTAATAAATAAATTTTTTGAAAATCAATTTTTTATTGAAAAAATCAGTTTGTTAAACAATTTTAAAAAATGAAAAAATTTTAGAACGAAAGATTGTTTTTAAAAAAAATTATTAAAATTTGATTAATTGTGAAAAAATCAAAAAGTAATGTTAAGGTATAAAAAACTTTATAATTAAAAATAAATTTAAAATTGAAATAAATTAGCAAATATAAATTTAAAATTTATTTTAAAAAACAGTTTCTGAAAAAAAAAACATAACAAATTATTAAAGTTAGAATTTTTTGAAACAAAATATAATAATTAAGTATAAGTTAAATTGAAAAATAAGTTTGTGTAATAAAATTTGAAAAAACCTAAAATAATTAATAAAGTTACACTTTAAGATATAATTATATTAAAATAATAAATTAAAAATTTTGAAATTTAATAAAAAAAAACTTGTTAAAAAAGTTTACGGGAAAATTAAGAAAAATATAAAAGAATAATAGACTTGAAAAAAATAATTTAATTGAAACTAATATTTCAAATTTAATAAAAATATTAAATATAAAAATGAAAAACAGTTTAAGAAATGAGTTTGTGGAATAAATACAAAAACATTGTATAAATTAAAACATTTACAATTTATAAAATTTTTATAAATAATATATTTAAATTATAGTAAAAATAGTAAAATTGAGATTAAAAAATTAATTTCTCAAAAATTCCTTAATAATAATATTGAAATAGAAAAAATGGATCAGATAAATTTTTGATTAAAATATAAATATATTTATGATAGTTTCATTTTATGTAATATTATATAATTTTTTATTATAAAATAATTAATATGAAGTAGTATTTAGAATATAAAATTTATGTTGTTTATTTATTTATTTTCTGAATTTTATTTTTAGTTTAATTATTTATTTATTTATTTGTGTGAATGCGAATGATTCATTTATTTATTTAATGTTGTTATTTATTTATTAATTTATGCATTTAATCTTTAGTTAATTTATTATTACAATTAAATATTATAGGGTTAAATTCATAGGATTTATAAAATTTTTAAATTTTAAATGTTAAGTAAAGTTTAAAAAGTATACAATTAATTAGGAAATAAATAATTAATAAATAAATAATGTATAAATTATATTTAATTTAAGTTTAAAAATAGCTTTAATAAGTTTTTTTTGAAAATTTTATTTTAAAAAATATTTAATAAAACATAATTAATGTTATAGTTATGGTATAATTTAAGATATAAAAAATATTATTAAAAATTGATTTAACTAAAAATGTTAATTTATTAAAAAATAGGTTTTGAAGTAAAAAAAATTATAAACATCATAATTTATAGAATTAAGAATTTGATTAATTTAAAGTAATTGAAAACAAATAGTAAATTAAATGAAATTAATTTAAATATTTAGACAAATAAAAAGATTAGTAAATTGAAGAAAAATACATAACATTAGAAAAAACATATTTATTAAATTAGATTAATTTTTTACATAAAAAAAAAGTAAATAAATTTTACACAAAGATATCACATTAGGAAAAAATAAAAGTTAGTAAATTAGATAAAATTTTGGCTCAAATAAAAATTTCATAAATTTAAATTAATAAAAATTTATATATATGTATTTTCATAAAATTTGTACTATTTATAATAAAAATATTGTATTATAAATTAGAGATAAATTTAATGTTAGGAACAAAGTTAGTTAATAAGATCACGATATTTTACACAATAAAAAAATTAAAGTATTAAAATTAGTATTCAAATAATTTACACAATATATAAATGATTTTTATACAATAAATTGTTAGTCATATTAAAATTATAATAATTTAGAAAAAGAGTTAAACATAGACAAATTGAAATAACTTATCATAAAACTGTAAACTTTTGTACAGTATGACATCATCTAGTGACCCATCACAATCGGAGTGCATCATTCGTCCAGGACCAATAGATGCATCTCTTCTTACGTTGCAGAGTGTCCGTATCTCTGAGCAGATATGGAACGGAGAAGCAGATCGAGAGTTGAAGGTCAGGAGGGAAAAGTTCCATCATGATCGAGACAACGTTCCAGTGGTTCCACCTGCAATTGTTGACAGGTTACGTCGAGCAGGGTTCTTGGGTGTAGCGTAATTACCTTTCAAACATGTCGATTCTTCATTAGTCGAAGCATTGGTTGAGAGATGAAGGTCGAAGATGCATACGTTCCATACATTTCCTGGGGAGTGCACGATTACACTACAGGATGTTGCAGTTTTGACTGGGTTGCCCATTGATGGTCAACCAGTTATTGGTTGTACATCGTCTAGGGCTTAGAAGGGTATCCTATTTCAGCTACTAAGTGCTTCACCTGCTGAGCGGGAGATCGTTGGCGGATGACTGAAGATGAGTTGGCTGCTCCAACATTTTGCTTGCATCTAAGACCACATGGGCAATGAAGATCAGTTAGATCGATTCACGCGTGCTTACATGTTGCGGCTGATTGGGGGAGTACTTTTTGTGATCACTCGAGTTCTAGAGTTCCTCTTCGATATCTTCCCCTGATTACTGATTTCGATACTTGTGCTCAGTATAGTTGGGGTGGGCAATTCTTGCATATCTCTATCATGAACTGTGCGGTTGCACAGATTACAATAAAAAAGAGATTTGTGGATTTTCATCGTTACTACAACTTTGGGCTTGGGAACGGTTTCCCAAGCTCTCTCTTGGGCGATTTCCATACGAGGATCACACGTTACCTTTAGGAGCGAGGTAAGTAAGCAACGTCGTCGACAAATATCTTTTATACTTTAAGGGTTTACATAAGTGAATGTTAAATTTTTTTCCATCTCATTTTAGATGGATCCAAGGGTGCCTAAAACCAGGTCGTCACCACAATATTGCATTCTATAGGCATGTATTTGATTTGATGGATCGACGTGAGGTTCGTTTCAAACTTCCATTAACCTTAATATATTTAGATTTCTTTGTTTAAATGTTTATGTTTAATTAACCTTACATGTTTACAAACACAGATCACATGGCAACCATATAGATGGGTCATTGATGATTTGCCTGATGCCGGTATAGCTGGTTCTGATATATGGACAGCTGTAGTACCTCTAATATGTTTCAACATATTAGAGTGGAACCAACCGAACCGCTGTATAAGGCAGTTTGGGATGGCATAACATATCCCTCAGGCTCCATTTCAACCAGAGGATGTACACGGGATGACGTTGAAGGGGGAGACTGATGAAAACTAGCGCAGAGTTTTCAACCCTTTCTTGGCGGTTTGGGAGGAGAGGCATCAACGTGTATGTGTGGGTATACCATCTGACGAGTTACTCAGTCATAACTCCGATTATATGAGATGGTACATCTAACATACACGTCGATGGATCACACAAGAAGCTGCGGTGAAGGGGCGTGTGGTATGTTTTTATAACCCATTCTTGAATCATTTAAAATAGTAACTTTAAATTTCATAATTATTTACTTTTTATTTTAATAATAGGCAGATGAGTTAGAAATTATTCATTAATTGATCATCAAGGTTGCTGCATTGGGGACTATGTCAACAGCAGACATTTTTGACAGCATCCGACGATGTGTCGAGAGGACGATGGTGTTGAAGAAGGTTGAGGACCGCCTTGTCGAGGCTAGGTTCAATGCACCTGAACCAACTCAACAAGCTCCTCGTGTAGATGCTAGGGCTGATATGGACCCCACACGCGTGGAGCGACAAGGTCTTCAGCGACGTCAACGACATGCAATTGCAATTGTACCTCCCATCCCAGATTTTCCACCTAGACAAGAGGGGCAATACTTTGTCCCCGCCGAGGATGTCCCACCCTCATCGATCCCGGTGTACACATACCCATCACAACGATACTTGTGAGATTGTGATTCGTTACCTTTTAACCATATTTATATTTTTAAGAATTTGATGTTTTTACTACATTTAACTCATTAACATGTATTATGATATGATTGCAGATCCTTCTCATGTAGGTCCATCGACCGAGTTGCAATTTGACGCAACATTTGGACTATTCACCTCGCCTGATCTGCTATCTCCTACCTTCTTTGACCAGGGCAATGTTGGGGCCGGATTGACCTATGCAGGGACTGAGGGGATGTCATCATCACATGCTGATATGAGTTTTCATACATCTTCACCATATCAGGCACCCTTGATCACTCTCGATCCACCCATGCATGCCTATGTCCATGATCAACAGATTCTTCATCCTTTCGATGGACATGGCCTTGACCTAAATGCAGATTTTTCAGCTTCCTTTCACATGGGAGCGCATTTAGATCAGCATCCACCGGAATCTGCACTTGAGATACCTCGTCGGCAGACCAGGAGGACCACTAGGGCTAGGGGTGATTGATTCATGCAACAGATTGTATTTAATTTAAATTTATTTTTATGCACATGTTATGTCTTGGGGACTTTCATTTGGATTAGACATTTTCCCCTATTGCTTCTTATGCGTTTTATTGTACGCGGTTATTTTTTATTCGATTTAGTTTAGTATAAATATCATCTTATTGACAATTTTTTATCGTTTTTGTGTTTATTGTTTCATACCAAGTATTAGAATATGAAAATTGAAATTATATTAATCGAATTAACTCGCAAAATATTAAACACAATTCAAACTATAATATTACAATAACTATTTATATGATACACACTGAAACACGTTACAAACCTCGTGTTTCTTTTGATAATGTGATTATTAACTAATCTCGAACTCTTTGTGGACATTGAGATTGATTATGACCTAATTCCCTACACAAACAACATCTTGAACTAGGTTGCGATTCAACCCAATCCATTTAATTTCTTATACGAGTTGATTTGGGTCTACCCTTCCCCCTGACTATTTCTTCATCCGGTATTAGAACTTAATCATTAACATCAACAAGGTCATTGTCATTTCCAATCGGCCACTAATCGAAAGAGTAAGCAGCAAATATATGTTGAAGGGAATATATGTCATCAACAAATTGATAGAAGTCAATGCTAACTACCGCACAAGCAGCGATCACATGGGAGCAAGGGTACCTTAAAATTTGAAATCTACCACATTGACAATAACGATCGGCTAACCTTGCAGACCATTTGTGACCTCCTCGTTGAGTTATTGGGTTGAAAGCTTCCTCAACTTTAAATCGTGAAGATTGTATATCATACCTTCTGACTTGATGTGAACATGCAGCTACTTGATTTCTTCTAATGGCATCCATAACTTATTTACAAAAACGTTGACCACTCGCAATCTCAACTTTAGACATTCCACCCCTTTGCACAAAATATTCAACCAAACGACTATAAGTACATTTCACAAGAGTGGTGATTGGAATATTTCATGCACCTTTTAACACTTTGTTAATTGCCTCTGATAGATTGGTTGTCATGTGGCCAAATCGCCTCCCGTGTTCATCAAACGCAAGACTCCATTTTTCTTTTAATATGCTATCAATCCACCTAGCAACATCTGCACTAGTTTGTCGAAACTTCTCTAACTTGTAATAAAAAATTTCTTTACATGTTGTGTAACCTGTAAAGTCAATTAACAACATATAATCACCTTCAACAAAATTATGAAGTACTTACATATATATAAAATATCAATTGACTTTACCTAATTTAAGCAACTCTTATTTCAATTTCTGGTTTTTAAATATGTGATTAAAATTGCTAGCAATATGCATGATGAAATAAACATGATATGCATGTGGAGGTTGCCATCCCAAATAAGGGTTATTCATAGCTGATTTAATGCTTTGATGTCTATCTGATATTGGGCATATTCCACTCCTCTGAGTAACATATTCTCTTAACAAAGCTAAAAACCAACTCCATGCATCCAATGTCTCACCCTCAACAATAGCAAAAGCAATAGGTAATACAACGTTGTTTCCATCTTGACTTGTGGCTATTAGCAAAGTACCTCTATATTTTCCATAAAGAAATGTGCCATCAATTTGAATAAGTGGTTTGCAAAGGCTGAAGGCCTCACAACATTGTCTAAAACACCAAAAAACCTGAAAGAATTTTTTCACTCCATTCTGAACTTGATTACCAATAATGACATCTTTTATCTCGAGCTTGTACCTAGAACCTGGAGAAAATTGAATCATTTTATGCAACCATTTCGGCAATAAACCATAAGAATGATCCCAATCACCAAACACACGAACAATAGCTTTTTGTTTCGCAATCCACGCTTTCTTGTATGAAACTTTGTATCCATACAAACTTAGTATTCTTTCTTGGATTAAGGCTATTGATAGAGATGGTTCTTCATTTACCATACCTAATCAACAATAAACAATAAAAAATTTAAAAATTATTCAGTAGAATATAATATCGAAAAACAGACATTAAGTTTGTGGAAAGAACTTACCCAATATGCACGAACAAATAAAATCAGAATCCAACTTTCTATGGTCTTGGGATAGAGAAGCATTTACGCAATTATGTTGACCTCTCCATTTTGTTACAGACCATTCATTTGATCGTTTTGATAAACATGCTCTCATTCGCCATGGACAACCACTTCCATAATTAGGACAACGAATAGAAAGAAATGTTCGTTTTGATTCAACAACAACAAAACTTTGGTATACCTTCATACAATAATGTTTCAATGCAGTTTGCAGTTGTTCTTTACTTTCAAATTGTAAACCAAAATATAACTCATCACCAACCACCCATTTTTCATGTCCAACATTTGTTGAAAAGTTAAGATCTTCATCTGGATATTCCCAATTAATATTGCTGTAGTGCGAAGTGGTACTCCAAAATGGCAATTCTTTTTTCAAAACAAGAAAAAAAGTTAAACAATTTATATAAAAACTAATATTAACAATATTGGTCGTAACTTATTTACCCGATTGATCTCTTCGTTGAATAGATGTTTCGCATGCTGGAGACGGAATGTGAAATAAACTTCCACCTACACCTCCATCAAAGCTTACCATAAATTGTTCATCAGCATTATTATCATTATCATCATCACTATCACCATCATAATCACCACCAATGTTTGCTAAATTTTTCCATTTTAATTCATTCACATTTAAACCATCATTTTCTTCATCAATAAACTCATCTATCGGAGACAAATAATATTCTTCATCATCATTAGAGACATTTACACCACCTTAAATAAGAAGAAATAAAAAATTTCATTTAATTTAAAATTAGTCAAATAAACAAAAATAATCAATGTAACCCATGATTTACTTACCACTTGTAGCAGATCCACTATTTTCATTAACAATATTAATGTCGACATATACTTCAAGGACATTCATAAGAGGTTGTTGTTCAAATGCATTCATCATGCATTTTACATCTTCTGTATCTCTAATATGAAATCCTCTGTACTCAACCTTTTCATATGAGACTAAAAATCTTCCTATTAAGTTCGAAATAATTTGCCTATATGACAATTTTAATTTTTTGAAAATTTTTTCTTTCAATTCATCAAAACTAACATTTTTTGAAACCTGAATTGGTTTTTTTTCCCCTCAAATGTTAAATCTTCCTCACCTTCAAACATTTTTCCATTAAAATATATAATTATTATTTCATCCATGATTAAAAAAATATAAAAAAAATTCAAACAAATTCCTACTTCATAACAGTAATTTTAAAAATAATTTATAATAATTTTAAAACTATTAAAGTATG
Organism: Canavalia ensiformis; assembly: GCA_026541065.1. Taxonomy (NCBI): domain Eukaryota; kingdom Viridiplantae; phylum Streptophyta; class Magnoliopsida; order Fabales; family Fabaceae; genus Canavalia; species Canavalia ensiformis. Next base: position 671,567 of record JAMKYM010000217.1, read on the forward strand.
AAACAAAATTACATTTATTGTAAAATAAAACAAAAGCTACAAAACTCTCTTTTACTAAAAAATTCTCGGAATTTACTCTCATAATGCAATCAACTCACATATTTTTATACATGCTTACAACGTATAAATAAATGTGTAAAACAATTAAAATATAATAAATTTATGGATGTCAAACGTTTAAAATTATACAATATAACTTATGAAGCATCAAATGGTGCGATTTGAATAGCAAAAATGCCTAAATTCAAACGCAGCTGCCACCAAAACACATAAATTATTGTGTTTTTTGCCCCCCTGAACTGCGCCTGAAGGATCCAAAATTTTCAGCACATAAATTGTTGCATTTATACCTTCTTAAATCGTATCAATTTGGGCGCATAAAGACCCAAAAATATCAGCTACCACAACGCATAAGCCCATGCATTTTAACCCCTTAAACCGCACCAATTTAAGCGGTATTTCTTCTCTACGCCGCATCAAATTGGGCGCAACTTCAATATACAAAAATTATTGCGCCTTTAATATTGTTTGTACCCTATTCCAAATAACTTTTGAAAGTACCCTGATCTAGAAATAATTTTTTAAATAACCCCATTTTAGAAAATTTGCTCATATAAGTTACATGAATAGAATGGGAGTGTCACATCTAATAGAACAAAATTTAAACATATGGGTAACCAATTCTATTACCAAGTTATAGAGTTTATTAAACGTTTTAAAATGTTAGAACTACTTAAGACATAAACTATACATTATAAGAATTCAAATTTCATTAGAAGAACTTTGATTAAAAAATGTGTGTAGATATTAAAAGAAAGATGTGATAAGTTACACTACCAAAACATGTTAAAAATTAAAACATAAAATAAAACATTTTACTTAAAAAGGTTATAAATAGTAAGATATGACTACCAAAATATATATTAAATTAATTTTTCTACCTGAAGATAAAAAAATGTCTTTTTTAAAAAATTTAAATTCATGATTCAATGTTAACCTAGCATTCTTAAAGGAAAAACAAGATTATCTCCAATAGCCAAAAGAATATCTTAATATATAAATGTCAAATTTTAAAGAATTTGAGTGAAGAAACTACCACAAGACGATTCAAAGGATTACATGTCTAACCTTAACAGGTTTGTTTTTATAATATATTGAGCAATGTGAATGTGAACATCCCTTATTTAGTATTCTTTCAAATAGAGAAGATAGTAGAAAATTTTTGTAGGAAATCTATCCTATAAATTCTTAATCATAGAATTTATGGACCATCCATCTTTATATAGTTCACAACACACAATTACCCATCAGAAGGCTAGTAGAGTGTAGTCTGATACAAATCAAATGAATGAATAAGTTTGAGAAGCTAACTCAAGATCTTAATTAAAAGAAAATTATTGAAGAAAAGTTTAGACCAGTTATCCAACCATTAAAAAAAACATTAGAACTTTGAAGAAATATCAGTTTAGATAGCAACAAAAAGCTACAAGACAAAAAAATATCGTTTAAAATGAAAAGAGTGAAATAAAATGAGTCTTCAAAACTAATATTTCTAAAGAATAATTTGAAAGGTTTGCTAAATCTTTATTGTGAAAGTGAAGCTAAAAAGGCAAAGGAAGAGGTCCACAAATAGACTAGGCAAAGAGGGCTTATTATATTAGAAAACAATGATGAATATAGGAGAAACATAGGTTGGTTTGTCCCACATCCCATAATGTGTTATATATTTAATAAGCTCATTTGCTCTATATTTAATAAACCCTTATAATCTTATATTTATTAAAGTTTTTTTTTAATTTTTTTTGACAAATTGGGTTTTAAAACTCATCAGAAAAGGATATAGCATATCGCAAGGTTCAATAAGTGCCTACAGAGGTACTTATCCACCAACAAGATTAGCCCATCGATAGAAAGATTTAAACCCATAATCCTATGAATTATGAATCCAATCCTTACCAAATGGATCAACTTATTAATTTACATTTTAAACTTTAGTTGATAAATTTTAATTTAAAAGGTTTAAAATAACTTAATATATTTAATTTTTGAAGATTTTGAATGCAAAATGATAATGTCAGAGGTTTAGGTAGAAGAATCTTGATAGAGAGATTAATTTTTCTAAATTTAAAATATAGACTTAATTAGAAAAAAATTAAAAATAACTAAAATTGTAAATAATTAAATTAAATGAATAAAAAATATAATTAAAACAAAATAAAAAAAATGAAAGAACAAGCAAAAGATAAACCTAGAACTCGCTTTAATTGATTTTAAAGATCCAAAATATTATCATTTAAATTCTTAAATTAAATTTTAAAAAAATTATTTGAAAGAGTAAATTGATGTGAATTAATTTTTTATGGGACTTAATTTCATAAGAAAATCTTTAGACAAACATAGTGATTATATGACAAGTTTTTAACACTAACTTGGTGTTAAATTTTTTGCAGAACAGTTATGGTGACATGTATAATTTTAGAAGATAAAATTAGGTGTTTTCTCCTTTAAAAAAATCATTCACATTAACTCAAATTTCACATCCATTTCGTTACAAACGAAAAAAGATCTAATATAAATTTAATTATTTCTAATTATAGTTATTATCACAATTTAGAACTTAGAATACATATTATTGGGCATTGTGTTTTTTTATACCATTTTTGTTTCTATTTACTATATCTTAGTTATTTTATCCCCTGCTTCTTGAACCTTGATAAGAAAATAAATCCGGTTTAAGTACCATTTTTTAATAAATAAATATTATTAATTCATTCAAATTATAGAATGATATATTGTCTTAAAACAACAAAATAATAAAAGTCATTGTTTAAATAGATAAAGATCCATTTTCACTTGTCGATATGTATAATAAAATTTCTCATCTCCTTTGGCAAATGTTATTACCTTTTACCCTTTATTTGATCTTTTGGCCCTTTTTTTTTTGTCAAAATAAAACAATTTCTAAATACACTTTAAAAATGAGTTATGATCCGACCATTTTTTTAGAGGAACCCGAATTCTGTTGCGATTGCCAGGTAAAATTTTCTCAAAAAAGAAAAATACAAATTTAGACAAAACACAAACAAATAAATAAATAATTATGAAAATAAAATAATAAAATTAACAATAGTAACAACGCAAAGTGTGACAAATTTGTTGGCAAAGATTGGTTCATATAATGAACGCTTCAACAGCAAAATTTCCCGGGCTTGAAGGGTTCGTGTCTCTCTCTTTCTCTTTCTTTGATCTCAATCCACAACAACTCACATTTTCTCAGCATAATTTCCATCTCCTCCAAAAGGGTTAGGGTTTCTCATTTTTCTTCTTCTTCTTCTCAAATTTCCTTTCTTTTCGTGCATTTCCCAATCACGCTTTCCTATTCATTTTAAGCCTTATATTTTTGTGTGTTTATTATTTTCCCTCTTTGCATTTATGGAAGTTTCTCAAAAAAAAATTTGCCCCAAACAGATGCACAATTGAAATAGAAAATTGCAACAATTGGAGGAGGAAAGTGGAAGGGTGTGTGTGGGGGGTGAGTTATCAAGGTCCTCAGGTGAATGATCTGAGGCTTTCACTTTTGTTGGGAGGTTGAGGTGAATAAAGGGTAATTGAAGAACATGAGCGCTTCTAGGTTCATCAAGTGTGTCACTGTTGGAGATGGAGCTGTGGGCAAAACTTGTTTGCTAATCTCCTACACCAGCAACACCTTTCCCACTGTCAGTTTTTTTCTTCCTTTATTTTTCTTTATATGAGTTGATGACAAACTTCTTTTATCTTTCCTTTTTAGAAAGAATCCTTTTTGGAAACAATGCTTAGAATTTTTTTTTTAATTCCATCAATGAGATAAAGTTGACAAAGGGTTAAAAAAGCGTTTCAAGAGGATTTGAGTTTCTCTTTTCTTTTCTTTTTCAAGAGAAACTTAAATTTTTAGCTTGAATTAATTGGTTACAAGGTTCTCTTTAGTTTATTTGGAAAGTTTGGGGTTGTCATAACTTGATTAAATAAAAACATTCATTCTCTCTCTCTTGTTTGGGGTTAAGAAAATATAGCCTTTCTAAAGCATTTATATTTGATTAGATTGGACAAAGGAATTTTTTCAAAATAAAAAAGAAAAATCATTGCGAGATTTTTATGATTTATTTTTATATATAACTGCTCTCTATGGGAAAAGCAATAGAAGGTTTCTAACATGTCTAATAAGTGTAATAACAAAGTATGTTTCTTTGAAGTTATCATAAATATAGATGAAGAAATCAATATACGTTGTGCATTGTTTTCTTTCATTACATAATTGTTAATATTGTTGTTGATCTTCTTCTTCTTTGGATTTAGAGATTGCATTTCGATATATATCATATAATCATATATTCATGTCCATTGAGAAAGAAAGATGATTATTCTTTTTGCAACTTTTCATTGTGTTTGAAAACAGGATTATGTGCCAACTGTTTTCGACAATTTCAGTGCAAATGTGGTTGTGAATGGAGCCACTGTTAATCTGGGTTTATGGGACACTGCGGGTATTGTTATATAATTATTTTTGTTTTCTTAAATCATAAATGTAAATTTTTTCTGAATTTTTATTATTTTATTTTGTGAAATAGGACAAGAGGACTATAACAGATTACGACCTTTGAGTTATCGTGGTGCCGATGTTTTCATATTGGCTTTTTCTCTCATAAGTAAGGCTAGTTATGAAAATGTTTCCAAGAAGGTACTTTTTCCACTGTACTTTGGAGCTTATGTTTCTAGAGTTCCTTTAGTTTAAAATGCACTTTAACATATTACCTTTAATACAAATGTAATGTTTTGATATAAATAAAAGAACAATATTGGGTATTTGTTGTTTAAAAAAAAATGCTTTTTTAAACATTATGCACCCGGTGTTAAAAAAAAATGCTAATAAATTGGGTATTTGTTGTTTTCATTTCCAGTGGATTCCAGAGTTGAAACATTATGCACCCGGTGTTCCCATAATTCTGGTTGGCACAAAGCTCGGTAAATTAATTGCTATCTAATATGGTATTTGATATTGTAATATCATGCATTTGTTTGTTGCTTTCTTCCAACATATTAATTAATAATGTTAACCAATGTTTGTATTGTGTAATCATATAATTATATGGATTCCATGATCCATGAATGTTGTATTTAAATGTGTCTTGGGTCCTTTACATTATAATAAAGTGGTTGGTTCATAATTCTTTTTTGATAATGTTCATTTTATAAGTGATGAACTACTAAAATTGAAATTTTGTTTTCTACAAAAAGGTTGATGATTATTTTTTCCATGTTTTTTTTACCCTTTTTTTCCCTTGTGTTCTATAGTTTTCACCTCCAATTATCTTTCCAATGTTTGTTACAATACTTAAGGTCATGCTTTTCTAATGTTTTTGGTTGGTCATTACTCTTCTTTCTTGTCTCTATATATCATGATGTTTTACAAAGAGGATAGAATAATTCATAGTATAACACTTGCTTTCCATTATTAAACTTTTAGATATAGCTAAATAATCAATACACATACATGATGTGTGTTTTTCTCATTTGTCCTATATCCTATGAACAACCAAATTGAAGGCAATAGGGAGTCTAGTGCAATAATAGAGGTCTCGGCTATGAGGCTTGATTTTATATGTTAAGTCTAGGAAGTATTTATCAAATGCAAAAGTATGATTTAAAAGTTGTTAATTTTGATTTTTGATTCATATTAGGGATGATAGTTCAATCCATTTATCAACAAAGCATCCAATCACTCACATATAAATTCAATCAATACATCTAATTATAAAAAAAAAACTAATAGATAAATTAGATTGGATCATCATTTGTTATTAGATAGATAATTTAAAAATGTTTTTTATAAAATACACTTTAATATTTAAATACATTTTTGCATTCAAAAACATTATAAAATTTATAATTTTCATTTTAAAAACTTGTGTCCAACCAATAAAATTTAAAATATATTTTGTAATTCATTGGATCAAGTAGTCCAAAATTTATTAGTTGGACATAGATCTTTAAGATATGGATCCTAAATGTTATAATGTTTCAATATTAAAGTTTATTTTTAAAAATACTTTTATAAAAATAAATATAATATATTTTAAATGGATGAGTTTGGATATTCATCCTTAAAAAAATGTTAATGGACAAGTTAAATAATTTTTATTAAATTAGTTATGAATGAATTGAATTTTTTAATGAATCTTAAATGAAACAATGGTTGATTTTTTATACATCCATTATAATTGAATTCAAAATTTAATCAATCCATTTGTTTTAGACTACTCTTTTTTCTCCCGAAGATGTGATAATATCTTGTATTAATTAAAAAAAAAAACTCTTTGATCCTTAGTTTTTATAGATGTATTAGTCTTATCTCCAAATACTATTTATTGTTATTTCTACATAATCATTGAATGACTTTCATAGCTTATTTTGTTCTATTTAAGGGACAAATGTCTATGTTAATAGTCTTCTTGATCTATGCATCTTTTATTGATTCTTTTGTCAACTAAAAGTTAGTCCTTTATCTTTCTTTTTTTTGTTATTTGATATAAATTATTAGATCTTCGAGATGATAAGCAGTTCTTCGTAGACCATCCTGGTGCCGTACCCATTACCAATACTCAGGTAATGTTTTTATTTTATTTTATTTTATTTTTACTATTTTCTTTACATTTCTAGTGTATATTGTGATCAATTTGGGTTATTTAATCTAAAATTTTCTTCTCTTGTTGAAGGGGGAAGAGCTAAGGAAGCTAATCAATGCACCTGCTTACATTGAATGCAGTTCAAAATCACAAGAGGTATATAATTAAGTTATTAATTTTCTTTTTCTTCTAATACATAATGGTTAATGTAATTGGTTATTTGATTAAATTTATGTTTGTCCTTTTTTGTAGAACGTAAAGGCAGTGTTTGATGCAGCCATAAGAGTTGTCCTTCAACCACCAAAGCAAAAGAAAAAGAAGGGTAAAGGACAAAGGGCCTGTTCAATATTGTGAGTCAATAGGTCTAATCATTTGATTATCATTTGTTCTACCTCTTCTTCCATTTCTTCATTAATATTCCTTTGCTATATTGAAGAAGTTGGAATCTATTGGGTCTTTTTTTGACGTACTCTAAATCTCATGGAAGCATAAGGTGGTCAATTCTTTAATTTATTGGAATTATGGTGAATTATTCTAATTGCCAAATTTATATTTCATGGTTCCCATCTTTTCACCTTGTTTGCTTAAATATATGTTGAAATTATTTTGTATTTCACTTTAATGCTTGCTTTGATTAAATATTTCTAATTATTTTTAGTCATCGTTTAGTTGTTTTATAATTAATGGCAGCCTTTTTCTTTTTTTTCTTTCCTTGTTTCGTTTTTCTTTTAAAATTTGGTTAAAAAGGGGATATTTTGTTTCTAACATATAAAGTTAGGCTCTAATATAAAACAAATGTATACATTTCATAGTTTGTACGGTATTGAACTAACCACTGTTATAGGTGAGGCAAAAAAGCCTCCAACATTTTACTATTACCTAAAAATTATTTTTAAGTGTCATTTACTTTTAATTAAAGAACGATTAACAACAAAAAAATTAGTATATTTTTTTAAATATATTCTTTATGATTCGTTTATATTTTAAAATTTTAAAATACTTGTTTAATAAATTGATAAATTAGATTTATTTTTTTAAAAGTAAACCAATCATAGAAAATGTATTTTAAAAAATTATATTATTATTTTTTCTCCTTTAGTCAATATAAGACAAATACACAGCAAAATCAAATTTGAACATCGATCATCTTATACTAGAAGGAAATATTTAGACACCACACTTAAAACAGCTTTCGTTGAACTATATTACGGTTTATGACTTGATTTGAAGTTTTAAACCTTTTTTTTTTTTCGCTTAAGGTTAAATTCAGTTTATCTTAAACGGTTCAAAATTAAAATTATGAATGTTGAAATAAATGATTTTTTTATTTTATTTGAATGTCATTAAGTATCCAATACTAGTAGAATAGTGTTAAGCTAATCCGTTGTATGTATTTTTCAATCCTTCAAGCTAGACACTAGTGTCAAGCATAAAAGAATAGTAGAATAATTACAAAAACTCAACTCTATATTTACTCATAAACTACTTGAAATTCTCATCAATTTGCAAATCAAGTTAAACTCCTAAGATTTAGAAGTAATGCTTACAATACAAGAAGGCAAAATGAGTTATCAAATTTACAACAACACATGATATTATAAATTAAAAATGATAACAATGCTTCAATGAGCAAGAGTTTTCTACAAATCTCTTTAACAAAACCTTAGTTATTACAAATCTCTTTAATTAAAACCTTAGTTATTACATTGTAGAACCCTGGTAAGCGATTAGTTTCAATGATTCCGTGTCCATAATTTTCTTGTTCAAACTCTACAAAAACCAACACATTGGTTGAACTAGTCATTGGATCATTGGTTGAACTAATTAAATGGAATATATATATATATATATATATATATATATATATATATATATATATATATATATAGAGAGAGAGAGAGAGAGAGAGAGAGAGAGAGAGAGAGAGAGAGAGAGAGACTAAAAGTACTCAAAAGCAGTATATAAATCTTGTTTACTTTTTTCAAAATATATTATTAAAAAAACATTAAAGCTAAGTCACCTATTCAGCTTTTACAAAAGGCTCGTGACTTTTCCGAAAGAAATACATAATTGTTTTTTATTCTTTCAAAACATATTATTAAAAAATATAGGAAAAGAAAGGTCAAGATTTACTGCACTAGTCCTGTACTTCTTTATAAATAAGCTCTTAATACATACTTATTAAGGGAGCAAATATACAATTTGAACTTCTAAAGATGAAAATGTTGTAAAGTAGATTTGTTAAAAATTTAGATCACTATGTTACTCTTTTAAAAATTTAAGTTATTATTATATTTATTTAAGATTTTTTAAAAATTTATCTTGTCGTTATCATTTTAGTTCTTTGTAAAATTAGGTAAATTATATATATATTTTCAATGATTTGACTTATTATAAAGTTAAATTTTTAAAGGTTAATTTATTTCACCATTTTAATTTTTAAGGAAAATATGATGATAATTTAGATATTTGAAGAAATAATTATATGATAATTTTTAAAAAAATAATGTGATAATAATTTAAATGTTTAAAAAACTAATTTAATGGACTAAATTTTGAAAATATCTAATTGGTGGAACTTTCATCTTTAAAATATATCAATTTAATGTTTCACTCTATTTAATACTAAAAACTCACTTCTTCTCTTATATAATTCATTCTCTATTTAATGCTAAATCTTACTTCTTTTTCTTCATCTTCCTATCATTTTTCTTTCTTCACTCTTTAGCTTCTTCTACTATCGTTACAGTGACGTATTTTGATAAATTATTTTGCATTGACAAACGGGCAAACAATACCGGCAAGTAACTCGTGTTGGATGATTTGATCTCAGCATATCAAAGGCGTAAAGGGAGCAACATAGTTATAAGCTTTCTATTTTTTCTTTCTCTTTTTAGTAAATATATTCAACCATTTTGTGGGCTGAGTTTAACCAATTTTCTTCTAATTTACGGATCCAACACTGCTTTAACTATAAAAACAAATTGATGACTTGAACGGATCAATAAAGGGTTCGATTCACAATAAGAGAATTGTCTTTGTTTCCCTTTGATCTATAGTCTCCTATTATGTTAAATCTAGTATAGATAATTCTAATCTTTTTTGCTATCACATGCCATGTTTGCGTTTTGTTGCCAAATTGTGCTAATTCAACAGGTCTATTTAACTTAAATACTCCAAAGTAAATTTCAAATTGAGTTTTAGTCTTTGATGAACTAATATAATAGATGTCTAACCTTTTAGGAACTAATAATTGAAGGTTGAGTAGGGAATATATTATTATTTTCTTAGTTTTATTTTTGAGTGAGTTTTTAACTTTTCATATATGCATGTAATCCCACTTGAATCTAATTTAGGAGCTGAGATTGGGTTAAGGAAAGGAAAATTACTACAAAGTTAAAAAAAACTTGAATATAATTTAGGCGCGGAGATTGGGTTAAGGAAAGGAAAATTACTACAAAGTAAAAAATCTTGAATCTAATTTAGGCGCTGAGATTGGGTTCAGGAAAGGAAAATTACTACAAAGTTAAAAAAGGCTCATTAAAATAATTAATCATGTGTTTAGATGAATGATTTTAATATTTTAAAAAATTTAAAATTTTTAAAAATTAAAATACTTTTAATTTAAATGATTTTATTTTTAAAATATTTTTGTTTGAATAAAAAAATTTAAATTTTTTATATTTTAAAGTTTTTCTTTGGATAGAAATTTTTCAAATTTTAAATTTTTTGTTTAAATTAAGTAATTAACTTTTATTATATATAATTTTACTTTTAAATATTTTTTAAAAATATGAAAATATTAATAAATAAAAAATATTTAAAATAACATAACAAGAAGATGGAAGTTAAAATTTCACCTATTTTTGTGAAATTTTAAATTTTTATATTTTACTTATAAATGTTTTGTTAAAAATTATTTAAACAAATTATTTTAAATTTTAAAATTTTAAATTTTTTAAAAAATTACATTTTTCTCTTAAAATCTTTCATCCAAACATAAGATAAATTATTTTTAAATATAATGTTATTTCTATCATCTTAAATAGTTTAAGAATTTTGTTAAAACTATTCCATCTTTTATGAAAAAAAGTTATATTTGATTTATAAAAAAAATATTTATTTTAAAATAAATATGATAACTCGAATATATATATATATATATATATATATATATATATATATATATATATATATATATATATATATATATATATATATATATCAAAATTTTAGCCACTCAAATTTTAAGCAGCTTATATTTGGATATTTAAGTAAAATATATAGAAAAGGATGAGATAAAATGAACTCATTAAAAGATAAATATTCATATGTTGTTTGGATATTTAAATAAAATATATAGGAAAGGATAAAATGAAATGAACTCATTAAAAGATAAATATTCATACGCTGTTTGTATATTTTGTGATGTAATAGTGTAAATTTTTTTTATATTGTTTGAAAATCCAAAAAAAGAAAAGAAAGGTCAAAAAACCTACCAACAAATATAAATTTTATCACATACCATCAAATTAAGAAAATATATAAATAAAAACATTAGATAGAACGAAACAAATTTTATTATATTACATTTTCTTCCATCACTTTATAAAAATTTTAAAGAATGATAATTAATGTTATTTTATTCAATTTCTCTTTATTTTATAAATTAATTCAAACATAATCTTATAATACTTTGATATCATTTTTCATCGTGAAAGAATTTTATAAACATGATTTAAGATATAACAAGCACGTAAATTAGTTATTAGATATTATTATAATTTGATTAGATGTGTCGAGTTTTACTATTTTTTATCAAATTAACTTCTATGATCCCATTTTTAAATCATTAATTGTTATATTTTTCATTTGTTTTGTCTTTGCTATATATTTTTTCAAAATATCTTGCTTGAAATTTTTAATAATATTAATTTTTAGAAGAAAAAAAAACTTAGAAAACCTATACGTATGTCTTTTAAATAAAAAAAAAATAACTTTTAGCCAAACCCCTGGATAAAAGTATGTTAAAAGAATTTGTTTCTCATTGTTCATCCGAACACAGATTATTAGAAAATTGTTTTTCCTTCAATGATAATTTTATACTGTTTTTTTAATAATATATTTTATACTGTTTTAACAAAGCATTAAATTTTTATGTAAATTTTTTTAAGGTTAAATATTTTTAATTTTTTTAAAAAAATTTAAATTTAAATTTTAATCTCTTATTTCTAAAATATTTGATTTTAGTCTCTTATTTTTTAAAATAAACTAATTTTAGTCTTTAAAATAATTCATATTTGACATGTGACATATGACTAATAATAAAAAAATTAAAATTTTTCTATTTTAAAAAATGAAAGAGTAAAATCAAATGTTTAAAAATAAAGGATTAAAATTAAAATTTTAAAAATTTAGAAAAAAAAAAACATATTTATCCCTTTCTTATATATTTTTTTGGTAAAAAATACTAATTACTTTAAATTTGACAACTCTAGTTAGTGTTAAAAAATGAAATTAAAATAATTTTATAAAAAATTATTTAATAGTTATTTTTAAATTAATTAAAAATAATTTAATACTACTTATTAATACTCTTATATTTATTAGAAATATTTAAGTATCACTAAAGTATGACATAATTATTAGATAATTAAATTTATTTGTAATGTTCAATTCTAATTATATTAAAAAATATTTTATTGTTATATATATATATAATTTATTTTATTAATTTTTATATTTTAAAAAATTAATTATCAGTTGATGTATTTTAAGGTTAACATATTTGATAGGATAAATATATATTATTTTCAAATGATATAGAAAAATATTTGAGATTTGGATTATATCTTTGATTGTTCAGATAAATAAGGAGCAAGTATTATAAAATTTGAAATTTAAATTTAAATATTTTAAAAAATTTATTAAGGTAATAAATAATAAAAAATATAATTTTCATTTTATCATACATCCTAAATTTTGTTTGCTTCATTATTCAAATCTAAGATTTCTTTTAAGATTAGAAGATTTAGTTTTTTTCTATCTTTTAGGATGTTATTTGATAAAACTTTAATCTAAGTTAATTATTATAAATTTAATTTAAATTTTAAATTTAAATTAACTAAGGGTGGAAGGAGATATACAAATGATAAATTTATAAAATTTATTGTTATCTTAACATGAAATTTTTACTATTCATAATAATTATAGAAATACGTATTAAAATATCAGGATTCGTTTTCAAAATAAGATAATAAAAAATTAAGATTCCTAATTACATAAGGAGAAAAATATATTTCAAAATTTAAAAAAAAAACAAAATAATAGTTATAAGATACAAAGAGAATATTGTTATGCAAAATTCAAAGGAGTTGAACTTTTGATGTTCCTTTTGTAATACGACATTCATGATAATTAACCATAATGCGTATTTTTGTAATTCGGTTCATTTTTAATGAATTCGTTTTAATTAGGGAAAATTTCAATCTATCTAAAATCTAACTTTTATAGTGAGTTTATTTTATATGTGTCTCATATTATTACAATTTCTTCTTATTAAAATATTTTTTAAAAACTTGACATACTTAGACATTTGAGCTATAACTTTTACAAATAGAAAATTGATATACAATTGATTAAGGAGGTCTAGAAATTTAGTAACATGACAATTGCTTTGGTCTAATCTTGTAGGGTTAAACCAAAGTTTTTCTTTATCCTTATCCTTACTATCATTATGATTTTTTACACCTTTTTTTATTGTTTTCTTCAACAAGAACTTAATATTATTTTTAGTTTCAATATCCTTCTTTTTTGGGATCCTTAGAATTTTTTCTTAAGTAAACCAGTAATTTAATTAGTCTACATTCAATATGTTGGAAGCATGTTTTTAACTCTTGAAAGTATTGGATGAAAGTTTTTAACCAAGTTGGATCATTCTTTTCTTAACATAAAGCCTTAGTTTTGGATAGGAGGGGATTTGTAGAAATCTTGATTCTGGTTTTAGTTTTGGTTCTACCTTCCTTATTTTTGACCTTATGACAAATTTGAGTGGCTTTTTCAAGTTAAACTGTAGGTATTTTTCATGAAATTGGATTTTTTATTGTTTTGTTCAAATGAAGTAGATCTTAAGTATAAAACAATTCTTATATTGACCTATTGAACCACAGTGACTACATTCACTAGCATCTAGTTGAATAAGTTTGATTTAATTTAGAAGTTGGGTTTGGACATGCATCAATGTCACAAAATTTCTTTATTAAAGTATTTATTTATCTTTCTATCAATATGGTTTAATCAATTCTATCTAGCTCTTTTTTTTCTTCTCTTTAACCATGTCGCAATCTACATCTTGTCAGTGATAGTGGTGAATTGCAACTTCCAGTTCCTCCATCATTCAATAGATTTCCATTGAAGGCTTGCCTAAGGTTTCTCCTTCAAACACCACATAAATCATGTTGTCATGTATGAATTTCTATCTCGTTGTACTATACTAGTTGGGAATTAACATCCATGATATGGATATTGGTAGAGGAGTTGTTGGAACCTCTCAAGATTTTTGTACCTATTCTTACTAGCCTCTTTGTCACCCTCTAGTTCATTCACTACACTCACAATTTAACCTCTTTAGACTTATTCACTTGCAAAAATAGTTGTTCTTGATAGGATAGTCTCTCTTATAATGTGGTTATTTACAATTAAATAAGCATGAAACTTTTCAGTTATAGGTTGACTTAACAATACCAATGCAATTTCTATATGCTTTGCCTTGAGGATAAAATGGATGTCGATACAATCTTTTTCTTCCTTAAACTTCTTTTTCACATTATAACAATACCAATATTGATGTTTGGATCCCTTACAATTGTAGCATTTGATAGCATAGTCTCTAAATTATTGAAAGTCTCTACACTTGATATATATAAATGATTGGTAGTTGCTTAAGATAGAAGCACTTAAGCAAGTTTTCTTTACTCCTAGTCATTTTCTTCATGGTTATGACAAGACACACCTGACACTTGTTTTTCTTGAATTTCTTTTTCTGTTTAAGTGTGTCATCAACATCTGAGCTTAAACTCCCTACAGTCAAACTCTCACCATTCTTAGGATCATAACCTCCTTGAAAGTTTAAGCTTCCTACGTCATAACCTCAAACTGACAAGTGGTGGTTAGAGCTAGTAATGTGAGAACAAAGATTTTCAATTGATAAACTTCCTTGCTTTGAATCCAAAAATCTAACTCATCCTTCTTTCCTAAGTCCTAAGATAGTACATTTTTAGGAATTTCTACCTAAAAATTTACCATATGATCCACCTTAATCACCTTCTAGTAATTGACAAACATGCCTCCATTAGTTCTTACTTCCCAAAAAACATGGACGTTGTGCAAATGACCTCATCGACATCAAGGTAAACCATTCTCAAAAAACCTTTTTTCTAGTTCTTTAATCAACATGTTTGTATCATTTGACATCAAAGATTAGGATCTTAAAATTAGTTGTTATCTATATTTTATTATTTATTTTTATATTTTGTATAAGAAATAAAAAAGTGTTCAAATTAAAAATGTTAAAAAAAAAGGTAAAATTTGTAAAATAAAATTTAAAAGTGAGATAAAAATAAGATTTGACAAAAAAGCTATCATTTGAAGAAATTCATTACTTTTCTTCTTGAAAATCTATATTTCCATTGATCTTTTTATTTCAACTTTTTCTTGAGTATTCTTAATTTCATTGTTGTTAGCTCTTTTTTATTCACCATTAAATTTATCATCTCCATCGTATTATTGTTGTTTTTGTTGTGTAAAATCATCTAAAATATTCTTAATTTAAAATATTTCAAGGTGAAATTAAATGATAAAAAGGAAAGAGTGATGTGATTATTAGAGGGAGAAAAAGTAAAACATGAGAGTTTAAACCTTGATTCTAAGTATAAACACATTAAGATTGTGAGAGTGAGGGCTTTTTTTCCTAACATATTTCTTACAACATATAACATGGGTTGAGCATGAGAAAATGGAAGAGAGCTTGAACTCAAGCTTTTTTGAAAGGTTGTTCATGAACAATTCAAATATTTAAATATGATTGTAAATTATTTAAAATCTTCATCTAGATCTAGGACCCCTTCAAGGATAGAAGAAGAAAAATAAGAAGCAAAGTATTTAGATGGAAGAAATTGTAAGAAGAGAAAAGAACCAAGACATGATAACAACTTGGATAATATTAAGATGAAAATCACAACATTCCAAGGAAAGAACAATCTTGAATTGTACTAGGAGTGGGAGAGAAAGATTGAGCATGTATTTGATTATCATAACTATTGTGAAAAGAATAAGGATAAATTGATAATTGTTGATTTACTTATTGTGTAAATATTTGGTGGGATCAATTTGTGATAAACAAACATAGGAATGTTGAAAGACCTATTTGATCATGGGAAGGGATGAAAGTTTCCATAAAAAAAAAAAGTGTGTACCAAGCCATTGCCATAAAAATTTGCACCAAAAATTGCAAAGTCTAACTCAAGGTTCCATGAGTATAAAGGATTAGCACAATACAAATAACCATGATGAAAGCTAATGTAGAAGAAGACCATGAGGAAGTTATGGCTAGGTTCATTGGAGGTTAGGAGAAGGTGATTGTTGATTTGGTAAAATTGAAATATTATGTAAAGATGGAGGATTTATTACACAAAGTAATTTAGGTGGAGAGATAATTGAAGTTTAGAAATTATTCCAAATTTTGTTCATCTTCAAGCTCTTCTTGGAAATCAAATTGAAAGAACAATAAGGCTACTCCACATCCTAATGAAAATATAAAGGCCAAATAGTTTATTATTACACCAAAAGGGAAAACTAAAACTAATTTATCTTCATGTTCACATGATATTAAGTGTTTCGAGTGTCAAGGGGTTAGACATATTGCTTCTAAATATCCAAATAAGAAAACAGTCATTTTGTTAGATAATGATGATATAAAGAGTGCGAGCTCAAGTGATGATGAAATTCTATCATTAGAGGATTGCAATGATGTTAAAGTTGTTGAACTTGTGCATGGAAAAATATATTTATTACTAGACATGATCTCAATATCCTTCTTAAGAAAGATAGTGATGAAAAATAATGTCAACATATTTTCCATACAAGGTGTCACATAAATGATAAAGAATTTGCAATTTTTTTTAGAAAAGTTACATTGTAGATTATCTTCTTTTAAGAGATATTAAGAATCATAGAGAAGAAAAGTGAACAATATGCAAGGAATGCAAATAAAAGGGATGTTAAAGTTATTTTGAATCTTTAGATTGCCTTGTTGGGCAGTGGAAGGTACCCCACCAAAGGCATGAAAAAGCACAAAAGATCTTCTACATTCTCTATCTCTGAGAGCACTTAAAAGAAGGAAAAAAAAATAAAAGAAAAAATACACAAGTTTAATATGGTTCAACACTGTTTGCCTACATTCACAGAACACGTCAAACTCTTCATTACTATTTTCAATTTTTTTACGAATAAAATTGCAAACCATCCATTATAATTTTTGACACGTAACTACATAAGTTTTAAGTATACTTAAAGGACTACATTATTGTGGTGATACATAACTATATAAGTTCCAAAGAAATATATTGTTGTGGTTGTATTGAATAAATTCATACAATATCTTCTCATAGGAATACATTGTTGTGGTTGTAATCATAAAATTTATACAAAATCTTCATATATATATATATATATATATATATATATATATATATATATATATATATATATATATATATATATATATATATATATATATATATATATGTAAACACCCAATTATGTCCGAAGGCTCCGTCGTTAAATTAACCGGTGAACCAACCCTAATTTAAAATGATAAGTGAATAATAAAATAAATAAATAAAAAAACAGAAAATAGATACAAAAGGAAATACCAAAATAGGAGGAAGTAAATCAAATGAAAACCAAAAGTTAAACAGAAATGCAAAAAATAATAAAACCAAAATATATAATACAGAAAACAAAATAAAAACAAAAAAGGAAAAGAGATGAAAGGAAATGAGAAAAAGAAAAAGAAGAAAGATAAATAAAAAGTGAATAATAGTAAAATTTTCTCTAAAAAATATATAATGAAAAAAATAATAAAATAAAATAAAAAAAGAAAAAAAAATAATAACAATAAAATAATAAATGAATATGAGAAAAGACAAAAGAAAAAAGTAAAAAGTAATAGCAACAATGAAAATAAAAATAAAAAAATAAAAAATATAAATAAATAAAAATAAAAGTAAAAATTATGATAGTAATAATAGAAAATTCCAGAAAAGGCGGAAGGAGGGGCAAAGGAATCGGGTCGCGGGGCATGGCCTGTTTCGACATGTATATAAGAGTGAAAGCGGGAGCCCTTGGGGTTGGTTTTGGAAAAAGAGGGATTAGGGAGCAGAGATAGGTCCTAGCAGAAATTTCTTCGCCATCTACAGAGCGCTCTGGAAATTCCGGCAGAAGAAAGGGAGCTTCGAACGCACTTCAACTTCCAAGCTAAGATCCAGATCTAAGGGAGAAGAAGATCGCTGCAAGACACAAGTTAGGATCAATGCGTACAGGTTAGTTGCACTTTTTCCCTCTAAATTCTCGCAAAGTCAGGAACGATCATGTAGGTTAGTATGGTTTGAGCCAAAAACTGTATAACTGAATAATGCATAAGAACAATCGTAGAGATCTAGAATTACATGACATTTGTATTAGAAGGGACTATGAATCAGCATGATGTTAATGAGTGGTGAGAATCAAATGCATGGATCGAACTACTAATCGGATAGGGAACGATGTAGTCGAACGGCAACTGTTCGAACCATGCACGAAGAGAACTCAGTTGTAGGTCGAGAGGTGAGCTCCCTGATTCGTTCAAACATAGGTCCATAACTAGTCATAGTGCTAGGCCATGCTACACGTCACCGATTAGATGTTAGCATCATCCGCGAACTCCTCTGTTTCCAAGCCTTGGTGCCAATCGAGTCTGCATGCATGAGCCCTGGGATCCGTGCGCAAATCAGTAACACGATTGCGTTCATGGAAGGAGAAGTGACATAGAGGTGCTGTGTTCGCCTATAGAACGGGTCCAGTAGCAGTCAACGGGAATAGGTAAACGATCTTGAGTAAGTCCTTCAAGTATTGGAGCGGACAAAAGACACCGAATCCCAAGCGAGGTGCCTACCTGCATGATCGTGATGTTGGGTAAGGCGAAGTCGTACGTCAAGTGGGCCTTGTCACCTTGAGTACATGTAAAAGTGAAGCTCGCAGGTCACGACGCTGGAACGCGAATAGAAGCTCTGCTCTGTAGCAGATAGGACGCAGCTACTTCCTTCGATGTTATTAATCTAGTGTGATCGAGCCGGAAGGAACTAGCAAGAGGAGTGAGTTTTAGCTATAGAAGTAGTCACCGTTTCAGTCCAAAGAAGCAGGATAGCTCTCCCCAGGGCACCCATGTTATTGGTCCAATAGGAAGCTGGAACTGGTCTGACTCGGGCAATGGTAGCTGCTGTGGAGCATGAATGTCATCCATATCCACGAGTCATGATGAGCCAACGTCGACGCAAACTGTGGACAATTTGTTGACCTTGTAGGTGAGGCAGTGGGCAGGTATCGTCTGATATTGGCTACTAGTACTGGTGATAATGGGCCCGCATGGAACGCTGTTGACATACCTGGAAGTACACCTTCAAACGCTATAGATGTAGGTGCTTAGATTTCTCCCGGCCACGGCCACCGTGTCTGAAGGTACTTGGTCTAGCCGAGGGTCAACAACGGATGAAGACCTCAGTGTCTGTGTGAGCGCTCGTGACGATGTCGTTGCTCCAGTTCCCGTAAGGACTCGTTAGCGATGTACACTCATGAATGGGTCGTCGATGACCTCACCATCAATTCGAGGGGGAGCTGCATCGCTTATTAGTGCGATGAGGGCTGTGGGAATTCCAACGGGTCCATGCAGTGTGAGGAAGACTCTCGAGAATATTGTAGCCCTATAGAGGATCTACTTAGGGATAAATTAACCTTTGGTCAAGGACTTATGCAAGTTGACAAGGCTTTCGAACACGTATAGAAGGGTCAAATATTCCATGTGTTTGGCACCAAATAAAGTCCAGTAACCGGGAAGAATAAACCTTTCATCAGGGGGTATTTACCTTAGAGAGGGTAGTGAAAGTCAACCCAAAATTCCACAAAGATGCCAGCAAAGAGACTGTGGTAAAGGCCCCTCGTCATCCATTGCTCTCTCATCATAGTCACGCCTGCAATGATGGATCCTACTGATGGACGTAAGGGCTTGCATTATTATGAGGTGCATGGCACAGAGTGCTGAACACTAGGGCATGTTCCTCTGTTTAGAATACCAATTGCCATAATCGAGCTCACAGATGTAGCTAACAGACCTCCTCAGGTTTCATTTCCGAAGAAGTTATCCCAGCCAAGTCATATAGAGAAGAAACATATAGAGGACCCACGTGAGGCATCTTGGGGTTGAAGCAACCATGCATGTGTCGAGTTTTGGTACAGTCCGAAGCTTGCCCAGGATAAAGCTCAGGTACACCCAATGCAAAGGCCCTTTAAATAAATTCACATGCAGAGGAAGGAACTCCCAAGTAGGTGGGGCCCGCAGGCAAGCATGAATTATAGGAAGGAGAGAGGACGGTCCCATCACAGTTACGACTCTGAACTTGGGAAATTAAAATCATAAAATCTAAGAGCCAATATTCCCAATTTGCAATCCGACCCCTGCCTTTTCCCAATTTGCAGATTGATCCCCAGAATTCTCCCAGTTGCAGATTGATCCCCAGAATTCTCCTAATTGTAGATCGATCCCCAAAACTTTCCATAATTGCAAACTTACCCCTAGACTTTCCATAATTTAAAATTAACCCCCAAAACTTTCTATAATTACAAACCGACCCCTAGACTTTCCATAATTCAAAATTAACCCTTAAACTTTCCATAATTGCAAAGAGACTCCCTAAGCTTTCCATAATTCGAAATTAACCCCCAAACTTCCGATACTCCCAATTAAACCTCTATACTTCTTCAAATTTCAAACAAAATTTCTTTCTCCTTAAAAACCAAGTTCTTTGTCCAATATTCAAAATAAATCCCCCTCCTCGACCCTTTTCTTCGAATAAAATTAAATCAATTTTTGAGTTTAATTATCCTCCTCTCCAATTTCCAAATCAACTTCAAATGTCTTCCCTCAAGATTATCAAATCCGAGTCAAGCTCATCCTCGATCAAGTCAAGATTCATTCCCTAAAACTCAAAAATCAAATTCACTTCAAAACAAATTCCTTTTTCATATCAAGTCATTCATTTTCTTAGCTTTAGTATTCAAAAATAAAATACTTTTTAAAATGTTTCGGGATCTTCGGTCTCACGCAACGGGCTCTAAACGGGAAATTGACGGTTCACCTGCTGTTCAACGTTTAGTAGCTCGTATGGCTCCCGTGCTGCCTTAGCCGCCTCAGACCTTGTGCATGAGTGGACCAAGGGTCCTTTAAAAAAGAAAGTTCTTTTTCAAATGTTTTGGGATCTTCGGTCTCATGCAACAGACTCTAAACGGGGAACTGGCGGTTCACCTGCTGTTCGATGTTTAGTAGCTCGTATGGGCCCCTGTCCTACCTTAGCCGCCTCGGACCTTGTGCATTAGTGGACTAAAGGTCCTTTAAAAAATAAAGTTCTTTTTCAAATGTTTTGGAATCTTCGGTCTCACGCAACGGGCTCTAAACGAGGAATTGGCGGTCCACTTGCTGTTCGACGTTTAGTAGTTTGTATGGCCCCCGTGCTGCCTTAGCCGCCTCGGACCTTGTGCATGAGTGGACTGAAGGTTCCTCCAAAAAATGAAAATCTTTTTAAAATATCATATTCCCCTTAAACACCTCTAAAGGTCAAGCCTTCACAAACCAGAACTACATAAGCCTTGAGTTTTCTATTGCACCGGGGAGGATGGAAGTAGGCCGAGTCGAACTAGGCTTTGAGTGTTCAAGCCTGGCCTGTTTAAAAATTTTAACGCCTGAGCCTGGGCCTGTTACCTGTTAAAGGCTTTTTTTTCTGTCACGGTCTGACCTGATTTAAAGCCTACCAGACTTGCAAGCCTGTTTAAAAACCTACATTACAAAAAAATCAATAAATAAACTTAAAGTCTATTTAAATAATTAATTAAAAAAACTTACAAACTTAAAGCCTACAAGATAAAAAGACTATTAAATAGGCCTAAAACATATATATATATATATTATGTAAATAAAATATAAAATAAATATTATATAAATATAATATATTAAAATAAATATAAATATATATTATATAAATATAAATAGGCCCCTGAATAGGTCAAATAGGCTTTTTTATAAGCCTAGGCCTGACTTGTTTATCTAAAAAGACTTTTTAAAAAGCTTGGACCTGTTTATTTATTAAACGAGTCGAGCCTAACTAGGCTTTAAACGAGTCGAGTCGTAGGCCCTGTCGACGGCCTTGTTCACTTCCATCCCTAAATACGTAGGAGCAGGATCAAGTCCTATCAGGCTAACCTTCATCAATCTATTTATTTTCACATTAATTAAGGAATCAAACAATTTTCAAAATCACACACTCAGTTTAAGGGTACCATTCTTCGGAACGAGCGAGTGGGTGCCTAACACCTTCCCCACTCGTAACCGACTCCCGAACCTAAATCTCTTCCTTAACTCAGGGTTTTTTCCAAGTATTTTTCCTTAAATAAAAATTTGGTGGCGGCTCCACAATAATCTAATAAAATCAATTTTTTTAAAATTTTAGCGAGTTCATCGTCTCGTCGGAATTACGGTTGAGACAATATATATATATATATATATATATATATATATATATATATATATATATATATATATATAAGTTTTCTACCTCTTCCTTCTTAAAGTTGTTCAATGTAAAACTTGAATGAATAGTATCTTAACATGTCTTTGGGTTCACATAGGAAAGGAAAGATTTTTTTAAAAATAAACAAAATCTACTTCCATGAAAAGATTAACCTTTCAAAATGTAAGAAATGATAAATAACAATACTTTTAAGATAGGTTTGCCAAGTGAAAATATGATAATGTAAATGATACTTTTAATGTGACTAATAAATCCTTATTTGATGTAAGTGGGTGATTTGATTTAAGGATAAATCATTTCAAAAGGGAAGGTAATGCTAGAGATTCAATTAATCCACTTAACCATCTTTTGCATGAAATGGATAGAGTAAGACTAGAAAAGGGATCAAGAGAATGCAACAACATTTACAAAACCTAATGAAGGAACTTGAGGGAAAATAAAAAGTAATTTTGGCCTAAGAAATAAATCTAAGTAGCAAAAAATAAATTTTTGATTTTACTTGTGCAAGCCAAAATAAAGGAAGACCTAGGATAAAAGTGCAACATAAGAAGTTAGCTTTATCAAGTCATTATTGATAAAGATTTGAATTTATTATATGCAAAAAAAAAATTAGAATTTTTAGATTGATTTGTTGTAGATAAAATTGATATTTGAGATTGATTTATTTTAATTATTTATAAATCAATTAAGATTTTTGATAGATTTGTAATTGATTAGAATTTTTATTATTTGTTTCCTATTATTATGAATTGTTTTCTTTTTATTTATTTTTATACCATATACTTTCCTAAGAATAAGAGTTGTGTAAATTAGGATTAATAAGGTGAATTTGAATCGAAACTAAGTTTTCTTATTGTGAGAACTTTCCCTTTGTTCTTGTGTTAATACTTTACAGTATTGACTCTAGTAGAAGGTTATGATTAGTGTTACATTTTCTTGATAACTTTAGTTTTATCAACAAGTTATGATTAAGGTTAAGTTCATATCTTTTATATTCTATCAATTTTAAGATGAACCAAATTTTAATTCTATTTGTATTTATATTAGAATGCTAATTCTATTTATATTTCTTTTAGAAATTTGAAAATAATGATGTACAAAGACCAATCTAAATTTCAACTCCTAAAAAAAAGGATTTCATTAATTCCTTAGGGTTTGTCATTGGTTTATCAACGAGATTTTATGACTATAGATAAGTAAAGAAAGATAAAATTCTAAAAAGACTCAACATTCTTCATGATGGTTATAATCCTCATCCAAACATAAAAAAAAAAAAAAAAATCCTCTTTTCTTATGTGTCAAAGCAATTTGAAGTATGAAATTAAATAGAGGAAAAACTAAAACAGAAATTTTATGAGAATAAAAAAGATAATTAATCCTCTAATGATTGAGATCTAGGATCAATTTAGAGAAAAATATTAGGCTTGAAGGGATCGATTAGGGTTTTAAAAAAAAAATTGAGGTAAAAAGGGTACACTGAATAAAATGAGGGATGTGTCAATGTTTTAAGCATCAATGTGAGTGTTTTTTTATGCTTTTGGGAGAGCAAGGATATGCTATAATGGATAGCAATATGTCTTTATCGCAACATGGATGTGCTTAGTTAAGACAGGTGCCTTGGGTTGGTCTCTTACCTACTTTGTAGGTCTTGTACCTTACTTTTTATCCCTATTACTTAACTTACTAAGCTTTTTACTTGTTTGTTTTGATACTCTGCTAATTATTTGATTTCTTTGTTACTCTTATGGTTTCTTTTACTTTTTTGGGCTTTTTTAATTGGATTTTAAATTTTTTATCATTTTTATCTTAAAGTAGACTTTTAAATCTATGTTTTCATATTTATAAAAAAATAAATAAAATTTAAATCTATATATTTACTAATAAAATAACAATTTAACATCAATCTCAAACTAGAAATTATCAAATAAAAAATTTAATTCCTATTAAAAATTTGATTTTGAGATTAACTTAACCATAAAAGTTAACTTATGAGATGATATATACATTTGATTGGACATGTAGAGTGTAGATTGAGTTTAGGTCCATAACCTAATTTTCAACATTGTATCAAAGTATATTGGATGTTTACATATATTAATTCATATAATTGGTTCATCAACAAATATGTTCACTCTCTAACTGTCAAGTCTTAGGTATGTTAGAATTTTAAATTGTCTAGAAATAAGGCTAACCAAATATTATATATATATATATATATATATATATATATATATATATATATATATATATGTGTGTGTGTGGGGGGTAAGATAACCTCATAAGCTAGTTTTTAGTAACATGGTATAAAAAATCATCCTAAATCTATTATTAGGATATTCTTAGATGTTCATTTTTATAATTGGTTCATTTGTAAATACGTACATGCTCTAAATTTTCATTTCTAAGCATGAAGGGATGTATTAGAGTCTTAGATTATCTAAAAATATAATCAACAAGTATAATAAGGTGAGGACATTCTTCATCTCATAAGTTATCATATAGAATTGAGTTTAAACTTAAAATCTAATTTTCAACATATATTAAAGTTTATCATATATTTATTATTGAAATGCATATAATTGATCTACTTACAATTGTTCATGCTTTAAATGTTTATTCCTACACGTAATGTCTAGAGATATAATAAAAAAATCATAAGAAATATATATAATATTTTAATTTAAATTAAGAATACATATATATTTTTTATTCTTTACATACATATTCTTTAAGTAACGTTGGTATATAAATTATAAAAATTAGCAATATTAAATTAAAATTTTGAATATTATTTTTAAAAATAGAAAAATACATGAATTGGCCAAATAAAATTGTAGATATCAAAATCGACAACCATTTTTATGTTTGGATTAAATATTTTTTAATACTAAGTTCTATTCCGTTCCAATAAAAAAGAAATTTTTTTATTTAGTTAAAAAATAAAAATTTAAAACTTTAATCTACATTTTATTTTTTAAATAAATTAAACTAAATCTATTCAAATAAAAATTAAATATATTGACCTATAAAGTTTGAAATCAATTTAAATTTAAAATCTAAAATTTAAAATAATTTAGGTTTATTGTAAGTTTTTTGTTTTTATTTTTAAATTAATTTTAAAAATAAAAATTATTTATCAAAAATAATTTTAAATTAATTTTTAATATTTCTAAAATAATTTTAATTTAATTCTTAAAATAAAAAATTCTCAATTTTTATTTTTAAATTTTAAATTTTCATTTGTTACTAAACTACATAATAATAATAAAAATAAAATTTTAATTATTATTATTTTTTTAAAATTAATATTTTTCATTTTAAGGGAATTTAATTTTATAGTAAAAAAAATAAAGTGACTTGACTATTTTTTATAATAATTTTAAAAATATAAAATTTAAAATTAAAACTGAATTTTAATTTTAAAAAATAAAAACTAAAAATTAAAAACCGTTGCCATTTTACCAACACTAAGCATCGGGAACTGTGAATGCCAAAGGCTTCTCCTATAAGCCATCCCAACACAGGAATTTATGTCCAGTAAAGTTAATACTACAAACTACATAAAATATACTTTACTGCCCAGGCAACTTTATTGCCCACCAGCCTCAGTGCATCAATTATCATCCTAAATAATAATCAAATTATAAATTCAACAAATAATAAATTAAAAAACATTATTTTTAAAATTTAATTTCAAAAAACATAAATAATAATAATAATAATAATAATTTTTACAATAAATTAATTTGAAATTTACTTATTTTAACAAACTCAAAATTATATAAAATATTTTTACATTATAAATAAAAAAATATAACATTATGCTCTAAGTTAATATTACAAAAATTAAATATTTATAGTAAATAATAACATAAAAATTAAATAATTAAACTAAATAATAAGTAATATAAATCACAACATACAAAACTATACATAAATTTACAAATATAAAATATATTAAATTGGAAAGTATGTTTTACATACTTTTTAAAATATAAAAAATATCAAACTTTTTTTAAAAAAAAAATACATACTAAATAAATTACATAATCGATAAAAATATTGACTTAAAAATAAACTGAGTTAATATCTAGTTAAAAAATATTAACTTAAAAATAAATTTTAACTTAAAAAATATCTAGTTTCTTTAGTTTATTTTTAAGTTAATATTTTTTACTGATTACATAATTAATTTAGTATGTATTTTTTTAAAAAAAATTGATATTCTTTATATTTTACAAACAATTGTATTATGTAAAATATAATTTACAATTTAATATATTTCATATTTGTAAAAATTATGTTTGATTTTTTATGTTGTAATTTATGTTATTATTTAGTGTAAATATTTAATTGTTTAGTATTAATTTAGGGTAGAATTACAGTTTTTAGACTTACTTATAATGCTGAAATATTTTATATATTTTCTAACTTTATATAGATTTGATTTTTGTAAAATAATTTTGTTAAAGATGTATTGACGTTAAATTATATAAGTTATATGATATTAATTTGTTTGTTTTAATTGCGTTTAAATTTAAGAATGCAAAAATATTTATTTAGGAGTTATTATTTGTTTTGTGTATGTTATTGAAATTTTATGTTATTATTTAGATAGACTGTTATAATTTATATTTTACATAATGTAATATTGTGTAAATGTTAATTTATATTACATCTGTTAGTTATTGATTTAAAATTGAAAATGTTATTATTTTATGTTGTATTAAGTTCTAATTTTTTTAGTTTATCTTTAAGTTAATATTTTTTACTGGCTATTTATGTAATTGATTTAATATATTTTTTAAAAAATTAATATTCTTTATATTTAACAAACTACGTAAAATATACTTTACAATTTAATATTTATAAAATTATGTTTAGTTTTGTACGTTGTAATTTATATTTTACTTAGTATTATTATTATTATTTAGTGTAGTTATTTATTTTTTATGTTATTATTTAGTGTAAATATTTATTTTTATAATATTAAATTAAGGTACAATGTCATATTTTCTATGCTTATCTATAATGTAGAAATATTTTATATATTTTTAATTTTATATAATTTTAAGTTTTGTAAAATAAGTAAGTTTAAAATTAATTTATCGTCAAAAATATCATTGCTATTATTTGTGTTTGTTTAAAATTAAAATTTAATAATAATATTTTTGATGTATTGTTTATTAAATTTATAATTAATTGTTATTTAGAAATTAGAATGTTAATTTATCCACAGTAGCTGGTGAGCAATGAAGTTGGCTGTGGCGTCCAGCAATAAGGTGCACCAAGAAAGATTAGCAATTCACTTGGGCTATGGTGCATTCTTCCAATGGGCTGGTTTGGCGCACCCAGGACCTACGTCAAAGTATAATTTTGATCTTAGATTAGTAAATTCTTCTCAAATAACATTTTTTAAAGTAAATTTAAATTTTAATCACACTTTGATGAAAATTTTCACCTAAGGCACCATATTTGCACACAACCGATCCGAAAATTTTGCATCTAATTAAAATGAAAACAAAAATAAAAAATATAACTGTAAAATTAAATTTTTAAATTTTGATTTTTAAAATTAAGATAAGAAAATAAGAATACAAGATTGCCGTATTTTAGTTGTTTTATGCTTTAACTTTTTAATGTGACGTCTTGATTTTATTGGATATGACTAACACGATCAGTTTAGCTATGTTTTCACAAAAGTTTTGGTTTAGGAGTATATATTTATTTTCTAAAAACAATAATAATCATTTTTATTTGATTATTATTTTTATATTTTTATATTTTTATTTATAAATTTTTTTTTATCAACTTTTGATATATCTTGATATAAGATTTTTATAAAATTTTAAAAATATTTATTGTTATTTTTTTATATTCAACTTTCATCACCTCTCTAATTTTTATATTTTTGTTAATGAATAGAATTAATAACTTTAAAATGAAGTTTAACTTTAAATAAAATTAAACTTGAAATATCATAATAATTTTTTAAAAATAATACAACAATTAATATTTGTATTTTAGATAGAAATATTTTATAAATAGAAATGAAGGAAATAGTTTCCTAATTTAAAATAAAATAAAACAATTACCAAATAATAAAAATAAGGTACTTTTATTTCTAATCCTTTTTAATTGTTTAAATATAAAATAAAAATTTTGTTTGTCTACATTTATTAATTAGAAATTTCAAAGATTATCGAGTATACTTTTAAAATTTTATTTATATTTACCTAATAAATAATAAAAGATAATAAAATAGTTGAGAAAATATAAATATAAACTTCGTAAATGGTAAAAATAAGAAAGTGAATCTAATTTTAAAAAAATAAGAATATTAATTATATTTTTAAGGTTTTAATATATTTTTAATTTTTATAAATATAGTAAATTTAATTTTCTATTTCTAACTTTTTTAAGTTTTACTTTTTGTCCTTGTTATTATTAATGTGAAGTTAAATATTTGTAAATTTTCCTAACAAATGTTTATTTTAATTTTATTACATGTACCAAATCATCATATATATACATTAAATTATTAAATTAACTGAATTAAATGAGATATTAAAATATTTTGTTTAATTTGATGATAAAAAATATAGTTTATATTATTTGTACAATTTTTTAATACATTCAATACAATAAATTAGTATTTATATAAATATAAATATCTATAATAAATTAACAATGAAAATAAAAAAACAAAATTTTAAAAAATTCAATAATAAAATAAAAAATTACATCAATTAAAACTAAAACTTGCTATATATTTATAAGAAATAAAAATATTTCATGTTTAATAATATGCTGTTTGCATCTTTAATACGGCGGGAATTAGAAGCCGAAAATACCCGCGTACTCTTCTCGCATCTTGCGCTTCAAAACCAAAACTCACCATGTTGGGTTTTTCGATTTCGTTTCACGGCCACGGTTTGTTTCCGTGCAATCAACAGGGTTTATGACTCTGACTACGAACTGAGCGAGTAATTTATCCCTTCTTGCAACAAACACCTAAAACAAAAATCAAATTAAGAAAATAGGGTTTTCTGATGGCAAAGCGAAACTACGTCGTCGTTCTATCATCGGAAGATGAAGACGGTTCCACTGTTGGTTCATTAAGTTCGAGGCGCAGCTATACGAAGGCCAAGTCGAGGTCGCGTTCAACTTCCTCTCGTGTAAAGAAGAGGGCTCGTGTTTCGGGTTCTGGGCCTCACCTTTCTAAACTGCACGAGGTTTCGCTTCATCATTTTTTTTTTTGCGTGTTTATTATTATTTCCGTTGTGTGACATATAACTTTCACTAATCACTGTAGTGTCTGAGTGAATTCGAATTGCGTTTTTGTTTTTAATTTTTTGAATGTCTGTTATTTGAGCGAGGAGGAATTTGATCATTTGGTTTTATTGCAGATCGACTTTTTTGGAGATGACTTCAATGACGTGTTTACTGGGTCAAAGGTATCTGCTGGTATGCTGTTGCTGTGTTGTGTTTAAACCTTTTATTTTTAATTGGATATTCGTATTTATGTTTGCTTTGGCATGATGCTGAGAACTTGAACTTCCTTATACTGTGTCAGTGTTACTGGATTTAGCTCCTCTTTAGTGAGTAAGCCGCATTTTTTTTATAATAATGAGCCTTTATAACCCTTGGTTAGAAAATCAACGGATTTAACAAGCTTCGTAGTTGGTTATACATGTGTGTATTTTATCACAATCTCAGCCTCTAAATTTTCTAGTTGACAGTTATAACATCACTTTATCCTTTAAAGAGCACTGTGTACCCCCTTGCTGTAGAGGAGCTGAATTTTAGTATTACAGTGGTGCCTTTTCAATTTTGTGGCCAACATATGGACTTTGCCTACATGTCACCCGAGTTATCAACATCACACAAAAAATAAAATAAAATTGGAATATTCAATCTGCGCTTTTTCCCTGTGTGTTGTGTCTTCTGGATCCGTATCTTTCTTTCCTGCTCTAACAAGTCGTAAGTACTAAATGGATGCATCAGGTACTCAAAGGAACTATGCAGAGGAGCTATGGGTTGATAAATACAAGCCCCGTTCACTGGAAGAGCTTGCTGTTCACAAGAAAAAGGTCAAGGCTCTGATTCTTAAGTTCTTGAGTTTGGTTGAAATACATGACTACCATCCCATTTTCCTTTTTCTTATATTGCATTTACAGGTTGAAGAAGTTAAGACGTGGTTCGAGGAGAGGTTGAAACCTTCAAAGGTAAATCTAAGAGAAGAGCTGGAGGATTATAATCAATTTTAGTGTCTTGTTATTCCCATAAACTGGCAAAACAATTGTTTTTAACAGAGGTGCAGTATTGATGATATGGTAATATCAAATTGTCCATATTTTAAGAATGTTTTGAGTGTTTTCATTTGGTGGAAAAAAAAAATAAAGAACAGCATCATTAATTGGCTGTTGGTTATTTTGAGTTTTAAGTTCTCCCTCTGATGTGTTTAGTTCTGGATATCACATCTCTATATAAATTTGCTCCCCTGTACTAGGTTATCTTGATATAAGTGACTACAAAGTGTTCTCTCTGAACTTTATATGTGCATTATGTTGTTTTCATTTCATTGATATTGCAATTTATTTTTTCTTCTCTCTCTTTGTGGCAAAATTACAGGGTGTCCACAGTAATAATGTTCTTATCATCAGTGGGCAGGCAGGAGTCGGAAAATCTGTATGTAGCCCTACCCTTTTGCTTTTAACCTCTTTTCCTGCACTGCCACATCCGTCAGTACTTTAAATATGTTAATATTTGGTACTTCAGACCAATCTGGCTTGGTTTCAAAATCTTCTCTTTTATCTCTATTTTGATTTTGATTTTATTCTTTAATTTTATATTCTAATACGCACAGATTTTTAACTTAATTATTACTGAATAGCACTTCACTTTTATTTAAAACTGTAAAAATTTTACATTGCTACGAAGAACCTAATTTTAACCTATTTTGATGGAAATACCATGTTTATATTAAAGATTTCTTTTCATTATGTAGGCAGCTATTCATGTAATTGCATCTCATCTGGAAGCGATAGTGTGCGGATGGAATACACCTACACCTGTAATTTGGCAAGAACATCTTTATAATTCTGGCTCAGGTGGGTCAAGCTAGTATGTTCTTGATGAGCTAGCATTGGAAAAACTTGGCTCTAGCCTCATGTTGAATTGTCTTTTTTTTTTTTTTTTTCTGTCAAACTGTGAGGGTCCTTGAGGATGTATTGTTAATGACAATGCATTATGTCCAAACGGGAAAATGCTTGCTATTTTTTTGGGGGGGGGGGGAATTCTGAATGATTGAATTTGTATGTGACTATTTCTTTTTTCTTATTCATTGACAGGGACACAATACACATCCAAATTGGATGAATTTGAGACTTTCGTTGAGAGAATACGGAAATATGGATTATTGCCAACTTCTTTTACTGGGGAGTCTAAGCCTTCCTTCATACTTTTAATAGATGATCTTCCCATGACTAATGGGAAAGCTGCTTTTGGGAGGCTTAAAGACTGCTTGCACCTTTTGGTGAACTCAACTCAGATACCCACAGCAATATTGGTAACAGACTATGGTAATGTTGATTCAGCAGATTATAATGCTCGTTGCGTGGAAGAACTTAAGCTATCGCTAGAGAGTTTTGGGGCTTGTAAGGTTACATCCTTGATGAATTCTCTTCCTGTTTTTGATGCCATGTTATAAGAGAATACTTATACAAAACTTAATTTGCGGAACTTTTAGGTTACGTTCAATCCAATTACTTTGAATACTATGAAGAAGATACTTTTTAGAATATGTCAAATGGAGCAGCGTGATGTGACTGCTGAATATGTTGATCTAATAGCAAAAGCAAGTGGAGGTGACATCAGACATGCAATCACTTCTTTACAGTTTTTCTGCCTGAAACCAAATCTACTGCGTTCTTTGGCTCCATATGAGGAAAGTAATAAACCTGTCAGATCATATGATGGATATTCCATGCACTTTGGCAGGGATGAAACACTAACTTTATTTCATGCTTTGGGTAAATTTTTACACAACAAAAGGGAGACTGGATTTGCAACTGAATATGGTGCGTCTTGATTAATAATTCACGAAAATTTAAATTTCATATCTTGTCTTTCTTTCTACATGGGGAAGCAGCAATAGAAATAATTAAGTTGAATTTCAAAATATCTTTATAGCTTTTTAACTAGTTCATTTCTTATGTGGTAGACCAAGATGAATTTCCTATACAAGAAAGACTTTCAAGATTACCATTAAAAATGGACGTGCCAGAGAAGATTCTATGTCAAGCCCATGTACAACCTGGTCCAGTTGCTGATTTTCTGCATGAAAATGGTATTTCCCCCCTACATGCTGTAATGATGACATTTATAAAAATTAAAAAGTTAATTATATAGTGATGATTTATTTCATTTTAATTTTCTAAACCAAATCCAGTAGCTTTCTAATTCTTGATGATTTCTTGCAGTTCTGGATTTTTTGAATGATGAGGCAATAAATGATGCATGGACTCTGTCTTCATATCTAGGTGATGCTGACATTCTTCTTGCTAAACTTCGGGGAATGGTATGTAGTTATAATGAGGCAGAGAGTGTTTTACAGTCAGCTGCTGCATCCATAGCTGTTCGTGGGGTGCTATTTGGAAATTCTCATCCACTATCCTCCAGGTTGTCACTTATATGCTTGCAGCCTTCTGTGTGTGGCTAATGTTTATGTTTCTCTATGATACTTAAACCTATTCACTTTTTCAGGTGGCATGCAATTAGGCGACCAAAGCTCTGGCAGGTTGAGAAAGCATCTTTTAACAAGGTAAACACATTATGGCTCCTCTATATGTTATATTTCCTTATCCTGCAATTTTTCAATGACCTATTTGAGAGTAGGTAATTTGAAATGTGTCACATGTAGTTACCTTGGGATATGTTTGGGCGTTGGTTTTTGGAGGGAAAGGGAGGGGAGGCAAGTTTTTCTTTTCTACAAAACATCCTCTAATTTCATAATTTTTTAAACTAAAAGAAATAAATTAATAGATTAGTATAAACTTATGGCATTAATCTTGTATTTACTTTAATAAACATTATATTACTTTCTTAATTTAAAAATGAAAATATTTGTCTTTCACCTCCAAAATCCTACTCCCATACACCGTTAGGAGAGAATGATAGGACGCTGGAGGGTCAATGGAATATAATAGTTACAGGGTTTATGTTTTTTTTTCGATGAACTTATGCTATTTCTCTGTTTAGTCACCAAGGGTGGTGTAACACAAGGTAGCTTTCTTACTAGAAGATTCAAATATTTCATCTTCTAGATTTTTGTTTCTTTCCACTCTTAAAATTTGACTTCTTTTCATGATCTTCCATTGCAGAATGAGATGGATAGGCTCAGAATCCCTGCCTATAAACGGTTGAGTTCTTATCATATGTCAATTATAGCCACAGAGTATATGCCCATGCTTAAGTTGCTTGGAAATGGGGCATGTGGTGGATTCCTTGAACCGAGTCAGGAATCGATACTGAACTTGGAAATGGAGGATTTTGATTTTGACAAAATGAGTTTAGATGAACAGGGTAGGGGGACTTCTGATGATGACATAGAAGATTGGTAGGTATGCAACGTGTAATATATGTGGTGGTTAAGTTTGTAGGTCTTCTTCTAATGCACATATTTTGTGTTAGACACTTCTCTTCCCTTCATAGCTATCGTTGATTGAGGCTGAAGCATTACATAGTTTTTGTGAATTTTGATGCATGCTTGATTACAGGCCAACTGGACCTCGTACTCTCAAACCTTGATGGGACGATGAGTTTGAGAAACAAGTGTTTAATAGAATATGCCCGTTGTAAATATCTACTTTATTACTTAAAAAATATTTTTATGTTAAAGTTCTACAAACTTAATATACACAGAATGAGTAGATACATGTGAAACTTGAACATTGCTCATTGTAGAGGATTGGAGGTGTCAGTGTGAGACACCCTTCCGACATCTTAATAGTGTTTGTTACGTGTTTGGAGCAAAGGAAGCCAAAAGTAGTCAGCAACAGGTAATGTAGTTAATAAGTTAGAGGGACCATCAAAGAGTGAAAGTTTCTAAGAAAGGGGAACCGTTTGCGAAAAGGGCAACTCTTGGAGTAGTCATTATCATATTCTTAGTCTTTCAACAAAATTGGTCAGTTTCTTTGTTAGTTTTTACCAATTCCTCATCTCTCTTTCCTGGGTTTGTAATGATTGGTTTGACGCACAAGTTTATTTGCCATGCCTACTTCTACCACTGTTCCCCCTTTTTGCCAACTGCACCAACGATTAATCCATACTCATCTCACTATTTTCACCGCCTCCTTCGCACCTTCCATCACCACCAACCTTTGATTGGGTTGTCAGCCTCCATGCACTAAAACCAATATTCTCCATCGCCTTCCTTAATGCCTCTTCCTAAGCCACCATGCTTGCTGTTAAGATCATTTGATGACTGCATTCTGTCCTTGCCCTTCTTTGCCATGGCGGGTCATGTATGCTTTGCCCCATTCCCTTTGTTGATTCCTTTTTCATGATTTTTGTCTTACATTTAATTATTTCTTTTTGCATATTTCATCTTTCAAGATTCCATCTTTCCTCATTTTTTTCCTCGCAAGATTCTATTTCCACACTGCAATTTGCAGAACTTGTTTCTTCAAGTAAAGGAATGGTGTATTTTCTCTAACATAGAAAAACTCCAGAAGTGGAATGTGTAATTTCAAGATGATGTCACAGGGCTATGAGGTTTTTCATTTGTTCACAACAATATTTTTCTTCTTCCAAGAAATACCCCATAATTTCGTCAAGGATAAACTAAAATGTGGGGACAAAGATGGGTTCGGATTACTTGATTGCAGGTTTGAAGGTGTTGATGTGTTACTCAGATGAATCGGAGTTTGAAGTGTTTGAAAATAAGGATTATAACAGGTAAGTATGGATAGGGTATTACAATGTTCATTCTTATACTCACGAATTTTCATGAAGGTACTCATCGGTTATAATTTTACCGTCTCTTATTGCTTAGTATAGTATCTATATATTCATTACCGGGATCTATGTTTTTAATTGACAAATTGGTAAAATTTGATCGTGACTATCGTAGTATTGATAAATTTTTTTGAAAGATTGGAGAGGATTTAAGGACTAAGCAGGAATGCAATAAAGATGTGAACAACTACTCATCATGATTATGTTACAAAGACACCATTAATTTCTTGGAGTAGGGACGTTAATTAGTTTCTTTCTATATGATTACATTATATAATTAGTTGAACTTGTCTAAATAAAGGTGAAATGATATTGCAAAGGTTCATCTCGTCTCTGCAATGCCACTTAAACCTTCTGGTGGTAATGCTAGTCAAGTAACAATGTTTGAACGTGTTATTTATTATAAGGTGCGTGCGTCTTATATAGAGTTCTGATGCAGGTGATTTATTTCTAGGGTTAGGGAGCGTTTTCATGTAATATATTTAGGGTGAGATTGGTAAAATTAATGGATAAATTAGTTAAAAGCTTAAAGTTAAAAAAATAGATAAAAATTAAAAACTTAGTTGATAGTTGAAAGTTGAAAATATGTTGATTGAATTTAAATATTATAATTTTTATTAATTATTAATTTTAATATTTGTATTATTTAAATTAAAATATTATAGTAAAAATAAATTTAATATTTTTTAATCTACATTTGTTTATATATTCTATTCAAAAATACTATATAAATAAATTTATAGTTGTTTTGATAATTATATATTATAAAAATAATAATTTTTTTTATTTTATTATTTATAATATATTTTTAAATAAACATTTTTATTTGAAATTAAAAATATTTATTTTAAATTTTATAAATATATTATAAATAATATTTCTATAAAAGAATATTTATTTATCTTTACAATTTTTAAAACAAATATTAATTTAAATATTTTATTATAAATAATTTAAATAAATATTTAATGAATAAATTAAATATTATAATATTAATAATATAAAAATTAATAATTTATAATTATTTGTATAAAAATTATGAATCAAATTTGATAAAAGTATTTTGACTTTTTGATAAAGATAATATGGTGAGTGAGAAGTTAGAAAATATGACAAAAGATTGAAGAATTATAAGTAAAGAAAAGGTGTTGATTAATGTAAAAGAAAATATCAAGTGTATTATAGTTGATTTGATGTATTTTAAAATTTATATATATATATATATATATATATATATATATATATATATATTCACGAATTTATATGGAAAGTTATTTGTGAAAGATATTTTATGCCGATCTAATTGTTGCTTATAACTCTAAGTCGACTTTAGCATTAACGAGAAAGATCTTCTCTAAGTATGAAGAATCTTATAAATATATTGTTCATTATTTTAATTTTGTTTGTTTTCTATTTCAAACATGAATCTAGAATTAGAGGATATCAATCCCACCCTTGATAGATTTTGGATAAATATGTAAGAATTAGATTCAAATCAACAAATCATATCTAACTATTTGATTTGAAAACTTATTTTTATATAAACAAATTGGTACATCTGGTGGGATCCTAGTGTTCTAATACTTAGATCTCCAATTAGGACATATTTTTGAGAAGCGAAACTAGAATTATGAATAATAGAAATAAACATTCTTCCTCTTCGATCTAAAATCAAGAAAGATCATATAATAATCCTTCCAATATGAATTCAGACAATCCTTAAACGGACAACATAGGTATCTAAATAGGATAATCAAATCTTATTTCAAATGTTTTGGTGATAAACTTAAATCATATCCTTAATACCCTAATAATAATTGTACAAACTGTTACATCTAGCTAGAATCAAAACTAAGGAATAGGAGGTAATCTAATAGACTCTCAATTTGCACTACTATATGGATTTACACCTTCAACCCAAGTTAATCTTAATGTTAATGCCCTTAGGACAACACCGTAAGGATAAGGACCATCAAATTTCCAAATCATGTTAAGAGATCAAATATCAACTCTTAGCTACCTAGATGGGATGTATTGTCGAAAATTTTAGCATGCCCCACATATATCAAATTAAGATGCCTATAGCATCATTTAGTAATACAAACCAAAAAAATAATGGACATCAGGATAACAACGTAGATCAGGATGGTAATGTTGGTTAAAATCAAAATGTTCAACTAGGTAATGAGGATATTCAAGTACCTTTTTATATGGTTAATTGAAGCCAAAATATAGATGCGGTGTTGAATAATATTAAAAAAAGATCGATAAAAGGGTATAATAATATTACCAATATTATTGAAGAAATTTTAAATCGAAATGACTTTAATGTCAGTTATACTAATCGATCATATTTTACATCAGTCTTTTTTGAACTAATCCTCTAAACCAAAATTCCAAGGGGTTGTAAGATTCCTAAATTTTCTGGAGAAAATGGAGAGTTAACCATCAAACATATAGCCAGATACACAATCAAATAAGGAAATCTAGCTAATATTGAACAATTGAAAATGATGTCTTCTCCAAGTTCCCTAACTAAGGAAGCTTTCACTTGGTTTACAAACTTGTCTCCAAATTGGTCAACTATTGGAATTGTTTAGATAGACAATTCCATGAACAGTTCTTTTGAGATGAAACCAGAGTCAATATTATTGACTTAATAAATATTAAGAGAATAGAAGGAGAAACAATTTTTAACTATTTAAGTTATTTTAGACTTATGAAGTTTCGATGTTTTACGGTTATTACAAAACATGACTTAGTTCAAATAACTATATCAGGCTTAGAATTTTGAATAAAAAAGAAACTAGTCAATGTCCAGATAAAAGATATGTCATAATTACTTGAAAGATAAGATAAATTGAATATCTAAATTCATATAAATTAGAAATTCGATAAAATTTTTCATTGAGAAAAGATAGTCATGATAGAAACTGATTCATTTTCTGATACCAACAAAGAATAATATAAAGATATGTTTGAAATTAACATAGTTGAACTTAAAAAAGTCCTTCATATGTATGAAAATCACTTCTCATCTAGAAAAAGATAAAGATAACAAAGGTTGAAAGAAATATAATTTCGATATATCTAAAGATGTTTTTTTATATCATAGTGTAAGATGGTCATAAGATTTCATCTGAAGAGTAACGTAAAGGAAAAAAAATACTATAAGTTCCTAATATGTTTGACCATTGGACTAACAATTGTATTTGTTTCAGAGCTCTAATCTAAAGGTCTATACAAGAAGGTCGTTTACAATTCCAAAAAAAAAAAAAACTCATGGTAATAAAAATTGACTTTGACCCACTTCAATTATAGGTAGGGATGGAAGTGAATAAGGCCGTCTGACAGGGGCCTACACTTAGCTCGTTTAAAGCCTAATTTGGCTCAGTTCGTTTAATAAATAGATAGGCTCAAACTTGTTAAAAAGCCTTTTTAGATAAACAAATCAAGTCTAAGCTTATAAAAAAGCTTATTTAACCTATTCAGGAACCTATTTATATATTATATATTATCTATTTATATTTATTTTAATATATTATATTTGTATAATATTTATTTTATATTTTATTTATAATATATATATATATATATATGTTTTAGATTTATTTAATGACCTTTTTATCATGTATAAGTTTGCAAACCTTTTTAATCAATTATTTATATAGGTTTTAAGTCTATTTATTGATTTTTTTTGTAATATAGGTTTTTAAACATGCTTGTAGGCCTTGTAGGCTTTAAATCAGGCTAGGTCTTGACAAAAAAAATAAATCTTTAACAGGTAACAGGCCCAGACTCATACCTTAAAATTTTTAAATAGGTCAGGCTTGAACACTCAAAATCTAACTCGGGTCGATCTACTTCCATCCCTAATTATAGGCTAATATGGTTGAACCATGTCAGATAGACATGGTTGATATCACAACATTTGGTGATGTAAAGAATGCCATCAATGTGGCCATTTGAGACTTCAAGAAGGAATTAGGGAAAATTTTCCTTAAATCCAATGAGTCTTTGGTCAATTTCCTAACCAAAGAAAAGGTTGTTGAAAAAAAGGTTATGTTGTGTCCTCTTCTTCAATAAGGTTGCAACTAAGGCCTTTGCTGATTCTGAAATGAAGAAGTATTATTCATCGGTGTCTTCTCCAAAAAAAGCCTTTTGAAGTTAAGGGTTAGCCTACTAAGACCTTTTTGCCACCACAAAAGGTGCTCCCAAATCAATAGATTGGGACTGCACCATTAGGAAGTAACGACTGGCAAGTGATTAATATGCGAGGTGTTTCTAATCATCAAGGTAATTGAAGCAACCCAGGCAGTTCAAGGGAAGGCTTCCTCTCTTGAGTAACTCACACATAGGCATGCTTAAAGGAATCACAAAATGACCTATGTGATGGCTTAAAGAGAAGCCGAAAAATAATTCAAGACTACATACATCCAAGTTTTACATAGCCAAAATTTAGCTCGATCAAGTATGTTTCAATTAATGAGACCAAATGATATCCAATAGAATGTTGAGAAAAGACATTAATTCAAATACACAAGAAGATGAGTTGATGATAACTGAGGAATTTGACTTTGGATTCCTTGATAAGATACACCAAATATATAATGTAGTCTTAATGTTACCCATTGAATTTGCAGATTATAAAGAAGTAATTGATTGGAAAGATT
This sequence comes from Canavalia ensiformis, assembly GCA_026541065.1. Classification (NCBI taxonomy): domain Eukaryota; kingdom Viridiplantae; phylum Streptophyta; class Magnoliopsida; order Fabales; family Fabaceae; genus Canavalia; species Canavalia ensiformis. Next base: position 711,812 of record JAMKYM010000217.1, read on the forward strand.
ATTACATAAAAAACGAAGACAACGATAATCCTCTATGTTATTATATTTCATATGCAACCAACCAAAGACAAATTGAGGCCATATTTCATTGGCATCGACTATATATAATGGGTCACCTTAAGCCATTATATGTCTCGGTTGAGGTAGAAGGCGTACCCGTTAACAAGGTACTGACATGGTCCTTATCAAATATTCAAGGAAACCTTCCCAAAATCAGAGGATGTTTGTAGTCGAGAAAGGTTGGTAACATGATTGGGTTGACCATGTTTGTAGTTGTATCTTTGAGAGCAAGCTACAATTTGTTACTTGACCAAGAATAGATATATGGGATGTCGGTCATACCCTTGAATGTTTATCAAACCTTTTTCTTTTGGAATGCTAATGGAAAAGTGGAATATGTGGATGGTAATCAAATCTTTTTTAAAGCTAAAATTAACCAGGTCGATGAATTAACCTACGATTAAATTTGGGGCTAAGTTGCTCCTATTTTATTGACAATGTTGATAGTTTCAAAGGAAATATGTTGGTTTCCATGTCAGTCGATCCGTGACTTGACTTTGTTACTAGGATTAATTATCTAATACTAGGACCTAGAAAATTTCAGCTTTTATGGTTGAAAATCAGCTACATAAGTAGTTATGCAATCATAAAATGGTTGATATAGGCCATGTAAAAGAATCCGGCCAACAAAAGAAGGATCATTATACCGATGAAAATTGGTTTTGTCGAAGAAAGTCTTTGATCGACCAATCTTTAAATAAAGACCATTCGATATATAAGGTATATTGATTGGATTTCAAATAACGTTCCCTTTATTAAGAAAAATTAAAAATTTGTATAAATTTTTTGTGATTTAAATTTATTAATTCCTAAATATGTCATTTATTGATATGTTAGATAGATTTCGATGTCTTGGGATCATTGGGCTTTATAAATGAAAGGAAAATCCTTTTGGCTTAAAGAATGTTGGTGTTACTTATCAAAGAGTTATGAATACAATTTTTCAATATCTCATTGGTAAAATTGTTCAAATTTAAATTAACAATATAATTGTGCAATCTATTAATACATTAAATCATTTAGATCATTTTCGACAAGATTTTTCAAGAAATATAGAATAATCATTTAAAGATGAATCCCTTAAGATATGCTTTTGGTGTTGCTGTAGGAGAGTTCCTTGGTTTTCATTGTGCATAAACAATGAATCGAGATTGACCTTAATAAAACAAAGGTCATATTAAGGACTAGACTACCATCAAATTTAAGGTAGTTGCAATCCTTTTTAGGTAAAGTTAATTACCTTCAATAGTTCATCTTGAATTTAGCCGAAAAATTTCACATCTTCTTGTTGTTGGCTCGACTCAAGTGAGGAAACAAATTTTGGTGGGAGCATGAACACCAAGAGGCATTCAAAAAACTTAAGGCTTATATGAATAGCCTGCCAATTATTATGGTCCAAGAAAGAAAGACCCTTAGAATTCACCATTGATACTTGCATGATAGGATCTTGCAAATATTTGACAATTTTATAGCTTCAATATTTTAGGTCGAGGTCCACCGATGTCATGATATTGATTTTTTGTTTAGGTAAATATTCTTCAATATTAGAAATTTTTGATAGTGTTTCAAAAGTTAAGTTGTATCTTGAAGCCAATTGGGCTAAAGCATTGGCCTCAAAATTTTCTCAAGAGATTTTGCCAAAGTGTTCAATCAAATGATCACTTATACATTTATACGAACCATCCATCTATTTAATAACAAATTGTGAATTATCGTAAACACTTTCATTTTTTACTTTCAAATTTATCTAAATTTCTAAATTTTTTAGTTTCAATTTTATCTAAATTTCTAAACCATGGATTTGAGCTAAATATTTTACTTCATTATTAGAAAAGATCGAGTAAACTTTTAACATTAAATATGTTGTATGGCCTTAAGGTGATATTAAGAAGATTCTAATTCCTTTTCCATTACGATGTTTTGATGCATCGAAATACATTTTCCATAGTTTTAATTCCAATAATGTTTGAATGAAGGAAAAACTCATATGATCAACTAGAAAATCAGCCATAACTTGTTCTTTAATTAATTTTAATAAATTGAAAGTTAATAAGAATTCAGTTAAAGTAAAATTCCATTTTCTAATTCGATTATGCAAAATAAGTTTAGTCAACATATATTTTAAGATATCAAAATGAGTCGAAACTAGAATATCAAAAGGCTTCTATATAATGCTTAACTATAAGCATAAATAGAGTTTTTTTAAAGCAGAATATTTAACTTCTCCATTTACAAGAAATCAACTAAGATAATAAATATCCCTTTTGAATTATTGCTTGTCACTATATAATGTCGACTTATGAATTATATAAATAATGAGTCAATAAAATTTTATTAAGATGTTTATGTAAAGTTAAAGCTTAATTTACAACAGCCGAAGGATATGAAGCATTGTGTGTAGTCTATCAGTCTGACCACAAAATGAAATGGGCATTAATTCGAAAAAATAATTTTTGGCCAACTAAATTAAAAAATTGTATCAAATGATAAATCTTGTAAAGAATGCTAAAAACATTCACCCTTACAACATGTCCCATCATCAGAGTTACGTTCGATTATTAAACCTTGGTCATTTAGGGATTGGACATTGGATATAATAAGATTAATATATCCTCCTTTTTTTAAGGGTCATTGCTTCATTTTAGTGGTTGTAGAATATTTCACCAAATGGGTCGAAACAAAAGCTTTAAAAAAATGTTGATTAGGGACAACTTATTGAATTTTTAGAAAAATATTTGGTGTTTCATTTCAAAATATCAAATATGTTAAATACAAATCAAGGAACAATATTTTTGGGAGAAAAAGTACGTTGATTCAGAGAAAATCTTGGTATTAAAATACTTACATCTACTACTTATTACGCATAGGCTAATGGTGAGGTGGAACCAACCAATAAAATTGTAATTAAGCTGATAAAAAACTTTATCGACAAAAATCAAAGAATTGGCATGAAATACTAGAACAAGTATTGTTGGCTAATCAAAATTCTCCATGTGAAGTAATAAATGCCACACCATTTAACTTATTGGCATAATCCAATTTTACCATTTGATGTTAACTTACAATCTATTCGAAATCAACTACAGAATGAACAATTAGTTATGAATTATTGGAACCTCATGTTTGATGAGTTAAACGAATTAGATCAAGAAAATTTGGATGCACTTGAAAATATAATGAAACAAAAGGAAAAGATAGCAAGGTTTTATAATAAGAAATTTCAAGCAAAATCTTTTTGAAAAGATAACCTTGTTTGAAAAACCATCTTACCCATTGATAAAAAAAGCAGACATGTGGGGAAGTGATCCTCAAATTGGAAAGTACCATTCAAAATAGTTATGGTGTTGTTGAACAATGCATATTCAATTTGAACAATATTTGGATCATTGAATAATTCTCAAATTTAATCCATAAGCGAGAGATATTCAAATACAGTATCAACCAATAATGGATATGAATAAAATAAAAATTCATTAATAATTCTATTAGTAAAAAATATATTATAATAATAATACAATAAATAAGAACTAAAAAGGAGACGAGATCAAAGCTGCTTATATGTGGTTCTCATACAACCTTCCCACGCTTCAAAGCTTTCCTTTTCTTTGTTAAGAAGGCTTCTTAGAGTCTTGGTTATGTCTTTCATGGTCTCGATCTCTTTTTTTTTCTTCTCTTCGCATGAACTTACGGCTTTCTCGATGAGGAATTAATCTTTTCTTAACTTATCCAATTTCTGCTCCAACTCTGCAATCTCTAGGTTGATATTTTCTTGGCAATGGATACAGATTCATTTAGCTTTGAGAAACGATCTCAAACTTCTTGTAGTTGGTCCTTAGACACTTGCCCTTTTTCATCCATCGTTTTTCTTTTGATTATAAGTTGGGCAATCTGATCAATTATTTTTAGGATTTTAGTATAAACATGTTTGAGCAAAGAAATGGCCTTTTGTTGTTCGGGAGTATATGATCGAATTTTTATTCCATTTCTCGTAACGCATCCTCAAATCCCATGGTTGAAGTATGATCTTCGACCAATTTCTTTAGCAAGTTTTGACCAAACACTACCTCAAAAAAATGCTTCAATTGCCTAGTAGGTGAGTTGTGAGCTTATCAACCTCGGTTTATGTCGATCCTTGTGTCCTTGGTTTTGATTCAGAAACACTCGATAGGATTCGATCAATGGCAGCAATAAGGTCCTCCTCAACCAAAGTTTCCAAGTATACATCATTAAAGGGGTGAGTAGCTTAGAATTGAGGTTGATTTCACTTCGACCTCACTTATTAGTAGTATATTGAGAGGCAGTGAAGTGGAGGTTGAATGCTTAGAAGCCTGCATTTCTGCAAGGTCCATTTGCTAGGCTTGACCAGCAACAATTAGGTCGATCAGAAGAGCTTGTACTAATAATGGATTAGAATCTGATTGAAAGATATAATAAAATGTAGTAATAAAAAAATATTACCATGGCTTGCATAAAAGAGTCACTCAAAAGAGAGGATATTTCAACCAAAGGAACTATTAGTTCATGAGGTGTTGGGTCAACGTTATCCTTAATAGGGTTTAGCTATAGTAACTGATACAACCTTAGTTAGCGGTTTGAATCGAACCAGTACTATGCTTCCCCAATATTGACTGCCTCCAACTCATATCGACGATCGATTTTAGGCTTTTCAAGCTAAGGTGCAACCTGAACAAGTGTCGAGTTTGGAATGGTTGTTTCTTCCATTATTTTATCAATAAACTAAACAAAAATATATAATAATAATAATAATAATAATAATAATAATAATAATAATAATAATAATAATAATAATAATAATAATAAATAAAATAAAATAAAAAAAATCAAAGACTTAATCGAAGAAGCAATAATAAATTTAATAGGGTTTTTTCCGAAGTTGATGGTTTGTGATTTTTTGTTTGTTCTTCCAGAGAAGCAGCTTCCTCTTGATCCTTTTGCCAAGAAAAGTCCAATATTAATAATAAAAAAAATAAAAGCAAGAAAAAGTTAGAATTTGTTCGAAATATCTCAGGAGACGAAGGAACAAGGCATTTTCGAACGAGCTTAAGATGTTCAGTGGTGTTTCCTTTTTTTTCTGATTCTTCCTTAATAACTACTAATTTCGTATTCGAAGATTTTGTTGCATAGTGTAATAAAGATAAGTTAGAGATCCAGATTCATTGAATCGAGCATATAAGAATAAGAAGGTTGGAAAATTAGTTAAGTAACTTTAGTTTTCTTTGTAGAAACTTCTTTTTGCAAAGAAAAGAAAGCATTTAACATCCCCATACGTTGTTTGGCAAGGCAAGCCACTGGGAAGATTTGTGACCAATAGTCCATGAAAGACTTGGTGCAATAACTGGATGGATGGATGGAAGGTGAAAAGAGTAATGTGTGAACGCCATATGCGGTATAATGAGAATAGACCATAATCTCTTCATGAAATTTTGGGTGTGATCTCTCTCCACAAATGACGTCTTTGTCCCGATCAAACATTGAAATTGGGGTGCATTGGCTCAAGCTAATTTTTCTCACCATAAGGTTAAGTCGGTAAGAAACCAATCGAAGATTTTTCTCATTAAAACTGGTGAAGAGAATTTGGTAGTTGAGGGTCTTTTCCATATATCTAGACTGTCTTCTTGTTTCCTTGAGGTGTCATAAGGAAAAAGGCTAGTGAACCAAGTTAGGCCAGGAGTGTGAGCATTGAAGAAGGCTAGATTGGGTTCATGCTTAATGGTTTTCATAAACATAGAATAGTATTTAAAGAATGTATCAAACACATTCTTCTTTGTCATATTCCCAATAAGATGTGATACAATATCCCTCAATTTCTTGAGAGATATTAGGGAGGCCTGACTGTTAAGCTACAGCTAGAAAATGGCATTTAGCCATAATTTAAAGGCCAGATGGGCCTCCCTGAGTTGTTGAGAGCTTTGTTGATTGACTTGAGTTCTTTGACTACATAAGAAATGGTGTCATAAAGGGTTCCAAGAGTAGCTTGCTCAAGCATGCATAGGTGTCTTCATGAAGCAATTTTGACACTTGTAGGGACTTCATGCAAACGAAAAGGTAGATAGCCAATATTGAAGGAAAAATATGTGTTCGACATTGGAAACAGGATCGATCGAATGTTTATTTTGTCTAATAAATAGCTGGTAAGTAAGTTCAGAAAGGTTAGGCATGACCTTTGGATTATTTGGGCGAAGGCCAAGCATAAAGGTCGTTCCCATCGGGAATAAACCCATTATGGAAACTACCTCAGAAAAGATAGGGGTTATCATCCCATAAGAGGTGTGAAAAGTACTAATGGTTCTATCTTAGAAAAAAAAATGAACTGATTAACAATAGTGGGCTGAAATGAAGGGGTTACCTAGAGAGTTGGATCAGGTCAAAGATGCCAATACGCTTCCAAGCTTCTCCTTTTTCAGCCTCTACTCGGTCAAGCCAAACACAGTATGCCTCCTGTGTAACCCGAGGTGATGCTCGAAACACTCTGAGTGTTTTGTAGAAAATTGATGTCTATTCCCATCCTAAGTGAATAGATTCTTTATTTGGTAGTTTTGGAAGTATTAGTTTGACAATAGGAGAGAGAGAGTCAGGATCCTCTCTAGTGGAGAGGTCTATTTCAGAAAGAGAAAGAGATAAAGAATGTGTGTGGGATCCTTGTTTGTATGTAAGAGAAACAAAAATATAAAGAGAGATAGAAATAGAGGAAATGGAGAGAAAGAAATGGAGAGAATCTTTACCTAGAGAGAGAGGCCCTAGAAATAAGGGAGCAGAAATCCTCTCCAGTACTAGAGAGGTCCAGTTCCTCAAACAATGAGGGAAAAGTATGTGTGTGGGTCCCATTATACATACAAGAGAGAGAGAGAGAAATGTAGAAAGAGATAAAGAGAAAAAGAAATGGAGAGAAAGAAATGAAGAGGATCCGTACTCCTAAAAAGGCTTGAGTCATGTTCTTGGAGGTGAGAGGAATTAGCACTTGAGATTGGTAGGTGGTTTTTGTTCATCAATCATATTAGGATCCAGAATATAAGTTACTTCACCCTCCTAGATAGGGTTCAACTAGTACATTAGGGGAAATATTTTCTTAACAAGGGAAGAGACCATTAGGAGGAATGGTTGAAGTTTTGAAGTTTTAGTAGAATGGTTTGCAAAAATCTCATAAGAAGAAGGTGGCTAAGTGATTGGAAGATCAACAGAAGAAAGTAAAAAAAAGGGTAAGGAGCAAGTATTTATAGGGGAACCTCTTGCAGAGTTTCCCTTCAATGAAGCATAATAATGGAGAAGTATGCAGGCAGCATGTGCAACATGATTGAAGTCATGGAGTGTTCATTAGCTAAAGTAGCCAGAAATTATCAGCCTCTAATAACATGGGTTTTGATGGTAGCTGCGGAGTTGATGGTCCAAGAAACAAGTGGCCGTTACACATATTGAGAAATGGATCTCGATCATTAGTTCTCAAAAAAAATTTCCAGTTAAAAGGAAGGCTAGAAGTCATATGATAAATTAAAATTAAAAATATTAATTATAAACATACAAAGTATTTTTTAAGGAAACCTCTATTAGTATAAAGAAAAGCTAAAAAGGTGAGAAGCCAATAAAGGTGACAAGGTCGAAGAATTACAAGTAGAGAAAAGGTTCCAATCAATGTTAAAGGAAATACTAAATGTATTATAATTATTCATGCGTCTCAAAGTTAATACGATGTGTGTTCTTTTTTATTAGAAAAGTATCAGTTGCATAAGTACAATATGTATGGATCGTATATAAGTGGATTTTTATTCTTATTGCACGTGTTTGATATAAGAAATATTTATTAGAAAAATTATATTATAAAAAGGTTATAATTAGGTTTATTCATTCATTTGTAATATACGCAAGAATTTATATGAAAAATTATTTGTGAGAAATACTTTATGTTGATCTGACGCTACTCATAACCTACATTAGATAATCTAAGTCCAATCAAGTGTTAACAAGAAAGGTCTTTTGTAAGTATGAAGAATTTTACTAATATATTGTTCATTATGGATCCAATTCTTAATAAATTTTGAATAAATATATAAGAATTAGATTCAAATAAACAAATGATATCTAACTAATCAAATTAAAAACTTAATTTTACATAAACAATAATAAATAAAATATTATCAAATATAAAAAAAAAATTATTTTTTTATTAAAAATCTTAAAAATTATTAGAAATAACTTTCAAAAAACGTTACTTATCTCATCCGGTTACCAAAATAATTTTATCTTTTATTTAAATAAAATATAATATCAAATACACTTTTAAAATAAGATTTTTAAGTGTTAAAATATTTTAGAATTGATAGTCAAAAAGCATGAATCTTGATTGATGTTCTCCAATGCGATGCGAGAGTATGGTTTTTTATCCAACGAGATTAATTTTAAAATAAATTCTTGAGATGGGATTGTTTTAAATATATTTATGAAAAAATAATAATTAAAACTTATTTTAAATGAGTAACATATAAAATATATTTTATAATTAAAAAAATAAAGTATTAATAAAAATTATTAAAATTACAGGATGAAACGCATTTGATATTATGTTTTATGTACCTTAAAACGAATAAATAAATGTGCTTTATACGTTAATAAAGACGCATTATACATTTGATGAGTTACATAAAAATTAATTTTAAAATAATATATTTTATCTAAATTATATTAATTGATGAATTTGAAATTATTTATAATAATTGATTTTATATTTAAAATAATAAATTATTGATAATAAATTAGTTAAATAAAAATTAATTAAAAAATAAGCTCAAAATTTTTATTCATAAATCTTAAAATTTTGTCTATTAAAAAGGAAAATAAGTGTAATTAAAATAATCTAATTTTAAATTTTTTATATAATAAAATTCAAACATATTTAAATAATATTTATGTTTTTTAAATAAAACTATCTATTAATTCATAAAAATAATATTATCTAAACATATACTAATAATCTTATTATGTTATTTTTAACATGTAGATGTTAAGAATCATAACAAAATTTATTCAATAAAATGAACTTTTAATATTTTATAATTTTAAATTAAATATATTCTATAATTAAAAATCATGTATAGAAGTTTAACTATATTTAGAATAAATTTTAATATTCAATCATACAAAAAAGGTAAATTTATCCATGTATATCTTCAAAATTTTTATTTAGTAATTAATTATTAATTTTTAATAATAATTTTTATAAAAATTGATTAATAATATAAAAAATGATGATTAATTTTTTTATATTTATAATAAATAATTAACTATCATATTATATAATCGATTATGTATTTTTGTTAATTAACTACAATTTTATTTTGAATACTTATCTACATAATAAAATTAATTACTATTTTTTATACTGTGAATTTTTTTTTACAATAATCAATTATCAACAGTTGATAATTTATTATCAAAAATATATGTTAGGATGTTGATGAATATAGTTACTTTATTTATTTATTTATTTATATATAGAATTATATTTTTATCTAGAATTTGATAATGGGATTACACATACAGTAGGCAGCCACCAGAGAGAGACGTATTAAATGACGTAAATGAGAGAAATGAATGAGATATCATCAAATGTTTTTATTAATGCATCTCTCATCAAATGTTATGCATTTTTATTAATGCAATAAAACGCATTATTTTATATATTTTAATAAATATGTTTTAATGGTATATAACACGTAATATTAAATACATTTCATTCTTCAATTTAAACAACTTCTATATATATATTTTTTATTTATTTTTTTAACTATAAAACATACTATTAAATGTGTTTTATATGTTATTATTTTAAAATGCGTTTTAGTTACTGCTCTGAGCCTTGCAAAAAGATTTGACGAATTTGTTTTAAAATTTTCTTATTGGAATAAAAAGGCCGCCACTATATAAAGTGTATTTTGTACTTGCAAATTAGTTTGACTGCAGGGGTTAAAGGGGGCATTGCTAGATCTATAGGGTTAAGGTTACCCAAAACAAAAGGTATTATGCATTACCAAACCACCTATACTCAAACCATAATGAAATAAATTATGGTTTGGAGTTGTGTAACAATACTTAGAATAATTGATGAGGAAATGTGAAACAATATGCCAAATAACATTGATGAGCAAGTATGAATCCTAAGATCTGATTACAAACTAGAAGTGCTAGTGGACCGAATAATAATGGCGATTAGGCTGCTCTATATTTTATATTTGAATTCAATATCTTCGGAATACATTCCCTCACATTTTTGTTATTAGCTAAAATTTATTAAGACTCATCGAATTAGAATCTTACTCAAGATTTGATAATTTCTAATAATAAATTTAACAAATGGTAGTCTCAAAAAAGGTGTCACAAGAACTTCTCATAATTAATATTATGAAGGCAGTTTACATTATACAATAAATTAGTACCAATTCATCCAAACCAATTTTAATCGATGTTAAGGATAACAAAGGATTAGATTAGTTTAGATTTTATATGTTTAAATTTGATTTTTTAAAATTTTTTTAGATTTAAGCTTGAGTATATTATTTATTATAAGATGTTTTGTTGTTAAAATTTGATTTATTTTAAAATTTATTAAATTTAAAAATTTATAATATAAAAGGGTTGATAAATAACCTAAGCTCTTTATATATAAACGATTAAAAAAATTTACAAATCTATTTAAAAATTTATATATAAAAAGATTTTAAATATATTATATAAATCTAATATATTAAAGTAAACATAATATATAAATATAAATTAATATTATAAATAAAATATAAAATTATAATAAATTTATATATAAACATATTCTATAATAGATTTAACAGATTTTTTTTATAATTTAAATATATCATGTTTATTTAAAAAAAATTAATAAATTTAAATTACTTATTTTTACTCCTAATAACTGTTGACATCACTGACATCAGACAATGACTTTTGTTTATACCTACATTATCCTAATTAATAAAAAATAGAGTACATATGATGCTCAACACTTCATAATTGAAAAATTACAAGGTTCGTCCTCTGTTTATATAGGCCTAGACTCTAAAGTAAACTTTAAAGTGATTTCTTTTTCTAAATTATTTTATTTTTTTTCGAACGAATTTAAAGCCTGGGGACATATTTGATAATTTACAATATAAGATGTTCACTTGTGGTATGGGTCTGTCCCCCATCTATTTTAATTTCGCTGTATCGTGTGTAGAATTCGTAGTTATCTAAAATCAGATAGAACTGCTTATAAAACATTACATATACGAGACAAAGTGGAAATTTCAAAATAGTTGAATACCAAGACTCAAGGCTCGAACAATTTATTGAAGGCAACCAAGAAATTTTCAATAGAATAATGTTTCAGTCAATGAAAACACTTACCTAGCTTCTATAATAATCTCGAATCAAGTAAACTTGAAATGTCTTTTGAGAGGACCAAATTGGTCAGCACAACGAGGATGATAGCCAATGTAAACAAATAAGTGAAAATGGATGAGAGATGAGAGATGATAAATGAAGGAAAGAGAGAATGATGTTATTCGATAGAATATGATGGGACAAATAATAGAGAGGGTGAAAGAAGTAGAAATAATCATGTTAATCATTAACTAAGGTCCGTTCCACTTAGTTTTAGTTTGTACTTTTAAAAAAATTAAATTTAGAGTTTTAGCATGTACTTTTAAAAATTTTAAAATTAAATTTAGTTTTAATTTTAAATTTTAAATTTTTAAAAGTGGTAAAAAAATGAATAAATTATTCTATTTAATTATTTAATTATAAATTTACAAAATTTAGATAAATAAAAATACTTTTAAAAATTAATAAAAATAAAATTATATTAAAATAATAAAAAAATTATAATAATAATAATAATCATAATGTTTAAGGTAATAATAATAATATGATCATTATAATATATAAAATATTATATGATTATATAATTATTTATATTATATATTATTTAAAAATTAATATACAAAATAAATAATTTTATATATTATTATTATAAAATTTTAACATTATTTAATATTTATTTTATATAATATATAAATATTATAATATTTTATTATAAATAATTATATAATATTATAATATTATAAAATTAATATATATTAATATGTAAAATTAGATAAATAAAAAAGTAAAAAAATAATTTTTTTAAAGATTAAATATAAAATTAATTATTATTAATATAACAATAATGATGATAATAATTATAATACTGTTGATATTTATAATATAAAAAATATTTTATAATTATATAATTTTATATTTTATATATTATTATTAAAATATTTTTATATTATTTAATATTTATTTTATATAATATTATTAAAATTTATATAATATAAAATCATATTATAATATTATAAATTAAATATAATTTTTAATTTATTATATATTTATAAATAAATAAATTAAAAGATTATTAAATAATTAATTTTTTAAAATAATAAATATAAAAATTAATAAAAATTATATTATTATTATTAATATATTTGATGATAATGATAATAATAATAATTATTATTATGATGATAATGATGATAATAATTATTATAATAATTTAGAATGATGATTATAATAAAAATAATAGATTGGTAGTAAAGGTAACTATAATAGTTATATAGTTTGATATAATTAAAAATAAAAATATTTAAAATTAAAAATAATAATTAAGAAAATTTTTTTATTTTAAAATTTAAGTTAAAATTATTTAAAATTATTTTTAAGTTTTGACCAACAACTTTTATATTTAAAATTAATTTAAAAATTAAGAACTTAATATTTAAAATATAATTAATATTTATAAATAAGTTAGAAGTTTTTTAAAAGTTAATTATTTATAATAAATTAATACTATTTAATAAGTAATAAATATTTTTAAATTTTAAAAAATATTTAAATATAAATATTGTTTTTAAGATTTAAAAAAGACTTCTCACTGACTTTAAACTTAAACCACACAACTCATATATATATATATATATATATATATATATATATATATATATTTATATTTATATATTTATCTTCATATACAACCTCTTTTAATTAACTTGTGTCTCAATATATGTTTTCTTAAAGAAAAAAATCTTTGCTCTTTCTATAGAATCTTCTCAACATTCTGTTTAATAATTTTATTTGGATGAATGGATAAAATAAAAAGAAAAAAATAAAATATTAAATTAAATAATAAAATAATTTATTTAAATAATTTTTTTTATGTAAATGAATGAAAAATAAATAAAAAATAAATTAATATTTTTATATAAATTTTAAAAGTAAAATTTAACTTAAAATTTTTATTTTTTATTATATTTTTATTAATATAATATTTTTATAAAAAGTATTTAATAATTTTAATAATTTAAAATAAATAAAAAATAAAAATAAAAATAAAAAATTTTTCCATCCATTTTCATATATATGGAGGGGAGAAAATTTTGATTTCATTAAATTTAATTTCATTCTTTCATATAAACAAAGCTAAATAAATAAAAAATAAAGTCAAGGAAAGAAAAAAAATTATAACCTTATAAATTAGTTTTTAATTTTTTAAAAAATAATTATTAATCTTTCATTTATCAATTTATCTTGTAAATTGATCCTTTTCACAAAATTTGTTTAACGTGGATACTGTAATACCTGTTCAAATACGTACTAATGTTGTTCCTAATTACATTTTTCTATTAAATTGTAAAACAATATTTCAATTCTAAATTATTTCTTTTAATTAAAAATAATTTTTAATTTTAATTATATATACACACACAAAAGCATTTATTACATCTATTATAAATATTTTTATAAATATCCCAGAAATATTAAATCCATTGATTCCTATTAGAGATTTTTTTTATACTTAAAATTAATTGCTTAACTACATATACCATTTAAGTTAGTAAATAATATTTTTATTGGAAAAAAAAAAGGAGAAAAGTGCAATAAAAAATGAAAGAAAGACTCTATCTAACCCATCTTCCTAACTAATTGTAATGTGTTGCTGATACTAGTATTTCTTTGGTAAGCATCCATCTTCTTCTGCCTTAATTTATAGTCCACACTTGAGTCAACTTATTCTTAATAAAAATAATTTTAATTGTTCAATGTTTTTAATATGTAAATTAATTAATTGATTTTAATTATTTTTTAATAAAAATATGAATAAATTTCGTAGCTTTTTAACAAAGACAAAATTGAATGAAATATTATGTGTTTTTTATGTTAACTTTTAATCAAAATTATAATTTTATTTTGATAATTTATATAGTAAACCAAGTCGAAACAGCTGTTTGGATCAGAAATTAGGTATTCTTCCCCATTGTTGGAATTATAAAACTGTTTTGACAAAAAAATCTAGCAAACTGATAGACCATATAAAAAGAGTAAAAGAAGATTAACTAGCAGAACTATTAAAAAATTATAAAATCATATTATTTTGATGATTAAAAAGAAAAATATATTTTATGTTTAATTTAATTTTTTAATTTGAATTTAAATTTTTTAAATAATATACTATTTTTAATTTTTAATTGTATAAATCATGATATTATACTATTATATTTTTAATATATTATATATTATAAATATTTTAAACATGACATTTAATTAATATTAATTTAATTAAAATTAAACTATTAAATTTTAAAGAAATATCTTAACTGGTTCAATAAATAACTCAATTTTAAAAATATTAATTATTAAAATAATATTTTAAAACTTTAATTAAAACTTTTAATAAATTTATTATACTATTTTTAAAATTCATCCTTATAAAAATCATCCCTAAATCTATTAAAAAATCAGATAAATATTGAAAATGTTTACTTTAAAACTGAAAGCATGTTTACGTTATGTAACAAAGCAAAATTGATGAAAATATAATTAGCTAATGAATATAGTTAATTGTATTTTTAGAATTAATTAAATAGATTTAATTTAAATTTAAAATATAAAATTTAAATAATAATAAAATATTAATAATAAGATATTATTATATAATCAATATTAATTATGTTAAAATCATTTATAAGTATATTAAAACCTATCGATAAATATAACGTTTAAAATTGGTGATTACAACATAATCTGTGTTTAAATTAAACAGTTATAATTTAAATTTGATAATAAAGATAATAATTAATAATTAATAAATATATTTTAAAATTAAAATAATATAATTTTTTAAATTTAAAACATTTTAAAATACATGTAGGATAACTTGGCACTACCTTTTAGATTCATCTCACAGTATGAGTATACAGAATGTAGCGCACAAGTGTCGACAATAAAAGCTAAGCTCCCGCACCATCCGTTAATCCTTTCACTACACTTCAATCCATCATATACGTTTATTACTTACAATAATGAAAATTTAAGACGAATACTATACGTATTTTAACATTACTCTTAATTAAAATAAAATTTTATTTTAACAAATAATATAATAAAATAATATTAAAAATTAATAATATTTATTAAAATAAAACTTTAATTTTTGTCAAAAATATCTATAATATAACATCTAAAATCTAAATTTTATCATTTTTTTATTATCCATCACATCTATACTGTAGCTTCCACAGTCCTATATATCTGTCAACTGGCTAGTAACTTACTACCATCCCTGTATTTTTATCTTAAAAAGTCAAATTATTTTTATTATGACAGAATAAATAAATAATTTAATTCTTGATATATATCCTCAAGGTTCCAAACATATACCATGTACATACTTATTCGAGTAAATGAATATACTCTAAATTAAAAAAATCATTTTCTTACCGTATAAAAGTTTTAAAATTATAATATAAACCTATTGATAATTTTTAATAAAAATATTAATATCCTATTTAGATGAAAATTTTTCAAATTTATTAAAAAATGTAAAAATTAGTACTTTTAAAATATATAATTACTAAACTTTAAATATTTTTCAAATAATTACACATAATATGATGTTATTTTATTTTTATCAATTAGTTTAACTATTATTTCTATTCAAATTATTTAATTTAAATAAGCTAACAAATCAAATTTTATTTAAATGTTTAAGTTATAACTAATTTTTAGCTTTTAATTATTTTTCATTCAGATTAAAGACTAAAACATCATGTATTGATATCTTTGATCTTTTGATTTCCCCTAAAGGTTTCATTATGCATTTATTAGTTCCCAGTTCATAATGGATATTATTATTATAATAATAATAATAATAAATAATAATAATAATATCCAAGATGTTTTTATCTAAGATGTTTTTTTTAAAAAAATTGATATAATATTTTAAATTATTTTTATTGAAAAAACTTTTTATATATATACAAATAATAATATATATTCTATTATGTTCAAATGTAAGCTCTTAAATGTTTTTTAGATATATTAATCATTAGATAAAAGATAAAAATAGATGGATGTTAATGTTTATATAAAAAAGAATTATTACTTATTTTTATTTAAAATAAATTTTTTTATTATATTGTTAATTATGTTATTTTAAAATTATTAGAGTTATAAAAGATAGAAATAAATAATTTAAAAGTGTATAAATAATCTTATATTAAATATCATAAAAATAATAAATTGATCAAATAAAAAATATGAAAAAAACTATTTTGACAGAAAAAGTCAGTAATTTTATGCTTAAACATATCCTTGAAGTTCCAAGCATATATCATGTTTATATTTATTTGAGGTAGAATGAATATGCTATAAAATAAAAATATATTTTACAGTACAAAATTATCAAAATCATTATATGAATTTATTGGTATTATCTTATTTATTTAATAATTTTTTTGACAATTGGACAATTAAAAAATTATTATCCTAATTTTTTATGTTAAATTATTTAATATTAATAAAAATATTAAAGTAATAATTAATTAAAAATATAAAATTAAAAAGTATTAGTCTAGTAAATAAATGTAATTCAATAAAAATATATAATTATTGAATTAATAATTAATGATTGAAATTGAATAAAATTTAAATAAAATATATCAATTATTATATAAAATTGTTTAATTTTTATTTAATTTTATTAATCAACTAGTAATTTTAACTTAAAAATAATTTATTTAACTGAATTTTTATTAAATTTTATTAATTTTTAATTATTTGATAAAAATTAACGAATTGATCAAAATCACAAAATCTTGGAATTAAAAAAATCAAAATAATCAAAATTTAACTAGAGATTAAATCGGCAAATCTCAATATTAAAAAAATTAAAAACTAAAAATATAATTAAGTCTAATTTAATAAAATTTATTTAATTAAAAAAACTAAATAATTTATTTTTTTAAAATTTTAAGAAATTTTTATATATAAATAAATATTAAAAATATTAATACTTTATTTGGATGATGTGTAAAATATAAAGAAAATAAAAAATAAAAAAAAGAAATAAAAGAATAAATAAAATAGAAATAAAAAATTGAAT
This sequence comes from Canavalia ensiformis, assembly GCA_026541065.1. Taxonomy (NCBI): domain Eukaryota; kingdom Viridiplantae; phylum Streptophyta; class Magnoliopsida; order Fabales; family Fabaceae; genus Canavalia; species Canavalia ensiformis. Next base: position 729,348 of record JAMKYM010000217.1, read on the forward strand.
TGTTTAGATAAATATAAATGAAATTTTTTTTCTCTTGTTTAAATAAATATAAAAAATTAATAATATAATTTTTATTTTATAAAATTTAAAAAAATTAAATTATTTTATTTTTTATTATATTTTTAATTAATATAATATTTTAATTTTAATTTTAAAATTAATAATTTAATAATTTAAAATAAATAAATAACATTTTCGTCTTATTTTTTCATTTATTCAGAGAGATAAATTTTAGATTTTATAAAAATTATTTTTTTCTTTCTACTTTTATATGTGAACAAAGTTATAAAAAATATTTTAATATTTTATTTGGATGGTTTAAAAATAGAAAGAATAAAAATAGAAAGATAAAAATTGAAGTATAAATAGAATAGAAAAATATGTTGTTTAGATAAAGTAAAAATAAATATTAATAGTATAAATTTTAATTTATATATATTTTAAAAATATAAAATTTAATTTTTTTACTAATATAATTTTTGTTTTTTAAAATTATTTAATAATTTAAAATAAATAAAAATAAATAAAATTTGATCTTCATTGTTTTTCTCTCTTCTTAAAAGAAAAAATATTTTTGTGAATACCACAAAAATTAATTTTTTCATTCTATATAAAGTAAATATAAACAAATTAAATAAAAATAAAATAAAATTCATTTAACTCTAAAAAATCAATTCTTTTCTTCCTAATTTTTTTTCAATCCAAACAAAGATAAATATCTTTCTATCTCTCAGTTCCTTCTTTTCTATTTTACATGACACATGCGACCTCCACATCCATGGCTCATTCTCTTGCATCCAGCAAAAATTTCTCATATCAAGATGTTAAATGCCCCATGATTACATCTACGATAATTATATACACTTTGCACAATATTATCCATTCTAATACACCCTAATCTAATAGCTATCATTTTAAAAATAATCAACAATTAAAAAATCAGATGTATACGGATGGTCTCATACATGCACCAACGTATCTTCGAATATATGTTTTAAGCGTTTAGCAAAAATATTTCATGTTCACAAAGATCAGCTTAATTATTTGTCTAAATCAGGTTTTGGTAATTGATCCCTCTATACGGTCAACATAAGCCAGCGACATACTTTGACTTAAATTCATCCAAAAGGAGTAACCCAAGTAGCATATGTTGAACCATCCTAATGATGGATATGCATTCAGCAATTCCAAAACAAGGCAAAACCTCGTTACATACTCCTTTTTAATTTTCAAAATTTCTCAACTATATGTATTCATATCAACAGTACAATATAATAAAACCAACCGGAACTGAGTGAATTAAATTGCATTCTTTCATTTCCATATTTCATCATGGATTTGCATGAGGTGTATCAGCCTATCAGGTATGAAGATATATCACCTGGTGTTTAATATAAGCTACTGGTATGAGAAAGGATGAACCATGTCAATTCTCCAAAGGTAATATTCTCTTAACATCATGCTCCGTAGCAGCAATTTTTGCTTTGTTATATATTGACTCAAAAATCTCCATACACACACTTGAAGATCCCACAATCCCTTGAAAAGCTTGTGGGAAACCCATCTTCAGGTTATTCAATGTCATTGTCCGCGTTACACCGATTGAGTTTTCATGTTTGGTCCTCTCTTCCTCTACCTTTGCTCTCAGATGTTCCACCTTAGCGCGCTTCTTTGTGACAAGGACCTTGGTTCTCATGGTATCAGAGGATTCTAGCATGGGATATGGACCATATTTACCCTCTACCGATTGAAGCTGAATAACCTTTTTCTCAAGCTCTTTCAATGCAGCCTCTAACTTCTTCTTTTGTTTATGCTCCTCTGTTTGCTGAACCACAATGGCATGAATAACTGTCAACAAGGTGTTAATTCCTTCGGATTCAACCATGTCTGAGATCCGATCAACAGCATGGTTCCATTCTTCACAGAGGGTGTATATCTTTTTTGACTCTTCGGTAGTTTCATTCAGTGAGTTTCCTCTATACTGGAAAAGGCTGAGCCTGAGCCAACTTGTGAGAGAGTGGATATAATCCCTGTGGGCCTTCAAGAGATTGCAAAAGGAATGATGCCATTGCTGAATTTCAAGCTCAAGCTGAAGAGTTGATTGCCTTTGACTCTCAGATGTGGGGTTAGTTGATGGGGTAGTGTTAAGGTATTCCAGTTGCTTAACTATGTCCTTTTGAACTTGATGGTCCTCATACATGCTTCTCCACATGCACATCAATCTGCCAACATATGAAACAGAGTGTTGAGACAGATTTCAATGTTAGGGAATAATAAGCTGCTACGACTTCCAAGTACTTTATTAAATAAACAAATTTAATTTTTTGAAATATAGAAATTGTTTTAATAAGCTGCTAGTTTTAAAAGAGACTACTTCCAAGCAGGGGAAATTAGAGTGTAAATGTACAAAAAAAGTAGGTTGAATTGTAATTAGCAGGTGAAATATGTTTGAGTGTAACATTGTGGCAAGTGTTTAACATAGTTGCTGTTGCAAGTTAAGTGAAAGCTACGTTTAGAAGCAATATGCCCTTATTCTAAGGAACATAAACAAAAAAATGAGATTCTGGTCGTACAGATTGTACATGTTTGGGTCAAGGATGGTCTGCATTGTCTACAATAAAGCAAGTCAGAAAACAAGGTAAGATCCACAAAAAGCAGTCAAAAGCAATATTATACTACAGGTATACTCAGACCTAATTGAAAGGCACAGAACTTCTAGTTTCATTGCATATGGCTCCTACTCGTACTGTACACCAATGCAAACACAGTGATTAGCATCAATTGCTACTGTAGTATTATTATTTACTTTTGCTAGATAGCTTCACCCCATGACTAATTGTGACTCAAGAAAAATTCAAGTGAACTTTGAAATATATAGTACTAAAAAAAGAGAAGACTAACCCTTTGATAAGCTCAATGAGTTGAGGGTAGAGAGCTGTCTCCCTTAATTTGACGATTTCAGCATTCGTAGTTTCAATAGCATGGGAACCAACCAGCATCTGCGATTCTAGTTTCTCCACCTCATTCTTTATCTTCTCAGTCTTCACACAGTTAGCCCTCTTCATCTCTAGCTTCCTAAGCCTTGCCACCTTCTTCTCATGCTCCATCTTTATAGTCTCCACATTCTTAAATCAACAGAAGAACATCAAAGGCATTAAAAATAAGCACCAAATAACAGAATTGTTCAGAAAGAAACCAGAATTTTCCCTTCAAATGTTTCAGATATTAGTTTCCAAAAATGAAAAACTGAAAAATCAAACCAAAAACTACAAGTAGAATACCACAGGAGAGACAGAATATTAGTTGTAAAGAGGGGACATTTTCACTTCACCAGACCCACATCAAAAAACTTATGCCCAAAATAGAGAATCTCCTTCTTTAACCCTTTTCTTTATTCTTTTTTTTTTTAATTATTATTATCTTCCAAAGCAGAGGAAAAGCTATGTATCCATGTATGCATCGATGTACCTTAACCTCTTGGCACAACTTCTTTTCCCATGTATACAGTCTCTCCACGGTGGAGCAGTGGTTACCACTTACACCACCAAGAGCCCCAAAACTAGCAACAGGAACCGTACTTTTCTCACACAGCTTTGGACTGGAACCCCATGACCATAAAGAGGGGCTTAAACTGCATCCATAGCCGTACCCTTTACCTGCAATGCAACCAAAAACAAGTACAAAACGCAACACAAGACAAGTATTAACAACAATAATAAAGATTTAAATATATTTTTTATTCTTGAAAATATTTTAATATATTAAAAATTTTATTAATTTTTACTTGTTACGCTTTAAGAAAAACAACTTGGTTTTGTAACATAGAATTAGAACATAACCAACCAGCAGTTACATTTTCAGGAAATAAAAAACTTATTTAATCCTGAAGAAAACACAATAAATAAACAAACAGAAAAACAATTGAAGCATTTAAAAGAGAAATGAAGCAGACATGATGGTTTGAGAGGCTTACCTGCTTTACCGTGAGTTGAAAAAGCAGAATTAGAAACTTCTAGAAGCAGAGAGACATGGGCACCGGCATCAGCAGCTTTGAGAAAGCAGTCGTGGATCTCTTTCACAACCTCAACCAGACCTTTGCTGCCATTCCTTGACACCACCATTGCCAGCTCTTCCTCCTTGAAACGTGGAACAGTCTGGGACACGGTGGTGGTGGCGGCGGCGTCTTCCCATTCCTCCTCCGTGAAAGGAGGAGGCACGTTGAAGGGGTCCCAGAAATCCCAACCTGAAGAGGTCGACGGCGGAGGAGGAGGAGGAGGAGGAGGGGAGGCCGTGGCAGGTATCCAGGTATCGGAACTAGGAGTGAATGGAGGTTGCGGTTGAGGTGGTAGATGGTGGTGATGTTGGAGGGTGGTTTGTTCCGTGTTTGCAAAGTTAAGCAATGCAGAGGCTGTGGAACGAAGAGAGAGAATGTAAGTAGCATGTGCAGATGAAAAGGCTCGTCTTGCCTGCAGGAAGTGCTTCATGTAACGCTTCCTCGCCTTGCAACGCGACACCGTTTCTTCCCTCTCTATTCTCGACTGCCAGCAACCCATCTTCGGAATTCCAATCACCACCAAACAAACGCTGCCTAATGGAGAAGAATAAATTATAGCTTCTTTCTTTTTCTTCTGCTACAATGCTGCCTTCTTTCTTTTCTCCCTAACACTATTTCTGTTTGCTCGCAACTACCAAAAGTTTTTATAAATTCTTTTTTATTTATTCTAAAATTTTTAAATTGAAATTTTATGAAAACATGAAAATTATTAGACTGAATCTTTGCCTAGCAAAAAATAAAATAAAATAGACTGAATCTTTAATTGAATCTCTTCTTTTAACTATAATAAATATATGATAATAAATTTATTTTCTTATTTTTTTTCCTTTTTGTTTCTTTATAAATTAAACAAGGTTGTTCCCCTTTGCATTAGACTATTTTGTCCTCCTTTAAAATCCCTATCTTTCTCTACCCAAATCCAAACGGTAGGCAGTTGCTATTACTGGCTGGCACCGAAAACATTTTATAAAGCGAAATCATTCTATAAATACCAAAAATTTATTATATTCATTTCTATTCTTGTCTTTTTTTAAAAGATAAAAATGTAAATTAATTATTACCGATTTATAATATATAGTTTTATTATATTCTGCTCATTCCCGTGCTGCTTTATAGACCAAGCCATTGGCTTGAATATGAAACTCCGCTCTGATACCAGGAAAGGTAAGGGTGCAGTAAGGTCGCGGTCTCTGGCGTGTTACATCCGAGAAAGCATAGTGGTTGGTTTCTGTTTTGAGATGTAACTCGGACACATCAAATGCAATTATATTTTTATAATAATATTTACCTTTTTTATCATCAGAAATGTTATTTTATATTTCCTTTTAATAAAAATATCAATATAATTTATTTTGTTATTTTCATAATTGCCTAGTGAAATACCTCCACTCAAAGAATAACGAATGTAGGATTCTAGATAAATAGGACTCAATTCAATAAAAAAATAAAAATTAATATATTATAAATTTGTTAATATCAAATAAAATTAGTTAAACTATTTAATATATTATAAATTTTATTTTATTTTATAAATATCTACAATATTAAATGTTTAATTTGGTAATATAAAAGATAAATGAATATTTTTAACATAAATTTCACAATAAAATAAACATATAAAAATTAGTAATTAATACATTAAAAAATGAAATTATATTTAAAACTAAAAAAATTGACAATTGTGTTTTTATAAAAAAAAAGAATAGAAGAATATAAAATTTTAAAATATATTCTATTTATTTGATAAAAAGTAAAAGAAAGATTACAATAAAAAAAAAATATAGTTGCAATGTCTATTAAATAAGATTTTTTTTTCATTCTCTTTGCTAAAGTTATCATGTGAAACAGAGGGAGCATATGTAAGAATTAAAAGTTTAAAAGGGAAATGAAAAAAAAATTGTAAAATAAATTTGGGATTTGACAAAAATTAAAAAATAAGTTTGGACCTGATTTTTATGGAACATTTAAATATATAATTAGATAGAAAATTTTTAAATTTGCACTCAATGTTGGGCTTGACTTTTCGCACCCCCTTTTTTCTTTTTGCACCCCCTTTTATTTTTTGAAATTTTTTTATTACCATTTTACCCTTAATACCTTGCCATCTCTTCCGTAAAATTTTTTTCTCTTCCGCAAGTATTATTCATTCTTCGCAAATTAATTTACGGAATGCAAAATGTATTCCGTAAATTAATTTGCGGAATGTAATTTTTTGTTTTCCGTAGATTAATTTACGGAAGGTTACATTTTACATTCCGTAATCTAATTTGCGGAACAAAAAAATTACATTCCGCAAGTTTATTTACGGAATACACTGATGCATTCCGTAAACTAATTTGCGGAAAGTTTTTAACGTTCCGCAAATTAGTTTGCGGAATACAGAGTCCGTTCGTCTTCTCCGATGCTCCTTCGACGTTTCTCCGAGGTTTATTTTCTTAGTTTTTTCCCACCAAAGCAGAACATATGAATTCAATTAATAAGGAAGAAGATGTAATAATGGGAAACAGAAATGAGAAAGAAAGAAAAAAAAAAAAAGGAGTAGGAGGAAGACGGAGGAGGAAGGAGGAAGGAGGAAGGAGAAAGAAGTTTAATAAACAGAGGTATTTTTGTCTTTTCATACATGAGGGGGGTGCAAAAAGAAATTTTGGGGGGTGCAAAAAGCAATCCCCCTCAATGTTTATGGAAGTCATCAAATTAGTTTCTAGATTTAAAAAATAACAATAAGATATTTAAATTATTTTTAATCAGTTATATTAATCCTCCATCTTTATTTTGTTATTATTTTTAAAGTTTAAAAATTAATTTGATGATTTATATATTCTCAAATGAATCCATCAATTCTTAAAAATATGTAAAGATGCTAAACTAATTTATATATATATAGTACTACACAAATTTGTGGAAGCCGGGATCTCTATGATTATTACTATGTGTTTTGCCCTTGATGATAAGTAAAAGTATATTTTATTATTTTTATCGTTTAATGTAGAAGAGGAAACCATTTTCTTGAATGAATTTTCCCTTCACTACAGTTGACGCCGAACAACTTCTCTACATTTCTAAAATCTTTGATTCCTTGATCACAACATCAGAAAACATAAGAAGAGAGAATTTCATATCTGACAAGGAAAGAGGAAACTAGCCGAGATGATGCAGTAACATAACTTTTCAATGTTGAAAATTAAGGGAAAACACTCTAATACATATTAGCAAGCAATGCATTGCTTGGCCAGTTGAAGCGTGTCTCATGACGTGATGTGATTAATTTTTGACTGCTCATTAATTTTACCTATTTCCTTTACAATTTTTTTTTTGCAAATTGAAACCATAAAATTTGATCCAAAAATTAAGGATTTAAATTTTTTAGATAAAAGTTAGAACAAAATAATGATATAAATATATATTTTATGATTTTGTAACGGTAATTGTTACGTATCTAAAAATGCAACATATAACATGAAGATTTTTCAGAATACATCACTTTGGTGGTGATCATTAGGGATGCGCCAAGGTACCTTATTCCGAGAATATGTCATATGGATGTCTCTTGTTCAACGTCTGCCACATTTGTGGACCCTTTTAGAGGTTTGCGCCACAGTCTACGGCCATGGTTTGATCCAAGTTTTTTATTTATTTAAGGTTATTTTTAAAATTAATTATTAAAAAAATTATTTTAATATATTTAATATGTCTAGGATATATATTATAATTATGGGTCAATATAAAAGTGTGATATATATGGAATATTACTAAACAACATCATAATTTTGCATCAGAATATTTGGAGAGACATCGTATATGGATTTTATGTGACTTTAACTATGAGCTAACATAGAAATGTGTCACAAGATGTGCGAGCATTTGAAAAAGTGTCACAAAATCAGCCTCATATGACTTTGATCATGGGACAACATAGAAATGCATCACAGGGTGTGAAAGCATTTGGAGAGGCGCCACACATGACCCCGCACTCTACCTAGTTGACCAGCACAGGGATATGCCACAGGGTGTGGGAGCATTGGAGAGGTGCTTATGTTGCACTAGTCAATCATGCGCCATATTTGTTGTCACCTTACTTCAGAATATGCCACACTAAAATTTTTGCTTGTATAAAATGACTCATTCCTATCGTTGGATGAATGAAAGTTTCTCTCAAATATTGTTGGATTTATGTTGCTCTGTATTTAGTGATTTAATATATTTCAATTTTTTTTTATTAAACCATTCTTGGGTACATAGTGCTCTAAATATTATGATTTGTATTTAGTTTAAATTATATTTATCAAAGTGTAGTATTATTTTTTTTTTGTGCAAGTTTGAATTTATTTTTTGCTATAATTTGTTGACTTATTTTTATTTTGAATATTAAGGGATTTGTTTTAATTTGAAAAAAGTTTGAAAAAATAACTATGTTATGTATGTAGTTTAAAAATTTATGTTAATATGAGTAAAAGTATCATTATCATATATTCAAATAGTTGAATTTTTCAAGGAGAAAATGGACTTAATTTTGAAGGAAGTAAAAAAGTCATTTAGATAATGATTGTGATGATCCAAATTATGATTTTCCACCAACATGGTCAAGTAGTAAGGATAATGATGATATTAATAAAGGTGTTGACTGGGATAATCTAATTGATCTAGATGAAGGAGAACAAACAAATTTAATAATGAGTGCTAGTCCTACTTCTGATCTAATGATAGGTAGTTTGATATCTTCTTTAACTGGTTTATCTTTATTTGGATCTGAACAAATAACACAATGAGGTAATGGTAAACATGTAACATATCTTGTAAATTAATTGTTTATATTAACATGTTTGTATAATTTATGCAGGAGGTGAACCTTTTTAGAATAGTTCTTCACATTATACGAACATTTGTATGGAACATGGTGATGAAAATATCAATTTATTTGGATTTAATGCACCTCCTAATTGGTGTATAGGAGATGAGTTATACTTGAGACGAAAGATGGGGTAAAAGATGGTAGTTAAACATTATTCAATAAAGGTACATCATACTTTTATTGTTATTGAATCAAAACCAAGTTTTTTATATGTGAAATGTTCCAATCACATGCATGGTTATCCATGACGAATGGGAGCAATCAAATAAAAAATAATAGATAAATGTATTGTAACAAAATGGGGTGAACTACACACTTGCATCAATACGCCACTTTTGCAAGATCATAACAAACTTGACTCAGATTTCATATGTTCATGCATTTTAGGTATGAAATATAATTAAATATATATTTATTATAAAATATAATATGTTAAATTAATGAAAATTTAATTATTTTTTAGGCATGGTAAATCAAGAACCTGTTGTATCCATATCTTTGATACAAGAAAGAATACAAAGTCAGTATAGGTATAAAATTTAATATAGGAGAGCATGGATTGTCAAACGAAAGTGATTGTCCTGTTTTTTGGTGATTGGGATGAGTCTTATACAATATTACCAAGGTGGTTACATTACATGATTAATTTTTCCTAGGATCGGTATATAAAGTTGAAATGATTGAAGTTGTTATTGGTCAACAAATTAACAACCGGTATCGAAAGTTTTTTTGATTTTTTTGGACATTTAAGCAGTGTTGTGAAACTTTCAAATACATCAAATCATTGATTCAAATTGATGCAACTTTTTTGTATGGAAAATACAAAGGTACATTATTAATAGCAATAACTCAAGACAGTGTAATAATTCTGTGTTACCAATTGTATTTGCTAATATAGAGGGTGAGACTTTGGATGCATGAAGTTGGTTTCTAGCCTTGTTACGTGAGCACGTGACTCAAAGGGATGCGATTTGTCTTATTTCAAATGACACCAAAGCATCAAATTTGCTGTGAACAATCAGCACCTAAGATGGCAACCTCCACATGCTTATCACATGTACTATATTTGACACATTGCAAGTAATTTAATCATCGTTTCAAGAATAAAAAATTGAAGCAGGAGTTGCTTAAATTAAGTATGTTTTATGTTTATGATGTCTTGCATTATTAATAACAGTCAATGGATATTTTGTTAATGACGTTGTTAAACCTTGATATGTTGCACATCATGTAAACATATATTTAACGAAAAGCTAGAAAATTTTAGACAAAATTAGCTCATAGGTTGCTAGATGGATTGATAGCATCTCAAAGAAAAAATGGAATTTGACTTACGATCAGCATGGTAAACAATACGGACACATGACCACAAATTTGTCAGAGTTGGTCAATAAAATTTTAAAAGGTGCTCGTAATCTCCCAATTACAACTCTTGTTAAATGTACATATAGTTTCCTGGTTGAATATTTTGTGCAAAAGGATGCAGTTACTGAGACAAAACTTAACATAAATCAATGATATTGTGGTAAACTAATGGATGGCATTAGAAAAAAATCAAGAAGAAACATGTTCTCATCAGGTGCGAAGATATGATATACAATCTTCACGTTTTGAGGTTGAAGAAGCATTCAATCTCGTCACATATCGCAATGGTAACAAATGAGTTCTAAGTTTGTCACAAGGATGTTGTTAATGTGGTAAATTTCAATTGTTCAAATATCCATGCTCTCATGTTATCGCTGCATGTATTGTTCTTAGTATAAAATTTTATCAGTTTGTGGATTTTGTTTATACGGTCGAAAATGTTGTTAATGCATATTCAATTGAACGGTGGCCAATTGGAAATGAGATGTCGCTTCCCCTTGTTCATCTATGAATACTAGTGCCAAATGAGGAGAGATTGCAGGGAAAAGGTCGGCTAAAGTCTACACGTATAAGAAATGAAATGGATTGGATTGAATCACAATCAAGACAATGATGTTGTCTCTGTAGAAAAGTTGGTGATAATCAATCTTGATATCCACGTAGAGGACAAGGACAAAACGATAGTTAATGGTGATGTAAAGAATGATCGATGTTTTGCATCTTAATCATGGTTGATCAAATTACATTAGCATTTTAATGAGTTTAGTCCATTGTTAATATTTCTTATGTTATTGTGACATAACAATTTTTTCTAACAATAAATCATTTAATAACCATAACATATTTATTGATAAAGTCCAACATAATAATCTAAATGAACCATTTAATAACCAAATAAAAAGTTCACCATAATAGTCCAAACAAAGCAATTAAACACATGAAGTAGTCAAAGACACAAAGCATTAAAGTTGTAAAGATAAAAGAGTTCATAAACACAAAGCAAAGATTAAACTAGTTATCATCAACGCTTCTATCCCTCACAAATATTCTTGGATTGTGACGGCGACGCTATGTGACATCAAGCTGAGGATCATCAATCCGAGCACCATTATGGAATGCAACTGATAAGTCTGCATTTAAGTTGATTCCTTAACCAATAAAATCTTGAAATATATTTGGACTATGCACATATGTGTGCATGGGCGAAGGTGGTGTGTTCATCGTGGGATTAAATGGAGATGACGTATAAAAACTTCTACCAACACCAAGATCTGTCGGAGGTGAGGTATGAGAAACACCATACAACACCCTAGGAGATGGAAGATCACGTGATGTGAAATGAGAAAATGTTGACAATTCTCCTCCATCCTGAAACGAAGGACCTCCTAATTGAAATGAAGATAATCTGCCTTCAAAAGCAATATCATCGTATGATGCTTGTTTATAACACCTAGGTGCAACAAATGAACCTTCTCTTGAAGGTCCTATAAATGAAAGATCTGTATCATCCTGCGATGGCACAAAATACTGTCCTTCCTGTTGAGTTGGAAGGGAAGGAATGGTATGAGTTTGACAGTAATTTTAACTATTGAATTGAAAAAAAAAACTTGACAATTATTATACCTAGCTCCGTATAGAAGTGTAAAATCTGTTATGGTAGGATCCATCCCAAGCCCATAATTGTAGCAACAATGTAAATCCACATATTTCTTTCTTATCGTAGTTAGTCGTAATGCACAACTCACAACACAAATATGCTAGAACAACTGACCCCGAACTATATTGCCCACATTGATTGAAATCAGCCAATAATGGAAGGTACCTAAGTTGTGCTCTATTGCTCAAATGATTACAAATAACTACTCCACCAATCAAACAAAGAATATAGTCACGAACATATCTGTTCAACTGAACTTCATTATCCAAGTAGTCCTATATATTGGAAAAATATTGATTCAACCAAGTCATCTTCATAGAGGCTCTATGTATTCCATTTTTTGGATGGAGAAATTTCGAAAAGTTCCATCACAATAGGCTCCCACATAGGAGCCAAAAGTACTTCCATAACTGGAACATCATTTATAGGTAGGCCGATTAATACTGCAATATATTGAAAATTGATTGTACATTCATTTGGTTGCATATGAAAGGTATGCGTTTCATCTCTCCACCTTTCAACCAAAGCTTCAATCAAAGGAGGATCAATTTGAAAGAATTGAATTTAAGCAATCACTAAAAAACCATCTCTCCTTAGATACTCAATAATCTGTGGTGGTATCTATGGAATATTATCTCTTTTTTGATATAATTTTGCTCTTCAAAATTTTTAAGTCTCAATCCAATGTTTCATTTCAAATTTGCTTAGATATATGAATGCTTTGCAACGTTAAGAGTGATAGATTATCTAACCTCGGTACAATATCACAACTAGATTGTGATGAAGATGCTGTTAAATTTCCTCCTACAAATTATAAAAAATTATAAATTAACCATTAATAAATTAATAAATAATAATTAATTAAATAATCTCATTATAATGTTTTTAACTATATCATTATTATAACTATAATTATAAAATATATTTTAATTAAATATAATAAAAATCAAATTATTAACTTAAAATTAATAAATATATTTTAATTTAATATATAATAAACTAAAAAATATTAAATCTTAATATTTAATCAATAATCAAATTTAATCAACTATAGCGTAGAATATAACTTAAACATAATTATACAAAATATAATAATTTAAATATTATTATAATTTAAATTTAAATTTATTTTAACCTTAATAATAAAATATATTAAATATAATATAATATAATTTAAACATTATTATTTACATTATAATATAATAAAATTTAAACATTATTATTTAACTGATATTTTAATATAATAAAAATAATATAATTTAAATATTAATATTAAAAATATAATATAATCTAAATATTATTATTTAAAAATAAATTGAAATATAAAATTTAATTTAATATATTTAATATAACTATATTTTAATAAAATAATATTATAATAAAATATAAAAGAATGTAATAAGCTAACCGTATATATACTTTCACTGGTCTTCTGTATTATAATATTATTTTTAAAATTAATTTATAATAAATTTAAAAAATATTTAAAATACTAATTAAGTATTATTATATATTTTTAACAAAATTTTAATATTTAAGTAATTAAATATAATTCAGATAATAATAATAATATTAACATTATAATATATATATATTATCTAATTTTATTAAATTATAATAAAATTTATTTAATATTATCATTTATTTTAACGTTATAAGTTTAATATTATATTAATAAAATTGATTAAAGTTAACATTCATTTTATTGTTATAATTTTACAATATTATATTATTTTTAAATATTTATTATCATTTTTAAATTTAAGCATAAATAAATTATAATAAAATTTAATTACTAGTTTAATCTTATCAAATTTATAATTTATTCAAGTACTATTATATATATATATTATCTAATTTTATTAAATTATAATAAAATTTATTTAATATTATCATTTATTTTAACGTTATACATTTAATATTATATTAATAAAATTGATTAAAGTTAACATTCATTTTATTGTTATAATTTTACAATATTATATATTTTTTAAATATTTGTTATCATTTTTAAATTTAAGCATAAATAAATTATACTAAAATTTAATTACTAGTTTAATCTTATCAAATTTATAATTTATTCAAGTACTATTAATAAATATTATTTTAAATAATATTAAAAATTTATTTATTTATGTTATACTCACTAAATAATCTAAACTGATACATATTTAATTTATTATAAATATAATTTATTTCATATGAAATGCTTTACCAACATTAAATATACACTAACTTGTAAGTTTTTTACGTTCCTTTTTGTCTGGTTTTAACTCACCATACTCAAAATATTTACACTCATAATTTTTACATAAAAGGATCAATATATAGTGATCCCGTATAGCTATTGCGTATTTTACAATAGAACCATCATAATCTGAGCTTATGATGCACCATAAGAAACTACCAAATATGCGTACATTTGGCCCAAAGATGCTACTAACCAGAATTGATTTGAGGGCACCTTGTGGGATATATTGAAAAGGAGACACTGATGTAAAAGTTGTAGTGATTTGAGAGCACCTTGTAATGCATTTTCAAGAGGGGGCACATTGCATGCACATTGCGTAAGAGCTGTAAAAGCATACTGCACAAGAGCTGCTGTTGACTGATTTGAGGGATGGAGACACTACACAAGACTTGCACAAGAGCTACTATTGACTAATTTGAGAGATGGAGGCACACTGCACAAGACCTGCAAAAGTGGTTGATGGATTTGAGGGAACCTTGTGGTGCATATTGGAGAGGAGGCACACTGATGCAAAAGCGGCAAACTAAAATTTGTGACACATTTTCAAATATTTTCACTGTTTGTGACACATTTTCTAAATATGTAACAATTACTATTTCATACTTAGATATCTAAATTGTTATATAATATATCTATATACAAATTTTGTTTTAATTTTCCTAAAAAAGTAAAACACCTTTTGATCTAAGATGCTTGGATCACATCATTACCGGTCGCATGCAACTGTGCTCCCTTCTTAACATGTGTCACAATATTTCATTTCCTCAATGTTAGTTGCATGACTATAGTGGATCAATTTGAAGATGCGTAATAATGGATATGATACCATTATATTTTGATCGTAGTGTATAAAAATTTTAGATATTGTTTTAAATTAAAATTTTGAAAACAATAATAAGTAAAAAAAAAATACAAAGGATAAAATGAGAGTGAAAGGAACTTAAAAAAAATAAAAGGGAAAGACAAAAAAATAAAAGGGAAAGATTGCTTTTTTGATTTAAAAAAAAAACACACACTTACAAGTAAATGTATATTTTATTTTTTAAATAAATACGTTTATATTAATTAAATTATATTTACAATAATTTAATTATATTATTTTAGATTAGCTAATGTGTATAATGTTAATAAGTAATTTTTTAATAGTGTTTAAAATAATAATTTATTAAGTACATAAATTAATTATAAATTTTATTAGGTTATATCAATAATTAAATTATTAAATATAATTTAATAATATTTAAATTAAAAAATGATAATAAGTTTTTTAAAAATATATGATATTGTAAAATTATACTGTTAAAAATAAATAATAATATTTAATCATTTTTAAATAATTGTTTTATAATTTATTATAAATTAATAAAATTTAATATATTTGATATTGAACTTATAATATATATATATATATATATATATATATATATATATATATATATATATATATATGTGAATTATGTTTAATATCGTTTTTATTATGTTAAATTTAAGTTTTTGATATTTTATTATAACGTTATTATATTAGATAATAATAATGTTGAATATAATAAATTACTTTTTATATTTTATTATATTTTAATAATATTTAATCATTTTTAAATAATTGTTTTATTACTTATTATAAATTAATAAAATTTAATATATTTGAAATTGAACTTATAATATATATGTCGCAACCGTAATTCCGACGAGACGACGAACTTGCTAAAATTTTGAAAATGAATTGTTATATGATGTGGAGCCGCCACCAAATTTTTATTTAAGGGAAAAATATTTGGAAAACCCTTGACTCGAGAATGAGCTTCTAAGTTCTGGAGTCTGTTACACAGTGGGGAAGGTGTTGACCACTCACTGCCTTCAGAGAACATTCCCTTTAACCGAGTGTGTGATTTTGAAATTTATTTGATCCCTTTAACGTGAAAAATAATTTGATGGAGGTTAGCCTAACAGGACTTGATCCCGCTCCTACGTATTCCCTGCGCAACGGGAAACTCAAGGCTTACGTAGTTCTAGTCGTTTTGAAAAGTCGACTTTCAAAAGTGTTTGAGAAAAGATTATTTGGTTTGTGAAGGCTTGACCTTCGAGAATGCTTGAGAAAAGATTATTTTAAAGATCTTGTTTTGAGAAAATTTTATCTTTGAGAGGGATTTTTGGTCCACTCATGCACAAGGCCCGAGGCGGCTAAGGCAAAGACATGGACCTATTTTAACTACTAAATGTGAAGCAGTGCAAAACCGCCAGCTCCCCATTTAGAGCCCATTGCGTGAGACCTATAATCCCAAAATATTAAAAAAGATTTTTAAATCTTGAGAAGACCCTCAAGTCCACTCATGCACAAGGCCCGAAGCGGCTAAGCGCAAAGATGGGACTATACGAACTACTAAATGTCGAGCACAGTGTAATTCACCGCCTCCCCCATTTAGAGTCCATTGCGTGAGACTTAAAAGATCCCAAAATATTTAGAAAAGATTTTTAAATTTTCGAAAAAGGGATAATTTGCAATTGACGTTGATCCTTAAATAAAAGAAAAGCTCTAATTTAATAGAAGAATCCTCATTTTTTGACTTTGGAGTAATTGGGATTTTCATGTAATTATTTAGCAATTATGAAATTTTTATGAATTTTCTCGAATTTTTGTATTTTTTATGGATTTTTCAGATTTTTCACAAATTTTCTGTATTTTATAAATTTTTATGAATTTTCTGAATTTTTATTAATGTTTATGGATTTTTCTAAATTTTTTATTAATTTTTTAATTTCTGGAATTTTTTATTAATTTTCTTAATTTCTGGAATTTTTTATTAATTTTTGATTTTTTTAGAATTTTTATTAATATTCTGATTTTCTAGAAAATTTTTTTTTAATTTTTGGATTTTCTGGAAATTTTTATTAATTTTCGATTTTCTAGGTTTTTTTATCAATTTTTGGATTTTCTGGAAATTTTTGTTAATTTTCGATTTTCTAGGTTTTTTTTTAGAATTTTTTTTATTATTTTCTGGATTTTTTAGAATTTTTTATTATTTTCTGGATTTTTAGAATTTTTTATTATTTTCTGGGTTTTTTTTAAAATTTTTATTATTTTCTGGTTTTTAGAATTTTTTATTATTTTCTGGATTTTTTAGAATTTTTTATTATTTTCTGGATTTTTTAAAATTTTTTATTATTTTCTGGGTTTTTAGAATTTTTTATTATTTTCTGGATTTTTTAGAATTTTTTATTATTTTCTGGATTTTTTAGAATGTTTTATTATTTTCTGGATTTTTTAGAATTTTTTATTATTTTCTGGATTTTTTAAAATGTTTTATTATTTTGTGGATTTTTTAGAATTTTTTATTATTTTCTGGATTTTTTAATATTTTTTAATATTTTCTGGGTTTTTTAGAATTTTTTATTATTTTCTGATTTTTTAATATTTTTATTATTTTCTAGATTTTTTTATATTTTTTATTATTTTCTGGATTTTTTATATTTTTTATTATTTTCTGGGTTTTTTAGAATTTTTTATTATTTTCTGGGTTTTTATATTTTTTATTATTTTCTGGATTTTTTAAAATTTTTTATTATTTTCTAGGTTTTTTAGAATTTTTTATTATTTTCTGGATTTTTTAATATTTTTTATATTTTCTGGAATTTTTTAGAATTTTTTATTATTTTCTGGATTTTTTAATATTTTTTATTATTTTCTGGATTTTTAGAATTTTTTATTATTTCCTGGATTTTTAGAGGGCATAACTGGTATTAATGGAAAGGCCGGGGCAGAATGGTAATTGTAGAGACTTGGTTGACATTAGAGGAAGCATGAATTCTGGCTAAAATGGAAAATAGTTGAGCGTGGGATTCGAACCGGAGGTCCTTAGGCTTGTAAGACAGGGCACGCCCACCATTAGACCAACCGGTCTAGTCGAGGTAATGACATTCGAAATTGAATTTAAAGCAAGCCTTCATGTCTTGCTGATGGGCATGTTAATAACAGGGGCAGCCAGTTTCTATTCGCAAACAGAACCTAAACATATCAATTGGCATCCTATCTTCTTACGATTCTTCAAACAAATACCTCAACACCCATTCACACTAAATGTCCAAGCTCTCTCTTATGACCCAGGCTCCCGGAAGTTTCCAAGAAGTTTGAAATCAATTGAGATTGGAAATTTGAGGGTTCTATGTGTTTGTTATGCGGTCTCAATGCAATATAGAAGATTGAGATCTTAGATCTCTTCGGTTTCAAGGTGAGATGCATGATTTGTTACGATCCCGGCCATAGATTCTTGTCTCTACCGAATCATTCTAAATTCTAGGTAGTACTTAGTAAGATTTCACCAAAGGGCCATGAAATCAACTATGGAAACCTTCTACAAAGAACGCCAACCGCATACCTAATGCTATGACATTCTTGCTGGTCTGCATTTTCAATTGACTCCGTAGTTTAGTGAAAGCTAACAGAGATCCCTCTTCCTCTCCTCATCTATGTGTTATGTTCCGATCACGTTATTTCAATGCCTTTGTGATTGTGCAGAGGACGAATTACGTAACCTTATTCAATGCATATAACCCCGTTTTCTTTATCCGACTAAGAATTACGCAACAAAGTATGAAATATAAATCACAACCTTCTGCACCTATCATTTTCAGGTGCTATTGCTACTATGTCCAAACAATAGCTGCGACAGATTCTATAGGAAAAGAACATGATTTATTTGTATAGACTAGAAGGAGATGGATGCGAATTACTGACCTAAATTAAATCGATCTCAAGGAATGCAAGCCTTCTCTTTATTTTCAGTTGAGATCAGTGCAAGCCTTCGTAATCAACTTTTGGAGACCAAGAGTTTCTTCATTCTTCCTACAATGGTAAGGTTGCTTGACGAACCACGAACAAAACTGGCGGAGAGGAGCTTCTGAATCTTTCCAAGAAGTGGAAACAAACCGAGAGAAGTAGAGAGAGGTTGGGAGGGCCGTAGCTTTTTGTGTGTCTTTCTCTTTTGAGCTTCTTTCCAAAAATGCCAGAGTGAGGGAGAGAAAGAGTCGTGTTCTGAATAACTCAAGAATCAAAACCAAAAAAACCCTCCCCTCCTTCTGTTTTTGGTTTGTTGTTTTTTTTTTAGTTTGTTTTTCTGTTTTAGTTTGTTTTTATTTCTGTTTTTATTTCTGTTTTTTTAGTTTGTTTTTCTGTTTTTAGTTTGTTTTTCTGTTTTTAGTTTGTTTTTATTTCTGTTTTTATTTCTTTTTTTTTTTTAGATTTAAAATTTCTATTCAATTTTCATTTTTATTAAAAGACTTTTCTGATTTATAACATTTCGTTTCTGTTTTTTTATTTGTTTACTGTTTTTCAATTTCTGTTCTTTTTTTTTATTATTCAAAACTAAATTTTGATTTTCTGATTTCTTTATTTATTTTAATTCTGTTTTTGTTTTATCTCTTTTTTTATTATTATTATTATTTTTATTATATTTTCTTTCATATATATATTTCCAAAATTTTTCATATTTTCATTATTTTTTGATTTAGGTCTAATTTTAAAAACTGATTTTATTCTAAAAAAAAACTTTTGTCTGTTTTCTGTTTATTCTGTTTTCGTTTTATTGTTTGTCTCTGTTTTCTCGCTTTTTCTTGAATTCTGATTTTTATATTTAGTTTCTTGATTAATTTTGATAATTGGGAGCCTCGGACATAAATGGGTGTTTACAGTTTGCCCCTCTTTACTCATTTTCCTACTAGATAATGTGAGAAATAATTCTCTGAATTATCGAGGTAGGAAATGAGTAAAGACGTGAACACCTAATGTCCGAGGTAGTTTTTTGGAGACGTCCAAGCAACGATTGGATGACCTTACCGACTTCGTGTGCCAATAGGGTCTGAATATGCAAAGTTGGATGGCATTGCCTATGAAGGCTTATTAGAACATGTGTGGGATGCAATGGGATTGCTTGTTTAGGACAAGCACCTCAACAAACAGGCAAAGTAGAAGAGAAAAACCCGTTAGGACGAGTTCAGTGGGGTAAAACGGGCCTGTTTGAGGCAGGGAAGCGTGCAAGAACTAAAATGTAAGATATGTACAAGGTGGCCTGACACTATAGGCCGAAGTGCAGAAAACTAAACTTGATGAGACCTGACAACATAGGCCATGATGCAGAAATGTAGATTTGATGGTGGCCTGACACTATAGGCCATGATGCAGAAATGTAAACTTGAGGGTGGCCTGACAACATAGGCCATAATGCAGAAGTCTAAACTTGATGGGAATCCCGTTGTTGACGGAAAAGTGCAAACGAAATCCTGCTGTTGCTAGGATGAATGCAAACCTGGTTGACAGGTGAACGGAAATTAAACATGTTTGAAGTCCCGTTGTTGGACAGAGAATGCAAATGAGATCCCGCCGTTGCCGGAAAATGCAAATGAAATCCTCGCTGTTGCGCGGATAAATGCGACTTGCTTGACGGTGGACGAAAAAATAAACGTGCTTGAAGTCCCGTTGTTGACAGGAGAATGCAAATGAGGCCCCGCTGTTGCCGGGAAAATGCAAATGAAATCCTGCTGTTGCCAGGATAAATGCAAACCTGCTTGACAGGTGGACAGAAAAATAAACGTGCTTGAAGTCCTGTTGTTGACAGGAGAATGCAAATGAGGCCCCGCTGTTGCCGGGAAGATGCAAATGAAATCCCGCCGCGCAGGATAAATGCGCACCCGCTTGATGTGGACGGAAAAATAAACGTGCTTGAAGTCCTGTTGTTGACAGGAGAATGCAAATGAGGCCCCGCTGTTGCCGGGAAGATGCAAATGAAATCCTGCTGTTGCCAGGATAAATGCAAACCTCGCTGAGTGGATGGGGAAAAAATAAACGTGCTTGAAGTCCGTTGTTGAGGAGAATGCAAATGAGGCCCCGCCGCCGTCGGAAGATGCAAATGAAATCCGCCGTTGCCAGGATAAATGCACTGCTTGACACGAGTGGACGTAAAAATAAACGTGTTTGAAGTCCCGTTGTTGATGTGGAGAATGCAAATGAGGCCCCGCTCGTTGCCGGGAAGATGTAAATGAAATCCCATTTGCCGGGATAAATGCAAACCCGCTTGACTGTAAAAATAAACGTGGACGTTTAAAAATAAACGCCCCGCTTGAAGTCCATTTGATAAAATGCGTACCCGCTTGGGGAATGCAAATGAGGCCCCGCTGTTGCCGGGAAGATGCAAATGAAATCCTGCTGTTGCCAGGATAAATGCAGACCTGCTTGACAGGTGGACAGAAAAATAAACGTGCTTGAAGTCCTGTTGTTGACAGGAGAATGCAAATGAGGCCCCGCTGTTGCCGGGAAGATGCAAATGAAATCCTGCTGTTGCCAGGATAAATGCGCACTTGGCTGATGATTTAAAAATAAACGTGCTTGAAGTCCTGTTGTTGACAGGAGAATGCAAATGAGGCCCCGCTGTTGCCGGGAAGATGCAAATGAAATCCTGCTGTTGCCAGGATAAATGCAGATGAAATCCTGCTTGACAGGATATGTGCAGAAATAAAATTTGATGAGGCCTGACAACGTAGGCCTGAAAGCGGTAGCTCTAAACTATGGCGGCCTGACAACATAGGCTGTTGAAAGTGCAGTAAATCAAACTATGGCTACTCGACAACATAGGCCTAAAAGCAGTAAATCTAAACTATGGCGGCCTGACAACATAGGCCTAAAAGCAGTAAATCTAAACTATGGCGGCCTGACAACATAGGCCTGAAAAGCAGTAAATCTAAACTAGGGCGGCCTGACAACATAGGCCTAAAAGTAGTAAATCTAAACTATGGCGGCCTAACAACATAGGCCTAAAAGCAGTAAATCTAAACTATGGCGGCCTGACAACATAGGCCTAAAAGCAAGAATCTAAATTATGGCGGCTCGACAACATAGGCCTAAAAGCAATAAATCTAAAACTATGGCCCGACAACATAGGCCCGAAAAAAGCAAATCTAAACTATGGCGGCCCGACAACATAGGCCCGAAAGCAAGAAATCTGAAACTAGGGCGGCCCGACAACATAGGCCCGAAAGCAATAAATCTAAACTATGGCGGCTCGACAACATAGGCCCGAAAGCAAGAAATCTAAACTAGGGCGCCTAACAACATAGGCCCGAAAGCAAGAAATCTACACTAGGCGGCCGACAATATAGGCCCGAAAAGAAATCTAAACTAGGGCGCCGACAACATAGGCCCGGAAAGCAAGAATCTAAAGCTAGGGCGGCTCGACAATATAGGCCTGAAAAGCAAGAAATCTAAACTATGGCGGCCCGACAACATAGGCCCGAAAAGCAAGAATCTAAACTAGGGCGGCCCGACAACATAGGCCGGAAAGCAAGAATCTAAGCTATCGACAACATAGGCCCGATAAATCTAAACTAGGGCGGCTCGACAACATAGGCCTGAAAGATAAATCTAAACTAGGGCGGCCGACAACATAGGCCCGGGAAAGCAAGAATCTAAGCTAGGGCTCGACAATATAGGCCCGAAAGGCAAGAATCTAAACTATGGCGGCCCGACAACATAGGCCCGAAAAGCGATAAATCTAAACTAGGCGGCTCGACAACATACGGGAAAAGAAATCTAGCTAGGGCCTCGACAAATAGGCCTGAAAAGCAAAGAAATCTAAACTAGGCGGCCTCGACAACATAGGCCTAAAAGCAATAAATCTAAGCTAGGGCGGCCTGACAATATAGGCCTGAAAAGCAGTAAATCTAAACTAGGGCGGCCTGACAACATAGGCCTGGAAAGCAGTAAATCTAAGCTAGGGCGGCCTGACAATGTAGGCCTGAAAGCAGTAAATCTAAACTAGGGCGGCCTGACAACATAGGCCTAAAAAGCAGTAAATCTACACTAAGGTGGCCTGACAACATAGGCCTGAAAAGCGATAAATCTAAGCTAGGGCGGCCTGACAATGTAGGCCTGAAAGCAGTAAATCTAAACTAGGGCGGCCTGACAACATAGGCCTAAAAAGCAGTAAATCTACACTAAGGTGGCCTGACAACATAGGCCTGAAAAGCGATAAATCTACACTAGGGCGGCCTGACAACATAGGCTTGAAAAGCAGTAAATCTACACTAAGGCGGCCTGACAACATAGGCCTGAAAGCAGTAAATCTACACTAAGGCGGCCTGACAACATAGGGCCCGAAAGCAAGAGAATGCAATGCTACGGCCCACAACATAGGCCGTGAGCAGAATGCAGATGTAATGCTTTATGGCCGACAACATAGGCCAAATGAGCAAAATGCGAGAGATGTAATGCTATGGCCCGACAACATAGGCCGAGTGAGCAAAATGCAGATGTAACTTTATGGCCCGACAACATAGGCCAAAGGAGCGTAATGCGAGATGTAATGCTATGGCCTCGACAACATAGGCCTATTGAGCAAGGATGAAAAAGATGTAATGCTATGGCTTGACAACATAGGCCAGTGAGCAAGAATGATGTATTCTACCTTATGCTTGAAGGTTTTTTTTTTTTTTTGCACTTGATGATTATTTTTTGAGAAAACTTGGGGAACCATATCTTGCCCCAGTTTAAAATATTCCTGACAATTTGAGGAATGCCTTGATTTGAATGAAGTTTGGGCGAATATTTTGCCCCAGTTTAGGCTTCGATGAGATTGAGAATGAGCTTGACTTGAATTTTTTTTTTTTTTTTTTTTTTTTTTTGCCCACCCCACTGGAGTTGAGGAATCGAGGATTGCCTCGCCTTGAATTTTCTCGGCAGATGTTTGCTTTAGGTTGAACTTGAATTTAAATCTTTCTTGGGCAAATGTTTGCCCCAGTTTGGATTCGATCCAGAATCCGAGGATGAACCCAAATCGAGCTTTTGTGGGCAAGCGTTTACCCCAGTTTGAACTTGATTTTGAGGATGACCTCGAATTGATTTGTGTGGGCAAGCGTTTGCCCTAGTTTAATTTTCTAACGTTGAGGAATCGAGAATTGCCTCAACTTGAATTTTCTGGGCAAGTGTTTGCCCCAATTTTATTCTTGGTTCAGAATTCGAGGATGGCCTCAAATTGAATTTTGTGTGGGCAGGCGTTTGCCCACTTTGAAGTTGACTCGAATTTGAGGATGACCAAATTGGATTTTTGTGGGGCAAGCATTTGCCCCAGTTTGAGTTGATTCAGAATTTGAGGATGACCTCAAATTAAAAATTTTTGGGGGCAAACGTTTGCCCCTGTTTGGACTTGATCCAGAACTTGAGGGTTACCTCAAATTGAATTTTTGTGGGTGTATTTGCCGGTTTGAAGTCTTTTAATTATGATCAACTCGAGCAATTTTACCCAGGTCTTAATTAGTTTTTGAAAGATAAGCTATGGAATGCTTGAATGACAAAATGCTTA
The DNA here is from genome assembly GCA_026541065.1 of Canavalia ensiformis. NCBI lineage: Eukaryota > Viridiplantae > Streptophyta > Magnoliopsida > Fabales > Fabaceae > Canavalia > Canavalia ensiformis. The sequence continues at coordinate 753,867 of JAMKYM010000217.1, forward strand.
TTGCGATGTTTAAATGAATGAAAAAAGAATGTGGTGTTTGTGATGCTTGGATGCATGCAGAAATGATGTGGGTTCTTATTTTGATGCTTGAAATAATTATTTGATAAAACAGATGCTTTGAATGAATGCCGACCATGAAATGGTGTAAAATTTTTGTTTCTTTTGATTTTTGATTTTTCTGACACCTTCTTCCTCGACAACCCCATGGTGGGTGTGAAAGGTATCAAGAATCATGGCGAGCTGGATTGACTCAGTCTCTTGGTTTATTGGTCAATTTTGGAATCTTCTTTCCGGGATCTTTGAGATCCAACGGTGGTCAATATTATTGAGTAAGATACACTCCTTTTTGGTGGTATCATGGCTAGTAGGAAGACGAATCTTTGGGAAACAATCCTGTCGTGTTGCAACGATTGAGGATTCATCCAACTTGTTATAACTTTTCAAAATTAATCCTTCTTTGTTTTTATATTTTTCACATCTCTTTTGGCATGCGCGCTATCAAGGTGTGCGAAGTGATTCTGGATGGTTAATGAAAAATATAGAGAAAATTTGCAAAGGATGTTTGAGGTATTATTTGAAGGGAAAAATGACAAAAGGTGTAGGTTTGATCGCCCAAATGGCACCTTTTGATGAAGAATGTCGTCTGTGCTTTTCATAATCTTGATTGCCAAATTAGCCAAACTTGAGAAATGGAAAAATTTTGCCCCAGTTTTAAGAAGATATGAGGTGCAGAAGTGTCATGTTATCTTGGGATTCCTGTATTGACCTTAATTTTGCCTGGGTTATTCTTTTGAGTTTTTAACCCAAGTCTTTTCTTTTACTTTGACTTTTGCCTAGGCCGCCTTACGGTTTTCAACCTAGCGGGCTTTTGTTTGATCGTGCCCTAACTTTTGCCTAGGTCTTTTTGATGGTTGACCTAGCGGGCTTTCTGTTTGATCGTGCCCTAACTTTTGCCTAGGTCTTTTTGATGGTTGACCTAACGGGCCTTCTGTTTGATTGTGCCCTAACTTTTGCCTAGGTCTTTTGATGGTTGACCTAGCGGGCTTTCTGCTTGATTGTCCTAACTTTTGCCTAGGTCTTCTTTGATGGTTGACCTAGCGGGCTCTTTGCTTGATTGTGCCCTAACTTTTGCCTAGGTCTTCTTTGATGGTTGACCTAGCGGGCTCTTTGCTTGATTGTGCCCTAACTTTTGCCTAGGTCTTCTTTGATGGTTGACCTAGCGGGCTCTTCTGTTTGATTGTGCCCTTACTTTTGCCTAGGTCTTTTGATGGTTGACCTAGCGGGCTCTTTGCTTGATTGTGCCCTAACTTTTGCCTAGGTCTTCTTTGATGGTTGACCTAGCGGGCTCTTTGCTTGATTGTGCCCTAACTTTTGCCTAGGTCTTCTTTGATGGTTGACCTAGCGGGCTCTTTGCTTGATTGTGCCCTAATTTTTGCCTAGGTCTTTTTGATGGTTGACCTAGCGGGCTTTCTGCTTGATCATGCCCTAATTTTTGCCTAGATCTTTTTGATGGTTGACCTAGCGGGCTTTTGTTTGATCATGCCCTAATTTTTGCCTAGGTCTTTTTGATGGTTGACTAGCATTTAAGGCTTGATCATGCCCTAATTTTTGCCTAGATCTTTTTGATGGTTGACCTAGCGGGCTTTTGTTTGATCATGCCCTAATTTTTGCCTAGGTCTTTTTGATGGTTGACCTAGCGGGCTTTCTGCTTGATCATGCCCTAATTTTTGCCTAGATCTTTTTGATGGTTGATCTAGCAATTGGCTATTTGTTTGATCATGTATAGGCCTGAGAATTTTTGCCTAGGTCTTTTTGATGGTTGACCTAGCGGGCTTTCTGCTTAATCATGCCCTAATTTTTGCCTAGGTCTTTTTGATGGTTGACCTAGCGGGCTTTTGTTTGATCATGCCCTAATTTTTGCCTAGGTCTTTTTGATGGTTGACCTAGCGGGCTTTCTGCTTGATCATGCCCTAATTTTTGCCTAGGTCTTTTTGATGGTTGACTCCCAAAAATCCAGGCTTTGTTTGATCCTGATTTTTTGCCTGAATTGTTGTTGGAAACCGACAAGACCTTTTCTGATCATGACTTCGTTGATTTATTTTGAACTTTAACCCTATTTTTGCCTGGATTTCTTGGCTTTTAATCCAGCGGGCTTCTCTTCTTCTTGAATTTTGTGTAGTTGAATATTGATCCTACCGGGATCATTTAAGGCTTCTAATTCAGCGGATCTTTTCTTCCATCCCTAATTTTGCCTGGATTTAAACTTGATTCCAGCGGGGTGTTTTATTTGACAAGACACTTTGAATAGGGATCTAGAATCCCTGGTTGTTATTCTGCTTCCTCATTGGGCTTTTCTCTTTTAAGCTTGATTAATTAGACGTTCAAGATTATTTATTACAGCACTTGCATCCTCACCAATTGGTATTTATTGTTTTGGTATAGGAATAAGAAGTGGGCTAAGTGATGAAAAGGAAGGGTAAAAAAATTTTTTTTTAGAAGTAAAGCCAAAGATGTAAAGCACGTGCTCAAGAAACATGAAAAATGTAAAATTTTTATTCATTGAAATTTATTTACAAAAGATTGATTTTGAAAAGTATGACAAATCCTGGACGATCTTCCTTGATAGCTTGACTTGTGAAGGACGGTCGTCTTGTTCTCATTTCTTAGCCGAGTCGGATGAGCTCTCATGTCTCGTATTGACTTGGATTAGGAGCGATCTTTCAAAATCGACCGCTTTAGCATCAATTAGACTTTGCACCTTGCGTTTCGTGGACCAGCGGTTTACGTTGAATGACCAATGTACCCGCATGGTAGTTACATATGGCATTTGTATGTACGTTAGGGTATGGTGGTTCTTGAGGTTTCAGCTCGTATGGAACCACTAGGAGAGTTCTTGATTAGGCTGAGGTAGTAGTTCGGTGTAGGTCATTGGGATGGGATCAACCCGGACAGGATCCTTCTCCTTCTTTTGGTTTCGGCTAGAATTTGAGCTCATGGCTTGTGTTTGGACCGTATATGGTGCGGGTGGTCGGATTTGTATTGGATAGTTGTAAGCTGGGTGGTAGGGTGTTTGGTAGGTGGTGGCGATGTAGGGATATGGTAGGTAAGGTGTGTATGGTGTATATGGTGGTTGTTGAAGGACTGGACCATGCCGCCATTCGAGGATACCCGTAATGAACTCCTTCAATTAGCGGAGGCATAGTTGATGGTGGAGCGAACCCGGGAGGATATGATAGGTCAGTTGGTTCTTTTGACAAGGATTCCGTCGCCTCCTTTTGTTTTGACAATTGGAAGGTCTTTATTAGCTTGGCCATCTGCTTTTTCAATGATTTGACCTCATTTCTTAGCTCCTCATTCTGTCTTTCCAGCTCATCCATGATTCTTGATTGCGCTCGAGTTCTATAAGGATGTCGAGGAAGCTGTGTTTCTCCAATTTTCTGGTGAAGTTAAAAATTGATTTTTGAGAAATAATTTGAGCAAAAAACACATGATTGATAAAGATGTTTGTAGTGAGTATGAAAAAAGGTGTGGAATGATTTTGAAATGATAAATTTATGAATGAATGGATGAATGAATGTTATGCTCAAGTAAGTTTAAGAGATTTGAAGTTTGATATTTTGGAAATAAATCAGAGTTCTTTTATTTGAAAATAATCTTTTCTTTTTGATTTTTAATGATTTGTTTTTAGGAATTTCGGTATTTTTATTTTGCTGGAAAAACCTTTAGTTTTGTTTAGAAAAACTTTTTAGTTTTTGCTAGAATTTTTCTAGAAAAGCATTCTTTAGGTTTTCAAATTTTCATTTTCTTTTTTTTTGAATTTTAATATTTTCAAGTGTTTTCAAAGATTATTTTCCTAATTTTTCATTTCTAGAACATCCTTTTAAGTTTTCTTTTAAAAAAATATTTCTAATTTTCTAAGGAATTTTCTCCTTCTATTTTGGTTTGCTTGACTTTTATCTTGATTTAATTTTTGTATCCCCAACTGTAGCCTTCAAATCTCTTGTATCTTGAAAGGGATGTGTGTGCCCTCTTAGCTTCTTGTGTGGGTTACCTGTCCTAAGGTCTAAGGCTTTTATATGAACCTCTCAAAGGTGGTTAGTAATCCTAAGGTGTAGAGTGTCAAGAGCCAAGTTCCGGTCCATAATGCTTGCCAACAAGAGAAGTAGCCACTAGTTGTGGGGCATTATGAATAGGACGCACTCTAGCCGGGATTTTCGTGATAGCCATCAGGACGAGGCCCCCAGTGACACCACTAGATCCTCTATTCTAGGTAGCACTGACCGGGTATAGGGCCCCATTCATGATGGAATGCATATGCAAAGTGTGGAGGGCACACAATTTATTGGGATACCTGGAAATGGTTGAAATTGCACAGATATATATAGCAATTTATTGTTTGTCTATCCTAGGGTTATACAGAGAATAAACAAACAGACAACAAATAAATAAATAAACAAACAGATAAATGAATCGTACAATTAAACAGTGAAGGGATCAAAATTAAAACACTCAAATTGTTGGGCTTGACTCTCTAAGTGTCCCCAGTGGAGTCGCCATCTGTCGCAACCGTAATTCCGACGAGACGACGAACTTGCTAAAATTTTGAAAATGAATTGTTATATGATGTGGAGCCGCCACCAAATTTTTATTTAAGGGAAAAATATTTGGAAAAAACCCTTGACTCGAGAATGAGCTTCTAAGTTCGGGAGTCGGTTACCAGTGGGGAAGGTGTTAGGCACCCCACTCGCCCGTTCCAGAGAACGGCACCCTTAACTGAGTGTGTGATTTTGAAATTTATTTGATCCCTTTAACGTGAAAAATAATTTGATGGAGGTTAGCCTAACAGGACTTGATCCTGCTCCTACGTATTCCCCGGTGCAATGGGAAACTCAAGGCTTACGTAGTTCTAGTCGTTTTGAAAGCTTGACTTTCAAAAGTGTTTGAGAAAAGATTATTTGGTTTGTGAAGGCTTGACCTTCGAGAATGCTTGAGAAAAGATTATTTTAAAGATCTTGTTTTGAGAAAATTTTATCTTTGAGAGGGATTTTTGGTCCACTCATGCACAAGGCCCGAGGCGGCTAAGGCAGCACAGGGACCTATACGAACTACTAAATGTTGAACAAGTAAACCGCAGTTCCCATTTAGAGCCCATTGCGTGAGACCTATAATCCCAAAATATTAAAAAAGATTTTTAAATCTTGAAGAAGACCCCAAGTCCACTCATGCACAAGGCCCGAAGCGGCCAAGGCAGCACGGGGACCTATATGAACTACTAAATGTTGAGCGAGCGGGTAGACCACCGCTCCCATTTAGAGTCCATTGCGTGAGACTTAAAAGATCCCAAAATATTTAGAAAAAAGATTTTTAAATTTTGAAAAAGGGATAATTTGCAATTGACGTTGATCCTTAAATAAAAGAAAGCTCTAATTTAATAGAAGAATCCTCATTTTTTGACTTTTGGAGTAATTGGGATTTTCATGTAATTATTTAGCAATTATGAAATTTTTATGAATTTTCTGGAATTTTTGTATTTTTTATGGATTTTCTGTACTTTCACAAATTTTCTGTATTTTATAAATTTTTATGAATTTTCTGAATTTTTATTAATGTTTATGGATTTTTCTAAATTTTTTATTAATTTTTTAATTTCTGGAATTTTTTATTAATTTTCTTAATTTCTGGAATTTTTTATTAATTTTTGATTTTTTAGAATTTTTATTAATATTCTGATTTTCTAGAAATTTTTTTTTTAATTTTTGGATTTTCTGGAAATTTTTATTAATTTTCGATTTTCTAGGTTTTTTTATCAATTTTTGGATTTTCTGGAAATTTTTGTTAATTTTCGATTTTCTAGGTTTTTTTTAGAATTTTTTTATTATTTTCTGGATTTTTTAGAATTTTTTTTATTATTTTCTGGATTTTTAGAATTTTTATTATTTTCTGGGTTTTTAAAATTTTTTATTATTTTCTGGGTTTTTAGAATTTTTTTATTATTTTCTGGATTTTTAGAATTTTTTATTATTTTCTGGATTTTTTAAAATTTTTTATTATTTTCTGGGTTTTTAGAATTTTTTATTATTTTCTGGATTTTTTAGAATTTTTTATTATTTTCTGGATTTTTTAGAATGTTTTATTATTTTCTGGATTTTTTAGAATTTTTTATTATTTTCTGGATTTTTTAAAATGTTTTATTATTTTCTGGATTTTTTAGAATTTTTTATTATTTTCTGGATTTTTTAATATTTTTTAATATTTTCTGGGTTTTTTAGAATTTTTTATTATTTTCTGGATTTTTTAATATTTTTATTATTTTCTAGATTTTTTTATATTTTTTATTATTTTCTGGATTTTTTATATTTTTTATTATTTTCTGGGTTTTTTAGAATTTTTTATTATTTTCTGGGTTTTTATATTTTTTATTATTTTCTGGATTTTTTAGAATTTTTTATTATTTTCTAGGTTTTTTAGAATTTTTTATTATTTTCTGGATTTTTTAATATTTTCTGGATTTTTTAATATTTTTTATATTTTCTGGAATTTTTTAGAATTTTTTATTATTTTCTGGATTTTTTAATATTTTTTATTATTTTCTGGATTTTTAGAATTTTTTATTATTTCCTGGATTTTTTAGGAGGGCATAACTGGTATTAATGGAAAGGCCGGGGGCAGAATGGTAATTGTAGAGACTTGGTTGACATTAGAGGAAGCATGAATTCTGTGGCTAAAATGGAAAATAGTTGAGCGTGGGATTCGAACTGGAGGTCCTTAGGCCAGTACAGGGCGCGCCCACCATTAGACCAACTGTCTAGTTGAGGTAATGACATTCGAAATTGAATTTAAAGCAAGCCTTCATGTCTTGCTGATGGGCATGTTAATAACAGGGGCAGCCAGTTTCTATTCGCAAACAGCAACCTAAACATATCAATTGGCATCCTATCTTACGATTCTTCAGCAAATACCTCAACACCCATTCACACTAAATGTCCAAGCTCTCTCTTATGACCCTAGGCTCCTGGAAGTTTCCAAGAAGTTTGAAATCAATTGAGATTGGAAATTCTGAGGGTTCTATGTGTTTGTTATGCAGTCTCAATGCAATATAGCAGATTGAGATCTTAGATCTCTTTCAGTTTTCAAGGTGAGATGCATGATTTGTTACAGATCCTGGCCATAGATTCTTGTCTCTACTCGAATCATTCTAAATTCTAGGTAGTACTTAGTAAGATTTCACCAGTGGCCATGAAATCAACTATGGAAAACCTTCTACAAAGAACGCCAGACCAGTATACCTAATGCTATGACATTCTTGCTGGTCCAGGCATTTTCAATTGACCTGTAGTTTAGCTGAAAGCTAACAGAGATCCCTCTTCCTCTCCTCATCTATGTGTTATGTTCCAGATCACGTTATTTCAATGCCTTTGTGATTGTGCAGAGGACGAATTACAGAACCTTATTCAATGCATATAATTCTGTTTTCTTTTTATCTGACTAAGAATTACGCAACAAAGTATGAAATATAAATCACAACCTTCTGCACCTATCATTTTCAGGTGCTATTGCTACTATGTCCAAACAATAGTTACGAATAGATTCTATAGGAAAAGAACATGATTTATTTGTATAGACTAGAAGGAGATGGATGCGAATTCTGACCTAAATTAAATCGATCTCAAGGAATGCAAGCCTTCTCTTTATTTTCGTTGAGATCGGTCTGCAAGCCTTCGTAATCAACTTTTGGAGACCAAGAGTTTCTTCATTCTTCCTACAATGGTAAGGTTGCTTGACGAACCACGAACAAAACTGGCGGAGAGGAGCTTCTGAATCTTTCCAAGAAGTGGAAACAAACCGAGAGAAGTAGAGAGAGGTTGGGAGCAGTCGTCAGAAGCTTTTTGTGTGTCTTTCTCTTTTTGAGCTTCTTTCCAAAAATGCCAGAGTGAGGGAGAGAAAGAGTCGTGTTCTGAATAACTCAAGAATCAAAACCAAAAAAACCCTCCCCTCCTTCTGTTTTTGGTTTGTTGTTTTTTTTTTAGTTTGTTTTTCTGTTTTAGTTTGTTTTTATTTCTGTTTTTATTTCTGTTTTTTTAGTTTGTTTTTCTGTTTTTAGTTTGTTTTTCTGTTTTTAGTTTGTTTTTATTTCTGTTTTTATTTCTTTTTTTTTTTTAGATTTAAAATTTCTATTCAATTTTCATTTTTATTAAAAGACTTTTCTGATTTATAACATTTCGTTTCTGTTTTTTATTTGTTTACTGTTTTTCAATTTCTGTTCTTTTTTTTTATTATTCAAAACTAAATTTTGATTTTCTGATTTCTTTATTTATTTTAATTCTGTTTTTGTTTTATCTCTTTTTTTATTATTATTATTATTTTTATTATATTTTCTTTCATATATATATTTCCAAAATTTTTCAGATTTTCATTATTTTTTGATTTAGGTCTAATTTTAAAACTGATTTTATTCTAAAAAAAAACTTTTGTCTCGTTTTCATTTATTCTCGTTTTCTCATTTTTGTTTGTTTCTGCTTTTTTTCTTGAATTCTGATTTTTATATTTAGTTTCTTGATTAATTTTGATAATTGGGAGCCTCGGACATAAATGGGTGTTTACAATATATATGTGAATTATAAGCTTAATAGCGTTTTTATTATGTTAAATTTAAATTTTTGATATTTTATTATAACGTTATTATATTAGATAATAATCATGTTGAATATAATAAATTAATATTTATATTTTATTATATTTTAAATTATAATATTAATTACATTATATTATATTTAAAATGATAATATTAAAATTATATTAATGATTAATTGTTGAATAATAATGTTCATATTAAATAATAAATTTTAAATTATATTACATTTTAGTATATTTAATTATCGGTTAAATATTAAAGGTTAATGTTTTCTAATTGATTATATATTAAATTAATATTTACATTTTAGTATATTTTAAATAATATTATTTTAATTATTTTAATTTATATATAATAATATTTAAATTATATTATATTTTATATAATAATGTTTAAATTATAATATATTTAAAATAAAATTTTAAATTATATAATATTTTTTGTAGAATATTATTTAAGTTATATTATATATTAGTATATTTGATTAAATTTGATTATAGGTTAAATAAGAAGGTTGAACATTTTGTAGTTTATTATATATTAAATAATAATATATTTATTAATTATAACATTATAGTTTGATTGTTATTATATTTTTTAAAATATATTTATTAATTATAGTTATAATAATGATGCAATTAAAAAAATTTATAAAAAAATGATTTAATTAATATTAATTTATTAATGGTTAACTTATCAATTTTGTAAAATTTGTAGGTTGAAATTTAATGGCATCTCTATCATAATCTAGTTGTGATATTAGACTGGGGCCGAATAATTTGTTATTCTTAACGTTACAAAATGTTCATATATTGAAGCAGATTTGGAAGAGAGTATCAGATCGAAACTTAAAGATCTGAAAAGCAAAACTATTTCATGAAAGAAATAATATTCCACAAATTCTTTCATAGATTGTTGAACATCTAAAAGAAATAATATTCCACAAATTCTTTCATAGATTGTTGAACATCTAAATAATAGTTAAGGATTGCTCAAATTAAATTCTTTCAAAATGATCCTCCTTTAATTGAAACTTTGGTTGAAAGGTGGAGACTTGCAACACACACCTTTCGTGCCACCAGAGAAATTTAGAATCACTTTTCAAGATGTTGCAGTATTGATCGATCTACCTATAAATTGTGTTCCAGTTATGAAAAGTACTTCAACTCAAGTGTGGGAGCTCATTATGATGGAATTTTTGGAAATTTATCCACTTGAAAATGAGATGAATGGAACCTCTATGAAGATGACTTGGTTGAATCAACATTTTTTCAATATAGAGGACCATTTGGATAATGAACTTTAGCTCTAGAGATATGTCAATGCCTACATTCTTCATTTGATTAGTGTAGTTCTTTGTGATCATTAAAGTAGTAGGGTACACTTAGGTACCTTCCATTATTAACCGATATCAATATGGGCAATATAGTTGGGGGTTAACTTTTCTAGCATACATGTATTGTGAGTTGTGCACTTCAACTAACTACGATAAAAAAAAAAGTGTGTGAATTTACATTGTTGCTATAATTATGAGTTTGAGATATATTTCCTCATATTACTCTCATTGATCATAAAAAATTTTACACTTTTATATGGAGCTAGGTATAATAATAGTCATATTTTTTCATTTAATATTTTATATTATTTTGATTTAACACATTTACTTTTATAGGTAGAGGAAGCGTTCCTTTAAGACGTTAGATAGGATTTTCAATTTTATAGACACGATTTTGAAATCATGAAATAACAAAAAAATGTAAGTAATCTATTTGTATAATGTTTAAAAATTGTATAAAAATTATAAATTTACATATTTACTTCTGTGTTATTTATTGTGCTGATTAAGTGGAAACCATATGTGAATGTAATTCACTTGTTACCTTAAACTTGAAGAGACGGACATGATTTTTAGACAGTTATCATACCATTATTTTCTTTCATATTTTAAATAGCACCTACTAGATTGTGTTATGCGATAGTTTGGAATGTCTTAACATATTTCCAAATCCCTAAGCCAATCGGAAAATATACATGGGTTGACACTGAAAGGAAAGACAGATGATAACCAACTTTGGGTTTATGCTTCATTTCTAGATTCATGGAATAACATGAAGCAATTTGTGTTCTTAGGGATTCCTACTGATGATGTGATGAGTGTTAATTCGGAATATATGAGATGGTCCATTCATCATACAAGAATATTGATCACAATGGAATATGCAATCAAAGACCAAACAGTAAGTCGTTTAAGTAGAAGATATTTGAAATGTCAACAACTTGTTCATTATTGAGTAATTTGTTGTTTTCTTATTTGTAGTTCAATCAGGAAAAGTTAATCAATTACATCACAACTATTATGACTCATTCAGGAAAAGAGTCTGTGCTACTTCTTATTGATCTCATCTGCCAACATGTAGAAAATATATTAGTGATATTGAAGAGAAGGATCGTGTTATGACTGCTCGGATGGCTACACCAATTGCTACACAAGATCTACCTCGATAAGAGGTTCATGCTAACATGCCAGATAATAGAGTTGAGTGGCAATACCTTCAAAATCATTGTAGGAGTTTAGAACATCAAACCTATACCATTCCTTCCTTTCCAGCTTGACAGGAAGGACACTATTTTGTGCCATCACGGGATGTACCATCGTTACCCTTGTTGACTTATGTTTATCTATTGTAGCAGTTTAGTAATGATAGAGGTTCGTCATTTGTAGGACTTTTAGGAGAAGGTCCATTTATTACACCTAGTTGTTATGTACTAGCATTGTACGATGATATTGCTTTTGAAGGCGAATTGTTATCATTTCAATTAGGAGGTCCTCCATTTCAGAGTGGAGTGCTCAGTCCTCACCTCTGAAGGATCTTGGTGTTGGTAGAAGTTTTCATACGTCATGTTCGTTTAATCCCACAATGATCATACCACCTTTTCCTTTACACACATATGTGCATAGTCTAGATATATTTCAAGATTTTAGTGGCCAAGAAATCAAATTGAATGTCGACTTGTCATCTGCATTCCATGATTCTCAAGCTGAAGTCTTATAACATTATCATTAAAACTCAAGAAGATCTGTGAGGGATAGAGACGTTGACGAGGACTAGTTTTTATCTTTCATTTTTGTTGATGGAATCTTTTATCTTTATGTCTTTAACTGCTTGTTTTGGACTATTATGTTGAAATGTTATGTTGGTGTGATATGATTGAATATTTTGTTTAGGAATTATGCTTAGATCAATGAATCTGTTATGACTATTAAATGATTTTTTATAAGAATAAATTAAACTTCAATGATTATGTCACAATAACAATGGACTAAACTGATTAAAATGTCAATGTAATTTAAAAAAATAAACATTGATTTTTATTTACATTATCATTAACCTTCAACTGGTATATATCCTTGATACAAACATCAAGATTTGTTATGACCAACTTTTCCATAGATTCGACATCGTTGTCTTGGTCATGATTCAACCCAATCTATTTCATTTCTTAAACGTATGGACTTTGACCGACCTTTTCCTTGTAATCTCCTTATTTGGTACTAGTATCCATGGATGAACAAGGAAAAATGACATCTCGTCTACAATTAGCTACCATTCACTTGAATATGCATTATGAACATTTTCAACTATGTAAATAGAATCCACAAATTGGTAAAAATCTATACTAACAATAACACATGCAGTAGTAACATGAAAGTGTGGATATCTAAACAATTAAAATTTACTACATTGACTAGATCCTTGTGACAAATTTACAATCCATTTATTACCACCACGTTGTGTGACGGGATTGAATGCTTCTTCAACCTCAAAACGTGAATATTGTATGTCATATCTTCGCACCTGATGAGAATATGTTTCTTCTTGATTTTTTCTAATGCAATCCATTAGTTTACCATAATATTGTTGACCTAAGTTAAGTTCTATCTTAACAGTTGCACCCTTTTGTACAAAATATTCAACCAAGCGACTATATGTACATTTAACAAGAGTTGTAATTGGGAGATTACAAGCATCTTTCAAAATTTTAATGATTGACTTTGATAAATTTTTCATCATGTGCCCATATTGTTACCATGTTAATCATAAGCCAGACTCCATTTTTCCTTTGAGATGCTATCAATCCATTTAGTAACCTTAGAATTACTTTATCTAAGCTTTTCTACCTTTTCATCAACTATATGTTTACATGGTATGTATCTTGTCAAGGTTTAATAATGTCATTAACAAAATGTCCATTAATTGGTGTTAATAATGCAATGCATGGTAAACATAAAATATATCTAATTTAAGAAACTTATGCTTTAACTTTTGATTCTTGAAACGATGATTAAAATTACTTGTAATGTATCGAATATACATGATAATCATGTGGAGGTTGCCATCCTTAGTGCTAATTTTTCATCCCTTTGTGTCACGTGTTTGCATAGTAAGGCTAGAAACTAACTCCACGCATCCAAAGTCTAACCCTCAACAATAGCAAATGCAATCGATAACACAAAATTATTACCATCTTAAGTTGTTATTAATAATGTATCTCTCTAATTTTCACACAGGAAAGTGCCATCAATTTGAATCAATGACTTGCAGTACTTGAAAGCTTCACAACATTGCTTAAATGTCCAAAATACTAAAAAAAAAAAAAAAGAACTTCTGATACTGATTGTCAACTTGTTGACCAATAATAACCTCAATAATTTCAACTTTATATACCAATCCTTAGGAAAAGTTAACCATGTAATGTAACCACCTCAGTTATATTGCGTTGGACCCATCCCAATTGCAACATAAATCTCTAATACTAACATTAACGACTGCTGCTCATAAGTATTAATAATGTATTTAACATCATCATCTCTAGATATTTGGAAACCAGTATGTTTAGTTTTGTCAGTTAGATCAAAAACCTCTCTACTAAAGAAGAAATCACTTGATTTGAAGAAACCTTCAACTTTTTATATTTTTTTTTTGTTTAAGTTTAATAAGACTTATATCTCTTATAACATGAAATGCTTTTTTAGTTCCTTCAAAATTAAGTCCATTTTCTTCTTAAAAACTTCTACCATTTGAATACACGATAATAATAATTTCTCTCATATTGACATAAATTTTTTAAACTGCATATACAACACAATTATTTTTTCAAACTTTTTAAAATTAAAATAAATTAGTTAATATTCAAAATCAAAATAAGATAACGAAAATTATGATTTAAAATTTTAAATCATTGAAGAAATAAATTTAAACTTGAACAAAAATTAAAACAATACTATAATTTTGTAGATATATTTTAAACTAAATAGAAATCACAATATGTAAAGCAGTAATAAGTCTAGAAAGGTTTAATAAAAAAATTTTCAAATACACTAAATGCATAACAATAAAAATTCAACAATGTTTGAAAAGAATTCTCGTTCATCCAATGATGGTAACAAGCCATTTTGTAGAAATTAAAATTTTAATGTGGTGCATTCCAAAATGGAATGACAACATGGATATAGGATGGACTTGACTCACTTATGACGTATGATGGACTTGGTCCAACACCTGCTGTGGCACCTATCAAGCTTGACCAACATTATGGAGCACCTCCCCATCCTAATCCATGGTTAGAGTGATGCGGGACCCACATGTGGTGCATCTTCTTCCTGTGATGTCTATTCGTGTTTCTCGTATTTCCATTTTGATCCACATGTGGTGCATCTCCAAAGCTCCCACATAGGATTGTGGCGCTTATTTTCCCTTCTCCACACTTTGTTGTGTTGCACTTTTGTTTTGATCTAATATGACGTACTTCCATCTTGATCAACAATCATTATACATACCTAGGCATGTTTTAATGTAAAAAAAATCTTCCTTTCTAACACTAAATAGATCAAAAGATTTTAAAAATCATGTGTTCATATCTTAAGAAGATCAACAATATATAATATATTATTAAGTAGTGATAGATATTATTAAAAATTAAATTAAATTTATAATGAATAAAATAAAAAATTTAAAAATCAATTTTACTTTGAATGTTGACTTTCATTCAAACAAAAAAATGCTAGCCTCTGAAATAGTTGGATTCACCGGAAGAGGAAGAGGATGACCCAACATGTCCTTTAATAACAAATTACATGTTGGCTTGAAGACAACGAAGACAAAAAAGAAGTGAGACCTCTCTGGTGCTTTCCCATGATTATTTCCAAAAAAAAGTCCAAAAAATTGTACACATCACATTTATCATCCACCTTCATAGTATAAATAAATTCTACGATCATTTTATAGCTTAAAATTTAATTTTTATAAAAAAAATTTAATTAGCATGATAACAAAATAGGTAGAAACAAATTTTTATTTTTTTTTTCTTGTTCCGCTAAAATTCGAAACAGGAACAGGTACACGTTTATAGAAAGCGGAAATGAAACTTTAAAATCTAACTTTAACCTAGTTGGATTCGGATAAACTTGCAGAAAATTTATACTATATTTTCTAAAAATAAAATTATAATTTTGATTAATTTATATATTTTTAAATAAATAATATATCAAATATATTTTAATTTAAATAATATATTAAATAGATATTAAAAATGTAAATAAAATAAAAAAATTTAATAATAAAATTATATTTTTAATAAAATATAATAATTCAATAATATTATTTAAATTATATTATAGTTATTATAGTGAGTTAAAATCGCGTGTGAGGAAGATATTTATATTCCTAAATTCAATCATATCTTTGCAAAGTCGGATGCAGATCAAATATGAAATTTTCTTTAACCTGAGTTAAAGCTGATCTATTTGTCAAAGTCAGAATAGATCAAATGGTATCCGAATTTTATTGCCTGTCTACTTGTAACTTGACAATGTTACAATGTTTCATTTGTGTCAAAGGCCGAACTTCACTTGCAAAAGCTTTTAAATCAATCATTTCTGTATACATTGCGGCATGAAGTTTTTTCACCGCAACAACTTGGCACACAACATACTATATATCATTTTTATCTTAATGCTCAAAAGTGGTGGTGAGGTTTGAGTGGAACTGGTGGTTTCATATACAAGGGAAAGGTCCAAGAGGTTGGAGGACATGTATTAACGGTAGGTTAGTGTAGGAGCTAGTAACAAAGGAAAAAGAATGCGGAAGAAGGTAATGGAAAATTATGCTCATTCAAAATCAAAAGCATATCTTTGAAAGTATAGAGCCTACCATCACGTGCTAGCCCCTAATATTTTGGGAACAATCCAATAAAGTATACAACACCACATAGACCTAACATGAAGTTTATGGTAGTTGTAATGTTTAAGTTTGGACATAAGATGGGATAGCAAACATGTATATCCAAATACGTTGAGAAATTAAGGAATAGAAGTCCTTTAATGAGAAAACATAAGTGGAGTAAGCAGATGTATAAATTGAGTTTTTTCACTCAAGTAGTCATAAGATATTTTTTATATTTTAAAATTCATTTGCATTATAACTTATTTTTATAATTATTTTCATTTTTATATAAATAGCTATAAAAATATGTTAATTTTTAAAAGTAAGAAACATGACATGTACACTAATAAAGTACCCTTGATTATAGCACTGTTCCTTATTTATTTATATATTTAGTTTTACTTTACTCTTGTAGATTTCAATACAGAATGTTTTAATATTTATTTAATTTAATTTTTACATGTTTCTTTAGTTATATCTTTCAATTTTATTTTTATACTAATAATATTAGCAAAAGAAACACACACACATGTATCTTGTTAAATAGAAATTTACTTCGTGCTATATATTTATCTATAGTAGAATAGAATGTAACAAAAATACAAGCAAACTTTAAAGTGATCTCTTTAAAGTCCCAAAAAAAAAAGGATTATAGCTTACAAAACAACTTGGAAGTTTTATACATTTGCCTATACTTTTAAAAAATTAACAGGCATTATTTTTTAATATTTTTATTATATTTAACTAAAATTTTCTAAATGTTTTTTTAAAAAATTATATTTTTAGAATATTCTTAAATTATCCACATATGAAAGTATTAGCTCAAGTGTGTAAGGTATAGCTCAACTTGTTTGTAAAACCGTTGGATATTAGCTTAATTGTGTTTTCTCACTTATTTTAGAAAAGATGGTGCCATCTAACGTGTTTGGAATTCATAAAAATTAATTTTAGATGATCTTGATTGATATATAAATAAGCTCTTATTCAAAATAATAAAAAATCAAATTTTAATTAAGTACAGAACAGAGTGTTTGGTGCCAAAAAAACACATCCAATTTAAATGCTCTGCATATTGAACATGTAATGCTGAAGCTTGCACAACATAATCTCTATATCTGACTAACATCTGTCATCTCAAAAAAGATAAAAGTGATTGTTCGAGTATGCTAAATTTTAGAAAATAGATTCCATACGAAAGCAAAAACATAAAATTAACCCCAGTAAAGAAGTGTAGGACATATTTTCCTTCTTTTATAAGTTTTTTTAATTTTTAATTTTAAAATTTTTAAAAATTAAATTTAGCTTTAATTTTAACTTTTGAATTTTAGTTTTAGATTTTTAAAAAATTGTTGTAAAAATAAATGAATTCACTTTATTCTATTAATTTTTTTAATCTAGTTTTATCATCTCTTAATCCCATCTATAAAAAATTGAGTCAATCAAAACTAATAAAATAAATAAATTTATTCATCGTAAAAAAAAAGATATTCGAATGTTCAATATTTTTTTTTAATTATACCAGTTCCTTTTCACTATAAATTATAAAAAAATAAAAATCAATTATTATTATTATTATTATAATGATAATCCATTTCCTCTTTACTATAAATTATAAAAAAATAAAAATTAATTATTATTATTATTATTATAATGATAATGATGTTCACAGTAAAATTGTCATTTCAAGTAGCAAGAATGCCCCAACATAACAATTTGCATGATTCCCAAACATAATTTGCATGATTGAAGCGATTTCCACCATAAACAACAACACGCCTTGCAAAATAAACACTTGTCTCTCTCTGCATAATTCCTTTCAATTTAATGATTTGCAATGGAAAAGAAAAAAATTAGGTGGTGTAGCCAAAAAGATTTTCGTTTCCAAACAACACAAAAATCAACAGCTTATCTATTATCCCTCATGCTATAAATTTGGTACCCATATAACTTTCCAACACGATAATTGTCTGGACTAGTTAGTGAAAATTGAGAACAACTGCATAAAAAATATCATAACGTTAACATGTGTAATTGAGAAACCATTTTGGGTGGGGACTATTGAAATCATCGATCATTATTTGTTGTACACAGAATGGCCAAAGAGTTAGAGAAACAATATTATTCATTTATTAAGTTATAAAATTGTGATTCTAAGTTCTATATAAAAAACTAGAAAATTATATAAATTTCCCTTTGAGTGAGAGAGAGGACTCAGAATGAGGCAATTAAACTTTTGACATTAAAGGAATAGTAATCATTAGATTTCAAGACATTACAATAAACTCATATCAAGGAATAGTAATAATTAGATTTCAAGACATTACAATAAACTCATATCAATTTATTTTAGTCAATGATGTGCCTCGTTTACATTTACAAGGCATTACAAATAAATAGACAAGTGACAACAAATAAGACAATTGAGTGGACTAATGCCAATTCCTATGCCGTAAAAACTGCTACAAAGTAGCAAACTTGTACCTCTACATGAATGAAATTTAAGTTAAATAAAATGGAGACCAAGTTCATCTCCAATCTAAATTCTATGTTACTCAGAATTTATTTATCAAATTAACTTGTGGGAAAAGTTCAGGCCCTTGGACTCAGAGACAATGTAATGTCTTGGAAAACCTTAAGCCTCTTATCAGTTTTCTTCTGGAAAATGGTGCTGCTCGTGTCATTATTGGCTTTATCTAATTCATTTGGGGGGCCCAAAATTGCAGCAAGAATGGCCTCTTCAAAGTCCTTGTTGTCAGGTAACAAGTCCTCTGATGAGAGCCTTCTTGTTTTGTTCTCTGGCACTCCTAATTCCACGTGCAACCTGTTGATTTCCACCGCATCATTCACTCTCATGGACCCTGCAGCATTTCCAGACCTTGTCCTCTTAAGGGTCTCAGAGAAATGATTCTCAATTGGTTGTTCTCTTAATATTGATGATGATGATTTTAATGATGCATAAAATGGTGGAGCTGCAACATTGAGTGAGTTATTCACCAACATGGAAACCTGTTTGGTACCTTTATTAAGTGGTGGAGGGTGATTTGTTGTTACAATGTTGGAATTGATGTTCTCATCTGCAAAGTCATCATGTGTTTTGGATGAATTTGTTGCTGGCAATGGCAAGCTTGTATGGTCCTTACAAGGCTGAGGTTGCCAGATTGATGAAGAACCCAAAAAGGCTTCAAAGAGCCTGCTTTGTTCAATCCTATCTCCTCCTTTATTCATCATCTCAGACTCAAGATCTTTGAGCATTTGCTGTGCCCTTTCATAGGCTTTCAGATGAGAATCTGAGCCTCTAGGACCATCCACAACTGCAGGTTTTACCCTGTAAAGCGTTTCTTTGGCCTCACCTATTCTCCCTTGCTTCATCAAACAAATACCCAAATTGCACATTTTATTGTTGTCTGCAGCTATTGAAAGCGCACGGCGATAGGCTTCTTCTGCTTCCACGTAGTTGTTCTGCTGCATCAGTGCCCATCCCAAGTTTCCCTACATTCACACAAATTCACTTCAGTTTCATTTAAGCCACACAGAAAGAAAGTGAAAAATTAAGCATCAAGTCTTGAAAAATTAAGCATTTTCTTTACCAGCAATCTAGTGGCTTCTTGTTCCACCGAGACTTGAAATTTCTTCCCTTGAGATCTGGCAGTCTTTGTGCGCTTTCCATTGAAAGCCAAACCTTGTTGAATCAAATACAACTTGTGCTTCAAGAGCCCAATTTGGTCATCAAGTCTCCCACACCTCTATTAAAAAAATATATAAAAATTGACTTTTTCAGTATTGAAAGTGATATAATTACTGGTTTTAATAATAATAATAATAATAATAATAATAATAATAATAATAGTAGAAAATGGTAGTAGGTGAATAACCTTGTAAAGATCCAAGAGGATATTATCAAGAGATTCTTGGGCTTGATCTGAACATCTACTTCGAAGCGATTTAATGGCTTCAATGGCTTCTTCAGCCCGATTTTGCTGTTTCATCACAATAGCCATATCTTTCAAAGCACTATCCACTCTATCTCCCGCATTAATGGCTGCCCAAAACAGTGGAATCGCTCTCTCCGGGTCCTTATCCACCAACTGAACATTTGTACAAAGAAAACATCACATGGCCGTTAGTTGAAAGAACCCTCATAAGAGAAGAAGAAGAAGAAGATAGTTCACAAACCTGAACATTCTTGGCTCTGACATAAGGAGTGTCACCAAGTGGGACCTTGTGCGTGACGTGGAAGGATTCGGAGCGAGTTCTGGGAACCCCAAGAGGCTTTGCAGGAGAAGAAGGTGCGGATTTGGAGGGTCTGAAACCTGGGGGAGCATTCCACATTTCCTGCAACATTGTTAAAGATTCCAACACAAGCAAAAGAGCAATGAAGAAGATTGCAGGGAGAGAGAGATAGAGAGACAGTGATCGGAAACTTTCTCCGCATGTGCTTTCGAACAAATGCGATCTAATCACCTTTTAAATTTTCAAAATACATGGCCGTTGAAAACTAGCCGTTGGCTCTCGCCTTATTAATACTAAAATAATAAGAATTTTACAAATTACAATTATATAAATAATAATATGATACTCCAAAAATCAGAAAAAATAAATAAACTAGTATTATAATCATATGAAATAAAATAAAGTACCGCTAATATATTTAACATAACAGACATAATATATATTTAAAATAGTATAATAAATCAAATATGATATAAAAGAATGTCTGAAAATAATAAAAAATTAACAAATTACAATTATAAAAATAATAATATAATAGCATAAAGATAAGAAATAATAATAATTAGCATTACAATTATATAAAATAAAATACTGCTTATATATTTAATACGGAAGAAATAATATATACTTTTAATATTAACCAAGATTATTATTATAGAGAAAAAGTGAAAATAAAATAATGTCAGAAAATATGCATATAATAATAAAATAATATCTAAAATTAAAATAATTAGAGAAAAAAATTTTATGACTTGGAAAAGCATAGAAGTAAAAGTACAACTATACTATAACATGGAAAAGTCAAAAATAACAATCAAATTTATTTTATAAAAAGATCGTGCTATAAAAATAATTATTAATATAATTAGATAAACAGGAATTATTAGAATAATTTAATAATTACTAATAAAATAGGTATTATTTTTATTATTATTATTATTAATAAAAATTATGTTAGCATTTTTCATTTGCTATGATATTTTACATTTACAATAACATAATAAAGGGTTAAATACGTTTACAGTGTTTACAAAATTGGGAGATTTTGATTCGGTTCTTCTTTAAATTTTATTCTTCATATTTAACAAAAATAACGGATTTCATGTCCCATCAAGGATAAAAAAAGATAATTTTTTCTAGGGAATAAGGATAATAAAATTAATCACGAACGAAAATTAAAATTATCAATTTTATAAAGAAAAAAATATATTATGTTAAAATAAATAAAATCTGAAATCATATTATAAAAAACGATGCAATACAAATAAAAAATAGTAATTATTATTATATTATTCAACTATAAAAAATAATATTGTTATGTTATATCTAATTAAATAAATAAATAATTAGTCTATAATGTTGAAAAATAAAAAGAACAAAATAACTTATAAGTCTAAAATGTTTGTTAATATTATTACTGGAAAATTAGAATCAATAATAATGTTATGTAATTAAAAAATATTTTATTTTAATGGTAAATAAAGATTAAATAAAATAATAATTAATTTGTATTACTATAATATTTGAAAATTCAGAAAGAATACTAAAATATTATTGTAATATTCAACATTAAAAAATATTATACCAAATTTAAATGAAACAAAAATTAATAATATTTTAAATTAAAAATTAAAATGAGTTATTAGCCTAAAATGATTATGAATAATTTAATTAAAAATAAAAATCAATAACATTAATTATTAGAAAATTTAATATAAAATTAAGTGAAAGAATATTATAATAATAAAAATTATTATTACCATTTAATTAAAATAATAAATTTATTTAAATATTAAATAATGTAAAAATAATTATTTTTAAATTTAAATAATTAGTCAAACGATTCTTTAAATATAATATCAATATTACAAATATTTATCATATTAAATATATAATTTAATTTATTTAATAACAGTTTTTATGCTTTCTTTGATCAATATATAATAACTCAAATTGATTCTGAATAAATTATTATTATAAAAAGAATAATACTCTGCAGCGCATTGATACAAAAGTCTGGGATAATATAAATCTCTACTAATCAGTCATCACCATAGTGATTTCATAAAAAATATTAAAATAATAGGATAAGTAAAAATAAAATTAATAATAAAATAATATTATAATATTTTAAAAAATCATAATAATAATAAGTAAAAATATTATAAATACAATAGACGATAATAAATTTTTATTATAATTATATAAATAATACTAATTATAATTTTCACCTGCAACTTTTTCAGGCTAAACTTGTAACACCTCAATTTTATAATCATAATATAATTTTAGCAGAAATTTTAACCGCTTAAATTATATCAACCGATTAAGGGAAAATTGGAAGTTTTTAAAACTCATATAACTTTAGATTAAATAAGCCCGAAATTACATAAAAACAATAAATGAAATTAATACGCGAGAGCTTTATTAATTCAAAAAATACATGAAATGACTTTGTGACCAACAAGAATTTCAATAGCTAACGTCCGCACGGTTTTTAATTTTAAAAAGTTAAAAAATTAAATTATTTTTAATTTATAATTTTAGTTTTATTTGTACAAACTGTTGTAAAAATAAACAAGTCACTTTATTTTATTATTATATTATAAATTTATAAAAAAAATAAATAATATTATTTTATAAAATTAACAAAAAAATAAAATTATATCAAAATAATAAAAATTTTAAAATA
This sequence comes from Canavalia ensiformis, assembly GCA_026541065.1. NCBI lineage: Eukaryota > Viridiplantae > Streptophyta > Magnoliopsida > Fabales > Fabaceae > Canavalia > Canavalia ensiformis. The sequence continues at coordinate 776,644 of JAMKYM010000217.1, forward strand.
TAAAAATAATAAATAAATAATAATAATTTTATTATTATAATAATAATAGTATTTATAATATGATGATTATAAATATTAGATATATTATTATAAATTTTTATTATATATTTTATTTGATAATCAATATTTAAAATATATAATTTATATGTTATTATAATATTTTTTATATCATTTAATATTTATTATATATAAAATAATTTATAAATATTATAATATTATATTATAAATAATATAATATATTAAAAATTATATTATAATATTATAAATTTAATATCATTTATACATCAAATAAAATTATTTATTTTATTATTAATATATTTTAAATATAAAAAGATTAAATTATTTTAAAATAAAAAAAATTATTATTATTATTATTATAATGGTAATGGTAGAATGATGATGATGGTAGTTGTGACAATGATAGTAAATATAATATAAAAAAATATTATATATTATATAATTTTATATTTTATATATTATTTGATAATAAATATATAAGATAAATAATTTTATAATTATTATTATCATTTTAGTAGTAATGGCAATAAATATGATAATAATGGTGATTCAAACAATGATAATAATAATGGAGGCAGTGATTTGGATATGGTGATGGTGGGGACACAATAGTGATGGCACGGTTTGGTGAGGCTAAAAATAAAAATATTTTAAAATTAAAAACAAAAATTAAGATTTTTTTTTAATTTTAGGATTTGAGTTAAAATTATTTTTAAAATATGTTAAAAATGAATTTAAAACCTTTTTTGCTAATATGTTTTTTATTTAAAAATTAAAAATTTAAAACTTGCAAACATCACAAATGAGACCTAAAAAACCCAAATACGCTAAAACTCGTAAAATTTTCAATATTAAATTAATGAAGGGTTGAGAACCCTAAAACTACTACTTCATATTAGAAATTGTCACACAAATTTTAGAAAGTTAGAATTTTGAAAAAAAAAAGAGAAAATGATTTTTAAGAAAAATTAATTTAAATATAATTTCCTAAAATTCATAAGTCAAACATAAGCTACCCCTGAATCTGTACGAATTAAAATACAGTATGGTAGAGAACGTTACTCGTTTGTATTAGAACTCGACATACAAATTTTAAAAAATTTAGAATTTTTAGAAAAAAAAAAACAAAAATAATTTTTAAGCAAAATTAACTTAAATATAATTTTCTAAAATTTACATGTTCATAGGGTCCAAGCCAAATGTAAGCTGCACCTAAACCTGTACGAATTAAAATATAGAGCTGTAGAGAGCACTACTCGTTCGTATTAGAACTCGTCACGCAAATTTTAGAAAATTTAGAATTTCAAGAAAAAAAGCGGAAATGATTTTTAAGTCGAATTGACTTAAATATAATTTGCTAAAATTCACATGTACACAAGGTTCAAGGGAAACGTAAACTATGCGTGAACCTGTACGAATTAAAATACAGAACGGTAGAGAACACTGCTCATTCGTAGTAGAAATCGTCAAGCGAATTTTAGAAAACTAAGAATTTTGAGAAAAAAAGTAGAAATGACTTTTAAGTGGAATTCATTTAAATATAATTTCCTAAAATTCACATGTACACACTTTTAAGTCAAATGTAACCTGCCCCTGAACCTGTACAAATTAACATACATAACGGTAGAGAACGTTACTCGTTCATATTAGAACTCATCACGAAAATTTTAGAAAATTTATAATTTTGAGAAAAAAAGAGAAAATTATTTTTAAGTTGAATTCATTTAAATATAATTTTCTAAAATTGACATGTACACAATGTTCAAGCCAAATGTAAGCTTCACCTGAAACTGTATAAATTAAAATAATGAATGGTAAAGAACGCTAGTCGTTCGTATTAGAACTCGTCACGTAAATTTTAGAAAATTTAAAATTGTGAGAAAAAAAGCGGAAATGATTTTTAGGAGGAATTGATCTAAATATAATTTCCTAAATTCACATGTACACAGGGTCTAAGCCAAAACTAAACTGCACCTGAACTTGTACGAATTAAAATATAGTACGGTAGAAAACGCTACTTGTTTGTATTAGAACTCGACATGCGAATTTTAAAAAATTAGAATTTTGAAAAAAAAGAGAAAATGATTTTTAAGCGAAATTAACTTAAATATAATTTCCTAAAATTGACATGCACACAGGGTTCAAGGTAAACGTAAGCTGGACCTGAATTTTTATGAATTAAAATACAGAATGGTAGAGGAAGCTACTTGTTCGTATTAGAACTTGTGATGCGAATTTTGAAAAATTTAGAGTTTTTCAAAAAATTTTAGAAAAAAATGCAATTTGTTTAACTTTTAATTTGAATTGATTTTTTTTAATTTAACAAAATATTAGTTTATTGGGCCAAACTCACTTGGTAAGCCCAATCATTTGATAATCGCTATTTCCAATCAAATGGGCAAATATTTGCAAAAAGGTGATTCATCATTTGGGTTAGTTTGTAGGATGGACTTAGTCCTACTCATGTTTTTTGCAGCCAGACGATCCATTCTTTAAAAAAATGCATTGGGTCGCATTGGGTCCATAGGCCCAATTACTCAAACCCCTCCCCCCATAGAAAAAAAAAAAGAATTAGGCCAAATGTTAAAAATAAAATAAGAAAATAAAAAAATAAAAATTGCATTGGGCCCTATAGGCCTAATTATTCAAACCCCCCATGGCTGAGGCTCCCTTTTTTTAGGGGATTGCTTTTTACACCCTCCAAATTTCTTTTTGCACCTCCCATTACACGTGAAAAGATAAAAATGCCCATGTGACTATATCTATCAGCACCTCCCTCTTATTTCTTCATTTTTTCTTTTCGTTCTCAGCTGCCATTGTTGTTCAATGAAGAATGAAGAGAACTCCAACCAAAATTTGTTAATTGAGTGTAAGTTGAGTTTGCGGAATGCATCAGTCGTCTTCTACCTAGGGTGCACCAGAGAAACTAACCTAAGTCCTAACCTAAACCCCTAATCCCTAAATCCCTACATCTGGCCTACCAATAAACTACAAAATGTTAATGGATACTAACATGAAACTTGGAGGTTGGAGGTTGGACCTTGAAGGTGCTTGCGGAGAAGACGAATGCACCTTGCGGAAGAGAAGCGGTTGATTGCGGAAGAGAAGGAGATGCTAAGGATATAATTGGAATAAAGTTACAAAAAAATTGCTTGCGGAGAAGACGAACGCACCTTGCGAAAGAGAAGAGGTTGATTGCGGAAGAGAAGGAGATGTTAAGGATATAATTGGAATAAAAAAGTTACAAAAAAATTAAGGGGGGTGCAGAAAGAAAAAAGGGGGATGTGAAAAGGAAGCTCCATTTTTTTACTTAAAAAAAATGCTGATCCAAATAATAGAAAAGAAGTTACAAACCCAATAACAAAAAAAAGAAAGAAAGAAAAAGAAGAGGGTTTTTGTAGGCCCAATTATTAGAACCCCAAAGTTGAGACTCCTTTTTTTACTTTTGAAAAAAAAGAAGAAAAAGAAATGGTGTAATCCTTACTCCAATTCCTCATAAGCCTAATAAATGCACTGACCAGGACCTCACGATTGGAGTTTTTCTCTCTTTTGTTTTGATTGGGCCGAAACTTCTACACCAAGCCCTAAATGACTTTTTTTTTTGCAATAATTTTGGGTGGTCCATAATATTCCTAAGCTGAATTGTGGACTAGACTCACTCGTTTTATGAACATTTGGTGTTAAAAAATTTCCTAAACTGGTTTTCATTATTGAACTTTAAAAATGCCATGTAATCCGAATAAGGGGTTTATACCGAATTAAAGGGAAAGGGAAATTATCCCCTAGAGTCCGTATCAAATGAAAGGTCTTTCTTGGATTTTGGATTCTAATTTGGCTAGCAAAAGACACGTGGAAATTCATCAAATTGATAAGGTATGCTACATGCAATAGTTACATCCTAAAATCACCCTCCAATTATATTAGCCTTTCACCTATTGTTACAAAACTGCAAAGCATAACTCTCTACTTAACCGATATGACATATTCATGGCTACGAATCAACATTGACCATTTTTGGCTTTCTGTTTTGGTGCTCTTATATTTCTCTGCCAACCTATGATTTAAATTCATGAACTAAATGGCCACCGATACAGTGCTGTGCCTAATTTCATCCTCATTGTTATCACATGACTAGTTGGGTTTTAATTTTAGTAGTTACTAAGAATTGGCCCCTGAGGACAAGGTTCTAAACTGTTGCATCAGGCCATCGATAATTGATATTTTTAGCAACAATGTTATGCATGGGACTGAATTGGATTTAATTAAAGATCTTTAGCCTAAGACTAAGCTCTAACTAGTCTATCCTAAATCGAAAACATAAGAGAAGTCTCAAGTGGAATTCTTCTAGGAAGTATCATTCCTTTAGGAGTTATGACTCGATTCATTTCGTCTACTTCTTTCTGATTAACCTGATGCTCTCTCATGAATTCCTAATCTATCATCCACACAGTTGCAACTAAGAACCTAAAGCAACTTAGAAGCAGGTTTTACAGACCAAAGGTAGAGCTACAAAGGATTTCTTCAAGGAACGAATGAAGATATTTTCCATGGAGCAAGGTTCCAATCCTAACGAGACAAGCTTAGGAATATCATATATGATGAAAAACACTTCTAGTTTTCTATCTAGCGCTCAGAGAGACTTAATCAAACAACTCGATGCATTAGGACCGTAGGTGAGTTCTTAATGCTCTAATCACATCTATAAAGTTCCTAGTCAAGTAATCTACATTATTTGTTTGATTACTTTATGCTAGATATCAACAATTTGATGCAATGTGTGAATAAAATTCGCTAAAATCTCATCAATATCAACAACTGAATTCAAACTCAGAGATCACTCATCATTTTCCTAATGAACCTTCAGATGAAGCATAAATTCAAGAGTACTGGAATAGACATAGCAGTTAATGATTTTTGATTTATTCAAATCCAGAAGAGCAACATAATTGGATGGAGCAAGCATTAGATTAAGTTAGATTTCACAAAATAATAAAAAGTGAATGCGAGAGAGCGAACTTGTGTGAAGCCAATGTTGAATGCGTCTCCTCTATTCAATGAAGTGGAATCAGCCTGTGTAAAGCTTGTACCAGAGTTAACAAACGTTTCTTCTCTTTTCGATCAAATGGAACAGGTTTGTGAGGAGAGAATAAGAATCTAGAGCTTTTCAAAGAGAATTTAGAGAACACAACAAAAACAACTTTCGAAAATTTTTCCTACTTCCAAAAGTGTTCCTGTTTCCTATTGCCTTTCCTATTTATACCCTTATCCTAAATTAACTAAACTATGGTCTTATTAACCTAATCCCTAATTAGTTTTTAATCCTAGTTGTAACTACCTAACTAACTAGTAACTAATTCTAGTTGAATAGTATTTTATTTACCTTTTTTTCCATTTTTATTGTTTTCATTTTGTTTTTATCTTTTCCTATTATTATATTTTCCCTCTCTTTGTTTGATTTTTTATTCTTTTTTATTGATTTTTTTTGTTGATTTGGGCTTTGAACCCAAAATATATTCTCCTTTATTTTTATTTATCATAACACTTTACATCTTTTTATGTTCATTTTTGTTTATTACTGCGATTTAAATTAAAAAAAATTTGAACAAAAATTGGTATTCACAGTTTTTCCCTCTTTACTCACTTCTTACCATGATAATATAGAAAGTATTCTCATATTATCTAGTAAGAAGTGAGTAAAGATGTAAACAAATTTTGTCTGAGGCAGGCAGGGTATGAAGCTTATATGGTTACGAATCTTGGAAGTTTTGTGTGCAAAAACTGATGTATAATTGAGAAATAGACAAATTATAAATAAATAAGAAAATGTCAGGCTTCTTATGGAAAGTCAAATTGCCAAAATAGGTAGAGCTGGATGGGATAAATTGAGAAACTTAAGCGGGTAAGGCCTTGAAAAATTGAAATGCAGAGCCTGATAGGATTAGATGACAGAAATTTAAATGAGTTGGGCCTTGTGTGATAGGCCTAAATTTGGAAAATTAAAATGCAGAGTGTAATGTGATAGACTGATAAAAATTTAAACATGTTGGACCTCATGTGATAGGCCAAAATGCAAAAAATTAAAACCTTAGTTGGACCAATTTCAATGAATTGAACTTAATTTTTTTTATCAATTATAAAAAGTATTCATGAAAAACTAAAAGGAAAAATTCATCAAAATAAAATAAAATAAAACTGTAGATAAACTCAAAACCTTAATTACCTTCACAATACCTCTTCTTGTCTTGGATAGTGGGTACATGCAAGAAAAAATTTTGTAGATAAATAAATCCCAATATGAAAGTAGGGGAAAATGATAATTTTTACACCAACATTAGGTTAAGGGTGTGGAGATGGAGGTCTAGAGAAAGTTTTCGAACAACTACAAACTTTAAATCCAAATACAGAACCCTAATAATGAAAGTAACTGAGGAATGTGGACATGAACCTTAAGCCATACCAGATGAACACCAATCTTAAACCTTATTAATGAAGACAAGAGTAAGAGAAACATCCCTACCAAAGAAGATGATAGGATTAGGAACTAACCATAACATAGAAGATATAGCATAAAAAGAAGCCTATCCCTTAACAAAGAAAATCACACAACGAGAGATGGAACCCTAGTACTAATAAAGAAGACAATACTTAGTCTTAAATAGTCATCTTCAATAGTAGAAAGTATAACAGAGAGGATAAAGATAAATTCTAAAAGACTCGAAGCAACAAAGATGAAGAGGTCATTTAAGATCCACTTTAACACAAGTAAAGCAACACAACAAAATAGATTATGGTTTCATACTTTCGTTAACTCAACATTATTTGATTTTATGCAAGCCTAGGTGAAAGTATAAGAGTTTGAGATTTGGATTATTAGGATTTTTGGGACAGGAAAATAAATAAATAATTGATAAAAAATATTCATAATAGTGATTAATAATATAATTGTATGGTTGGTTTAGTGAAGAAACCTATCACCCAAATTCACTTGATTAAAACCATCTTTATCCATTTATTTTGATATGCAAAACCTGATATTTACCCGATCTACCCATAATACGATCTTGGACTATCAGTTTGTTCATGTTTAGACACCCATGATTTAATACTCACTCCTAATCCTAGTTATTAAATTTATTTTCCAAGTCTTATTCTTTTATTCTTTGTACATATATTGAACTTTTAGTTATCAAAAGATTTTCCTATATTTAATTTATTTTTATTTCCTTTGTTTGAGCCTGATAAATCACCATTTTTTTTATTTATCTATAGAAAATTAGTTGTAATTATTGTACAACAAATTATTATTTTGTTATCATTCTATTTAATTTCTCTTATTTTTGTAGAAATGATCATACAAGTAGAGAATTAGAAAATGAGTGGACTTTAGGTTGAATAAAGGGAAAAAAGAGTATAAAAAGATTAGGAGGAGTAGAAAAAAGATAAAAGTATCTCTTAGAGAAAGTCAACAAACCAAGATTATTAAAATGACTGTGCAACCCTGAGCATAGCCTTGTAACAACCTGGAATTTTCAACATGGCTAACATGTAAACTTGAACATGATCGTACCAATCGTGGGAAGCTCAAGAAATTATCTAAATCAACCCTAATGATGTAGGAAAGGATCCTAGTTAACCATGATAACACTACTGGCGACCTAGAGCAACCATGACAGCTGAGGAGGCAAATTAAGTCAACACGGTTCATAAAGGAGATAACCATAATCCACATGTATAAAAGGGATGTTACACCTTGGGAGAAAGACACTTAATACCACCTATGACCCTTTACCTGTTGCCTATGCCTCATACAAGGCCATAGTCTTCATTTCTTATTTCCATATCTATTCCCCCATTTCATTTCTTCCTTTGACAACCTTTCATTGGATCTTGGCAGAAGGAATTCCTATGTAGTGAAAGTTACAAAGTCTTTTGCCAGCCTTGTTGGCAGTATGATTTTATATTTCTTATCTTAGGATTAGGATTATGTATTTTGTAACGATGATGTGTTCTTATTTTTCATCTTTGTTATGTATAACCAACCCCCAAAATAGGGCTTTGGTGAAATGTATGATGTAACTACTTGACCCTTATTTTTATGGATGAATGATTTTATGCTTTTATTATGAACGAGTGCATGACTTTTTATACAATTTATTGTTTTATTGCACTTAATCTATTAATGAGAATTAGCTACTCTTATTTATCTCTAAGTTGGTTGGAGATAAGCGATTGTACCATCTTCTAACTAATTGGAGGTTTCGGAGGATCAATTAGAATCTTAGGCTTCTAACTAGTTATTAAATTAACAAATCCTAAGTTTTTTATGCTTCTCTTACTTATTTACCTTGCATGACCATTGAGAGTATCATTTAGAAAAAAGATTATTACTGTTATATGATCATTGGATAGTAATAAGATTAGATGAGTGATTAGCAATTGATGTATAAATCATTTACAAGGGAATTTAAGGATAAAAATAAGTAAATTTATAAAAGGGTCCAAAGTCTCAAACTTATCCATAAATTTTCACTTGTGTTTTCAGTTTTTTATTTTTCTCTATTTTTATCTTTTATAATTTCACCAAAAACCCCTCTCTTAGTAAGCTTAAAGGTTGAAAGTTAATCTTCTTCTGTAGATTGTTGTCATAGTTTTTGTGGAATCCATACTAGAGGTTTCAAATACCTCCCTCTATAACAATAGCTATACCTGTCCGTAAGTAAAACTTGGCATAAATTTTACACATATGTTTTGCACGCATCAGAGCCTAAATAGTCTTATTGCAAAGAGTAATTATGATTAACCCTAGAAAGGTTTAAGAAAGAATACTTGAACAAGTTATCGTTGTTTGTATCATTTTTTTTTTCTTATAGTGGAATTTTTGTTGCATTTCAAATAAGGATTGAACTTAGCTCTAGTTTTGTGAGCATGAATCGGTGTACATTGTTGTGTTTTTTATTCATTCTTTCCCTCTAATGTTTTCATTAAGCTAACTAGAGTGATTAAAATTTCTACTTATATAAAGTGTTTTATATGAAACTTCCTTTATTTGTCTAAAGTTATTTTGAAGGTTAAAAAATCCAAATGAAAAAGAAAAAATTTCCATCAATATTTAAAACAAAAAAATATATTTTGGAAAACGATTATCCAATCACTCCCCAAGTGTGCATTATGTCATAAAATTTTTTTAAAAAAATACTTAGAAAGTGGTTCATTAATTTCTCTCTAAATGAAACTTAGAAAGTGGTTTATTAACTACACTGAGTGTCACTTAGAGTGTAGTTAATGAAACATTCTCTAATTGAAACATTACTTGGATTGTGATAGATTGGAGAACGGTTTAAACCACCTTAAGAACATGTACATAACTTGATATAATTCAATCCATAAGGAACGAATCAAAATACGGAAACAATAATTTTGGAATATATTGAGAATCAAGATAGAGTTAAAGAATCCAACACAAACCGCAATCTGCTAGAGATCACTAAAGCTATCAAAGGGGAACATAACTCTTACAACGACTTGCTGGAAAGACCAACGTTATCAAGGATAGTTTTTTGTCCAAAAACAAAGGGAATCAACTCACACAAAGATGAAAATGTTCTCAAAAATAAATATTATTATTCATAAAATTATGTATACACCGAATTCCTAAATCTTATTATATAGAAAGTATAATTGACCTATTATATAAATAGCTTAATTAAACCTAATAGGAGACTTAAATCCTGAATAAGACATACCAAACTTATGCCTAAATTAACATAGATCTAATTAGAAATAAATTAAAAGTTTAATTATTGTTAAATTCTAAACTAACATTAAATTGTTTGGAAATTAGATAAGAGTCTTATCAATTAAGCTCCTTGATAATATGGTTATATAGATTAATCCATATTAGATTTGGTTTTGGATCATCATAGTGCCTTTATTGAACTTCCTTAATGAAACCTTGATGTGCTTGTTCTATATGTTTGATCCTACTTCTAGTCATTGGACCTCTTATCCCTCGTAAAGGATCTTTGTAATGATCATTCTTGTTTAAGGTGGTGCTCATACATCATTCTCTCATTCTTCAAAAGGATTTGTCCTTGAATCTTGGCGGTTACCAACGTTAAATAATGATAAGTCAGAAACATTGAAAATGAGACTCATACAACCATAACTATTCAAAAGATCGATCTTATAGGCATTATAATTGATCATTTTAATCATTTTAAAGAGACCATCTCCTACTGGATGTAGTTTGAAACTTCTTTGATTGGAAAACCTATCTCTTCGGAAGTGAACCCACATCCAATCATTAGGTTCAAAGACCATCTTGGTGCTCCTTTTGTTTATAGCCTAACATAGTGTTTATTTTTACTTTAAATATTAGCATGAACCTTGACATGTAACTTCTATACAAATTTAGTCTTTTACTTTTCATCCAAATTAACAAAATCATTAGTTGGTAGTGGTGGAACATCTAAAGGTGATACAAAATTAAAACTTTATCCAATTGTAAAAGGTGAAAAGGAAGTAGATGTATGAACAATTTTATTATATGATACATGAGGAAAATACTGTTCCCAATCTTTTAAATTCTATTGAATTATAGCATTAATAAGTTTGTTAAAGTTATATTCATAACCTTATTTTGTCCATTTGTTTATGGATGTGTCACGGTAAAGAACAAAAACTTAGTATCCAACTTACCCCCATAAAGTTCTCCAAAAATGACTAAAAAATTTAACATCTCGATTATTCACTATAGTTCTAGGTAAGCCATGAAAATACACGATCTCTTTGAAAAATAATCAACAATATGAATGGGATCATTTGTTTTAGAACAAGTAATGAATGTATCGTTTTACTAAACCTATACACAACCATAAAAATACTATGTTTTCTATTCAGGTTCCTAGGCAAACCTAGTACAAAATTCAAAGAATTATTAGTTTAATGATATTGAGGAATAAGTAAGAAAGTATACAATTTATGAGGCATTGCCCTTGATTTTTCTTGTAAACAAATAATATATTTTTCACAGATAAACTTAAGATCATGCTTCATTTTAGATCCAAAGAATTATTTATGTAAAATATCACAAGTTCTTTTTAATGTCAAAGTGTTCCATTAACCTTTTTCCATGAATCTTTCTATTAAACATTTCCCTCTCACTACATTTAAACACACAACTTTTTTTTCTTAAACAAATATCTATTTTGCTTAAAATAATCTCTAAAACTATGTTCAGAATATGCTTTCCATAATTGCCCAAGTTCAACATCATTGGCGTACAAGGATTTTAGTAATTTAAATCTAAGTATTTTAGTTTATAGAGTTGTAAGTAATATATACCCTTAAGAAAATATGTTAGCTGCAATATTTTCCTTTCCCTTGTTGTATTTGATAAGATAAGAAAACATCTCAATAAATTCTAGCCATTTAACATTTCTTTTGTTGGACTTACCTTGAGACTTCAAGAACTTCAAATTGAGATGAACATAATGGATGATAAACTCCCTTATTCAAAGGTAAGGTTGCCAAATTATGGAGCCCTCACTAAATCATAGAACTTCTTATCATAGGTTGAATAATTGAGTAAAGCTCCACTAACCTTCTTAGTAAAATATGTCACAGGTTTGGAACCCTGCATTAAAATAGCTCTTATTCCTACTCCAAAGACATTACATTCAATCTCAAAAAATTTATCAAAATTAGGTAAACTTAATAACACAGGAAAATTGGTTACCTTATACTTTAAAAAATTAAAAGTCTTTTCATGTTTCTCGTTTCATTTATAGATAGTATATTTTTTTATAACAGGTTCATTTAAAGGGATAGCTATAGAATTAAAATTTCATACAAACCTCTAATATAAATTTGCTAAACCATGAAAGATTCTTAACTTATTGACATTTGTAAGCGTATACCATTCTATAACCTCCTTGTCTTTTTTTCATCAACGTTAATTTTCTAAGAACATAATAAATCCTAAGAAAACAATTGATTTCATGCAAAAAAGGAATTGCTTAAGATTAGCATTCAATTCATGAGTTTGCAAAATAGCCCTCACAACAAATAAATAATTTAGGTATTCATCTATTATCTTCCTATAAATTAAAATACTATCAAAGTAGACAATAATTTTTCAATAAAAATTTGCAAAACATGATGCAATAATGTCATGAAAGTGCTCTTTGCATTAGAGATCCCAAATGGCATGACAACCCACTCATACAATCCATATTTGATTTTAAAAATGTTTTTTCATCTCATCGTCCTCTTTCATACGAATTTGGTGAAAATTATTTTTTAGATCAATTTTTAGAAAACAATCAAGAACCATACAATTCATCAAGTCTTCTAACCTTGGAATATGATAGTGATACTTTGCTATAATTTTCTTAATGGTTCTATAGTTCATACATATGTGCCATATCCCACCATTCTTTGGTACTAAGATAACAAGAATTTCACAAGAGCTAAGGATTTTTCTCACAAAGCCTATAAGATGCTCAGTTTGAAATTGTAGCTCTCGGAATAAAATCAATTTGGTGCTCTATGCTTCTTATAGAAGGCAACCTTTTAATGGTTCTCTAAGAAATGCATTATCAAATTTTTGTAATAAAGATTCAACCACACTAGAAAAGGAAAGGTTATGATTTTTAGTAAAATAAATATCCTTGACATAAGTACAAGAACTTGCTCCTTTACCCTCAAAAGACACAAGCCTCTCCTTTAAACAAATATACAAACTTTTATTTTCTTTATTTCCTTATTCTTCTTTCTTTTTTATCTCACTTTTTTTACTTTTCATTTTTTGTTCCCTTTTTATTTCTTTTATCTTTTCTTTTTCTTGATTCTCTGTATCTTTTTATCTTATATTATATTCTTTTAAAATTTTTATTAAATAGAATAAGCCTTAATAGGTCTTAATATAGTCATACAATAGTTCAATTATCCATTACAAGATAAGACCTCTTTCTAAACTAATCATTACATAATCTTCCTATCATATTAAGAAGCACACCCTAATAAGAAGTGACTCACATGCATAGGGATAAAATCACACAACACAACATCCTTATACTTTCCTATAGAAAAGGAAATCAAGACTTGTTTATTAACCTTTATGTTCCCATAATGATTCATCCATTGTAACCTATAAGGATTAAGATACTTCTTAATAGGTAAGTTTAGTTTCTCTATTAACAAGATACTAACAACGTTGGTACAACTACCATTATTTATAATCATACTACGTACCTTGTTCACATGACAACACGTGTAAAAGACATGCTCTCTTTGCTGTAATATTATTCATCCTTTAGTTGGATGTTCAAAGCGCACCTTGTGATCAAGAAATCTCCATGTACGAGTTTTACTACATCAACATCACTATAGTCTTCTAGCTTAGACATCTATTTTTCTTCCAAGATCATATTCTCTACTTCACCATTATCAAGAATGATCATGGTTCTTTGGTTAGGGCATTAAGAAGCAATGTGTCCAATATCTTAATACTTAAAGAAATAAGTGTTACTTGACTTATAATTTAGATTTACCTTTAGGAATAGTACTATTGACTTTCCCTTAGATTTCTCTTCTAATTTAGGAATTTTCTTATTGTTGAACCAATTAGAATTCCACAATGAGCTAGAAATATACTTGTGAGTGCTCTTAGATTTAAGTTGATTTTCCACCTGGATAGTTTTATGAAACAAATCGTCTGTCTCCACATGATTTTGTTATGTTATTGCCCCACCATATCAGATATCTCTCTTTTTAATCCTTTAATGAATCTTATCATAGTTGCTTCTCATTCTTTTTCAACATTAGATTTTATTATGTTAATTTCCACCTTTTTGTAATAATTTTCAACATTCATGGCACCTTGAGTGAGACTCTACAATTTTTGGTTCAAGTCTCTACGATAGTGACTTAGTACAAATTTTCTTTTCATGGCCACCTTTATCTCTTCACACGTTCGGATAGGTCTCTCTTCATACCTCCTTTTAATAAGCAAAAACTAATCCTACCAAATAATAACCTAATTGCTTAAAAATACAATGGATAACTTTACCTTTTTCTCCTCTGAGTAATTGTAACTAAATATATGCTCCACATTTATCTCCTATTAAAGATAACTTTTCGAACTCATTCTTTCCTTAGAATGGTGGAATGAAGTGTTTAATACTTTCCAAGTTACCATCTTTCCTCCTTGATACAATCTTGTTCCTTTGAAACCTTCCCCTTCTAATTAAGTTCTCCCTAATATTTGCTTCTTCGTCAAGGTGAAGTAATCTTTAAGAACAACTTCGATAGAAACCTGAAGCTTCTTTCTCAAACAATCTTCCATATCATCAAACCATCTGTTAACTTTTGGAATTAATCTTCAATGAATTTTATAAATATATTTAAATTTATTTTATTTTAATAGGGCTCAACATTCATGTTGGTAATGTAACATCTAAAAAAATTTATTTTTGTAAAAAAAGAATTAGGGGCAGGTGTTAGTTGCATTTTGTGCAATTAACACAAAGGGATTCAATAACCAAAAATCCATTCAATTTGAATACAAAAACAAAGAAATGAAATTAGGCATATTGAAGAAAGAAAGGTCAAGGCATATTAACATAATAATCTCCATTAATTTGAAGTTGGTCATTCTTACAATATACTTATGCATGTGGACTTAAATTATCATCACCACTTTATTGAAATAATAAAGGGTTTTAGGATCTAATTTCTACAACAAAAGTGTGCCCATAACAACACTCAAATCATCATCATCATAATCATCTTCATTCGCAAAACCATGAAATTGTTCGACCGGTAATGATAGCCTTCAGGATCCTGTCGAGGTAGCAAAGTCTAACCAAAGTAATTTCGACTATAAGGAGTAATCGAAGTCATTGGAGAGGATCAAACCTTTTTCAAGTACCCCCTAGGCTAAAAAATTATTATTTATCATGAATTATGGTCAATTTTCATGTGAATCGAACCTTAGATTTCCCAGCTACCCCATATAAAAGGCCTTTTAGATTATCCTCCACATTGATGATTTATAAAATAATCTTTTATAAACAAGATGCATGATTAATAATCTATTTCATTCATCTTTCACCATTATCAACTAAAGGCCTCACCTTTTTCTCAAAATCTAGAATCCCGTTGTCCTTTTTCACCTATCATGTGGATATTCATATCAAAACTTTAAAAAATTGAGTACATAATATTTGTGCATCAAATGAGTTTCTAACCACTATTTGTTAATTCATTCTACCTAATAAGACATTGTTAATATATTTTAATTCTCATTATTCATTCATTACAAACATGTATAATCTTTATTCTTCAAATAATCTGTACGTTCTTATCCAATATCTTACATGGTTGTATTAGCACAATGTTACATGACCGTGTGGATTTCCATGTATGATCGTGTCTTTCACGCATTGCATGTCTGTATAGATCTTCGATGATCCTGTATGGATCTCTAGCATGCTAATATTTTCCTTTGTCTTGCATATCTTGATCTTTATCATTTAGCAAGGCCTCACTCAAAGTGTGCGTCATCATGCTCATTCATTTAATAGAACCTTGATTTTTCACTAAGCAGGGCCTTGCTCGCTCATTTTATTCTTAGCATGGCCATGCTAAATTTAAAAATTTAGAAATTCATATGATTTTACTTTAGCACGGTAATGTTAAGTTTTAACACGGCCTTACAAAACTCTGTCGTAACCGTAATTATAACAAGATGACAGACTCACTAAAATTTTTGAAAAGAATTTATCTGATTATATGGAGTCGCCACCAAATTTTTATTTAAGGAAAAAATATTTGAAAAAACCCTAACTTGAGGAAGAATCTAGGTTCGGGAGTCGATTACGAGTAGGGAAGGTGTTAGGCATCTTACTCGCCCGTTCCGAAGAATGGTACCCTTAAACTAAGTGTGCGATTTTGGAGTTTTTGAAAAACTATTTGATCCTTTTAAGTAAAATGGAAATAAATAGGTTTATATGAAAATAGCCTAAAAGGACTTGATTCTGCTCCTACGTATTCCTTGGTGCAATGGAAAACTGAAGACTACATAGTTCTAGTTTAGGGGCTTGACCCTTTTAAGGTGATAATAAAAACATAGTGTTTTGAATATTTTTGAAGAGAATCCTTAGTCCACATATGCGCAGGATCCAAGGCAAACGAGGGCTGTACTGGAACCCATATGATTTCTAAACTCCGAACAGTAGGGTATGCTACCAGTTCGTATCTAGAACTCATCGTGTGAGACTCAGAATTGTTTAAAACCTATTTTGAAATTTGATTTTTGCATGTGTTCTTGGACCCACATATGCATAGAGCCGAAGGCAAGCGAGGGTTGCACTACAACTCATATGATTCTCTGAACATTGAAAGACAGGGTATGTTGCACAACTTCGAAGTTCATTGCGTGAGATTTAAGATCTTTTTTGAAAAATTGACTTAATTTTAAAATAAAAAAAAGAAAAGGGAGTTGGGCTTGACCCAGTTTGAAAGAATGGAATTGACTTTGGAAAGGTTTGAATTTGCCCAAAATAATAAGAAAAGATTGGATTTGAAATTTCAAGGAGATTGGGCTTGATTTAAAAATAAAAGAATATTGGATTTGATTTCAAAATAAAAAATATTAGATTTGAAATTACAAAGAGATTGGGCTTAATTTAAAAATAAAAGAATATTGAATTTTATTTCAAAATAAAAAATATTGTTTTTGAAATTACTAAGAGATTAGACTTGATTTAAAAATAAAAGAATATTGGATTTGATTTTAAAATTAAAAAAGAATTGGACTTGGCCCAAAATTTAAAGACGGGTTGATTCCAAAATTAAAAGATTTGGTTTGACCCAAGTTAAATTAAAAAGAGTGAGCAAAGGAATTTGCGTTAATTGAGCAAATTGGCCAGTTAGTTGAAGGCAATGCCCAATTGAAAAGGCATTCGCTATAGCCCAATGTAGCGCGACCTCTGTTTAGCATAGCTGTTTACCCATAAAACAAATAGTTGCATGTGGGGAATCGAACATGGGATACTACAGCAGCTTGCCATAAGCTGACCACTATGTTATGCTACCAATTGAGTCTTAGTGCTCTTTTTCTTAATTAAAACAAGGGGAAGACAGCATGAATTAACCCCTAAACGTGCATGAAACTTCACGTGCGTCCGCTGCCTACCAGCCTTTCTTATTGGTTTAAGAACCAGATCCAATTCCTTTTTTAGTGATCTTATTACATTACCAAATATTTTTGATAAAAAGAAGAATTTGATACACCAAACTTAGAGGAATTCTCGTGCTACTAGGGAATATCCAATCTACTTTAGATACTGTGGAAGCCAAACTTATGTATGCTAGGAACAACAGGGCCTTGATCAACATTATCAGCATCCAAGCTTTGAACAGTTTGTCTATCTTCATAAGCAGATTTAGCTTACTCCAATTCAGATATAGTGAGAATATTCTGTGATCTCTCACCGGCCATAAAGTTTGTTGGCGTAGTCATACCATCAAAGCTTGTACTTATTTGCCCCTGCTAAAGGCTTCCAATATTAATGGAGATTCTGGTAGACTGATCCCGATCCAAGGGGCAAGCTAGAAAATGTATTTTGGGAACTACATAATATCACAACCATTTAGGTTTTCTCTTTCACTATTGCAGAAAATTATTTAGCCATTTTAACAGCATGTGCGGCCCTTCCACTACCGGATCTGTTTTATTGCAACATTTATACTAGAACCTGAGAGCCAAGCCCTTTTTTGCTTGAAACAAGTATACCATGAAGCAACCCTTATTCATTGGGTATGTGATTGAATCATCTTAAAGCAATGACCCCTTACATCAGGAGGAAACGCTCACAGCGCATATAACATCAAGTCATGTTCAACTTTCAAATCCAACTAACCAAGTTCTGACTTCTAGATTTCCTTTATGAGTATCCTGCTATGCTAAAAACTGCCACAGAGTTCTGTTACCAGGTATCAGATGATAACAAAACTGGTTCAATGATCAACAATGACAATATGATTTCCAGGGGCTATACTGATATGAAACAGTAAATTCTGAATCAGGTTGAACTAGAATAATGGATCTCACGTATGAACTGCAGATAAGACACTGGTAACCTTCTCTAATTCTTTTAGCAGCTTCCAAAACTACCCAAGGGGACTCCAGTGACTACAACTATGCTTGAGCTTGGTAACTGATCAGAGGCTCTATAGCAAATTTTGCATGTACAGCCTCTCTATTTTCATTAAACAGATCACTAAGTTGTTGGTATCCTCGATTATAGCATCTCAACAGAAAGCGGAGCTAATTCTCCCACTTATCCAATCAAATTGTGGTCAATACATGAGGCATTACTTAGCCATGGCCTCATAAGATTATAGATTAGAACAACTAGCGTGCGCTAAGAGGTTTTATTGATTTTTGGCCTGTACAACACAATCCTAAGTTCTCAATAAAAGTATATATTACAAGCGCTTATGCTGCTGTGATCAGAACCAGATTCATTGATCTTCAATTAAACTTTCATCGCACTAACATATAGACAAAATATTTGGGATGTTATTGCAGTGATTTATAGGATGAAGCGCTCAAAATTTACCTGGTTTTCTGTTTATGCAAATTTCTGATGTGACGATCATTTAGGATAGAGATCTACAATACAATTGTGACCGATCAAACACGTTCTCTTTATGGCATGAGCTAAATCCGTATGAAGCCAACATTAAATGAAATTTATTCGTATGAATCTTGAAGCCACAATCTATGGATATAGCTGCTCCCTCTGCTGAATCTGTCATGAACCCTTTTTAGAACCTGCTAGAAGAAACTCATTGTGTTCCTCCTTTGAAGCTTCCAGAATTGTGAGGGAGAGAAGAAAATGGTCCCCTCCCGGAGATGATAACAGAGATCGGGAGAATTTTCAAGAAACTCCCCCTTTTAGCTCCAAAAACCCCCTTTCAAGTTTGGGGACAAATCCCTTTTATACTACTATATTCTTTTTAAATTTCCCACCACTTTCTCTTTTTCTTTTTTCTCTTTTTTCTTTATTTTTCTTTTTTAGTTTTTATTATTTCTTTTTCTTTTTACTCTTTTTTTCTCTTTTATATATATATTATTTTGTTCATTTATATATTTTTTATTTTTCATTTTTTATCTTTTCCTTTCTTTTTTTCCTTTATTTTTTGATTTAACTACCTTTAACTAACCTAACTAATTCCTAACTAACTTCTTAAATAATTCCTAAAAATTTCTTTTTTTTTCTTTTTTAATTTTTTGTTTATTTATTTTTTTATTACTTTCATTGGTTTTTTTTGTTTTTGAAAATTTTCATTTTGTTTTCATTCCTTATTTATTTTTCCTTTTTTGTTTGCATTGGCTTTTCTTTTTCTTATTTATTTCTTCTTCTTCATTTTTCATTTTTGTTTTTTTGTTTATTAATATTTGTATTAATATTATCTCTATTTGTTAAATTGGGTTAACTAAATAGTAATTTAATTCCGGACATAATTAGGTGTTCACAAACTCAAATCTAGAAATTCATACATTCTTGTTACTAGTAAGATTGTGTTAACTATAAGTACAGTCGTGCTAAATCTCTAATGTTAGAATTTCATAATGAATTTGTTCTTGGCATGACTATGTTAACTGTGAGCATAACCATGCTAAATTTCTAAACTTAAAAATTCATCCAATTAAGCATTATCACTAGAGATAAGAGTGCTCTAAAATTATTCCTAATTTTACTTATGTCATTTTCCCTTACCTAAAATTGAAGACAAGTGAAATCTTTAAGTTTTTTGGATACTCTTAAAATTTCTTCTTTGAGTGCAACAAACTATTTTTTGGTGATTGACGTATTAAACCTTATCTAATCTTGAGTCTATCATCATTGTAGGAACTTAAGAAGAAGATGTGTAATAATTTTATTTACATTCAATACCTTTGGTTGAATCTTAGATAAGGTCGGTATATCAAATGGTAAGATCTGTATCGTTATGTACAAGATATATATATATATATATATATATATATATATATATATATATATATATATATATATATATATATATATATATATATTATTAATAGAGACGTATGTGACTTTGGATCTCAAGTGGAGCCACAACATGAATTGTCTTCTTTTTCGATGTTGAGGTTACCATTGAGATAAAGGCTGGTCGGAGGATATCTTACCATGTAACCGTAAGTGGCTACTGTGAGATAGGGGTACTAGTTGAAAAAAGAAAGGCTAGAGAAAGAATCTTCTGATAATTAGTTTGAGTGTAATAACTCAACTTTTATCCTTTATCATCTCAGTTGTAATTCACTATGTTACTTACATTCGAAGAATATCTACCTTTTATGGGTATAAATTTATATAAGAATTGTGGTTATTCGGATATTTTATGATTGGGAGAAATCGTATACATCATGATTACATGATTATTTGTTATTAGTATGTATATGTAAATGATATTGTACAAGTAAGGTTAAAAGAATGTAGGTAATCCAAGGGATGCAATAGGTAGTGTTGCAAATTGAACAAAAAAAAATAATAATTTAGTAAAGCCTCTCCAATCACTAAGTGTTTATCCTCAATATTGACACTCTTCACTCATGTTACACTCAAATCAATTTTTTCTATAGTACTCTCATCAACTCTTACCTTTTACCTTATGGTTTTCCTTACAAGCTCTTGAACTAAGAGCTTCACAAGTTTATTTCCAAACATATAATGACAGAATTGAGTATACACAAGATAGATAGAGTATGAAGTACTAGAAAAAAATATTAGGATGGTTTAGAATCAAGAACTCAAATATTAAAACTTAACTAAGATTGAAGGTATTTTTTATATTAAATTACCTTGAAGTTTTTTTACTTGATTTTTTTCATAATTTTTATATTTTGAATTTGAATCCTATCACAATCACTTTTTTAAATTTTTTGTACTATACTGTGACCTATCAATCTGTTGAAAGCAAGACTTCAATATCATAAGAAATATAAAGATATACATTTTTTTGAGAGATAATTTATGAAACATTTGATGAAACATTAAGAAAAGGGATAAGAAAAAAATGAATAAAAATAAGAACATAATTCAACAAAGAATACACTAATAAATAAATAAATCAAAGGATAAATGACACTTAATTTCAAGATTCGAAGTTTTGGTGTCAATTGATATGATTCAATCCCTGAGGAATAAAGGAAAATACGAAAATGATAATTTTGTACCGTCTTGAAAATCAAGATAAAGTAAAGGAAGCCGACACAAATCATGATCAACCACAGAGCATTAAAGTTATTAAAGAGGCATATGAGCTTTACCGCAATTAAAAAAGGTAGTTCATAAAATTATGTTTACTCTAAATTCCTAAATCTCATTATATAGAACCTAATTGGGCTTATTATATAGAAAGCTCAATTAAACTTAATTATCATTAAATCATAAACTAACATTAACTTATATGAAAACTAAACAAGAATCTTATCAATTAAGCTCCTTAACAATATAACTACATAAATTCACTCATATTTGATTTAAATTTGGATAAACATATTTCCTTTTTAAACTTTTTAGATGAGATTCTGAAATATTTATTTCATACGCTTGATTCTATTTCTATTTATTAAACCTCTTTTTTTTTAAAATATATTTTAAATGATTACTCTTATTTAACGTGGTTCCTCACGCCACTATAAGCACTTTTCAAATTATTTTTTTTATAGAGCTAACTTTTTAAACAAATTTATTAAATTTTTTGTCATTCAACCCTTACTAATACTTATATGATCGAATAAGCCTCATTCACATTAAATATATATTTGGACAAAATTAATTTTTCTAATTATATTAAAAAAATTGTAAAGTGTACTAGTTAATTTTTTTATATTTGTAAAAAAATAGTTTATATTCTTTGATTATATTTTTCTTAAAAAGGAAACATATTTAAAATGAGAAAAATTTTAAAATTTATAAGTAAAATATATGGGCTTACTTTATAGTTAATTTTAATTATTTTATTTTTAATAATTAATTATTTAAATATAAAACCTACTACAAAAATTTATATCCATTTTTTATTTTACTATAAAAATTATTTTTTAATAATCCAAAAAATAAAAAATTTTAAAATTACTTTTCACTTAACATATTCAAATACAAAATAATTTGATATAATCTATTATAATAATAATAATAATAATCAATTATACATATAATTAATTATTAAAATAAAATTTTTATAATTAATTCAAACACGCGCTAACATATAATTTATCAATAACTATTTTTTATTTTATCAATTAATAATAAGCTCATAACCTTAGGTTAAAAATATATTTTCTTTTCCTTTTAGCTTAAAAATTGAATAAGTCACCAGTCCTGAAACTTTGAACTTATTTTTGTTGTATCGCAAATTGATGCATTTTTATATCATAAACACTTATGAAATTAAAATTTTACAAAATAAAAATTTATTATCTTACCGTAATCGAATTAAATATAACTGAGTGATGCACCAAATTTTAAGTTTTTTAACTAAAATATGGATACAAAAGATGTTATAGGATCCTTTTGTTGGTATAAGTAGAGAGGTATGACCTTGAGAAAAAAAAACACACACACACACACTAGTGTAGCTTAGAGAATTTCAAAGCAACCTCATGCATGGAGAATACTAGTCTTTAGTTCAAGAAGATGGAACATGACCTTATTAGAGAATGACTTAAGTAAAGTGTATCTCTTACTCCTAATTCTAAATTCTAAATTTTGTGTGAATTTGACAATAAAAGTAAAATAAATTCATAGCAAGAATGATTGAAGGGAGCTTTAGTAATGAAAGAATAAGAATGATGAAAATGAGATTAAGATATATCATGTTTTATTTTTAAAGATGAATTGGAGATAGATGATTATGATATAATCAAAACTTTAATTATGAGGATTTAAATAAAATTAAAAGGATAAGATAAATTTAAAATATAAAAATAAAAAATAAGGAATGAAAATAAATGAAATTATGATAGATTTTAATTATTAATTTATTTAAACTAATAGATTTTGATTATTTAAATTTGATTTATTTAAAATGGTTTAGGATTAATTTTAGATACATTATTTACAAGATAAAAAAATTTAGAATAGACGATAAACCCATAAAATTCGAAACCATTTTAAAAAAAATTAGGTATAAGAGATATAATTTACTTTAACTAAGGTAAATTTTAATAATTTACAATATTTTATTATGGTCAAATTTAGATTATAAATTTATTTTTTTATCGATAACTGACTCATCATTATATACTATATTCCTTTGAATATGGTAATTAGACGATTTATAGGCACATGCCTATAGAAAAAATTAATTGATGTCTAAAGAAAAGATTTTTACCTTGAAAATGATAAAGATGTATCTTTACCTTTAAAAAAGGCTTCATTGAGGGGTGGGGAGAAAATCATCACCAACTCAGATTTGGTGGTAGCTAATGAATAGAAATGCAAATGGGAAAATGAAATAATAGGTTGGGTTACGGTGGTTTCTGGTAAAGGGTTAAAGGCGGATTAATCGGGTCGATTACGAGTTTGGAAAAAAATTTCTAATGAAAGTCGAACCTGATCAACATGGTTTGTATCAGCTATAGATGCAAAGTTTCTGAGTTTTTCACCGGTTTTTATGATTTTCATTGTCATTATTGCACACAATATTTAATATGACGTTACTTTAACATTGTTTCTGTGTTTTTTTATTTGTTTTCTAATTTTTTTCTTCAATTTTTTTGACCATTTTCTTCGATTTTCTAGTCATCTTTTTTGTTTTCCGGTTATCTTCTTTATTTTTCGATCATATCCTATTTCTAGTTCTTCTTCTTTCTCATTATTTTTCTTTCTTCCTTCCTCTTTTCCTTTATGTTTAAAACCAAAAATACCTACTCAATTAACCCACAACATCAACAAACCAAAAATCAATTGGACCACCGTTTTTTCCGTTGAAAATGACTTCAAATATTTCTATCTTCGATTTTCAACGGTTTCCTAATTTCTCATCCAAAATCACCTAAAACAACTCGATGTTCACCCCTAATTCATGGTGAATTGTCCACCTTCTACCTTTACATATTTAATATGTTTTACCTTCTACCTTTTCATTTTTATTCTACTAATTTAATATATTTTTTTTATTAAGTATAGAGGTCTGTAATAGTGGACTATTCTACCTATTTTGCTGGATCAGATGTTTCACTTTATATTTTCATGTCTTCTTTCTTTTGAAGTTCTTTTCTTTTCGTTTGTGCTTGGTCTTTCTTCTTAATTTTATTTTTTGCTATTTCTTATTAGACGTTGGTTTGAGTTTAGTTTTCATGCTTTTATTTGGGTGTGTATTTTTTATCTATACCTTCATGTTTCTAGATTTATTCATACTATTGTGTGAATTTACTCTTTGCGTGCATCTTAATTTGTTGTTATAAGATTGTTGTGTTCTTGTATGGACTCATTGTTGTAGTCTTCTCATCTGCAACCCAAATCCAACCTTAACAACCTAATTAAATCGACAACTAATTATTCCTACACCCGAATAACCTGATGATATATGTAGCAAGAATTCGACAATCTATCCAAACCTGCTCAACACTCATCCTTATTATTATATGGTATAGTTTTTATTATTATTATTATTCTTATCAAAGTCTGGTTTTTTTAAGGCCTACCAAGGATATTTTATAAAATCAAGAAAACAATAAAATTTAAATCTAAGCCCTTATATTAAACTACTCTGATCCACATTTTCCTTATCACTGGATCAATCATAATAA
Organism: Canavalia ensiformis; assembly: GCA_026541065.1. Taxonomy (NCBI): domain Eukaryota; kingdom Viridiplantae; phylum Streptophyta; class Magnoliopsida; order Fabales; family Fabaceae; genus Canavalia; species Canavalia ensiformis. Next base: position 801,515 of record JAMKYM010000217.1, read on the forward strand.
TTTCTACAAATTAGTTTAAAAATTTACAATATATAAAATATCAATAAATTTAAAATCTATATATATATATAAATGATTAAAAAAGTATACAAATTTAATAATTTAAGATAAATATAATATATACTTAATTCTATATTTTGTATATTAATATTTATATATTATATTAATAAATATATATTATTTATCTTGTATGTTATATATCATATATTATATGACTTATATATTATATATTATATATAATATATAATAAAATAAATTATAAATTATAATAATTTATATATTTTAATAGATTATAGATTAAACAATTTTTTATAAATTTAAATAATTTATTTATTTTAAAAATGTAACAAAATTAAATCTATATATTTATTAAATAAATTAAATTAAAACTAACTTTAAATAAATTAAATTATAAATAACTAACTAATTCTCATTTCTAATAAAAATAAAGATGACAAGGGACATTGCATAAAATTTTATTAATTTAGAATTTCCATATTATAAACCAATATAATTAATGTTAATTTGTATTTTATTTATGATTTTTAATTATACTAACCCTAATAATTCCTAATACATTTTATCTAATTTAAATACAACCTTTTCTGCAATATGGAATATTTAAAACTCGTGAATAAGAATTTGAGAACTATTTTCCTCAATTAATTTAATACTGAGCGTATTTTAATAAATTCTGTTAATATTTTATTATAAATACTTTTTGTCCTCATAATATACTAAAAAATATTCCCTAAGTAATATTACCATCAAATATTCTCAAAACTAAATATTTCCTCTTAATAATATTTATTTTATGCTAAAATATTTAATTTACGTGCTACACGTCATAATGCAATTTTGTGTGTTTTCACAAATTAAAAAATAGACAACAAAAAGTGATTTCTGCAAAATTTATATATTTGGTAACGATGAGTTAATATTCTTATCTCTAATCATATGTCAAACAATAACAATTAGACAGAATAGAAGGGTTAGGAGTGTGTAACAAAAACAAGTCTCAATTAGCATAAACCAAACTCAAACAAGTGCAAACTAACCGAGTTATTCCAACAAAAAGATCTCAACAAAGTTTACAAAGAGGTTAAGATAAAAAGATAACTCTTAAGCATTCAAAAGTGTATGAAATAATAAAGTTCAAAGTTAAAAATGATGACTTCCTAAAATTGCACCAACTGTACAAATATTTGAGGAACAATCTATAACTGAAAGACTATCTTTCAAAAGCTAAACATGTATTTTAAGAGTAACAAATGAGACCACTTTTTTTAAAAAAAAAAAAATCTTTCTGAATATTATTTTAGCACTTGTTTCTATTTTGCTTAATCCTTATGGAATTATATTTTTATGAAAATTTTGAACCAAACTAACCATTTCTAACTATTGGAACCCTCTCCAAGGATGTTTTCTATGTGTCTTAGTTATATGCAGCTATCATTGTCCTTTCCCACAAGTGACAACATACTTTTCAAAGCTTTGACTTTTTGAAGTCTTTTAGATGTTTGGTCATCCTTTACAAGTCTTCTAACACTTGTAGGAAGGATCAAATAATAAGATTTCAGCTATTTAAGGTTGGAAGAAACTTCTGATGTTAAGATTTTGGTGAAATGTATCTTCAATTTTTATCAATGAAAGTTATCTTCTTAAGCGATCCTTAACTTGATAATGATCAAGGGTAGTATTTTAAAGCGTGTGAGGATATAATTATTTTCAGAATATAAAGCTCTTATATCTTCTATGTGAACTCTTCTAGTTGAGTGATGTGAGCTTCTGACAATCCAAAATTCATCTTAATTCTAAGAACTTTAAATATGTTTCTAAGCTTTCACGATTTTAATGAATTCTTTTATGGTGTCATACAAGTCATTCAGTTAATCAGAAGGTAGGTTCAAATGTTAAAAGATTGTAACTTAGTCTTCTAAGACAACAAATTTTTAGGAAACATACTCGTGATTGTAGATAATGTCTTCTAAAAAGTTTATCTTCTTGTACGAGTTTTTTTTTTCTTTTATTTAACACAATCTTCTATTTGCAACTTTGAGATAATGATTCAATGTTCTGGTTATTAAATCTTTTTTTCACTCTTCTAATAGTTTCTTTCTTTCTTTATTTTATACAATACCTTGTGCATAATGATTCTTGCATTCTTTTTTAAACATACTCAAGTTAAACAATTAGTTTCTAAAAATTTATAATAAAATTTAATTCAATATTTATCAACATTAAAAACATTTTATCAAATAAATCCTAACTTAATATCAATCACTATATTATAGTGATTTTATGAAAAATATAATACAATAAATAATAATAATAAATTAATAATAAAACAACCTTATAATATTGAAAACATAAAAATTCAATATTATAATAACAAGAAATAATAATAAATTGCAATTATAATTATATAAAATCAAACACTAATAATATATATTTAATATCACAAAAGTAATATATATACATCAATATTAATCATAATTATTTTAAAAGATATATTTATGAAATAATCATAAAAGATACAAATAATAATAAAATTGTATTTTAAAAATAGTAACAAGTAATGTTATAATTTTTATAAAAATAAGCCAATACAAAATAAAAAAAATCATGAGATAATATTTTTTAGTCTATCAATCCATCACAATAAAAGTGTGAAATACACTTTCTGCATGATATTCAGATATAAAGTAAGTTGGGTTTGAAATCAATTTTTATAAACCAAATTTATTTTAGAGGGAAGAGTGCTCTCCACCAAAGCATGTTAATTTCTTTTTTAAATTTCCACTTTCTATAAATTTTTTCATAACTCATTATTATCTCTATAAGCTAGACCTTAACTATCATTTAAATGGTGTTCATATTATTTCAATCTCATGTAATGCGTATTTTTATAGGTAAAAATATGTTTAGGATTATAGTACTAAATAAATTCATTATCTTCTGAAATATCAACACGGAGATCTTAAGAATATGATAAGTAATATTTTTATTATTATAAAATATATGTTAAATAAAAATTATGAAATATTTAACCAATATAGAAATTGAAAAAAAAAATTGTGTAAATTACATATTTACACTAGTGTGCTATATCTATGTAAGATATAAGGAAAAATATAATATAAATTGTTAAGATATAAATTTTAATTTTAAATTTGATAATAAATTTAAAAAATAAATAAATTAACCTTATTAATATTTAATTTTGTTAATTTTAAATTTATTTATTAATAGGTATGAATTGATCTTCAGATAAAGTTTGAAAACATAAACCAGGTCAAAATGAAAGTATTCTAAAATCAACTTAGTTTTGCTGATGAAATATTCAATCAAACATAATGTGTATTCTAGATAAGAAGAATGTGTGTGTGATCCAAATTGATTCTTCTTAGTTGGCAATTAACATCAATAATAAAGATAGAAAGAATCACAAGGCACATTAACATCAATAATAAAGATAGAATGGATCACAAGACACAAGAATGTTACTGAAAAGAAAGGAGAGTTAATGAAGATTATGAAAGTTGTAAAACAGAAAAGAATGATTACAGAGAAAACGTGCTATATTTGTAGACCATTAAAAGTAAGAAAGAGTTACTTTTATGAAATAATACAAAAGGTCAACCAGATTAACAAATGCAAGAAAAAAACCTGAAGATATATTCACCTTCTTTTTTTTTGCATTTATACGCTTTATGCAACTTTATATTATTTTATTTTAATATAAATTTAAATTTGGTATGTGGTCATTTTTTTAATGTAAAAGATATTTTGAATGAAAAAACTAAAGAAAGTTAGTATTTTACTTCCTAAATTGATAAATTAAAAGACAAGTATTATATACATTAATACTTAACAAATCGAGGAACTAACACTTATAAAAGATGCACAAATTTAAAATATCATGTTAATATCTTAAAAAACTAATTATTAATTGAGAAGCAGAAGAAATATTTAGTAGTTATTTATTATGATGGACTATAAATAAAAAATTCTAAACTAAATTTACTCTAGTTGACAAATAAATAGAATACAAATTAATAAGTGTTAGTTTATTAGAGTAAGATTATTTAAAAATAGGAATTGTTAATTAGTTTCACACATTAATGCATAGATTAACATCCTTTATATTTTTATGTTTACTAAAAACTTATCCTATTCTTTGTTAAATTGATTTTAAATTCTGGACAAAATATATTTTAATTTTTTTTAAATTGAATTACTTAGAAATGTATTTTGTAAATTGAAAATTGTTTGTTTGGACAATCCCTTTTAAAATAACGTGGTCTTATTTATTATGTCAACTTTGTCATGTAAACATCAAAACACAATTGAAAAGAATTGAAATTTTGATATGCAAACCTCAAAAGGCAATTGATAAGAACCAAAAACTTGTTCTATTGCTTTAAAAAAAAAAAAGATAAAAAGTGTTATGAAGAAAAAAATGAAAAACTGTCATATTGCCTTTTATGATAGCGAAAAATCTATTGTAATGTTGACACCTTAAAACATATGATTGGTTTAAGTAAAAAATAAAATATTAATTAAATTTTAAAATAAAAGAAATTATTATTTCTCTTTTAAAATTGTTATAAAAAAGAGAAGGGTAAGTTTTTAATAAAAAAAAATATAAAAGATGAAAATTTATACATAAATTTTTTATTAATATATTCATTAATTATAATAAAAATAATAAACTTAAATTTAAAATCTTATTTAAATTATCTCAATTTCTAATTAAAAGATCAATTCTAATAACTTATTGATTAATATGAACTAATCTAGTCCATAGTAAAAATGACAAAGTAAATAATTTCACATATATAAATTAATTTGAAAGGATTAAACATTTTAAAGAATATATAAAATTAAAATTGCATAAAAGTTTAGTTAAAATAAATAAATAAAAGAGCAATTAATCCTTTCTTTTATAAGAGTCAAAATGAAAATAAGGAAATAACTATTACTATTGTAGAAGCTATCACATTCAAATAAACGATTTTTATCTAAAATATCTTGTTAATTAAATTAATAATAATAATAATAATAATAATAATAAAATAGTACTGTTTTTATAGGATTAATAATAGTTATTTTCTAAAAATACAAATTAATACTGCATCATGATTTATTAAAGATTCAAGGAAACTATCGAAGGAAAATTTTACATTATTTATCCTTGATATTCAAAACCATTTCTGTCACTGTCTCAATCCTCATCCCTGTCCAATATCCATCGCTGTTCTTTTTCTTGGGTTCTAAGATCGTAGCTTAAGGATGATAACAATTGCAGGATAAAATACAGGTGCTTACTGCGAATCCTCAAATTCCAAAAGAAACCCATTCATAAATAGGAAAATTTTGGTAGTAGATAAGTGAAAGCAAATATGAAGAATAAGAGTTGGAAAGTGAGGACACCATCTTCACCTCCACTAACTACTCTGTACACCAACAGCAATGAGAAGTGTGTCAACAACTCAATATCAAGAATAGAGTTGGAGAAGGATAAGATATGTTAGACAACAACACGTCTCGAGTAACTCAAACTTTCAACAAAGGAAATTGATTTGTCTTCTAATATTATATCAATATTCTACAGGATCATAGCATATTAAATAGATTCATTAGTCCCCCAAACTATGAAATTTGAATAGTAAAATATTACAAAAATAACTATATCAAATCATAAATATCTCAATGTATTCAATGAGTTTGAAAATTGATTTAGTGAGAAATTGGTAACGGTCGTTGAAAAAATAAGATGCATCGTGGAAGAATTGTTGTTTTAAAAAATAAAAGTTCAATATATATAATACTCTGCCATGCAAAAGGTAATTAGTTCTCTATAACAATCCAACCTAATCTATTAGTGTATATGTATATTTGAATTTATCTAGTCAACTCAGATCCTAGCTTACGGTTTAAAATAACTAATGGAAATGAAAATGATATGTAAAAACTTTTAAATGGTTTGTATGTTAAGAAATATGGAATGTTTGAGAGTGAAAATATTTATTTATTAATTATTTACTAATAATCTTATATTATTGACTTTATTAGTGATAGAAATATTTTAAATAAAATGAATTATTTTTTTATGTAAATGTTAGTGTCATAAATATTGAATTAAAATATGATAAGAAGATATTATAATTTTTTCTAAAAAAAGTAAATTATTTTTAAATTCAGATAAATTAGGTTGAAATTTTTGTTACACACATTGTAATTTTAATTTAGAAAATTTAAGATAAAATTTAAATTAAAGTTATTTTTTAATTATTTTAGAATTAATATGAATGTTTAAGAAATTTTTTTTTATTTCATAGAGAGAAATTTTTACTATCTTACTCAAATATTTATTCACATATATTAAATGCATCTCATAAGAATTAAGTGCATTTCAAAAAGCACCTATTAAAATTATAAATAAATCTTTATTTTATAAATTATTTGAAAGTATATCAAATGCATCTCAAAAGCATTATCTCATAAATATATTAAGTGCATCTTAAAATCATTGTCTTGTATATACATAAAGTGCATCTCAAAAGTATTGTCTCATAAATGCATCAAGTACATCTCAAAAGCACTATCACATAGATGCATCAAGTATGTTTCAAAAGTGATACCATTAAGGGTTATGTATCCTTTTCAAAGGAGCATTATCTCATGTCATAGAGATGCAAATGTAATGCTTAAGAGTAACCACATGGTTTAGTTTGACCAACAATTAGATATCCAACATACTTTTCTCATGTTCAAGGCTCACAACTCATCCCCTTAACAAATTCAAGACTTTTAGTAAAAGAATTAATAAGATTTCTTTCATGTTTAACCATTTGATGGAAATTATACTATTTTTAAGCAATTGTCTAACAATGTTATGTCTTAAACGTATGTATCTTTCTTTCTACTGTAAGCATTGTTGTTAGAACAACTCTACTTGTGAATCATGGTGAAGTGGCACAGTTGGTGTGTTATAAAGGTATGTTTGCTAGAAATTTCTTGGTCATTTTGCTTCTTAATTTGCTAACTCAAAAGTAATGAATTCATATTTTATAATAGACCATGTTATGCAAGTATGTTTACCATATTTATAATAAATAACGCCTCCCCATTTTAAGTATTTCAAGAGATGATGCAAAGGAGTACAATGCTCATAATTGAGATTATGGGTATAATGAATTAATCGCCTTCTTCAAAAGTTGCAAAGCTTTCCATGTAAACTATGTTTCCATTAATGACTTCTTCAAATTCTCAAAATAGCTCCTTTGTTGCACAGATGCATCTGATTGCTCTCATGTCAATTGTCCATTCAATTATGTTGTTTATCAAATTTGCTTCCACAACCACTACAGTAATAACTTCATCTTTGGTCAGGTTAGCTTGTGATTTTAAATGTCGTCCACCATATTTGGTTTTGCTATTTTTGGCATCTTTGTAAAGATTATATTCTAATAAATTAAATGTCTAATATTACAAAAAAAATAAGATGATAATATCATTTTTTGATTTTTTAACATGCTGAATGTTTTCTTTCTTTTTTGTATTGTCACTTGTTCTACATAGGTTTCTATCCTTTCAAAAAAAATTTTTTATAGAAACCACCCCTAAGCTTAGCATTTGAAAGACACATTAATACTTATATTTAAGATATCTTATCTTTTCCATTCTCATATAAATGATGAGTTCTTAAAAATATAAATCTTTTTTCTTGCACTTAAGATAGCTTTTAAAATCTCTCAATGTGTAAAAAAAATTTCTAGCAGTATGTTGGTTTAGATAATTTTACACACTTCATTTTTTATTTAATATGTCATCAATCAAGTTTTTTTATATGTGGACTTGTTCCATGACTAATTTGTCACGTACCATTTGAAATTGTAACTAATTTTTTATCATTTATTTTCTATTTGTAGAATTATCAACATCATACTTTACTTCCAATATTTTTCAAATAAATTTTGCTGACTTTATTTTATACAAATAGATTAAATAGATTATTAGGTATATGATTAAGAAGATGTTAGTATATTTATTATATTTGTTATAAATTTCTAAGTTCTTGATATCTTTTGCTACAGTATCAACATTAGCTTCATCAATCGTTATCATTTGAGAAGAATTTATGAATAATACTTTATTAATCTTAAATTTTTTAAAAAAATCAACAACTTTTATCATCATCATTTGTAATTGATTCCATCCAAATATTCAAAATGAAAAATATCACACAAAATGTTCTTGTTATGAAGCAATGTTATTGGTTAAATAAATTTTATTTTTAAATTGTTGAAAAAATAAAAACATTTTTCTGTAAATAAATCATTAACTAAAAATAAAAATTTGATAAACATCTACGCTACCCAAGATTAACACTAAATTATAAAAAAATTAAAAATAAATAAAAAACTACGCACTCAACTTTCACGTACCAAAGTGTCACAAAAGTAAGAAGAGTGAATAGTAAGAAAGCAAAATAATATGTTTAGTAGTTAGAAGTCTACAGCATATATAGTGATTAAATGTATTTTTGTTTAAAAAGGTTTATTTTCTACGATATCCTAGTCCAACCTAACAGCACACGTGTATCTTTGTTTAAAAAGGCAACTCACATCCTAGTTCACTGTTCCAGATAATTAATGGAGGAAAATGATATATAAAGGCCAACAAAATTTGTAAGTTGAACAATGTGAGACTTTTGAGAATAAAGATATTTATTTGCTAATCATTTACTAACACTAGTTACTCAGTCACTCAACTGTAAATATCTCCTTTCTTAATCAATACACTCTAACTAGTCCATTATTTCAAAATTTAGCGTATAAAAAATCTCTGCATTAATAAAAATATTATTATAATTTAATAATATTATGTTAATATGACAATATCTCATTCTCATTCTCACTTTTAGAATTCAAATTTTATCCGAATCCTATCTCGACATCAATCATCTTAATTCTTTTCGTCAAAATTAAAACAATGCAGAACACATGCGTACCAATTAATGTTCATACGTATGTACTGTAGTAAAATTGTTGTTTATGATCCCCATTTTTTTTTATTTAATCTAACTTGTTTTAGTTGTTCAAATAGAATAAAAATAAAGTAAATAATTTTAATTTTATTTAATATTATTCATATATTTTAGATTATCTAAAATTTTATATTTCAATATTAACATTATATGTTTAAATACAATTAAAATATGTAAAACAATATGAAATATATTTTAATATTAATATATTTTTCCATAATTAATTTTTTTGTATTAAAAATAATATTTATATTGTGTTTAAATGAAAAATTATATTGTGTTTTTAAATTTTTTTTTTTTTTAAAAAAGCAAATGTATGTACCCTTCAAAATAAACTAAAAAATTTCCATACTTTTATGTAACATTAAAATGAATCGACATGTAATATCTCGCTTTTCTTATTAAAAAAAAAAAAAAGACACATGTTAAATGAAGTGCATGCAGTTTGCCACCAAATTTTGCAAAGCCTTCGTTCGGATCCACACGTGTCTCCTTTCTCCAGCAACATAAGCAAATAATATTAGTTTTAGACAATTGAATTGAATTCAATTAAAACATTTAAGAAATTGCTTCATTCGGTTGCTCGTAACTCTTCCATTGAACATTTCATATAACTCATTGGGGGACGGGAGTAAATATCAAATTGAAGAAAATCAGTTATACGAAGAGGTGAACACACCAAAGTTTAGTGGGTCTCTCACACGAGCTATTATACGGGTTAGTAAAAAAATTTAAGAAAAGGTAAAGATTTTATTTAAGATTTAAAAAAAATTAAATTTTTTATATTTTATGTACATATTCTTTTTAACATAATTAATATAAGATAAATTTTAATTTTTTAAAAAAATAAAAATTTTTATGTATATAAAATTTGGATATCTTTTGCATATAATAATTTGGGCTCATCTAAACTTAATTAAGGGTTGTATAATAGTTGGATATATGGTTTGTATTTTGGATCAATCCAAGTTCATTTTAAAGAAGGAAAGAGACACATCCAAAATTTATAATGATGTCCCTTTTTTGACTTGTATATAAACCATTTTACAGTTATTTTGAAACATTTTGAATCATTAATTGAATTCAGAATTTTCAGAGTGAGATTTTCTCTCAAATCCTCTCTCTTAGCCTTCTCTCTCTTAACCTTATCTTAAGGTGAGAACCTCCTTATCATTGAAACTCCAAGATGGTAGAACAATCATGATTTATCTCCCTAAGAATGACGTCTAAACTTATCCTAAAATACTCTTTATTTTTGCATCCAATTCAGCATCACTTTGGTCTTCATTGAACCAATTTTTTCTCACCTTTCAAGGTTCTATCAATTACCTTCCATCTTGTATCAATCTTCAATTTTAGATAAAAAGAGAAAAGTCAAGTAGAGTTAAGATTAATTTGAAAACTTTCTTAATTTTAGGATAAAATTTAATTTAATTATTTAAAAAATTAGAAATTGATGCTAAAATTTATTTATGAATGTATTATGATATTTTGTATTAAATTTAGAAGTTAATAAGAATGTTTAAACACTACCAAATACGTTATTTTGTCTGTCTTATCAAGCATGACTAGGTTAAAGTTAAGCACAACCGTGTTTGGACAAAAATCTATCATTTTTATGAGATAAAATTTGAGCATGGTTGTGTTGACATTTGGCATAATTGTGCTAAACTTGAGCACAACCATGCAATAATTAGCATGTCTGTCTAAGACCAAATTGTGTAAACATATAGGTTTATGCTTTAAGTGCAACCATACTAAAATTAAGCATGGATGTATTAGACTTAAGCATGGTCATGCTAAGGTTAAAATTTCATAAAATTTTGGACTACTTCTATGAGCACTATCGTGCACGTCTTCAACATGGTTGTGCTAGATGAACAAGGCGAAGACAAGCAAGACAAAAAAGAACACAATCATGTAGAAATTAAGAACGATCGTGCTAGGATCAAATTAGATGAATTTATGTGTTTTTTTATAAGCATGATTGTATTAAATAAAAAAGATAAAGATGAGCAAGACAGAAAAATATAGGCATGGAAGGAGTCAAGCACAGACGTGCAAGACTATGAAAGATACAGGTGTGCAGAGGGTGTGCAAGTTGGAGGGAACACGATCATGCAAAAAAAATCTACATGATCATGCATTTCCATGTTAACAAGGCCATGCAAGAAATTAAACGCAACTATGCAAGAAATTAAGTGCGACTGTGCATGCCCTTAGCTGAAGGAAAAATTATTTGTTTATTGTTGGGGAACTAAAAGGTCTAAATTATTGATGTTAAAGTCTCATATTGACTAAATATAAGGTCAGCTCATCCTACAAGCCAATTTTTCAGTTGAGCTAGACCTATGTCTAATTTTCAACAATGTGTGGCCAACCATGCATATATAACCAAGGGTAATCCTTTAGTGGTAAGATCAACCATGACTATATAATATAAAGTTAAACCTAATTTCTAATATGGTATTAGAATTTATCCTAAATCCGTTATTAGGATATCCAAAGATGTTCATTCTTGTAATTTATCCACCCGCAAATATGTTCACATTCTAGATGTCCAATCCTAGACATAATGGATGGTATATATATATGACCAACCAAGTGTATAAGTACTCACATCATGAGCTGCCTTTAGGGGTTGATTAGGTCCAAAATTTAATTTCTAACATGGTAGTAAAGCCTGTCTTAGATTCGTTAATGGGCCATCCATAATTATCCATGCTCTAGATATCTAGTTTTAGATGTGAAGGGATGTGTTAGAGTCTTACATTAACTAGAGATAAATCACTCTATGAGCTAGTTTTTAAGGTTAAGTTAGGTCCAAGTTAATTTTTAACAAGTGACAACAATAAGTGAACTTAGATGAATAAATTGATGATTGGAAGTTATAAATCTCATTCAATGCATTAGGAACCTTGTATTTAATTTTGAGAGTTTTGAGTTAAACCCACAAGATAAATGGAAGTGAACAATAAGGTTCCAAGTTTAAAGAGAAGGAAACCTTCATAAGAGATAAACATGAGATGTTAGAAATATATTAATTGATTGTTATGCATCATATGTATAAAAATATTATTTTGGAAATTATCTATATAGGAGATAATTTGAGGCCCTTTAAGTATGGCAATTGGAAAATATAACGATTAACTCATGATGGAAATAAACCAAACTTTATAAGAATGGAAATTTTTGAACCTTAAGGGTACGTAAGCTATATGTGAACCTCTCAATGGTCTAGGGTTGGTCCCTATAGTCGGAACTGCTCAAGTTTAACTTATCCGCATTAACGAGACTCTAGAGACTATCATTAATGATCAAGCAATTTCATGATCTTGAAAAATGTTGTGAAATGATGTTGATGATGATAACGATGATGATTATGATTTTAATGATGATGTTAGTGCTACCAAGAATGCATAGCCATTAGAAATTGATCCCGATATCTCATTGTTTTGATGAAAAGATAATGAACTGGATCTACATACATATGCATATTATAGTGATGATTAACTCCAAACTAGTAAAACTTGGTGTGGTATGAAACACATTAGGTCTTAGCTTTAATCTTGAGTTTGTCATCATATGTATTTGAGCAGAGAATGGTGAAGTAATTCATATGCATCTAATACATTTATTTTAACCTTGGATTAAGTATACATGACTACTAGTAATTTTATGTATGTAATATATGCATATGTATTAATAATTGTTATATATACTTTGTAACTTTTACTTGAATAAAATATCTCACTCACCTTTACTGTATTCTTTAGTTGTAATAATGGATTTATTAGTGAACCAATGATGCAAATCACCATTTTCTCGATGTTAAGGTAACAGTTGACATAAAAAAAGGAAAATGGATTGTACATTCCATGATCACATCACAGGTAACCACTACAAGACAAAATTGTCAAGCAGAAGAAAAGAATTCAAAAGCAAAGAACCTTATGATGATTAGCTTCCTTAGAATAACTTGATCTTTTTCATGTACAACATTGTCAACTCAATTATAATATCTTAGATTACTTACATTTTAAGAATGCAGAACTGATGTACCTTTAAATCAGGTATATTTATTCATTCATGTGTTAATTTGGATATCTAGTACATCATAGCTAAATAGTTACTTGTATTAGTACAAAATAAGAAATGAATATAGATAATATGAAAACTAGGACAATATATAAAGAAATAAAAAATATCCACAAGACATTCATCACAAGTAAAGATTAAAAAATTTAACTAACAAGCACAACTCAAACTTAGCGTAATTACAACATTTTTTAAAAATAATAATTAAGTACTTAATGGATATTTCGTTATTATTTTATTTATTTTAATTAAAATACTTTAAAATTTTTCAAATAAAAAATAGATTTGGATGCTCATCAAACTAAACACATAATTTAATGGAATAAAAATAATATTTCCCTTATAATATTCTTTTAAAAAAAAAAGAAGAGGGAAAAAGATGTTTGGTGGCAGCATGCATGCTGCCACCTGGTGACCTAAGTTACCATACGCACACTAAATTACCTATAAAAGGCAGCTTGAAATGGAATTGGAGAATTTCTTCAGCAAAACAAAATTAAGCAAGTTGTTACTTTGAGTAAGAGATGCACCCAACAGACGAAGTCATAGTGAAGGCATAAACTCGTCGAAAAAATTAAAGAATTACATTAATCTTCAAATTCCAGATAAGGGGAGAAGACTCGAGTAGAGTAAAGTATAAGAGTAGTTCTAGAACCTCATTGCTCTAAAATGAAATTTATTAACTGTTTGATAAATTTAGAAGTTAGGTTTAATTATATTTGAATTTAATTTTGGATAAAACTTAATTGTTTATAAGGGTAATTCTAGAGCCCTCTTACTCTAGAATAAAATTTTACTAATTATGTGATAGTTTAAAATTTATCTTTGATTATATTTAAATTTGAAAGTAGATAAAATATTATATGATTATTGATTGGTGATTAGCTTGATTAGGAATTAAATTGATCAATTATAGGTGAGATTGCGGTATAAAATTTTAGATGATAAGGAATATATATTTTGTGGACCACACTCATAAATTTTGTCGGTAATATAAAGTTGTATACCTTTATATAAATTATAAGATAATATTTAAACGTGTAGCTATTAGAAAAAGGTTTTAAAATAGAACTTCATTTAATAAATTTTAAATTATATAGATATATTATCACATACTAAATATATGGAAGTATCCAATTAAAAAGTTTGGTAGAAAAATGAATTATTTATTATTTTATAAAAATATTTAAAATCTAATACATTATAACAAATATTACTTTTTCCTCCAATATATTTTTACTATGTATAAAAATATAGTAAGAATTTAATTGGCTTTATTTATATATATAAACTTTTATATTTAAACCTTAATATAAGGGAATAAAATATAAAAATATTGAAAAAATTTATATTAGAAATTAATTTATAAAATTATTATAAGTTAACTCGGTAGATTGTTCTTTGACTAGATAGAGTAAGAATAATTAATTTTATTTCCTCTAAATGCTTTCCTAATAAATTAGAGAAAAATAAAATTTTAATAATTTAATTCTATATTTTTTTAAAGAATAATTTTTATAAAATTATTTGTCTAACTTTTAAGAGATATTCATTGGAGATTAGAAACTTTGTTTAAATTTTTAGAAAATACATAATTAAACATGATATATATATATATATATATATATATATATAGTTAAATAACAAAATAATTGATTCGGAACTATAAGATCCTGACCCTTGAGAGGAAGGCATGGTCTTCAAGTGTGATAGAGATAGGAATTGAAATAATTAGTTGACATGCATCATTTTGCATAAAAGTATTTTGTAAATTATAATGAGGATAATCTACAAGCCCTTTTATAAAAGGAAGCTTGAAAATCTAAGGATCGGCTTCCATGGAGTTACACTAAAGTTCATGATAATAGAAACTTCCAAGCTTAAAGGGTATGTGAGCTGGGTTGCTCCCTCTGGTCAGGATTGCTCTGATCAAACTTAACCTCCTCGACAAGACCCTAAAGACTATCATTATCGTTGAGCAATTTCAGAATACTATGAAATGATGATGATGATTTTAGTATTGTCAAGGGCACACTATGAATTGAAATTGGATCCTGATACCCTCATTATTTTGATAAAGTAGTAAAGATGTTTGGGTCCACATGCATTTGCATATTACAAGGATAACCAACTCTAAATTAGTGAAGATTGTTGTATATAGGATGCAATAATCTCAACTTATTCATGAATTTGTCATCATAAAAACTTGTGAAAAGATAATAGAATAATCTTATTTATACATTGCATATGATGATTGTGTTTCCAATAATTCGTTTAGGAGGTTAAAGAACTAAGTTGTTCTTCATGTTAAAGTGTAATTTAATACACTACTCCTACCCTTGCTTTTACTCATATGAAGTATCTCACTCTCCTTTGTTATCTTCTGTATGCATAACTACAACTTTTCAGTAAGCCTACAATATGGATCACCCATCTTTTAATATTGAGGAGATCACCAATGTAAATAGTAGACAAAGAAGTTCTCACTCATTGATCAAGAGACAATGACTATAATGTAAGAGTGCCAATTTAAAAAAGAGAAATAAATCCATCACCTCACTCATAGTACCCTACACTACTTATATTCTATGATTATGAAATTGATATAACTTGAATGAGAATATATATATATATATATATATATATATATATATATATATATATATATATATATATATATATATATATATTTATAATTATAAAAAAAATTAAATACATCATGAACGTACAACTATTTCATAACTAATACATATGTAAGGAATAAGATGTGTAAATAATGTTAAAAAAAAATATAAATAATTACTATAACATCCCTTACTCATGGAAAAAAAATGTAATTATAGTTTAAAATTACCAATACAAATCAATTTGACTTACCTATCTTAGCACTCTACAAGTTGAAATAGAAAATAAACCAATTCAACTTAGCTTACCTTTCCAGTAAACTGAAAAAACATAGTAATCTTATTCAATCATCAATTTAGTAGGTTAGCACACGAACTAATGTGTTAAAAAAAAAACAAATCTAAACAATAGAAAAGAAAAACCTAAAAAATATAAAAAAATAATAATAAAAATAATCTATACAATTAAAACTTATCATTATCATTTATAAAATAAAAAATTAATAATAAAATATAAATAAAAAATAACCTACAATAAGTCAAGTTAACTCTAAGCCGAGATATTCATGGATATCACTTTTGGGAAATATCTTCCATGAAAATATTTTATTTAAAACCATTTCTAGAAACAAAAAAAAAAAGAAAGAAAATAACACATAAAAATATGTTTCACACAATTTAAAGAAAAAATGAAAAAAAAAAAGGCATTTCCCTTGACCCTTGTTCACAAAATAAAAAAAAAAAACCCACATACGCATGGATATCACTTTTGGAAAAGCATATCTTCCATAAAAATATTTTATTGAAAACCATTTCCAGATATCAAAAAAGAAAACACCGCATAAAAAGATGTTTCACACAATTTAAAGAAAAAATTAAAAAAAAGGCACTTCCCTTAACGCTTATTCACAAGATATACTCATAGACAATGCTTTCAGAAATGCAAATCTTCCAAAAAAAAAAGTATGAGTAAAAACGCATGTAAGACGAATTTCTTGGTGGTTGGTGTCTTCGCAGTACGAGTAAAAAAAAAAAACAACGGATGGTATATTTAACACGAAAGATAAATTAATATTTTCTAAAAATTTATCTCACCAAAAATAATAATAAATGGTGCCTGGATAGACGAGATTATCAACGTGGCGATAAATATCACTGAATAATTATTCAAAGGCAAAAGAAGACAATTTTGTAGAGTTTCATTCATCATGTGAGCCACACAATTAAAACATGAAAGATCCTATGAACACAAAAGTTCAACAAGTGAACTTGAATTGAATCAACACATGCATTAACTTACTAATATGAACCAAAGTTGAACTACATTAATCCAACAGCAAATTGAAAACAAAATAACTGATATAATATACCTATATGTGAGCCATTGCATAGATGGTAATAGGAAACATTTTGCCTGCTTTATGCACCAAGCATAAAACATGGTCATTACCCACTATCAACTATAGTGCCCGAAAACTGTCTACTTTGTCTAGTCTTGCTGTTCCTGAGCTTGATGACTCACCCATTGCATCAGGAGATGCTGCAGTCTGTGATGATTCCCTATTTAGAGAAGTGGGCAGACCCGAAATCTCCTGCAAAAGTTCATAATAGCCATGAAAGTTAGGAAGCATGGATCATTGAGAATATGGACATGCTAATTTTTAAGACAAAATCCTTTCAGCTGAATCTTCATATTACAAAATAAAGGGGAAAAGAAACGAGTAATACCGATCTTAATAAGAAAATGACAGAATGTTCTCGTACCTTCATCAAATGTAACCTCAAATCGCATGGTCGAACCTGATTTCCAATGGACACCATCACAAATTTTGAATAATGAAACAGCACATCGGCAGCAGCTTGCTTTTTCTCTTCTATCTGAAACCAAGTTTAGTTCTTTTAGATAGATGATTCAGGGAGTTTACACATCATAACCCCACAGACAGAGTAGCAGTCAGATTGAAAGCCCCAGGAGAAAGGGAACAAAATAAAGTTTTCTCAAAACCACCGGCAACTCTGAATTTCAGATGTTTAAGTTACACTAGTGTTCAAAACTAAATTTTGTTAGTCAAGGGATATTGTATGAAATGTAAAATCAACCAAACCCTAAACCCTAAACCCTAAACCCTAAACCCTAAACCCTAAACCCTAAACCCTAAACCCTAAACCCTAAACCATGACAAGCAATATTGTTAATATTTATGTTTCTAGTGTCTACGCTTAGACCACAAATCCCCAATGTACTAAAAAAGATAGCTTTGCATGGTGAACAATAACCAATATACTCAATGAAAATCCGAAAACAAAATAGGAGCCAGCAATCCAAGATCCTCAGTAAATGGATAGCTAAGTTTACCATCTTGCCATCAAATATACTTATGGAAAATGTTTTAATCAGATTTATACAACAGAGAAAGCAATGCAAATCTCAATAATAAAAAAAACACATAGAAAAGGGCCACATCATGTTGCTTAACAGGGAGACCCAGTAACTTCAAAAGGTATAAAACATTGGAAAAGAACTCACTGATGAGGTTAATCTACATGAGCATTCAAGGTTAGCTTAATCTAACGAAACTCATAGCCTGAATTGAACCTATAACCTTAATATCAACGTATTTCAATCAAAACGCTCACAGGCACATGATGCTGTTTTATAGCAAGTCTGGATACGCATGTAAAGGGGCCATAGACACAGTTATATTGGAGAAGTTACTTTTGGTAGTATTCACTCAAACGTGGATACAACGAAAAAATACATGAATCCACACACGCATTTAGAAGCAAGAGTTTACGGATACATTTGGATATTCTGATCTGTTTCTAGATTTTCCAGTCAATGGGATTTTACAATAACAGGACTTGTGAATGATACCTAGTCGCTACAATGCATTTATCTAATTTAACAAAGGCAAAATAGTGAAATTCTCTCATGGTTATGCTTTAGCTGTGACACGAGGACAAACAATAACACCTTGCGGCGATAAATCAAGTATTCCGAAGCACGTTTGAAGCAAATTTCAACAATCAGAAATGTCACTAAAGCTTAACCGTGTGACGACGCAGGAACAATAAAACATTAAAAAAAAAAAAAGGGAAACTCGATGCTGCGGACGAGTTATTTTCCTTCTTTTAGGAATTCAAAGATAAAAGTTAACAGATTTTTCCAAAGGGAGTGAAGGGAACGGATGAAACATGAAGTTAGGGTTTCGATGATGAAAAAAAAAAAATGAAAGGAAAAGCGAGTGTTCTTTTTGTTTTTATTTTTTTTCGAAAGAAGGGAAGCACCTCGTAATCTTCTTTCATGGTGGATGTCAACCCCAGCTACCACAGCAATTGTACCTTGTGTTCCTCGCGCTCCTCACGAATTCACTGACGCCGCAGGAGATAGCCAAGGAGAGCAACATATTATAGCATGGGAACAGAATATTAGAAGATAAAAAATAATGTAAGTAAACATGTGGCCTATTAGCTCAGTTGGTTAGAGCGTCGTGCTAATAACGCGAAGGTCGCAGGTTCGAGACCTGCATGGGCCAATTTTTTTTATACTTTGAATATCATCAAATCGGATTTGTTTTATAATTTTATAATAAATAACTATCTGTTTTTAATGTTATATAATATATTAAATGAGAAGTTAATATAAAATTTTAAATTACCAGAAAAGAGTTATATTATATATTTCATAAGATAAAAATTTATACCAAATAAATAATCAAGTATTATAATTTATATACAAATCTTATGTATGTATGTTTATTTACTTAAAAATTTAAGAATAATTTTTTTTTAAAAAGTAAAAAAATGTTTTTTATATATAACAGTTTAAACAGATTTTTAATCATCCGTTTTTTTTTATCATTTTTCAAACTAGTTCAACTGATTCTCGCTAATTCTGAACTCTATTCGTTTCTTGGATTGAATGAACTAACCTCGAAGCTAGATCCTAATTGGACCAATCAGTAGAATTCGATTTTGAAAACTATTCATTTTAAGCTATCGTGATAAATAATCGCTCTTGCATTGAGTTGAAAATTTTATACTATGATATAATTTAAAGTTAATAAGAAAAAATTTTCCAAAATAAGAGAAGTTCGTATAACTTTAAACTCATTTTTAAAATCAACCAATTCTAAATTCCATCTGTTTCTTGGATCGAGTGAACCAATCTCTAACCAAAATCCCGATTGAAACAACCAGTTAAGTTCGATTTTAAAAACTATGCATTTAAGCTATCTTGATAAATAGTCGTTCCTGCATTGAGTTGAAAATTTTATAATATGCTTTACTTTTAAACTTAATTTTAAGAGAAGAGCTTCTAAGAACACTTTAATATAAATTCGTATAACTTCTAACTCATTGTTAAAACCAACCAATTCTAAATTCTATCCGTTTTTTAAAAACTATGCATTTAAGCTAGTGATACATAATCATTCTTGCATTGAGTTGAAAATTTTATAATATGCTTTATTCTAAACTTATTTTTAAGAGACAAGTTTCCAAAATCAGTTAAGAGAAATTCGTATTACTTTAAACTCATTGTTAAAATCAATACAACAAATCTAGATTTTACAAAAATTTGCAAACACCCACCCAAATATACTCTAAATCTGGACAATATGCGTTAGAAAATGCAACGAGTTTTTTATGTAGAGAGAACAATTTCCATTTTATGTCATTAAATTCTCTTCCTTTTATGATATGAAATTACATTGCTTAAATATCACCGTATGGCCAATATAATAAACGTTTATTTTCCTAGTTCCTGTCAATGATAGTGCTGTGAATCATGATGCATCGATCAACTCAATTTAAACTTGACTAATAATGGCACGCAATTAATTTGACCAACACTATATGATAGGACACAAACAATAAAGCAGTCATTTTAAGTTCGGCCAACACCTAGCAAGAATAATTCACGAGCTAAATAAAAGTAACATAAATCATCTCTCCTTAGAAAGTATCCTCTGCAGCCTCACCTGCTGTTTTTCTGTTGCAACCTCAAGACACAATGTACCATTTTGGCTTGAGTAGGTACAGCCAACCCCAGGATAGAACAATGCTGGCGTAATACAAAGCAAAAGAAACAGAAAATCATGTCTCCTTAGGAGGGGCTTTCTTTGCAGCCTCTGCAGCTGCTTTCTCTGCTTCGATCTCTGCAACGATGGCATCAATTTCAGCTTCCTCCAGTTGACGCAGACCATGCTCCTTTGTCATCACAGCAACTTCTATGTTCTTGCCACCACTCTCAACAACCTAAATACATGACAATTCAAATTCAAAAGTGAAGTATATTTATCAAATTCTGTTCCAAATGCATAATGAGATACTACCCACAACAGTACTGTAAATATGAAACGGGAATAGGCAGAACTACTCGGTCCATTTACTGTTTGATTGTACAAGCCAATACACAAACATCGGATTTATCAGGTTTCATTACTAATTTGTTGGACAATATTAGACGAATTGGACATAGTATTGAAGTATTAATGTGGGTGTCACTATGCAGCCAAAATTTTTATATTCAGCTGCAAAACACATCATGCACATAAAGGTCTTTGAATGCAAGCAAGTTATGTACAGATGTCAATGTACATCTACAATAAAAATTTTCTTCAAAATCAGAAAGACCAGTCTACAACTGTCAATCTTCTCAGGTATGATATTAACCCAAGATATGCCTCTCACTGTCTCACCTAAGTATGTATAGCACAACCTAAAAATAGGACACTTAAAAGAGTTCGGGGCCATAGGCCTAAAAAATACAAAAAACTGAAAGGAGAATAATAACAAAGGAATTCCTTGCTATTTTTCCAATTAAGAACAAGTAACCAGTTAAGCTATCACTTAAGCACCATTAACCAATTTACAACATGGTTAACCATTTATTTGGATTATTGTTCTCAAACACGAAATATTTTAACAAAAATTGCTAAATTATAATTCTGTCAAAACAAAAAAAGGGAGAATTAAGCTCCAATGATTGTGGTGTACAACAACATAAGCTTGACTTTCAAAGTTGCAGATGATACAAAAACATACATGCTAATAAAAGGGGCTTCTGTAATTGTTTTTAAACATTTTCATCACATAATATCAGAATATTCCATAAATAATCAGGCAAAAAAACTGTCCTTATAATTTTAGTTATTTGTATATATGATGTTAGATTGCATCCATGCATAAGAAGTTTATAAAGGAGAAAAGAAAAGTACAGCTTAAGTAACAACAACACCATAAAACCCTATCAACTGTGTGCTAAGCTGCTAACTCATACCTTTTATTTTTCTATTAGATTATCCAAATGATTAGCTTCTCAACCAAGTGAACCACAAATATCTCAAATATATTACTTAATCTTCTTGTTTTTACTTTTTTGTACATTCATTTAGGTTTAGGGTACAATTCTACATTCTAATACAGAAAAAATCAGGAGGCTTTGAAGGTCAATATCATATATTAATATACAATCTGAATGTTGAGAACTACTAAATATCTCAAAAGTTTCATGGCATTCTACATAGATGGTTAAAATTTAGACAAGATGGCATGCTTATTTGCTCACCAGATAGTTTATAAACATCATGTATTGATGGAAAAGGACTGGAAAGTAGGAATATAAAAAGTTGTAATTGAAAGTTTAGGCATGAATGAATCATATGTTAAAACACAGCCATATGTCTACAATACATAAATCTGTGAATAAGATAAAGATGGGTATTCTAGGCCAGTCTAAACTCGTGGAAAAAGTCCACTCAGCACAGGTGTCCAAATCAAGCAAATAAATGTGTATGTCTTATATGTAGTTAATTTATCCAAAAGCTTGTTCTAATTTGCAATCGACTGCTTCTGTAAAGGTTTCTTCCAATTCACAAACCCCGCAAACATAAAGAACTCAAGACACATGCAATATTAGGTAGACAGGTTAGAACAACGCAATATAGATTTTGTTCTATTTCTGGCACATTTTAAAAATAAAACAGACATGAACATAAGGTTAAAGAGAACATATCAGAGTAGACTGTTCCATTCCATTTTGTCTGCGCGCAAAGGCTACCTTACCATTCCTTTCAACGCACTGAGAACATTAAAAGATAGACACACGCAAGGCTACCTCACCATTCCCCGCAGGTCATTAAGAACATTAAAAGACATATACACGCAACGAGCAAAGCAAGACGGCACCTATGTTCTTCAGCAAGTAAAAAATACCATTGCATAGGTCACAACAAAGAACAAAGATAAATAACGAACAGATGATGGAACTCACTTCAAGCAATGCTCGAATAGCCAATTTGACAGTTTCTTGGCCGGAGGTTTCTTTATAGTTCTTCTCAAGGAACTCCCGAATTGAATTTGAGTTTCTCCCAGTGGCATTCGCTTTCCATGCTGAGAACGTGCCAGAGGGGTCCGTTTGGTACAAAGAGGGAGCACCAGTGTAGGGATCAAACCCTACAATCAAGGTCGAAAGCCCAAAGGGTCGCACACCACCACTCTGCGTGTACTTCTGTTGAAGACCTGCAATATAACGGGTTATGTATTCAACAGTAACAGGATCCTCCACTGTGAGTCTGTGACTTTGACATTGGACACGTGCCCTGTTTATAAGCACACGTGCGTCAGCCTTTAGTCCTGCGCAAGCAAGCGCAATGTGATCGTCCAGATTCACAATCTTTCTCACCGTTCTGCAAAACGAAGCAAAACCAGCACCGGAGTTTACAAAGGTTATCTAATTCTCCGGGAATTGAAACGACAGAGAGTTTCGATCAGAGTGTAAAGGGTGGGGGTATTGTCGTTTTATCCCTAGCATTGGTTTTTAAGACTAATCGAAAGGGGAAGGGATCTGAAAAAGTGATGAATTGAAAGAAATGGAGATGGAACCTGGAGTCTTGAAGTTTGGCAGTGGATTTTTTCTCGACGCCGAGAACGACGTTATCGGTGCCGCGGACGCCAACGGCGGCGTTACCTTTGCGAACGGCTTCAAGGGCGTACTCGACCTGGAAGAGATGGCCGTCGGGGGAGAAGACGGTGATTGCTCTGTCGTACCTAGCCATTGATTGAGCTTGTGTTCTTCTACTTCTGAGTTCTGATTCAAATCTCTCCCTAGTCAAGCTTTTTAGCTTTGGTAAAGACTCAAGTTTAAGAAACGATGCAGGTGTTGGTGCTTTTGTTGATCACAGCTGCTTAGGCAACAAGTAGACTAATCATGTTGGGCTGGGCTGGGCTGGGCTGGGCTGGACTGGACTTAGGCCTTGCTCAGACAGGTACATAACCCTCCCTCGGGTCCAGATGACCTTACTAATCATCCTGGTCCATAGTTTACATTACCAGCACTTTCCATTCTCAAGTGTTCCTCTTTTCTGCATCATCTTTTTATTATTATTATTATTATTATTTATACTATTCTATTTTTTGATTAATTTTATTTCTAAAATATCCTTCGTTATTCCAGAAATAAGTTTCTTGAAAGGTTGTTTAACATCTTCTGTAAATAAGATTCTAATGTTATTTTAAAATTATTTGATCCTCTTTGAGAAAAAAGGAAAAATATGGAAAGTTTTTTTTTTTCAAATGTATCAAATAGATTATGTGAAACTTATTGTTATATATAGATATATTTCAGGAAAAAATAATGAAAAAAAGGATGGTGTACGTAGATAAAATTAATGATGCAAAAATAATGAGCTTGTCAAATAAGAGGACTCTTCGTTGTTATAATAAAAAAAGATTAAATAAGATCTAGAAAAAGAGTCTAACATTGAAAGGGTTTTTTGATAAAAGAGAAAAAGAGATAAAAAAATTTGACTCTATAATGTATTTTATAAATATACTAATAGTAAATTTGAATACCAGAAGACTTAATGTAATTAAAATAAATAAAGTCCCAAATAATCATTCACTTATAATTGTTCCAAAATTTTTAAAAATTTTGTATATGACATTTGTACTAAAATTACATCTTTGTTATATATTATCACAAATCAAAAAATTTAAACTAACTCTGCAAGATACATGAAACAGCAATATATAACTAATCATGTGAAAATATGAAACAATAATATATAACTAACCATGTGAAAATACGACTTAAGTGAGAAACATTAACATAAAATAAATTTTGACCTTAACTTTGTGTATAGTTATAGCGAAGCACATATTTAAAAGAAACTATCACCTCTAAATCTTCAACTTGTATGATTAGATGAAATTATTTTTAAAATATTTTTTAAATAAAAGATCATATCTCAATTAATATTATTATATTATTTACTTAATGATAGTTAATTGTAGCGGAGGAAAAGCTATGATTTATCTTAACTTTATTTTTATTTTTAAGAATTTAATTATTAAAATTGATTTGGAATCCTCATTAATTAATGGATAGATTTATTTAGAGAATAAAAAAGATAGGATATGTGAAATTTATTGTATATGTAAAAAATATAAAACACAAAAAGAAAAGAAAATGAAGAGAAAAAAAAAAGTTTTATTCATTAAAATCACTATTGTAAATAGGTTTTACATAAGAAGAAAAACTTAGGTTTAATACTGTAAGTTCATTTTGTTTTGTGGCCTAATCAGGTTAGAGATTCATTTTAGTAACTCTTAGTTATTCAAGGTTAACATCGATTATGAAAATAAATCTTGTTTTAATTAAAAGTAGGATAAAATGTAATTATGGTATTGAATCTAAAATTTTCCACTTAAGTATCTTTCCAACTTGAAAAAAAAAAAATGCTTGAAAGAACATTCAATCAAGACAAAAAAAAAATATTATCTTAAAAAATTTCTCCTTGAATATATGTAAATATAAATATGTTTTCACCAAAAACTTTGATCTCCTGCATTGCAAATCTACGAAATTTTTTGGATGAATTTATGCGAAGCATAAGGCAATAGTTGAAATTTTTTATTCATCATGTTATTTAAAAAAATAGTTTTAAAGTAATTAATAACTAAAATTTAGTTAATTTTCTCATATTTTTTGATAAATGTTAATTTTCCTCTTTCATATTAATGAAATTTTCATTATAAAGTTATTGAAAAAGGATTACAAATTATTTTGTAGCAAATATATTACCTAGATTGAGTTGAACTAATATTTCTCATAAAATTTCCAATCCACGGTATATATTGGTTTATGTGTATGGAAGAAAATATATTTACAACGATTAAAACTTTCTTGATGCAAATTTTTTGTTATGCTTTTTTTATAAATTATATAAAATGGAGAAGTTAATATATATACTGTGGTTTACCGAATTTTACACATTATATATCTTTATAGATATAAAGAGAGAAAGAAACTCATTAGAGAGAAAAATTTAAACACATATTTTTTATTTATTTAATAGTTTTTATTTGAGCTTATAAAATTTAAAATTTGTGTAAAATAAATATTATTACTATAAAAATGTCAAAAATATTAATTTTTAATTAAAAACTTAATATATATATATATATATATATTATTTAGTAAATATAATTATAATAATAAGGATTCTAAAGGTTAAATTTTAAATTCGTTTATTAATGTACTGTATATGTGTTAATACTAGTTATTATTCACGACTGAATAATATTAACTTCAGCTGACGTAAAAATAGCATTATTATATACCATAAGAAACTGCCCAAAATTTTTATGTTTTATAAATAAAAAATTAATTTAAATGTTATTTAAAAATTTACTGTAATAAAAATTACTGAAAATGTTAAATTCTTAAATAACATACTAATATATAATATATGATGATACAAATATTATATTTATAATGAAATAATTTTAAAATTTTTAACATAGTGATATATAAACAAATATTTTTATTTTACTATTATAATTATTGAAGAATATATTTTATGTTTGACCATATTAATTAATATATGTATATTTTAAAATATTTTTTAAAAAGTGTCATTGATTATTAAAATTGATAGGATAACATTATAAATAAATAATGAATGTTTAATTAATTAAATTTTTTATTTAAGTAAGTAAAAATAAAATAAAATAATAATATATTTTTATTGTTTAATTTAGGAGAAAAATGAAAGAACACAAAGTTAACTTTCATGTATAAGATGATCAAGATAAAATTTGTAAAAAATAAAAATAAAACATAAATTATCACTAAGGTTTTTTTGTTAATATATTTGTAAATCTGAGGGTACTGTAGCTTAATTTATGTGGATTAATTAAATGTTCTCACGTGTATTACATATTTAATGTAGTTAAAGTATTAATATTTGAGTATATTTTTTTATTTAAATATTTTTTATTATGAAAAATTGTTATTTAACCTTTAAAATTTATTATTTGATCATTCATTTTTGTTTTTAATTATTATTATTTTTAAATAATTGATAAAAAATTATTTAAAATATTTATTTAAAAATATTAATATTTTATATATATTTATAATATAATTTGTAAAAAAATATAATAAAAATTAGAAAAAATTAAAATTTTTGTTAATTAAATTTATTTCCAATGTAAAATTTAATTTTATTAAATAATTATTATAATTGATAGAATTTATTTTACATTCTGATTTGATAAATAATTTATACAAATAAAATTAATGTAAAAAATAATATTACAATAATTTAAAGATTTAAAAATGCAAATTCAGATTTCAATTTTTTTAGTAATGTAATTGAAAAATAATATTCCAATTTTTAATTTTTCAATTTTCTAACTCATTTAAATATTGGATTAGAATTTTTTTAAAAATAATTTTTAACTTTACTTTACCTTAATAAAAATCATGTCATATTATGTATTATTGATTTCAATATTGTATTAGATTGATTGTTAAAATAATTATTCATTTTAAATACAATAATATTATAAATTTATAAATTTTTAATAAAAATAATATTTTTGATATTAATATTTTTTATTTTATAATAAAATTTCAAAGTTTATATAAAATTATTTTTTGATATAAAAATTATATTTAATTTATGATAAAATAGTTTATAATTAAATTATAATATATATATTATTTAAATATTAAAAATAATGCAATAGACAATAATTCAAAGAAATGATAAATAAATTAGTATTTTGTATAATTCAAACAATTTTGATGATGAATAAAACTTAATTTAAGATTACTAACTATAATTTACTTTATCAGTTAAATAATATTTTATTAATTAATAAATATTATTTTAAATAGAATTAATATTTTAAGTAAATTATTTTTAACTTTATTTATAAAAAATAATTTTTATATAACTGTGTGTTTAGGGTTAAATTTGTTTAAATAGTTACAAACTTAAATTATTTTATAACTAAAATAAAAATCACATGAAGTATAATTTTATACATTTGTTATATTATTCAATATGATGTAAATATTAATAAGTTAATTTAAAAATTAATTTAGTTATTATAATAAATTAACCTAATAATAAGGTAATAATTTTATTTTAAAATTAATTTAAATATTATAAATAATTTAGGTAATAATTTAATTTAAAATTTATTTTGAATTTTCTAGGTAAATATGTAAAATTTTATTTACATATTATAGATTTATGATTTTAAGTTGATTAAGGTAATAAGATTAGGATTTTAAATTAATTAGTTTAAATATTATATTGAATTAATGATTAAGTTAATTATGATAATAATTTAATGTAAATTTAAATTATAATTCAACAGGTAATTAAGAGAATTAGTGGGTTTTAAAATTAATTTATAATTTAATTTAAATAGTATACGTAAAATCAGAATATGTATTATAGATATTAGATAATTAAGGTAATAAGTTAATTTTAAAATTTTTTAAAATATTATAAATAATTTGGATAATAAGTTATTTTAAAATTTATTTTAAATATTATAGGTAAATCAGAAGATGTAAAATTTTATTTACATATTATACATTTAAGATTTTAAATTAATTAAGGTAGTAAGTTAATTTTAAATTTTACTTCAATATTTTATTCAATTCAAATAGTAATGTATTTTAAATTTTAATTTAAAAATTATATATAATTTTGACAATAAATTATTTAAAATTGTAAGTTTATTTAAATTTAATTTAATATATATAGAATTAACATATTAACGTAACGTAATTATAATAATAAATTAATGTATAATTTAATTTAACTATAATAAATAATTAAGGTAATAAGTTTATTTTAAAATAATTTAATTATTATAGGAAATTAATGTAATAAGCTAATTAAGATAATAATTAAATTTAAAAAAATTTATTTAAATATTTTAGGCAATAATTAAATAAAATTTAATTAAAAAAATTAAATAATATAATATTTATTTAAATAAAATTATATTCATTTATTTTAAATTATATTACACTAACTTTTATTTATTTATATAAAAATATATCTTTAAAAGACTAATATGCGATAACAGTATTTTAAAATTTTATAAATCAAATTTTTAAAAATATTAACTTAAATTTAACTGCATTAATTTTAAAATTACACATCTCATTACTTTATTGATTCAAATAAGTTAAAGTTTAATATCTCACGTTCTCTAAAGTACTAAAACAAACATTATTTTTAAGTATTTTCAACTCTCAAATACCACCCTACACTAACGGGCATTTTCAAGAATACCATCACAACACTAACGGGCATTTTCAACGCATACTTTTAATAAGGGACTCATAAAAACCCATGTTGTTTTCATACCAAATACTAACCAGCCTAAGAGCTACAAGGATATCAAGCCTATTAGTTTGTGCAATGTAATTTATAAATTGATTATGAGATGAGTGTCATGCGGCTTCGCCTACGCTAGACAGATGTTAAAGGGCCTCTCCAAAGCAGCTTTATCCTGGGACATGGAACCATCCATAATGCCATTGTCGTCCAAGAGATCATCCACTACATGGCCCAATATTCGAAGAAAAAGGTTCGTGATGTTGGGTTCAAATTGGATTTGGAGAAAACTTACAACTGGATCAACTCGAGCTTTATGGAATCCACTCTCACCCTACTTAAGACCTCGCTCTAAGTAAGGGGAACTTCTATCTCCCTAATTTTTTGTCATGTGCATTGAACGTCTCTCTCTATTAAGATCTATAACCAATTCCAACAACATCATTGGGATCCAATTAAGGTATTAAGGACTGGGCCTTGTGTCTCTCATCTATTTTTCATGAACGTGTTCATTTTTGCCTAAGGGAAAACCTTGTAGGTACATCCTCATAACGAAATCTAACGTTTTTGTTTATATTTTGTACTTTAAAATTTTAAAATTCCAAAGCTTTTTGTTTCGAAACTATCTCAATGTCGTAATTGTAATTAGAACTAAATGACAAATTCGCTGAATTTTTATAAAAGAATTTGATTGATTGTGGAGCTGTCACCAAATTTTATTTTAAGGGAAAATATTTAAAAAAATCTTAATCAGGAAAAAATTCTAAGTTTAAAGAATCAGTTATGAATAGGGAAGGTACTAGGCACTCCACTCGTCCGCTCCGAATAATGGTACCCTTAAACTTGATCCCTTTTAAATAGAATATAAATAAACAGGTGTGAAAGATATAAGACCTTATCCTGCTCCTATGTATTCCCTAATGCAATAGAAAATTTAAGGCTATTTAGTTCTGGTTTTGAAGACTTGATCTTCAGATGTAAAAAGAATTTGAAAAATAATTTTAAAAGCATTTTAGATATTTGTGAAATAATCCTTAGTCCACCTATGCACAAGGTCCAAGACAACTAAGATTGCACTGGTACCCATATGAATCTCTAAATATCAAAGAGTAGAGTATGTCATTAGTTCGTATTTAGAGTTCATTGCGTGAGACTTAGAATTATTAAAACAATGTGTTTTGGAATCCTTTATTTTTTTTTAAGTTTTCGGGGCCCACATATGCGCACAGGGTCCAATACAACTAAAGCTGCATTGGGATCCATATGAATCTCCAAATATCGAACCATAAATATATGCTACCAGTTCGTGTTTAGAACTCATTGTGTGAGACCTAAATTTTATAAAACGAGCCTTTAAGTTATAAAAACTTATTTTAAAGACAATTAAGTTGATTTGGCATGAATGGGATGAGTCCAAATTAACCAGAAATAAGTGGGCTTGGTATAATAAATTTATATTACAAAAAAGAAAAGAAAAAAATGATTTTAGAAATCATGTCGGGCTTGTTCCAAATTGTTCAAATAAACTATATTAGTTGAATTGTTTATTATGCTTAGAAAATAGTAATTAAGAAGAAAATAATTTATTAATTTTTATTCTCCCGGGGCGGAAATTTGGCATGATCCCACTTCAAGGAACATCCATCGAAACCTATTTTGGATCTTTGACAAGGCCCGAGTGTAGGCAACAAACGATTAGCTTGATTTCGACCTCACTTCCTAATCCTGGCAGCAAACCCAATTGACGTAGGAATTACCGTGGCCCAATCATGGAATAATTAGCCTCACTTTCAACCCACTGTGTAATAGCTCCCTTGATGCCATATAGTCATGAACTAATCCATGAGAATTTTTTCTTTTAAAAAAACAAACAGCCGTACGTGGGAATAGTCTTCGCTTGTTCATAACCTTCGCTTGTTCGGAAATATCAATAAAATGAATCATTTTTTCAAAGAAGGTATATAGCTTGGTAGCACCCAACGAACATTGAGGATAAACCACAATGGTAAAAGAAAAAAACAAACAGCTTTAGTACCTCTCCCACTACATCGAAAGAAGTATCAACCGCAAACCAAATGACAGAAAAGATGCTTTCTACTTTGTCAAACAAAACTTCAAACCTGGGAGGGGGGGGGGAAGAAATTCAAGGATCCCCACCCAAGAATCACACTTAATCACTACTTTTTATCTACTTCAAAAGACAAGTGGAATTCAATAAGAACTAACTCAATACGAAACAATGAGGAAAGGGTACTAACAAAACGTTAACACTTGAGCCTTTCATGCACATAGTTTTTCTTTCTTTCTCAACAGCAAAGACAACACACTCCTTACCAATCTCGATTCTCAATTGACTGCTGGATGTAAGCAAGCAGGCTCAAGATTCTATCATTATCACTAGCGGAACCATTCCCAACAGCTAAGATTTTATCGATAAGGTAACCATTAAGTAAATCGTTTGAGGCAAAGTTTGTGAGAAGGTTGTATAAAAGATCGAAGCACAAATCATGGATAAGTCTGATCCTTCCATCCTCATATAATGGAGTACAAATTTATAACCTTCAGAACAACCAGCAAGATATCAACGTCTCCACTGTTGAGTTTATTGCAGGCATCAACATGAAGGGAAAGATACCATTTGGCAGATATTCGAATAACTTTTGCTACACTGGCATGATACCTTTCTATTTTTAGCCATGATTTAAGGGGCTCAAAATGAATGACAGTCTCCTTCGAAAATTTTGGCTAACCACTTGCTCATCAGATACATCTTTGGCTTTAGCTAGTTTATTGCACAACAGGATTTACGCATCGGTCAAATGGTACCATGAATGGGGCTGATCTTTAGTGAGACCACAAAGTTAGAATCATTTCAGATATAACATTAGCCACACTAGTTTTCAAACTATCCACCCAAAATTCCAACGTCTTTAAACCGCAAACACACTAACTCACTGTTTCTCTTTAAGGCACAATACCAAAGGTTCCTCAAGGTGAGAAAATAATTGTAACAGGTCTTTCATTTCCTTCCCGCCTAGCCAACAGTATATTGAGGCAGGGATGCGACATGGAGGAATTATTAGGCAAGAAAAGTATAGGCAGGTGGGATCATGTGGAGTATAAAAAATAGCAACCGATGTAATGGCACCAAGCCAATGGTCTGTATAAGAGGGAATATATTAACGGGACAGGTCGTAAAGCCTTTCTAGACTGCAGATCAAGGGTTGACTATAATATATTCTGCATAGTGCTTAAGCCATCACCAATTGACACAAATTTCCCGCAAGCTAGCCAGCCAAAATTCCATTTACATGTGCTATATTTCTATTAATTCTAGCAGTAATTCATCAACAAGAACCTCTGGTACAACATTTACTATAATTTCTTTGTACCCCAAGCTTAGAACCAAACCAAACCAAATTACAGATTCGGCTTCTCAGTTTACAAAAACTACAAATCTTAGGAGGGAGATAAGGAATTCACGGGGCTACATTCTCATATTCAAACTGAAAAATGCGATTTACAGGCCCTATGAACTTACAACAAACAATAGAGGTCTAACAGATGCATCCTTAATTATATCATCAATTTCTTATTAAATGGAAATCAAATTTTCACAATGAGATCTAGTAGGGACCACAACTGAAATTTAGCAAAACCATATCTCAACTATTCACCGATTACATCAACAAACTAGATTCTCATACAAGAATCAAACAACATTCAAACAAAATCATCACGAGGTTTTTTAACTTAAGCATAAACTAATATTGATCAATGCAATGTTCTTGGTTCAAGAAAAATAATGTGACTAACCTGTATGAAGTCGACGTATTGCTCGTACCAACAATCACAGCAAGAATCAGTAGAGTGGATCCTTTCTTCTAGCTTGTGGTGAAGCGTGAATAGGAAGACCCAGAAAGAGCTATGCAATGTCGACAGGATAAACCAGAGTATTCCCCAAAGAACTTCCCAAGCTCCTAACACTATTGCTATGATTTGTCTTTTAATTTTCCAACCCTTTTTCAAACCTCATTTCCCTCATTTTATATCTTTCCTTGCTGTGTGTTGCCTTTGCTTAATCAACCGTTAACCCCCTAGTTAACAAACTAACTGCCCCTAAACTAAATTAACCAACCTCCTTTCATTTTTTCTTTCCTTTTTATTATTATCTTCATTACTTATTTTTAATATTTCTATCATCTACTTATTTACTTTTATTATATATTTGACTTTATTTATTTTTATTACTTTTAATCATTTAGTTTCGTTTCTGATTTTGTTATTATTCACTATTACTAATTAATTTATTATTTACTATCACTATGATTATTATTCTTTATTTATCATTTATTACCACTCATTATTTAATAATTAATTTCAAAAGACCTTGGACTAAAGGTAGTGTTTACAGTTTGCCCCTCTTTATTCATCTTTTATCAAATAATATAGAAAATGCATTCTGTATTATCCAGATAAAAGATGAATAAAGATGTGAATCTACTTAGTCTGAGGTCCAGAATATATACACATGAAAATCTATTGATGCTATATGCCCAATGACATATTAGACGAACAGACAGTTAGTGCCTTCGATGACTATTCCGTGAAAATTCAAAGATTTTGGCTTGACATGATAAGCTGAAAGGTAAGAAATTTAAAATGCAGATTCTCATGCTAAGCTTGAGGCAGGTTTAAAATGTTGGGCCTAATATGATAGGCTGGAATGTGAGAAATTTTAAAATGCAATGCCTGATGATAAGTTGAAATACAAAAAGTTAAACTTGCAAGGACTGACAGCATAAGCCAAAGTGCAGAATTAAAATGGAAGGCCTGACAGCATAGGCCGAAGTGGGAAAATTAAAAATGCAAGGCCTGATAACATAGTCTGAAGTGCGGAATTAAAATGCAAGGCCAAACAGCATAGGTCGAAGTGCAGAAAATTAAACATGCAGGGCCTAACAGTATAGGTCAGAATGCGGGAAATTAAAATGCAAGGCCTAACAGCATAGACCGAAGTATGGAAAATTAAACATGCTGGGCCTGACAGTATGGGCTAGAAATGCGAGGAATTTAAAATGCTGGGCCTGACAGTATAGGTAAAAGTGCAAGGAATTTGACATGATGGCCTGATAGTATAGGCCAAAAATGCAAAAAATTAAACACGTTGGGCCTGACAGTATAGGTCGGAAATGCAAAGAAATTAAAATGCTGACCCTGACAGTATATGTTGGAAGTGCAAGGAACTAAAATGCTGGGCCAGATAGTATAGGTCGGAAATGCAAAGGAATTAAAATGCTGAGCCTGACAGTATAGGCTAGAAGTTCAAGGAACTAAAATGCTGGGCTTGACAATATAGGCTAGAGTGCAGAAAAATCTAAATGTTGGGCCTGGCAGTATAGGCCGAAGTGTAGAAATTAAACATGTAAAGCCTCACAGTATAGGTCGGAATGCGGGAAATCAAAATGCAAAGCCTGACAGTATAGGCCGAAAATGTAGGAAATTAAAATGCAATGTCTAACAATATAGGCCAGAAATACAGGAAATTAAAATGTGGGGCCTGACAGTATAGGCCAAAATAGAAGGAATTTAAAGATGTTACCTGATGATAAGCTTGCTGGGAAACTTAAAGGCGTTCTTTTTTTTTTATTTGTAGACTTTGACTTCCTAACTTCCTTATAACACTATTCTGTGACTTTTATAGTGAGCTAGACCCTATGATTTGCTTCCTTTTTGCTTTTTGTCTACAAATTTATCCTTTATACCTATTATTTTGTATGGAGATAAGATCATCTTAGTTAGTAAAGAACTTCTAATTGCGGAGTTTTTTTTGGACTAGCCATGACTTTTAAATAGCTTTAATAAAAGTAATTGCCATTTGTACTTGTATAATCACATTTTGTACATATATTTAGACAAAAGAAAACACAGATGTATAATGAATGGTTGGGTCATGAATTGAAATAGCCAAATGGTACAGAATATATGAACGAACGTCTAATGGTATGATCTTGGTTGGTCCTGTGCTTTTGGGACAACTAGTGCTAGTTGTAAACACCCAATTCCGTCCGAGGTTCTTGGCCACTAAAGTCAATTAACCCTAGTTTAAATAATGTAAATTACAAAAGACAAAAAAAAAACTTTAATGGAAAAATTAAAAAAAAATCTGAGAAAAACCAAAAATGAGGGGAAGTAAAGAAGGAATTAGGGAAAATCAAAAAATTAAACAAAAAATAATAAAAAAAAAAGAATGAAAAAGCAAAAAATCAAATAAAGAAAGAAAAATGAAAATCTGAAAAATAAAAGAAATTAACAAAAATCAAAATAGAAAATTTAAAAAACAAATAAATATAAAATTTAAAAAACAAATAAATATAAAATTTAAAAATCAATAAAGAAATAGTAAGAAATTCTGAAAAATAAATAGAAATAAATTATGGAAAATAAGGAAATAAAATTCTGGAAAAATCAAATAAAATCGGGAAATTCTGAAAAAAAATAATAAATTAAAAAATCAAAATTCTGGAAAGACAAAATTCTGAATAAAATTAGGAAGATTGAATCCTAGAAAAACTAAATTAGAAAAGAACCTGAAAAATAAAAAAGTAGAAAAATTGAAAATCTAGGGAAGTTAAATAAAATCAGAAAAATCCAAAATAATCAAAAGAAAATTAACGAAAAATGAAAAAACTGAAAGAAAACAAAAGGGAGTCCGGAAATTAAATCTTAAAAGCTAAAAAAGAAAAAGGGGTAAAGAAGTGGGGCCTATAAATAGAAGGAGTGAAGGTGCAGAAGGGGTCTTTTTTTTTCCTTTTGGGGTGGCTTGAATTTTGATTGAAGGGCTCTCTCTGGTTCTCCATCTCCGATCAAGCAAGGATACATCAAGCATCCGAAACCGCTGGGGAAGACGTCGGAAACCGCAGGTTCCTCATCACCGCAACTGCCTCCCTCCCCTGCTTCGCTTGGTCAGAGCTTCAAGAAGACAAGTGTAGGTCCGGAGTACGTCGAACCTCAGCCATCTACAGGTTAGCCATTGTTTTCACCTTGGATGAAATAAGCTTGAGATTGTCACTGATGAATGAGTGAAAATAGATAGGAATATTGTAGATCTATGAATGCATGTAAAACCATAAAGATATAAGAACAAGCGTTCGATGATTGTCCTCTATGAACTCTGATTTGCCAGATCCATGCGTAGTTAAGTAGGATTCCAACCCTCACTGAAAGTCTTGACTTCCAACACATGCACACCTTCCCGATCTTGGAAATGGCTCATGGATTCAAAAGACCGATAGCCTATACTTGCTGTGTGGCGTAAAGAAATGCCAATGGTGTGCGATTCATAAACCATGAGACAAATGTTTGCAGTGTTCAAACTTTGGACTCGACTCGCTTCCACCACCCCTACCATTATAAGCCTAATCTCCTCACTAGGTTAGGTTGTGCCTCGTGGTGTAATCCATGGAGGATCTGTAGGTACCGCCCTGCCTGGAACCCTCACTCTGCACCTAAAATAGCCTTGAATAGGCTCCTTCACTCACGCATGGAAGATTGGAGGGAGCACTTTCGACTAAGAATTCCAGTCTAGGTTCCCTCTTCCTTCACTCTACACTGAAACTGTCATTGAGACCTGGTCAACACCGTGGTAGGGTGCCATGACGAGCTACTTCAGTATAGCATGGTGACCTATAGCTGCTGAGAGAAAACAAGGGTAAGACTCACCTAATCAATAGCATGACTAGCCACGAGAGAGAGGCAGAGAAGAGGAAGAGGGCATGGTGGGCTGTTTGGAGTGACAATTGGTGTGGCCATTCCATGGCAAGGCAGGGTAGTTTGGTAAGCCACCAGAAGACCTAGATGAGGTATTACCTATTGAGCAGAGGTCCAGCATCTCTAGCCCTGGGAACCATAGGTCGCCTCAGCTCCCATCCTCCCAACGAGCCATCAAAGTAATGCTCATTAGAAGCCCTTAACGATGTTAACGTCAACCCTGAAACTCAGCTACCGCCCTAGACTTTCTCTACCTCCTTTAGGCACCAAAGTGGCTAGAAGGTGG
Source organism: Canavalia ensiformis (assembly GCA_026541065.1). Classification (NCBI taxonomy): domain Eukaryota; kingdom Viridiplantae; phylum Streptophyta; class Magnoliopsida; order Fabales; family Fabaceae; genus Canavalia; species Canavalia ensiformis. Next base: position 839,003 of record JAMKYM010000217.1, read on the forward strand.
GGGGAAAGGTGTGACACTAAGAGAGGCAGCTGCACTGGAGGAGCCAAGATAGCCATGAGGCTGGAGCTGAGCTATTGCCAGGATTTAAGTCCAAGCCACATGACTTGGCCTAATTCGATCAACCATTAATAAAGGTAACACAGAACCCAGATGGATGCATTGACTTGGTGGTGTCGCTGGACGTTCGTGACTTCGTGTGCCTAGGTTCGATCCCTTCAGGAAACATTTCACCTTCGCCCTTGATTGGTTCTTCCCTGAGGACACTACGCCCCAAGGTTGTTGTTTAAATTTAATTAGGAAGACTCTACACCCAACCAAGCGCTTGGCCTGGTGGTTCAAGCATCCAAAGACACCCCTCGTCAGGGGTTCGAGCCCCTCAGTGAGTAGTTTTTCCCAAATTTCCTTTCCTATTCTCCCCCCCCTCACATGCGGCTCACGTGTTGACAAGCACTGAGCCAGACTCCAAGGCCTAGCCATGTCCTCCATGAAGCCAAACATCCTAGCCACCAAGCCACCACCCCATGCTCCTAGCCGTTTGAAGCAGCTTAACCACGAAGCCAACAAAGCCATGGAAGCCATGCAACAAGAAGAGAGAGGATTATGAAATTCCAGAATTGCCCTTCAACAATTCATCAAATACCTGTTCTGTCCTTACCACCTGAAATCACAGAATTGCCCTTCAACAATTTACCTGAAATCACAGAATTGCCCTTCAACAATTCACCAAATGCCTATTCAGTCCCTGCCACCTGAAATTCCAGAATTACCCTTCAACAATTCACCGAATGCCTGTTCAACCCTTGCCCATCAGAATTACCAAAATACCCCTCTTCTTTCCCAAAAATGACCATCTTGTCCCTAAAGGGAAATGACCAATTTGCCTTCCATCTTTCATAAAATTCCAAATTTACAATTGTAAATAAAGTTCCAAATAGCCAATAAAATTCAAAAATTCCATAATTATAAATAAAATTCCTAATTTTACAAAAATAAAGTTCCAAATCGCCAATAAAATTCCAAAAATCACATAATTATTAATAAAATTCCCAAAAATTCCATAATTACTAATAAAATTCCCAAAAATCTCATAATTGATAATAAATCCTCAAATCTTCAATAAAATTGCTTCCTTCCTAAAAACACCCTATGCTTTGGATAGTCGAATCAATCTTCTCTCTTCCTTTTTAAAAAACAAAACTTTTCAAAATATTTTTTTGGATTCTTGGTCTCACGCAATAGACTCTAAATGGGGGGCTGGCGGTTCACCTGCTGTCCAACATTTAGTAGTCCGTATAGATCCCCGTGCTGTAGTAGCCGCCTTGGGTCTTGTGCATAAGTGGACTATCAATCCTCCCAAAAATAAAAGCCATCTTCTTCTCCTGTTTCAAAATATTTTTTGGATTCTTGGTCTCACGCAATGGACTCTAAATGGGGGGCTGGCGGTTCACATGCTGTCCAACGTTTAGTAGTCCGTGTAGACCCCCGTGCTGCCGTAGCCGCCTCGGGTCCTGTGCATGAGTGGACTATCAATCCTCCCAAAAATAAAAGCCATCTTTTTCTCCTGTTTCAAAATTTCTTTTTGGACTCTTGGTCTCGCGCAATGGACTCTAAATGGGGGGCTGGCGGTTCACCTGCTGTCCAACGTTTAATAGTCCGTATAGACCCCCGTGCTGCCATAGCCGCCTCGGGTCTTGTGCATGGACGGGCCAGGAATCCTTCCAAAAGTGATAATCTTTTCAAGATGCCATTTTTCCTTTTAAATATATCTGAAGGTCAAGCCTTCATACACCAGAACTACGTAAGCCTTGAGTTTCCCATTGCACCGGGGAATACGTAGGAGCAGGATCAAGTCCTGTCAGGCTAACCTCCGTCAAGTATTTATTTTCACTCTAATAAAAGGGATCAAACTATTTTCAAATAATCACACACTCAATTTAAGGGTACTGTTCTTCGGAACAGGCGAGTGGGGTGCCTAACACCTTCCCCACTCGTAACCGACTCCCGAACCTAAATCTCATCCAGGGTTTTTCCAAATCTTTTTCCCTTAAACAAAATTTGGTGGCGACTCCACATCATCAAAATCAACTTTTTAAAATTTTAGCGAGTCCGTCGTCTCGTCGGAATTACGGTTGCGACAGATGGCGACTCCACTGGGGACCTTAGAGAGTCAAGCCCAACAAATTGAGTGTGTTTAATTTAACTTAGATCCCTTCTTTGTTTATGTGCATGATTATTTATTGCATGATTTGTTTATTTGCTTCGATGATTCGTTTGTTAGCCATATAACTCTAGGTTAGACGAACAATAAATTATTATACATATTTGCGCGATTTTCCCAATTGCAGGTATCCTAAATAAAGTGCCCTCCATGCATTGCTTTACATTACATCATGAGTGGGGCCCTATACCCGGGTCTGAGGGCTGCCCAGGATTAGAGGGATCTAGTGGTGTCACGCTCGGGCTTACGTCCTGTGTGGCTATCATGAAAATCCCAGCTAGAGTACGTCCTATTCATAATGCCCCGCAACTAGTGGCTACTTCTACTGTTGTGGCAAGCATTATGGACTGGAACTTGGCTCTAGTGACCTTTACACCTTTAGGAGTACAAACCACCTTGGAGAGGTTCATGCATTACAAGCCCTAGACCCATAGGACAGGTTACCCCTCTAGGATATACGGAGGGCGCACTCCGATTACTCGACATCTATTCTGTAAGCTTTACTTACATGCAATAAGGGAGGTCAAAAAAAAAAAGAGAAGAAGAAAAGAAAGGGGGAAAAAGAAAAAATAAAAAAAATAAAAATAAAAATAAAAAAAGAGAAGAAGAAAAACAGGGGGAAAAAGAAAGGAAATTCCAAATAAGAAAGGAGAGAAATAAGTAAGAGGAAAGAGGAAATAATAGGGGAAAGGATAAGAATGAGAGAGAAAAATAGACAAAATAAAGAAACCCAACCACATTTATTGCTTTGATTGCATCATGCATTAACTTTATCCATCCTCAAGTCTAACATGTTTGCTTTATCTTTTTTTTTTTTTGGGGGACCGATTCTCAAGAGCTGTCATTAAAAAGGTGAGATGAAAATTAATATGGAATCCGGGCAGTTGAAGAAGAGGAGACGCATTGGGGTCAAAATGGCAAACCTCACGAGTTTGGATATGTTTGGGAACAAGCTGACAAACATACAACAGATGTCCTTCTGCAAAAAATATGGCAACATACTGAAGCTGCTGAAGGTCCAGGTACAGGAAGGGGCCCTTACAGCCATGGTATAGTACTACGACCCTCCCCTCCGGTGCTTCACCTTTTTAGATTTCCAACTGGCTCCCACCTTGGAGGAGTTCGAGCAGATCTTGGATCTACCCTTGGAAGGAAGTAGGCCGTATCAGTACTTGGAGCACCATTCCACCTTCCAGGAGGTTGCCGCGTTGTGCTCTAGGCCTACTGAGTGGAGATTGGTCGGTCGACTACCAAACCAAAAGCTTAATCAAAGGGTTTACCCGGGAGTTCTTAGAGGAGTACATGCAACATCTCGCCAGCAGCAACCAGTGGGTCGTGTACATGGATGTGCTAGCTCTCACCATTTATGGACTGGTACTTTTCCTATGTATGGAGGATTTTGTGGACCTAAATGCCGTGGACATATTTTTAGCAAGGAGGAACAAAGCAGAAAACCCCGTCAACGCTCTCTTGGACGTTCTGTGACATCGAACTTCGCCATGAAAAGAAAAGAACGAGGTTGATTTGTTGTCTACCACTGCTCTACGTGTGGATAACTGCCCACATCTTCATGAGGAACACGAAGGTACAATGTCCAGTGGCAGACTTGCTCTGTTATCAAATAAAGCCCATGAGCAACGACGAATGGTCGGCCCACTTTGCCGGCCTAACCGAGGAGCGGATCAGATGGCAACCATCATGGCAACAGAGAACAAGCCTCATTTACCGTTGCAAGGGGTTCCCGAACGTGCCCCTCATGGGAGTTAGGGGTTGTATCAACTACAATCCCATACTGGGGCAAAGGCAGCTGGCCTATCCTCTCAAGACACCACCGACGGACGAACAGGTGACCCCTTTCTTCTTGAAATATGAAGGAGATTTCGCAGATAGTCTCCGGAAAGTTCGAGAAGCATGGGAGGATGTCACGCGAAAGGGAAAGGAGCTGGGAGTTAGAAGTTGCGCTGCCAAAGAAGAATACAAACAGTGGGTCAGGGACAGGGTACAGCAGATCAAACTGCCGTTCAGACCTCCAACTGTCCCTTCCGACAGCCAACCTTCACCCATGGTGTTCGAAGACGAGGCTGTGAAGAAGCTTAAAGAACAGTTAGAGGCCATGACAAAAAAGAACAGCCAGCTGGAAGAAGAACTCCTGAAGTCCAAACAAGAGTGTGCGGAATTAAAAAGAGAAAAACAGGTGAATGGAACTATTCTAGAGAGCGTCGAGAACAACAAAAGCGGCGTGGGAGCGAGCGCTACGGGTTCACTTAAACCTCCAAGCCGCTAATAAAGAGCTTGGAATGAGAGTCCAAGAGAGGGACGCCGCGCTGCAAGAAAACCAGCAACTGAGAAACGCTGTGCAACAGATAAGGGCTAGACTTCACACGGCCAGGGAAGAGAAGAACCAGCTCCAAGCCGCAAAAAACAGAACCCAGTTGGAGATGGATTACGTGGTCGAGGAAAGGAACGACCTGCTGCAACGGGTGGAAGAAATGAAGAAACAGATCGATGGCCTACTCCTAGCATGGCAGAATGAAGTGAACGAAGAAAAATGGAAGGTCATCGAGGTCATACGCATGCAGCAAAGAGGCATCAGCGACATCCAAGACGAGAACAAGTGGTACAAAGACACGGCTGATCATTGGACTAGGTGTTTCGACAGGTTGGCCAGCCTGGCAAATACTGCAATAGAAGAAGTACCACGACTGCTCAAGGAGGCTGAAACATCGTTACATCCACTCCTCACGCCGCCGGAAGTCGACATTTTCATTCAATTCTGTAAAGATTTGATTCTACGAATGAAAAAATATGTTGTATTAGCCCAGCAGGAGGAACAAAATGTAACATGAACCGTGCCTCTGATTGAATAAAATGGCATTCACCTCTGCACACGATTCCATATTAATTTCCATCTCATGCTCGAAGTACAAAAGATACAGCCAATTGGCAAACAACGTTCAAACGAGATTCTGGTCCCCCATATTTATTAGACTCTAAGTTTGTTTTCCTAAATTACTCAATTACTTAATTTAACTTTACACAGATAACAAAGATTGCGGACTTACGACTTCCCAAGCACCCTTATAGCACTCGATCAAAGGCAAAAATCATGAGTGAGCTAGAGATGCAAAACGAGGAGCTAAGAAACGAGGTGGCCGAGCTGAAGGATTAGGTCGCCAAGCTGATGAAATTACTGGAAAAGGGCACAGAGGGACCTTCGGGGACCGAGACATCAGGGGCTGCTGTTGCCTCAATGCCGCTTCAAGTGGTTGCTGAACAAGAGTGGCCCTATGGGATGTCACCAGGTTACGAACCTCCCCGCGGGCTAGGTTCTCAAGGGGTGACGGCTGTTGAAAACCCCAATGCATTGCCGCTCCACATACCTACCACCCACCAATACCATCCAAATCCCCCTACTGGGCCTCCATACACCAACCCTACCACTCATCCTCACCACCACAATCCACCAACATACCTCCCCCCTACTAACACCACCGGCTATCCACCACATCCATACTCTACACATATAAACCCACCACTCTACCCTTACAACCTAAACACTTCCTCTGCCTTCCCCCCACATATAAACCTAACCTTCCCTCCTCACACCTATAATCCAAACACATATCCACCTCACACCAACCCTGATTACACCCACATGAACACGACTGCTACCGAGGACCCCACATACTCGGTACCGGTCGCCACCCATGCTGCAAGAACCGAGGGACCCTATGCCGCACCTCACCACATTGGCCAACCGTTAAATGAACCAGGGCCAAGGCCAGCTGAACAAGAAGCCCACCTCGGAGGGAGGTGGCAACATCTGGAAGAGAGGGTCCGCGCCATCGAAGGGGGCGGATATGGAACGATAGAGGCCTTCGACCTTTGCCTTGTGCCTGACGTCATCATTCCCCCCAAATTCAAGACCCCCGAGTTTGAAAAGTATAAGGGGACCGGCTGCCCGAAGAGTCATCTAACCATGTATTGCCGAAAAATGGCCTCACACTCCCACAACGATAAGCTGCTCATCCACTGTTTTCAGGACAGTTTGGTCGGAGCGGCGGCTAGTTGGTATACCCAGCTAGAGAGGTCACACATCCGCTGCTGGAAGGATTTGGCTGACGCCTTCCTCAGGCAATACAAATACAACATGGAGATGGCTCCTGACCGGACTCAGCTACAAAACATGATGAAGAAAGAAACTGAGTCCTTTAAGGAATATGCCCAACGGTGGAGAGAACTTGCCGCTCAAGTCCAACCACCTCTGTTGGATCGTGAAATGATCAGCACTTTCATGGAGACCCTTCCGGCTCCTTTTTATGACAAAATGGTGGGCAGTGTGTCCGCCAATTTCTCCGACATGGTGCTGATCGGAGAACGTATTGAGAGCGGCCTACGTCGTGGAAAGATTATTCACAACACTGGCAATGCATTTAACGGGAAAAAGCCAGTAAATGGTCCATGGAAGAAGAAAGAGGCTGAAACCCACCATATTTCAGCTGACCTCAACCGAGCAGCCATGTCCCAACCCACATACCAACCTACCATCATTCCTCCCAATTACCAAATACCATACCCAACACAGTTCCAAACACCTCCACATATGATAGCCGCAGCCCAACCTTCATATAACCCACCTACTTCATTCCAACCAAACCCTCCACACATGACTCCACCTCCACAAACATTTCCTCAACAATCACCCTTTCCTCCACAACCTACATTCCAACCACCCCCAGACCATGGACACCAAATACCAACTTCAACCCACCTCCACAAAAAACCAACAACCCGAGGAAAATGGTGCAATTCGACCCAATTCCAATGAGTTATTCGGAGCTGCTGCCCCGCTTAATTCAAAACTCCTTAATAGCACTGGTCCCCATGAAGCCACTAGAACCCCCGTACCCGAAGTGGAATAATCCGGAAGCTAAATGTGATTATCATGCCGGAACGGTGGGGCACTCTACGGAGAACTGTCTGGCCCTGAAACATAGGGTCCAGAAGTTAATTAATGCCAAGTGGCTAAACTTCGAAAAAGACGCACCAAGTGTGGGGAATAATCCACTACCGAATCACGGAGGAGCGGGGCCTTCAGTAAACTGCGTCGAGGTGGACGAGGAAGTATGCATGGTCAATGAATCCCTTTTGGGACGCCCCCGGCCTTTGGTCATTCGATATAGGCGCCGTGCAATACCAAAAGGGATGAGACCTGTTGTGATAAAGGTTCCAGGGCCTTTTCCATACCAAAGTAACCAAGCGGTGCCTTGGAAGTACGACGTGGAGGTCTCTGGTGGGAAAGTAGAAGAGGAACCAAGGCCTGAGGCTGCGACGAGCTCTACACCGGATGTGGTGAACATAGCCGGCATCGGAGGTATGACCAGAAGCGGTCGTATCTATTCCCCTACCGAGAAAAGAGGAGAACCGCCTTGTGGAGAGGCGATATTGGCGGGCCCCGAGCCTGAAACTAGTAGACGACAGGCAGAAAAAGAATTAAAGAAGCCGGTCTCCGAAGAGGATGCCTGTGAATTCCTGAAAATTATCAGGCAAAGCGAGTACGCGGTAATTGAGCAGCTTAATCGTATATACCTGCTAAAATCTCACTGCTGGCCCTTATGATGAATTCTGAGCCACACCGGAAAGTACTACTGAAGGTACTTAACGAGGCTCACGTAGTCCACAACATCTCGGTGGACAAATTTGAAGGGATTGCCAGCAACATCGCTGCCAATAACTTCCTCACTTTTGCTGATAAGGAGATTCCGGATGAGGGAGCCGGACACAATAAGGCATTACACATATCTGTTAAGTTCCTGGACCATATCCTAGCAAGGGTTCTAATAGACAATGGTTCCTCACTAAATGTAATGCCTCAACTGACGCTATCAAAGCTGCCGCACAAGGGGATCCTCATAAGGCCGAGCTCAACGGTGGTAAGGGCCTTTGACGGATCTAGAAGAGAAGTCATAGGCGAGGTGGACCTGCCAGTCCAGATTGGACCAGTGATTTTCAGTACCACTTTCCAAATCATGGACATACAACCGGCTTATAGTTGCTTACTAGGGAGGCCTTGGATTCACTCTGCCAAGGCAGTACCATCCACTCTACACCAAAAGTTGAAATTCATTACGGACGATAAGCTGATTATCGTCTCAGCGGAGGAAGACTACCTGGTCAGTAAGCCCACCAATCCTCCCTACATCGAGGCGGCGGAAGAGGCTTTGGAAACACACTTCTAAGCCTTGGAAGTTGCCAATGTCACCACTATTAAGGAGGGAAAGGTAGTTGACCGAAAGCAGCCCCCAAAGGCCCTCATGATGATGGCTCGGGTGATGTTACAAAATGGGTTCAAGCCCGGCGATAAACTAGGGCAAAACAATGGTGGCTTGTCTTAGCCTCTGTCATTGAACAAGAATCGGCGACCATATGGGCTAGGATATGAGCCCAGTGAGGAAGACAGAATGTCGAGGCCCCGTGAGCGAAAGGTCCCTCTGTGCCATATCTCTCAAAGCTTCCGGAGTGTGCCCTTGAGAGTTCGATTTGATTGCGGCCATTGATGGAGAAAGACCAATCAACATCGAAGATCTGGTGACAGCCTGTCCGCGCGGACAAGAACTGACTAATTGGGAAATTTTTGACCTACCTCTGACTTTTAGTTCAGTTCAAATGTAATTTTGTAATTGTCATACCAAAATTTTGTGTCAAAGCATAAACATTTTGTATATATCTGTTTTGATAAATGAAATACAGTTGCATCTTCCAAAAATCTTCCTTCCTCTTCCCTAATATGCTCCCCTATGCGTATCTTATTCTTTCTTTCGCACCCCAACTCGCAGATCTGACAAAAAACCACCGTGTGACGACAGTGCTAGTATTGTATCAGGCGATTTCAATTGTGTTGTCGATCCGGCAGATGAGGAAACAGAATTCGAGTATGAACCCACCGATGAGATGTTGAGATTGGTGGAACGCGAGTCTAAAGTAATCGAACCTCATCTGGAGCCCATAGATTTGATAAATTTGGGGACCGAGGAAGACAAACGAGAGGTTAAGATAGGCACGCTCATCACAAGAGACAATCACGAGCGGTTGATCTCACTTTTACAGGACTATAGTGATATCTTCGCTTGGTCTTATCAAGATATGCCAGGCCTAGATACTTCTATAGTAGAGCACAAGCTGCCTATGAAAGCTGGATATACACCAGTCAAACAGAAGCTGAGAAGGATGAAATCGGAAATGTCTCTGAAGATCCGGGAAGAAGTAAGGAAGCAGTTTGACGCCGGCTTCTTGGCTGTTGCAAATTACCCCGAGTGGGTCGCTAACATAGTACCGGTCCCCAAGAAAGATGGCAAGGTCCGGATGTGCGTAGACTACAGGGATCTCAATCGAGCCAGCCCGAAAGATGATTTTCCGCTGCCTCACATCGATGTGCTGGTTGATAATACTGCGCAGTTCTCCTACTTTTCATTCATGGACGGTTTCTCAGGCTACAATCAGATTAAGATGGCCGAAGACGACAGAGAAAAGACCACCTTTATTACGGCCTGGGGAACCTTTTGTTACAAAGTCATGCCCTTTGGATTGAAAAATGCCGGAGCAACCTATCAAAGGGCCATGGTAACACTGTTCCATGACATGATTCATAAGGAGATAGAAGTCTACGTGGATGATATGATTGCCAAATCCCGGACAGAAGATGACCATCTCACAGATCTGAAAAAGTTGTTTGAGAGGTTCAGAAAATTCAAGCTGCGGTTGAACCCAGCCAAATGTACCTTTGGGGTTAGGTCAGGAAAGCTGCTAGGTTTTATTGTCAGCGAGAAAGGCATCGAGGTCGACCCAGATAAAGCCCGTGCGATTATAGACATGCCTGCTCCAAGAACCGAAAAAGAGATCCGAGGTTTCCTAGGAAGACTCAACTATATCTCTCGGTTCATTTTTCAGTTGACAGCTACATGCGAGCCTATCTTTAAGCTATTGCGCAAGAATCAACCCATGAGTTGGGATAAGGACTGCCAAGAAGCTTTTGAAAAGATCAAATCATACTTACAGAACCCACCGGTCTTGGTACCGCCAGTTGCTGGGAGACCCTTGATCTTATATCTAACAGTAACAGACCAGTCGATGGGTTGTGTGCTCGGTCAACACGACGAATCCGGGAGAAAGGAGCGGGCAATATACTACCTAAGCAAGAAGTTCACAAGCGGAGAAGCTAGATACTCTCTCTTAGAACGAACTTGCTGCGCTCTGGCATGGGCAGCACATCGCCTGAGGCAGTATATGCTAAGTCACACCACGTGGCTAATATCCAGGATGGATCCGATCAAGTACATATTCGAGAAGCCTGCATTGTCAGGTCGGATTGCAAAGTGGCAAATGGTACTTTCGGAATATGATCTCTTATACGTGACCCAGAAATCTGTCAAAGGCAGCGCACTCACAGAATATTTGGCCCAACAGCCCATAGATGATTACCAGGCTATGTAGCCAGAATTCCCTGATGAGGATTTAATGGCAATTTTTAGTGAAGAAAAGAAGGAAAAAAGGGAAAAATGGATCATGCTGTTCGACGGCGCGTCCAATATGATGGGCCATGGTATAGGAGTTATACTGATTTCCCCAGAAAGACAATATATACCTATCACCGCCCGACTAGCCTTCGACTGCACGAATAATATGGCGGAGTATGAAGCTTGTATCTTAGGGATTCGAGCCGCAATTGAAGCTAAAGTGAAACGCCTAGAGGTCTTTGGTGACTCAGCCTTGGTCATCCACCAGGTCAGAGGAGAATGGGAGACCAAAGACGCAAAGCTAGTTCCGTACCAGGACCGTCTCCAGGAACTGTTAGAATACTTTGAGGAGATCACCTTCTCGCATATACCGCGGGAAGATAATCAATTAGCTGACGCCCTAGCCACCTTGTCCTCTATGTTTGAAATTGGACAAGAAGAGGATATGCCTCTCATCCACATCCAGCATCGCTCCAGACCGGCATTTTGTCAAACAGTAGAGGCGGAACCGGATGGAAAACCATGGTATCATGACATCCGGCAGTTCTTGAAGAATAAAGAATACCCCACTGATGCGTCTGAAAATGACAAGAAGACCCTACGGAGGTTGGCCACAGGTTTCTTCCTCAATGGAGAAGTCCTATACAAAAGGAATCACGACATGGTTCTGCTCAGATGTGTGGACGCAGCGGAAGCCGACAAGATTCTAACAGAAGTTCACGAAGGGTCCTTTGGTGCCCATGCCAATGGACATGCCATGGCAAGAAAAATCCTCAAGGCTGGATATTATTGGTTGACCATGGAAGCTGACTGTTGCAAACATGTCAAAACCTGCCACAAATGTCAGGTGTACGCAGATAACATTCACACGCCAGCCACGTCGTTGAATGTGTTGTCATCACCATGGCCATTCGCTATGTGGGGGATGGATGTCATCGGCCCAATCGAACCCAAAGCGTCCAATGGACATCGTTTCATACTGGTGGCCATCGACTACTTCACCAAATGGGTTGAGGCTACCTCATATGCTAGTGTGACTCGCAATGTGGTAGTCAGATTCGTGAAGAGAGAATTGATTTGCCGATATGGACTGCCTAGCAGGCTCATCACAGACAATGGCTCCAACTTGAACAACAAAATGATGTCGGAACTGTGCGACCAATTCAAGATCCAACATCATAACTCCTCTCCCTATCGACCGAAGATGAACGGAGCGGTCGAGGCGGCCAATAAGAACATCAAAAAGATCATCCAGAAGATGGTACTCTTGTACAAAGAATGGCATGAAATAATCCCTTATGCATTACATGCATATAGGACCTCTGTCCGTACATCTACTGGGGCAACACCATTCTCGCTAGTATATGGGATGGAAGCCGTGCTCCCAATCGAAGTCGAGATCCCTTTGCTGAGAGTCTTGATAGATGCTAAGTTGGAAGAAGCCGAATGGGTTCAGGCCCGGATGGACCAATTGAACTTAATTGAAGAAAAAAGGTTGGCGGCGATATGCCATGGCCAACTATACCAAAGAAGGATGAAGAAAGCATTCGATAAGAAGGTTCATCCCCGGGAGTTCCGGAAAGGAGATTTGGTGATCAGAAGACTGTTGCCTATGCAGAAAGCGCTACAAGGAAAGTGGTCTCCAAACTACCACGGACCTTATATAGTTAACCAAGCTTTCTTTGGAGGAGCCTTGATTCTGACTGACATGGACGGGAAAGACTTGCCTAACCCATTCAATTCGGACGTTGTCAAGAAATATTATGCCTAAAAAAAAAAAAAAACGGGAGCCCGCTAGGTCGAAACTCGCAAGGGCGGCCTAGGCAAAAGTTAGGGCAATTCAAGCATATAAAAGGCCCGCTAGGTCGAAACCCGCAAGGGCGGTCTAGGAAAAAGTTAGGGCAATTCAAGCATAAAAAGGCCTGCTAGGTCGAAACCCGCAAGGGCGGCCTAGGCAAAAGTTAGGGCAATTCAAGCATAAAAAAGGCCCGCTAGGTCGAAACCCGCAAGGGCGGTCTAGGCAAAAGTTAGGGTAATTCAAGCATAAAAAGGCTTGCTAGGTCGAAACCCGCAAGGGCGGCCTAGGAAAAAGTTAGGGCAATTCAAGCATTAAAAGGCCCGCTAGGTTGAAAACCCGTAAGGGCGACCTAGGCAATAGCTAGGGCAATTCAAGCATAAAAAGGCCCGCTAGGTCGAAAACCCGCAAGGGAGGCCTAGGAAAAAGTTAGGGCAAGTCAAGCAAAAAAGCCCGCTCGGTCAAGAATATGTGAAAATGACTTAGGCGAAAACTGGGGCAAAGCGGCACCGATAAAAGGAAGGGAAGGTCGTTGGGAGTCGATCCTTTTAGCCAAGAAAGCTAAAAAAGAACGACAGGAAATCTCCGTTCACACTAGGGAAAACCAGCAGTCAAATGACGATCTGGTCGTTATACTAGGGCAAACTTGGCAGATATCCGGGGTTCTAAAATGTGATGAACAGAACTGAGTTCGACCACAATAAAACGAGAGGCTCAAGACCGGTCTTGAGCAAGCCAAACAAACTGGGGCAAAATTTTGTTTTTCAGAAGCTGGGTTGGCAGCACATGAAGACGTCGTCAAAGTATAATACTAGCACTAACCGTCTCGAAGGCATCCCATTCAACCAAACCATGCCACCAAAACCAGTAAACCATGAAATAACCTGCATCATTTTGATCATCTCGAAATTTCCCTGCCAAATGCAACTGTATTTTATTTTGTCTAAATGTATATTGCAAAATGCAATCACTTAAATTTTGAATGATAATTACCATTATTGGCTGTTCAAAGTCGGAGTATGTTGAAATTTCCTTAAATGCAAGTTCTTACTGATTAAGGTCTTATCTTTTAAAAGAATGGTGTGCGCAAACGATGTGCCTGTAAAAGCGAGAAAAGAAGCAAGCAGTTCATGAAGTCTAGCTCACTCTGAAGAATACGATCAGTGCTAGAGGAAAGTTGGGAAGTCAGAGTCTGCACATGAAAGTCGTAAAGTTCTTCCCCCCAAACATCTACTAGTAGGTCATCCCAGTGCATCCTTTTACTGCTTTCAGGCCTATGTTGTCAGGCCGCCATCTAGCTTAGTCTACTACTTTCAGGCCTATGTTGTCAGGCCGCCATTTAGCTTAGTTTACTACTTTCAGGCTTATGTTGTCAGGCCGCCATTTAGCTTAGTTTACTGCTTTCAGGCCTATGTTGTCAGGCCGCCATTTAGCTTAGCTTAGTTTTCGCTGACCTATGTTGTCGTCGCCATCTAGCTTAGTTTTTGCTTCGTGCCTATGTTCTCAGGCCGCCATTTAGCTTAGTTTACTGCTTTCAGGCCTATGTTGTCAGGCCGCCATCTAGCTTAGTTTACTGCTTTCAGGCCTTTGTTGTCAGGCCGCCATTTAGCTTAGTTTACTGCTTTCAGGCCTATGTTGTCAGGCCGCCATTTAGCTTAGTTTACTACTTTCAGGCCTATGTTGTCAGGCCGCCATCTAGCTTAGTTTATCGTTTCGTGCCTATGTTGTCGTCGCCATTTTAGCTTAGTTCTTCGTTTCAGCCTATGTTGTCGGTAGCCATCTAGCTTAGTTTTGCTTTGGGGCCTATGTTGTCGGGCCGCCATCTAGTTTAATGTCTTCGCTTTTGGGGCCTATGTTGTCGGGCCGCCACCTAGCTTAGTTTATCAGCTTGTGGGGCCTATGTTGTCAACCGCCATCTAGTTTAATGTCATCGCTGTGCTTTATGTTGTCGCCGCCACCTAGCTTAGTTCTTCGCTTTCAGGCCTATGTTGTGACCGCAACCTAGTTTAGTTTGACTTTCAAGCCTATGTTGTCGGCCACCTAGCTTAATTTCTTGCTTTTGGGCCTATGTTGTCGCCGCCATCTAGCTTAGTTTTTCATCGCTTTCGGGCAGCCTATGTTGTCGCCGCCACCTAGCTTAGTTCTTGCTTTCAGGCCTATGTTGTCAGGCCGCCACCTAGCTTAGTTTACTGCTTTCAGGCCTATGTTGTCAGGCCGCCATCTAGTTTAATGTACTGCTTTCAGGCCTATGTAGTCAGGCCGCCACCTAGCTTAGTTTACTGCTTTCAGGCCTATGTTGTCAGGCCGCCACCTAGTTTAGTTTACAGCTTTCAGGCCTATGTTGTCAGGCCGCCACCTAGCTTAGTTTACTGCTTTCGGGCCTATGTTGTCAGGCCGCCATCTAGCTTAGTTTACTACTTTCAGGCCTATGTTGTCAGGCCGCCACCTAGTTTAGTTTACAGCTTTCAAGCCTATGTTGTCAAGCCGCCACCGAGCTTAGTTTACTGCTTTCGGGCCTATGTTGTCAGGCCGCCATCTAGCTTAGTTTACTGCTTTCAGGCCTATGTTGTCAGGCCGCCACCTAGCTTTGTTTGCTGCTTTCAGGCCTAGGTTGTCAGGTCGCCATCTAGTTTAGTTTACTGCTTGCAGGCTTTTGTTGTTATGCCATTGCATCTTCGATTGCTGCACCTTGGGCCCACGATGTCTGGCCTCACTCCAATCCCCTTTCCTGCGTTCCTGGCACCCGTGTTAGACCGCTAGGCTCTTCTCATCCCGCTTGCCAAATCGCCCCATCCTTTGCTCACACCCGTTCCACATCATCTTATCTGCACGTCAGCAGTATCCATAGCCTAGTCAGGCCACACTAGCGAATCCAGGGCTTCCCCAGACGCCTCGGACGTAATGTGTTCACGTCTTTACTCATCCCCTGTCTTGATAATCTAGAGAGTCATCCCTCACATTATCAGACAGGAAATAAGTAAAGAGGGGCAAACTGTAAACACCCAATTCTGTCCGAGGTTCTCGGCCACTAAAGTCAATTAACCCTAGTTTAAATAATGTAAATTACAAAAGACAAAAAAAAAACTTTAATGGAAAAATTAAAAAAAATCTGAGAAAAACCAAAAAGGAGGTGAAGTAAAGAAGGAATTAGGGAAAATAAAAAAATTAAACAAAAAATAATAAAAAAAAAGAATGAAAAAGCAAAAAATCAAATAAAGAAAGAAAAATGAAAATCTGAAAAATAAAAGAAATTAACAAAAATCAAAATAGAAAATTTAAAAAACAAATAAATATAAAATTTAAAAATCAATAAAGAAATAGTAAGAAATTCTGAAAAATAAATAGAAATAAATTCTGGAAAATAAGGAAATAAAATTCTGGAAAAATGAAATAAAATCGGGAAATTCTGAAAAAAAATAATAAATTAAAAAATCAAAATTCTGGAAAGACAAAATTCTGAATAAAATTAGGAAGATTGAATCCTAGAAAAACTAAATTAGAAAAGAACCTGAAAAATAAAAAAGTAGAAAAATTGAAAATCTAGGGAAGTTAAATAAAATCAGAAAAATCCAAAATAATCAAAAGAAAATTAACGAAAAATGAAAAAACTGAAAGAAAACAAAAGGGAGTCCGGAAATTAAATCTTAAAAGCTAAAAAAGAAAAAGGGGTAAAGAAGTGGGGCCTATAAATAGAAGGAGTGAAGGTGCAGAAGGGGTCTTTTTTTTTTCCTTTTGGGGTGGCTTAAATTTTGATTGAAGGGCTCTCTCTGGTTCTCCATCTCCGATCAAGCAAGGATACATCAAGCATCCGAAACCGCTGGGGAAGACGTCGGAAACCGCGGGTTCCTAAATCACGCAATCGCTCCTCCCTGTTGGGCTGGTCGAGCTTGAGAAGACGAGTGTAGGTCCGGAGTACGTCGAACCTCAGCCATCTACAGGTTAGCCATTGTTTTCACCTTGGATGAAATAAGCTTGAGATTGTCACTGATGAATGAGTGAAAATAGATAGGAAGATTGTAGATCTATGAATGCATGTAAAACCATAAAGATATAAGAACAAGCGTTCGATGATTGTCCTCTATGAACTCTGATTTGCCAGATCCATGCGTAGTTAAGTAGGATTCCAACCTCACCTGAAAGTCTTGACTTCCAACACATGCACACCTTCCCGATCTTGGAAATGGCTCATGGATTCAAAAGACCGATAGCCTATACTTGCTGTGTGGCGTAAAGAAATGCCAATGGTGTGCGATTCATAAACCATGAGACAAATGTTTGCAGTGTTCAAACTTTGGACTCGACTCGCTTCCACCACCCCTACCATTATAAGCCTAATCTCCTCACTAGGTTAGGCTGTGCCTCGTGGTGTAATCCATGGAGGATGCAGGGTACCGCCACCGCTGGAACCCTCACTCTGCACCTAAAATAGCCTTGAATAGGCTCCTTCACTCACGCATGGAAGATTGGAGGGAGCACTTTCGACTAAGAATTCCAGTCTAGGTTCCCTCTTCCTTCACTCTACACTGAAACTGTCGTTGAGACCTGGTCAACACCGTGGTAGAGTGCCATGACGAGCTACTTCAGTATAGCATGGTGACCTATAGCTGCTGAGAGAAAACAAGGGTAAGACTCACCTAATCAATAGCATGACTAGCCACGAGAGAGAGGCAGAGAAGAGGAAGAGGGCATGGTGGGCTGTTTGGAGTGACAATTGGTGTGGCCATTCCATGGCAAGGCAGGGTAGTTTGGTAAGCCACCAGAAGACCTAGATGAGGTATTACCCACTGAGCAGAGGTCCAGCATCTCTAGCCCTGGGAACCATAGGTTGCCTCAGCTCCCATCCTCCCAACGAGCCATCAAAGTAATGCTCATTAGAAGCCCTTAACGATGTTAACGTCAACCCTGAAACTCAGCTACCGCCCTAGACTTTCTCTACCTCCTTTAGGCACCAAAGTGGCTAGAAGGTGGGGGGCAAGGTGTGACACTAAGAGAGGCAGCTGCACTGGAGGAGCCAAGATAGCCATGAGGCTGGAGCTGAGCTATTGCCAGGATTTAAGTCCAAGCCACATGACTTGGCCTAATTCGATCAACCATTAATAAAGGTAACACAGAACCCAGATGGATGCATTGACTTGGTGGTGTCGCTGGACGTTCGTGACTTCGTGTGCCTAGGTTCGATCCCTTCAGGAAACATTTCACCTTCGCCCTTGATTGGTTCTTCCCTGAGGACACTACGCCCCAAGGTTGTTGTTTAAATTTAATTAGGAAGACTCTACACCCAACCAAGCGCTTGGCTTGGTGGTTCAAGCGTCCAAAGACACCCCTCGTCAGGGGTTCGAGCCCCTCAGTGAGTAGTTTTTCCCAAATTTCCTTTCCTATTCTCCCCCCCTCACATGCGGCTCACGTGTTGACAAGCACTGAGCCAGACTCCAAGGCCTAGCCATGTCCTCCATGAAGCCAAACATCCTAGCCACCAAGCCACCACCCCATGCTCCTAGCCGTTTGAAGCAGCTTAACCACGAAGCCAACAAAGCCATGGAAGCCATGCAACAAGAAGAGAGAGGATTATGAAATTCTAGAATTGCCCTTCAACAATTCATCAAATACCTGTTCTGTCCTTACCACCTGAAATCACAGAATTTCCCTTCAACAATTCACCAAATGCCTATTCAGTCCCTGCCACCTGAAATTCCAGAATTACCCTTCAACAATTCACTGAATGCCTGTTCAACCCTTGCCCATCAGAATTACCAAAATACCCCTCTTCTTTCCCAAAAATGACCATCTTGTCCCTAAAGGGAAATGACCAATTTGCCCTCCATCTTTCATAAAATTCCAAATTACAATTGTAAATAAAGTTCCAAATAGCCAATAAAATTCAAAAATTCCATAATTATAAATAAAATTCCTAATTTTACAAAAATAAAGTTCCAAATCGCCAATAAAATTCCAAAAATCACATAATTATTAATAAAATTCCCAAAAATTCCATAATTACTAATAAAATTCCCAAAAATCTCATAATTGATAATAAATCCTCAAATCTTCAATAAAATTGCTTCCTTCCTAAAAACACCCTATGCTTTGGATAGTCGAATCAATCTTCTCTCTTCCTTTTTAAAAATCAAAACTTTTCAAAATATTTTTTTTGGATTCTTGGTCTCACGCAATAGACTCTAAATGGGGGCTGGCGGTTCACCTGCTGTCCAACATTTAGTAGTCCGTATAGACCCCCGTGCTGTAGTAGCCGCCTTGGGTCTTGTGCATGAGTGGACTATCAATCCTCCCAAAAATAAAAGCCATCTTCTTCTCCTGTTTCAAAATATTTTTTGGATTCTTGGTCTCACGCAATGGACTCTAAATGAGGGGCTGGCGGTTCACCTGCTGTCCAACGTTTAGTAGTCCGTGTAGACCCCCGTGCTGCCGTAGCCGCCTCGGGTCCTGTGCATGAGTGGACTATCGATCCTCCCAAAAATAAAAGCCATCTTTTTCTCCTGTTTCAAAATTTCTTTTTGGACTCTTGGTCTCGCGCAATGGACTCTAAATGGGGGGCTGGCGGTTCACCTGCTGTCCAACGTTTAATAGTCCGTATAGACCCCCGTGCTGCCATAGCCGCCTCGGGTCTTGTGCATGGACGGGCCAGGAATCCTTCCAAAAGTGATAATCTTTTCAAGATGCCATTTTTCCTTTTAAATATATCTGAAGGTCAAGCCTTCATACACCAGAACTACGTAAGCCTTGAGTTTCCCATTGCACCGGGGAATACGTAGGAGCTGGATCAAGTCCTGTCAGGCTAACCTCCATCAAGTATTTATTTTCACTCTAATAAAAGGGATCAAACTATTTTCAAATAATCACACACTCAATTTAAGGGTACTGTTCTCGGAGCAGGCGAGTGGGGTGCCTAACACCTTCCCCACTCGTAACCGACTCCCGAACCTAAATCTCATCCAGGGTTTTTCCAAATCTTTTTCCCTTAAACAAAATTTGGTGGCGACTCCACATCATCAAAATCAACTTTTTTAAAATTTTAGCGAGTCCGTCGTCTCGTCGGAATTACGGTTGCGACACTAGTATTGTATTTCCACGACACCTCCTGTCTCATTAACCAAAATTCTTGAAGAGACAAAATTTTGCCCCAGTTTCGTCTTGAATTGCCCTCGACCGGTCTTGAACCCTTTTGCTTGATTATAAGCCCGACTTTGCCTTGACTATCTCGAAGCCCAAATCATTTGTCCATTTATCTTAGTGTGGCATTCCAAATTATCTTTGGATCGTATTCTTTGCCTTTTCCTAATTTTCCCCAATATTGGCATAGTCAGATCGTCTTTGAACCAGATTCTTTTCCCTTTTGCCCTCGATTTGATCACGTTCTTCTTGGAGACCAACTTCTTTTGCTTGCTCTAACTTTTTCCTAAGTCGCCCTTACAGGTTTTCGACCTAGCGAGCCACCTTTCTTTTTGTCAATTGCCCTAATTTTTTCCTAAGTCGCCCTAACGGGTTTTCAACCTAGCGAGCTTTTTGTCTTTGTCTCCATTGTGGTCAGACATAGTACTTTTTCACAGCATCTGAGTTGATAGGATTAGGTAAGTCTTTCCCGTCCATGTCTGCTAAGATTAATGCACCTCCGGAGAAAGCCTTCTTAACTACATAAGGCCCTTGATAATTTGGAGCTCATTTTCCGTGTAGCGTTTTTTGCATCGGCAATAATCTCTTGATTACTAGGTCACCCTCTCGAAACTCTCGAGGGTATACTTTCTTCTCAAATGCTTTCTTCATTCTCCTTTAGTATAGTTGACCATGACACACTGCAACTAACCTTTTTTCATCAATTAGATTCAACTGATCCATTCGGGCTTGAACCTACTCTGCTTCCTCCAATTTTGCATCCATCAATACTCTCAGTGAAGGGATTTCTACCTTGATTGGAAGTATGGCTTCCATTCCATATACGAGGGAGAAAGGGGTCACCCTAGTAGAAGTACGAATGGAAGTTCGGTATGCATGTAATGTATAGGGAAGAATTTCGTGCCATTCTTTGTACGAGAGCACCATCTTTTGAATGATTATCTTGATATTTTTGTTAATGGCTTCTACTGCTCCGTTCATCTTTGGCCGATACAGAGAGGAATTATGATGCTGGATTTTAAATTGCTTGCACAGTTCTTTCATCATCTTATTATTCAAATTGGTGCATTGTTTGTGATGAGCCTATTGGGCAGTCCATAGTGGAAAATCAACTCCCTCTTCATAAACTTGACTACCACATTTCGAGTCACACTGGCATAAGAAGCAGCCTCAACCCATTTTGTAAAGTAATCAATGGTGACTGTCGCAACCGTAATTCCGACGAGACGACGAACTCGTTAAAATTTTAAAATGAAATTTGTTTTGAATTAATGCAGAGTCGCCACCAAATTTTTATTCAAGGGAAAAATATTTGGAAAAACCCTGACTCAAGAATGAGCTTCTAAGTTCGGGAGTCGGTTACAAGTAAGGAAGGTGTTAGGCACCTTACTTGCCCGTTGCGAAGAACGGTACCCTTAAACTGAGTGTGCGATTTTGAAAATGTTTGATCCCTTTTTAGTGAAAAATAATTTGATGGAGGTTAGCCTGACAGGACTTGATCCTGCTCCTACGTATTCCCCGATGCAATGGGAAACTCAAGGCTTACGTAGTTCTAGTGTATGAAGGCTTGACCTTCAAAAAATGTTTGAGAGAAGATTATTTGATTTTGTGAAGGCTTGACCTTCAAAAATGCTTAAGAAAAGATTATCTTAAAGATCTTCTTTTTGAGAAAATGTTTGAAGATTTTGCTATTCGAAGAGAAATTTTAGTTTTAGGAGGGGTCTTTGGCCCACTCATGCACAAGGCCCGAGGCGGCTAAGGCAGCACAGGGACCTATACGAACTGCTAAATGTTGAACAGCAGGTAAACCGCCAATTCCCCATTTAAAGCCCATTGCGTGAGGCCTAGAATCCCAAATATCAGAAAAAGATATATATTTATATTTTTATTTTAAAAGGACCTCAAGTCCACTCATGCACAAGGCCTGAGGCGGCTAAGGCAGCACAAAGACCTATATGAACTACTAAATGTTGAACAGCAGGTAAACCGCCAGTTCCCCATTTAGAGCCCATTGCGTGAGACTCGAAGATCCTAAAATACTTGAAAAAGATTTTTTTTTTGAAACAGAAATATTTTGTAGAAATCATCAACATTCGAATAAAAAGAAGCTATAATAGAAGATTTTTCGCTTCTTTTTTTTGTATTTCCAGAATTTTCTGTATCTTATAAATTTTATGAATTTTTGACTGTTTATTAATATTTATGGATTTTCTGAATTTCCTAATTTTCTGGGAATCCTTATTAATTTCTGTATTTTTATTTAATTTTCTGAAATTTTTATTTAATTTCCTAAATTTTCTATGTTTTTACTTATTTTCTGAAATTTTTATTTAATTTCCTAAATTTTCTATGTTTTATTTATTTTCTGAAATTTTTATTTAATTTCCTAAATTTTCTATGTTTTATTTATTTTCTGAAATTTTTATTTAATTATGGCATTTTAGAAAAGGGGAAGGGTAATTTGGTCATTTAGGAGAGTGGGGCAATTTGGAATTTCTAAAATGAATGAGGGCTTTCGGTACTTTAGGAGAGTGAGGCAAAGCGTAATTTTAAGCGCGGAAAAAAATAGCAATATGTGGAAAGTGTAGTCTGGGGGATTCGAACCCCTGGCATACACCTTCATTAGGATGGGAACCACCCCCAGCCACTAGACCAAGTGCCTGGCTGGGTGCATAATGCTCAGGATTAAAAGTTAACCTAATACTTTCATGCATGCTCTGCATGGGTTTTGCATATACAGACATGTAGTTAGACGAGCTGTTCCCTTTGTTCAGGTGAGCCAGCCTTGCTGCATCAGCCATACAGGGGATCGAACACCAACTCAATGTGTTAGCCCTCAATGTTACACTCTCAATTGAGTGCCTCTCTTTCCAAAATAAGTCAATGATATAGCTCTGCTGCAGCAATTATGGCAGTGCTCCGTAGCATGCTCAACTCAGATTTCAGCACATGAGTATCTTCACTCGCATGTAACCCATGTAGGTCTATCATCCTCTCATGTTCCCATTTCTTACTGATTTTCATCCATCAATCTGCCCCCTTTATATGGATCAGAGGGTTTCAGCTAATTATCTGGTTGAAGAGATATCAATCAAACTGCAATTTTAGGGTTGATCATCAGTCTCTGTGAATTCAAAAATTGTGGATGATTAAATCATGTCCCTGTGAACTTGACATAGCCCATACTAGCTCCGATATTGCTGCCAGAATGCTTATATACCGTTTCAGCATGCTCCCTCACAACTGTTATTCGAACCTGCCGAATCCAGGTACTGAACTTACAACTATCAAGTATACTGTCACTTGCTCACAACATTGTGTCATAAGTATACATGGTCCTGCTTTAGCTAAGTGATCAATAGCATCCAGCAACTTGAGTTAAATTCAGATCATACCATCGATTTCTCATTTGTCAAGACAGAACTCGAACCAGAAAGGTAAACTTGTAGGATTATGCATGACCTTTCAGTTTTAAGACTTCTATCAAGTTATAGCAATCAACAGAATTAACCTGCCACCTGAGCACTTTGCAAGGGTCTATCTTTCTCTTTCAAATGACCAAATTTGATGATAATGTCCTATCAAGAGTTTCCTTTAGAATTTGTTGTTCTCTTTTTTAGCTTTTCCCGGATTCCCTTTCTCTATTGCTATCATACTGTGAATCTTCTTCTTGTAAAGAAATCTTGCATTGTAATCAGCAACTAACCATAATGCCCTGATATAATTAATATTGAATGGGGAGGTTCAGATCAAGTTTTACATTATTAGAGGTGAATCCTGCTAGGTGGTCTCAACTTCTTTGGTCTTCTGTACAATGACATGGTAAATTCCAACTTTTAATCACATACTCACTGCTAGACAGGGCCCTGAGAGCTATTTTGAATAGGAAGAATGCTGCCAAGAGAAACTCTTTTTAGCCATGTCATTGATACTGGTGCTGCTGTAACTGAATCACAACTGAGACTAGTTATAGAAGATGTTGTTGATAGTTCTAAGGGAAGTTGGAGGAAATGATGAATGCCAAAACCCTGGTAAGGCAACTAGCAGCTTGTGAGACCATAGGATCAGCCATGACGGGGTTGGGATACTTGTGCACTGAAATTCTAAGTTCTACTCTAAAACTGTAGTTGCAGTTAATATGCCATAACACAGGAATAGGATTGGTTAAATGTAAGATCTCAGAGGCCCTTACTATTTTCTATTCCTTTGATTTCCAGCTCCTATTCTGAGAGAGGATGCTGCTAATATTGATCCACCGTATAGGAGTCAGATGTGTATATAGATCCTTCAAAGCCTGCTGGTACTTAGCCTCCAATGAGAAAATCTGATCACTGAAGTCCAGCCCAGTTTCATTCGCCATCTTCTGCACATCGATGATCTTCTTTTGCAGATCAACAAGAGGCTTTCCTAAATCCACAGTGACAGACTTTGGCTTCTCTTTGAGTGGCTTGAAACGGGAAAGATGACTCAATACTCCACCTTTTATATTGGGATCAGGATTATCAGGTCAGGGATAGCCATGCTTCCTCCCTGGACAGGACACTCGATTATATTTGGGACCCTGCTACTCTCATTCCCAGTGAACATTTCCTTCTCCTACACTCAAGTTGAGCTCAATATGAGAGCCATTAAAGAGTGTGGGGGTGGTGACTTCGCTTCCCTTCCGAGCCTAAATTCACTCTGAATAATCTCTCAGTTGAAGGTTGAGGCATCTCCTGTGACCCCCTTTTTCAAAATTCACTATTGTATCCTGTTCATGCACCCATTATGAGCACAGCCCTGACTACCTCCCTTTCTCTTTCGGCTTCTACTTCTGCGAGCTCCTGGAGGACCTCACAAAATTGCCTCTCATGGTATTCTGATATTGGTTGGGCGGGAATCTCTGATCAACATGTACATGATGCAGAGGTCTGAGATGGAGGTGGCAAATGTAGCAGTAGAGTGTAATTGAAGCGCTTATTAAAAGACTCCACTCAGAGGTGTTTCTGCTGGAGGAGAAAAAGTAGAGTATAGGGGGAAGATTATGCAATTATGCAGAATGTGCTTGCAAGATCAGACTTCGATATAAAGATTCTCCTATCCTCTAAATAGATATAAGTGAGGTTCATTTGTTCCCTCCTAGAGGTTACCTCCCCTGGATATTTGAGGCGAATTCAAGGATGCCAGAATAATTAACATTCTATGCAATTTTACCCATCCAGGTTCCAGTTCAAGCATCTCCAAAGATAACCATAAACCGAATGTTCTTGTTTTACTCGTGGGTTTTTAACATCTAATCTACTCTTTGAGTCCAGGTTATAGAAAATTCAAACGCCTTGATCAATTTTATCAAGAAGAAGGAACAAATGTTTAGCCTAGCCTTCAATGCTCTAACATGTTATTCAGCTCAAATTTCAGTATAATGAAATCAGAGATTCAAGCAAGGTTAACAGATTCTTGATTCTTATTCATATCGACAATCTTTAGCACAATCTTTATGATCAGAACTGATTATTGCTAACCTGAATTCACCAATGAATCCTGCGTTCTGATGGAACGATTCTTCGTCTCTTATTCAGGTTCTTGATGTTGATCTTGGCACTGTGCTCCCGAGACTCTGCTATTCTTCTTCTATACCAAAGATCCTTCCTCCTCAATTCACACGTCTCTCTCTGCTCTTTCTTCTCTGAAAAATCTTCTCCCTTCCCTTTGTTTGAGTCAAGTCCTCAGTAATGAAAAAAAATAATTCCAACCCCTTGCCCAGCTTCTCTGCTTCTTTTTATAGGCTTCAGGAGACCATCCCTTTTCTCTTCTTTTATTTTTGTCCTTCTTTGCAAATAAACAAAACTTGACTTTTCTTTTATTTTGCATTTTCACCCTTTGCTTTTTTTAGTTTTGGCCTCTTTTGCAAATTTTCCAAAAAGCAGAAAAATAAATAAATTTCATTTCATTTCTGTTTTCATTATTTTTATTATTATTATTTGTTTTCAGAATTATTTTTTGTTTACTTATTTTCTGTATTTATTGTTTATTCATTTTTTATTTTATTTATTTTTCTTTTGGTTCAAAATTTTCAGATTTTAATTTTGTTTATTTTGTTGTTTTATTTTATTTTTGGTTGTAAAAAAAAACTAAATGCCTTTTGTACATTCTCTCGTTTTCGTTTTTCGTTTTTCGTTTTTCGTTTTACGCTTTTTCGTTTTTCGTTTTTTCGCTTGTTTTTCTTTTTTCTGTTCTAAATTATTTTTTGTTTTTTTGTTTTTTCTTTCGTCTCTTTTTAGTTAATTTTGATTTAGGACCAAATTACCAATTCATTTTTATTTTTATTTTTCATTTTTTAGAAAAACTTTCAATGTCTGTTTTTGTTTGTCTGTTGTCTGTTTTCTGTTTGTTTTTCTGTTTTTTGTTTTGAAATTTTTTTTTTATTAGTAATCTAATTCAATTTTGAATTTCTTTATATATTGACCACCTTAAAATGAGTCTCGGACATAATCGGGTGTTTACAATGACCAATATGAAACAGTGTCCATTGGATGCTTTAGGTTCAATCGGTCCAGTGACATCCATTCTCTACATCGAATGGCCTTGGTGACGATAATGCATTCAGTGATGTTGATGGCATGCAATATTGTTGGCATACACTTGACATTTATGATAGGTTTTGGCGTACTTGTAGCAATCAGTTTCCATGGTCAATCAGTAATATCTGGCTCTAAGAATTTTCCTTGCCATCACGTGTCTGTTAGCGTGAGCACTGAAAGATCCTTCGTGAACTTCTTTCAGAATCTTGTTGGGTTTCGTTGTATCTAAGCACCTGAGTAGAACCATGTCGTGATTTTTCTTGTAAAGAATTTCTCCATTGAGGAAGAAATTCATTGCCAACCTTTGCAAGGTCCTTTTGTCATTTTTTGATGCGTTGGCGAGGTATTCTTTATTCTTCAGAAAGTGTTGGATATCATGATACTATGGTTTCCCATCTGGTTCCTCTTCCATTAATTGATAGAATGCCGATCAAGGGCAGTGTTGTATCTGGATAAGGGACATGTCCTCTTCTCGTCCTATTTTGAACACAGATGACAAGATGGCTAGGGCATCAGCCAACTAGTTATCTTCTGAGGTATGTGAGAAAAGGTGACCTCTTCGAAGTGTTCTAACAACTCCTTGAGGTGAGCTTGGTATGGAATTAACTTTGCATCTCTGGTTTCCCATTCTCCTTTGATTTGATGAATAACCAAAGTTGAATCACCATAGACCGCCAAGTGTTTGACATTAGCTTCGATCGCCGCTTGGATTTCCATGATACATGCTTCATATTCGGCCATATTATTAATGCAATCGAAAGCTAGTTTGGCAGTAATGGGTATATACTGCTCTTATGGGGAAATCAGTATAACTCTTATACCATGGCCCATCATATTGGAGGTGTCGTCAAATAGCATCGTCCACTTCTTCTCCACTATTTTTCGTTCTTCGTTGCATATCACCATCAAATCCTTATCAGGAAATTTCGATTGCATGGTCTAGTAATCGTCCAGGGATTGCTAAGCTAGATAGTCGGTGCGCACTACATACAAGATGTCATATTCTGAAAGAAGAACCTGCCATCTTGCAATCCGCCCTGACAAAGCAGACTTCTCGAAAATGTACTTTATAGGATCCATCCTGGATATTAGCCAAGTGGTGTGACTCAGCATATACTATCTCAAGCGGTGCGCTACCCATGCTAGAGCACAACATGTTCGCTCTAAGAGGGAATACCTTGCTTCGTAATTTGTAAATTTCTTGCTCAAATAGTATATTGTCTACTCTTTCTTTCAAGATTAATCATGTTGACTGAGCATGCAACGCATTGATTGGTCTATCACTATCAGGTACAAAATTAGGGGCCTCTCGGGGACCTGAGGTACCTGAATCGGCGGGTTCTGCAGGTATAACTTAATCTTTTCAAAAGCTTCTTGACAATCCTCATCCTAACCCGTGGGTTGATTCTTGCGCAAGAGCTTGAAGATCGGCTCACAGGTAGTCGTCAACTGGAAGATGAATCGGGCAATATAATTCAGCCTTCCGAAGAACCCTTGGATCTCCTTCTCTGTTGTCAGGGCTGACATGTCCAGAATGGCCCGGACTTTGTCAGGATCAACCTCAATTTTCCTCTCGCTAACAATAAAGCCCAACAGCTTGCCTAACTTTACCCCGAAGGTACATTTAGCCGGATTCAACCTTAACTTGAACTCCTGAAGTCTTTCAAATAAATTTTGCAGATCCTTGAGGTGATCATCCTCAGTTCTGGATTTGGCAATCATATCGTCTACGTATACTTCTATCTCCCTATGAATCATGTCATGGAATAATGTCACCATAGCCCTCTGGTAAGTTGCTCCAGCATTCTTTAACCCAAAAGGCATGATCTTGTAGCAAAAGATTCCCCAGGTCGTAATGAAAGTGGTTTTTCTCTATCTTCTTCAGTCATCTTGATTTAATTATAGCCTGAGAAACCATCTATGAATGAGAAATAGGAGAGCTGAGTAGTATTGTTGACCAGCACATCAATATGGGGCAGCGGAAAATCATCCTTTGGACTAGCCCTATTGAGATCCTGGTAATCCATGCACATCCGACCTTTCCATCTTTCCTAGGGACTAGTATTATATCGCAACCCATTCCGGGTAATTCGCCATAGCCAAGAAACCAGCATCAAACTACTTCTTCACCTCTTCCCTGATCTTCAGAGACATTTCTGGCTTCATCCTTCTTAATTTTTGCTTAATCGGAGGGCATCCAGTTTTCATAGACAAATTGTGCTCTACAATAGAAGTGTCCAACCTTGGCATATCTTGATGAGACCAAGCGAAAATATCACTATAATCGTGTAAGAGCGAGATAAATTTAGCGCAATTGTCTCCGTGATAAGCGTGCCTATTTTTACTTCCTTCTTATTTTTATCACTCCCCAGATTTATTAATTCGATGGACTCCTGATGAGGTTGTATTATTTTCGATTCCTGCTCTACCAATCTAAGCATCTCCACCGTCAGTTCATACTTGAATTTTTCCTCTTCACCAGCTTGATTGATAAGACAATATAATTGAAATTGCTTGATACAATACTAGCACTATCGTCAGTAGGCAAGTTTTTCTCAAATCTGCATTTTGGTGGATGTAAAAAGAGAATAAGGTATTTTGTAATGCAAATATATTGGGGAAAAAGAAAGGAGTACTTTCTGAATAGTTCAACTGTATTTATCTATTATCAAAAATATGTACAAGATGTTATTTCAAAAAGAATTTTATCATGGCAATTACAAAATTACATTGGAACCGAATTAAAATTCATGGGTAATTCAATAATCTCCCAATTATTCGTTCTTCTCCCCGGTGGGCAAGCGGTCACGAGATCTTTAATGCTCAGAGCTCTTTCTTCATCTATAACAGCTATCAAATCAAGAGATTCAAACCCAACACTCCAAAAGCTTTGGGAAATGTGACATAGATAGACCCTCTTAGCTCGGGGCTTTTCTTTTTATCATCTTTCTGTGGGCTTATATCCCAGCCTGAATCGACGCCCGTTTTTGCCCAACTATAGTGGTTAAGACAAACCTTCCTTGTTTTTCCCCAGTTTATCTCCTGGCCAAAATCCATTCCTTCGCATCACCCGAGCCATCATCATCAATGCTCCAAGAAGCCGATTTTGGTTAACCACTTCTGCTTCTCTAATGGTAGTGACATTGGCGACCTCCAAGGCTTGGAAATGTGTTTCCAAGGCCTCTTTGGAAGCCTCAATGTATGGAGGGTTGGTAGGTTTACTGACCAGAAGTCTTCTTTCTGCTGAGACGATAACCAACCTATCGTTCATAATAAACTTCAACTTCTGATGCAAATTTGAAGGTACCGCCCTGGCAGAATGGATCCAAGGCCTTCCCAACAAGCAACTATAAATAGGCTGGATATCCATTATCTAGAAAGTCACATTGAAAACAACCAATCCAATTTGGACTGGTAGATCAACCTCACCGATGACCTCCCTTCTAAAACCGTTAAAAGCCCTTACCATCATAGAACTTGGCCTTATATGAGCTCCTTCGTATGGAAATTTGGACAAGGTTAATTGAGGCATCATGTTCAAAGATGAACTATTGTCTATCAACACCCTGGCTAAAATGTGGTCCATGCATTTCACCAATATGTGTAATGCCTTGTTATGTCCGGTCCCCTCTTCTAGAATTTCATGATCAGTGAAGATGAGGAAGTTGTTAGCAGTTATATGGTTGGCGATCCCCTCAAATTTCTCCACCAATATATTGTGCACTACGTGGGCCTCGTTCAATATCTTTAACAGCACCTTTCGATGAGGCTCTGAATTCATCATGAGAGCCAGCAGCGAGACCTTGGCAGGTATACAGTTTAACTACTCAATTACCGTATATTTACCCTACCTAATCAACTTCAAGAACTCACAGGCTTCTTCATTTAAAACAGCCTTCTTCACTCCGTTTTCTCCTTCTTTAGTGCTGTTTTCAGGCTCGAGCCTGGCCGAAATGTCTTTATCCCTGACGCCTGGTTGCCTCCTTGTATCTTCTACAAGAGTGTAGATGCGACCACTCCTGGTCACACCCCTTACTCCAGCTATATTTGTCACGTCAGGGGTGGAATTGCAAATATTTCTTGGCCTACTTTCCTCCGTTTTGCCTTCGAGTACCTCAACGTCATACTTCCAAGGTACTTCCTTGTTGCTTTTATACTGGAATAACCCTGGAACCTTAGTCGTAATAGGTCTCATCACACTTGGTGTTGGCAGAGTTGGTGCATCGGTATATCGAATAACCAGAGGCTTGGGATGCCCTAGAAAGGATTCATTGACCATATTCACCTCTACCTCAGCCTCAATGCAATTTACGGATGGCCTTGGTCCTCCATGATTTGGCAGTGGGTTACTCCCCACCCTAGGAGCATCTTTTCAAAATTCAGCCATTTGGCACTGATCAAACTCTGGAGTTTATGTTTTAAGGCCTGGCAATTCTCCATGGAATGTCCTACGGCTCCCGTATGATACTCGCACTTGGCCTCAGGATTGTACCACTTGGGATATGGGGGTTCCAATGGCTTTATGGGGCATAGTGCTATTAATGAGTTTTGAATTAAACAGGGTAGAAAGTCCGAATAACTCATAAGGATGTGATTGAACTAAACTACTTTTCTCTCGTTATTGTTCGATCTTCGTTGGGGTTGGTTAGGGTTTGTGTTTTGGTTCCATGGCTTTGGCGGTTGTTGGGGAAATGTTTGTGATGGTGGAGCTACAAAGGGAGTACTTGGCTGGAAAGGTGCTTGGGGGTTGTAAGTTGGTTGGTATGTGGGTTGAGATGTGGCTATCATGTGTGGATATGTTGGAAATTATGGGTAGTATGGTGTTTGGTAGTTGGGTGGTGCAATTACTGGGGTCAGCTGAGACATAATGGGTTTTAGCTTCTTTCTTTTTTGCATAAATTATTCGTCGGATTTTTCACATTTACACTGCCGACGATGTTGTGTACAATCCTTACTCGGCACAAGCCGCTCTCTATACGCTCTTCGATCAGCACCATGTCGGAGAAATTGGTGGATACATTACCCACCATTTTGTCATAGAAAGGAGTGGGGAGTGTTTCCATGAATGTGCTGATCATCTCCCTTTCGAGCAACGATGGTTGGACTTGAGCAACCAACTCCCTCCACCGCTGTGCATACTCTTTAAATGTTTCGTTCTCCCGCTTGACAATGTTCTGCAACTAGGTCCTGTCGGGAGCCATCTTGATATTGTATTTATACTGCTTAAGGAAGGCGTCTACTAGGTCCTTCCATGTGTGGATATGCGATCTTTTCAGCTAGGTATACCAACTGGTAGCTGCTCCCGTTAGACTATCCTAGAAGCAGTGAATGAGCCATCTTCCTACAATACATGGTCAGGTGGCTTCTCGGGCAACTGGTCCCCTTGTACTTTTCAACCTTCAGGGTGTTGAATTTTGGGGGAATGATGACATTAGGCACCAGACAGAGGTCGAAGGCCTCTACCATTCCATAGCCGCTACGCTCAATGACTTTGACCCTCTCCTCCAGATGTTGCCATCTCCCGTTGAGGTGGGTCTCTTGGTCGGTGGGTTTTGGCCATGGTTCATTCATGGTTTGGCCAACTTGGTAGGGTAAGGTGTATAGTCCCTCAGGTCTAGCAGTATGACCATAGGGATGCGGTTGGCGTGGATTTATTGGGTGAGTTGTGACGAGGACAGAATATGTAGGTTTTCAGTGGTAGTGGTGTTCATGTGGGTGTAGTCTGGGTTAGTTTCATGTGGTTAGGTGGCTGAAGGGTTAATGTGATGAGGGAACGCCGAGGATGGATTTATATGTGGTGGGAAGGCAGTTGAAGTACTTGTGTGGTGAAGGTAAACAGACGGGTTTGTATATGGTGGGTAAGTGGAAGGATTTGTGTGTGGAATGAAAGGGTTGATATGATGAGGGTGAGTGGAAGAGTTGGTATATGGAGGGTAAATGGACGGGTTTGTATGTGGAGGGTAGATGTGGGGATTTGAGTGGTGTTGATGGGTGGTAGGATTCAAGTGTAGTGGATATATACCAGGATTTTCATCAGGGTTAGTGGAAGCATCCTGTGAGTTTGGCCTGTAGGAGGGTTTGTAGCCGGGTGGTAGCCCATATGGCCATTCTTGTTCAGAAACAATTTGGAGCAGCATCGATACATTGGTCATCCCCAGTGCTTCTGTTGTTGAGGGTCCCTCTGTGTTTTTCTCTAGTAGTTTCATCAGTTTGGCGACCTGATCCTTCAGCTCAGCCACCTCATTTCTCAGTTCCTCGTTTTGGGCTTCTAGCTCACTCATGATTTTAGTCTTCGAACGAGTGCTATAAGAATGCCTAGGAATTCGTGAGTTCGCTATTTTGTTCTATAATTGAAACATTAGTTTAATTATTTGTAAACATATATATAACAAAATTTAAACATGGATTAAATATTGAGAAACCAAATATCCCGTTAAGTATCACTGCATGTCGAGCGTACTCTTTGCATTTGAGTATGAAATGGAAATTAATGTAGAATCACATATCAAGAAAAACCAGCTTCATTCAAACAAACAAAGTTCACAGTACAACTTTATGTTCCTGTTTAGCTAAGACAATGTACTTGTTCATTCTAAGAATAAGATTTTTACAGTATTGAATAAAGTTTTCAACTTCTGGTGGAGTATGGAGAGGGTGTAGCAATGTTTCTTCCTTCTTGAGCAGCTACGGTACTTCCTCAATTGTTGTATATGCCAGGCTAGCGAACCTTTCAAAATAGTTGGTCCAGTGATCAATCGTTTCTCTATGGTTGTATCCTTCTCTTGATTTTTCCTTCTTAATGTAGTACACTCTTGTCGTGTTTTTAACAACTCTTCTTGTAGCCTGTTGTTTTTCTTGGTCATAGCTTCTAATTTCTCCTTTAGATCCTTAACAGATTTGTCCTTGAAAGCTATTGGTGTCGATTGGCTTCCTGATGGGGTGACTAGGGACTTCAATGAAAACTTGATCTGTTGCACCCTATTTTTGACCCACTGTCTGTATTCCTCTTTGGCGACGCAACTCCTAACTCCTAGTTCTTTGCCTTTGTGGGTGACAATCTCCCATGCCTCCCTGACCTTCCAGATACCTTTAGCAAATTCCCCTTCATACTTCAAAATGAAAGGAGTTACTAGCTCATCCAATGGAGGTCCTCTGATAGGATAAGCCAACTGCCTCTACCCCAGTATCGGATTATAGTTGATGAAGCTTATAGCCCCCATAAGCTGTACATTCGGAAAACCTTTACAATGATAGATGACACTGGTTCTCTGTTTCCAGGCGGGTTGCCATCTAACCTGTTCTTTTGTCAAACTGGCGAGATGAGTTGCCCATTCTGTACTACTCATGGGTTTTATCTGATAGCACAATAAATCCGATATTTGATACTGTATCTTCATATTTCTTTTGAAGACATGAGCAGCTATCCAGATGTACAATACGGGTAGACAGCAGACCAGCTTTTTTCCTTTCTTCTCATGATAGAAGTTCAATGTGCAATAAACATCTGCTAAAAGAGCTGTAACAGGATTTTCCGCTTTGTTCTTCTTGGCCAAGAATATGTCAACCGCATTCAGATCAACAAAATATTCTATGCAAGGAAAGAAGACCAACCATAGATAGTGAGGGCTAGCACATCCATATAAATGACTCACTGGTTGCTGTTGGCCAGATGTTGCATATATTCTTCCAGGAACTCTCTGGTGAACCCCTTGGCTTGATTCTTCCCCTGATAGTCTGTCAATTGATCACCTGACTGCAAACCTAGAGCATGTGCGGTAACTCGAAATGAAAAATGATGTTCTAGGTGGTTATATGGTCTGCATCCTTCTAAAGGTAGGTCTAGGATCTGTTCAAACTCCTCCGAAGTAGGTGTCATTTGAAAGTCTGAAAAAGTGAAACATCTGAGAGGAGGGTTGTAATACTGTACCAGTGCTGTGAGTGCCCCTTCCTGTACCTTAACCTTTAGCAGATTTAGTATATTCCCATACTTCTTTATAAATGACATCTGGCTGTATATGGACAACTTGCTTCCAAATGTTTCTAGGCTAGCAAGATCCATCAGTTTGACTCCAACCCATTTTCTCTTCCGTAGCTGTCCAGATTCCGCATTAATTTCCATTTCACCTCTTTTGAATATCACCGAGAATCTGGCCCTTCAAATGAAAAGGAAAGAGGAAAATAAGATAAATAGGTTAGATTTTTGATGAAATGAACTAATGCATGGTAGATAATAAGCTAAAATGATAAATTTTATTATGGTTCTTTTTTAAACGAACCTTTCCTCCCCCTTTTCTTTCTTTTTCTATCCTTTGTTTTCTCTCTTTCCTTTCCTTTCTTTCTTTCCCTCTCGCTTTTCCTCTCTTATTTTTCCTCTTTCCTCTCTTTTCTTTCTTTCTCTCTTGCTTTTATTTTCCTTTTTGAATTCTATTCCCTCCCCGTTATAGACAAATAATTCTATTAAATGAGTGATTATAAACTGAGCATTATGAAAGAAATGTGTGCTCTCCATGTGTTCTATGTGGGTAACCTGTTCTACGGATCTAAGGATTTTAATGCATGAACCTCTCATAAGGTGGTTTATAATCCTGAGGTATAAAGGTTACTAGAGTCAAGTTCCAGTCTCTAATGCTTGTTACAACAGTAGAAAAAGCTACCAGTTGCTGGGCATTACGAATAGGACGCACTCTAGCTGGGATTTTCATGATAGTCAAACAGGACGTATTTCCAAAGTGACACCACTAGATCCCTTTAAGGTTTCACTCAGACCCTAGTATAGAGCTCCACTCATGTTTATGGATATATGTGTAGTGTGTGGAAGGCACATAAATAATTGGGATACCTGCAATTGGGGAAATCGCAACAAGTATATATAGAGA
Organism: Canavalia ensiformis; assembly: GCA_026541065.1. NCBI lineage: Eukaryota > Viridiplantae > Streptophyta > Magnoliopsida > Fabales > Fabaceae > Canavalia > Canavalia ensiformis. Next base: position 874,093 of record JAMKYM010000217.1, read on the forward strand.
AAATTTAAATTTGTCTATCCTAGGGTTGTGTAATGAATAAATAGATAAATAAACATACAAATAAGTAGTAAAAGGATCAATACAATACACACACTCAATTATAAATGGGTCTGACTCTTTAAAGTCCCCAGTGGAGTCGCCATCTATTGTAACCGTAATTACAACACAATGATGAACTTGCTGAACTTTTAGAAAAGAATTTGATTGATTGTGGAGTCGCCACTAAATTTTATTTTAAGAGAAAACATTTGGAAAAATCCTAACTTGAGGAAGAAATTCTAAGTTCGGGAGTCAGTTACGAATAGAGAAGGTATTAGGCACCTTACTCGTCCATTCCGAAGAGTGGTACCCTTAAACTGAGTATGTGATTTTGAAATTTTTGAAAAATTGTTTGATCCCTTTTAAATAAAATATAAATAAATAGGTTTATGGAAGATAGCTTGACAGGACCTGATCCTGCTCTTACGTATTCCCTGGTGTAATGGGAAATTCAAGGCTACATAATTCTAGTTTTGAAGACTTGATCTTCAGAGGTAAAAAGAATTTGAAAAATGATTTTAAAAGCATTTTAGATATTTGTGGAATAATCCTTAGTCCACTTAGGCACAAGGTCCAAGACAACTAAGGCTGCATTGGACCGTGCTGCCAGGTTCGTAGGCTATATGTGGCATGTGGCAGCTACATATACTCGAAGCGTGACTCACAGATGAGGTTCGTTTCAAAATTGTAGGAGATAATACAGAATGTGCCTTAGGCATCATGTAGAGATTCATACATCAATTGTTAACTCTCAGCACCTGTGTCAACATTACTAAATGCAAGCTATACAGCAGCTAAGAGCGATTATAAATTTGCACATAGGATATGAGGACACACTGCCTGAACTTATTATGTAGATCTTGAACCTTTAATGAGCCAAGAAACATGCGATCTGGGGCTGAGATCGATGCGGATCGAATTTCGTACTACGGTTTAACAACCAAAACAACAAGCATACATGTGGGATGAACATGATTACATCTACGTGATATCCACAGGATTCCTATCTTTATTCTATCATAATGCATCAATTACGAATCAAGATTTGCGTTCAATCTAATTTCACGAAAAATGAAAGACTATTATGATAATTTGCAACATAATCATTCAAGATCAACAAGCTTTGGTTAACCTGCAAGGCGTCCACAGAATCTAGAATCTCCTGTACCTGATCTTCTCTTTGAACTTTTGTGGTGCGGCAATGAGAAAGGTTGGTGCGAGCGAATGACTATTGTTGCTCTTTTGGATTGAACATGGAGTACCTTGATGAACAGAGGATATGCTAGACTTCTCCCAACCCTTTGCCGTGGATGAGCTTCCAGAATCTCAAGGAACTTATGGTGGTTGATCCATCAGCGAAGCACTGAGAGCGAGAGAGAGAGGGGAAGGGGAAAGCTTTGATTTCCAAAAGTGAGAAAACCACCCCCAAAAACCAACCCCCAGAAAACGAGCCTTCTCTCCTTTTATATTGATTTCCTCTCCTATTTTTTGTTTTCTCCTCTCTATTTTAGAAAAAAATGTTCCCGTGTTTTCCTCTTTATTTTTTTTTCTTGATTTTCCATTTTTTTTATTTAATTTTCTATTTTCTATTTTTTTAATATATATACTTTTTCTTTTTGGGTTTTTTTATTTGAATATTTATTATTTTTATTTATTTCAGATTTTGTTTTTATTATTATTATTATTATTTATTTTTCAGCTTTATTAATTCTTTTTCTAATCCTATATGCTATTTATTTTTCTTTGATTTTTTTTTTTGTAATTTTCATTTGTTCTGTTTTTATTTATTATTTTTTCATTATTTTATTTTTCTAATTTTCTTTTCTCTTCCTTTCTTTATTTGTTCTCTTTTTTTATTTTTTGTTTATTTGTTCTTCTGCTTTTGTTTATTTATTGATCTTTAATATTTTATTTAAATTATGGTTTGTTCACTAATTGATTTTAGGAAAGGGGACTCGAACATAAATGAGTGTTTACATGCACATCCATGATGCTACCCTTAAGATAGTGCACATATATGATAATGATTGTTTAAACACCCAACGACTCTACATTACTCCTTCGTCTAAAGTTGAGCTCAACTTAAGATCTTTTCAGATCCATCTTCAATATGACATTCAAGACCTTTATATTTGGTAATAACATGAACATGGTTATTTTACGGTTAAGGATGCTCATGAGTTTCTCACTTAATTTTCTAGTAACAATTAGGCATGTCAACGGGGCGAGTTTCACATTCCCCGTCCCCATCCCCATCCTCGCCCCCGATCAAGTTTAAAATTTTAAACGCCATCCCCGTCCCCAATCAGGGTCAGGAAATCCACCCCGCATCCGTCCTTGGTATTTTTTATATTTTTATTTTAATTCTTTTATAATTTATTAAATTATTATATATTTTTTAAAATGCATATATGTGAACATCCAATTACGTCCGAGACCTTATTTTTTTAATTAATTGATAAATAAATAATATCAATTTAAATAATTTAAGTAAAAAAAAAAAAGAAAGGAAAAAGAAGAAGAAGAGGAAAAAGTAAAAAAAGGAGGAGGTAATAAAACAAATCAAATAAAAATTAAATTAAAATAAAAAAAGAAAATAAGTAATAATAGAATAATAAAAAAAATTTGTTAGGATAGTTACAAGATTAGTTAAAAGTAAAAAAAAATAGAAATAAGAAAATAATAAAAATAAATCTAGAAATAAAAAAAAAGAAAGGAAAAAGAAAGAAGAGGAAAAGAAAAGAAAAGAAAAAAGAAATTTCGAAGGGGCGCGGGAAGTGTCTTTAAGTATTTAAGAGAGGTGTTGAAAAAAGAAGGGAGAGAGGTATGTTGAAAAATTCTCAGGGTCCACTCGAAAGAAATTAGAGATATCTCTTTCTCTCGGTGGTTTTTCATAATTTCCTTTCTAAGAAGCTCTCTAATGGTGATCCGCAAGTCTAACGTAGTGTCCATAAAAGTCTCAATCAACATTTGTCTGAGCATCGTCCATAGAATTCCAGGTAAACTCAAGAACACCTCAATTCGTACATTCTGATTTCATGAAGTTGATATCGAGCAAGGTTGATTTGTGCACCATAGTAGAATAAACCTGAAAAGAAACCTGCAAGATTCTTTAATAAGATTTGAGTTCCTCGAATAATCTTTTTTCATAGAATTCTAGCATGCTTCCACTCTAATTATAATAGATGTGATGGCTGATTCTAACCGCATCTCTCTGTAAGTTCACATGATTTCTTCTCCACATCGAAATTTAGAATTTGCTGTATGGAAATAGAATTACCTAAACGAATCATGAGTGAATAGTGATTGCATTCGTTATAGTGATTTCACAGTCTCTTGTTTGGTAATGCTAGGCTGCATACTCAAGTATCTTATTAGAATGTGAGATTCTGCATTAGAACAGGTTTAAATCACCTCCAGAATAACTGCATTGGTGCTTTCAATTTCGCATTCTTAATTCATATAAAACAAAACACGGCCTTGCCATTTGGTATGAGATAGCATGAGAAGTTTCTACGATTTGAACACATGGTTGAGAGATATAATTTCAGAAGCATGGCTCCCCTGTTTTGATTCCTGCTAGAAACAATAATCACGCCTAAGGACTCTCCATTATAGAATTCCATTTTGTGGAGAAAATGCAAGTTGTCTTTCCTGCTCGCTCTCAGCCTAATTCTTTGCATCAGTTTTCATCCAAAGCATCTCTTATCCTTGAATTCAGCCAAGGAATTTTCATTTTTTCCGAAACGAATCTCACCAAGCTAATTTCAGCACTTTCAAAGGCGGATGAAGCACGACTCTCTTAGGAAGCAACATCACTCAATTTCTTCAAGCTTTCAATTATCGCTTGATCTCCCTCCATTTCTCTCTGCGTTGAGCACCTTCTTTGAGATCTTAGGTGATTAACTTCATGTCAAGCAGTTTCATCCTTAATGGAAGAAGTCTGCAGCCCGTGAAGTCAACCTTGCACAGGTTTGTTCAGGTAGTGAGCTTGGCCTTGATACGATTTCGTTCGAGTGTTCTTGGTATTGTGGTATTTACATATGGAGAGCTTGTATTAGCTCAGCGAAACTGGACATATGCAGAACGTCACCCATCACAGAATGCTCTGTATAAGTGTGCACAAGATGGGTATAATTACATGTTCACATTTACACCCATGATGGTTGAAGGTCTTGTCTTACTAGGGACAATTTTCCATCTAGCAATCTTATTCTCCCCTGGCATTCTGATGGCTCTATCAATAGATCATTTTGGAACGGTGGCTCCATGTTGTTCATTGCGCACTTGAAAAATCAGGCTCAGCGTTCATAAAATAGGGTCGTAGGCAGTTACACGGCTTGATATCTTGCCATGGGGTCTATGCACTAAGCTTCCAGTGGCATATCAAAACTCCTAAGCATAGTCTTAGCCACACAGGTTGAAAGCATGTATAAGAATGAACCAATGTATAGAAAAGCTTCATGCTGCGTTAGGGGTTAAGGTGGTCCAATTCATATCACCTAATGGTTGTTTTACTCGTGAAGGAAGAGGCTAGTCCGATTCAGCGTAGTTAGTATTGGTTTAGGGCTAAACTCTAATTTTTACCAGCCTGTCATTGCAACTATTGGTGATCCTTAAGCTTAAGGTAGCCATGACATCCCTGCTCCTGAGGTTCACGAGAGTAAACTTTACACAGCTAAAATTCTGTAGGTTGGGTGCCAAAGCTAATGGTCACACCATCAGGTTTCAAATTAAGTGATACCCCATGCATTGTCGGGCTTCTCGATGTAAAATGAAATTCCATGCAAAAAGGGGTAGATGAAAATCAAAAGGGTGTGGGGGCCACCAATAAGTTTGTGCTTAAAACTAAAGAAATGATCCAATTCACATGCAACGCTACATAGATTAAATTTACGAAACATGTTATAAATTTAAAGCTTAGTTGAAGTGGTTGATTCAATTATAGCCTATGCAAGAAGACCCATGTTCAATCCCCCTGTACGACTTTTCTTTTAAAAAATCCTGGCACATTTCCACTTATGAGTACTAGATCCTGAGGCCCATCATAACGGGCCAAATGATGTTGATGCCTTTCATGTTACTAGTAACGAAGTATAATGGGAGAATCAAGTTGACCACTACCTCTCTAAATAGGCCACGCCATTGGGCCATAATAAAAGCAAACTAATTTTTTGTTGACCAACATAAGTTCTCCCATTTATTTCAATAATTCATTTGACACTGAGCCTAATTTCTTTTTTAAAATCAAAGCCCATTTTTTCTTCTTAATTTGAAATCAAGTCTATTTCCTTTCAATTGGGGGTCAAACCCAATTCCTTTTGGGGTCGAGCCCAACTCTTTTTTTAAAAAAATCAAATCCATTACTTATTTGAAATCAAGATTATTTTCTTTGGGAGACAAATCCAATTTCTTTTTATTTTATTTTATTTTTATTTTTGAAATCAAGTCCCTTTTAACTTGGGTGAAGCCCAATCTTCTTTTTTATCTGAAATCAAGTTTTATTTGGGTCAAGCCCATTTTCCTTTTTAATTTGAAATCAATTCCATTCTTTTAATTTGGGTGAAGCTTAATTCTTCTGTTTTTAAGAAATCAAAATCATTCTTGTTGCATTTGGGTCAAGCCTAATTCACTTTTACTTTTTATTTTTGCTATTTTAAAATTAATTCCATTTTTTTAATGATCCTAGACCTCACACAATGAGCTTCGAAGTTGAAAGTGCAACATACCTTTTCTTTCAATGTTCGGAGAGTCATATGAATCGCAGTGCAACCTTCGTTTGCCTCCGACTCTGTGCATGTGGGTCAAAGGTCCTCTTTTATAAATTAAATCTTCAAAAATTTAGTTTCTCTAAAAAACTTTTCAAAGCTTTAAGCGATCCTAGATCTCATGTAATGAGCTTCAAAGTTGAAAGTGCAACATACCTTGTCTTTCAATGTTTGGAGAGTCATATAAGTCGCAATGTAACCTTCGTTTGCCTCTGACTCTGTGCATGTGGGTCACAGGTCCTTCTTTCTATATCAAATTAAAAAATTTAGTTTTTCTAAAATTCTTTTCAAAGCTTTAAGCGATCCTAGATCTCATGCAATGAGCTTCGAAGTTGAATATGCAGCACACCTTATCTTTCAGTGTTCGGAGAGTCATATGAGTGGCAGTGTAGCCTTCGTTTGCCTCCGACTCTGTGCATGTGGGTCAAAGGTCCTTCTTTTTATATCAAATCTTCAAAAATGCAATTCTACCAAACACTTTTCAAAGTTTTAAGTGATCCTAGATCTCACGCAATGAGCTTCGAGTTTGAAAGTGTAGCATATCCTGTCTTTCAAAATTTGAAGAATCATATGAGTCGCAGTGCATCCCTCGTTTGCATTTGGGTCTATGAATGCGGATCGAAGATATATTTTCCACCCTTTTAAAAAAAATCAACTCTATAAATAGATTTCAAAAGCTTCTATTCAATACAGACTTCATCTCCTTTACAAAATCTCTTAGCGATCAGATCCTTAGCCAGAACTACGTAGCCTTGAGTTTCCCATTGCACTAGAGAATACGTAGGAGCAGGGTCAAGTCCTGTCAGACTATTTTCATGCAGACCTACTTATTTCTATGTTATTTAAAGGGATCAACCAATTTTCAAAAATATCAAAATCAAACACTCAGTTTAAGGGTACCGTTCTTCGGAACGGGCAAGTAAGGTGCCTAATACCTTCCCTGCTCGTAATCGATTCTCGAACCTAGAATTTCTTCCTCAAGTTAGGGTTTTTCCAAATGTTTTCCCTTAAAAATAAAATTTGGTGACGGCTCCACAATATAATAAAATTATCAAAAAAAAAATTAGCGAGTTTGTCATCTCATTCTAATTACAGTTGCAACAATATAGTTTATTACTTTTATAACCTTACTAATTTTATATAATATTTTAAAATAATAAGAATATTTAGGTAATTTTATAAAAGGGGTGGATATCATGTCCCCAAACCCATCCCTGACCTTGGTCAACTTGGGTTTTCGCTGTGAACACCGAGTTATGTCCGAGGGTAAAATCCAAAATAAAACATGTTTTTAGCCTAAAACCAAAAAATAACAAAAAAAAGGAGAAAAGGGGAAAAAGGAAATTTCAATAAAAATAAAAAAATAAATAAATAATAAAAAAGTAATAGCGAAAGTAAAAGCAAAAAAGAAGAAGAAGAAAAGGAGAAGTAGAAAGAAATATTTCAGTTAGTCTAACTAGACATTAATTAAAGAATTAGATAATTTAGTTAGAGTAGTTTATATTTAGTTAGAATTAATAATGAAAATGAAGAAAAATAATAAAAATTGAAAAAAGGAAAAAAAATAATAAAGAAGACAAATAAAAATAATAAGAAAAAAAGAAATAAAAAGAAGGAAGTTTTAGTTAGTTAGAAGCTAGTTAAAAGAGTTAGTTAGTTTTTAGTTAGAAAAAAGAGGAGAAAAATATAAGGAAGAATAAAAAAACGGGGGGGAGGGGGCACTGCTCCCGCTTCAGTTATTCCTATAAGGGTTCAAGGAAATTAAATAACCATATAAATTTAGAAAGAGTTGAATTTGGGGGAACTTTTCCCTTTTTCTTTTCACTTTTCTCTAAATGGTTTTGGGGGGAGGACTTTTCTCTCTGGCTCTAAAAAAATGTCTCTCGGCTGCTCTCAGTGGCTACAAGCGGCTCCACATTGATCTGAAGGAAAGGGAAGCTCCATTAACCTTGATCGAGTGTTCATGCACGTAGAATTCAGTTGGCTTAAGATTCATGCGGATCTGGTTGCATTGTTGAACATTCGATTTCAACTGGTCAGTAGTTCGAAGCAAATCAATGCCCAAGGATTTCAGCAAATCTGTTCTGCACTTCGTCCAAGTCAGTGTTTTCTGGAAATTCCCTCTCTCCGAACCACTATACTTCCTCTAACAAGATGATTCTGCTCACCTCATGGCTGTAATGAACGCTAACTTTACAACGAGTATAGTCTTTTGATGAGATGGATCGGAACATGTGGGTAAGGTTGATTGCATGCTTAGCTTTCGTTTGAAATATTTAGATGATTATCGCAACCATAATTTTGACGAGACGACGAACTCGCTAAAATTAAAAATAGAATTTATTTGATATGTGTGGAGTCGCCACCAAAATTTTATTTAAGAAAAAAAGATTTGGAAAAACCCTAACTCGAGGAAGAGATTTAGGTTTGGGAGTTAGTTACGAGTGGGGAAGGTGTTAGGCACCCCGCTCGCCCGTTCCGAAGAACGGTACCCTTAAACTGAGTGTGTGATTATTGAAAAATGTTTGATCCCTTAGTTAATTTAAAAATAAATAACTTGATGGAGGTTAGCCTGACAGGACTTGATCTTGCTCCTACGTATTCCCCGGTGCAATGGGAAACTCAAGGCTTACGTAGTTCTGGTTTATTTTGAAGGCTTGACCTTCGAAAGTGCTTGAAAAGGTGAACAGGTTCTTTTTGAAAATATTTTAAGGATGCTTCCTAATCCACATATGCACAGGGCCCAAGACAACTATGGCTGCAATTGGACCCATACAAATCTCTAAACAGCGAACAGTAGAAAAAGCTACCAATTCGTGCTTAGAGCTCGTCGCGTGAGATTAAGGAATGCAAAACGAGATTTTTATTTTGTAAAAAAAGAGAAGGGCAATCCCAATCCACATATGCACAAGGCCCAAGACAACTACGGCTGCACTAGGACCCATACGAATCTCTAAACAGCGAACAACAGAAAAAGGTACCAGTTCGTTTTTAGAGCTCGTTGCGTGAGATTAAGGAACGCAAAAATGAGTTTTTATTTGTTTAGAAAATAGGAAGGCAATCCCAATCCTCATACGCACAAGGCCAAGACAACTACGACTGTACTTGGACCTATACGAATCTCTAAACAGCGAACAGCAGAAAAAGCTACTAGTTCATTTTTGGAGCTCATTGCGTGAGATGAAGGAATGCAAAATGAGTTTTTATTTGTTTGGAAAAGGAGGGGGAATCCCAATCCACATATGCACACGGCCCACGACAACTACGGTTGCACTTGGACCCATACGATTCTCTAAACCGGGAACAACAGAAAAAGCTACCAGTTCTTTTTCAGAGCTCGTTGCGTGAGATTAAGGAATACACAATGACACTTGATTTAAAACAAAATAAACTTGATATGAATTTGATGAAATAAAATTGGACTTGATTTAAAATAAAATAAACTTTATTTGAATTTGATGAAATAAAATTGGACTTAATTTAAAATAAAATAAACATGATCTAAATTTTGGGCTTGAATTGGGCTTGATTTGAAATAAACTTGACTTGATTTGAAATTAAGGAAAAGAATTGCGAACATGCTTCAGTAATCAAGCGATAGAGATTTCATTTCCGATCCAAATTAGACAAATAATATCATTCCAGAAACTAGAGAGAAAGAAAAAGAGAACACAATAAAAATCACAGAAATCAGAGATCATTTGATCAATTAAAAATGAAAATGAAAAACAGAAACGAAGATGAACCATAAGAACACAAGAGTTTTTTGCGCCAAAATTTGAATTCAAATCTCAGAATTTTGAGAAAATATTTTTTGGTAGATCTAAAAGATTAAAATTGATCAATTGAAAGATATGGATTATAGAAATCAAACAAAACAACTTTGACATAAATCCAATCATAAATGAGCAAGATATGCACAAATCAAACAAGCTAGGTTAATTTGCGCACTAGGATGAACATGCTTCGGTAATCAGGAGATATAAATTTTACGTCAGATCCAAATTGGACAAATAATATCATTCCAGAAACTAGAGAGAAAGAAGAAGAAAACAGCAGCAAAAATAACCAAAATCAGAGATCATTTGGCCGATGAAAAATGAAAACAAAAAACAGAGATGAAAATAAACTCGGAAATTCGAGAAGTAACAAGAAACTTAAGAGGAATAAAAGTCGGATCTAACCTCCATTGGAAGTTGATGAAGAACTGGTTCCATGAAGGCCAAGGACTAAATTAAAGGCAGAGGTAGAGAGTCCTAGGTCCTTCCTTCGAAAATTCTGAAAATCCCATCCTAAGACTCCAAGTCCTCCTCTCAGGAATTTCCAAAAAATGAGAAAACAACCGCCTTCCCAATTTCCTTTCTCCTATTTATAGAGTTTTTCAAACACTTTTCCCGCTTTTTTCCTTTTTTCAATTTTTATTTTTTTGTTTTTTGTTATTATTTTTGTTATTTTGTTATTTTATTAATTTATCTTGTTATTTTATTCTCTTTTTTTTTCTAATTTTTCCAAATTCGTTATTTTCTCTTTTATTTTTATATATATATTTTTTATTTTTCCTTACTCTTTTTTCCATTTTTATTTTCAATTTTTCTGTTTTTCTTATTCTTTTTCCTAGTTTTATTTCAATTTTTCTCTTTATTTTTGTTCATTTTCATCATTTATTATTTTTTTCATTCTGTTTTATTTCGCTTTTATTCTTTCTTTTTCTTCACTATTATTTTCTGTTATTTTTATTTCCAGTGATTTTTCTTATTTATTATTTAAATTATGATTTATTCACTAAAAAGATTTTTTTTTAAAAAATGGGGCCTCGGACATGAGTGAGTGTTTACAGGTTGCCCCTCTTTACTCATTTTCCTTTGAGATAATGTGAGAAACGATTCTCTGAATTATCGTGGTAGGAAATGAGTAAAGACATGAAAACATTATGTCCAAAGCGGGCTTTTGAAGAAGTTCGACGAGCGTGAAGAGCCCTGGAGCTTGAAGATGGATGCCTGGAAGATGGTGGTTTCTGAGTGACCTGGTCGGCTTCATATGCTGAACCGCAGGGCTTAAATATACAAGGCTTGATTGCATAGCCTAATTAGGCTATGAACACTGCTGATGTGCAGGCAAAGTGAGGTGGGAAAGGTCCATGAGGACGGATGTCGGCAAATCATGGGATGCCCTATTTGGAGAGGCGGGGTGAAATGAAGGAAACCTGTTACAACAGGTACAACAGGAACGAATGGCATGTTATGATAGGAAAAGTGCAGCGGGAAAAGGACCTGTTAAGACATGTAGGTGTGCTGGACTGAAATGTAAGATATGTACAAGGTGACCTGACAACATAGGCCAGGGTAAAGCAATCTAACCATGCTCGAGGCCTAACATCATAGGCCCAACTACAGAAAAGTAAACTTAACAGTACAGAAAAGAAAACTTGAACGTGAAGAAATGTAAACTTGATAGTGCAGGAATGTAAACTTGATGGTGCAGGAAAGGAAACTTGAGGGAGATCTGACATCATAGGCCGAGATGCAGAAAAGTAAGCTTGATGAGGCCTGACAACATAGGTCAAGATGCAGAAAAAGTAAACTTGATGAGGCCTGACAGTATAGGCCAAGGCGCAAAAAAGTAAACTTGATGAGGCCTAACATCATAGGATAAGGTGCAGAAAAGTAAACTTGATGAGGCCTGACAACATAGGCCAAGGTGCAGAAAAATAAACTTGATGAGGCTTGACAGCATAGGCCAAGGGTAAACTTGATAAGGCCTGACAACATAGGCCAAGGTGCAGAAAATTAAACTTGATTAGGCCTGACAGCATAGGCCAAAGTGCAGAAAATTAAACTTGATGAGGCCTGACACCATAGGCCGAGGTGCAAAAAAGTAAACATGATGAGACCTGACAACATAGGCGAAGGTGCAGAAAAGTAAACTTGATGAGGCCTGACAACATAGGCCGAGGTGCAGAAAAGTAAACTTGATGAGGCTTGACAACATAGGCCGAGGTGCAGAAAAGTAAACTTGATGAGGCCTGACAACATAGGCCAAGGTGCAGAAAAATAAACTTGATGAGGCCTGACAACATAGGCCAAGGTGCAGAAAAATAAACTTGATGAGGCCTGACAACATAGGCCAAGGTGCAGAAAAGTAAACTTGATAAGGCCTGACAACATAGGCCAAGGTGCAGAAAAGGAAACTTAAGGGAGTCCTAACATCATAGGCCAAAGTGCAGAAAAGTAAACTTGATGAGGCCTGACAACATAGGCCGAGGTGCAGAAAAATAAACTTGAGGGAGGCTTGACATCATAGGCCAAGATGCAGAAAAGTAAACTTGATGTGGCCTGACAACATAGGCCAAGGTGCAGGAAAGTAAACTTAAGGGAGGCCTGACATCATAGGCCAAAGTGCAGAAAAATAAACTTAAGGGAGGCCTGACATCATAGGCAAAGATGCAGAAAAGTAAACTTGATGAGGCCTGACAACATAGGCCAAGGTGCAGAAAAGTAAACTTGAGGGAGGCCTGACATCATAGGCCAAAGTGCAGAAAAATAAACTTGAGGAGGCCTGACATCATAGGCCAAGATGCAAAAAAGTAAACTTGATGAGAATCCTGTTTTTGACATGAAGGAATGCAAAGGGGGTCCTGCTGTTGCCGGGAAGATGCAAATGAAATTTTGCTGTTGCCAGGATTAATGCAAACCTGTCAAGACAGGTGGACAGAATTTAAACATGTTTGAGGTCCTGTTGTTGACAGGAGAATTCAAATGAGGTCCCGCTATTGTTGGGAAGAATGCAAATGAAATCCTGCTGTTGCCAGGATAAATGCAAACCTGTTAAGACAAGTGGACAGAATTTAAACATGCTTGAGGTCCTGTTGTTAACAAGAGAATGCAAATGAGGTCCCGCTGTTGCCGGGAAGAATGCAAATGAAATGACTTGTTAAGACAAGTGAATTGCAGATAAGGTCCTGTTGTTGACAGGAAAGATGCAAGCCTGCTAGACAGGCGAAACAAAGGAAAATGACCTGTTGAGGCAGGTAAAAGGAAATGAAAAGCGACCTATACTAAACTTGAAAAGAAGGCCTGTGAGGATAGGCAAAACAAGAATGGCCCATTATGACAGGTATGGAATGAAAATGACATGATGTGCCCTAGGAGTGTACATGGGGGTGGAATGTGGACTTCTTCCTCAGCTACCTCAGACAACCTATTTTGAAAATTTTTTTTCTTGACTCAAAATAAATAGCTTATTCTACCTTGAACTCGAAGATTTTTAAGCACTTGATAATTATTCTCTCGAAGAAACTCGGGCAGACATTTTGCCCCAGTTTAGAAAATTCTTGACAATTGAGGGATGTCTTGATTTCAAGGGACTTTGGACAAGTGTTTGCCTCAGTTTGAATCTTGATGGAATCGAGGATTGCCTCCACTGAAATTTTTCTGGGCAATCGTTCGCTCCAGTTTGAACTTGATTGGAGTTGAGGAATTGAGGATTTCCCCAACTTGAATTTTCTGGGCAAATGTTTGCCCCAGTTTTGATTCTGTTCTTGAATTTAAACCTTTCTTGGGCAAATGTTTGCCCCAATTTGAACTTGATTCAGAACTTGAGGATGACCTCAAATTGGATTTTTGTGGGCCATTATTTGCCCCAGTTTGAACTTGATTCAGAATTTGAAGATGACCTCAAATTGAATTTTGTGGGCAAGAGTTTTCCCTAGTTTGAGCTTGATCTTTTTAATTATGCTTGAATGACAAGATACTTATTGTGATGCTTGAATGAATGAAAAGGATGTGATGTTTGTGATGCTTGAATAGAGAGGATGCAATGTTTCAATCTTATTGACTGCTTTTTGATGCTTGAAATAATTATTTGATGAAATGGATGTCATGGGATGAATGCAAACCATGAGGTGGTTAAAAAACTTTTTATCTCTCTTGATTTTTGATTTTTTTTTTGTGACATGTCCTTTCTCGACAACCTTATAGTTGGTGTGAAAGGAATCAAGAATCATGCCGAGCTAGATCGACTCTATCTCTTGGCTTCTTGACCAATGTTGGAACCTTCTTTTTCAGGATCTTTGAGACCCAACAATGGTCAACATTATTGAATAAGACACACTCCTTTTTGAGTGGGTGACATTATGTCTGAAAGGGAGATGATCATTTGGGAAACAATCGTGCTATGTTGCGTTGCGAGAGTAGAGGATTCATCCAACTTGTCATGACTTTTCAAAGTTAATCATTTTTTATTTTTCACATTTTTTTCATGTTTCTTTTTGGCATGTACGACCTTGAGGTGTGCGAAGTGATTTTGGCTTGATGGAAGGATATAGAGAGAGTTTTGTATGGGAGGTTTGGCGTGCTTGGCAGAAAAAGAATGATGTGGGTTCGATTTCCCAAATGGCACATTTTGATGAAAAATGCCAATGTTGCTTTTCATAATCTTGATTGTCAAATTAATCGAACTTGAGAAATGGAAAAAAGTTTTCCCCAGTTTTAGGAAGGCATGAGGTGCGGAATGTTAGATTATCCTGGGATTCCTGGTTTGACCTTAACTTTTTCCTGGGTTGTTCCTTTGAGTTTTCAACCTAGTAGGCCCTTCATTTTGCCCTAACTTTTGCCTAGGTTACCCTTACGGGTTTTCGACCTAGCAGGCTTTTCGTGCGTGTGCCCTGATTTTTGCCTAGGTCGTGTTTTGAGGATTGTCGACCTAGCAGGCCTTTGTTCAATTGTGCCCTAACTTTTGCCTAGACCTTTTTGAGGATTGTCGACCTAGCGGGCTTGTTTGATTGTGCCCTAACTTTTGCCTAGGCCGCCTTTTTAGCGGTTTTCGACCTAGCGGGCCTTCTGTTTGATTGTGCTCTAACTTTTGCCTAGGTCATTCTTGAGGATTTTCAACCTAGCGGGCTTGTTTGATGTGCCCTAACTTTTGCCTAGGCTGCCCTTTTAAGGGTTTTCGACCTAGCGGGCCTTCTGTTTGATTGTGCCCTAACTTTTTCCTAGGTCGTTCTTGACGATTTTTGGCCTAGCGAGCTCTTGTTTTGATCCTAATTTTGCCTGAATTATTTTTTGGAATCCGGCAAGACCTTTTCTAATCATGCCTTTGTCGAGTTAATCTTTTGAACCTATTTTGCCTGGATTATCTTTGCTTTTAATCCAACGGGTTCTCCTTCTTCTTGAATTTTGAATTTTGACCTTGATTTTTTCTGGACCATTTCTTGATTTTAATCCAGCGGATTTTCTTCTTTTTCTTGTGTAGTTAGATATTGATCTTGCCGGGATCATTTTGGGTTCCAATTCAGCGGATCTTATTTTGCATCCCTAATTTTGCCTGGGCTTGAACTTGGTTCCAGCGGGACATTTTAATTTGACAAGACATTTCCTTGATTTTAGGATTACAATGGCTATCTATGATCGCTGGTTGCTTATTCTGCTTCCTCATTTGGGTTTTTTCTCTTTGAGTTTGATTAATTCGACGTTCAAGATTATTTATTACAACAATGGCATTGAAGGCATTTATTGTTTGGGGTGTAAGAATAAGAAGCGGGCTGAGTGGATAAAAGGAGTGGAAGATTTAAGGAGTAAAGTCAATAATGTGAAGCACGTGCTCAAGAAACATGAAAAATGAAATTTTTGTATTATTCATTGAAATTTATTTACAAAAGATTGATTTTGAAAAGTACGACAATTTTTTTGGATGAATTTCCTCGGTAGCTCGATTTGTATAAGGCAACTCATTGTGTTGCTCCCATTTCTTAGCTAGTATATGAGCTCTCATGATTCAGCACTGGATTATTTCCCATACTAGGAGTAATCTTCCCAAAATCTAGCTGTTTAGCACCGATCAGGTTTTGCACCTTACGTTTCAGAACCTGGCAGTTTTCTGTTGAATGACCGATGTACCCTGCATGGTAGTCACATACAGCGTTTGCATCTTACCATTTAGGGTATGGTGGTTCTTGAGGTTTCAGAGGATAAGGGACCACCAGGAAATTCTGGATTAGCTGAGGTAGCAGCTCAGTGTAGGTCATTGGAATGGGATCAAACTGGATAGGATTCTTCTCCCTCTTTTGGCTTTGGCTGGGATTTGGGCTCGTGGTTTGTGTTTGGACTGTGTATGGTGTGGGCGGTCGGATTTGTGTTGGATAGTTGTAAGTAGGAGGGTATGGTGTTTGGTATGTGGTGGCGATGTGAGGATATGGTGTGTAGGGTGATGGTTGGAAGCCAACTGGTCCATAAGGTGCCATCTGAGGTATGTATTGTCCTTGACCAGAAGCAAGATTATAAGTCTCCCCTGCCTTCTTCTTTTCTACAGAGGAATCAACTGTCCTTGCGAATTTGTTCGCGATCCTTCCACGGCGCATGCCACCCTCGATCTTTTCTCCAATGATGACGACATCAGAGAAGCTAGAAGTTACACTGTCGATCATCTTGTCATAGAAAGGATCCTGGAGTGTGTCGACGAACATGCTGACCAGCTCTTTCTCGGATAATGGAGGTTGTACTTGAGCAACTAACTCCCTCCATCTTTGAGCGTATTTTTTGAAGGTCTCGTCTCCTTTCTTGACCATGTTCTGGAGTTGAGTTCGATCCGGAGCCATCTCTATGTTGTACTAGTATTGTTTCAGAAAGGCCTCCGCTAGGTCCCTCCATGAACGGATATGTGTCCGCTCTAATTGAGTATACCAGGTTGCGTCCGCTCCGGTTAAGCTGTCTTGAAAGAAATGGACAAGCAGCTTATCGTCGTGCATATAGGGAGACATCTTCCTGCAGTGCATGGCCAAGTGACTCTTCAGGCAGCTAGTTCCTTGATATCTTTTTAATTCAGGAACCTTGAATTTGGGAGGGATAACCCCGTCTAGGACCAGACACAGATCGGTTGCATCTTTAGCTTCATAAGCACTCCCCTTGATTGCCTTGATTCTTTTCTCCAGGATTTTCCACTTTTCAGTGTCCTCCTTAAAAGGATGGCTTGGGTGTTCTTCAGGCATGTAGTGAGGTTGAGAAGATGGTATGTATATAGGGTGAGGCCCTTGGGTGAACATAGGATTCGTTCCCCTAATGGCCGTTTGGTAAGCTTGTGGAGTGATATTTGGAACAGATAAGGGATGGTCTGTGGTGTTTGAAGGTAGGTTATGTGTTTGGGTTTGTGTTTAGTCTTGTGTTTGGGCTTGTGTGTGTGCATGCCCATGAGGATACCCATAATGAACTCCTTCAGTTAGCGGAGGGATGTTTAACGGTGAAGGGTTTTGTGGATTAAAACCAGGAGGATATATTGGGTCAGTTGGTTCTCCCGGAAGGGTTCCCTTGCCTCTTTCTGTTTAGACAATAGGATGGCTTCCATTAGCTTGGCCATCTGTTCCTTCAACGCCTTGACCTAATTTCTCAACTCCTCATTTTGCCTTTTCATCTCATCCATGATTCTTGATTGTGCACGAGTCCTATAAGGATGTCGAGGAAGTTGTCTTTCTCCAATTTTTCTGTTAAATTTAAAAAATTAATTTTTTGATAAACAATTTGGATGCAAAATCATGAATGAAAAAGATGTTGATGTAAAAGGAGTATGAAAGGTATGATTTCTTTGCATTTGAAATCTCTTTTCCAATGGTAAAATTATGCATGAATGAATGACTGCTATGCACAAATAATTTTAAAGACTTTTGAAGTTTGACTATTTTGAAAATAATTGAAAGTTGCTTCATTTGATTTTTTTAACAATTTTATGTTTTTATGAATTTTGGTGTTTTTTTTTTGCTAGAAAAACCTTTGGTTTTGTTTGAAAATCTTTTTAGTTTTGCTAGAAAAACATTCTTTTGGTTTTCTAATTTTTATTTTCTTTTTTCAATCTTTTTATATTTTCAGTATTTTCAAAAATTGTTTTTGCTAATTTTTCCTATGAATTTTCTATTTTATGGATTTTATCATTTTTTATTTTGCTTTATGTATTTTGATTTTCCTTGATTTTCTTTTTGTTTTGACTTTTCTTTCTTTTTACTTGATCTTTATTTCTTAATTTTCTGTATTTCCCCCAATCTCAGATTTCCCCTTCTTCTCTGCCATCTTGAGTGATTCAGCATGTTCATAACATATGAACCATGTATCACGGAAAAAGGTGTGCCTTCCTTGCTTCTTATGCGGGTTACCTGTCCTAAGGGTCTATAGCCTTTTATATGAACCTTTCATAAGGTAGTTTGTAATCGTGAGGTATAAGAGGTTACTAAAGCCAAGTTCCAGTCTGTAATGTTTGCTACAACAGCAGAAATAGCTACCAGTTGTAGGGCATTACAAATAGGACACACTCTAGCCAGGATTTTCGTGATAGTCAAACAGGATGTAAAGCCCAAAGTGACACTACTACATCCCTCTATTCCTAGGCTGCACTCAAACCCGGGTATAGGGCCCCACTCATAATAAATGTATATGCCATGTATGAGGGCACACCAATATTTGGGATACCTGCAGTTGGGAAAATCGCACAGATATATAACAATTTATTATTCATCTATCCTAGGGTTGTACAATGAATAGACAAACAGATAACAAATAGATAAACAGATACATGAATCATGCAAATAAATAGGAAAGGGATCAATATGACACACTCAATTTAGTTGGGCTTGACTCTCTAAAGTCCCTAGTGGAGTTGCCATCTGTTGCAATCGTAATTTCGACGAGACGACGAACTCGCTAAAATTAAAAACAGAATTTATTTGATATGTGTGGAGTCGTCACCAAATTTTTATTTAAGGGAAAAAGATTTGGAAAAATCCTAACTCGAGGAAGAGATTTAGGTTTGGGAGTCGGTTACGAGTGGGGAAGGTGTTAGGCACCTCGCTCGCCCGTTCCGAAGAACGGTACCCTTAAATTGAGTGTGTTATTATTGAAAAATGTTTGATCCCTTAGTTAATTTGAAAATAAATAACTTGATGGATGTTAGCGTGACATGACTTGATCTTGCTCCTACGTATTCCCTGGTGCAATGGGAAACTCAAGGCTTACATAGTTCTGGTTTGTTTTGAAGGCTTGACCTTCGAAGGTGCTTTAAAAGGTGAACAGGTTCTTTTTGAAAATATTTTAAGGATGCTTCCTAATCCACATATGCACAGGGCCCAAGACAACTACGGCTGCACTTGGACCCATACGAATCTCTAAACAGCAAACAATAGAAAAAGTTACCAGTTCGTGCTTAGAGCTCGTCGCGTGAGATTAAGGAATGCAAAACGAGATTTTTATTTTGTAAAAAAAAAGAAGGGCAATCCCAATCCACATATGCACAAGGGTCCAAGATAACTACGGCTGCACTAGGACCCAAACGAATCTCTAAACGGAGAACAACAGAAAAAGATACCAGTTCGTTTTTAGAGCTCATTGCGTGAGATTAAGAAATGAAAAAATGAGTTTTTATTTGTTTAGAAAAGAGGAAGGCAATCCCAATCCACATATGCACAAGGCCCAAGACAACTACGGCTATACTTAGACCCATACGAATCTCTAAACAGCAAACAGCAGAAAAAGATACCAGTTCGTTTTTAGAGCTCGTTGCGTGAGATTAAGGAATGAAAAATGAGTTTTATTTGTTTGGAAAAGAGGAAGGAAATCCTAATCCACATATGCACAAGGGCCAAGACAACTACGGCTATACTTGGACCCATACGAATCTCTAAACTGCGAACAACAGAAAAAGCTACCAGTTCGTTTTTAGAGCTCGTTGCGTGAAATTAAGGAATACAAAATGAGTTATTATTTTTTTTAAAAGAGGAAGGCATTCCCAATCCACATATGCACAAGGCCCAAACAACTACGGCTGCACTTGGACCCATACGAATCTCTAAACAGCGAACAGCAGAAGAAGCTACCAGTTCGTTTTTAGAGCTCGTTGCGTGAGATTAAGGAATGGAAAAAGAGTTTTTATTTGTTTGGAAAAGGAGGGGCAATCCCAATCCACATATGCCCAGGCCCAAGACAACTACGGCTGCACTTGGACCCATACGATTCTCTAAACCGTGAGTAGCAGAAAAAGCTACTAGTTCGTTTTTAGAGCTCGTTGCGTGAGATTAAGGAATGTACAATGGGACTTGGTTTAAAACAAAATGAACTTGATTTGAATTTGATGAAATAAAATTAAACTTGATTTCAAATAAAATAAACTTGATATGAATTTTGGGCTTGAATTGGGCTTGATTTGAAATAAACTTGACTTGATTTGAAATTAAGGAAAAGAATTCGAACATGCCTTCAGTAATCAAGTGATAGAGAATTCATTTCAGATCCAAATTAGACAAATAATATCATTCCAGAAACTAGAGAGAAATAAAAAGAGAACACAACAAAAATCATAGAAATCAGAGATCATTTGATGAATTAAAAATTAAAATGAAAAACAGAAATGAAGATGAACCACAAGAACACAAGAGTTTTTGGCGCCAAAATTTGAATTCAAATCTCAGAATTTTTAGAAAATATTTTTTGGTAGATCTGAAAATTAAAAGCAATAAATTGAAATATATGGATTATAGGAATCAAACAAAATAAATTTGACATAAATCCAATCAGAAATGAGCAAGATATGCATAAATCAAACAAGCTATGTTAATTTGCGCACCAGGATGAACATGCGTCGGTAATCAGGCGATATAAATTTCATTTCAGATCCAAATTGGACAAATAATATCATTCCAGAAACTAGAGAGAAAGACAAAGAAAACGTAACAAAAATAACCAAAATCGAAGATCATTTGACTGATTAAAAACAAAACCGAAAAACAGAGACGAAGATCAACCTCAATACCACATAATATTTTAGCGCCAAAATTTGAATTCAAATCTTCGAATTTTTAGAAAATATTTTTTGGTATATCTGAAGAATAAAAACCTATAAATATAAATATATGCATTATAGGAATCAAATAAAACAAGTTTGACATAAATCCAATCAGAAATGAGCAAGTGATGCACAAATCAAACAAGCTAGGTTAATTTGAGCACCAAGATGAACATGCTTCGGTAATTAAGAGATATAAATTTCATTTCAGATTAAAATTGGACCCATAATATCATTCCAGAAACTAGAGATAAAGACGAAGAAAACGCAACAAAAATCACCAAACTCGGAGATCATTTGGCCGATCAAAAATGAAAACAAAAAACAGAGATGAAAATGAACTCGGAAATCCGAGAAGAAACAAGAAACTTAAGAGGAATAAAAGTCGGATCTAATCTCCATTGGAAGGTGATGAAGAACTGGTTCCATGGAAACCAATGGCTGAATCAAAGGCAGAGGTAGAGAGTCCTAGGTCGTCCCTTCGAAAATTCTGAAAATCCCCTCCTAAGACTCCAAGTTCTCCCTCTCGGGAATTTCCAAAAAATGAGAAAGAACCCCTTTCCCAATTTCCTTTCTCCTGTTTATAGAGATTTTCAAACACTTTTTCCGCTTTTTTCCTTTTTTCAATTTTTTTTTGTTTATTATTATTTTTATTTTGATTTTTTTATTTTATTCATTTATCTCGTTATTTTATTCTCTTTTTTTTTTTAATTTTTCCAACTTCGTTATTTTCTCTTTTTTATTTTTATATATATATATTTTTTATTTTTCCTTACTTTTTTTTCCATTTTTGTTTTCAATTTTTCTGTTTTTCTTATTTTTTTTTCTAGTTTTATTTCAATTTTTCTCTTTATTTATTTTTGTTCATTTTCATCATTTATTATTTTTTTTTCATTTTGTTTTATTTCTCTTTTATTCTTTCTTTTTTTTCACTATTATTTTCTATTATTTTTATTTTCTGAGATTTTTCTTATTTATTATTTAAATTCTGATTTATTTCCTAAAAAAAGTTTTTTTTTAAAAAAAAAAAAATGGACCTATCACATAATTGAGTGTTTACAATGATATATTGGTGCAGTTGTTAGAATCAACACTGTGAGTAGATCTTCCATTGGCCGTCATAATCTTAGCTTTTGATCCACCGAATTCACGCATGTGGTATTCTAATCAGTAGCTAAATAGGAAATAATTGCATTCGTATGTCCAGTTCTGCGTTCTTGATTCATGTAAATCAGAATGTGATATGAGGAGTTTTGGTGATTTTGCTTTATGGCTAAGAAATGTGACTTCAAAGAACGTGATTCCCCTGTCTTGATTCTTGCTAAAATTAATAATTACTCTATTTAATTCCATTCGAACGCATGTGACTATCTTGGCCAACATCCATATTATATCAGAACCTGTTGCGTAGCATTTGGTGGCTTATCATAAGCTACATTTCACTCAGAGTCCATTCATTTTGGAAGACACTAGGCTCCTGTAATATAAGCCAGTACTCTGCTAAAGGACATCCTTAAGTACCCTTGCTAATTAGCTGCTAAACTCAGCTTCTCGGTAGCATTTTGAATCTGCAGGCAGTAATTGCACAGTACAGTGGAAGAAAAACAAAAAACATTCCCATGCATAATTAATGGAGAGGAGTATGACTAGGTCTCTAGCCGTGGATAGTTGTTGGATAAGGATATCAGGATCCCTTTAAGTGAAGATAAGCTGCTGGATTTCAGTAAAAGCATCTTCATGAGTCCTCTAATTCTCTGCACAAAAACTGATCCAGCTTCTTGGAGCCAGTACTGATAAAAGGATTGATGAAATATGCTTGGAAACATTTTGTGCCTAGTGAGAACTGATCCTGGCTTCAAGCAAAAATCACAGGATATTCTTATCATGCTTCAGATATAAACTAATCAGGTTCTAATCCTTTACATCTAACTCGTAATAACACCCCTAAAACTAATGCTGCATATGCCTTGCACTCAATTTCGGTAACAAACGGTACAAGGAGTTGCGAGTTGATATTGCTCGTTAGGCAATTGGGGCAAACTCTGCAAACCAGGAGGGTGCACAGAAACAATTGCAGTTATGGACCAATCAGGCGCTACCAAGAAAGCCTTAACACCTGCAAAATTATGGACCCGAACGCCCATGCCAAGTCTACGCTCAAGACCCTGATTATGATATCAGAACAGCGGCTAAATTCCTACTATAGAATATCATTGGCAAAATCTTGACACGGTCAGGCCATGGTAATACCAGGGGTAATTTCGACTTCAATGGATAAGATCGTAAATCCCCTATTAAATTAATCTGCACTAGATACTGATCAAATACCACAGCTTGGCCTGGTGGTTAATGCATGGCAGATGGCCGCCTTACCCTCGGTTCGAACCCCATGCTTCACTTTTATTTTAAGTGCCCATGTGTGTCAATTCATGTGCATTGGGCTGGTCCCAAAAGATTACTGTTATTTCAATCAAGGCCCAAGTGTTTGAGTGTTGCTGCTTTCCATGGGCTGTGTTCCAAGAAGTAATCTGAAGGCCATAGTTGAATCACGGTTACCAACATTAGGCTATGTTTGTAACACAATAGCAAGCCATGATGATGTCTCTCAAATGGCCAAATGTCAAGCCCAATCCCCTTCTTACGAAAACAGACCATGATGACTAGGCCATGCCAAAGTCGTCTCGCAATAGGCCACTCCCATGCTGAATTGGGCTCCGACTCCCAAATTGGGCCTCTCACACAAAATAGGTCCTGCTGGAAACCTCATTATTAGGCCATGCTAATAGCTGTCTATTAATTATGTCACATTTAGTATGGCCAAGTACAATACTAAGAAAATAAAATAAAATAAAATAAATAATGATAATAATAAATAAAATAAGTGTCCAATTCTTGTAGAAGAAAAAGGAAGAACTATTCCTTCTATTCACATTCAAACTGAACTCAATTTTTCTCTATTTCAAAACTATGTCCATTTCAATTTGGGTCAAAACCCAATCCTTTTTTATTGTTAAATGAAATACAGTTTTCCCTAATTTGGGCTGAGCCCAATTATTTTCTTTTATTATCAAATCAAATTTTTTTTCAAGCCCAATCCTTGCAGTTTATTTTTTTTTATTTTATCAAATTCTTTTTCTAAATTCGGGACAAACAATTCCTTTCTTGATTCGTAATCAGGTCTATTTCTTTAATCAAAATCACTGTTTGCTGACTCTGTAAAACGTTTGTTTCCAAAATGTCTGGCCCAATTCTCTACAATTTGTGCAGACGGATTTTAATACGAACAGGCAGCCTTCTCTGGTGTTCCATGTTTTAATCTATACGGATTCATACGTGGCTTACGACGGTTCGAATTGCGCAAGCACACAATTTTAGAAAATCATTGTTTACTAACTCCATTAAAAAAAGGTCTGTTTTCAAAATGTCTATTTTAATTTTCTAAAATTTGTGCAACAGATTTTAACACGAACCAACAAGCTTCTCTGCTGTTCCGTGCTTTAATCCGTGTGGATTCATACACCGCTTACGACGGTTGGAATTTCGCAAGCATACAATTTTAGAAAATCACTGTTTACTAAGTCCATTAAAAAATGTCTGTTTTCCAAATGTCTGTTTTAATTTTCTAAAATTTGTGCAACGGATTTTAACATGAACAGGCAGCCTTCTCTGCTGTTCCATGTTTTAATCTATGTGGATTCATACACGACTTACGACGGTTTGAATTTTGCAAGCACATAATTTTAGAAAATCACTATGTACTAACTCCATTAAAAAACGTCTATGTCCAAAAACGTTTGTCTTCTTTCTAAAATTTGTCCAACGAATTTTAACACGAATCGGCAGCCTTCTTTGCTGTTCCGTGTTTTAATCCATGCGGATTCATACGCGGCTTACGACGGTTGAATTTTGTAAGCACACAATTTTAGAAAATCACTGTTTACTAACTCCATTAAAAAACGTCTACATCCAAAAACGTTTGTCTTCTTTTTAAAATTCTTGCAACGGATTATAACATGAACATGCAGCCTTCTTTGCTGTTCCTTCTTTTAATTTGTACAAACTCACCCACGGCTTACGACAGTTTGAGTTATGCAAGCATGGAACTTTAATCTATTCAAAACAATCTTTTCCTAATGTCACCTCTCCATCTTTCAAGAGATCAAGTCTCTTAAAATCAAAACTACGTAGCCTTGAGTTTCCCATTGCACCAGGGAAAATGTAGGAGCAGGATCAAGTCCTGTTAGGCTATTTTCCACTAATTTATTTATTTTTATTCTAATTAAATGGATCAAACAGTTTTCAAATAAATCACACACTCAGTTTAAGGGTACTGTTCTTTGGAACGGGCGAGTAGGGTGCTTAACATCTTCCCTATTCGTAACCGACTCCCGAACCTAGAATTTCTTCCTCAAGTTAGGATTTTTCTAAATGTTTTCCCTTAAAATAAAATTTGGTGGCGACTCCACAATCAATTATAGATCTTTTTAAAATTTAGCGAGTTCGTCGTCTCATTGTAATTACAATTACGACATTCCCCATCAAACTCGGGGTAGGGTGGGTTTGGGTTTTCTTGCCATGCCTAGTGACAATCCTACCACAACCACACCCTGTAAATGGACATGGCTTTAGAAATAGAAACTACCTGAGAAAGTATAAGTTTTCATCTTGCTAATATTCCACCAAGCTCTATCAATGACACACATCCTCACCGTTGTAGCTTACTCTCCCATGCAACTTGTGGTTGATGCAACAACGATGTGGAAGACATGAACCATTATCTTTGGGACTACACTTATGTGCATGCACTATGGGGAGCTCTCAACATTGGCCAATCACCTTAATTTGATGGACCAGTAACCAGTCATTGGATCATCTAAGAGGCCTTTATCAAGGCTGAATCTTCATTACAACTCTTTGACAAGTGTGGAAAGATAGAAATTCATGGTTGTTTTCCAACTTAACCATAACTCAAGAACATTCCATCTTTAGAATTCATCAATTGTTTTAGGACATCCACTCACATACAACCTATAACCTTCCTTGGTCCTCAGACGTTGTATTCGTTGCCACGCTCCATCCTTAACCTCAATCCTTCTTAACATAGATAACTTTTTAGGAACCTAGGACCATCAGCCCTTGGAGGTCTCTTATATGATAGTGAGGGGAACTAGTTAAGAGGTTTCTATGGAAGTCTAGGCAACATCGACAATATTCATGTAGAATTAATGGCTATTTATCAAAGTTTTCAACTAGCATGGAGAAACGGGTTATGAAGATTCATTTTTCACTTGGATTGTATGGAAGTAGTCTCTGTACTTTGACCTCCATCTTGCTTCTATATTTATGGTGTTCTCATCGATGATATTCAAAACCTTTGTGATTGAGACTAGAACGCTTTCATTTATCAGATCCTAAAGAAAACTAATCATTATGCAGATTTCTTATCAAAAATAGGGGTGAGCCATAACTTAGATATATGGTGGAAGTTCTAGAACCACTGCTTGGGATGGATCATTTCCTTTTTGTATACTTTTCAAGGGTTTGCATTCTTAGACCATAGTCTTTTTTATTTTTTGATTGTAACCAAAAAAAAGGTCCCATATTAACTAGAGATATAACTAATCAAGTGTATAAGATGAGGAATATCCTTATATCATGAAATTTCTTTTTGGGTTTGAGCTAGAACTAAACCCAACCTCTAATAAGGTGTTAAAATTGATCCTAATTTTTTTTTATTGATATGTCGCCTAAGTAGATGTGTTAAACAAGAGAGACATCAAGGAAGAACTACTAATTCCAACTATATATTTTTGGATACAAAAGAATAAGGAAAAAAAGAGGGATTAACAATTAGGAAAAATATTTTTAAATCCTACAATTTGAGCCATCTGCAAATGTTTAATCCTGTAATAATCCAATCTTAGGTATGAGGGAAGCCATTGACTAGAGATATGAATGTATAAGGGAATACAATTCCAATATGAAGGATTTCTTTTTATACTTTTCTTTTATTAATTATAACATTTTAAGCCATCAATAAATTTGTTATTAGGATACCAGCAGATGTCCAATCCTATAATTGGAGCACCTATAAATGTTTAATGTTGCAAACTTGACACTTCATATATCTATTCCTAAGCATGAACGGAGCCATTGATTAAAGATATGACTGTATAGGAAACAACAAACCTATACGAAGGATTAACTCTTCAATAAAGAATATGTTTATTAAGAGAAACATCAAGGAAGAAGTAGAAATTCCAACTATATATTTTGGTATAAAAAAAACTATTATACTCATGTAAAAAATATTGAACATGGAAGAATAAAGAAAAAAGATGGATTAGGAAGAAGAGAATGACGGTTAGGAAAAATACTCTTCTTTTTACCTTTTTCTTTTATTAATTATATATTTTTATACCATAAATAATCCTTTCCTAAATGAAGATATTCTTACCACAATGGTTAAGAATAAGTTGTAGCTATAAATAAAAGGGTAGATGAAAGGTAAAGAAAAGAAAAAGAAAAAACAAAGAAAAGGAAAAAACAAATAGGAATAAATTGTTTATTGAAATTAAATCAAGGGAAAGATGATTATACATTTAAATATTAACAATAAATAATAAAATTAATGAAACTCAAAAGAGTCATGTGCAATTAAAGTATATAATTTTATTAATTTTGAAAATTTTAAATTCACAATATATTGATTCTCTCATATATTGAAGAGATTGGAGAGATATGGAAACTTTAACAAAAATATTGGAACAACAATAATAACTTGATTGGAAATAATGAAATGAAAATAATATTATGATGTTTAGTGCTTATAATGTTTGCATCCAAGTTGTACATAGTATTTTGTAGATGTTTAAAAAAATAACAATGATTCTTTTACATACCAACAATGTCATCCATCTATTTACACCTCTCATTCAACGGTTGAAAACTTTTTAAAACAAAAAACAAAAAAATAAAACAGATCCAAGAATCTATACTAAATGTAAATGGATATATGTTACTATTTGTATGTTTGATAAATTTTTTACTTAAAAAAATGAAAATATCCTTTATTTTAAGCATTGGAAGCTACATAAAAATATTTTAATACATAAATTTGTTGCATGCAGAACCAATTTTTTCTCCATAATTCGTTTACTTACATATATATATATATATATATATATATATATATATATATATATATGAGTTAGGATTCGTTGACACCATGTTTCAAATTTTAATACTTATATCAACTTAATAACCTTATCTAGAATGAAAAATTCATCAATCCAACCGTTGATTTAAAAATTATTATAAAGTATATCATGTATATAAAATTTCATACAAAAAAATTGATAGATACTTCATCTCATAACTTTATTTTAATGGTTCATATAATATTTACATATATGTAAATATCAATAGTTGAACAACAAACTTATACATTTCCAAATTCTTTGAAATTTAATATACAAGATCATGAAGATATTATAACATGATTTAACAGTTGGATTAGTGAATCTTGCAGTCTAAATAAGGTTATTAAGTTGTATAAGTGCTAAAGTTTGACACCTGATGTCAACAGATTTTGACTCTCTCTCTAGATATATATACTATCAAAATTTTGATTGAGAAAAAAGGCAACCTAAACTGAGTGAAAAGAATAAAACAAATTTTCAAATGCAATCTAAAAGAATCTCAACAATTATTATTAAAATAGTGAAGAAAAAATAAGATAAAATAAAAAAGAAGTATGTACGATTATGCAAATAAATATTGTAATTTTGGTAAATATTCCATCATAATGTACTACTTCAACTTCATGAAATATAGATAAAGATCTTGATAATATATAATTGTTTTACCATTAAATATTTCATTAAAAAACATATTTTATTTATACAAACTTTATTTTATAAAATATATTTTTTTTCAATCTAGTTTTGGAAGGAATATTATAACAATTACTCATTTAAAACTTGAATTCTCCAAGTGGTTCACAAAATAAGTTCAAAACGAGGCCAAAGAATACATATACAACTTAAAATCTAAGTTTATAAATTATCCATACAAATTCTTTAATGAAAAATAACTATAAAAGAATATAATTTGAATCTTGACCTTTATTAATATATCTAATAAATCAAAATTTAAATTTCTGAATCATAAAAAAAGTATGGAACAAAAAAAAATAGGGATAAAAAAATTATGAAATTAGAAAATTGAGAAATTTGATAAAAACATAATGACAACAACAAAAAGTAAAATAAAATCAAAATGTGAGAAGAGAAAAAGTAAAAAGGTGAAAGAGAAATAAGATAAAGAGAATACTAACCAATAACAAAGATCAAATCTTAGAAAAAAGAGAAGCGTTAAAGAAGGAAAATAAGACAGATAAGAAAGAAAAAGATTGACAGCTTGGAAACATGCTTTCCTTTGTATTCTTCTAATTGTATCTTTTATACTATAATAATCCTTTTCCAGATACAGAGATTCTTATCACAATAGTTAAAAAGGAACCGAAGTTATGGAGAAAAATCTGGAGAAAAGGTGAAGAAGAAAGGGAAAAAGATAAAGAAGAGAAAAATGATAAATCAGAATGAATTTTTTTTATTGAAATTGAATAAGGAGAAAGATGGTTATAACTTTCAATTTTAATAATAAATAATATATATATAAAAGTTAGACATGTAGTTTTCTCACATATGAAATTGGAAACATTTAGTTTTAGTAATTTAAATAATTTTAAATTTATTATACATTAACTTTATCAATTATTGAAAGGAGGAGAAGAGCATGGAAGCTTTAACAAAATATTAAAAATACAACATTAAAATGAGATAAAAAAGTAAAACTATGAGAAAACAGGGTATGAATAATAATCATAATCTTAATATTTACAATGTATATATTTAAGTTATACCTTTCGTATTCTACAAATGTATCATAAAAAGCACCAAAAACTACATAAACAACTTTTTGCATACTTTTCATATGTAATTAATATAACTTTATGCAGATTTGAAGCCAATTTTTCCTCCACGACTCCTTTACAATTATATATATATATATATGTATATATATATATATACATATATATATATACATATATATATACATATATATATATACATATATATACATATATATATATACATATATATATACATATATATATATATACACACACACACATTAAGGATGAAGTAGAAGTGTGAAAATTGAAATTCAACTCACATGATGAAGCTTTCAACCCTTAAATTTCGTCATATCTATCTTGTTATTGTTGTTGTTGTTCTGTTTTGTCCAATTGTTGTAACAACCATATCACAATCTAAAAATGAAAATTATAATGCCCCTGCAGTTATGGTGTTCGGTGATTCAATCTTCGATACGGGGAACAACAATTATATTGGTACATTCTTCAGGGCCGATTTCAAACCATATGGGAGGGATTTCATAGGAGGAAAACCCACAGGAAGGTTTAGCGATGGCAAGCTTCCTTCGGATTTTTTCGGTACTACTACTTTAAGCCCTAACTAATGATTATAATTATGTTGGCTGATTAAGTAGGAGTAGATAGAAGAAAACATTATAATTAATGGTCATTCATTATGCTTAAGGAGTCTTGTTTAATAATTTCAGCTGAAATTCTTGGTTTAAAGGATACCTTGCCACCTTATCTTGATCCAAATTTGAAGATTGAAGACCTTTTAACTGGGGTCTCTTTTGCCTCTGCTGGTTCAGGATATGATCCTCTTACAATTCGTATATCAGTAATTATCACTTTGATTTCCAATCGTACTTTATTTTCTATCGAAATTCTAATTAATTTTATTTCCAACTATGCTATAACAGTTCTTTTCATTTTTTTTGTATCAGTTGGCGTTATCAATAAAAGATCAACTGAATTTGTTCAAAGAATATATAGAAAAACTAAAGGTAGCAGTGGGGGAAGAAAAGACTAATTCCATTATAGCACAAAGCATATTTATGATTAGCATGGGAAACAATGACATTGGAGTGACGTATTTTCTAACACCATTCCGGAGGAACATGCTTGATATTGAAGAGTATTCAAATATGTTGGTCAACATGTCTTCCAATTTTCTACAGGTATGCTTTTGATGTGAAAAAGGTAAAGTTGTGTGCTATTATTAAACATATTTGATGTGAAAAATTCAAGAAATAAACATATATTAATTCTTTGGGCTATTCAACAATCTTATAAATTCCTTTAATGTATTCCATCACTAACTTGTTGAAAAGTTTCATCCTCCATTTTGTAGGCAAAATGTCAACACAATGATTCATACATACCCTTTTATGATAATCTCTTAAAGACGAATTAGGTCCAGTTTGGATAATCTTATTAATAAAAAAGAATGAATCAAACTTTTTTATAAGTTAAAATAAACTCACGATTTTACTTTTCAAGCTATCTGGTTTAACTTCTCAAATAGTTAGGCTATATAACTTAGTTTTAACTTTTGGGAGAAGTTAGATTCATTTCACCTTATTTCTTCTACTGTAAGTACTTGTTTAGCTAAATTTAAGTCATCCTAATAAGTTTAGCAACATCTTTTTCATGAAAAAATTAATTGAAGGAACTTTATCAATTGGGAGCAAGAAGGATTGGGATATTGAGCTTACCACCACTAGGATGTGTGCCACTGCATAGGACACTAGGAGGGGGCCAAGGAAGGAATTGTGTAGAAGCAGTAAACCAGGCAGCCATGCTCTACAACTCCAAGCTTTCTTCTTCAATAACGGCTCTTAGAAAAAGTCTTAAAGATGCTAAGCTTGGCTACTTTGAAACCTATAATGAGCTCAATGAAATTATCCAACGATACAATCGATTTGGTAAATTCTCCATCTATAGTTAGAATTTATACTATTAATTATCTTGTCATAGCTAAACTTCATGGTATATAGCATATTTTAAGTCCTAATATTTTTATTACTTATGGATCAGGATTTACTGTGGAAGGAAGTTCATGCTGTGGCATTGTAAATCTTGAATTAGGCTTTCTCTGTTCTGTTACCTTACAAGTCTGTGAAGATGCCTCTCGATATGTGTTCTGGGACGCTTATCACCCAACAGAGAAAGCTTATCATATACTTGTAACAAATATCATGAAAAAGAACATGAATAAGTTGGTTTAAAGATATCATACTTCTTTTAAACTTAGGATATACCCTCAAGCAAACCTAATCATGAGATGGGAATATCATTAATATATTAGACCAGTTTATGAATGGATAAAGCATGGATTATTCAGGTTTTGGTTTTTTGTGTTTCAATTCAATTTTTTACAATTTTCATTGATTGCGACATTCTTATCACACCTACGTTTCATGTTTTAATTAATAAATAAGGAAATTTTGTAGGTAAGTAATAGAACTTAAGGATTATGTCGAATTAGAAAGAAAGTAAAAGTAAATCACTAATTAAAAAACAACAATCTGTAAATATTTTATCTATGCAGGTACCTTAATTATTTAATTAATTTTTTTTAAAATCATAAAGATATAAAAAATAAAATATATATGTAAATATAATTATCACTTGAAATTTCATGTTTGAGATAATTTTACCTAAATTCTTAAGATCCAAATGGTAATATATCTAAAAAGTTTGCCTAACTTGCAATCAACTTCTTTTACAAAGGTTTATTCCAATTTATGGATTTGGTTTCATATATTGTTAATCCTTTTATGTTAGTTATTTTGGATATATCTATTTTTGTTTTGTATCAATAATCAATTTTGATCCATTATTCTTGTTCCATTTTTCTATTTGTTGTGCTACTTTTTTTTTTGTTTCAATATGGTATTTGAAGTCATTTTTTTCATTCTTTCCAAATCTAATTCTTACATCCATTTTTCTTCTTTTTCTATTCCAATCATGAAAAATATTAACATTGACAATGCCCTGAGTTTTCTCTCTGTTCTTATATCAGAGAATATAAATGTTTCTTTGGTTCCCCATCCATGAGTGGATGATAATTAAAATTCTTAGAGTTGATTTATAAAAGTGGCTCTTAATATCAAGAACAAGTTTGGTTTTGTTGATGGTACTATTCACAAACTTGGTAAATTTGATTTATAGAGGCTTTCACGATGGGAACACAACAACAACATTGTTAATGCTTGGATTATGAATTTCATTCCCAAAGAACTCATTCCTTGTGTCATTTTTGTCGAGTTTTATGCAACAATTTGGATTGATCTTAAAGATCCTTTTCAACAACATAATGGATCAAGAACTTATGAATTATACAAATAGTTGATTAGTTTTAGTTAAGGTACCATGTCTATTGATAAGTATCAAACATGATACTTCATTAGTGATATTTCAGGAAAATAAGGAGTAAATTCACAAGATAAATGAGTGAAATTCATGAAGGGTTAATCAAATTTTCAACTTCTATGAAGTTTCTCACGATTCCTTCTCCTTCTTATTTTATTTCCTTTATTTTCACTATGTATGACTAGATTTTTAGTTAGGAAAAAAATGATCCTAGCTCTAACCTTCTTGTAATATGAATTTTTGCTTTTAATTCAAGTTCATTTTATTTAAATTTAATTTTCTTCTTTGTTTTTAATTCTTTTATGAATTAATGATTTGTAGTTGATATTGAATTTCTATTCATAATTAAAAAATTGGAATAGGAGTTGGAATTAAGATGAATAACATGATTGAGGATACTTAAGAATTAAGATCAATAATTATGAGTTCTTAGGAGTTATAGAACCTAATGTTTTCTCTAATTAGGAATTTCTATGGAATTGAGATTCTTAATTTAGGGAATTGTTGAGTCAAGGAATTAAACTTGAATTATTATATCAAATTCAATTTCTAATTATACTTTTTAAACTTGAATTAGAGTACAAGTATATGTTGCTTAGGTGAAGGTTAGGTGAACTCCAAATCTAACATTTTGATATATTGATTATTTTCTTATACTTATTGCGATGACCGGGTTTTAATTGTGAATTGAAATACAGTGTTGTTAGAAGATAATTAATTAATAGTTGATATGTAAATTCTATTCTCATTACTTTGGTGTATTATTGATTTTTTCTTGTTAGATTATAATTCATGACTCATTTAGACCCTTATCTATATCAAATTTTCCCTATTTCTAGTCCATATAGTGAAAATATTAGAAACCTTATGCATACAATGTATGATAAGGTTAATTTTGTGATAGTTCCTTCTTATTGTCCAAGAAACTTTTATATTTGGTATATTAAATGGTAATATAGTACATTACTCCTAGTCAAATTTTACTTGAATGAAATGTCTCACTCTCCCTCTATTATCTTGTTTGTACATGGTTATAGGTTCCAAAGTGGAATTGCACTATAGAGCACACTTTCTTCAACATTGAGGTGACCATCAACGTAGAGGCTAGATCATGGTTTTCATATTTTATAACCATGAGCAACAACTATAAAGAAAGAGTATCGGTGATAAAAGAGAAGTTAAAGAAGTGAACCTAGGTAAATCCTGTATTTCTATCTTAGTAACATCAACCTAAATTGCCCAAGGCTTGATTGTGTAGAAATCTACATTGGTCATTTAGGAGGATATTACATTCCAAGTTTTCTTATTAGTGATGTGGAGTCTCATTTTTATAATAAAAAAATTGAATCTATTTTGAGAAAGTTGATATAAAACATAGGATGGTTATAACATATTATCCATAAAACAATTATCAAGCTGAGATTTCTAATAGAGGAATTAAGAGAATTCTAGAGAAAATGATCAATGGTAGAAGGAAGGATTGGACAATTAAATTGGATGATGGATTATGAACATATAGGATATGTTTTCATATCAATTATTCTTTTGAAAAACTTGTCACTTGCCTATTGAGTTGGAACATAAAACATATTAGGTCACCAAGTTCTTAAATTATAATGCAACATATTAGGTCACCAAGTTCTTAAATTATAATGCAAAGATAACTAGAGAAAACAAAGTGTTACAACAACATAGACTAGAAGAATTTCACCAAAATACTTATAAGAATGCAAGAATTTATAAGGAAAGACCAAATAATGACATGAAAAATTCATTTTAGAAGTGTTGAGGCTAGACAATTAGTTTACTTTTAACTTAAGATTGATTTTGTTTTTGGGAAATTAAAGTTAAAATGGTTGGACCTTTCTTAGTCATCCTTATATTGCCATCTCTTTAAAGGATTTGGATTCTACAATAAATTTTAAATTTAATGGTCATTGTATAAAGTATTATCATGGTGATGAGTTTAGAAAGGGAAAAGTCTCTGTTGACCTTCATCCATCTTCTTAAGGCTTGGATTGTAAGGCTCATGGTGTTAAATAAGTGTTCTGAGGGAGGCAACAATAAGATTTGACTTATATTTAGTATTTTGTAAATGTTCACATAAATAATAAAAGTAGGTAATAAAATTGAATAATTAAATTTTTATCTCAAATTATAGATATGAGAGAAGAAAGAGGGATGAAAGGTGTATTCTTGGACTTGAACAACTTAACAGGATTGTTCTGCATCAATACGATTTGGACCAACACATAGTGAAGATTGGATTTTCTTTTTAACTATCACTTTACTTTTGATATGTTATTACTTTATTTGTCTTGCACCCACAATGATTTCACATGCTTAAACAAAGGTGTTTTAGACCAACATGACCATTTTACTTTTATGTTATCAATGCAAAAGATTTGAAATGTTCCATGCATTGAGTATAAAAATAAAGACCATTTTACCTCTTTCACATTGCCAATGCAAAAATATTTTGCATAGCCCACACACATAGTGTAAAAATAAGGACCAATTTGGCTATTTCACATTGTCAACGTAAAAAGTTTTGTGTGCCTCATGAATTTTGGGCTTTAAAAGAGTGTAGTGATCATTTCCTCCATTTTAGCTTCATAATTTGTCATGTCCATTTCTTCCTTCTCTCACCTCACCATCCTCGACACCCAACCCTATTTCTTGCATTTACAAGTTATTCTTCTCACTTGTATATAAACTATTTAGAACATTAAACTTAAAGTTCTCACCTTTTTCATTATTCATGTTATTGACATGTTTTTTTTTTCTTTGAACTTGTGCTCTTAATAATACCCATTAAAGGCCATACATAACATACTAATATCTTATTTAAATGTTGGATGTTTATACTAAGATGGTATCTTGCTGATAGAACTTGTTTTCCATATAAAAGATAACATCTTGATGATAAAATTTAGAATTTTTCCTATGAAAGTAATAGTTATTTTTCCTTTACTACACGATTTGCCAAAATTTTTAGATGAATTTGTTAAAATTGTGTTGATTTTGCAATTTTGATGTGATCCATGAAATAAATAAAACGTATTTGTTTCAAAATTTGAAGATATCCACTAAATGTTTGATGAAATATTTCATAGTTTGAATTACTCATAGTTAATGAATATATTTGTCAAATTAAGTTGTATTGGTTTTCCAATGTTTGTGTGCCCATTTGACGAAATATTTGTTACCTTAGAAGTAACCCATTATGTTTTTCAAATTATCATGTTACTTTTATGGGTTTACCGATTCTTATCCTTTAGCCATCATTACAGGATGGCCTCTACTTCATAAAATAAGTAAAAAAACCAACTCATGTAAGCTTCTAGTTCTCAAAATCAACCACTACTTTGTGACACTGAAATTTAAGTCAAGAAAACATGAGGAAAGATTTGAAAAACTTAAATACAAAGTAGTGGTGAGGGAAAGGAAATTGATATTGATAGAAGAGGAATTTCTTGAAGTTTATGATGAGATTCTAAGGAGAGATTGACCCAAGCTAAGAAATTTTGCAAGGAAAGGATATGAAGAAATTATTAGGGATTTTTATGCCAATGTAGCATTTACTAAGGAAGAACAGAAGTTCACCCCCTTTGTGAGAGGTGAAAATATTTCATTCACACCAAGAAATATCAATGTTTTTTGAGGAACTTGTGAACCAAGATCTAGATGTTTGTACCATAGATGAAAGAAGTGTTGTGTGAACAAATAAGACACACCATAAATGTTATGTCCCAGGTGCTAAATAGGATAGGGAAAAAAGATAAAGGATAGAAAATCTCTATGCAAAGATAATTTATTACCAATAGCCAAGATTTGGTGCACTTTTGTGCGACTAATTTGTTACCTTTACATCATTCAAATGACTTGGAAAAGAAGAGAGTTATCTTAGTTTGGATCATTATAAAGAGGTGGGAAATTCATGTTAGGCAGGTTGTTGCATCTGAAATAAAACATAGAGCAAGAAAAATAGGTGCTTCTTTGGGATAGGCATATTCTAATAGACCTTAAGTCACCTCTAGGAAAGAAAGTAGGCCCTAAATTTCTTCTAAGAATTTATCAGATATTTGATGAATAAAGAGAGCTTTTGGTAGCACAAAGTGCTGGTAATGCTACCTTCACTGCACAACTAAAAATTATTCAACATCATTTAAGCAAAGTCCATACAGAAACAACGAAGAATCAATATTTACTAAGAAAATTGGACAACATACATGCCTAAACATGAATGATCCTTGTTGCTATATGAACGTTGCATACATTATGTTAAATAATTTCTAGTTGTTCAGTGACAGTAGCATGAACTTTGCACTACTAAGAGGTCTCTTTGTTCATCAAGAATTTGGTAAATTCTTAGAGGAACTTTGGAACCTGTTTCCTTGCATGTTCCTTACAACAATATACCCAACATTACTTTCTCAATTCTTTATAATGATCCAATCTATGATAGCTCTCCTCTTTTACAAGTCATTTTAGTGAAGTAAAGGTAATAATTTAGTTGCACAAAAGTTCTAAATATCTTGGCTATTAGTAATAAATTAGCTTTGCACAGAGGTTTTCCACCCCTTATATGTTTTTTTTTTGTTCTCAATTTGGTACCTAGGAAACACAATACTTGGAGTGTGTCTTCTCTGTTCACATAACGTTCCTTCCATTTACGATACAAACGTCCAAATGTTGGTTCATTCATTCCTAAAATAACATTAATCTCCCTTGGCATTTTGGCCTCGTACAAAGGAGATGAATTTTTGTACTCGTTTAGTAAGTGCTACATTGACATAGAACTCCCTAGTAATTTCTCCATATCATTCCATTGAAAAATTTCACAACTTAGCTCAATATCTCCTTATCATTACAATCTTCAGGAAATTCCTTTTCTATCAATATGAACTTTTTTTCCCCTGCAACTGTTTTTTCTATGAGTTTTTCAAACCTCACATCATATTCTGTGGACTTAATTTTGTAGTGTTACAAGCTGGTGATTGATTTCAAACACTAGAAATTGGTGGTATTTCTTTCTCTTATTTTGTGAAGTAGAGGCCCTCCTATAATGATAATAAAAGGATAAGCATCAATGAACCATGAAAGATAATATCATAATTTAATCGATATAATAAATTTTAAAGGTAACAAACATTTCATCAAATGGACACACCAACATTGGAAAACCAATACAAATTAATTTGACAAATGTATTCATCACTTATGAACAATTCAAACTATGAATAATTTCATCAAACACTTGGTGGGTGTATTTAACTTTGGAAATACATAGATTCTATTTATTTCAAAGATTTCACTAAAATTATAAAAACAACACAACTTCATCAAATCTACCCAAGGAATTTGACAAATTGTGTAGTAAAGGCATAATAAATGTATTTTCCAAACAAAAAATCCAAACTTTATCATCAATATGTAATCTTTTTATATGGAAACAAGTTCTATCAACAAAATACCATCTTAGCAAAAAAATAAATAAATCCAACATATAGATAGGGATTAATATGTTGTATATGACCTTGTAATAGATATTATTGAGAGCATAAGTTTAAGGAAACAAAAACCTATTTCAATATTATGAATGATGAGAAAAATGAGAATTTTTACCTTCAAAAATTCTAAATAGTTTAAATTCAAGCAAGAAAAACAACTTATGAATGCAAGAAATATGATTGGGTGTCAAGGATGGTGGGGGTGAGAGAAAGAGGGAATAGGCATGACAAATTATGAAGCTAAAATAGGATTAATTATCCCTACACTCTTTTAAAACCCAAAATGCACGTGGCATGCAAAAAAATTTATGTTGTCAATGCAAACTAGGCAGAATGGTTTTTATTTTTATATTTAGTGTGAGGAACATGTAAAATCTTTTGTGTCCACAATGTAAAAAAGGTCAAATGATCCTTATTTTCACACTTTGCGTGAGATACACAAAATCTTTTGTGTTGGCACATGAATAGGTAGAATAGTCATGTTGGTCTCACACAACTTTGTTGGGTATTTGAAATCATTATGGGTGAAATACAAACAAAATAAAATCATATCAAATTTAATGTGATAGTTAAAAAATACTCTATTTCTCATATTAATGCATTTATTCATTTATTGAATCCTTTTGAAAAAATCATTATGGGTTGGTTCAAATTATAATGATCTATAACAAATGTCAAGTTGTTAAACTTTAAGAATACACCTTCCATGACCTCTTCTTTTAGATTTGAAATTGAGATAAAAATTTCAACTAATCAATTTCAATACCTATTTTTGTTACTTAAATGAACATTTATAAAATACAAATATGATTCAATCCAAGGGTTGTCTCTCCTTGTAAAGCTTGTTTAATGCCATAATCCAAGCCCCAAGAAGATGAGTGAAGGTCAAAAGAGACTTTTCCCTTGCTAAAATCATCACCATGATAATCCTTTTACATGATACCCATTAAATTTGAATTATTATAGAATCCAAATCTTTTAAAGTGATGACACCATGAGGGAAAATTTCCTTAATTAAGAAAGGTCCAAACAATTTTAACTTTAATTTTTTGAAAACAATTTCAATCTTGAATTATCAAGTTCCAATAGAGAAAAACTTAACTCCAAGAAAAGGTTGATTGAGAAAAGAAAGGATAAAAAAGATACAAGACATTGTAGGAGCCCACATAAATGCATTTTCAAGAAAAATAAGACAAATGAGATCATGATTTTTATGTACACAAATAAGGAAGATCTCCATAAAAAGACCATAAAATTTAGGAAGATATGT
This sequence comes from Canavalia ensiformis, assembly GCA_026541065.1. NCBI lineage: Eukaryota > Viridiplantae > Streptophyta > Magnoliopsida > Fabales > Fabaceae > Canavalia > Canavalia ensiformis. The sequence goes on from JAMKYM010000217.1 coordinate 913,810, forward strand.
TATTTATTTTATTAGATTTAGTTTCAAATTTCTAGAATTTGTTTAAATTATTTGATTAAGATTTGTTAAGATTATTATGAAGATTTGAATCATATTATAGATAGCTTCTATTAGGATTAATCATAATTTTCTCATATTATAGATTGAGGAATCCTTTTAGGATTTAGTTATAGTTTCTTTATATTAGTAATTGTACAAATATAAATAGCTTTTTTATGAGCAATGAAAAGATACAACAAAGATCAAAATTTCTATTAACTTAAATAAAGGTTTTTCTCTAATGTGAGAATTATATCTTTTCTTTACTTTTGTAAAACTTTGTCTTGTTGATCTTCTTAATAAGATTGGTGATTTAAGTTTATAAAATCCTTTGGTTCATGCTTTAACCTAGGTGCGTTACTGTGTGGATCGATTTTATCTCGTATTCATGGTTTGGCAAGAGGTCTAACTAGCAGATCATGTTTCTTATAACGTTGGTTGGTTATTTTCTCATGCCAAATCATTGAACCATTTATTTTATTTTTCTATTATTTTTTAATTTTCTTATTCAACCTATGACATGAAGATTAGGTCACCATATTCAAGTCATATCAATTGGTATTAAGAGCTACTGGTTGACATGGTAGGTGTTTTTTATTCCTTATCTTTATCCGAAAAAAAAAGACAAAAAAAGCATATTGAAAAAAATATAGTGAATATATATATATATATATATATATATATATATATATATATATATATATATATATATATATATATTCATATTGAGGAAATCAAGAGGGTGAACAAGGATAGAATATCTTCCAAATGCAAGTATTGGTAAGTCAATTTGAAAGGTTGCTTGATAGAAGAATGGAGGAAGTTTATGAAAGGATAAATCGTGTGGAGGATCAAGCTGTGCGACATAACCGACTTTATCAAAGCTGAGATGACCGATTTGATGTTGATTCAGAGCAGCAACGTGAGGAGAATGATGATCAGCAAAGCAGACAAACGTGTGAGCATAATAATACAATGAGACATAGAGATAGAAATGATGATATTGGTGGAATTAAAATCAAAGTTCCCTCATTCCAAGGGAAGAATGATCCAAAGACATATTTAGAGTGGGAGATGCAAGTAGAACAAATTTTCTCATGCCATAACTACGCCAAAAGTAAAAGGTAAAACTCGTAGCTCTTGACTTTACTAATTATGCTTTTGTATGGTGGGATTAGATGAAAAAGAAAGAGATTGATTTGGTGAACGACCTATCACCACTTGGGAAGAGATGAAGACAATAATGAGAAGATGATTCATTCCATCCTACTATCATAGAGAACTCTATAACAAGCTGCAACATCTCACTCAAGGATTGAAAAGTATAGATGAGTATCATAAAGAGATGGAGATTACCATGATTCAAGCCAATATAGTGGAGGACTGAGAAGCAACCATGGCTTATTTCTTGCATGGACTAAATTGTGATATAGTTGATGTTGTGGAGATGTATCATTATGTCGAGCTTCAAGAAATGGTACATCAAGTCATGAAGGTAGAACAACAACTTAAAAGGAGAAATAACATGAGAAAGAATTCCCATCCAAATTCTCTCAATTCATGGAAGAGTCATTCAGAGCATGACATCACTACAACTTCACATTCTAAAGAGGCTAATTCCAAGATAGGTAAATTTGATATCCATTTAAGTAAAACTCAACTTGAGTCTAATTATTTTGAAATCAAGATATAAGGTGTTTTAAATGTCAAGGGAGAGGACACATTGCTAGTGAGTGTCCAAATAAGCACATTATGCTCAATAATAATAATGGAGAATGGGAGACTGAAGAAGAAGTGTTAGAAGAGGAAGAAGATCCATTTAGTGTTGACGGTGAAGGTCCTATAGCAGGAGAATTTTTAGTGACTAGAAGAGCATTCCATATTCAAATAATGAAATAAGAGAACAAATAGAGGGAGAACTTATTCCACACATGCTACCTAATCCAAACTAAGGTATGTAGTGTTATCATTGATGGTGAAAGTTGTAGTAATATGGCAAGTGTTGAGTTAGTAGAGAAGTTAAGCCTACCGATGTTCAAGCATATTCGTCCATATAAGTTGCAAAGGCTTAATGATTATGGTGAGTTGAAGATAGAAAAATAGGTGAAAATAATTTTCTCTATTAGAAAATATAATGATGAAATAATATGTGACATTATTCCCATGAAAGTATGTTATCTTTTGTTAGGAAAACCTTGGCAATATAACAGAAGGGTTACACATGATGGATTTTTAAATCGTTATTTTTTTCTAATACAAGGAGAACCAATAATCCTTCTCCCTATGACACCACAACAAATATTGAAGGATCAAATTAAACAAGAGAAGAAAGATGATAATGGAGAGTCGAGGATGATTCAAATTTTAAGAAGGAAAGAATGATGTGAATCAATATACCACCTTGCATGATCAAGTCCTAGTAGAGAAAAACTTAACTCCAAGAGAAGGTTGATTGAGAAAAGGAAGGATAAAAAGATAGAAGATATTGTTGGAGCCCACATAAATGTATTTTCAAGAAAAATAAGAAAAATATGATCATGAGTTTTATGTACGTAAATTAGGAAGATCTCCACACAAAAACCACAAGATTTAGGAAGATATGTTATTTATTTTATTAGATTTAGTTTCAAATTTCTAGGATTTGTTTAAATTATTTGATTAATATTTGTTAAGGTTAAGTTGAAGATTTGAATCATATTATAGATAGATTCTATTAGGATTAATCACAATTTACTCATATTAGAGATTGAAGAATTGTATTAGGATTTAGTTATAATTTCCTTATATTAGTAATTGTACAAGTATAAATAGTTCTTTTATGAGAAATGAAAGGATACACCAGAGATCAAAATTTCTATTAATCTAAATAAAAGTTTTTCTGTAATGGGAGAATTATATCTTTTCTTTACTCTTGTGGATCTTCCTTATAAGGTTGGTAATTCAAGTTTATAAAAGCCTCCGACTCATACTTTAAGTGTTACTGTGTGGATCAATTATCTTGTATTTGTAGTTGGGTAAGAGGCCTAAGTAACAAGTCACATTCCTTATAACGTTGGCTGGCTATTTGCTCATGTCAGATCATTGAACCTTTTGTTTTTAATTTTTTCTATTATTTTGTAATTTTTTTATTTAATCTACGTCAGAAAGATTGAGCCACCCCCTCGATTCATATCACTATTGCTTGGTTCTTTCCTTATAAACTATTGCATTCTCAAAAGCATTTTAGCAAAATTCTTCGAGTTCATGCATTTGTAACACTCAATTTTCTCTAGCTTCTTTTATATAAAAATTTAAGAACTTGGAGGCCTAATATGCTTTATGTTCCAGCTCAATAGGTAAGTGATAAGATATTTAAAAGATTAATTGATATGAAAACATACCTATTGATGTCTTAAAAGCTATCCTATATGTCCATAATGTATCGTCCAATTTAATTGTCCAATCCTTCCTTCTACCTATCGTAACCGTAATTCCGACGAGACGACGAACTCGCTAAAATTTGAAAATTGATTTATTTGATTATGTGGAGTCGCCACAAAATTTTTATTTAAGGAAAAAGATTTGGAAAAACCCTAACTTGAGGAAGAGATTTAGGTTCGGGAGTCGGTTACGAGTGGGGAAGGTGTTAGACACCCCACTCGCCCGTTCCGAGGAACGGTACCCTTGAACTGAGTGTGTGATTATTGAAAAATGTTTGATCCCTTAATATTAGAGTGAAAATAAATACTTGATGGAGGTTAGCCTGACAAGACTTGATCGTACTCCTACATATTCCCCGGTGCAATGGAAAACTCAAGGCTTACGTAGTTTTGGTTTGTTTTGAGGGCTTGACCCTCGAAGAAGCTTGAAAAGGGAAAAGGTATTTTGAAAAGACTTTCATTTTTGGAAGGACCTTTAGTCCACTCATGCACAAGACTCGAGGCGGCTACGGCAGCACGGGGGCCTATACAGACTGTTAAACGTTGAACAGCAGGTGAACCGCCAGTTCCTCGTTTAGAGCTCGTTGTGCGATACCAATAATCCCTAAATATTTAGAAAAAGATATTTTAAATTTTTGAAAAGAGACGATTTGCAAATGATCTTGATTTTGAGTAAAAGAAAACTTGAATTTGAGGGAGAAGAGTTTCATTTCGAGTTTTGGGGCAATTGGGGTTTAAATGGAATTTGGGGTAATTTTGTAATTAGTAGAAATTTTGGGGATTTATTGGCAATCATGGAGTTTTTGGGGATTATGAGATTTTTATGAATTTATTTAGCAATTATAAAATTTTTATGAATTTATTTAGCAATTATGAAATTTTTATGAATTTGGAGGGGCAAAATGGTAATTGTAGAGCATAGGGACAATTTTGGCATTAATGGAAAGGCTAGGGGCAGAATGGTAAAGGTCCAAAATGCCACCCATGGGACTCGAAATGGGGACAATGGGGTGGTCTACCACTTGGTAGTTAATGCTGGGAATTGAATTCACCAAAAGTGAACCTGGTGAGTCTCGAACCCAGGTCTCGAGAAGTTTCCAAGCGGTGCATTTACCATTGGGCCAAGCTATTAGTGGTGTTTTTTAAAGCCCCAAATTTTATTTAAAGGGTCTCACAATGCACGTATACGTATGACTTTCCATGCACGTTGCATAGGACTTTCCCTACTTCCCATAGGGACCCTGCTGTTGGGGTATTTGCAAGCATGGCTTTGCATTAATTGCTCAACATGGACCCATAGTTGCATGGCAATTTACTTGGTCTCCTTCATGAATATGAGCATATGTTGGCCACATTATGTGTTTTGATGAGATCACAGCCAGAGAAACTTGTTTGCTTCCAGGGTTTTCGAACACCAACCATATGACTTCCCTATCCAAAGTAGCTCCTTAAGTCGGCTCAAGATTGGGGGAGACTTTTGACAATGATTTCAATACAAGTCAAAAGGAAACAGAATACAAATCGAGTACTTCAAGGCCTTAAACTTCCAGTGGCCTAGATTACGCTCTTGACCAACTTCATCTAGTCGGTATGGGAGCTCTCATATGGTGGTGCCATGTCCATGTCTTCTGCTTGCTGCCAACCATGAGCCAAGGTCTCAAACCAGCAGCATGATCATCATTGATTGTAATCCTGCTCGTCAGATTCATGTTATGTCATGGGAATCGGGGTTTGCTATGGAGCTTAGTTCTAAGCGAGCATGCACACTTGATTGACACCTATTAACAAGGATCAGTTAGAATACAACCTAGCCTATTTGACGACCTTAGGGAGACGCTGAACCTGATTAGGGGGGAGACAACTAAAGGTTAGGTTCTTGCCTAAGTTCAAGCACTCACCCTACGAGCTCCCATCACCCTTTTTCACTTGGTTTCCTAACTGTTTTGTACTCTAATGAGGCTTGATCCATCAACTTTTTAAAGTGGAGTCTTCATTGTTACGATGAATGAATCACCCCTTAAATGGCTAGATGTCAATCACTATGATCCAAACAAGAGAAAAGAGCCCACATGAGCCTATGGATCCTACTCTTATTTTTCAAAGCCAACGTTACACCATGCATGCTAGCATGTTGGCCCTAACAGAGACGATATTTAGTTGATTTCTTTTGAGAGGGTGAGTAAACGAAAATAGGAAAATGAACTCAAGCATAACCAAAAGGCTGATCAATGTTACGGCTTATAAAGCCTGGCTGATTGAGTACCCTTTACTATATTTGTTGGCTTATTAGGGAAGCTGATCTTAGCAAGCATACAAGGTGATATTACAGCTCAGCTAAGCTTTGATAGGGCAAATTTTGTTATTGAGGCTCATATCATTCAATCGAAATATGCCTAAAACATCAACAAATAACAGAGACAAACCAGTTTAAATAGCCGATCACTGAGGAAGATGGTGCAAAAACCCTAATACAATCTCGAAGGTCTTGACACTAGTATACTAGAATAGGTTTACTACACAGCATGCAGGATTTTGATTCGTTCTTATCAACTCTTCTTAACTTAACCGGTTAAACAACTAAAATCCAGTGAGCTTAGTCATGGAATTCCTTATCCAATAGTCATCCTTACTTAATTAAGAATCTTAGCAGTTGACATCCATGTTCATAATACATCTTACTCTCATGCATCGAGTATTGACTGGAATTTCTGGTTCTAAAATAGTCAACAAGATGCGAAGAAAAACTTACCTGGATGAAAGTAGCTCTTACGTAGAATTGATGAACATAGGACTTCAATCAAGGCTGAACCTGGCTCTGTCGAGATCATTCTCCCAAGGAAGGATGCAGTGGATAGGAGAACTTAGAGATGAAGACTCGAAGCCAAGGATGAGACTGAGAGAGACTTCAAAAGCTTCTGTACAGCTGGGAGAAAGTCAGGGGAGTTCGGAGGGTCTTACTAGAAATCAAGATCGATTCTCCTAAAGCACAAGAATCTTGATGTTCTTCCACAGGGTCTTCTCCTTCACGGCGGAGGAGTCGAAACTGGTTATGGACGCTGATGAATCAAAGAACCCAGAGCCCCTCAATCCTCCTAGTGAATGCTCCTTTTGTTTTTGAAGAAGCGTTTTGAGCCAAGAATCTGTCCCCGGAAATCTCTAAAAAGTGCTTAAGGAAAACCCCCCAGAACCAGAGAGAATGTAGAGAGAAAAAAGAAGCAATCCCCCTGTTGTTTTTTTTTTTTTTTTGCCTTTTATATTCTGCTTTTCTTTTCTTTTTTAGTTAGCTTTTCGTTTTTTCAGTTAAAAACCGTTTTTTTGTTTTTTTGTTTTTTGTTTTTAAAAAAAATTTTACTTTATTATTTTCTTAATCCTGGATTTTAATATTTTTCAATTTTCAAAATTTTTATAATTTTTATTATTTTTTCCAATTTTAAAATTTTTGTTTTGTTTTGTTTTTAAAATTTTTGCTGCTTTTTTAACTCTTTTAATTGTTTTTCTTCTTGTTTTATTTTTTATTTTTAGTTTTTTCAGATTCATTTTTATTTTCCCCTTTAATTTCTGTTTTCTATTTATTTTCTTTATTTTAATTTTATATTTTTTAATTTTATTATTTTCATCTTAAAATTTTAGATTTTATTTTTACTTCGTTTATTTTCTTTTTTTTCTTATTTTTTTATTTATTTTTTGCAAAAGTTTTATTTTTCTTTTCTATTACTACTCTTTTACTAATTATGTATTTTTATATCTTTTGTTTTATTATTATTTTTCATTTATATTCTCCTGTTTTATTATTATATATTTTTTATTTTCAATTTTTTTTCTTTTTCCCAATTTCATTTTTTTAGTCTTAGAATTTTTTGTAATTTTTATTTGTTCTATTATTTATTTAATTTTTGTTCTTGTTATCATTTTTTATTATTTTCCAGAATTTTATTTATTTCTTTTTTTTTCAGATTTTTCAGATTTTTTTATTATTTTTATTATATTTTTTTTTCATTTCTACTTTTTAGTTTCTTTTTCAGATTTTTAATTTTTTTTTCTTTTTAGATTTGTTTTGTTGTTTTTCTCTTACGGATTTATTGATTCTTTTTCAATTTTCTATTTGATTAATTCTGTTTTTATCTTATTATTATTATTATTATTTCTTTAATTTCTTTAATTTTTATTAAAAAAATTATTTAATTCTTTTTGTTATTCCTTTTCTTTTTTTTATGTTTTTCTTATTTTTCTTCTTCTTCTGTTTTCTTTTTGTTTGTTTATTTATTTATTCTTTAAATTAGTATTAATTTCTTAATTAATTTTAATAATTGGAGACCTCGGACATAAATAGATGTTTACACTACTATTGACCATTTTATTTAAAATTATTTTAATTTCTCTATTAGAAATCTTAATTTGACTAATGATTTATGGATGATATCCTTCCTTCTACATCATGTTTACTCGAAACAAATTATAATTGCCGATCACAAAAATGAGATTCACCATCACTAATAAGAACCCTAAGACAACATCTTGAGAAATATTTCTCTTCACAAATCCAACTTCAACCTTGGCATCAAATCTATTCATCGATTGCCATACTTGTTCACTAAACTTATTTCAATCATAATCTTTTTACATTCTTATGACCAAGATGAGATTATCCAACATTTTCTTCTATATACTTGTATTATAATTTACATCGATAATCAATTTTAATTTATTATTCTCTTTCTATTTCTATTCCGATTTCTATTGTGTTATTTGCTTATCAAATATTTATCAAACATCTATAATTTAGAATTTAACAATGTTTAAATTGAACATAATACATAATTTACGTTATGGATTTAATGTATTTTAAATGTAAAATAAGACTAAAAAAACATTAAATTAAACAAATTAAATGCTAGAATTTAATTTGATTAAAAAAATAAAACTATAAGAGATTGTATCATTCTATTTTGTTTCGATAAAATTCTATCTTGAAGCTATTTCCAAGTCATTTAGTGCATTATAATATAAGTGCATGTAAATAGAAGAGTAAGAATAATATCAATGATCTTGCAATAGAAGTAATTTTTTTTTTCAAATTTCTCTTTAAAAAAACTCAATCTATATATACTAGTTTAAAAATTTTAAAAATAAAACAATTTTTTTAACAAAAAATAAAAAAACTAAAAAGGATAACTTCAATGTAAGTTAATTATAAAGATAGGATAAAATAAAAACTTTGATAAACGATAGATTTAATAATTTTTCACAGGAACAAACTGAATCATATGAAATGATGCTCATATGAGTAATTTGACATCCAAAAGTATCTTTATAACTTATCATCCTTTTCCTACATTGGTACATTCTTCGTGTATCAAATAACTCTCTATCTTCACTTGGTATAAGGGGATGCACTCGTGAAAGGTTGCAAACCCAACATGTGCCTTGTTTATAAAGACATATTCACTAGCTTTAGTCCTACATAAGTAAAGATAATGTGATCCTTCAGATTTACAATTTCTCATTGTTTTGCAAAATAAAAAGCAGCATGATAGTAACAACTAAAAAATTTAATAAAAAAATATTGTTGACATGAACTTCTCTAGTTCTTTTTTTTTTTTATAAAAGAAGTTGGAGAATGTCACAAATCACTAAAATAAAAATAAGTTAAACTACTTATTGATGATTATGGCCTAGCTTAAATTAAGCTAGATTTATTTGTTAAATAGGTTAAATCAATATTTTTTTTAAAAGTTTATTCAATTAAAATATTAGGATTCAAGTTATTTAAAATATGTTTTAGATGTAACAAGTTAACTTATTTATGTAAATATAAAAATATAATAATAATGATAATAATAATAATAATAATAATAATAATAATAATATTATTATTATTATTATTATTATGCTATTCCTATTTCTATTATTATTATTATTATTATTATTATTATTATTATTATTACTGTTACTATAATTTTTACTAATGTTATTACTATTAATGTTATTATTTATATTACTCTTACTACTACTTTTGCTCCTATTTATGTTGCTATTACTACTATTTAGTAAAATTTTAAAAGAGACTTATATTATATAAAATATCATGCTCATGTTTTAAATTTTAAAAAAATTAAGTTAGATAGTACAAAATCTAACTTCATTTAACTTATTCTTATCCTTATAAATCACTTATTCTTACCCTTATAAATTACTCAAAAAATCTCACATAAATTATTGTATTCCATCTAAATGTTAAATATTTTTTTCTAAATGCTTCATCCAAAATGACTATGCAAATGCACTTTAAAATTTGTTTAGTGACTCTTAGATGAGTCAACATTAAGAATCCTATTTATATATTAGGTATTCTCTGATCTAAAATTTATACAGCTAATGACTTAAGTAATGAAATTATTAGAAAAATAGTATTTTTAGATATATAAATTTTGAAGTTTATTAATTTTAATAAATTTGAACTTAGTTTTTAAATATTAAACTTTAAATTATTATATCATGTGACTTAATTGGAATAATTTACTTTAAATTTTTTTTCTAATTTTATTGTTTAATTTATTCTCAATAAAATAAAATATTTTATTATTAATAATAAAATATCTTTTGTTTAATTATTTCTAATTTATAAAGTTTGGTAAAATTTAAAAACATTTGTACCTTACAAGAAACTTGGTAGTATGTATATAATGGGAATGCGCACTATATACCAACGGAGAAAGGGATAGTATGCATAATAAGAAACACAAAATATATAGAATAATATGTGATATATGTTTGAACCGTATTGGGACTCAGCACTCACACCTTTCATCAGCATATGAGAGAGTATAGCATTGAACTGTTACTTCCTCCTGCATGACATGCATTACCGCACAGCATATCAACAGAATATTCTCAACCATCAATGTTCAATCATGAGTTCAGGGTGTTACAAAAAGCTTTCAGGTCCACCTCACATATATATCACACATGAAAGGTGACTGGGTCATGTTATAATCTCTTATAATATTATTTTTCTGCTAAAGTTGCTATTGACTCTAACATTAAAGTCACTTTTGCAAATACAACTGCCACTAATCATCACCATCGAGGTGCTTTGGCGAGTACAGACTGGTAGCAAACTAGCCGCCAAAAAGACAGAACACGTTCATCTTGTGTTAAACTGAATAGTTTGTTACAGAATATTCTCAACCATCAATGTTCAATCATGAGTTCAGGGTGTTACAAAAAGCTTTCAGGTCCACCTCACATATATATCACACATGAAAGGTGACTGGGTCATGTTATAATCTCTTATAATATTATTTTTCTGCTAAAGTTGCTATTGACTCTAACATTAAAGTCACTTTTGCAAATACAACTGCCACTAATCATCACCATCTAGGTGCTTTGGCGAGTACAGACTGGTAGCAAACTAGCCGCCAAAAAGACAGAACACGTTCATCTTGTGTTAAACTGAATAGTTTGTTACATATCACCATCATTCATTATTGTATTAGTTCTAGAGAAATGAATTTGTGCATTCTGATGTCTATTTTATTATATCATAATTGTCGGTATCCAAGGTGATGAAAATTGACACTCTTTCATAATCAAAACTATGCTTACACGTCAAAGAGTTGTTATGAAAGGATCCCACATTCTTCTTGTGTTACTATAATAATTTCAATTGGGTGTAAACCATGAAGGACAGCTTGACATATCATAAAAATTGTCGTTAGTAGAAAAGGAAAAGATCACATGAAGTGTTAAAGTGCTATGGAAAAGTATAAGTTAACTGTATTTTTTAGTAATTTTTTATTCTATAATTTTGAATACTTCTGATATTTTTATAATATTATTATATTTTATCGTTTAAAAAAAAATTAGAACCCTTAGTTAAGTAGTATATATTAATAAGTGAAGGATTAGAGAGTGCAATCAGTAAATAAGTCAAACATGATTGTCCCTTTTACAAATTAATAATTTTCTTGAAGGGTGAAGGTGAAGAGTGAAATCAAAATCACATCATGAAGATTTTTACCCTTAAATTTCTTTATGTGTGTCCTTTTCTTGTTTTGTTTTCCAATTGTTGTAATAACCATATCCCCACCTAAAAATATGAACTATACATTTCCTGCTGTTTTAGCGTTTAGTGATTCAATCTTGGATACTGGCAACAATAATTATTATATTGAAACATTTATGAAAGCAAATTTTAAACCATATGGGAGGGATTTCATTGGAGCAAAATCCATAGGAAGGTTTTGCAATTGCAAGATCCCTTCAGACTATTTTCATACTATTTTGGTATGTTGTAACCATAATTACAACGAGATAATAAATTCGTTAAAATTTTAAAATAATTAATTTAATTTAATTGAGTAGAGTCGCTACCAAATTTTTACTTAAGGAAAAATTCTTGGAAAAAATCCTGATTCCGGGAAGAGATTTAGATTCGGGAGTCGGTTACAAGTGGGGAAGGTGTTAGGCACCCCAATCGCCCGTTCCGAAGAACGGTACCCTTAAACTGAGTGTGTGATTTTTGAAAATTGTTGGATCCCTTAATTAATGTGAAAATTAATAGGTTGATGGAGGTTAGCCTGATAGGACTTGATCTTGCTCGTACGTATTCCCCGGTGTAATGGGAAACTCAAGGCTTACGTAGTTCTGGTTAAGAGACTTGATCTCTTGGTAAAACTGATTTTTGTTAAAATAGAGTTGGCAAAACAGTGATTTTCTAAGATTATATGGTTGCGAACTCCAAATCGTCGTAAGCCACATTTGTAATCCACACGAATTAAAATACGGAATAGCATAGAAGGCTGCATGTTCCTATTAGAATCTGTTACACGAATTTTAGAAAATTAAAACGAAAATTTGGGAAACAGACGTTTTGCTAGAGTTAGTAAGTAATCGTTTTCTAAAATTGTGTGCTTGCGAAATCCAAACCGTCGTAACCTGCGTATGAACCCCACGAATTAAAACACGGAACAACAGACCTGTTCGTATCAAAATCTGTTTGCACAAATTTTAGAAAATTAAAGACAAACTCTTTTTTTTTTTTGACAAAATTCATAAAACAACGGTTCTAAAAGAGAATTGGGTTTGACCCAAGATAATGAAAAGAATGGAGTTGATTTAATATTTAGAGAAAAAAATTAGGTTTGACCCAATTGAATTTGATTTGAAAAGATTGGGTTTGATCCAAATTAAGAAAAATTTGATCTTTATTTCAAAATTAGAATTTGATTGGACAAATTTAAAAGTGGGCTTGACCCTATAATAATGAATCATATTTTTGAGAGAAAATTAAAAAGTGGGCTTGATCTATGTAAGAAAAAAATGATTGATATATATTTTGTTAAAAAAATTGAAGAATGGGTTCGATTTGAAAAGTAAAAGAATAGGTTTGGTTTAAAAACAAAAGAATTGAACTTGACCTAACTTAAGGAATATTGGATATAATTTTAAAATGATATAAATAATAAAACAAAAATAAACTTAATTTTAGAGTGCATTAGGTGAGATCCAACGAAACTAAAAAAAGGACTTAATCGAAAAATAAATAAAAAAATTATTTAATTTATCCAAAAATTTGGCTGTTTGTTTTATTTTTCTAGTAACCCTCTTAGGTCCAATAGACATGCCCAGCTGAATTAAGTAGCTTTTCTTGAATCAGCCCAGCATAATGTAGACCCAATCATCATGTAGCTTTTCTTGAATCAGCCCAGCATAATGTAGGCCCAATCGTCATGGTCCCAATTGGATTATGGGGCCTCTTTTATCAGGCTCAGTGTACATAAATTGCCATGTGCGCCCATTGGATTATGTAGCTTTTTTTTAATCAGCCTTAGTGTTCATAAATTGGCGTACGCGGACGTTCTAAAAGAAAAGTATAATGCGGGGATTGAACCTAAGTCTTGAGGGTACCAGGCGGCGCGCCAACCGCTTGGCCAAGTGCCTAGTTGAGGTTCTAACGCCTTGGATTAACTTTAGAGAAAGCTCCTGCGGGTATAGGCCTGAACAAAAGCGTTGAAACGAACATTGTATTTGTCCATACCTTAGGCAAAAATAGGGAAGCAACTAGCTGTTTAATTGCATTTATGCCTTAGAATTGGAATCAAGATATTGCTCAGCCAGGTGAACTTTTTGAAAAGGATATCAGACGTCGTCTACTGCCACCACCTCAGGTTCCAAAATAACAGTCTGCATGAGCGACCCTTATACGACCTAGTTCATGTTTGGTAGTGAGCTTAAGCCTCTGACTTCGAAACTCTAGCAGAAACTAGGACTTGATATATCAGGAGCAACTTCTGTTCAGTGAGGCCAGATCAGTATAACTCCACTGATACATTGCCATTTAACATGAGCAATTAATTCAATCAATCTCTGATCTGGTGCCCTTCCAACCTAAACTTCAAGGTCATGGAGCTTGTTAATCTGCATGTTTGGTGTTTCTGGAAGATTATAATTTCGAGGTCCCAATAACCACCATCAACCTGATATGTACTGGACTATTTATGCATTTGGTAAACGGTGGATATTCCCAGAATCTATGAGAACAATAGCAACAAATCCAGAGGCAGTGATGGCGTGCTTGTTGCTGTGGTTTTTCCAGAAATATACATTCGTCAAAAGCACCCATATGAGAGCTCTCTAACCTATTCCACTTAGAGTAATGGTCCAAGGCTTCCATCAAAAGGTGATGTTTGGATATCACAATGATCAAACAAGATTTTTTTAAGGGAAATCTAAACCTTGCTCTCAGTTTTAAAGCCATCCCAAATTTACTCTCAATCTGCTAAACTCTCCTTTAGTAACATTGCTTTTAGTATATTAAGTCAATTTTGTCCAATTTAGCTCTAATTAATTGTAAGTTTCTTAGCCACTTGACAATTGCCCACATATCCTGATTCCTAGATCTCCATGTTCCATCGTCCTGTTCCTTGCTTTTGATTAAGCATGCCTTTTAAATATCTAGCAAATTTGCAGAGTTATGCATACCGGAAACACCCCTGTATCTATGGCAGAACTTAAAATACAATCTAGTGAGATTACAGAGAAAGTGAAGCTATCGATTCCTGAAATTTGACAATCTCTGATTACCGAAATTTACGCTACTATGGTGCATGACTAATGAAAATCTCTCACGTCAAGCTGGACTTTTCAAATCTTGACTCTTATGATTTTTCATGATCATTGATATCGGATCTAATTGCATGAGAATTCAGCAGACGCATAGTAGAAATTAACGTCTATATCCTTCGATTTTGCCAAGTTTCGTGCAAATTCTAAACGAAATTCTTGAATTCAAAACAGAACCAAGCTCAAACATTGTTCATGCATTTTCTACCGATCTTATTGTGCAATATTTATGCAGTGTTGAACTAAAAAAAGGTATGAACACTGACCTCAGTTGCGGGGATCTTTTTGTGGAGGATATATGCCTTTACAAACTCGAAGTAGAGAAGGCACAGAGAGGACCTCCGAGAAACTGTTGAGAACCAGAGAAAAAGTCAAAGAAAACCAGAGAGAATGGAAGAAACCCCCAACCAAGATACACTGCGAGAGGCCTAGATTCTCTTGAAGAATTTCTGAAAAACCGGCCAAGAGCCCTCCCTCATTTTCAGATTTGAATCCTCTTTTATAGATCAAAATTTGGCGGGCTCCCCTTTTTTCTTTATGCCTAACTTTTCTCAATTTTATGTTTTTTATTATTTTTATTTTATTATTATTTCTTCTTATTACTTCTTTCTTTTTTTTTTCTTCTCTTTTTTTATTATATATTTTTTGTTTATTTATTCCTTTTTTGTTTTTTTAGTTTTCTATTTTTATTTATTTATTATTTATTTATTTATTTTCTAATTAAATCCTAAATACCTTAACTAATTTAACCAATTCCTTTACTAACTGAAACTTCTCTTTTTTTTATTTTATTTTGCTTTTGCTCTTCTTTCATTTTGTTATTATATTTTTTTTTATTTTTAATTAATATTAACTAATTTAACTATTTTTTTAACTACTTTTTAACAATTTTTTTTATATTTTTTATTATTTGTTGATTTTGAACAAATAATTTATTTTATTTTAAATTTTATCCTCGGACATAATAAAGTATTTGGATGATACTTTTTTTTAATTGCTAACTAATGCTTATCAACACTTGCTGATTCAACAGGATTTGTTAGTACAAAAATAGTCACAGTTCATCGTGCTTAAGGATTCTCATATGATTTTAGCTGAGGTACTTGGTATAAAGGAGGCCCTACCACCCTATCTTGATCCAACTTTGAAGATTGAAGACCTCTTAACTGGGGTGTGTTTTGCCTCTGCTGGTTCAGGATATGATCCTGTTACAGTTAAACTAACAGTAATCATCATCTTCCCTACCACCACAGTCTCTTTTCTGCATATAAAATTATAATTCTGTTTCTGAATCTATGGTACATATATGCTATAACAGTTCTTCTCATTTCTGTTGTATCAGTTGGCGTTGTCAACAGATGATCAACTACAAATGTTCAAAGGGTACATAGAAAAATTGAAAGCAGCTGTAGGGGATGAAAGGACAGCTCTCTTTCTAGCGAAAAGCTTGTTTATCATCAGCATGGGAACCAATGACATTTCAGTTACATATTTTTTGACGCCATTTCGGAAGACTAAGTATGATATTGAACGGTATACAAGTATGCTGGTCACTATGTCTTCCAATTTTCTACAGGTATGCTTTTCATGTGAAAATGGCAAAGCTGTGAACAATACTTGAATTAAAAAAAGAAACATATGTCAAGGTCTTGTGATCTTCAATAGTGTGTTCAAGTACTGCATTTTATTTAGTAGAATCTATTGAAAAGTTCAATTCTGTGTTCTGTTGGCAAAATGTTCTTTTAAGATGAAAATGAAAATTGATACAACATAGGATATTTTGGTTAAGACATCTGAACCTATGATACATACTTGTTATCAAATAATCTTTTAAAAGGACAAGTTCAACAGTTTTTTTTTTAATCTGTTAAGATCTTACTATTAACATTTCTCTCATTAGAAAAATTCACATTTTGTTGGAAATTTCACGAATGTAACGGAAGGAAATTTATCAATTGGGAGCATTGGAATAATTGGCATATCACCAGTTGGATGTGTGCCAATGCAAAGAACAATAAGAGGAGGAAGAAAAAGGAACTGTGCAGAATCAGTAAACCAGGCGGCCATGGTCTACAACTCCAAGCTTTCTTCTTCAATAATGGCTCTCAACAAAAGTTTTCCAAATCCTAGGCTTGTCTACCTTGAAAGCTATGGTGAATTGAATGAGCTTATCCAACACCACAATCACTTTGGTAAAATTTCTCCATCAATAGTTAGCACTTGTACACTTCTCCATCCGTTTTAATACTTTTATTATTATGAAAATATTTCTCTGAAGGAGAAAAAACTACCATCTAAATTTCTACATGCGTTGTGATTCATAAGCGGACTCATTTCTTGTGGAACAGGATTTGAAGTGGGGGATAGTGCATGCTGTGGCATTTTAAATTTGGAATTTGGCCCTTTCTGTGCTCTCTCCTTAAAAATCTGTAAAGATGCCTCTAAATACGTGTTTTGGGACAGTTATCATCCTACAGAGAGAGCTTACAGTATACTTGTATCAGAGATCATAAAAAGAACATGGATAAGTTCGTTTAAAAATACTTTCCTTGTTAACTGAACAACTTACTCTAGTTAACCTAATGCTGATAAGGGAATATACATAATATATTGTACCAGTTTATGGAATATATTCTACCATGAAGGTTCAACTACAATAACAGATTGTGTTTATGCTATGCTTAATAATGTATTTAGAATCATGGTTATTAAATCGAGATTTAAATCGTGAATTGAAAGATGTATTTTCTGAATTATGGATCAGTATTTTGAATCATAAGATACATGATCATTAATTAAAAATAATATATATATATTTGTATATAAAAATATTTAAACCATAAAAATATTAATATTTTTAAATCAAACATATAAATAATTCATTACATAAACATGATATATCATAAAGAAATTCCAAATTAATTTAATTATAGACGATTAAAGTCATGAAGATGAGTTAAGCCCTTCAAAAAATACTATGAAAGTAGCTAGAAGCTAAAAAAAAGAACAAAGCATATGGTGTTGTGGAACAGAGGAAGACAACAAGTAGTGAATGAATGTTGAATAAAAAAAGGAAAACATTTTGAGGTGAGTGAGATGTTATACCAACACGTCATTGGTTGAGAATTGGAAAAGAAAAAGAAATCACGTTGAAGATATTACATTAAGGCAGAGAAGGAAGATAGAAGGAGAACCAAATAACCCTAAAATTCAAAAGGTTTTCTTTGAAAAATAGAATAGGACCTTATGTTAGCCTATTCTCAACAGATTTCCTAAAAAAAAAAATTAATTTTCAAGTTAGATCATGCTTGATTCGACCTGTTTTGGTGTGTGACACATTTTCCTACACCATCCTTGTATTGTTCGATACAATCAAATTTGTATCAGTAGGAGATCAAATGTGAATTATATTGTATCAGATCGTAAGATTCATAAGATACCGATAACTATGCTCAAAACAGACCCGACCACAATGCTGCTTGCAACATTTTCAGGTTTCAATTAATAAACGTGGTAATTTCAAAGGTAAAAGATAGTTAGAACTTAGATGCACTAAGAATAAAACTAATGTCAAATTAGCAGAGAATTAACTTACCTAGACGAATGCTATCATGAAGAAATTATCCTATTTGCAAACGTTTATATATATTAGTTTAATTCAATAATTTATTTCATACTTAAGAATATATTAAAATTTAAAAAAAATAACAAAGTCAAAAGAAGACAATTGGAGAGGAAAATTAATAAAATAAGTTAGGCCCCCGATCCAACACAACTCCTCTTACTAATTTGCATATCCCAAATAATATTCAATGGCTCAAATAATATAAAAAACAGTAACTCTTTGCACAAATCACAAGAGTTCAAGCACTCACTTTTGACGTAGCTTTGATCATGAAGTGGTAAAGTTAGGACATTTTAAACGTAAGCAATCATCATTACAGAACACATCTCCAAAACAGAAAACAATAGCCAATGATAAAGTATCATGCGCTTGCCATTCCTAGAAGTATTTATGGATGCAATCGGTAAGGTAGTTAGGAAATGTTGTTGTAACTGTTGTATCCGTAAAACCGAGGGAGTAATGTTGGCACTATCATGCTGCAGAGATTAGTCACGTGCAGTAGCTTATGCTCAACCCAATATGCTATAAATACATGTACTCTGCACCACTGTACATCATCTTTTCTTTAATCTAATACAGCGAGTTATTTTTATGATATCCTCTCCTAATCTTTGAGAGCTATGAACTTTGGCCTCACCAACTAGGGGTCACTTGCATCACCCATCCAGATATTAACAGTCAACACCTTGAGAAGCTTGGTCTCAAGCTCAGTAGGTATTACAAGGCCCAATCAACCACCACCTTGCATACAGCATGACTTCAAGATAACCCTTTACACCAACGGTCAAACATCACACCCAATTCACAATCTAACCCTCACAAGAGTCACCTTGCCTCTCTACCCATAAAAAGTCCAAGCTTGGAAATGGAAACAAAGCTAATCTATGCTAGTCCAAAATGTAATCAAGACCATTGGGAATGTACCTTCTTTACATCTCATTTGTTGAATGGGTTCAAGAAAAAGCTAAGAGCAAAATGTTTAGATTGATTGGTATGTAAAATACACATATAGCTTAGATCTTAAGCAAACTAGAACTCTCATTCCCCTATGTACTATGTTTGGTGCTTATAAAAGATAAGTAAATAAAAAGGGATCAAGTTCAAGGGAAGGTGAAGACAATAATAAATGTTGATCATTGTTCGTAGGAAAGGTCTTGTTGAGAAAGGTAACTATCTTAACACAAAACACATATTAGCAGTAGAGAGAAGATTAAGAGGAAGAGAAACATTTGTAGTTTCATTGACATGCTGCTTAGTGCTAAACTGTGAGAGACGTACCTTACTCATGAGGGAGAAAGAATATTATCTAAGTTCACACATGGTTCGAATGCTAAAGAAAGAAAAAGTGAGGAATTCAACCAAAATGTGATATCATTGACAAATTGATTAAACGACAACCGTTACATTAGTTGGAAAGTTTACAACTCATATTTCAACTTATAGATTAGGTACTTGATAGACACTGATCAGTTAGTTACATGAGTTGCAAATTTTAAATCAGCAGTTAATTAGTTAGCTGTTGATTTCTTTTAGTTGGCTGGGCTGAGACACAGAAGAGTCAAGGCAGATTGCTATAAATAATAGGAGAGGTTGAGAGAGTGCCTTGTTAATTGTGATGGATTGTGGCCTTTGGGCATTGGGAGAGAACCAGGTCTATCAAATACCTGGACTGTATTGCAATTTGTGTAAATAGAGTCTTTCTTCAATATGTGAACCCGTTCTAACAGCAACACGAACAAGAAGTTCTTTCTTGTACAAAATGCAGTCATACTCATGGACTTTTACCTTCTCTGAATAATTGAAGGAACAAAGGGCAGCAAAATTCAGTCATTTTCTGTACAAACGAGTTAATTCAGGAAAACTGGATTACATTTCTGTAATTCTGTTAAGCCATGTTTCCTGATGTTAATATTTGGTAAACTTCTATACTTTTCTAGGCTGTCTAAGCCAATCCTTTAGTAACTTCATCAGTGTCAGAAGTCAGGATGTCCTTCTCGTGAGTGAAAGAATGGTGGACTCCATCAGTTTGAAGTCAATTGGTTTTGTTAAATAAGCATCCATGCCAACCTCTAGGCATTTGGCTTCATCACATGACATTGCATGAGCTGTAAGAGCAACAATGGGAATGTGCAAGCCTGTTCCCACCTCTGATTTCCTGATTGCTTTTGTTGCCTCATAGCCATCCATTTTTGGCATCTGTTTTATTTTACAAAAACAGAAAGAATCAGAACATCAAAGCTAAGATACAGTATGATATTTACTTTTTTGTAGAAAAGATCCACTTAACATATTGGGGATTCTATTCTTTAGCACTGTTTTTGGTGAATTGCATTTTATGATGACAATTGCTTAAGGTTTTTCTCCTAAGACTTATTTAAATTAAAGCATTACTAATATAGCATACTTTTTCTTCTTGTTCATACCTGACAATCCATTAGGATTAAGTCATATGGAGGGCTACTGAGAATCTCAGTTTGAGATGATTTTGTGTTTCTTTCTTTCTTTAGAGACTCCCTTCTACAATCTTCTACACCAAGCGTGCCATTCAGAGCATCCACTGCCTGTTGTCCATCACCTACGGCAACAACATTGGCTCCCATTTTTTCAAGCATTATGGTTGCAACCCTTTGAATTACTGGTGTATCTTCTGCAAGCAAAATCCTCAGACCTTCAAGAGACTTCTTTCCATTCACTGATCTACTTGAGCTACTGGCCCTATGTGTTTCACCATATTCAAAATCTTCACGATGAGCTCCTATTGCAAAGGATGCTTGTTTAGCGGAGGATAATTTTGGTGTTGTGTTCGTGGTGACATCCTTTGTGTTGGGGCTACTCTGACATGACTCTTCCTTCCTAGGATTATCTACTATATATTCTTTAGACAATCTTACCAAGTTGTTATTTATCTGGTGTTGTGATGATGAATGGGATCCCACTATCTCTCTGCTTTGGTTATCTCCACTGGCACTCACAGGATTAGAACCACCCATTTCAGATAAATCAGAATCATCTGAGCTTGCAACATCACATTGAGTATAATCAATCTCAAGACTCTCATGCATATCACCCTCTTTCATTGTGGTTCTCGAAGTAGTCATATTTTTCTTTTGTAGTTCATTATTTCTCTCCCTTATGACAGTTTCCAAAATATGAATCATTTTTGTTTTGTAAAGGGGTTTGTTCACTGTCAGAGTGTGTCCTTTCCTGCAAAGCTCCGACTTTATGGTATTGGAGGAGTCATGGTTTAGTATCCATGCGAATTTCGCTCTCCCGAAGTACTTGTGAAGGAAGTTAATCTGTTCCTTCCATATTTCAGTGCTCAAGTCAAGTAGCCCAATGTCAATAGCAATGACAAAAACTGGGTGCCTCAATTCCTGGATGCTCATTAGTTTAGACTTCAAATCATCATGCATTGAATAATGTGCTTCAAAGCCATTATTGTGAGCTGAACTTCTTGTACGAAAGAGTTCCCTCAGAATTTGTGTTAATCCATTCCATTCAGATGCATCCATAGTGATCACCCCATTTTTCTGTAACCACTTAGATGTAATTGATCGACCCATGTTTCCATGTAGTGCAAGCAGTACCTGCATGGACACTTCTTATTTTAAGGCCTGCTTATTATCTTTGCAGTCACAAAGTGCCAAGGTGATTCTACTCACCACTAAGCCTTTGTTAGCAAAATCTACTCGACAATGTTGTTCTGTGGCATTTGCAGGAGCGCTGAGACGTAGGTATAATCGCATCAGTGTTCCTTGGCCCTCCTTTTTGACAACCTTGATTTCTCCACCCATCTTATTAACCTGCCATCCCAGAGTAATAGAGATAAAATGAAAAGACATACAACTCAGAAGACTCATCTCATTTAAGAAGCGAAAGGACAGAGGCAAGTGAATTTATAGACCTTGAGACAAAACTCTACTCTGCTAAACTAAGAGACGGATTTTCTTGTTCATCGTTTAGTCTAGAACATGCAACTGATATAAGCTTCAGCTATTCACATGATATAATTACATGTTTGAGCTGGTACAGAACCTTTTGACTTTCATCAACAACATGCATTATGAACACTAATTGTCCTTAACTTCATTGAAAGTTTACATATTAAGGGTCTTACTCACCAAGGTTCTGACGATGCAAAGACCAAGACCAGTGCCTCCATGCCTGAAAGGAGTGAAGGTTTCAGAACTCCTTAAATTGTCAGCACATAACATTCAAAATGTTCTTTAAGCCAATGACAATCTAATTTGAAAGTTCAATGACAATCTCATTGACTCAGAAGATAATAAGGCCACGCTGATTTGCTTGCTAAAAAGTAATATCTAGCAGATTTATGAAAATTTTAAGTCACTTACAGTCTAGTAGTTGATAGATCAGCTTGCTCAAAGCTCTCAAAGACAGATTCCCATTTACTTGGGTCAATACCTATAAACGCATGTGATATATATATGAATATGAGATAGCCATAAATATGTCAAGGACATGGGAAACTAATCAGTAGCCTTAAAACTGATTTTTCTTTCGCAACAGAAGGGATGGTTTTACAAAGCAGCTTTTCCAGTCAAGTTTTTTGGTTCATACCACAGCCTGTGTCATCAACTTCAAACCAAAGTATCATTTTGTTATCTCTATTAGAAGTTCTCTTTGCATGGTCTTCATGTTGCTTTGCTCTGGTCTTCTGTGAACACCGAGATTTCTTCTGCTCTAGAGGAGAATTTGCATTCTCATTGCAGGAATTTGGGTTTTCACACCATCCTCTCAGAATAATATGACCCGCTGCAAACCATTTGAAAGAGTTAAGATTAGTCTTCAGTGTTTCAGTGTTTTGTTTGTCCGTAGTAATTGAATCATCTCATCGATCTTTGAAAGTCTCCAAAAAACATGCTAACGACTATTCATATGAATTCAAAGATCTCCAAAAACATGCTAATGACTATTCATATGAATTCACATTTCTTTAGAAAAATAGATCAGACTATTTTTCCCCTCCTATGATTGAATAACGAGAACTTAGACTCACACACATTGATTTAATTTAATTTAATTGAATAATATGAAGTCAGATTCTTTGAGCTAATTCAGACAAATATGGTTCGATGTTATAATTAAAATGAGTTAAATGGATTTCATCATAGAAGGAAACTATGGGGGTCAGATCCCCCTCCCAAAGAAAAAAGTACATAATGCATGACATACATGCCTGAAAAGAGTAAGCCTTCTATCATCTTCTAAGCTGAACGTTGACTATTTGAGACAACTTTTATAAAGATGACTATGGAAGTCATATTCAATGAATCAACTATGAATTGTTGTGAGAACTACATGAAAAAAGGTTTGACTTACATAGAGTAAACTTAATTGAGTTGTTGATCAAATTTGCAAAAATTTGTACTACCCTAGCAGAATCACCCCGGACTAGCTTTGGCATATCATCTGCAATAAATTAACTAGATGTGTCAGATACTTGTGATGATTACTAATCACCTGCTTTTCTATGAAATTAAAATATCATACTCAGGCAAATTAAGATTTATACCAGACAGGTCTAAAACAGTCTCTACATTGTGGTTAATGCACTGCACAGAAAACATATCTACAAGCCCTTCAAGTTCCCGTCCCAAGTCAAATTCTGCATCTTCTAGGACTAGTTTTCCAGATTCCACCTATGTTATAAAATAATAGAAGTCTTTTTGGACTGAGAGCAGTTTTATGGTAACGGTAAAGAAACTTTGCATTGGTATTCATTTCAGTAATTGCTGAAGTCTGAAATTAAAAGTTCTTGGACAGAAGGCTTGCTTATAGCTCACCTTGCTCAGATCCAAGATGTTATTAAGTAGACGGAGCAGGGCAGTTGAGCATTTTCTTATTTGAGTTACTGTTGCACATTGCTCGTTTGTGAGACGGTCATCGGATATAAGAATGTCAAGTAACCCAATTACTGCCGCCATTGGTGTCCTCAGTTCATGACTGTAATGCACCCAAGAAAAGCTATTGAAGCACATTTTTCCATGATCAACTGTTAGACATATTTTTACTTGTTCTTTAAATTAGCAATTTGATTCATAAATTGGATAAAACATGTGATGTAAATATGTTTCTTAAAAACAAGATAGACACCTAAGACTAGAGATATTCTTTCTCCTCTTTGTATGATCTCAGTTTAATTAATTTTCTTTAAATTTAAACTGAACTTGAAAGGCAAACCTCATATTTGCAAGAAATTGACTTTTATAGTTGCTTGATGCCTCCGCCTTCCTTCTTGCTTCCAGGTGACTGATCAATTCTGCTCTTAGTTTCATTTCCTTTGATACTCCATTTGTCAATATCAAAATGCAAACACATCCAATGACAATAATACACAATGATGCCGATATCAGAATAACCAACGTTTTGAAGGCTCTTTCATCTGCCTGCCCCATGATATGCTTTCTAGGTATGATGATTACACCCACCTGCACAAAGTTTAAGCCAGTATAAATTATAATAGGGTAATTGGTTAGTCAAAACAGAATTAAAATAAATAGCAGCAGAAAAATTTCCTAGAATTTATGTTTTTGTAGAAAATCATCAGGAAAGAAAAAAAGGAGTGACCACTAACAATATTCTACTACCTGATCATCTGTATATTGATGTAAGATTCTAAAACTAAAAGCATTGTAACAAATAAGATCAAACGTAAGGAACAGGTGCAGTATCTTTAAAATGTACCAGAGGAAGTCTCTTCAAGTTTAGGAAGAATGAGTCAATGTAATATTGTTGTTGACCTAGCCTGGCATTCTCTACATGAACCTCATGACTTGGAGGGAAATTGTTCCCATACTTTTTGTGTAGCCACTGAGCTCCCTCTCTTATTATTTCATTTTCACAGTCAACAGCCATCTTAAGCTTAGGTGGTTTTGTTACATTTGACAGTAGAGGAGCATTGGTGGAAGTTGCAAGTAAGTAACCCTCTTGGGAGGTCAGATACATATGACCACTATGCAACTCAACTAGCTCTTTCATAAGCTGCCCCACACTATAAAGCGCAGTTGTGACACCCACAACTGCCACAATGCTTGTATTAGAAGAGTCCCAAACTGGCAATGCTGCAGAAAGCAACGGTGAATCTGTAAACTTGCTCACAGCAACATGCCATGAAGCTACACCATCAGGCACTTGGGAGAGGCCAGCTATATTGATGGAGTCTTCTGGCGCAATTGGCATTGCTTTTCCAATCTTCTCACCACTGACAGGGTCAAGTGGTTCACGGTACCAAATTGCAGACTTATTACCATGAATGTCTTTATCATTCCAAGCTTCATGCGTCGAAATTGAATTGATATCGTTGTAGCCACCAGCAACAATAGAGTAATTTGCAAGATCAGAGTAAATGTAGAAGGTATTATTATCCTTCAGGTCTCTGTGGAATGCTTGGACAAAACCATTCTTGTATTTCACAGTTATTGAATTCAGAGCTTTACGACTAGCAAACAGCGCCCAAGTTACTGCCCTCATGGCTTCATACATCTGGCAAGAGTTGGAACAGTACAATAAGCAAACATCTTAGTGTCACCACAAATGGAATCAAATATAACAATAATACATTCTAGGTAAAAAAAAAAAATTAAGTATAAACAATGAATAAATTAACGGTGAACCTCTAATTGGTCTGCTAGAGTGGCAAGGTTGGTGTGACTTCTGATCACATACTGAGACAACTTAACCTGAGCTGTTGTAATTTCAGCAGTAGAATTCAAAATGTTCCACATCCTCAAGATGGGACGTTGCAGAAGTTCATAACGCAGGTCATAAGCCAAGCTGTTAAGAGATTTTGTTGTATAAATCTTTGTGAAATGCCATGTAAGGAAAGTAAGCAAACCAATCAAGATAGCTAGCATGGCCTGCACAAAGCAAGATAATAGCTTAGTCAAACAAATTGGATATTTAATCAATTATAGGCACAAAGAGGACCTAATTCTAATCTTTCAACAATAACTACCTCTCCTTTAGCATTTTAAAGAACTTCTCTACACATCAAATATATATATTGTAAATGCAACTAAGTAGCTAAGACTCAATTAAAAACCAAAACTCAAAATAGAAAATAACTAACCATGATTGCAAGGCGAACCACAAAGACACTGTAGTAGGAAGAGAGACATTGAGTACTGGCATACTGGAATTCTTCCTTTTCTACATCCCTGTGGAAAATTCTTCTGCCTCTTGGCGTGCTGCTTTTCTTCCAAGAAGTGGCAAAACTCTCTAATCTGTCAAAAACGTGTCTGAAACACTTGCTACCCATTGGCTACCTTCAACCTTGTGAGCATACAGAAGACGTTTGGTCTTTGTCTTCTGGCACATATGGCTCACTGTTATCGTACTTGAAGCAGTTATGAGCATATAAGGTAGCAATCTATCTTGCCTGGGTACGTGATAGGGGAATGATTATTTTTATTTTTACTAATTTTAATAAGTAACACTTATTTAATATATATTATTATGATTATTTTATATATTTCTTTGTTTTGCACAGATAAGGCTTTCAGGGTTTTCTTTTTTCTTTATTTTGGGAATTGAAGCTTTTGATTTTTTTTTTCATTATTATTAGCTTAATTTTAATATATTATTAGTGTAAAAATTTTAACATTATGAACCATTTAGAATATGATAGATATAATTTTTGAAATAATTATTATAAATGTTAACAATTTATATTAAAATAACAATATATAATTGGATGAGAATATAATTAAATTAAATTTTTATAGAATATTTTTTAATATACATGAGTCTCAAAATGGAATAAAAATCACATAATTAAAAAACCTAAGGCCTTTTCTATTCGGATAACTACACATTAGTGTGGCTTAAAGTGTTTTTAATTATGGTACTTGTACTTTTGTGTCATTTCCTGGTCGTAGTGTGTGTAAAAGTGGAAGAGGGTGTGGTGTTATATTCCTTATGCTTTCCTTATCCATGTTTGTGCCACATTTGCCACTTCTCTTGTGTCTCCTTGGCTAGGCCCAATTCGACCGTTGGCATAATTTGAACCATAAATGTGGCTATTGTTGCGAACAAAGGGAAGAAAACAAGACCAATAGATTTAGTCATGTCAATTTGGGTTTGGATACCATGGATCGGGTGCAGTGGTGCCCACGCTCCTCTCTTTTGTCTTCAATAATTATGCTTCCGCCAGGAAGTATGAGTCAACCAATTCCAATTATGTATTGCTTTTTCTATTATTATTATTCTTTTAGAGTTATGGTCC
Organism: Canavalia ensiformis; assembly: GCA_026541065.1. Lineage (NCBI taxonomy): Eukaryota > Viridiplantae > Streptophyta > Magnoliopsida > Fabales > Fabaceae > Canavalia > Canavalia ensiformis. The sequence goes on from JAMKYM010000217.1 coordinate 941,264, forward strand.
ACTCTTTATGTTATAGGAAGGCTAAGAATTAGAAAAGGTCAATGAATTTATCTCAGATATCAAACATTCATCCTTTTCAAGTAAGTGACTGTACGTGCCCTTAGGTTGGTATGCATAAATCCTGGAAAAAGGAAAGGATGAGAAGTAAGATTTAGATACTTCCCCCTTCTCGTTTTCGTCTATTCGCACATGCGGAGGGAAACGGATCCCTTGCAATCTAAATTTTCTCATATATTTGGTTTAACAAATAACAACCGCTAAATGAAAATATTATTAAGAATTATTTAATTTTTTTATTAATAAATTTTTTTAAAATTTTTTATTATTAAAAATATTAATTTAAAATCTAAACTGTTTAATATTAATCCAACTATTATAATTAACTTAATTAGATATTGCAAATAATTTAAACGATAGAGGATCCAAATCTGATGCGGAGTTTGGTGTTGTTTTAGGATCAACCTTTGTCTATTGGTTCTTTCTTTGTATAGTGAGGTTTCTTCATGAAAATTAAAAAAAAAATAGTAAATAATTTGATGAGTGAAATAAATTTATTGATTATCCTTAGTAATTAAGCATATTTTAGAAGAGGAAATTTTACTACTAAAAAAGGTAAGAGTTGAATGGATAAATAAAATTAATGTTTTATTAAAATCCTAGATTAACAGTTATTATGAAAACAATGCTAAAATGACAATTATTTTAAAATTAAATATGCATATGAGTTTAACAACGAAAGAAGAAAAGAGTTAGAATTAGAATTATAACTACTTTATGGATCTACTTAGTGCATCTTTGAGGATAACTATTTTTTTAAAAAAAATAATCATTTATTTTTAAAAGTTTTATCATAAATTAAAAAAATAAACAGTTACTGTTTTAGAAAGGGGACAGTTTTTATATATGGGATAATGTATGTTTGATGATGGAAAATTTTAAAAGATATTATCGTAATTTGATTAGAATGAATATTCTTACGGGAGAACATGAATTGCTCAGAATGAAGTCAGGTAAAAACATTTAAGATAGGTAAAAAAGATTTACTCCTATAGTCAATCATCTTTTAACTTTAGGTAGAATTTTATAAATTATGATTTGATTAAAAAAAATGTTGAGATGTTTGAATAGACTTTGGTAGTTAAAAGTCATTAAAATCGCCATGAATTAGATTTTGAACAAACTACATGAATCTAACAAAACTTGAATAGATGTAAACATCATTGTTGGTGTGAAAAGGTATGAAGTTAAGTGTACCTTATCGTTTTATGAAGTAAAGAATGAGTAGAGTATCGTCTCCACGGGGATTTGGTTCAAATACTGAATTCTTACTAGTCCACTAATTGAACTCAATTATGGGGTCACGTAGGCAACGCAAATTTAAGCGCGTAGGCAACGCAAACAGAAATCAACAAGAATTCACAGAATCTGTCACAAATCTGAAACTCTGTCCAGTACGCAAAGAATACTTCAAAATAATATCTAAACTATCAAACACTCAACAACTGATATAAATGTGTAAGAATTCAAATTATGGAATATGTTAGGGTTGGATTTCACCAAAACTTCCCCTATGTAACCTTTGATCATTACGTATATTCAAGATAAAATGTGGTTGAAGATCGAATTCATAATTATTGATTGAAGGTCAATCCCTTGACTCATCAATTCTTCACTCAAATTAGGAATCCTAATCCCTTAGCAATTCCTAATTTGACGTGAGCCTTAAGTTTAAGAATTCAAACGATCTCACAATTGCAAACCTCTATCCCTAGAGCCTTCACAATTGTGTTATTCAATCCCAGTTCCAATTCTTAAACCAATTTCCCAATTGCGAAGAAGAATTTAGATTCAATTTATACGTGGCCAAGTCATAGAAGCATTAAGCAAAGAGATGAATAATCAACGTTAAAGGAAAACAATCTTAAATAAATGCAAAAGCTAGGTTACATAAGATCAGTTAAGGATTCATCCTTCCCAACGAGGGGCTCGATTACACATAATGAAGAAGAAGAAAACGAGAGAGGAAGAAGAAAAAGTCATGATCATGGCGGACGCTGCGATGTGCACTCGTCTTCGAGTCATAGGGTTCCTCCTTCACCGAGAATAGAACCAGCGTATGGGAAAGCGGCGGCTCATCCTCTAGGTCTGGCAAGCTTTGGAGATAGATTAGTGGAGAGAGTGAATGATGTCCTGTTTTCGTTACGTTACGGGCTTTTTATAACTCTTGAGTGCCGTAGCGTCGCGTGTCCAACTGGCCATTTGCGTTGCAACGGAACCATCTTTGAGTGCGAGAAATTAAAACATATCGATTTCGAGAATTTATCATCTAAAAGGCTCTAAAACTGTATTTTCCAAATTGTGCATGGGTTATTTAGTTTTATGTCACTTTCTCATGTTTTAATGGTGTTTTATACTTCAATTACTTGCAATTATATTGAATTATGTTCCAAATAAGTGTCTTATTAGACACTTATCACAACCCCAAACTTGAACTCTTGCTTGTCCTCAAGCAAGCATTAAACTACAGGAACATAATTAATTTTGGATAACTCACAACATGCATATCATTTCCCTCAAGTGTATTTCACTCCCCTTCTTCACTCCAACTTGCATCAATCAAAATTTTCAGATTTATTTCAAAGACACTCCATCAAGCATTGGGAATACATGAAAAATAATTGCAGATTCAGAATATAGCATTAAATTGTGAGTAAAACAATGTTTATATTATGGTTACAACAGTTTGCTATTAAGGAAACATGGCCTAGACTTGCAAACTCTCATAAGGTTAAGTGTTTCACTCTTTCTCTCAAGTGTTTAGGTTAGGTGTTTCTCTCCATGTCTCCAAATCAAAATTCCATTACCATAGGCTTGCCTTATTCTCATATCTCTACCAATGAGTCGCATGCTTACATAAATCAAAAGGTCTTGTAATGGGTTATAACGTGGCTTAGGTGAAAGGTGGGTGGAATTTGGGAAGTGGGTTTATTTAAGCCAAAGAAACTATGAGAGGGTTGGAGAATTAACTTTCCATTAGTTTAGAGATGCAAGATCACCCCATAGAAGTGTGTTCCTATTTTCAATTTTTCTTTGCCCTATTTGGGTATTCGAATCCCTTTTTTTTTCTTTTTTTTCTTTTTTTTGTGTTTTTTTTGTGTTTTTTTTTTTTTTTTTTGTTTTTTTTTTAAACCATTTATATTGCTGCTGACACCCTTAACCCCAAACTTAGAAATATTTCTTGTCCTCAAGAAACCCCAAACTTAGCAATGTTGCTTGTCCTCAAGAAATTCCAAACTTAGTGTAAAACTTAACCTCAAATACAAGCAACCTTCTCCTAGTTCCTTTGGCCAGGAATATTCATGGTTCTTCATAGTCTTGGTTGGAGATGAGCTAATCAAACACAAAGAATTGGGTATAAGGTTCAAGGGGCTAAACAATGGACAAGAATGCAAGGTGGGTCATTTGGTCAAGTAGGTGCATATCAAAGAAGTGCCTTAATCATGTTTATGCAAGCATGGGATACTGGATTTCAACTAAGAAACAGGGAAAGTTCTAGAATGAAACTCAATTTGTGACCATACACACACAAAAGAAATAAGTGTTGAGGTCAAAGCTCCTGAAAGCAATTTGTGCAAGCCTATAACATGCATTACAATTTAATTGTTGCAAACCATAACAGAACAACAAAGTAATTCTCATTCAATCATGCTACATTCTGCATCATGCAATTGAACATTTAGGGACTGTGAAATCTCTCCATGCTGTGGAGAATGAGGTTCTATTAAAATTGATGCTCATTGGAGAGGGAAGAAGAATGATGTTAAAGATTGATTTGAGTGGTGGGGTTGAGAAAACCCCTACACTGTTATGCATGTGTGCTATGGTGATCAGATGAGTGAAAGTAACAATGTGGTGCTTCACTTTCGGCCCGGGCCGCGTTAGACGCAAAGGGTTAGTTGCGTTAGCAGCACAAGCTAGGCCGAATCACAAATTCATGTGATTTCATTTTAAATTCTGCATAATTAATGTATCAGCATTCAAAAAGCAATGTAATAGTTTGAATTAGATTTCACTCATTGATCTAATGCACAATTCACTGTTAAAACCATTTGGAAAGATCTCACCAAGTGGTTAGGTTAGCTAAGGTCCTTGGTGTGGAACATGTGTGTCAAGTTGTGAAATTCTAGGCATGTAATCTGTCATTTCTATTGCTCCTGCTGGTCCAGACCTGCATGAATAGTCAACTGCACTGCTTTTATTTATTCTACTTAGTATTTACATATACTTTTCTCAATTTAAATTAAAATGAAAGGGAAAAACTAGTTTTCAAGGGTTGCCTCCCTTGCGAGCGCTTGTTTAATGTCCCTAGCTTGTGAGTTTGAGATTGATCAAGTGGTGAAGGGGGCGAGTAGTCTTCTCCTGCTAATTTCACCTCCGTGATAGTGCTTGACACGTTGACCATTGACTTTGAAGCTTCTTTGGGACTGCATATCTTCGAGGGTGATGGCACCATAGTCAGAAACTTCTTTAATCACAAAGGACGACCACTTGGACTTCAACTTTCCTGGAAATAGTTTAAACCTGGAGTTGAGCAATGACACTAAGCTGTCACGTTCAAAGACTCTATGTTTGATCAGTTTGTCATGCCATTGTTTGGTCTTTGCCTTGTAGATCTTTTCATTTTCGTAGGCATTGGCGAAATTCCTCTAATTCATGCGCAATTTATAACGATCGATTTTCTCTGGATGTGTTAGCATTGAAGTTGAGAAATCTGGTTGCCTTGATATGCCTTATGCTCAAGTTCCGAGTAAGTGCGAGCTTTCCCAAAAACCAGCTGGTATGGCGACATACCAATGGGTGTTTTGAAAGTTGTTCTATAGGCCCCGAGTGCGTCATCTAACTGTTTGCCCGGTCATCTGGAGTACATTCCAGCCTTCTCCAGGATCCTCTTTTATTTCTCATTGGAAACCTCACTGCAGTTACTTTGTGGATGATACGTTGTGGTGATTCCGTGCCTAACGCCATATTTGCTCAAGCTGCTTCCTAAGCGCTTGTTACAAAAATGTGTCCCTCCATCACTAATCAAAATGTGTAGGACACCAAATCTGGACAGAATGTGCTTTCTCAGAAATCTTATTACAGATTTAGCATCACACGTGTGTGTAGGGACAACTTCCACCCACTTTGACACATAGTCCACAGCTAGCAGTATATACTCATTAGAGTATGAGACAGGGAATGGTCCCATGAAATCTATGCCCCACACATCAAACAGCTCCACTTCTAAGATGTTAGTGAGAGGCATTTCATCTCTATTTGAGACATTTCCGCTGCGTTGGCAGGCATCACACGAAACAGTAAAATCTTTGGTATCCTTGAATAATGTAGGCCAAAAGAATCCGCTCTCCTGACACCTTAGGCGACATTGTTGTCCTTCCGTTGAAGTGGCCTCCATAGGCCGAGCTACGACGATTGCCTGCCAGGATGTCTCTTTGCTCTTCACGTGGGACACACCTTGAGTAGTCCATCCACGCCTCGTTTGTATAGGAAGAGTTCATCCCACGGGTGAATTTCTTGTCATGGTGACTTCTTCCTCTCTTGCAAGACTATTCATTCGAGATAATCTGTGCAGCTTTGAAATTCGCTATATCTGCGTATCATGGTGCAACAGCAATGGCTAACAACTTCTCATCTGCAAATTCCTCGTTGATTAAGACCTTCTCACCTTCCATGATTTGTATAGGCAATCTGGACTGGTGGTCAGCTGCACCATTGTCCTTTCCCTTCCGGTCTTAGATTTCAAAATCGAATTCTTGGAGGAGTAGGATCCACGATCGGCCTCGGTTTTGCCTCTGTTTTGACAACAAATGTTTCAAAGCGGCATGGTGGAAATATACACAATCACTTTGGCACCAATTAAATATGACCTGAACTTGTCAAAAGCGTAGACAACAGCCAGTAGCTCCTTTTCAGTTGTTGTGTAGTTCAACTATGCACTGTTCATCACCTTGCTAGCATAGTATATGACGTGTAGCCTCTTGTCCTTCCGTTGTCACAACACTGCACCCACAACAAAATCACTTGCATCGCACATGAGCTCAACGGGAGACTCACGTCTGCAGTGCTTTGCAAGTATATAGATCTTGTAATTAATTGTTCCTTAAGTGTATTGAATGCCTTCGGACATGCTTCATTGAAATTGAATTCGGCGTCCTTCACCAAGAGTCGCATAATGGTTTGGAGATTTTGGAGAAGTCTTTGATGAATCTCTATAGAATCCGCATGCCCGAGAAACTTCTCGACTCGCTCTCATTTACGGGAGGAGGAAGTCTCTTAATGGCTTCCACTTGGCTTTATCAACTTCTACCCCCCTTGACGAGACCTTGTGTCCTAGCACGATGCCTTCTTGCACCATGAAGTAACATTTTTTCCAATTGAGCACTAGGTTGGTTTCTTCGCATCGTTTCAGCACACAGCACAGGTTACTCAGGCAATTGTCATAATCAGAGCCAAAACGAGAATTCATCCATGAAGACTTCAATAAAGTCCCCCACCATGTCGAGAAGATGGCTAACATACGCACCTTTGAAATGTGGCGAGTACATTACACGGTCGAAAGGCATCCGACGATAAGCAAAGATTCCGTACGGGCAAGTGAAGGCGGTTTTCTCCTGGTCCTTAGGATCCACCAATCTGGTTGTAACTTGAGTATCCATCAAAAAACGGTAGTAGGCATACCCCGACGGTCTTTCTAGCATCGGTCCATGAATGGAAGAGGGAAGTGATCTTTTACGGTGGACTCATTGAGTCTCTGTAATCTATGCACATACGCTAACCGATTCTTGTCCTTGTAGGAATAAGTTCGTTCTTCTCATTAGGGATCTTGTTATCCCTCCTTTCTTAGGCTACAACCTGAAGCGGGCTGACCCAAGAGCTATCGGAGATTGGGTAGATAATCCCGCATCCAGTAGCTTAAGGACCTTTTTCTTCACAACCTCTTTAATGGTTGGATTGAGTCTTCGTTGGGGCTGTACTACAGGTTTAAAATCTTCCTCCATTAAGATCTTGTGCATGCAGAAGGAAGGACTTATTCCTTTTCGGATACGAAATAGTTCACTAATGGCGAGACTTGTGAGCTCTTAAGATCCTCAGCAGTTTCTCCTCTTCTTGCTCATTGAGGAGTTGCTCACAATTGCTGGGAATGTGTGCTTTTCCCCCAAGAATGCATAACGGAGGTGAGGTGGGGCTGCTTTTGCACTTGTGGGTTATCACTTTTCCTTCTTCCTTTGGCAAACCTTGAGAGGTTGTGAACCTGATTTTATGGGAGGATTAGCTTCTTGGTGTGGCTATGCATTCCTCTACACCTTAGCTCTCCTTTTCCTCTCTCGGCTTAGGCCTTTGGCTTGCAGTACTCCTTCGAGAATAGACTCTTTGTCATGTTTTTCAAGAGGGTGACAGTGGGCGTTATAACGCGATTGTTAGCGCGCGTTGCCAACGCGTCCATCCTCATGCAATGTAGCTGTTCAGCAAGGTGTTTCATGGATTCAAACACGTTGAACGTCACCTTTTCATCCTGCACCCTCAGCATCAATTGCCCTTGCTGCACATCAATAAGTGCTCTCCCTGTAGCAAGGAATGGTCTTCCTAGGATCAAAGGGATTTCAGTATCTTCCTCCATGTCTAACACCACAAAGTCAGCTGGAAATATGAATCTGTCTACCTTGACCAGGAGGTCTTCCACGACACCATATGGATGTTTGATCGATCGATCAGCCAATTTGAGACACATCATGGTAGGCTTCACCTCCTCAATTTCCAGTTTCTTCATTATGGAAAGGGGCATCAAGTTGATGCTAGCTCCTAAGTCACATAATGTCTTTCCAATCTGCAAATTCCCAATGGTGCAGGGAATTGCAAAGGATCCTGGATCTTTCAGCTTCTGAGGGAGCTTTCTTTGGATGATAGCACTGCATTCTTCTATAAGAGCTAGGGTTTCATCTTCCTTAAGCCTCCTCTTCTTGGACAACAGCTCCTTCATGAATTTTGCGTATGAGGGAATCTCTTCTAGTGCTTCTACTAGTGGTATGTTGATTTGCAGTTTCCTAAATATATCCAAGAATCTGGAAAACTTTCTCTCTTCTTGTTGTTTCTTCAGCATTTGAGGAAATGAGACATTTGGCGTTGCGGACGTAGCCTTTTCCCCGTTGGCCACGGCCTCCTCAAATAGCTGCCTTTTGCTTTTTCTCACTGGCCTATCGTGGAAGTCCTTCTTCTACATTTCCCTAACTTCTTTGATTGTGGAACAAGCTAGTTCTCCTCAGTTGCATTTGTTTCAGTTCTAGATGGTTGGTCTGCTGGGTCAGCAACCTCATTGGCTTGTATAGCCACGTCGTCTGTTGTCTCTGGTATTGTGGGCAGCCTTGGTTCTATCATCTTTCCACTCCTTGTTGTGATGGCATTGCACTGCTCCCTGGGGTTCACTGTGGTGTCACTAGGAAAACTCCCATCGTTTCTTTCTGTGAGTTGTTTGGACAGTTGTCCCACTTGATTCTCCAAATTCTTGATGGATGCTTGAGTGGATTGCATAAATTGGCTGAGTATATTCCCCAAGTCTGCAGAGTTGTCCTGTGGTTGGTTTGTCTGCTGTTGAGTATGTTGTTGCTGCACATACTGTCCGTTCCTCCTAAGGTTGTCCTGATTCCTGAAATTAGAATTATAAGAGTTAGAATAAGGAGGATACTTAGGCCTTTGTGGCTGGCCCATATAGTGGACTTGATCTGTTGTAGGTTCATTAAATCGTATCCACGGCAAGTTTTCATGTTCACCCCCACAAAAGTCACATTTTAGGACTTGTGCTGGTTGAGGGGTTCCTACGTTAAAGACTTGTAGCTGTTTTGTCAAAGCCTCCAGCTGCTGTGATATCAGCTTGTTCTGAGCAAGTATTGCAGTTTGCGGGTCTAACTCCAGCACACCCTTCTTGGGGGAACTTCTGTCAATTGGTGATTGATACTTGTTGGAAGCTATTATTTCAATCAGTTCCATGGCCTCCTCTGCAGTTTTAGTATTCAGAGATCCTCCTGCTGAGGCATCTATGATGAGTCTGGTGGCTGGCTTAACCCCATTGTAGAAAATATGAACTTGATGGACATTGGAGAAGCCATGATGTGGACACTTCCGTAAAAGCTCCTTGAACCGCTCCCAAGCCTCATAGAGTGATTCTCCTTCCTTCTGACCGAAACAGGAGATCTCTTCTCTCAGCTTGTTGTATTTTGAGGGTGGAAAGTACATAATGAGGAATTTGGATACCAATTCCTCCCAGGTGGTGATACTTCCTCTTGGTTGGGTTTGCAACCAATACTTGGCGCGGTCTCTTAAAGAGAACGGGAATAGCCTTAGTCTGATCGCTTCGCCGGAGACTCCATTCATCTTGATTGTTTCTCATATTTGGAGAAAGCTTGAGAGGTGGAGGTTCAGGTCTTCCACTTCACTTCCTCCAAACTGGTCCTGTTGCACTAGATGGAGTAGTGCAGGTTTAATTTCAAAGTTGTTGGCAGCGATTGGTGGTCTCACAATACTAGCGCTGCAACCTGCAGAATTTCGGACTGCGTATTCTCCCAACGTAATTCTCCTGTTAAGCGGATGTTCCTCCATGATAGAGTGATGCACAGGGTTTTCTTCGCTGGTACTTTGCAGTCTCTGTCCAGTACGCAAAGAATACTTCAAAATAATATCTAAACTATCAAACACTCAACAACTGATATAAATGTGTAAGAATTCAAATTATGGAATATGTTAGGGTTGGATTTCACCAAAACTTCCCCTATGTAACCTTTGATCATTACGTATATTCAAGATAAGATGTGGTTGAAGATCGAATTCACAATTATTGATTGAAGGTCAATCCCTTGACTCATCAATTCTTCACTCAAATTAGGAATGCTAATCCCTTAGCAATTCCTAATTTGATGTGAGCCTTAAGTTTAAGAATTCAAACGATCTCACAATTGCAAACCTCTATCCCTAGAGCCTTCACAATTGTGTTATTCAATCCCAGTTCCAATTCTTAAATCAATTTCCCAATTGCGAAGAAGAATTTAGATTCAATTTATACGTGGCCAAGTCATAGAAGCATTAAGCAAAGAGATGAATAATCAACGTTAAAGGAAAAAAATCTTAAATAAATGCAAAAGCTAGGTTACATAAGATCAGTTAAGGATTCATCCTTCCCCAACAGGGGCTCAGTTACACATAATGAAGAAGAAGAAAACAGAGGAAGAAGAGAAAGTCATGATCATGGCGGCCTGACTGCGGATGCACGCCGTCTTCCATCCTAGGGTTCCTCCTTCACCCAGAATAGAACCAGCGTATGGGGAAACGACGGCTCTATCCTCTAGGTCTGCGCTCTGGAGATAGATTAGTGGATAGAGTAAATGATGCCCTGTTTTCGTTTTGTTTCTGGGCTTTTTATAGCTACTGGTTTGTAGCGTCGCGTGTCCAAACGCGCTAATGCGTTACAACGGAACACATGTACGCATTGCGAAATTAAAAGCATATCGGATTCTACGAGAATTTATCATCCAAAAGGCTCTAAAGCTTGTATTTTCCAGATTGTGCATGGGTTATTCAGTTTTATGTCACTTTCTCATGTTTTAATGGTGTTTTATGCTTCAATTACTTGCAATTACATTGAATTATGTTACAAATAAGTGTCTTATTAGACATTTATCAATAGCAAAAGCAATTTTATAAAAGTAGGTTTCCACATGGATTTAATCAAACATTTTGTAGGCTTACCTTGCATTTGTGTATAAGTTGAGTCAGTAAAAATGAAGATATCACACACTTGTAGTTCTAGAAAAACAAAATGTTATTTGCTTTGCTGAGGATTAGGTGCCTATTATGGAGAATTAGTTATTCTCTTAGAGTAGGAAGGGTAAGAGCAAGAGGTGGGCATTGTCATGAGATCTTTCTGAACATAGATGTACTATGGTAAGAGTGGAAGAATACATGTCGATGCATTTTTGGTATTACTACAAGATAAGATGGCTATGGCATTAATATTTAATCCAGTGGACGCATCTTTAAACGAGATTTACAACTAGATTTATGAGTTTATGTAAACCTTTTAGAAGTGACATTCTCTTTTTTTTTTTTGTCAAGACGTGCAATTTTGATTTTTAGAGTTTTCTTTTCAATTTTATTTTGCAAAGTTTAATACATGTAAATTTTATTAATTTATAGCTTAATCTAGTTAAAACAATTGAGTTCTTTTTTTACAATCTTTCAAAAGTTCAATTTTCTTTATATTTTTACTATTATGGATTGTGAATTCAACCAAAAATAAATAGTTAAACTAGTTTCTGGTTAAGGAATTAAAGTGTCACAGTTGGTGTGACTTATATCCAAGTCATATAAGACATGTATGATACAGAAAATACAAATATTAAAACTTCTAGAGTGACTAAACTTTTTAGCAATAAATTTACCTTAAGGTTTAGCCTTGAGTCTTTATTTATATAATATGATATTAGACATGCTTATCAAGAACATCAAAATATTACCCCTAAATGCATATTGTTTGTAAATAATATAGTTTTAATTGAAAAGTTGAGAAAAGAGGTTAATTTTAAATTTGAACTTTGGAGACACTTTGTAATCTATAAATTTTCTCTTGACTAGAAGTACCAAGACACAGTATATGCATTGTAATTTAGTAAGAAACAATATGAAAGTTGTAACACTTCAGTTTTTGTCTACCTGAGATTATTTTATGATACTAAATAATTAAAGACTAATTACTTAGATTAATGATTAACAAATCCTAAGTAGAAAATAAAAATATAATAAAAAATGAAAAGTTTTCATTAAGACTAATTAGTCACCAATTATCTAATTTTACCTAATTAAGGTGATTAATCATTAATTAAATGGATTAACTTTAGTAATTATGATTAATATATATTAATTACTAATTAGCATAATTATCCATGATAAATAACCCCTAAGCCTAGGCATCACTGACATCCTTACAAAAAGAGATATTTTTAGTTAAAATAATGAAAAAGTACTTTTCATAAAAAGGATAAAAGTTTTTTTCATGACTAACTTTGCTTGATTTGAGGAATTAACCAAGAAAACATTCTTAACCTCTACTCCTTTAGAATAGTTGGCCAAACCTAATTTGTTTATCATTACGATTTCAAAAATCCTAAGAATACAAGATAATGACCATTCATCCAATTAATCACCGGTTAATAACACTAAACCCTAATTACTTAAGCTAAAATCAACTTCTTCCATTTAATTTTCTCCACGCACCAACTAAACCCAAGCTCACTCTTCTCTTCCCCTCAGCATTTGGTTTTCTTACTTCCTTGGCTTGCTAAGAGAGGCCAAAACTTTATCCTTCAAAATCCATCTCTATTTCCTCTTAAAACCTCACCAAACTCAAATATTTCATCATTAAAGCTTTAGGTAAAATCACTTTGAGCTTCACCTTCCTTATCAAGGTCAAACTAATCAAGCGAAGTTCCTCTCATCCAAGCTCAAGATAGCCTTCACATACCGATATGAACATGATGACCATGTTAAGTAAGAGAGATCATTTAAAAGATCCTTTTACTAGAAATAAGAGGTCTGTGAAGAGAACTGGAACCAAGTGTATAGAACAAGCACTTCAAAGTCTTATCAAGGAAGTTCAAGAAAAGGACTATGTTGATCTAAATCCAAATTCAACATGGGTTAATTTATGTAGTCATATTATGGAGGATCTTAAGTGATAAAGTTTATGATTTGTAATTTATTTGCTATAGATTACATTAGGATTTAATATTAATTTACAAGTTATTTATTTTAAATTATTTGTAAATCAAATTAAGATTTCATATTGAATTACAATTTAATTAAGATTTCATATTTATTTTCTCTTTTTTATTAGATTTTATCCTAATTTAGGTCAATTAGGTTTTCTATATAATAGGAATTAGGAATAAAGTGTAAGACATGTTTTGATGAATAATAATACTTCTCTTCGAGAGTTTCATCTCCTTGTAAGTTGATTCCCTTGGTTCTTGGGCAAAGAACTACCCTTGATAACGTTGGTTTTTCAGGTAGGCCATGGTTTGTGTGGATTCTTTTTATGTTATCATATCCTAATTCTCAAGATGTTTCAATAAACATTTTTGCATTTGGATTCATTCATGTAGGGTGAATCATATCATTTGTCATTAGAGCTTCAACTCTTAGAATCAAGTGTCATATATTCCTTATTTTATTTTATTCGTGTGTTTTTTATTTTTCACTATCCTTCATGTTTTCCTTCATCTTTTCTTTATCCTTTTTTTGTTCTATCACCTACTCCATAAATTCTCCTTAAAAAAACTATATTTTTGTCTCTTGCAGCATTAAAGTTCCTGTCTACCAAGTATTCCATAGACAAGTAAAAGTAAAACAAAAAAACAAAATTGTGATAGAAATTCAAGTTTAAAAAAAAAGAGTCAAGACAATTTGATATTAACAAAAGGTTTTTAGTCTTAGTTCAGTATAATATTTGAGTTATTGATTTTGGATTATCCTAATCCTTTATTTCTTTGACTAATACTTCTTACTTTATTCATCTTGTGTATCCGTGATTCTTTCGTTATCTATCGGGAAATAAACTTGTGAAGTTTTTGGTTCAATGACTTATAATGAGAATCAAGAGGTAAAAGGCAAGTGTTGGTGAGAGCATTATAGGAAAAACCAATTTGAGTGTAAACATGAGGGAGTAATTGGTGAGGTTTTATTATACTAATTTATTTATTTAATTTAACTTGCAGCATTACCACCATTTATGGTGACCTTTATCAAAATGAAAAAATATGAGAAAATTTATAAAATCTATTCAAGATCAATTCTAAAAGTTGAACATGAGATTGGATGATATGAAGGATTTTTTGAGGAGGAGGTCTTGAGTTTTTCATAGAAGTAGTTCCCAAATATTACTTCACCTTGATGATGGAGTAAATTAGATGGAGAACTTAGAATTAGAAGGTAAAATTTTAGATAAAGAAAGACGGTATTGAGATGAAAGGATAGAAACTTTAAGAGTATTAAATTATCCCTTCCACCATTTTAAGGAAAGAATGAACCTGAAATTTTTCTTGAGTAGGAGAGAAAGGTTGAACATGTATTTGATTGTCACAATTACTCAAAGGACAAAAAGGTAAAATTTATCACTGTATCTTTTAACGATTATGCTAATATTTGGTGAGATTAATTTGTGCTTAAAAGAAGGATGTAAGCAGAGAAACCTATTCGAAAGTGGGAAGAGATGAAGGTAGCCATGAGAAGAAGGTTTGTGCCAAGTTACTATCATAGAGACCTGCATCAAAAGTTGCAAAGTCTTACTCAAGGTGCCATAGGTGTTGAAGAATATTACAAGAAGATAGATATTGTCATGATAAGAGCTAATATTGAGGAGGACAGAGAAGCCACTATGAAAAGATTCATTGGAGGAAAAAAAAAGAAAGATAACTGATGCGGTGAAGCTACAACATTATATGGAGATGGAGGAATTGTTTTATAAAACTATTCAGGTAGAAAGATAACTCAAATATAGGAGCACTCACAAATGTGCTTCTAGTTTTTCATGGAATTCTAATTGGTCTAACAAGAAGGAAGGTCCTCAACCAAAGGAGGAATCTAAGGAGAAGTCAGCAATACTTATTTCTGAAGGTAAATCCAAAATTAAATCCTCTTACAAGTCAAGTAACATTCTTTACTTTAAGTGTCAAGGTCTAGGGCATATTGCTTCTCAATGTTCAAATCAAAGGACCATGACCATTCTTGACAATTGCGAAGTAGAGAGTGTGAACTTCAAGGAAGAAGAAATGCCAAAGTTGGATAACTGTAGTGATTTGGATGTAGCAAAACCTATGCATGGAGACATCTTGGTCATAAGACCTGTATTGAACATCCAACCAAAGGATGAATGAGATTCAAAGCAAAAGGAATATATCCTTTATACTCGTCATGTGAACAACAAGGTATGTAGTATGATTATTGACAACTTCAGCTACACCAACGTTGTTAATACCTTACTAGGGGAGAAATTAAACTTGTCTACTAAAAAACATCCTAATACTTATAGGTTATAGTAGATGAATGATTGTGGGGATGTAAGGGTAGTAAGCAAGTCTTAGCATCGTTTTCTATAAACAAGTATAAGGATGTTGTATTGTGTGACGTTGCTCCAATGCATGCAAGTCATTTATTATTAGGACATCCTTGGCAATAGGATAAGAATGTTACGCATAATGAATTTAAAAATAGATTATTCTCTTGTAATCGATAATCAAACAATTGTATCGATCCCATTAAGGCCTGTTGAGAGTGAAGAAAAAGTAAAAAAAAAAAAAGTGAGAGTTAAAAGAAAGAAAAAATTAAAAAATAAATAAAAAGAAAAGAAAGTTTGTATATTTGCTCACAAAGAAGAGGTTAAGAATGTTTTGAGAGAGCAAAGGAGCAAATTTTTGTTCTTATGTACAAGTTCTTGCTCATGTGAATATGAACATTACATTAAGAAAGAGAGATCATTTAAAAGATCCTCTATGAGAAATAAGAAGTCCTATGATGAGAAATAGGATCAAGCGTATAAAACAAATATTTTAAGATCTCATCAAGGAAGATCAAGAAAAGAACTATGTTGATCCAAACTCAAATCTAACATGGGTTAATTTATGTAGTCATATTATTAAGGATCTTAAGAGATAAAGTTTATGATTTGTAATTGATTTGCTATAGATTACATTGGGATTTGATATTAATTTATAAATTATTTGTAAATTAAATAATGATTTTAGATTGATTTTCAATTTAATTAGGATTTCATATTTGTTTTCTTTTTTTATTAGATTTTCTCCTAATCGGACTTATAAATTAAGTGTAAGACAAGTTTTGATAAATAATAATACTTATCTTTTAGAGTTTTTACCTCTGTGTGAGTTGATTCTCTTAATTCTTGGGCAAAGAACTATTCTTAATAATATTGGTTCTTCCAGCATGTCACGATAAAGGTCAGATTCCTCTTTGATAACTTTGGTGCTCTCGAGCAAGTCATGTTTTGTGTCGAGTTCCTTTATCTTGTCATGTTTTGATTCTCAAGATGTTCCAACTAACTTTTCCGCATTATGATTCATTCACGTAGGGTGAGTCATATCACATAATCTCCATATTGGTAGAATGTTCTCTTCCAACTTGCATTTTTTTTCTAACCATGAAAATAATGCTCTAATAGTTTCTTTGGCTTGTTCTTTCTTATTTTTAACTCCTTTTATTTTTAATCTTTATGGATGATCTCTTATGTAGATTTTGAGATGCTTAAATTTCCCTAATTAGGAAAAATGGATTTTTGATGATTCAAAACTTTCCAGAGCTTTGTTGGAAGTTTTAAGTGGTTAAAATGAATCTTCTTTTCACGAGGATAGAAAGTACATCCCAAAACATATGACATAATGCTTGAGAAAAGGTGAATATCTATGTCAAATCATAAAATACCGCATTGAAATAAATCCTAAACTTTAAAATGACAAAAACAAACAAAAACGATGAATTTAAAAAAAAAATCTATAACTTAAGTGGATGATTCGTCCATGGCTAGATAATTAGGGAAGAACATATCTTAATTGGTAAAGAACTAATCATTAATTAGAACCATGAGAATGACAAAAATCTAAGCCAAAGAATGACCTATAGCTCACTTTGGAAACCCTTGGAAGGAAGTTAGGGACTTAATCATTTTAACTTAAAAAATAGGTTTGAAAGAATCTAAATCTTTACGAGATAGATGATTTAACTAAATTATATTGTAATATTTGAATTACAAAGGTAGAATTTTAATTTATGTCCATTAGGAGGAAGAGAGTCAATAAGTTTCTAATGAGTACCTTAGTTTTGAATACATTTATTAAGGATTTAAGGAGCTTAAAACTTAAAGAGGTTTAGCTATAAAAGTATAAAGGAAAATTGTCATAAAAAGTTAGGATCAGAGACTAAAATCTTAGGGTAAATAGGCTAGCTTAAAAAACCATCATGATATCCAAGTTTTGAAGATCAAGTGTTTGATCATAAGCATAATTAAGGATTATATGATTAGGATAATTATTGTTCCTATATGTTAAAGTTGGTTATTATTTTTATTTTATTATGTCATGTGTAAAAGAAAACTATCTTACTTTGTGTCCTTATGTTGATGAATGACTAAGGTCATGAATAAATTTTATATAATGTGAGGATATCATATACTTATATATGTTTATGGAAGTATTTTTTAAGAGTGTTCAAGTGTATGGATGCCATGTGAATTATCATTATATACTCTTACATGATGATAAAAAGTATCAAATTAAATTTAATAAAGAAAAATAATATTTTTGATAATTGTTTGAATATATTAAAAATTCTTATTCCAACCATCCAAGGAAACACAAGCTTCAAAGTTTAAGGATGATGACTATCATCAAATTAAGGATGATAATGGTCACCAAGGTATGAGCTTATGTCCTAAGTTAAGGGTAATAGAAATAAAAGTGAAAAGATGACTTGAAAAAACTATGAATCCTTTTAGAGTAGCTAGATGGGATAGATTCTACTTTTAAGTGGGAAATTAATAATGGAAAAAGAAAGTTGAGTATTATAATTATGTTCTTGTAAGTTAGTTTCACTTGTCAAGTTATCTATTGAATCATATCATGATGATCCCTCATGATTGAATGCTTACTTCATATAAATCATGTTATTATGCAACCTTGATATATATGATAATCTTCTAAGTAAAATGGATCCACTTCAAATAGATTTTTTCTTGAAGTAAATATAATGTATACGACACTTTTTTATAATAAATTTAAGTGGATGAGAGCTAGATGACATTTAGTTCTAAAGTAGAGTCCTATTGAGAAAATTGTTTTCTCATTTTCCTACTTTTTGTTCTGTTCTCATATCTTGATAATATCATTTATATTTGTGATGATGTTTCTGGAGTTCATTAGTATGTATTGACACTATGGCAACCTGTAAAAAGACATTATGATTAGGCTTGAGTTTCAAATGCAAACATATTTCTAAGAGATAACGTTGGTTATGAGCATTGCGTTCAACTTGAAGGAGTTCAATAATCCAATGAGAAACCTTCACCATGCATCATCATTTCCACCTTCCATTAGCCTTGTTTACTTTGAAATGATTCTCTATTGACCTCACCTCCACTTTATCATCTTCAAAGAATGAGTATGACCTCGCTAACACCTTCATATTATCATGATTCATTCCACAAGTAGTCGTCTTTATGAATTTTTTATTTCATTATCGAACCTAATAGTACTAGGAAGAAAATTCTACTAAAGCAATCTTGATCACTAGTATCAATGGTGGTGTAGTCTGCTAGTAGTTACAATTTTGTTTTATTATGTTGTATTTGCATTTGAGGTTATCTAATTATGTCTTAACTGGTTGTCATATGTTGTAATAGGGTACTGATATCTCTTTTTCAATTAGCTTTGACTCATGATAAGTCATTGTGATGTATTACTTTTTATTACATACCTATCAATGCATGATATTTTACATCAAGATATATTTCTTTTAGTTATGATATAAAAGATGATTATAATACTTATATTTACATTATATAATTAATTTTAAAAAACTTATATTCTATAAAAAAAAATTTAAAAAATTATTACTAATTTCATACATGGTATTTTCTTAGAGTAATACAAGTTTTCACAAAAAATAATAAATAATAATTATTGATAATACAACTTATGCATAATATAATATAAAATTATTGAAATTTTATAAAAAGTGATTTTAAAATAAAAGTAAAAAATATTTTATATTGCAATATTATGCACAAAAGTAAGTTAAATGATTAAAACAAGAAAAAATATTAAAAATTATTTATAATCATAAAGTATCTAATAAGATCGAAGAGAATATTAAATTTTAAATAAAAATATGAAAATAAAAAAATGATAATATTAAGATGAATGTATGAATACATTTAAATAAATGTATTTAAAAAAATATTGAAGTGATTTTATTTAAAATAATAATAAAATTAGCTAAGATAATTGTTCATAAAAAAAATCATTAAAAATAAGAAAAAAATTTAATAACATAGATTTTGATACCATAAAAAAAAGTAAAGAAAAATTAATAAGGAATTTAAAAAAAATTATTAAAAAATCCTATAATAAATAGTATTTTAAAATTTTAATTTTTTAACTGAATTCAATAATATCCAAACCATGTATCCAACCTCGTCTAATAAAATAAATTTTATATTAGTGTTGTATTAAATTAAAAATTATATCCTGATTTAACAATATTTGTTCTCTATAAGTGAAAAATTCGACAACTCACAAATAGTTCAGAATAGATAATTAGTTCAAGGAAATAATAATAACGCTTCCTCTTTAGTAGAATAAAGATAAATTATTGAAATCAATAAAAAAAATCTAAAAAAAAGATTACTAATTAATTTTTGAAAAAATAAGTGTTTTTAAAATTATTAATGGGTTTAATTAAATTTTAATTTATAGTTTAGGTGTGTTTAAATTTAATTCTTGTATATTATGCTAATTTATTTTTCTCGAAGACATTTTCAAAAAGTTTTTACAAAATTTATTTATCTTAGACTTTTTACAATATTTTTTTAATTTATTTCAAAAAATTTATTGTCAAATTTTAAACAGTAGCTCTATCATGATAAAATTTATTGGTTCACTTAATTAATCTATTTATTGAAACTCTTCTTCAATCTTTGTACAGAAAAATTAAAATCTAAGGCTTCTTTACCTTATTTTGAATCGAGCATCTTAATATTTTAAAAAATTTAAAATATTTAAATATTTTTATTTTAAAATTTTCTATTTTAAAAATATTTTATTTGAATAAATAAATTTAAATTTTTATATTTAAATTTTTTTGGTTGAATGATGAATTTTAAATTTTTTATTTAGATAAACTAATTTAATTTTTATTATGTAAAAATTTTACTTTTAAATATTTATATATTTTTTTAATTTTAATTTTACATTTTTATCTATAGAAGAATTTATCTATATAAATATTTTTATCACAATATTTTGTAATATATTTAAATAGATTAATAATTGTACAAAATAAAAGAGATAATAAAATATAATTAAATTATCTAATCATAAAAATACTATATGAGGAGATGAAAGAAATGAGAGAGTAATCGATTAAAGAAGAAAGACAGAAACAAGAGAGAAACATCATCGAAAGAGATAGAAGAGTAAAAAGTAAAAAGAGAAAAAATAACAAGAGAAAAATAACATCAAAATTAAACTCTTGGGGTGAAAGTGAGTTAGAGGACTTGAAGAATTTTAAATTCAATCCAAAATTTTTTAACTTTTTATTTTAATTTATTAAAATACTCTTTTAAGTTTTTAGAATTTAAATTTTTTTTAATAAATATATATATCCAAATAAGATATTTTAAAATTTATAATTTTAAAATTTTTAAAAAAATTATTTTTCGTTTTCTTTTTTAAAATGACTTATTTAAACAAAGAATTTTTTAAGTAATTTAAAGGTTAATATATTAATTTAATCATTAAAAATAAACAAAATTGTTGATATATTAATCCAAATTAATATTCTATAATTTAGAATAATCAGAATAGCATATATTTCATTACAATCTTTCTGGCAGTCCTAGTAGACTTTATGACTAGGAACAGAAGTTTTACAGCTTCATGCGTTAAAGTTAGACATTTTCTCTGTTCTGTATATGACGAAATTGTTAATATTTTTTGTGATTCCTAAACAGAGCTGCTTTTATTTGCTAAACTGCATATATATTGCAAAGGATAAACCCAAATGAATACACAAAAAAGTTTTGAAATGTCAC
Organism: Canavalia ensiformis; assembly: GCA_026541065.1. Classification (NCBI taxonomy): domain Eukaryota; kingdom Viridiplantae; phylum Streptophyta; class Magnoliopsida; order Fabales; family Fabaceae; genus Canavalia; species Canavalia ensiformis. Next base: position 962,184 of record JAMKYM010000217.1, read on the forward strand.
GTGAAAGATGTCAAGCAAAAAAGGCAAAGCATTATTATTATTATTATTATTATTATTATTATTATTATTATTATTATTATTATTATTATTATTATTATTATTATTATTATTATTTGTTTAAAGGGTGGTAGCTAGTACCAAAACATGATTTAATTCTTATCACAACTTTAAAACCAGTCAATGTGACTATAAGAAGAAATCTTAGCTGATACAATGTGGGCCTAACAAAGTAGCACAAGTTAGAAGAAAGTCCAGTTAAACATGGTTTTGTGCTCCAACTCACTAATCCATACAAACCCTTTTCGTTGTGTTCCCTCACATTAGAATATGAATTGAAGCACTAAGATGAGGGTTAAGCTCTTTTTAATGGTTTATAATGGGGAAAAAATGGAACTGCTTGATGACAATTCCATTTTCATTGCATGGCTAAAAGAGAACATAACAAGAAACCAAATCATCAAGATTACACACTAATTCTATTGTCCTTAAACTACATACAAGTAGATCACTTTTTAATTCTTTTATATGATCAAAACTCTACTACTTGCCTTTGTTCCCTCAAAGAGTACCCTGATTGTGCTACTGCGTTTCTCAACTTGTGTCCTTCTTCTGTATTTTACATAAGAGACAAGGTAAAGTTTTGGTCTATTATTAGAATATCTGAAAGTTATGATATGTACATATGAAGGCATTTTCCCAAGTTGACATGATCCACCACTTAAAATTTCATAGCTGCAAATTGTGTTATGTTAATAGAACTTTACTATTGATGCACAAACATAATGGCAATAAGCCAGCAAGCAATAGCTAGATATGCCAAATCTTTGGGCACTATGGGAGTGGACAAAGGTGTCATATTCAAATCAAATTTTGAAGTTCTATTCCTTGATTTCAGATACCAATTGTTTTTGGGCCATGAAGGAATTACATTCCTGAGGTCCATAGGCTATATCCGTGGGATGTGAAAATTTTTATGTGTGAAGTTTTCAGGAATCGCTTTAAGGGAATTTTTTAGCACCTTATCTGTAAAAAGAAGATTATACTATTTTAATGATAATTAAATAAGTTTTTTCATTAGGAAAAATTTCAAGTCAATTAAAGAAGTTATGACTAACAAAGATTAGTCTAGTTCATAAAGATTAAATTCGTGATCTATAAGGTCATGAATTTGAATTTTATTATTGGTACGAAGATTTTAGATAACTGATCTATAAGTATTGTTATAAATACTTTTTTAAGTCTTGAAAAAATGAAAGAACTGTAAAGACCTTATCTATAATTCCTAATTCAAATGAACTCTCAATCCAACTCATTTAATTTTTTTTATATAAAAAAATTAAAAAAAATATGGATTATTAATGAAGAGAATTAAGCAAAACCCCTATGCAAAAAAATAAAAATAAAAATAAAAATTGCAAGTTAAAACCATTCTGCTAATTAAGTAGATGATGTTTCTTTTCCAATTGGGGATGGAGTTTGTAAAGCAGAAGTATCCAAGGAAGCCTGTCATATAAAGGCATAGCAATGATATTGATCATTACCTACATTTCTCTTCTATCTTAATTTTTTTTTGGTTGTATCTTTCTCTTTCTATTATATAAGTCATTCAAAATATCTTTTATTTTTTTTTCTTCTTTTCTATCTTTTGCTGGGTGTATATACCTATTAAGTATCAAAATAACTCGTCATAGGATCAATTAAATACTAGTAAAAACAGATCTAAGAAAGGTGAGAGTAGACCCAACCACCTCCTCTGAAATGTTTTATAAAAATTAAATCTAACAGTATAATCTTCGTTAAATGTAAAAACACATGAAGTTATATAATTTACTAATATAATTATATATATCAATAAGACCAGCACAATTAGTTAATAATTAGGTTTTAAACATATCAAATATGAAAGAGGTTATATTATTAGGATATCTTTGATACATAAAAAACCAAAAATAAAAGAAGATAGTAATATCACATTTTCTAGCAGGGATAGGATCATACGAGGAATCACTTAAACAGTGATGTAGGAGTGTGTGCACTGATGACAAAGTTGTTAATATTGTAAAAGGTTTAGGTAAAGTTGCATATGGTATATAATAAGGGTAAACTAGCTTTCCACACAAGAGAAGCATTTGATTCGCTACAAAGACTTCAAATGTTGATAACCATTGAAAATTGTGAGCTTGAGGAATATATTTAAAGGAAACATCACAATCCAGATAAGGTGTGGTACTCCAATAATGGCCACTCCAAAACCTTCGCCCCCAATAAATTAATAACCGTAAGTCATCATCAACTAAAGATGCCAAAGGTAATAGCCTAATAGGCCACTAACTTTTCCCATTTGTCTAAATCAAATAACAACGTGTTTGAGAAGGTGATATTGATACATCAAGACAAAGGTCACTGACGTATCCCATTTCTCTTAATCTTAGATTTATTCTTGAGAAGGTGATGATAGATGAAGACATAGGGTGTGTTTGATGCATCAAGTTTGCTATAAGTATGAAGAAACTTTTATTATTTTTATTTAAATTGAAATAATTCAATTTTCACGGATAAAGATGGTTAATCTTAATTTGAAGTGCAGTTATAAAAGACAAATAATGAAAGAAAAAGAGTAAAGTTTTAAATTAGTTAAATAGACTGTTAGGTCATGCATTTTGATGTTTCATATTTTAAAAATACTCTGTTAATTTATGATATTTGTAAAAAGAATTTTTCATTTTATATTTATTATCATTTTATATTTAAAAAAAAATGAAATCAATGGTGTTTTGTAAAGCTAAGAGTAGTTGGAAGGTTTTTAAAATCTCATATACTATTTAAAATATCAATCCTTACAATTTTAAATATCAATCTAAAATTTTTTTGAAAGAAAAAATGATACTTAATATATAATTTTTGGTTGAATACTGCAAATCAAATAACATCCTATCAAAGTTATTAAAATTGATTAAAAGTTAAAATATTTTTTAAAATTTAATTTTAATCATTTTTTACGTTGTAAAAAAATATACAATTTATAAGCCAATTTAGCAATTTATGATGTAGTTTTTTTTTTCCTGTAGGTGACTTATTTATGACTTCTAGTTTACAGATATTAATAGCCATGTAAAGGGGATTGCTTTTTGCAACCCGTTTTTTCTTTTCGCATCCCCTTCACTTTTTGTAAAAAAATTTTTCAATTATACCATTTAACAAATACATTCCGTAAATTAATTTGCGGAATGTAAACATTTTACATTTCGTAAACTAATTTGCGAAATGTATTTTTACATTCCATAAATTAGTTTGCGGAACGTAAAAATTTACATTCCGTAAATTAGTTTACGGAATGTAAGAATACATTTCGTAAAATATATTCCGTAAATTAATTTGCGGAATGTAAAAATACATTCCGTAAACTAGTTTATGAAATGTATTTTTTACATTCCGTAAACTAGCTTACGGAATGTATACTAAAAAATATAAAAGATAAAATAGGAATATCCAAATGTCCAAAAAAAAAACGGAGATGTAAAAAGAAAAAACGGAGGTGCAAAAAGTAAAGTCGCATGTAAAATAACTATTAAGATAAAACGTATGCCCAATTCAAGTGGATCAACCATTTGGGCTTTTGGCAATCAATCCAATTCAAATATTTTGTTATATGCATTTCTTGTCAATTCCCACCACTCAGAGAAAACTTGACCTCAAGTTATCTCAAGTAGTCATGTACCAACTACCAAGGCTCTTACGAAGAGTGAAACGTGTAAATGTTCACATCCATTCCATGACTTGTTCACTGTTTACGTTGGATTTTTACAATCAAATAAATAAATTCCAAAGCAATCTAGATTTCTTTTAATGGGTTCTCTCTCTCTCTCTCTATATATATATATATATATATATAATTAAATAAGTAGTGAATGTACGAAATTATAATTTAAATAATAAAAAGAAGAAGATAAACAATAGAACAGTAAAAAAAAGCAATGAAATAACAATAAAATAATACTTAAAAGCAATTCAAGTAACATAAATTTCATTTAAGAGGCATTAGTTAACTGAATATTACTGAAAAGTTACAGCATGATTTTTTATCTCTTCTACTTCAAAGTATAACGCGGGACCGTGTGATATATAACATACATGTGTTGATTTTGATATTTGCAAAGCTAGTTATAGAAAGAAAAAAAAAATACATAAACAACTGCCTAAGAACACATTTAAATCTTATTATCATTTTTTCATGACTTTGTCATATGTCTCGAATTACAATTGAGTTGCTTCTGAAAAATTTGATTCATAAAATAAGATTTATTATAACACTATCCTAAGAACCAGTTAGAAACATAACTGTATACAGTCATAATAAAAGTAATAATATATACAAAATTTAATGGTTAAAAATTAAAATTATAATTCTCAATAATTAAAATTATAATTAGGAATAGAAATAAATAAGTATAGAAATTTATAATTTAATTTATTTAAAATATAATTTAATTTAATTATTTTAATAGATAGACAAACATAAATTTATTAAAAAATCTTTTTAAATAAATAAGTTAGGATTAAATTTGTAAAAAAAAATTTGTATAACCTATTTAGAGGTTTATTTATCTTTATATATTATATATTTATATTTATTATATTTATTTTAATATATTATATTATATAATATTAATATATTTACATAATTTATTAAAAATTAAAACTTTTAATTTTTAATTTAAAAAACTTTATATTTATAAAAATTATCTAATATTTATTATAAGAGTTGTATACATTATTTTAATTTTAAAATAAGTGTTTTATATTTTATTTTTTAATTTTTATGTATATCTAAATTTGTACATACATACGTTGCATATATTTTTTATATATATTATTATATTTATATATGGTCAGTGTTCTAAAATTATATAATCAAGATTATGACTGATTTTAAGATTAAGATCTTTTTAATCAATTATTTATATATATCACTTTAAAACAGGTCATACAACAAATGAAGCGTATGACAAGTAACAGTACTAGATCTTGATCTTAACATTTTTAAGCACATGAAGCCTATCTTTTCCATCTCTAATCATGATGGTTAAAATGTTACAATAATTATTTAATAATCAAAGAAATAAAGTCACAAAATAAATATTTAACGATCAAACAACTAATTAATTTATAAATTAAATTAAAATTTAAATAATAATTAATTTTCAAACATCTTAAAATCAAAATAATAATCATAATTAACTTTAAATATTAAAAATTATATCAATAATACTAATTAATTGTGAAATTTAAAGCCTTTTAAATTTTGAAACACATAATTTTTACAATACTCTTCCACATATTTTAAATAGATTTAAAAAATTTTAACAAAAAATAAAAGAAAGAAGTTTTTAACAAACTTATATCATAAGTGTAAATATACCAAAATTAGTTGGTCTAGACTATAAACCGAACTCTAAACCATTAAGATAGTGGTGAAATAGAGTTATACGAACTTAAAACACTTTGGTGTAAGGTAGAGATTACCCATTACATTACGTTCTCATGATTCATATCATTAGATTATGCACATCCTTAGTGGTTATTCATGTACGTTTAGAGATTATATCTTAATCTCATAAAAAAAAAAAACTTCAATTGATACTTATATATATGATTGCATCAAATATGTTTTATATTTTATACACCAAATATAATAGTGATTCAAAATATTAAATTTAATATTTTGTTAAATGTAATTTATCACTTTTTATATTATCAGAATAAAAAAATTTGATAAAAATAAAAAGATTAATAATAACTTATTATCCATATAAACTTTCTTATTCATAAAATATTCAATGATAAAGGTTAAGTCTTTATCATTATTAATTTTATTATCAGATAAAATTTTAATTAATTATGTTATTTCTTCAATCTCTGATTCATATCACTTAAGCATTCTGTCACTAGTTAGGTAGGTTATTTTTAACTGCCCTAACTCCAAATACATTTAAGCAGCTTAAGCAAATCAAGCGTGTGTTGCGGTGACTCTATGTACCAACAAAGAAATGGAGATTTTCTACTGGCCCCCATTAATGATAAATAATATTATAAGCAAACTTACCCCAAGCATAGGTGAGATCCATTTGCTCTAGTCCATCTCCACAAATACTGCATATCAGCCTGTTTATAGGTTGACTCTAACCATACAATGATGAATCAAGCATTTTGCACTAGAGTTCACCAAAGTGGCCAAAGAATTTATTATCTAAGTTTGAAGTAATGGTTTTAGGGACACCAATCAAACCAAAAAACCCTTTGAAAAACAATTTTGTTATCTATTGCATCTAATGTTTTCTTATAAGAAATAAAGTGTGCCATCTTGGAATTTGTCAATAGTCAACAACAAAAACATAATCCACCTTTTTTTGTTTGTTTGGACAGATATAAAATCTATAAACAGATCATTTCAAATATTTTTTCTTCATAAAACCAATACCCTATGATTGTCCTTTGCTAGTCTAAGTGCCTAACAAACAAGGCCCCCACCAATGGGTCCGGGGAGGGTTGATATATGCAGTAGGCTTTCACCAACATTACCAACAGTCTTGTTTAAGACATAGGTGGCCAACAAGATTTCCACCATGTAAATCTCTGATCAACTTCTCCTTTAGTGACAATTTAGGAATGTATAATTGATTGTCATGCATAAGGAAGCTCTCAAGTGTAAGTCTTCAACATATTGATTGGTCACATGCTGCTCACATGCATCACAAATGTCACCATCATCTCCATAACACTAAATCTCATCAAACCTCATAATTTCCAATCTTATGGAAACTAGCAAGTTTTCTTATCCGCTTAATAAAGCAGTCACTTTATTCTACTCTTCCGCCATCTGCACCAATTTGAAAGAAAACTTCTATAAGAATTAAGACCACTTGGCAGGCATGTCTCTTTTGGCTACTGAAACAAACTAGGCATCATGATCTAAACACAGAATAAACTCTACTAACTATGGAATGCTCCTATTATTTAAGCCACACGCAATAGCATAAAATTCTTTGATCCACTAACCTCTTACATCATTTAGCTTCTCACCAAAGTAAGGTATTGGACTTTTCCATTAAAGAACAACAAATACAATCTCAACTTCCCTTGTGTTGTACTCAACCTTAAATAAAGTATTAAAATCTAGCAGTGCTAAAATAGTAGGAGTACATAATATTTTCTATATGTAAGAATAAAAGTGGTAGTAATTTCTTCACTCAAATAACAATTCCTCCTATTGATGCAATAATTGCTATAATTCTTTGCTAAGACATTGAAGCTCATTACTTTGGTAACTATTTTTGGGGCAGGCCACTTTTAGAGTTGTCAAATTGGGTCATGCCCCTAGGGCCAATCCATTTGGTCCTAAGTTTTGACCTTACATTATGTAACCCACTTAAAAATAAAACTTTTTTAAGCCCTAACTCACATAACCCTTGATTTAAAGGGCTTAGTATGGACTAGCCCTAGTCCTATTTTTTTTTCTATTTTTTAATTTATCTTAAAATATAATTTTTAAATTCAAATTCATGTAACCTCTAAATTAAGTGTGATGAATTCTATATTATAACCTTTTATTTTGTAACTTGTTTAAAAGTAAGATATTTTATATCTTAATTCATGTAACCTTAAATTTAAGTAAGATGACTATAAATTAATTCATGAAACTCTATCTTATAACCTTTTGTTTATAGTCAATTTAGAAGTAGGGCTTTTTCAGCCCTAAGCCATATAATCCTTAAATTAAGTGAAATGTGTGTGAGCTAACTCTTCCATTCCTATTTTGTAACTCATCTAGAAATAGGATTTTTAAACTCTAATGTATATAATTATCAAAATAAGTAAGATAAATATGGACTAATTCATATAATCCTAGTTTATATTTAACTCTCTTTCTATAAAATTTTATCTTTTCTCTTTATTTTTTCTCACATTTCTTTATTTCTCTCTTTAAGTAATCTCTTTAATATTTTTATTATACTAAAATATTCTTTAATTTATTTATCTTTCTTTTTAAATTTTCTATTTTTTTTCTAAATACTTTTCATTTTCCTCTAGAATTCTCTCTCTCTCTCTCTCTGATTCTTTCTCTCTCTTTCTTTCTTAAATTTTTCTCAACTCTTTAATGATTTTATCTTTTATTTATTTATTTTTCTAATATATTTATTTCTATATCTCTAAAATTATCTTTTCTCCATATTTTTTCTTCCTTCTCTCTCCTAAATTTTCTTATTCATTTGAATTTTTCATTACTATTTTATTTTAAGAAAGGAAAATAAACTAGAGAGAAAAAAAAAGTTTATAGATAAAATAAAAAAATTAAGAAAAAAAATTGAAGAGAAAAAATGAAGCTCATGAGCTAACCTTAACCCATAGGATTTAATGAAAAAAAGGTTGTATAGTGTAGGTTTTTGTAGGCTTACGAGTCATTTTGACCTTAGCCCGCATGGGTTAGTGTTGTGTTAAATTGGATGGCCCAAATTGACACCTCTACTAGCAGGAACACTTCTGATCAAAGTTGCAATGAAAAACAACTTCAAGTTGAATCAGTCTTTTGTAAAAAATTTCAAGTGCCAAAATTTCTAAACATAGGAAGATAAGATTAGCAATACAATTATTTAAGTTTGTAATGTTAAATAGACTTTACCTAAACTTGTTGATATAACAAAATTTGTTGTTAGAGACAACCTAAGTGAATGTCCATCTATATTAGATATAGCATCTTGGTTGTAAAAAATTGTTAAGAATAAAATGATTTTATAACATTGGTCATTATTCTTCTATGACAAACATGTTTTGATCCTTCACATTCAATTATGAGTAACGCTCTTTTAAAATTGTAAATTGTTTTGAACTTGTTGTAAATTGCTTATCATTTATAGTTCTTTGGGGTTTACTTTTTCAAATTTTTACGGAGTGAAAGACATGGCATCACTATATTTTTTCATTTAATATAGATTCTTTTATTTTTTTTGAAGTGTTTTCATTGTTAGTACCATTTGGTTTTGGATAGTAATGATTTTTTATGTAAGGGCTGGCCCATGGGTTGGCCTTAGCCCACTTGGCCCTAAGGACTTTTTATTTTATATCTAGAGCTTTTTGGTCCTAATAACCCTTAAGGTTAGGACTAAACAGGTTAGGACTAAACAGGTTAGGACTGATTCATTTAATGGCTCTAGCCATTCTAATAGCCGAAAGCATCTCTTCACCTACTTTGATCCTTGGTGTGCTTACTACATAACCCAATAACTGTACTGAATTCAAAATGAATTTATTGATAAAATCTGGTTTATAAAAGATTTAAGTTCATACACAAATGGGCACAAAGTTTCCCTAACCATAGTATGCCTCTACACATATTGCTTCCTTTCAATATGGGAAACTCCTTATTAATACCATATAGTAATTGTCACAAAAAAAAGACATATTTGTCTTATGCATAAAAATATAATTGCACATACAAAAATAAAATTACCTATACAACACTAATAGATCAGGTCTATCTTATTTTTTGACATAAACCTTCAATGACCTTGAGCCATCTCCCTCAGCAGGACCATACAATTTGGTCTATTGTGTAATTGCTTCTCCAGATTAATATACAACTTATTTTTCCTAATTCACGTGAAGATTCTAGGACCGTTGCTTAGCTTGAAAGGAAACACAAGGTACCCACGCCACTCTTCATGAAGGTTGTTAAAACATATGAAAATATTTAAAAATATCTTATCATATTTTATATTATCATTTATGATTAGTTTTTCTATTTCTCATTATCTTTTTGGAGTAGTTATCAAATTTTTTTATCTTATCAAGATTTGTTTCTTTAGCCTGTTTTTCAATGGATGTAAGGTTTTAATTTTTTATTTTTAAATTAAATTTAAAAATAAATTCAATCTAAATTAATTTTAAAAGAGTTTAAAAAATAATTTTAACTTAATTCTCAAAATAAAAAAATATTTTTTTTAATTATTTTTATTCTCAACTTTAAATTTATCTTTTAAAATACATATTTACTATACCATGACCACAATCATTATCCTAACCACCAACATCATGTCCTACAACACCACCACCATTACTACCATCGGTATCACCACCTCCACCTCCACCCACCACCATTGCTATAATTATCATAACCATCACCTTATTACCGCCATCATATTCATCCTACTATCATCACCATTATAATAATAATAATAATACTTCATTTTATTATTATTTTAGAATAACTTTACTTTTTAGTTAATAATTTTTTATTTTTTTATTTATAGTAAAGAGTTATAATAAATTAATTAACTTACTTTTATAATAAATTTTTAAAATTCAAAACTAAAAATTTGATTTAATTTTTAAAAATTTTAAAACTAAAAACAAAAAATCATCTCAATCATTACCTTAATTAATTAGGATTATGATAAGTATAAATAAGGACTAAAAATTTGTATCAAAATATATCTAAACATTCCATATACTGTAATACATATTAATCAATATTAATTCTCTTCTATATCTCTTTCTTCCATATATTTAAATATCATAATTTAACATGACATTGTAGCGGTAATTTCCTTCATGACTTTTATCTTCACTATTTTGTTGCCAAGCTCTCTAACTTTTAAAATTCTACTTTATTTTCATCATTTTTCCTTTAAACTAAATATTTCTTTTACATGTCAACTTTTGTCATCTTTCTTGTGACAAATTCAATCATGTCCCAACTTTATTCTTCATTCCAGTTTCAAGCTTCTTCACCTTAGTTATTGATGTGCATTTCACCAATGTGTTGCATATAATTTTTTGCTGTTGTATCTTTCTTTCGACAATATTTAATCATGTTCTTTGTTTTAAACAATTATTCTATTACTAGGTAAATTTTAGCATGCCTTAACACTCATGGTAATCCTTATTATGTGTTTGAAATAATAATTGATCATTGTTGGTCAAACATTTTGTATTTTTATCTCGATTTTTATGGCATGTTTCTTGATATTAATGGTTTGGTTGGATGACATGAGAAATAGAAAGAAAAGGAAGAGAGTAAAAATAGGAAGAAAAAATGAGTTGTTTGGATGAATAAAAATATGGAGAAAGAAAAAAAAATACTCCTCTTATTTGGATGAGTGAAAAAGAAAAAAAATAAATATATTAGTAGTATAAATTTTATTTTATATAAATTTAGAAAAATAAAATTTAACTTTAAAAATTTTTATTTTTTATTATATATTTTTATTAATATAATTTCTATTTTTTATTTTTTAAAAATATATAAAATTTTAACATTTAACATAAAAAATAAAAATAAAACCTCTCACTTTCTCACCCAAAAGGAAATTAAGTTTTGTGTAGATCCTGCAAAAAATATTTTCTTCACTCCTAATTTTATACTCAAACAAATGGTGGTAAATTTTTCCATCTCCTTTCTTTCTTTCCTTCCTTCTCTTTCTTTCCTTTTCCTTCCTATATCCAAACATACCATAAGACTTCAACCTAATCCCACTACTTTCTAAAGATATAAACCTTTCCAGAGATATGAGCCTTTCCAAAAATATGAGCGTAAGCTTGAGGCTTTCCTAGAAAAACTAGTTTGCCTTGTACCATAGACATCATTATAGTATCGCCTGATAGCATTTCTAGATATACGAGTCTAGCCTTGTGATCTTTCTAAAAAAACTAGCCTGGTTACGTAACATTACTAGAAATATCAATTAATCCTATAACTTTCCTAAAGACATCATTCCAACCTCATAACATTCCAAAAGATGAGTTTCACCTATAAATTTGCCAAAAATGTAAGCCTAGCTCTGCAACATTATCAAGAGTATCAACCGGCCTCTAATTGTCCTCCAATTGTCCTAAAGAGTCATCCTACTCTATATATCTCATATTCTCAAATTGGATTATTAATCTTTAGAATTTATTTGTAACAATTGTAAAGCTTAGTAAGCTTTAATTTGATGGAAAATGGTAAAATATATGAAAATATTAAAAAATATTATCATATCTTAAATTAATCTTTGAGACTAACTTTCTTGGTTCTTGATTATCTCTCAGGATTAATTATCATATTTTCTTATTTATTATGATTTATTTTCTTAATTAATAAGGATTATGCTAAGTATAAATAAGGATTATGATGGATACATGCTTCTTAATATGCTCATTCAACAATAGCTTCTCCATCTTCTTTTCCTTTAAAATTTTGGTCTCCTTTTGGCTCATCTATTAAAGATGTACATAGGTTAATTTGGTTAAAAAAAAACCACATCCATCAAAATGAATAACTTTATTTTGATTTGCTTTTGTAATTTTTTTGTCAAACTTAAACTAAACCAATCTTATTAAGAAAAATTTATTTGCTTCAATCAGATATGGTAAAATTTATTTTTTGATAAAAAAATCAATAAAAGTATAATTTTAATAAATTTAATGTTTAGTATAATTTTATTTTATCCTTATATATATATATATATAAAATAAAAACCAAAGATAATTTGTATTGATTAATTTAGATAATCACTCATTTAAAATGAAATGATACATTATTCATTTAAACAATAGTTATAAATCGGTTCGATTGCCTAGTTTTAAATCACGAAATTGATACCCTAACCAAAGGTGAATAAGTTTTATTGGCATGGTTCAATTTTTTTTTCTAATTCATCGGATTGATCTAGGAAAATATGGAAGGCATGCACCACAAATTAGGCTAATCTAGTGCATATGTCGTTTATTGGAAACAAGTTGTTAGGAACTTTTTTTAGCAGCAAACTAAAAATGAAAGAAATACCATAAGAATGGGTTTGAATTGTGGTTAATTAAAAACTTTAAATCTTTTCTACGAGTGACACTGGAAATGTGTAACAGTTTCCTACATCATTTACGTAGGTTTCAATCTATTTAAGGCCTAAACAATATAGATTTGTGTTACTAACCTCAAAGTATAAGGTTTACTTATAAAATTTGAAGCTACACAAGGTAATTAATGACTATAAGCTTCATCATCTCTCAATTTTTCATCATCCATATCATAGCTTCATTCTATACTAGTTGCTTATGTTCTTGGAGTGTCAAACTATTCTCCATTCTTTAGGTTAGCATCCATCTTTACATTTAGTAAGGATGTTCCATCTCACAAATACAATATGAATCCATGATTACATAATACATATAACGAAATATATTAGAGAAAGGGGTGAGACATTTTCATTTAATTACAATCTATAAGTAGTAGTAATAAAATATTTATACATTTCTATAAACATCATTTACATAAATATCATACATAAACAAAGACCTAATCCAAGGTCAAGATGAATGTATTAAATGCATATGAATTATTTCACTGTACTTTCCTCAAGTACCTTTGATGACAGATTCAAGATTAGATTGAGGTTTTTAGCCTCTCATACCACAACCATCCTCACTAATTTGGAATCAGTTATCCCTATAATATGGATATGCATGTAGGTTCAAATCATCATCAATACATTTTCATATGATAACAATCCACATTCATAGCACTTTCAACTTTTAGTCAACACCAGCATGCACAATATCCACTCGTCAAATAAGTTGCACAACTATACTAACATAACGTTGCATGATTGTGTAGGTTTTCTATATAGTTGTGTAGTCTTATTTTTGCATGTCCATGTGAATTGTTGTACACGATTGTGTTCTTCATGCTTTTGCTCACATGTGTTTGTTTCACTTTGTATATTTTTGTCTTGCTCGTCTTCATTTATTGGCATGACCGTGTTTAAAGCATGTATCATCATGCTAAAAGTACTGGCGTAGAATTTTACTAAATTTTAGCCTTATCATGACCATGCTTCATTTTTACAAGGTCAAGCTTAAGTCCAACAAACCATGATCAGTATTTTGAATTTTCTTCCTTTTAATAATTTATAAAGTATACTTCTTGAAGTTTAAACCAAAATTTTGTAGAATGTATTCTTTATGAGTTTGGAATCAAATTATTATTTTCTAAATTTTTATAAAATTATTTAAGATAAATAAAAATTAAATAGTCATTCGTTATCTAATTATAAGATAACTTGACAAATTAACTTATAAAAATTTTATAAAATAAATATTAATTTGAACTTACTCCAACTTTTTCATTTTTTATCCTCACATATCAGTGCTTAATTATAAAGTTTTCCATGTATAAAATATGTCAGTTAAATGTTAAATATATATTTTTTTATAAACATAAAATGAATAACTTTTATAAAGTAATAAATTTTAAATATTTTTATAAAATAGAAAATAATTCAGCATTTTACTAAACTTTTCAACTGAATATTTTCTTATACCTACTATACGAAAATATATTTATATAATTTGAAAACTATTAAATGATGTTTTCCTTTAAAAAATTTTTCCATTTGTTCTAGATTTAAAGTTTATAACTTTTAAAATTTATATATCATTATACCAATTTCTAATGCCTACGAAAATTTGTGGATATAGTTCATAAATATACATTGTCAATCACATAAAATTTCACATCTAGAATCTCACATATAAGTGAGAATCATACAAATTAATTTTATAATTTTAATATATTATTTCACATCAATTTAAATCATTTCTTACTCTAATCTCACTATCATATCCCTACTCTAACTAATTCACTTATCAATCAACAATCACACAATTTCAATCCAACAATAAATTTAAAATTAATTAAATATAATTTTTAAATTATTAAGTAGTAAATAAAATTTTATTCTACAATTTAGTAAACTCTAGAACTAATACTACACTCTACTTAAGTTTTCACCTCTTATATAAAATTAAAGAATAATAAATGTAGGAAATATTGGTTGAACTCTCTCAATTGAGTTTTGTATTCTGAGATTGATCCATCTTCCTACAACAACATAGTTAGAAATTAAAATTTGAAATGTCAGGAGATAGAAGGAAGAGCATGGTGGTTGCTAAAAGAAAACAAAATTTAAACTCCTTTTAAGAGAATCAAAATAGAAGGCAGTGTTACTAACATTTCTTTAAAGGGAAAAATAAGGCTTTTGTTACCTTACATGGAAGAAAGGATGTTGCTAAGTGGTAGTGACATGCATTTGTTGGATATTAGCCACATTTGGTGGCATTTGATGGAGATATAGTTGCACGCCCAAAGCAACATGGAAGACCAGAGGCAATGCTTAATGCATTCGGAATTTTTGTTGTCAACCTTTTTTTTTTTTAAAACATAGATATCACATTTTTTTCTCAAAAAGGAAAAATTTCATCCTTAAAATTTGTATGCTTTAATACAAAATTCTAGAAGGACATTTCATTTAAAATAAACAATGACTAAATCATCCAAGTATTAGTCTTTATGCATTCATTTTATAACATTTGGTTCATCAATCACAATGCTATATTACTATAATTGAACAATAGTTAACAATTGAGTAAAGAAACAAATTCATTCCTGTTTCAGTAAATCAGTCTCTCACTTAAAGAAACTAAAAAAAAATCCATAACTTATTTTCTGTCTTTTCTACGTTAGATGTTTGCTAATATAATATGTTAAATGTCATGTGAGATATCTTGTTGGATCAAAAAGATGCCATTTAGGATTAAAATTCCATGTAGGTTTTTCTTGGATCCAAAAAGACAATTTTAAACTAAAAAAGAGTTTGGGAGATTATTTTTATCTAAAACGAGAATGTTCTTATCATCTTTTCCCATCCTATATTATGTTCTTCATTTTAGGATTTTCTTATTTTTGTTTGAAAGAGTGATGCTAGGTGGTCCTTGTAATTTCGCAGATAGTAAAAAAGAGTAGTTTGTTATACTCTAGGATTATTATGTTGAGCTTCTATAGTGGAATCTTGGGTCAACCATTAAAATGGAGACAATGCCCTACCAGAGGATTCATCACTTTTTCACAATGTATATCTACCTAGAACTTTGTAAAAAATATTTTACAAAGGGTTGCAAGCCATTCATTAGCTTTGATGGTGCTTTTTGAAAGTGTTAATATTATGGAGGAATCATATCGCAGTTGCAAATCTTAATAACCTACATATAGGTTATAACTTTATACAATATAGATATACTTATGGGAAATGTGACACCAAAGGTAATTCTGGTTATGAAGGTTTACTTAGGAAGATTAAAATAAATAATGAAATTTTATATCAAATATGTAGAAAGTACTGTAAGGATTGATTTGCATGGTTTTAAAAATGTTGAGACCAACATGCATTTTAAAAATATGTATTACTGATAAAGTCATGTTTCTTTCAAGATTTAATCATTGTTTTACAAGAGGTCATGTCTAGTGCACCTCACATATTCTGTGTGTGGCATATAAGAAAACTTTTTTCAAAGAATGGAAGGATAAAGAATTGAAAACTTTCTTTAGAAATATGCTAGATCAAATACTCCATAATAATTCAATAGGAACCTAAATGCATTAAAACTTACAATCTTCCAAGGCTTTTCACTGTATGATAGAGAAACCAAAGAAGAGTTCAACAAAGGCCTTTTTTAATGAGTGATCAAAAGTGGAAATACTTGTAACAATAATTATGAGATTTTTAATATCAAAATATTAAGGGCAAGGGGAAACTAATAATAATAGTATTAGAGGAGGTAAGAGTTATTATTTTTAACAATCATCGTCAATAAACTTAAGCTTGCAAGGAACACTGGATATTTTCCCACAATTCAGTAGAGCAAGTTAGAGAAAGAAAAGAAGGAAAGCAACAAGTGGATAGCAACATAGTCAAGTAATGAAATTACAAGCACGGGACAAGAAATTACAAGCACCGCCTAACACCACTCTTCCAAAAGAAAATAAGAAAACCCTAAAATGAAGAACTACAACATAGGATGGGGATGATGATGAGAACATTGTCATTTTGGATAAAAACAATCCTCCAAACCTATATTTAATTTAAAATAACGTCATTTTCGATCCAAGCAAAGCTTACATGGAATTTTAATCCTAAAATGGTGTTGTTTTTGTCCAACAAGGCATCTCATGTGCCACTTAACGTTCTACATCAATAAAAACTTCATGGAGAACAAATAAAAGGAAGAATTTGAATGGAAAAGTAATAAGTTGGGGACTTTTTTTCTTAGTTTCTTTAAATCAGGAACAAATTTTTAAAAACTAAATAAGTCAGGAACAAATTTTTCCCTTTACTCATTAACAATTGAATCATTTCTAACATTTACTTTATGATTTATCTTTAAAAATTTTCACTATTAGAGTTTCATAAACAGAATTAATATTCACTGAATAAGATTGAATCCTATTAAAGACAAAAGGGTTTTAAGAAACATAGGTTCAAGAATACATGGAAGTAAAGTCTTACTACCTGTAAGTAAAGTTTAAATTCATCGAGACTTAATATAGACAATTGCAAGTACTCAAAGAAGAGAATTCATAATTTGAAATTAATCAAAGTTAATCTATAAACTTCGATAAATTATTATAAGTATTTCTCTTGAATATTTGGAGTAGTCATCGAAATAGAATATGATTGGTTTAATTACTAATTCAATCAAAGAATAGTTCTTCTTTTAGAGGGAGGAAAATAATTAGTTAGATACTAAGTTTTAAATTAACAATGAAAAATGGCCAATTCCAACATAGAATTTTCTAATAATTTTTTTTTTCAAATATATTAAAGAAGGAATAATACAAGTAGTTGCGGGAGCCAAATAATACTCTAACTTAATAAAAGGAATATATAATTATGATTGTCTTTTTAGGTAATAATAAAGAGGATACATCAAAGTAGTATTAATGATTGTAGGAGGCTTTAGTCTTGAACACTTAATTTACTTTACATTGCTTACATGAAAACCTAAATTTTTGTTATGGTAACATATTTGCTTACATTCTTTTGGAATCTTTGTTTGATGGTTACCACCATGGTTGTATTTGCAATTATAGTTTTTACTTTTGTTATTATCCTTTGAAATTTACTTAACCATAATTAAAGTTTAATAGTTTTAACCTCTTATACTTACAAAAATAGTTGTTCTTAACCGGACAATTTTTCTAGTAATGTAAACTTCTATACTAAGCATTTTTATTGTCAATTTGCAAGTCAATCCAAAATGCTAAGATGTAATTCTTGATTTTAGATGTTTTACCTTAAGTTAAGATGAATGTAGGTATGATCTTTCATCTTTTCTAGTTCCTATCTTCCTCTTAACACTTCATTGTCTATACTTGAATCATTTTATAGTTGAGATTTCTTGTCATTTTTTATGTTGCAATTTTCTTGAAGTATGAACTTCCTACACTACATGTTCAAAGTAGAGACTCATGATTATAATCAAGATTGTGGAGAAAATCTCTCACTGATTAATGAGTCTTCGTGCTATAAATTAAAAATCTATTACTATTTTTTTAATTAGTAAATCAAAATCTCAATTTCTTAAATAAATAACCTCCACTAATGCCAAAAGATATTGATATAACAATTTAAGAGAGCATGAGTTACAACTAATTAGTCTAGTTCAAAGATAATTTTAAATTTAGAAAAAGGTAAGAAGAATAGGTTTGTAAAAGAATCATGACCATCAATAATTATAATTCAAATAAGTCTAAGTAGTACTAATTGGAGTATTGTTAACATAACATTAACATACAAATTTGACTATTTCACATAATTATAAGTGATCAATAAATAAGGAATACTTGAGTTATATATTACATTCAAGAGATCTCATTTCCTCTCATCACGAAGACCTTCCCTCAAGTTCTAGAATTTTCTATTTGACTATTATTATTCCTTCTTTTAATTAATGAAAGATTGAGGCAAGAACGTCAATAGAAATGACATCAGAGGAATTTTCCTTCTTACTTTGACAATCTCAAGCAATATCGTTTAACTGAATTTAGCAACAATATGATCATTTGAATATTCTTTGACATGATATGACCTTCCACAAGTGAAGCAATGCAATCAGCACCTAATATTCTTCCTTAACCTTCCAATCATTAAGTTGGATCTTTACAATTCTAAAGAATGCATATCTAAGAATCTCAAATATTCTTGATATGACTTCTCTTTCTAGTCCTTTTCCTTAGTACATTTGTAACCCATAACTTTTAAGTTGCTTTATCTTCACTTTATGGTCATCCTAAAAATTCTACACTTACTCACTGGTGTAAGAAAATTAAATGACAAAATTCTTGAAGACTAATATCCTCCTTGATCTATGACCATAGCCTGTTCTCAAATTTTATGTACTTGGAACGATTGTTTCAGACATATTGATGAAAGGGGAAGTAAAGAGAATTTTCTCGAACTTAATGGCGTACTCTTTGATCGTCATATTTTCTAGTTTTGATTCTAAGAACTTTATCTCCTCCTTCTTATTCTTGGTGTTTGAAGAAAATACTTTTTAAGAAATCTCCTTAAATAGTTCTCGAGATCACTAAGCCTTCCACTTTTAATCTCTTTCCTTTATACTAAAATAACATTGATGACGGTGTTCAAACTTTCCATAGTTATAGTATGCATCTTCTTGGTGTTTTGATGCTTGAGTAGCAGCTTCCTCACTTGGTTGTTTCAGTTAGTGTATACTTGAATAAAACTTTCACTTCACCATTTTCCAGATTGGCGTGTTACAATGATTCTTATTTTTGAATTGTCTTCTTTATCCTAATACATCATCTAATCTTGTATTTAGACTCTTATTACCTTTGGTATAACAACTTCCTTCAATGTTTGTAAGCCTGGTCATGTAGGTCTGAAATATCTAGTTTATATTGCTTTGTAGTATGAGAACAAATCCATTCCGTTGATGTAGTCCTCTAACTCGGAATAAGGTTTAACTCGTACTTATTTCTTAAGTTTCTTTAGGTACTTAAGTTTTTCTTTGAAAATTAATAAATTCATCCTTATTTATAAAAAATTCTTTCTGTCTCTTATACTTAGAAATATGTTCCTTTATTCTTTGTACCTTTCTAATTTAATTTCTCATTATTCATAAAAGTTTAAGTCTACATATCTTAACACTAGACTTATTTACTTTAATAGGTAAATTCAAATACCTAAACTCCTTCATATTTATAGGATATATCAAAATATCCTCTATTCTAAAAGGCAACCTTGTTCAATTCTGGTTTCCATATCCAAAAAAACTCATACTAAATTATTCTTTTTCTTTATCTAAACTAGTCCAGCAATTCAATGTAACTCACTAAGCCTGATATCTTTATCTCATAAAAGTTTTTTCACCCATTTCTAAGCATTGACTAATCTTCGGATGATGATTGCTAACCTTACTTGCTTCTAGCTACAAATTTTTACACCTATAATGCCTACCCTTCAATCTAATATGTGGGGTAAGCCAATTAAAATATAAAATTAAGCATAATAACTTATATCACCACCTTTGCATGAAGATAGTAATATAATGTCATAGAAGCAAGCATGTTAGGCCTTTTCTGTAGACCTACAGGAAAGAGCAACTCTGATACCATTATTGTAACATTTTTCTAAATCACCTACGTAGTTTTCCATTTATTCAAGACATAAGTAATTTAAAGGACTATTACAAAATGCCTAGTATAGAGAGGAGTACATAAAATTTATACTAGTTTGGCTAACAAATGCTTACATGGAGTTCCTAGAGAAAAGCCAAGAGTTCCACTATTGGAGTAATTTTTGAATACACAGCCTCTCCAAACTAAAAATAGAACCAATCATTCTTTCAATCACAGCATCTCCAAACTCACAAACAACAGAGTGTTCTTTGAATGCAGCCTCTTTATGCTTTACAGCAGATTATGATGAGATAGATTAGGAGAAAGAGTTATTCTACAGCACTTGCTATGTAAATAATTCTGAGAAATATAAAGAAGAACTAGTTTTGTGACAAAAGAAACTTAGTTTGAAC
Source organism: Canavalia ensiformis (assembly GCA_026541065.1). Lineage (NCBI taxonomy): Eukaryota > Viridiplantae > Streptophyta > Magnoliopsida > Fabales > Fabaceae > Canavalia > Canavalia ensiformis. The sequence goes on from JAMKYM010000217.1 coordinate 983,103, forward strand.
ACAGAAAACTGAGTAATAAAGTGAGTTTGTTTCAAGGCTTTAATTTAAGCTTTTGGTCAAACTCTGGAAATAGCAATACCGACATTAATCACAGGTCTGATTCTAGCATTGAGTAGATTGATGGATAAGAATATTTTCCCATATATAATGGAAATTACATTTGTGGGAATATTAGCTGAAACATCTTCCAATTGAGTGTTGTTGAGGATCTTTAGAGACATTGTTGGAATGCTTAAGGCCTTCTTTGCTTTATTCTCATACACCAAAGAAACACTAGCAGACATATAATCATATATGCAGCAGTCAGACCCTGCATAACAAATTTATCTTGAGTAATACGAGTACAGAGCATGAAAGTCCTGCTTAAGAAAGTAATTGTTTATCAACTCCCATAAAAAAGCTGTAAAATTCTTACATACACTTTCGAAGAAATTTGTTAATTTCCAACATTCATCACTCTCATTCCTAAAATTGAGTGATGTTCTCACCACCAAAACAATAAATAAGGTTAACATATATATGGTTAAGAAAAGACATCAAATCATACATCAGCTTTTCCACCTATAATATATACAATTAAGAAGCTGTGGCCTGTGATAATGAATAGCAGTGGTTTCTGATCGTTAGGGTAGTCAAAACCTTGAGTGAAGAATCCTGTTTTAGTAAATCTCACGGGACCTTTTGGTTCTTATTTCGCAGCAGCTTTAGCTTGATTTCATAGCGGTAGGTCTTAGAGCACTCTTAGGATTAAAAGCCTGCCGAATTTTAAAAGCAGCCCATGCAGTACCCACAGCATGACCAGCAGCATCCAGTCCTTCACTTGTTGCCTTAGCAGCTTCTTCTCCATATCTGTGGTAAACACATCGCGATATTGCTCTCAATAGTAAGAGAAAAACACTGCATTCCTATATTGTATGTTTAAATTTCAAAGCAGGTCATAGAAATGGAAAGCAATAAATTATGGAACGTGGGTTTCATTAGCTACCACAGCATGATATATGCAAGTTGAAAGAATTGGATCGCTAGTTCACAATAGAACATCCAAGTGGGTGCTTTAAGCTTTTTCACTTTTCTTGCTTCTTTTTGTTATAGTAGTTAAATCATTGAGGTTTCAAGCAGAACCTCTTCCTGCTAAGTAACCCAGAAATTTAGGCGGCATGATGAGGATGTTTGATACTTGGGAATTCAAAATCTCAACATTCTTGAGTATGACTGCCACAATTAATTTTTTTAATTTTACATCTGTATCTTATGCTCTCATAATAACATCAGAGCAACGGATCATAGTATCAACAAATTCAACCGAATTTCATGCTTTCTTCTATTAGTGTGTGCATTAGATAGTGCTTCTATAGACTTTACCTGTGACTGACAATCTCGGTTGTCACAGTGGATGATGTTGACATGACATTTTTTCCTGCTACTTCAACAGCATCACACACTTTGCCTATTTCCAAAAATAAATAAATAGAAATAAAAATAAATGTAAATTTGAAAAATGAAACTTTTCCATGATATATTTAAATATAATTAAGTAGACAATAGCACTAACTAAAGGGTATCATGTAGCTTTTACTTAAGCCCAAACATGTGAAGATTATTGAGTAAATGAACAAAAAACGTTTGAAGTCTGACTTCGGAAGAGACCCCAACCTAATTTATATGAACGGGTTAAGGTTTATTAGATGAATATACAAATGATTTCAGTGCTAACTTTGACAGCTAATAAATAACTGCTATTAAGAAGGCATATAATCTTAGTTACAAAATTCGTCTGTCTAAATAATTTTATCCAAATGATAAAGGAAATAACTAAAATGAATTGCAGATTTCATAAATAATACCATCGAATTTCAAAATTGTCAACAATCTGAATGAAGAATACTTTGTGCAAGGCTAATGTACAATGCAATTGTATAATTTAAATATTTGCATTTGACTAAATCATGCAGTGCAGTATTGAGTTCTCTACAGTCGACATTGACTTTGCATTAAACATTTAAACTTGGCTAAGGCAAGGAGAAGTTAAAAGATGGAGAGGGTTATCCAATTCTTTACTTTTTAGTTAAAGAAAATATTAAAACAAGTATCCTTAAAACACTGATTAAAAAATCAAGAATAAAATTTTTTCATTAAAAAATACCGCTAACTTGACCTTTTGTGATTTTCAATGCAATCTTATTGTGATTTCTAATAAAAATTTATGTTTGTTGAATTTTTGATCGAAATCTTTTGGGCACTAATTGGAAAAAAAATTTAATAAAAAACATCTTTCCTTTTTTCATTTTCTTTCCTTCATAGAGATGATAGAGGGTTTTCTATTTCTTTCCTTAGCTGTGGATATTTGGCTACTGCTTAAATCGCCCCCGAAAAGCAAGGGATTAAGTTAACTGACATACTGAATCCATCTAATGATGCAAGCACAACTTCTCCTGGTAGAAGGTCGAAAAATTTCTTTCCCGCTTTTGAATTTGCCACTGAACTAGTGAAAAATCCAGAGACCTTCACAACCCCAGTGAGGACCCCGTGTGCTACACTCTCTGTCATTTTAGTCATTTTCTTAACCCTATACAAACATCAAGCCAAAGCACATAATATTAGTTATATAAAATAATCAATGCTCAAACGGACAAAAAGTGACAAATAATTGTAACAACTAAAAAGTCACGGACTATAACTCTTGACTAATAAAAATATTAGATAACCAACAAAACAGCAGGGTGTTGAAAAGTCCCAGTCATTAATAGATATCTACTGTAACATGAACACAAAATACCAAAAAGGAACAATTTATGTTTCAGACTTTCAGTATAAAAATTTTATTTTTCATTATAGTTCTCAATCTTTGGTGTTAACCCGTTCATACTATCAACTGAATGCATTAGAACCACTTTTCTGCCAAATATCACTAAATATGCCATATGATAATATAATACTCCTTAAACCCAAAAAACTTCATCTCACCCGGGAAAGAGGAAGCAAGCCAGCGGATGTCTTGGTCACCCAAAATTCAAAACCATCCTTCCGCATATACAGTACTAAAAAATTTTACACATATATACTCGATGATTTTGTGCTTCCAACAAATTTACAGTCCTGATCCTTATGGAACATCAAATGGTCACGAATTTCCTCTTGTCACCTCTTGTAATAAATTACTTCTTTCACTTTGATTCATCCATATATGTGTGTGTAATTATTAAAAACCAATCAAACTTTAGCCAGTATAACATTTTGACTTAATTGCACTTTTGATCATCGATTAGCTAATGTGTGCTTTTTGTTTCAGTAGGAAGGGACTTGAGTAATATCAATGGTTATTGTGGCAGTTATGTATAAAGCATGTTGCTTGAGTGGATCATTTTACCTTCCCAATAAACAAGAATGAATCCGGTAAACATTTAATGAGAGGCTAAAAAATTAACAAACTACATAATTGTATAAGTAAATTACAAGATTATAAAAAAAATAAAATTTACATATAAATCTTTTAAAAATTTGAAAAGGGAGGGGCCGGGGCCATACTTGTCCCTTCCTAGATCCGACCCTGCAAATAAAACATGCTTAGGGGCAATAACTAACTCATCTCTCAAATCAAGAGACATGAGACAATAATTGCGAACAAAAAAGAGGCCTAATATATCAACCTTATAACATGAAATAATATGGATAGAACAATGGATGTATAATTCTTTTTTTAGTTCTTTTGAAATATCACTTGTAATATTTAAAGTTAAAAAATTTCTAAGCAACATTTAAAGTCAAAACATACATTAGTTATTATTTGTTGATTCTATTAACTGTTTTCCTTAACATGTGCCCTTGCAGCACAGGTTAATGCATAAAAAATAAGAAACTCGTATAAGCATTATTAATTTGAAAAACCAAAAGTATTTAACACTTTACTCTTTAAGGATTTAATAAAAATTAATAAGTACTATTTCCATTCCTTAACATGTAACACTTTAATTAATAATTCTGATTTTTTTACACCTTAATTTTCACATCCACCTTACGATTCTCTCTCTCTCTCTCTCTCTTTATTCTTTTCTTGTTGCATCATTTATTTCTCACTTTCTCGGTCTTTTTTATTCATACTTCTCTGTTCCGTCTAAAGAGATCTCCTCTTGAGTGTGAGAAAAATCTTTCTTGCTTGACTAAAATCCATGTTTTAATTAATTAGTATGTATCACCATCAGCAACCCTCAAGACCTAACCAGACACACAGAAGGTAAACAAAACTGAAAAGTAATTAAGAGACCAATCACCTCTGGATCCGCTCTAACGTTTGGGGACTAATCTCTGTCTGTGAAGTGGAAGTCATCCTCGTCTTCATCACCTCATTTCCCCACCGCAATCGGTCCACAGTCACATCGCCACACCACAAAATCCCCTTAATCAATTGACCGGAACCAGCAGCAATAAGCTTCGCAGCGATTCCACTATAATCCTCCACATTAGGAGCCAAAGTGGTCCAATAGGCCGCGCACCTCTCCTCCATCAATTCCTTCTTCTCCTCCATCTCCAAATCTGTCGGCGATATCTCCTTCTCCACGGAATCATCCAATGCCTCCCCCATCCTCTTCGCCTGGTCTGACACCTTTTGCACCGAAAAGGTACTACATTCCTCCAACACCTTGTCCAGCTGCTTCAGCAAATCCCCTTGCCCCTTCGACGCAATCGTCAACCCGTAGCTCAGCACGCTGGCGTCAGAATTCCGTTTACGACGGCGACGATGCTTTTTTTCTTTTTCCTCATCGTCGCTAGAGGAGGACGAGTCGTCCTCCTTGGGCACACGGAGAGAGAAGAAGTAGTGCGAATCGTCGACCTTGACAGCGGCCTCGTCCTTTGCCAGTGGCCATTGGATCTCGTCGCCGACGCAAGCGTAGACGGCGATGACGTTCTGGTCCTGGCGGAGGCAGATGATGACGAGGTCGCCGCAGGCGAGCTCGACGCTGCAGTCCCTGTCGATGAGGTGGAGGATGGCACCGGGGACCTTAATGAGGACCTCCTCGGCGGCAACTGGCGGCGCTAAGGGGCTGCTGGTGTCCGGGAAAAGGTCTTCAACGAGGTCGCGGACGTCGATTGAGGGGTAGAGAGAGGAGGAGGAAGGGTGATGGGAGAATGTTTCTGGCTCCGATTCGAGTACCTCTGGGTACAGGGAATTTTTTCGGTTAGGGTTTTCAGACGCCATTGATGAATGCAGCTTCCAAAAGATCGTCACGATTTGGATTTCTGATAGAACATTGGAAGAAAAACCGATAAATGAAGAAACAACAGGTTAACTGCCGCGGAAATTTCCCGCGTCGATATCGGTAAGAACCTGTTTTCCCTTTTTATTTTTATTTTTATTTTTTTCATAATATACTGGATAAAAAGTTTTTTTTTAATAAACCACATGTATGTCTTATAAGAGATAATTAAAATTTAAAATATTCATAATGAAGATTTAAGAAAAATTAAATATATATCATACAAATCAACTATCTATTGGTATTAAAAAATTATTTGAATAAGTGACTGATAATATTTTGAATAAAAGAAGTATGTAATTTGAATAGATTTTAAGATTTTACAAAATTAGTATTGATTTCTATAATTTCTTTTTCTCAAATTAATTAATGGTTGAACTTTTAAAGCATAACCTTGCTGCCTAACAAATCATGGTTCAATAACTGTCACAAGTTTATATTGTTGAGCCTATAGAATTATCTGACTCATTTATACGGTGATGTTTAAACTAGATCTTATTTCTTAAGCCTTTGGCAATTAAACATACAATAAATTAAATGCAAATAACTCAACTCCTTTAGCAATAACACCACATATATGGTAACAAGACTATCTATTTAAGAAAAGTAACAACGGACCTTAGATGTACATGCAGGTGCGTGCAACAAACTTTGGAGTTAGCATTCATATATAGTGTCTATACACCTCGTACCTCACAACCTTCAATCTGTATAATGCATTATTTGATTATATGGGGCTCCTGCAGAATCCACAGATTAATAAGCCTTTTGACTTCTGCAATTAGAAATAGAAGAAAACAACTGATAGAGAAATGTTGGACTTAAAAATTTGAATGCTGGAATAGCACAAAATTTCTACCAATTATTGTGGTACAATCCAGAATTATTGTTCTGGGTACAATGAACACAACTACACGCAGGGTTTCCCCCCAACAAGGAGTTTTCCTCCTTAAACCACTGCAGAAACAAACCACTGCCTAGCCAGCATATTTGCTCTGCACTTATATTTATTCTTGAGCATTAACTGCCACCACAAGTAAGTAACTGTCTTACAACAAAAAGGAACAACTCAAATAACTGCTAATACATAACTGTCCTATAACATTCTGAAATAACAAATCAGGCCGTACAAGACAGGGTCTTCCTTTTATTCCTCCTCACATAAAACTTCAATGCCTGACTCACCGAGATAGGTGTTTCAGAGACATGTTTAGTTTAAAATTTCAACAGGAAAGTACGTATTTCCATGGGACCAAGCTCAACAACAAAATCAGCATTGCTGACAGGGCCACCCCTAACTGCTTGAGGTTCTTGCTCATTGTCTCCTTCAACGCTCCATTTCATCTTCTTCATTTCTGACTTCTCCTGGTTAGCTGATAAACTTACCTCTCTCAATTCCTCTATCTGCATGGTAAAACACCACATCACCCATTACAGATCAGAGTGACTAGTTTCATAGAACGAAATTGAACTTAATTCAAATTACGCTAAGCTAAGAAAGTATGTGTGCATCAAGAAGACCAGCCAAAAGGGGTAAAAGCCTTGTTTTTCTTAGGCTTTATTTGGAAGTTTGGGGGAGTAGGGAGGGGAAAGCTTGAGGAGAGAGGGAGGGAAAGGTTTAAGAAGAGAAGGGAGGGTAAACCCTTCCCTAATTTGGATGTATAAAAATCCTCCAATTTGAGGGAATTCAAGAAATTAGTTGACTTTGGGAAGGGGTTTGGAGGGTTTTAAAAATACCCCAAAACTTTCCTCTGATTTTTAAAATCTATCAAACCTGGGGAGAGAGGGTCATAACCCTTCGCCTCCTCCCTCCCTCCTCCAAAAACCATCTCCCAAACAAAGCCTTGGTCCAAATCAAAAGGCGCTCTATGTACTACCTTTTTCGTGGCAAACAACTTCTTCAGTTCTACTTTGGTCAGAGTTGAATACTCAGCATCTTCACTTGGCTAACCACATTGAAAACACGAGAGAAATGTATGAGAAGTACATTACAACTAATATAGATACGAAAAAGAGAGGATTACTTATTACAACTGAGTTACACTAAAATAAGTATTTTTGCAAGATTTGGTATATGATCCTGTTGAGTTTTGTTATATTATTTTGGCATGATGGTCCATCTGAAGGTAAATACTTAGAGGATGATGAAATTTTTTATAGATTTACCTCATATAGATGTGCCAAACGGAGAAGCACAATTCCATCATCCAACTCCTGCAAAACAATTTTAGTTAGAGAGAGAGAATCAAGAGTGCCATAGATTTCTGGCAGCATTTGGCCTACCTCAAGAGTTATCAGAGCCACACTGGGGAGGTAAGTTGAAATTTGATCCATGAAAGTTCCTTTGGTCGAATGAGAGGACTTCCAATTTTCCATGTTCTAATCAATAAATATCTCATAAGACGTAGCATGGAGATGATTATCAATCCATGAAGTACCTGCAATTGAGTCATACCTCTTGTGTAAAAGCCAATAGGAATGGTGAGTAAATTTCCTGACCGGTTGTACGGCGCCAGCGTGAGCCAGCTCCGGGCTTGTGGATGCTGATATAATAATTTCCTCTGACCTGATATAACACATAGGAAAGCTATTACAGAAAAAGGACATAGAAGAAAGAAAGTGTAGATAGAAGAAAGGAAAACATGGTCTGTTTCTACTTTCTAATTTTTGTACCAAGCTGATCAAAGGGGGTGTTTCAATCCACATCGTTTGAATATACTAAATTTGTCACTTAGTCAATAGTAAGGAGGATGCAAAGAAATATAAACTAATAGGGGACATTGCCATACAGTTAGCCCTTCACATGTGTATTCCTTGTTCATGCAAACTTGTTCATCAAGTGGTTCACCTACTCCTCGACCATCATCACGGAGAGTACGCCTTCAGTAGTAAACATTGAGTATCAATAGTTTGTATGCAATAAATTAATCTTGAATTAGGCAATGAAAAACAGCATGAATACCTATGAAGCATCAATTCCACCTCACCATCTTTGATGCTGGCCCCACCAGTGGCACGATCAACTAAGACTGAGAATTCAGATTTCTCATCCTTGGTGTAAATTCCAAGATTAAGCTGGACAGAGAAAAAGGAAAATTATCAGTTTCATATAAATTTAATCATGATTGTGGAAGCTCATCAAGTATGAAGCAACAAAATTCATAGGCTACTCTATCTCTCTCTCTCTCATCTCAAGTTCTGCTGATTGACTTTGGAGTGTTGGATGCTCAGATATAATGGTGTTGCTTGTCTTTCCATTTTATTCCCCTAGATTATCTGCAATTTAAACCCAAATTGTGGATGAAATTAATAAAAGAATTTTACTGGGTAGTAGTTTCCTGCTACTGGTTGAGTAACTTCAAGGGGCCAATCTTCCCTATAATCTCGAACCTGCATTGAGATTGTTATTATAGTCAATGTTGCAATCCTTTCTCCCTGGAGGATTTCATTATAAATGGAAAAATATTTGCATGAACATTACTCGTTTCAGAAAATCTCTTCCATTAGAATCAGTGTAAAATTCCTTGTTTGTGGCCATAGTGGATGTCATTCGTGTGATCACCTCCTTTCCAACTCCATCATCAGTAGGAATTGGACCAATCTTCATAAATAAACTTATATCAGTACCTTAGTTGTTATTTGTACAACTCCGGAGTCCAGAATTCAAATCAGACCAATTAACAGTTCACAATATTCTATGTGGCTGGCATGAGACGTAAGAGGTCTTTCACAAGACCAGACAACGCTACTTACAGTGAATTCGAGTTCAGCATGGTCTTTGTCTTTGTAAAGCCTGGTAACCTTCAAAATAAATAAATAGTAAGAAAAATTTATTCATGACAGAGCTAAGGCATTTAGGTATTTAGTGAGTACCATTACAATTGAGTTGGATAACTATTATAATCTATAACTATTATTCTTATTCTTTTTCCGCAGCAATGTGCAGATTTTCAATATTAAACCATTCACAGTTAGAGTCTAAACAGTACTGCTAAGAGCCATCAAGTGAGATCCTAGATAATAATGTGATATGGTTTCCTGCTTTCCAGTCTTGTATGCATCCAATCTAGTTTCAGAGCTAGATTCTGTGTATCTGTATACCACCTACCTTTCCTCAAGAAATGGATATTGAGATTTGAGATACCTCCTCTAAACACGAATACTCAGCTTTCATTGTCGTGTTTTGAAATCCATACATTTATTACAACATAGAATATACCAAACTTGCCAAAATAAGTCAAAAAAAAAGAATACAAAGAATCTTTAAAAAGACTCAATGCAAAATACTTGTTGGATTCTGGTACTTAAATCTGCTAAGTTACTGACCTGGGAAATCCAAGAATTAAACTTCTGATGAACTTCGTCAACTAGTGGTCCACGGGTTACCCTGGTGGAAACCTGCATATCAAAATGATTAAAATGCAAATATATAAGAAATATGAGAATGGAAAGACATACAGTAGAAAGGGAGCTGGAAGAATAGCAAACCCAATATAATTTGAATGATTTTTCTTATCATCGTCATATTGTCTATTTTGAGATAATCACATTTCTTATGTTATCTTATATAAAATTAATGTTACAGTTTGACTGACTAAAAACAAAGAAACTCACCGATCTTGAAACAGTATGTGGTGGAGGCTGTCCATTAGGCCGGAATATATATGCACCAGAAGCCTACGGGAGAAATCACACAATTGAAGCATACAACGAACTAATTTAATTTTTTATTAGATTGAGTTGAGCGTGTAAAGAAATCACGCACCTGATAATCACTAAAATCACCCTCACTAGATTCATACCAGAGGTAGTTTTGCTGAATTGGTATATCAACCTGAGAAAATTTAAAAATCATGAGGTGTTCTCTACCACACTCTTAGAAATATGTCTTCATATGAAACTGATAAATCTAAACAAACCTAATTGACAGAATATGCCTTGAACGTACTTCCTATACACTGATATGTATTACCTATTATTTTATACATATGAATTCAACTAGATACATACTCAACCATCCACAAAATAAACCTTAACAGCAATATTTGGTTATGGAATATGAAACTTTGAAGGTTGATGATTATGGGAACTGTGTTAAAAGCTGAAAATAGTCTCAACCACTACTTTCTAGTCGATGTCAAATACTCAAACAGAAACTTAACTGGTTCCTTATTTTTATTGAAGGGCACGTAGGTCCACTATATTTTAGTCACAAGTTTGGCAATTTACCAAGAATGGCAACTCAGTTAATAAAAATTAAGAACATTTTTCTGTGCTGTATGAACATGAAAAATTACTTACTCCAGTTTTGGAATTATACATCCGTTTAAGTTGTCCAGTGATTGAAGAAAAGGACATCTTTAAATCTCCCGGCCCTATGTTTATGGTCTCACCTTTCTGACTGATGAGGTATGACAGATCTTGTCTCCTTGTCCCTATCAAGTTGAAACACCAACAGAAACATGGTTAATACTTCCGTGTTTTGAATTTTATATGACCGCCGTGATAAAAACCAAGCACTAAGCAATTAATGAGCAAGGCCTAAAAAAGAGTGCTGCATGGAGCTTGGAGATGCACGTGTGGAACTATATCTTGAATAGAACGGTCTTCTCCACAGAGCCCCACAATGGGGGGACTAATCACTATGTTTGTTTGGTCAGAAAGCATCTGAACATATTATCATCTGAGCCAAAAGGTGTTAAAGGGAAACCCAGAGCACACTCCTTCAACCTAGTGGGGTCTGGGAGGGTAAATGTACCAGTGGCAGATCTTGAACAAAATGTCTTCGAGGAGCCAAAATTCTTGTAAGCAATCTTTTTTCTTACACAAGAAGGTTAATGTAAAATAAGGCTAATGGTTTCGTTTGGATTTGAGAAAAGAAAATGAGAAAAAATTACAAACAACTATATTTAGTTAGTTAGTGAAAGAAAAAAATAAAGAAAAAAAAGAAAAAAAAATTTAGAAATAAAAATCTAAATTCTTCTCTATAATTTTCTTTTCAATTCAAATCTTAAAATTTTCTCTCCCTTTCTTTTCATTTTCCTACCTATGAAACAAAAGAAAATAAAGGTCCCTAAAACATTTTGAAGTGAACGCATTAGTCTGTTAAAATGTAAAAAAATTATTTTAGTCTCTTAAAATTACAAATATAGATTATATTAGTGCTTTTAAAAGTTAATGTCTCGCTAAAATAACTAATATGATAGGTACTCATGATTTTAAAAACCTAATATGAGTTATTTATATTATCGAATACGCTAAATTTATTGACATGAATTCGAGCATTTACTTTTTGATATATATATATATATTACAAAAGTTTGAGAGAACTGTAGCTCCCTGGTCACAACTAACCCCCCCCCCCTCCACCCCCGAATGTACGTAACCTTACTGATTCTAGGATTTTAACTCATGGAGGTCAAAAGGCAATAACCAAGGGAAAATGGTGTTGTCCAAAATGAAGAAACCACAGTTACTAGACTTAGAAAACGGGGGAATTTGGAACTATACCTTTTCCAGTTGCTTCAGAAATGAAGTATGTACTCCATCCAAGTGGAGGTACTGATGCCTGAAACAGAAGCCAATGCTTTGGGGCATGTTTTGGTGAATGCCCCATATAGGCCTTCACGTAAAAACTTCTTAAATTTGCTGTCACATCATCCATCTCTACATATTGTACTTCAAGCTTATTGCCCGATGAATCTTTGACAACAAGATTAGCATCATTAACCTGATGCAAATTGTCACCTTCAGTATGATATTGGAATTGATTTATTTTCAGAAGCTGCAAGCAAATGATATACACTCACTGGTATTCGGACAATATCCTTACGACTCCATCCAAGTGGGTTATACACCACTACAACCTGGAAATAACTACCATTAACATGTCATCAATAAAATTTAACCAGAAGTCGTAACTAAAAGTTCTGAGAATATTACCAAACTCTTATCGTCTGGAATACTGCTTTCTGTCGGAGGGCAATAACTGATATTGAATAAGTGACACTGCCAAAATCCAATAATAATGATGAGAAAAAGGAGAAGAACAAACAAAGAGTCAAGAATAGGAGACTAACGATATAATCTACTCAGACAACAGACACAAGAGGGTAACCAAGTCCTATGGATACATCTGTAGCTTGAAGCCTGGAGCAGTGTCAGAAATCTAAACCCACTCAAAAATATCTTTTTTGGCAAGACACCTGGACAAGAGTAATAAATATTAATTAAAAATAGAGGAATGCTTTTTTTTTCTTAAACATTACCTGGGAAAATGCTGATGCAGGTGCTGAACATTGATCAGCTGATTGCTTACTTGTAAGACAAGCCAAAGAAGAACTAACAACTGCTTCAGCCTACATAAGAAAACCTTGGTTTTGGAAAATTAACCAGATAAACGAATGCAGCAGGACACAAAATATACTGCTAACTTTTAAATTTAGATAAGCTCCAAGTTCCTGACCTTAGAGGCTCCAATAGCCAGTCTTTTGGCATAGTCATTTGTAGTATGTTGCTTGGCAGTGCCACTGACAGCATCATGATGTTGTGCAATTCCTAGAGCATCTGCAAGGTCAAAAGCATGGTATTTGGTTGATTTCTTTCCAGCAAAAAATCCAAGTTGACGTGTGGCCTACATCAAAATGGTAGCAATGTCTCAGATTTAATTAAGAATGTTTGGAAGCAAACAAGAAAATCCATCCAATTTTATTTTGTTCAGGACATCAGTATTATACCAAATAGTATCCACTTAGCATCCTAACATATTGCTTTAAGGCTGAGCGACTGGTGTAAAAGCCGGTCCAATAAGCATTTCTTCCATCAGCATACCTATAAGAAAAAATTCAGGAATGTGCATAAGTGGTTAAGATCTTAAGCTGTTTTGCAAACAAAATAATAACAGACCCTTACGGGAAGTAATCATCTAATTTCAGTGGCCAAGTTTGATTTGCAGCATTTTTGGCCTCAGTGTAAATAGATGGAGTAGAATACAGGGCATTTACTCTACCATCCTGAAGATTAAACACAGGGAAACATGTATTGGAACTCAGCATGATAACACCTGTATAAAAATGAGTTGTTTCCATACGCGTCATTGCATTATAATCCCCTACCTTATTAACATGGTGAATTAATTTATCCATTTGCTTGAACCAAGACTCTGCATATTGGTACTGGAAATCATCCCCCATTGTCCACATTATATGGTTTGTCCTCGTAATTTTTGCCTGTGTCAAGCATAAGGATATTAAATTTGCACATTCTTTTCTATCTGAGTGATAAGAAATGTAGTAGGCATGTGGAATGGGGGATTTTAACTTGACAGATTCATGTTTAAATTTCATCTCTGTCTATTTATTGACCACCAGGAAAGACATAGACACAAAATTTGAACATAACTTGTCATGCATATGATAGGATCTATTTCTGTTGTGATGATGGTACAAACACTCATTAGTCATTAGATAATGGTATAAGGAAATAACACTGTGTTGACAAAATTCTTCAATAGAATGGGGCTTACTTGGGTAAGAGCAGCATCAATAAAGTTCTGGACGCGCTCTTCAACATTGGTATCAAAAAGACGAGGATCATCCTGCAATTATAAACCGTTACATGAATGAGCCATGAGCTTAGCAAAATAGCATCAGCATTTTAATTAGTTGATTGTTAAACCTGTAACGGAACAAAGTTGTTTCTGACTTCAAAATTGAAACCATTTGGAGGACCATAATGACCGGGGAAAGCGTTGGCAAAAATCTGCAGTAGATCCAAAATGGTAAAAAGACTACACTATTAGTCACCCCTAGTCAAAGTAAAGAATGATTCATGAAATCGATGTCTCAATCCAAACCTGAGCTGAAGAGCCAAAAGTTTTGGACCCACGCCACACAACTTCAAGAGACTTATCAGCTTTGCGCTTCTCTCTGTCCTGATAATCAATTCTAGCGAAGTGTACAGAATCAAACCCAAGCTGCAATGTCAAATGGAAACAAATTATTCATTTTTTTTGTTTTACTAATAATCAACAATTATGAAATTAATATCTTCCACGATATACAATTCTACTCAAATTGGAAACATCGCTAAGGTTCAAACCGCTAGAATGAAATCAAGAATGTAACCCTAAACCAATTACATATTAGGAATTAATTATGCATTTGGAAACATAATTCCTTCGAGAACAAAATGTCTGACGTTGATAAAATGTTCTAACCAGTGTAAGGCATTGACGCATTGTGCATATGGCAAAATCATTAAATATTTTTTAATTTTCAGATAAATAAATTCATTAATTATATTATAATTTAACTTTATAAATGTTATTTTATTTTATTTAATAAAAACATCAAAGATAAAAAAGCAAAACATATTAATATCTTTTTATTTTATAAAATAATAAATAATTTAAAAAACTCAAATTATAAAAATGACAATTATCAAAACATAATTATTAATAAAAATTCATAAGAAAATGTACCTGTCTTTACTTTATTTTCTAAATAAAATACTGCAGTTTGATTTAAAATTAAATAAAATAAATTTCAAATTATTAAATATAATTTGGATATGTCTGTATTAATTTAAACTACTTATGTTTATTAAAATGTATATTCTTTTATCAAAAATATGAAAATTATTCATAACTTTAAAATAAATAAGTTGATATATCGATTATTCTTCTGAGTAACAGAATCAAACCATTTCAAGAAAAAATAAGTGAAAATTCTATTTTTGAAATATATATATATATATATATATATATATATATATATATATATATATATATATATCGAGAGTATCTAAATTTTATGGTTCATTTGATGTTTAGGATAAGAAATAATAGGATATGAGAGTTGAATAAAGGAAGGATCATATAAAATTAGGACAGACTCTTATCCCATCTATGTTTAATGTACATCAAAATAATCAATTAGATAGTACTAATTATCTTATTCAACATTTGTGATGGATAAAAAATAGGATAAGATATAAATATTATTAAAACAAAAACTTATTATTTTTAATAAAATTAAATTTGAAGTTAATTTTCCACCATTTTAATAAAGATATTAAAACATATAAAAAAATTTAAATTATTTTTATAATTTTTGTATGTATAAATAATATTGAAAAATATTATTAAATGATAAAGATTTTAAAATAATCTTATTTAAATTTTTTTGAAAGTAAATTATAATTAAAAATAAATAAAAATTATAATTTTTTAATTTATATTATAATTAATTAAAATATTTTTATAAAATATTATTAAAAAAAATTTAAAACTAACATAAATTTTAAAAAAATTAAAAAAAATTCATAAAATATTAAAATTATATTTTATAAAATAATTAAACTATATTTATATATTAAAAAGAGCATAAAATAAGGCTATGAAGAGGAAAAAAAAATCTGTTCTCATTATTTATAATAAAAAATCCTATTAAAATAAGAATTTATCTATTAAAATAATATAAAATAGGTGAATAAACTATGCTATTTATATTCTGTTAATTCAAGAAATATTAAATAAAATAGATTATTTTATCTTATTATATTCTTTGCACTACCTAACAGATCCTTAGTTTAGAAAATTGGGCCAAACTTAATGGACCGACCTCAGCCCCTAATAGGTAACCTTGGACTGCAGAATGTCCAAATGGGTCGATCTGCCATCCAGCCCGAGGTATCTTGTTAAACTGCTCTTTGATGAAGCGATGGCCCAACGTGGTATGATCAATCATGTCTATGTAGTGGGTCGTCGCCTCGTCATGCATGCACCAGCCACCGTTTCTGTAGACACAACAAACACCTCAAACTCACATGTATAACACTGCATTTAAGATTGGCATGGAAAATATTCTCCTACTTATCCTAACATTCATCTGTTTATATTTATACATAGAACATTGTATTTTTTTTTAATTTTTTTCGGTTATTAAATAAAAGAATGTAGATGAATAAATGCACTGTTTATATAAAAAAATATTAGAATTAAATTATTATTTATAAATAATTAATATATTATTTTTTGAAATATCTAACATTTTTTAAATTTTATAAAATTTTATAAAAATAATTTATATAATATAAGTTATTAATTTAACGATTAAAATTTAATTTTTTATTAAAATTATTAAATAAAATAATTCTAACTAAATTTTTTTCTAAAATAACTTAATTTCTTCTCTTCCTTTACTCCTTTATAACAGAAGCAGGACCACCACAAAACACAGGAACAAAAGATGCCGCTCACTAGCAACAACGCTACGTACACAAATTCTAACTGCCCCGCTTTCACCAGTTTTCTCACTAGTTCTTTTGTTTCTGGAGTCTGTTCTAGCCACCATCGATGGAAAAACGCCTGCAATTTATTTCAGAAATTAAAGTAAATACATAACTTAAATTAAGTCTATATATTTGAATTAGCTTATTTTAAATTAAAATTTTTTATTTTCCAAGAAAACTTTTAAAGATTTATGATTATTTCTTCCATATTAAATGATTCTAAACATGCATTGATAAATTTCTCCATTGATATAAATGTACCAAAACAGCAAATTAAGTACGTATCTAATTCAGTTTACTTTAAATAAATAATTTTTATTATTTTAATTTTTTAAAGATTTTTTAAATAATGATTTTTTCTTCCTTAATAAGCGATTCCAAATGCATTGATAAATTTGTTAATTGAAGTAAGTGTATCAAAACATCAAATCATATGCATGCATGATTTACCTTATTTTGAATAAATAAACAGTTGCAATTTTTAAATTTCTTAAAAAAAATAAAAATATTTCTTTTCAACAACAGATGATTTCAAACATGAATTAATAATTTTTTTGATTGAAATAAATGTACCAAAACAACAAATTAAATACATATTTGATTTTACTTATTTTACATAAATAATTTTTTAAAACAAAAATTAAAAAGAAACCATTATATTTTTTTATAAATAAAGGATTCTAAACATACTAAGGTAAATGTACCAAAATATAGCCAAGGGTGTCATACATGGATTATGATTTTGAATTCATTTGGGCATAGTTAATAACTAAATTTTCAAAAATCCCTATTAAATTTATATAAATTTCTTCTTTAATAGACAACTCCAAACATGGATTGATAAATTCTTTAATTAATGAAGTAAACATACCAAACATCAAATTAAATGCATATATGATTTAGCTTATCCTGAATAAATAAACGGTTATATTTTAAAATTTTCTAAAAATTTTAAAAATAAACCATTATTTTTTCACAAATAAATTATTCTTAATATGCTGGGGGTAAATGTACCAAAATATAGTCAAGGTGCCATATACGGATTATGATTTTAAATCATTGCTCATAGTTAATTACTAAATTTATAGATTTTCTATCAAATTATATTCATTTCTTCGTTAATAAGTGATTCCAAACATACATTGATAAATATGTTAATTGAATACCAAAATAATTATTGATAAATTTAAATAATTATTTTTTCCTTAATAATCGATTCAAAATTTATTAATGGTTCAGCTTATTTTGAATAAATGAATGGCTATATTTCCAATTTTTTTTAAAAAAAAATAAAAAGATAATGATTATTTCTTTTAATAATAATTGATTGAAAATATACTTTGATAATTTTTTTTGTTAAATTAATTGTACTAAAATATAAAATTAAATACATATTTGATTGAATTGCTTTTAAATAAATATTTTTATTATTTTTTAAGAAAAATTTTAAAAATAAATCATTATTTTTCACAAATAAATTATTCTAAACGCCAAAATGTAGACATGGATGTCATATAAAGATTATGATTTTGAGATCAATTGGGAATAGTTAAATACTAAATTTCTAGAATTTGTATCAAATTTATAATCATTTCTGCCTTAATAAGCGATTCCAAATATGCATGGATAACATTGTTAGTTGAAGTTAAATGTATCAAATTAATTATTGATAATTTTTAAATAATAATTGAAATAATTTAAAAAAAAAAACTATTTCTTCCTTAATAAGTGATTTCAGGCATGCATTGATAAATTTGTTAATTGAAGTAAATGTACTAAAACACCAAATTAAACGCATACCTGATTAAGCTTATTTTGAATAAATAAACGGTTATATTTCTAAATTTTCTATAAAATATAAAAAATAATTACTATTTTTCAATAATAAATAATTTCAAACATGCATTGGTATATTTTCTGGTTGAAATAAATATACTAAAACATCAAAGTAAGTACATATTTGTTTCAACTTATTTAAATAAACAATTCTTCATTTAATTTTCTAAAAATATAATCATTAGTTTTCCATAAACCAATGATTCTGAACATGCTAAAGTAAATGACCAAAATATAGTCCAGGGTGCCATATTTAGGGTTTTAAAATCATCTGGGCATATTTAGTTACTAAACTTATAAAATCCCTATCAAATTTATGTCAATTTCTTCTTATAAACATAACTGAACTTTTGAATCTTCATATTTGAACATTGATTAACTTCACAGATTTTACCATTTCACCAAACACAAACTTTCTATTTGGATCTCTCTGAAGAGACATAACCACTGAGTCCAGCACATTCTCAACGCATGCCTCCTACAAAACAATCAAATAGAGAAAACAAAAATGGAAGTTGAAGACTTTAAAGACTAACAATTTCACAATTATATGATTATAAAATGCAAATGCACAAAATGTTATGATTCTAACCTGAATATAATTCTCTGAGCCAACATAATACTGATCAACGGTCTTCAGCCAACCAACATCATCGTGTGAGTGTGGAACCAAGTGAACATTCAATTTTTCTGGCACAGTACCAGCCCCAGTATTATATTTCATAGCACAAACTAGTGTGCCATAGAAACAAAGCAAGAGAAAAACAGAGAAACACTCTGCAGCTACAGTTTTTGTGTTTCCCATTTTCACCACCTAAACTATGCTGCCTCAGTGGATATTATACTCCTTTCATTTCATCGTATTATATATAACATCCATTTCACTAGTTCATATGAATTAAAAAGTTTATTTTATTTTGTTAGTAGTGTTAAATTTAGAAAAAAAAAACCTATAATTTGAAGACGAAATATTACTAAATAGATATTTCAAAAATTTAAATTGTCACATTATGTTTTTAAAAATTTAAATTATTATTATATTAATTTTTTAACTTTCTATTTAGATAAAATATTTTTAAATTACTAAATTATATGTATTTGATTGACATAAAAAAGTTTTAAAAATACTCAACATTTATTTAAATTTTTTTTATGATAAATAGAAGATATTTTAAATAAAACCTATTGGAGAGAACTTCAAAACCTGATTGTTGGTAATTATAACCTATTACTCTTTTCATATTCTATTTTTAAATTATCACTTAATTTTTATTTAATAATTTCTAAAATCTTAAAATTTTTATCCAAAACATGTTAAATTTTTTATCATTAAAAATATCTTTCTATCATCATTCTAATCTTCCATAAGGTTTAATCTTCTAAAGTTTTGTTATCAATCTTATTTTTTGTTATTACTTTAATAATTTATAAGGATTAATTTAATAAAAATTTGGATTAATTTAACTTTTTACTAAGATAAACTCTTAAAAAATCAACATTTTGTTTCTTTTAAAATATAATATGATGACAATTTAGATCTTTTAAAAGACTATTTTGTCATAAATTTAATTTTTGAAGGAGTAATTTGAAGATAAAAACTTAGAAAAATTAATATGATAATAATTTAAGTCTTTTCAAGACTAATTTGATGCTCTAAATTTTTAAATAAGTCATTTATAACTAGTTTATCTTTAAATGTCCTATTTGTTGATTTCTCAGTAAATTTATCATTAATTTATATTTTTATATTAATGAAATACGTTCTTTTAATATTTTTCTATTTAATTAATTATTTTATCTCCACTTAATAATCTCTCTTCCACTTAAGTGAGAGTATTTTTTAAAAAATAATAAATGTAAATAATATTATGCATAAAAAATAGTAAGACAAATTTTTCTTTTGTTTCTTATAAAAAGGACAGAGAAAATACTATTCATTTATTCAAAAATGGGTATAAACAAAACTGATAATAAAGATAAACAATCAATAATAATAATAAACAGTTTTGAATTTTATATGCATACATAGGACACATCTTCCAGGTTTTTTAATTTTTCTACTTCTACAATATAAATATGTTATCAATTTAAAAAATTAATAATTTATTATTTATATAAATTTTATGTGATTAATTTATTTTTTAAACAATAAAAATAATCTTTTAAAAAATTAGTTTTATAAAATAAATATTTTATTTTTAAAATAAAATAATAATAAAAATATATTATTAAAATTTCTTATTTTAAAATATATAAACATCATTGATAAGATTAACGAATTCTATTTTTATATATCACTACAAGAATTTTACCTTTGTTTCATTTTATTTTTATTTATATTTCTCACTCCATATCATATTATATGCTTAATGACCACATTTATTCTTCTTAAAGTCTCCCTTTTGTATAAGGTTCAACAACCTTCCGTTTTGGATGCTTGATGATTGTTTGGGTGACCGCTAAAAATTTGAAAATTACTAACATGTCCCTGTAGAAAGATTTTTTACAGCATTTTTGGTTTATAACAAATTATATAAAGAGAATAAAAAAGTAAAGCATGGAACATTTTAAAATTTTTAATTCATAAAATAATAAAAAAATTAAATTTAAGTCATGCACAGTATCATCTAACTTTCCATCATAAAATTAATTACATCTCATTTTTAATTTTAATTTAATTACTATATTCGATAAAAAAAATGTTCCACTTTATATATTTACATAATTACACCGCCACTATAGAAAAACTGTATTAAGACTAAAAATAATTTTATTCATTATCTTAGAGCCCAGCCACCAGTTCACCCTTTCCTTGTCCTTTCCATCCCATGCATACCATATGAATAACACTTGTATTGGTTGCAGCTTGCATGCAATACACATAGCATGCTTTAAAAAAATAAAAAATATTTTGACTTTTAAAAATTTAAAAGTTATATTAATTTATGAAGATTTAATTTTTAAAAATAAATAATTGAGAGATAAAATCATCGTTTATTTAATTTTCATAAAACAAAATATCAAATTTTAAAATTTTTAAAATTATGCTAATGAATTTTTTAATTTTTTTTTAAAATAATGGTGGACTTCAAGAATAAACGAGAAGGGATAAGGATGGATTTCACCTTCTCTTAAAAATATTTTTAATATTATATTAATTTTATAAATAAATAATTTTGATACATCGTATTATTTGAGTAACTAATTTACAAAATAATTTGTTTACTAATTTAATAATTTTATTTTTTATTTTTATATAATAAAATAAAATTATTACCTTTAACAATGAAGATGTGGTGAATTATATTTCTCTTTCTTTGTATAATAATTTCTTGGCCCTTTCCTCATCTACGTTAGATCCGTCCATGATTACCATATGACAAAGACACTTAGATAATAATTTGAAATTTGGGTCTATCGCCACATATAAACAACATCCCATTAGAGTCATCGATGATACTTGTCGGAGCCGCCGCATGAACCCTCTTCCTTTCTAATCCACCTATCTCTTTCCAATTTGTCTTGTCATGTGTATATATAGAAAGGATCTAAAATAAATAACACAGAAAGATAGGACTAAATAGTAAATAACAAAAAATCTGTGACCATCTTAAAATATTAAAATATCTTTTATTTCTCGTTAAAATTTAGAACTATTGAATGCTAACAAAACTTAACTGCCCATTGCAGTATCTGTCATGTTAAGGTCTTTTTTGTTTTATTCTCATATTTTAACTTGCAAAAATAACAATTAGCACACAAATCATTAGATTATAATAGATGGACTTTGAGGTTTGAATAACAAATTTTCATTTTTGTACATGAGCATACAAATTTAACCAAAAGAGAATTTGTATTTTAATGATTCATTGGGCATAAGACAACTTTAAAGCAGCATAATAGATCAAAATAAATATATTATATTATTATTAAATCAGTTGCTAAATTGTAAAAGTTATAAGATGTTTGGAGAACGGAGAATCAAAGTATCACATAACTATTTTTAAATATATTTTTTAAGCATGAAAATCTCATTTTTAAATAAAATATTTTAATAATTATTTAAAAATTTGAATAAATTTTTATAAATATTTTTTATAAAAAAAATATCTCCATCGATAATAAACAATGTCATAAATATAAAAGAAAAAAAAAATTATAAATTATTATCAAATTAAGAAACTGCACCATAATTTTTAGGAAACAGTTTTATGAATACATAATTACTTACTAATACATACGTAATGAATAATTTTTTCTTTGATTTATATGCTTTCAATAGAAAATATGTAAGGTAATATATTTAGAAAGACAATATATGAATTGTAATATTTTTTTAAAATTAAATAATTATTCTTAAATTTTATTTAAATTACTTAATAAATAAATTCAATAATTATTCTAGGTCTATATTTTAATGACATTTTTTAAATAAACAAATAAATATGTATATACAAATATCAGGTATAAAAAATAAAAATAAAATTTTTTTAATATTTGTTCTAATAATAGTAGTTTACAAAGTAGAACCAAGTCTTACAATAATTATGTGATTCTTAAATTTATATGATGACATGCCTTCAATCAAAGAATCAACTAACATTAACTTGTTGCTAATGTGTTTAACAATTACTTTCTTATTCTTAACATTTTTTTCTAATAACTAAATACTTAATGTTGATATGTTTGCTTCAAATGTTGTTTTTATTGTTTTTTGTCATAAACATTACAACTGGATTGTTATAATATATCTATAATATATCTTTAATGGTCTAGAAATCGAATCCATGAGTCTAAACTTAGAAAGGTAACTCTTCAACGTATTCCATGTGAATAAATCTTAAAACATGAAATAAATTCAATTTCATAGTAGAATTGACTACCAAAGTGTGTTTGACACTTCTCCAAGATATGACTCCACTAGTTAACATGAAATATAATTAGATGTTAATTTTTTTGAATTAAGGCAACCAACAAAGTTAGAATTGGAGAGTCCAATCACCTCCAAACTATCTGAGCGTTTATACTTAAGCATGTAGTTATTTGTTTCTTAAAGGCACCTTATGCATTTTTTTGCAGCTCTCTGATGATTAATACTTATATTACTTTGATATCTTCCTAGCATCTCTACAACAAATATAATGTCAGACCTTGTGCATACCTGAGCGTACATTAGCCACCCAACAATAGAAGCATATGAAACGTTTTTCATTTATTTTCACTCAAGGTCATTCTTAACACATTGATTCAAATTGAATTTGTCACCTTTTACAATAGATCCTACTCATGGTGAACAATCCTTCATCTCAAACCTTTACAAAACTTTATTAATATAGGTTTCTTGATATAGACCTAAGACACTTCTATATCTATCACGATTAATCTTAGTCCTAATGACATAAGATGCATCACACATATCCTTCATATCAAAATTGTTAAAAAGAATTTATTTTACCTCATGCAACATGTCTGTGTCATTTGTTGCAAACAAACTATTATCCACATATAGAATAAGGAAATAAATTTTTCTCCCACTAACCTTTGGGTACATACATTGATTCATAATGTTATCAAATATCATTGATGAGATGTTTGTTTCATCTCATATATGGACTTCTTTATCCTACATATTAAGTGCTCACTATCATTAGAGAATAATCTTTTATGTTGTTTCATGTAAACCTCTTCATCTATATTACCATTTATGAAAGTTATTTTTATATCCATTTGTTGTAACTTAAAATTAAAATGATCCACCAATGCCAACATGATGCATACAAAATCTTTCTTGGATATATGACTAGAAAGTCTCTGTGTAGTGGATTCCATCCTATTAAGTGAACTCTTTTAAAACAAGTTTAACCTTATATCTTTTTATGTTGCCTAATAAGTCTCTTTTAGTTTTGTAGACTCATCAACACTTAAAAATAAGATCTCAGGTATCATTGTTCTTCATGGAGTTCATCTCTTCCTTCATGGAGTTCATTTCTTCCTTCATGTTTTCCTTAGTGTTGTATAAACATCTTCCTAAGAAACATGTTGTTCAACTAGATGTTCATCATTTCTAATATTTGTTGAATAAGATTTACTAGATCATTATCAATAATTGTGGAGTTTCAGGAGTAGGTTGTTCAACATACACTTGAATTGAAGGAGTGTGATGAATAACTATAGTTCAAATATGACTTGATATGAAAGGTTGTATGTTAGATTGATCTAACTCATATTTTACTTAATGATCTAATGCTCTCCATAAATCAAGTCATTTTAAAAAAACTTGGCATTTCTGACTCCATAATCTTAGTACTATAAGATAGACAATAAATTTGTACCCTTTGGACCTTTCAATATATCCAACAAAATATCCGCTAATGGTCGTTGATCTAGTTTCTTTTCTTGTAGATTGTAAAATCTCACCTTAGATGCATCCTCAAAGGTATATATGTCACAAAATTGGTTTCCAACCCTTAAATAACTCAAATGATGTCTTAGAGACAACCTTGGTTAAAATTCAATTCAATATATACATATGTGCTGGAGAGCTTCAACCCATAATTACTTTGGTAGTTTAGAACTACTAATCGTATTACGTACCATATCCATTAAAATTCAATTTCTTCTTTTAGTTACATCATTCTAATAAGGAAAACATGGCATGATATATTGGATAACTATTCCACTTTTTTTAAGAAATTTCACAAATGAACCTAATGTTTATATATCTTTAATGTATCTATCATAATACTAACCACCTCTATCAGTTCCCATAATTTTAATTTAGATCAAATTGGGGTAAAAATTAAAGTAATTACCAGAATAATGTTATTTTAAAATATTTTATCATTATAAGTTTGTTATAGGAACTATGACATAGGGTGTAAATGCGATACTGGCTAGAAATGAAGAGGCACAAAAAGAAAAAATTATAACTATTACTCATTTTGCTTGTGCATCGCACTAATCTTATTACTAACCATCAATGAAGTAATAGAAGGCTGCTTATAGGCGCCGCACTAAATCTAAGTTGTTGCCAAGTGAATCAAGTAAACTAAATCTCCTATTTTTTACGTGAATTTTCAGTATTCCACTACTGACGTAAACATCAAGTACAATAACATCAAATCTATAACGTAAAATCAAGAAAAGTGAGAAACATTGAGTGATCAAACAAAGTAAAAGAATAAAAGAGAAAAATCTAAAGCCAACTAACTAAATCTAACATTAATATTTTATATAATTTATTACTATAACCTTAAATTATAAAATAAAGTTACCAAAGTTATACAACTATAATTGTCTTTAGAAGCCAATTTTTCATATAAAAAAACAATTAGATAAATTAATTTCAAATGAAAAACTGGAGAATTTTAATTCCACTGAAGCATCTAATATTTCATTTTTTTTTTCATTAAACATGTCTTCCCAAAATTAAATTACAAAACAACAACCATGTCCAAACATAACCATATATTAATAAGAGGTTATTTACAACCATGTCTCGATCATTTCCTTTTTTTGCTGCTCTTGGTATTACACTGGAAGTGTTTTCTATAGGTGGTAGGTGTTGGTGTAAAATCATATGAAGGCAAGTACACCTTATCGTTTTACAGAGTAAAGAGTGAGTAAGAGTATCGTCCCCACAGGAATTTGGTTCAAGTATTGAATTCCCACTAGTCCACTAATTGAAATCAGTTATGGAAGTGCGTAGGCAACGCAAATGCACGCGTAGGCAACGCAAATAGGAAATAACAATAATCACAAATTTCTGTCACTAGGCTGGAACTCTGTTCCAGTATGCCTAAAATTAATCAAAATAACTCAGGACAATTTAATACTCAATAACTGATACGAATATGTATAAAATCAATTTATGGAGAGTGTTAGGGTTGGATTTCACCAAAACTTCTCCTCTGTAATAGTGGATCATTACGTGTATTTAAGATAAGAAGTAAATGAAGATCGAATTCACAATTATTAATTGAAGATCAATCCCTTGACTCATCAATACTTCACTCAAATTAGGAATCCTAATCCTTTAGTAATTCCTATTTGGGTAAGCCTTAAGTTCAAGAATTCAAATGATCTCACAATCGCGAATCTCTATCCCTAGAGCCTTTACAATTATGTTATTCAATCTCAGTTCCAATTCTAAAACCAATTTCCCAATTGTGAAGAAGTTTGATTCAGTCTATAAGTGACCAAGTTATAGAAGCGTTAAGCAAAGATATGAATAATCAAATTTAAGGAAAAATAATCTTGAATTTATATAACATATCCGGGTTACATAGGTTCAGCAATGGATTCCTCCTTCCCTAACAGAAATTTAGTTACACATAATGATAAAGAAAGAAAACAGAGGAGAGGGATGAAGTCATAAGCATGACAACATGCTGCAATTGCCCTTCGTCCTCAACCCTAGGGTTCTTCCTTTACCCAGAACAGAACCAGCGTCTAGAAGGGTGGCGACTCTGTTCTCTGCATTTCAATTTTGGAGATAGATGGATAGAGTGATACTGGATGATGATTAATGCCCTATTTTCGTTTTGCTCTGGACTTTTATAGATGCTGTTTTGTTGCGTCGTGTGTCCAACGCAGCTGTGCTTGCGTTACCAACGCGATGTGAATAACACTTCCTTTCCTTCAAATCTTCATGTGCTCCACGCAATTCTGGTTGCTTTGCCAACACGAAACCCTGTAACAGACTCCAGAAATTAAAGCACATCAGATTTATGAGAATTTATCGCCTAAAAGGCTTTAAACTGCATTTTTCAGATTGTGCATGAGTTACTCAGTTTTCTGTCATTTTCTCATGCTTTAATGGTGCTTTATGTTTCAATTATGTGTAATTATAATAAATTATGTTCCAAATAAGTGTCGTATTGGACACTTATCAGTAGGTTGTAATTAACCCTCTTGGAATTATATTTTAATTTATGTTGGAATCAAGTTTTACTCCAATAAAGTAGGGGATTTGTTGGTTAAACTTGCCACTTAACAATCTTAATTATAAAGAATGGTGAACATGACATTTTACTTGCCACTCTAATGTTAATATTTCATATAATTTATTTTATATTATTAGGTTATAATAATAAATTATATAAAATATTAATGTTAAAGTTAGTTAGTTGGTCTTTTAAGATTTTTCTCTTTTCTTCTCTTTGTTTTGTTTAATCACTCATTTTTTTTACACTTTACATTATAGATTTGATGCTACTGTTTCACCTTGATGTTTATGTCAGTAGTGGAATATTGAAAATTCCTGTGAAAATAGGAGATTTAGTTTACTTGATTCACTTTTGATGCACCCATTGATAGTCTGTGATAGGATCAACATGACACAAGCAAAATGAGCAACAATTAAAATTTTCTCTTCTTGCGCCTTTCCATTCTAAGTAACGCCAACATTTATACTCTACCACTGTAACAACTTTGTTGAAAATGTGCCCTTAAATGTTTTCAAATCTATTTTATCTTGAATAAGTTAATAACCATTACTTAGTTGTTGGTGGATAAGTTTATTTAGTTTGTTTTACTGTTATTAGTGGTTCCTAAAATTGTGGAGTATTAGTTTTTCTTCAATTATTTTTCGATGTATTTAAATATTAGTTCCATTCAATAATATCATTATCTTATCAGCTATATCCCTTAACCTTTTATTTTCCATTTTATCCTCTATATCTCTTTATCAAAACAATAGTTGGTATTAGAGCTTTCTTCTTGAGGGACCTGCATGTGAATTGCCATGGATGCTGAAGTGATTTTTTCGCAAATTTCTCTTCCTATCTTTGATGAAGAAAATTACGACTTCTAGGCAGTGAGAATGGAGTCATACTTGGAGGCTTTGGATTTGTGGGAAGTTATGGATGAGGAGTATGAAGTATCCCTGCTACCAGATAATCCCACCACGACTCAGATCAAAAATCAAAAAGATAAATAAAAGGTGAAAGTCAAAGGCAAAAGCATGCTTGTTTGCTAGTGTTTCACAAACTACCTTCACCAGAATCATGATTCTCAAAACAACAAAGACAATATGGGAATATCTTAAGAAAAAGTATGCAGGGAACGAAAGAGTCTGAAGCATACTAGTGTTGAACCTAATAAGGGAATTTGCGCTGCAAGAAGGAGTCTGAGACAATCATAGAATACTCAAATAAACTAATCGAATTTGCTAATAAGGTAGGATTACTGGTTCTTGAGCTTGCTGATTCTAGAATTGTAGAAAAAATTCTTGTAACATTACTTGAAAGATAAGAGACATCTATAACAACTTCGGAGAATATAAAGGATCTTTGTAAGATCACTTTGGCAGAAGTCTTACATGCCTTGTAGGCCCAAGAGCAAAGAAGGCTTATGAGGTAAGATTGCATGGTTAAAGGTGCTCTACCAACCAAGCACGAAGAAATTGGAAAGTACAAAAAGAAAAGTTATAAGAAGAACCAAGCATCAAGCATTGGAACTAGTGCAAATAATCAAACCTTTAACAAAGAGAAGAATAAAAATTATCCACCTTATAAGCATTGCGAAAAAATGGGTTATCCACCATTTAAATACTGGAGAAGGCCAGATGCAAAATATAGCAAGTACAGTTAGATGGATCATGAAACTGTGATTTGAAAAACTAAAATCCAACAAATTACAAATGAAGCAAAAAAAACCTAACAAAAGGAGGGAGACCATCTCTTTGTTGCTACTTGTTTCTCCAGCAACAACTCAACTGAATCGTGGTTGATCGATAGTGGTTGCACTAACCACATGACCTACGATAGAGAATTATTCAAAGTGCTTGGACAACACCAAATTCAAGTGGGTTAAAATAAAAAACGGTGAACAAATTCCAGTAAAAGGCAAGGGAGTAGTAGCTATAACAAGCTACACAGGTACAAAAACCCTTTCTGATGTTTTATATGTACCTAAAATTAATCAAAACTTGCTTAACGTTGGACAACTGCTTGGAAAAGATTCAAAGTTATCTTTAAAGATAAAAGTTGTATAACTAAGGATCCAATAAGCCAACAAATGTTCAAGGTCAAAATGAGGAACAAGAGCTTTTCATTTGATCAATTGAAAGAGGAACATACTGCACTTAATAAATTAAATGTTGAAAAATAAATTAGCCCATAGAATTCCTTCCTTGCTTGAAAAGATAGCTACATGTGAAGCTTGTTAGTTTGGGAAGTAAACAAGGAAACCATTTCCTGGAAGTAATTGGAGGGAAAGCCAAAAACTTCAACTTATTCATATTGATTTTTCTGAACCACAAAGAACTTTATCATTAAAGGAAATTTTATATTATATCATTTTTATGGACAACTTAACCAAAATGTGTTAGGTTTATTTTCTTATATATAAATTAGAAGTAGCTAAAGTGTTTTGAAAATTCAAAACTTATGTTGAAAACCATAGCAGCTGCCATATTCAAACTTTGAGGTCTAATAATGGCAAAGAGTATGTAGCCGATCAATTTGAGCAATTTTGTGCAGAAGCTAGGATTGAACATTAACTAACAACCCCTTACTCTCTTTAACAAAATGGTGTGAGTGAAAGGAAAAATAGATAAATCATAGAAATGGCCAAGTGTATGCTTCATAAAAAAGATTACCAAATAAGTTATAGGTTGAAGTTGCGAATACAAAATAGACTTCCTACATGAGCTTTGCAAAGTCAAACTCCTTTTGAAGCATGGTTTGGTTTTAAACCTTATTTGTATTTTTTAAAGTGTTTGGTTGCTTGTGCTACTCACATGCACCTCAAGTTAAGCGTGAAAAACTTGATAAAAGGGCTTAACCTGGAGTATTCATTGGCTACAATACAGTCTCTAAAGCTTATATAATTTATCAGTCTCAAATAGAAGAAATTCTTATAAGAAAAGACATTCACTTTATGGAAGACAAAACATGTTGTTGGAATGAATAAAAAAAGAATCAAAATGTAGTCTTGGAGCTTGAAGATACAGTAGATGACCCACCTATTCATGGCACAAGGTCACTTGCTGACATATACTAAAGAAGCAGAGTACTAGTGTGCAATGTAGTTGTTTGTGAGCGAGCTAGTTTTGAAGAAACGGCTATGAAC
Source organism: Canavalia ensiformis (assembly GCA_026541065.1). Taxonomy (NCBI): domain Eukaryota; kingdom Viridiplantae; phylum Streptophyta; class Magnoliopsida; order Fabales; family Fabaceae; genus Canavalia; species Canavalia ensiformis. The sequence goes on from JAMKYM010000217.1 coordinate 1,013,558, forward strand.
CAAAAATGGTTGATTGCAATGCAGGAATAACTATCCATGATTGATAAAAATCAAACATAGAAATCGGGTTCAAGACCTCATGATAAAAATGTCACAGGGGTGAAATGGGTGTTCCGAATGAAATACAATGCCAATGGCTCTATAAACAAGCACAAAGAAAGGCTTGTTGTCAAGGGTTATTCTCAAATATTTGAAGTTAATTATACTTTTTCTCTATTATCATGACAAGACACAATAATAATACGACTTGCCATTGTTGCACAAAAAAGGTGGCAAATGTTTCATATGGACGTCAAGTTAGCATTTCTCAATGGTTTTTTGTAAGATGAGATTTATGTTGAGTAACCAAAAGGTTTCATATTCAAATACCAAGAAGATAAAGTCTATTTGCTGAAATAGGATTTATATGGCTTGAAGCAAGACCCTAGAATGTGGTACAACAGAATTAATGATCACCTGCTGAGCTTAGACTTTCAAAAAAGTTAATATGAAGCTACACTTTATGTCAAGCATATTAGTGCAAATATTTTAATTGTCTCCTTATATGTTGATGATCTCTTGGAGAAAGGAGTAGAATATCACTAATCAAAGCATTCAAGTAAGAAATAAAGAATGTCTTTGAAATGACTAACCTTGATCTTATGAATTATTTTTTGGGCATGGAGATCACACAAAGACAAAATGAGATTGTTATTTGTCAAAAGAAATATGCAAAGGAGATTCTTAAAAAATTTCATCTTGAAGAATGCAAAACAATGAACACTCCTATGAATCAAAAGAAGAAGTTCGCCAAGGAGGATGGAGCTAATAAAGTTGATGAAGCTTAATTTAGAAGCTTGATTAGGTGTCTAATATATCTTACCGCTACAAGACCTGACATTTTATTTCCAGTTAGCTTATTGTCAAGATTTATGCATTATGCTAGTGAAGTACACTAGAAGACAACAAAAAAGAGTTGTTAATAATTGGGTAGGTAGTATTGACGATATGAAGAACACTTCAAGGTATTGTTTCAATGAGTTTAGGTATCTTTTCTTAGTGTTCCAAGAAGCAAGAAACTGTAGTTCAATTAACAACAGAAGCTAAGTTTATAACAGTTGTAGCAGTAGCAAATCAAGTTATCTGGCCAAGGAATATTCTAACAAATTTGGATATCAAAGTACAAAAATATTTATTAAAAATTAAGCAGCAATTTCAATTCCACATAACCTTGTGTTCCATGGGAAGACCAAACATTTTAATGTCAAGTTGTTTTACTTAAGAAATATTAAAAAAATGATGATGCAAATCTAGTTTACTACAAAATTGAAGATCAAGCTGTTGATATGTTTTACCAAATCTTTTTCCCTAAGTAGGTTTAAACTTTTTGAGAAAAAAGTTAGAAGTTTGCAGCCTCCAATGCACAATGGAGTGTTGAAAGTGTGCTCTTATATGCTTTCAAATCTTTTTAAGTTTGAATAAGTCAACAATTATCACTTAGTTGTTGGTAGATAAATTTGTTTAATTTATTTTATTGTTGTTGGTGATTCCTAAAATCATGGAACATTAGTTTTTATTCAATTATTTTTTAATATTTAAATATTAATTTTATTTAATAATATCATTATTTTACTAGCTATATTCCTAAACCTTTTTATTTTTCTTTATTTTTCTGCATCTCTATTTATCAAAATAATAAACTTTATCATGATAAAATATTTTAAAATGATATTATTCTAGCAATTATTTTAATTTTTTATTTCAGTTTAATTAAAAAGCTTTTAATTTTTTTATCGATATTTATTTACTTCAACTATAAAAATTTTAAACGATTCTAGTGCAAGAGATAAAAAGGATGCAAATAAAAAGGTTTAGAAAACTTGCTTGGTTAAGCTGAAATAAATTCACGTCTAGGAATTAGTTATTATGTTAATGAAAGAGAAAGAAAGGGATCTTATAAAAAAAAGTTGTTCACTTTTGATTGTAAGCTTGAGCAGAGATTAGCCATAGGCTTGGAATGGTTAGCGAAAATAGAAGAGTCGCACCCTCTGTAATCCCTTTTCACGATTATATTTAGTAATAATACTATCTTTCTTACAAACATTTTCTTTGATTTCTAACACCTTATTTGTCCTTAAATCCACGATATCTCCTTTTCCATCAAACCATCCAAGCCTTCCCTTTTCCTCTTCACCTGATTCAACACCTAGTTTTTGTTAAATTGAAGTTGGAGAGTGATCTTTGCTTGAATAAAAAAAAAGTTTGAACCAAATAGAGGAGTGCTAGTAACACTCTTTTGGAGCACACTCTTAAATTCACTTCCTGCTATTAGTCACTTTTCTAAAATGTTAAACCAATTTTAAAAGTGATCAATTTACCAGATAAGTATTTTTTGACTTTTCAAAAAATGGAGCAATCACATGGGATGTGTTAAAAAGAATGTGTAGCATTTCTCCCTTAGTAGGATGAGTGTTACCAGCACATCCTTTTGAACACACTTTTTATTATTGGTCATTTAAAAAGTCAAAATAATTTTTAAAAAGTAATACATCTTTAAGTCAAGTTTCTTAATTTTTCAAACACTAACTAATTACATATGATGTGTTAAAAAGGGTGTTCAAAGAGTATAGCTGGCATTTCTCCCTTAGTAGATGTACAGGTGTAATACAACCAGCTTCAGAGTTAGCATTCATATGTAGTGTCTGCATCCCTCATAACTCACAACCTCATATATAATATACAGTTCAATCTGTATAATGCATTATAGGATTATATGGGGCACTTCACTTGCAGAACCCACAGATTAATAAACCTTTTAACTTTTATAATTAGAAATATAAGACAACATTTGATAGAGAAACTGTTTGGACTAGGGATTTTGAATACGAAATAGGATATAATTTCTACTGATTGTTGTTGCACAATCCAGAATTATAGTTCTGAGTGCATCGAACGCAATTACATGCGTGTTTTCCCTCTAACAAGGACTTTTACTCCTTTAAACACTGCAGAACAAACCACTGCCTAACCATCATGTTTACTCTGCAGTCCTATGTCCATTTTTACACAAATAACCACCACCACTAGTAAATAACTATCTTACAACATATACCTTTAATGGCTGATTCACTAGAATGGGTGTATCAGAAACATGTTTATTTCTTCAAATAAAATCATCAATGATGGTTTGAGATGTACTATTCTAAAATTTCAACAGGAAAGTACGTATTTCCATAGGACCAAGCTCAATAACAAAATCAGCATTGCTGACAGGGCTACCCCTAACTGCTTGAGGTTCTTGGCCTTTGTCCCCTTCAACGTTCCATTTCATCTTCTTAATTTCTGACTTGTCTTGGTTAGCTGATAAATTTACCTCCTTCAACTCCTTTATCTGCATAGTAAAACACCAAATCACCCTTTACAGATCTGACTGACCAGTTTCATAGGATGAAAGTGAACTTAATTCAAATTATGCTAATCTAAGGAAGTATCCCTTTGTTTTTCTTAAGGGTCAAAAGAAGCTGTATGTACCGTTTTTGTGGCAAACAACTTCTTCAGTTCAACTTTGGTTGGAGTTGAATACTCAGCATCTTCACTTGGCTAACCACAACGAAAACACGAGAGAAATATATGAGAAGTACGTTACAACTAATATACATACAGGAAAGAGAGGATTCCTTATTACAACTGAACTACACTAAAATATTTATTTCTGCAAGAGTAGGTATATGATCCTGTTGAGTTTTATTATATTACTTTTGGCTTGGTCCATTTGAAGGTGGTGATGAATATTTTTATAGATTTACCTCATATAGATGTGCCAAACGGAGAAGCACAACTCCACCATCCAACTCCTGCAAAACATTTTAGTTAGAGAGAGAGAGAGAATCAAGAGTGCCAATGATTTCTGGGCAGCGTTTGTTCTACCTCCAGAGTTATCAGAGCAACATTGGGAGGCAAGCTGTAATTTGGGTCCATGACAGTTCCTTTGGTCAAATGAGAGGACTTCCAATTTTCTACATTCTGATCAATAAATATCTTATAAGCTGTAATATGTCGATGATCAATAAATGTCCATGAAGTACCTGCAACTGAGTCATACCTCATGTGTAAAAGCCAATAAGAATGGTGAGTAAATTTCTTGACCAGTTGTACGCCGCCAGCGTGAGCCAGCTCCAAGCTTGTGGATGCTGACATAATAATTTCCTCTGACCTGATACAACATGTAGAATGGGATATTAGAGAAAATGAGATAGATAATCCATATGCTATATTTAGATAGAAGAAAGAAAACATAATCTGTTCCTACTTTCTAGTTTTTCTATCAAGTTGGTGAAAGGGAGTTTTTGAAAGAAATTTTTTTTCAGAAATTCTGTTTTCACTTTTATTTTCTGTTTTCAAAATTTTGTACTGAATGTAATGAAAACATAAAACAAATTTAGAAAATAACTATTTTTTATTTCTACTAGTTTCTGTACAAATTGCTGAAAACAGAAAATAAAAAGTAAAACAAAATCCTTTTCAAATTCAAAAAACATCTAAATTTTTTAGTAAGTCAATAGTAAGGAGGATGCTTTGAAATATAAACTAATTGGTGGCATTGACATACTGTTAGTCCTTCACATGCTTTGTTGGCACAAACAAGTTCATCAAGTGGTTCCCCTACTCCTCGACCATCATCAAAGAGAATCCGCCTTCAGTAGTCAACATTTAGTGTTAATAGTTTGTATGCAATAAAGTAATCTTGAATTTGACACTGAAAAACTGAGTGAATACCTATGAAGCATCAATTCCACCTCACCATCTTTGATGCTGGCCCCACCAGTGGCCCGATCAACCAAGACTGAGAATTCCGATTTCTTATCCTTAGTATAAATTCCAAGATTAAGCTGGATAAAGAAAAAAAATTAGCATAGTTTTATATATAAACTTAATCAAGATTATAGAACCTGATCAATAATGAAGCAACAAAATTCATTTATCTCCATAGTATATGTGCACTTGAAACCTTAATTCGCAACGAGATTAACAGAGTAATAGAATTTTACAGGGTAATAGTTTCCTGCAACTGGTTGAGTAACTTGAAGGGGCCAATCGTCCCTATAATCTCGAATCTGCATTGACATTTTTGAGTCATATAAGTCAATGTTTTAATCTTTTCTCCCTATAGAATTTCATTATAAACAGAAAAAATTGTATGAGTGTTACTCGTTTCAGAAAATCTCTTCCATTAGAATCAGTATAGAACTCCTTGTTTGTGACCATATTTGCTGTCATTCGTGTGATCACCTCTTTTCCAACTCCATCATCAGTAGGAATTGGACCAATCTTCATAAATAAACTTATGTCAGAACCTTATTTGTTATTCTTACAACTCCAGAGTCCAGAATTCAGATCAGAGCAATTAACAGTCATAATATTCTATTAGGCTCGTATGAGACATAAGAAGTTTTGACAATGCTACTTACAGTGAATTCGATTTCAGCATGGTCTTTGTCTTTGTAAAGCCTTGTAACCTAAAAAATGAATAAATAGTATGAAAAAGCTATTTATGACAGAGCTAAGGAACTTAGGTATTTAATCAAGTACCCATTATGTTGAGTTCGAGGCTTAAATGAACTTAAAATTGATAGAACAGTCATCTTTTTCACTGCAATGATTCTTATTATCTTCCCTTGCAATTTGCAGATTTTCAATATTAAATCACTCATTATTACTGTCTAAACAGTAGTACTAAATGCTAAGAGCAATCAAGTGAGATCCTAGATAATGTGATATGGCTCCCTGCTTTCCAGTTTCCAGTCATGTAAGCATCCAATCCATTTTCAGCATTAGATTCTGTGTATATGTATACAGCTTACCTCAAGAAAAGAATATTGAGATACCTCCTCTGAACACCAATACTCAGCATTCATTGTGTTTCGAAGTCCATACATTTATTAAACATAGAATATATAGGACTTGCCAAAATAAGTAAAAAAGTACCTAAACATCTTTAACACAATACTGAATGCAAACTACTTTATGTATCGTGGTACTTAATCTGCTAAGTTACTGACCTGGTAAATCCAAGAGCTAAAATTCTGGTGAACTTCATCAACTAGTGGTCCACGGAATACCTTGGTGGGCACCTACAAATTAAATAAATCAAAATGCATATGTATGGATAAAGGATACAATATAAGAAATAGGAAAAGCTTATAAGGAAATGGGAAAGATATATAGTAAGAAAGGGAGCTGGAAGAATAGCAAACCCAAGATAATTTGAATGATTTTTTTATCAAAGCCACTTTATTTTTTTTGAGGTTATATAATCACATTTCTGATGTTATCTAATATAAAACTAATGCCATAGGTTAACAGGAGAAACTTACCGATCTTGAAACAACACGTGGTGGGGATCCATCAGGTCGGAATATATATGCACCAGAAGCCTACGGGAGAAATCACACCATTGAAGCATGCAATGTACTAATTTATTTTTTTATTAGATTGAGTTGTGTGTGCAAAGTTACACACCTGAGAATCACTAAAATCACCCGCACTAGATTCATACCAGAGGTAGCTTTGCTGAATTGGTATATCAACCTGGGAAAATTTAAAAATCATGAAATGTTCTCTAATCTCTACTACACCCTTAGAAATATGTCTTGATATGAAATCAATAAAGCTAAATCTAAGTGACAAAATATGCATTGAATATACTTGCATTACGCTAAAATCTATTACCTACACTTACCTGTAAAATTAATAAGATTTTATGTATATGATTAAACTAATATACTCAACCATGCACAAAATAAAGCTTAACAGCAATATATGGTTATGGAGATGAAACTTCGAAGTTTGATGATTATGGGAACTTTGTTTTAAAAGCTGAAAATAGTTTTCACAACCTTTAGTTTCTGGTCTATGTAAAATACTCAAATAAAAATTTAACAGATTCCTTATATTTATTGAAGGGCACATTTGGTCCATTATATTTTAGTCTGTAGTTTGGCATTTTACCAAGAATGAAAACTCAGCTAACACAAATTAAGAACATTTTTCTGTGCTGTAGAAACATGCAAAATTACTTACTCCAGTTCTGGAGTTATGCATCCGTATGAGCTGTCCAGAGATTGAAGAAAAGGACATCTTTAAATCTCCCGGCCCTATATTAATGGTCTCACTTTTCTGACTCACGAGGTATGACAGATCTTGTCTCCTAGTCCCTGTCAAGTTGAAACATCAACGAACCTTATTCAATACTGAAAATTAAAAATTTAATAAAATCCATATTTTCAGTTTTATATGACCACCGTGATAAAACCAAGCATGATGCAGTTATTGCAGATGACCTACAAAAGAAGTGCTGCATGGAGCTTGGGATGCACAAGTCCAAATATATCTTGGATAGACAAAGTCTTATAAACAGAACCCCATAATGGGAGGACTAATCGCTATGCTTACTCAGAAAGCATCTGAACATATCATCTGAGCCAAATATGGTGTTAAAGGGAAAACCAGTGCACAATGCTTCAACCTAATGGGGTCTGGGAGGGTATATTACGTAATCTTATCCCCGCATGCAGAGAGATTCTAGGAATTGAACTCATAACATGGAGGTCTAAAGGCAATAACCACAATGGGAAATGTTGTCCAATAAGAAAAAAAGAGTTACAGACATAGAAAACGGGAATTTGAACTATACCTTTTCCACTTGCTTTAGAAATGAAGTATGTACTCCATCCAAGAGGAGGTACCGATGCCCGAAACAGAAGCCAGTATTTTGGGGCTTGCTTCGGTGACAGCCCCAAATAGGCCTTCACGTAGAATTCTCTTAAATGTGTTGTAACTTCATCCACGTTTACATATTGTACTTGAAGGTTATTGCCCGATGAATCTTGGACAACAAGATTAGCGTCATTAACCTAATGCAAATTGTCACCTTCAGCACAGTATGGGAATTGATTTATTTTAAGATGTTGCAAGCAAATGATATAAACTCACTGGTATTCTGACAATATCAGTGCGATTCCATCCAAGGGGGTTATACACCACTACAACCTGGAAATAATTTCCATTAACATGTGATGAATAAAATTTAAACCAGAATTCCTAGCAAAGTTATGAAAATATTACCAAACTCTTAGCTTCTGGAATACTGTCTTCTGTAGGAGGGCAGTAACTGATATTGAGTAATTGACACTGCCAAAATCCAATAATAATGATAAAAAAAAGGAGAAAAAACAAGATTAAAGAATCAAGAACAGGAGACTAACTACATAATCTACACAGACAACAGACACATGATGGTAATCAAGTCCTATAGATATATCAGTAGCTTGAAGCCTGGAACAGTGACAGAAATCAGAACCTACTCAAACGAGTCCTAGAGTAATAAATGCTTATAAACAATACTTTCTTTGATTTCTTTTTTCAAAGCATTACCTGGGCAAATGCAGATGCAGGTGTTGAACATTGACCCCCTGATTGCTTACTAGTAAGACAAGCCAAAGAAGAACTAACAACTGCTTCAGCCTATAAGAAATCATTGCTTTTGGAAAATTAACCAGATAAACAAATGCTGGACAGAAAATATACTGTTAAATTTTAAGTTTGGGAAAGATCCAAGTTCCAGACCTTAGAGGCTCCAATAGCCAGTCTTTTGGCATAGTCATCGGTAGTATGTTGCTTGGCAGTGCCGCTGACAGCATCATGGTGTTGTGCAATTCCTAGAGCATCTGCAAGGTCAAAAGCATTGTATGCAGTTGATTGCTTTCCAGTCAAAAATCCAAGTTGACGTGCGGCCTACAACAAAATGTAGTAATGTCTCAGATTTAATTAAGAATGTTTCGAAGCAAACAAGAAAAATCCATCCAATTTTATTTTGTTTAGGACATCAATATTATACCAAATAGTATCCACTTAGCATCCTAACATATCGTTTTAAGGCTGGGCGACTGGTGTAAAAGCCAGTCCAATAAGCATTTCTTCCATCAGCATACCTATAAGAACAAAAATCAGGAATGTGCATAAGTGGCTAAGATCATATGCTGCTTTGCAAACAAAATAATAACAGACCCTTACGGAAAGTAATCATCTGTTTTCAGTGGCCAAGTTTGATTTGCAGCATTTTTAGCATTGGTGTAAATAGATGGAGTAGAATACAAGGCATTTACTCTACCATCCTGAAGATTAAACACAGGGAAACATGTATTTGAACTCAGCAAGTTACAATCAATACATGTATAAAATTGAGTTGTTTGGTTATACATCATGGAATATCCCCACCTTATTAACATAGTGAATTAATTTATCCATCTGCTTGAACCAGGACTCTGCATATTGGTACTGGAAATCATCACCCATTGTCCACATTATATGGTTTGTCCTCGTCACGTTTGCCTATATCAAGCACAATCAAATTAAATTTGCACATTCTTGTTTAGTTGAGTGACAATTGAAAGAAAGCTAGTTGTTGTTGATATAAGGAATGAGAAATTTTAACATGACAAGGTTACATTCAAAATTCATCTGTCTCTATTTAATGTCTATAAGGAAAGAGATAAGATCCATTCCGGTTGGTATAGTGGTAATTGCACTGTGTGTTGACAAAATTCTTCAATAGAATGGGACTTACTTGGGTCATAGCAGCATTAATGAAGTCTTGGACGCGCTGGTCAACATTGGAATCAAAAAGAAGAGGATCATCCTGCAATTATAAACGGTGACATGAATGAACCATGCACTTAACGAATATGCAAAATAGCATCAGCATTTTAATTGTTGAGTGTTAGAACCTGTAACGGATCAAAGCCATTATTGACTTCAAAATTGAAACCATTTGGAGCACTATAATGAACGGGAAAAGTATTGGCAAAAATCTGCAGTAGAACCAAAAGGATAAAAGAACCACACAATTACTCACTCTAGTCAAAACAAGGAATGATTTATAGTATTAATGTTCGAATTCAAACCTGAGCTGAAGAGCCAAATGTTTTGGACCCACGCCAAACAACTTCAAGAGACTTATCAGCTTTGCGCTTAGCTCTGTCCTGATAATCAATCCTAGCGAAATGTACAGAATCAAACCCAAGCTGCAATGCCAAATCGAAATTAATTTCAATTTACTAGTAATCAAAATTATGCAATTAATTTCTTTTATATAATCCATATCTTTCACAAAGTAATCCTACTCAAATTCGAACTAAAAGAATTCAAACATATAAAACACTTACACTAATTACTCATCTAAAATTGTGCAATTAATCTGGAAACATAATTCCTCCAAGAAAAACAAAGTGTCTTGACATTGATAAAATATTCTAATCACTCTAATGCATTATGTATGCCAACAAAATCATTAAATATTTTTAATTTTCAAAAAAAATCATTGAATCACATTACTATTTAATTTTGTTAATATTCTTTTATTTTATTTCATAAAATGTTCGAAGATAAAAGAATTAAAAAAATAAATAATATCATTTCAATTTTTGTAAAATAATAATAAATCAAAATTTTAAAAAAATGACAATTACCATGGCATAACCATTCATAAAAATTCGTAAAATGATTCAGCTGTACCAATTTCTCATACCCTGCTTTCTACTTAATTTTCTACAATACATCCCTTCTAACTTTTTAAAAGATCTTTTTATTGACTCATACATATTAAAAAATACATAAAATTATTAATTAATGAATTTGTAAAAAATTAATACAATATTATATTTTTATTTAAATAAAAAATTTATCATACATTATTTGTTTTCTTTTTAAATTTATGAAAAGTAAACAAAGAAAAATTAATAAATACTTTTAAAACTTTATAAAAAAAAATCTTATATTAAGAACTATAAAAATTTTCTCAAAAAAAACTTATAAAAGGAATCAAAAGAAAACAACTTCATATAAAAGCAAAATAAGTGAAACTTCTAATTAGTAAAAAAAAAAAAAAAAAAAAAAGGTATTTTTTTGTCAAAAAAATTGGGCCATGTTTAAGGACCAACCTCAGCCCCTAATAGGTAAGCCTGCACTGCAGAGTGTCCAAATGGGTCAATCTGCCATCCAGCCTTAGGTGTCTTGTTAAACTGCTCCTTAATGAAGCGATGGCCCAAAGTGGTTTGATCAATCATGTCTATATAATGAACCGTGGCTTCGTCGTGCATACACCAACCACCATTTCTGCGGACACAAACACATTAGAGTCACTCTATCCTTTCAAGAAAATCTTAATATTTTATACAAACAAACAGTGTTATTTATTATGTATATTTTTTATTTAACTGTCGAATAAATTTACAATGTAAATAAATATATGTTCTCAAAGTTAGAATTCGTTGACTGTTAAATTTTAGTATTTATATTAATTTAAAAATTTTATATAAAATATAAAATTTATTAGTTTAACTATTGAATCATATTATAATATTTAATAGATTATGTATATAAAATAAAAATTAATAAATATTTTATTTTATAATTTTATTTGAATGATTTATATATTATTTAAATATAATAAATATCAATAATTAAATAATATATCTATATATTTTTAATTTTTTAAAATTTAATAATATAATTTATTAAATATTATAATATAATTTAATAATTAAATTAAAAATTTTAAATTTATGCAAAATTATTAAATTAATATAAATATTAAAGTTTTTTAAAGTTTTTCTAAAAATAAAGGTTAGCAACACTGCATATAAAGATGGTAATAATGGCTATCTTTATCTCTTATACACATTCAGACACGCACTACAAGTAGGACCATAACACAGGACAAAAAAATGCAGCTCATTAACGACACTACTACGTACACGAATTCTAGCTGCTCCGCATCCACAAGCTTTTTCACTTGTTCTTGTGTTTCTGCACTTTGTTCTACCCACCATCGATGCAAAAACGCCTGCCAATTTTTTCAAGAAATTAAAGGCATGCTTGATTCAGTTTATTTTAAATTTTTTTTTTTAAATTAAAGGATATGTAATATTTTTTTCATAAGAAAAATATTGGATATTTAGACCTTAAAAATAAAAAATAAAAAGTGTAAAATATAAATATGAAAATTTCAAATAAATATTAATATTTTTGAGATGTCAAATCATAATTCTTTATGTAAACAAGCGATTCCAAATATGCTATGCATCAGAAATCGCTGATTGAGGTAAATGCCAAAACACAGTCAATAGCATCATATAGGGTTATGATTTTGACATCATTTGGGTACAATTAATATCTAAAATTTCCATAACTCCTATCAAATTTGTTTCCTTAATTTCTTCTTACAAACTACTCTAAACGTCTGAATCTTGAGATTTTGACAGTAATAAAGTTCACAGATTTTACCATTTCCGCGAACACAAATCTTCTATTTGGATCTTTCTGAAGGGACCAAACCACCGAGTCCAACACATTCTCAACACAAGCCCCCTACAAAACAATCAAACACAACAAAAATTTAAGTTGAAAACTTCTAAGCATAAAAAACAAGTCAACAATTATTAGAAATGAAACTGAATGTGCAAAATCTCATTATTAACCAAACCTGAATAGTATTGTTTGAGCCAACATAGTACTGATCAACGGTCTTCAACCAACCAACATCATCGTGGGAGTGTGGAACGAGATGAACATTCAATTTTCCTGGCACAATACCAGCCCCGGTATTATATTTTATAGCACAAACAAGTGTGCCATAGAAACAAAGCAAGAGAAAAGCAGAGAAACACTCTGCAGCTAAAGCTTTTGTGTTTCCCATTTTCAACGCCCCAAATATGCTGCCTCTGTGGATAATTGGTTATTTATACTATTCATTTATTCAATTTATAGAAAAGTATATAACCAAAGCTGAGAATAGACCCAGCATATATAATAAAAAAATAAAAAAAATATATATATATATATTATATATTTGTATAGTACCTTCACCTTCTTTTATTTCTGTTCATATATATTATATTATTTTTAACTTTTGTTTTCTTATCATTGTTTAGCAACCATTTTTAAATTATAAAGTTGAAAGCCTAGGAGTGCCGGCCTAGGAAATTGGTGTAGTTAGAGATTTCCACGAGGTTCACAGCACGCAGGGGCACGAGCTGGCTTAGATAAAAATAACAAGTTTTGAATTTAGAATTTTATGTAATTTTTAAAAATTTTAACTTTTTATATAAAATTACAATAAATTTATTCATCTTTGTATGAAAAAAAAATTTAATAATTAATTATTAAAAAATTATGATTAACAGAATAAAAAATATAATTAACTTCATTATATACATGGGTATATGAAATGAAGTTATAATGCATTAATTTTGATTTTTTTAATGGACAGAAAAAAATTGAAATATAGATAGGTAGATTTGTTATAATTATGTTTATTAATATTTTTAAATTTTTTATTATTAGATCAATGTTAATAATTTTTCTAAAATATTATTTTAAGAAAATATTTAAATTATATATTTTTATTTGTATTATATTTTATATTTTTTTTTTATCTTATTCCATCAATTCTTAAACGGGAAATAACCTTTTTTAAGACAAGTTAATCACGTACATCGTATGCTTCCATATTAATCATCTTGTGATCATCATATACTTTTCCTCAAATATTTTATACCATGTTTTCACAGCTTAATTTTTTTATTATAATTTTGGTAACTTTTAAGTGGTGAACATTTGAAGTTCATCACCATATGGAAACTTTAGAATGTGTGTTCGCATCCAACTTATGATTTTTGCACAATTACCATTTGTGTTTATGGGTTACATACATGTTAGACTAAATTACAAGTTTCATACCTCTAATTTTATGATTTATGTATTTAGTAAATTAGGATTCCTAAGAGATTATCCCTCACTTCTTTTTTATTTTTTTCTTATAATATTATAATATGAGTTAATATATTTTTAATTTTTTTAAAATTTTAAAATTTTATTTTTAATTTCTTATCTTTAAAATAAATAATTTTGATCTTCCATTTTTAAAATATATTATTTTTAGTTTTTAAATTGTTTTTATCATATTATGTTATGAGTTAAATATATTTTTAATTTTTTTTAAATTATAAAATTTTATCTTTAGTTTTTTATTTTTAAAACGATAGATCTTAATTTCTCATTTTTAAAATAGAGTGATTTTAATATCATAAAAACTAAAAACAATATATTTAAAAAAATAAGAGATCAAAATTATTCGTTTTACAAAACTATATTAAACCATTATATTATCTATCATATTTTTTTTTCTTTTTAGATGTTTACATCCAAGAAATATATACTAAAACATTATCCTTCAGTAAACCATTAAACAAAACTACTCAAATTCAAACCAAACATGGTCATAAATTCGTTGTCTCCTTAATCCAAATATGCTTCAATCAGAATCCATGACATACCATGGAACTCCCACTTAGCTCAATCGCAAGCTTAAGTGATGACACGAAACCACAAACCCACCATCAATCATGCTCAAATCTACTACCATTACCACCTTCAACCTCGAAACTTTCGTCTCTTGCATGGAGTTGTCATAATTTCCTCATCTCTAGCCATGCAACCTCAACCAATACCATCAAAATCGTCACCATCATGAGCATCATTCATTATAGGTGATGTCGAAAATCACTCGTCATATTGAACTGTCAACATAGACCAGTTACCACTCTCATTATAGATCCTTCGATTTCCATAATGGACACTCGTTGAACCACCATTACCACCCTCATCACTTCGCTTCCATTATCAATGTATTTCACCCCTACCATTGCTCCATTTATTTTCTTTTCTCTTTTTTCTTTTTCCTCTCTTCTCCATGCAGCCCCCAAACTCATCTCCATTGCCCCCTTCTCCATCCTCTGCTTGTGCATGCGACTTTGATATGCTCTCTCTTCTGATCTGCTCTTTCTTTTGCATGTTCTTAATTTTTTTCTTTTACCATGATTATTTGTATTTTTATGAAATTTATATTTTATTTTCTTATTTTTAAAATTTCTTATGGATTTTTTGGGATGAATCCGGTATCTTCTTCTTTCTCGCTAGAAGTAGTTTCTTTGATCCCGCTTGTTTGAAGGACCGGTTGCTTATGTTGTACATCATTCTTCTGCACAGGTTGTTTTCAGATTAAAGAATACAAAAGAAAATAGAAAAGTAAATCTGTATTCTCCTTCTTGAATCCTGCCTGAAAGGGGACAGAATTAAGGGGTAATAAACAAGAAATCTACAAGATGTTTTAAGGGGAATTCGAGAGTCCCCGGTCTCTCCTCTACCAACTTCTTTCCAATCAACAACTAAAATCCTATCTCAACCGAAACTCCTTTTTATATCTCTAACTACCTCAACTACTAACTAACTCGTTAGTTATTACTTATTATTTCTTTTTTCATCCGCCCTCTCTTCTCCTCCTAACATATACTTTAGTAATTGGGGGTCTAACAATACTCCCCCAAAAGATTAACCTTGTCCTCAAGGTTAAAGTCAGAAAAGTGTCCGAATTGTGTCATATAAGATTCCCAAGAATTTTCAAAATCTAGGAGACCTTCCCACCGAATTAAACCTCAATGCTTCCACTGTCTGAGCCCGAATATCTAACACTTTTTCTCAGTTGAGTTTGTAATTCCAACTCATCAGCTGAGACCCTCAGGTAGAGGTTGAGCAATCATTTGCGAGGAGCTAAAGCTTTTTAAGAAGAGAAACATGAAAGACCGGATGAATCTTGCAATTGTCGGCAAGGCTAACTTGTACGCCACAAAGATCAATACGTTCTAGGATTTGAAAAGGACCATAAAAACCTCGGGACGTTAGATTTCGTTTATCCGTTTGGCTAAAGATTTCAACTCGTAGTTGAATCTTTAAAAGACAAAAAGTCACCTTGATTGTAATCCACCTCCTTCGATGTTTATCGGACACCTTTCATACGATTTTGAGTTTTCACCAAGTTATCTTTCAAGTCTTAAGAGCAGTGTCTCTAGCACTAGTCATTTTATTCACTTCTTCAACAAGTAGAAGGAATAGTGGTCCCTTTAATAACAATGGGGGATCTATGCCATAGAGAGCTTTGAATGGGGTGAGTTTAGTAGAGCCATTATAATTGGTATTAAACCAAAATTCTGCCCAACTTAACCAACGCGGCCATTGTTTAGGCTTGGGTACTAGTGAAGCACCTTAGATATGTTTCTAAACATTTATTAACCACTTGTTTGGCCATTGTTTGAGGATGATAGGCCAAACTATACTTGAGTTTTGTACCAAGCTTGTTTAAACAGTTCTGATTTAACCCGCAAAAAATATCTTGTCCCGATCAGAGACAATAGAAGTAGGAAAACCATGCAATCCGACTATTTCTTTGAGAAAAACTCTCTGCACGACTTCTTTTTGTATAAGGATGACACGGTGGTATAAAGTGAGCATATTTAGATAATGTCGGTCCACCACAACCAGGATAGTGTCCTTCCCTTGAGCTTTAGGTAACCCACCAATAAAATCCATAGAAATATTTGACCAATTCTGTGTGAATAGGAGAGAGGCCGGGCAAAAAGACACGAGGGCGATAATGAATCTTGTTTGTGTCCGACACACATCACAAGCGAGACAAATTGTTGAATATCTCCCTTCATTCCTTCCCAATACACCAAAGCTGCCGTCGTTTATAAACTCCGTAAAAAACCCGAATGACCTCCTAAAGTAGTATTATGAAATTCAGCAATAATGTGGGAACCACCAAGGATGATTTAGATAAGACTAACCTCCCTTATAATACAACTTTCCTCCCCTTCAAATAAAAAATGAGTGTGTGCAAGAGGATCCTTCAATAAATCTCGCATGATGCGATGTAGTTTGGATCTCGTTAAAGTATCTTCACTCCACGAATCTAGCCCAGGAAATGTAGTAAAGAAATGGCTTCAAATGTCATTCTTCTGTAGCTTGGCATCCGCCACGATGTTGGGATACCTCGGTTTGTAGTGAATCTCAAAATCAAATCCTATGAGTTTGGAGGCCCATTTTAACCGCTCTTCTCCCCATAATCTCTCGTCAGAAGAAACTTTAAACTCCTTTGACCATCTGAATGACGAAATGCCTACCCAAGAGATAAGTTGTTTCCATTTTTGGACCGCTAAAACTATCGCATGCAAGTTCCCGCTCATAAACCGATCTTAATTGAGCTTGGGAGTCAAAGTTTCGCTTAAAAAAGCAATTGGTCTCCCTTCTTGCAATAACACAGCCCCTAATCCTTTACTTGAAGCATCGTCTCTACCACAAAAGTCTTGGAAAATCAGGGATGACCAAAATGAGGTAAAGAGACCATGGCGGTTTTGAGAGTTTCAAAGCAACTTCGAGCCTCGGATCCCAATGAAATCCATCCTTTTTAAGTAGTTGAGTCAAAGGTTTGGCTATCTTCCATAGTCCGCACAAACCTCCTATAAGTGCTCCCCGTGAGTCCCAAGAAACCTCTTAAGGCCTTAAGATCTTTTGCAAATGTGCCATGAAATCATAGCATCTAATTTTTTGGATCACCACACCCCTTACCCGAAACAATGTGTCCCAAGTACTCTAATTGTTGCTGTCCAAAACTGCATTTGTTAAAATTAGCATACAAACAATTCTCCTTAACTTTTAACAAGACTAAGATGAAGAACATGATCCTTAACATCCTTGCTATAGATCAAGATATCATCAAAGAATACCAACACAAACCTCCTTAAGAACGGCTTCAAGACATGATTCATTAAGGCTTGAAACGTTGATGGGCATTTGTGAGTCCAAAAGGCATTACTACAAACTCATAATGACCCTCATGTGTCCGAAAGTGTCTTGGAAATGTCTTCTTCTCTCATTCGATTTGATGATAACCTGACTTTAAATCTAGCTTTGAAAAAATTGTAGCACCTCCTAACTCATCTAACAATTCATCGATGATAGGAATAGGAAATTTGTCGTCATCAGTACCTTGTTGAGTGCTCTGTAATCTACACGTAAAACGCCATCCGCCATCCTTCTTTTTGACTAATATGATAGGGCTGTGAGAATGGGCCGACACTAGGTCGAATAATCCCATTAGGCATTTCTCCTACCAACCTTTCAATCTCGATTTTTGATAGTGAGGATACCTATAAGGTCTCGATTGGGAGTGGCAGCCCCTTCTTTCAATACAATTGCATGATCATGTAATCTAGGGGGCAATCTCGAGTGCTTTCAAAGACTTGAGAGGAATGCCCTGAATCTCGTCGCAACCGTGGCGGGATTATGTGCTTGTGTTCATATTTTTCCTCTAACAAATTACATTTAATTAAGAACCCGCACCCTTCATCTTGCAAAGCTTTGACCACTGACTTTAATGAAGCTGAAACTTTGCTTAATCCTAAATCACCCTTCAACATTGTCAACTTCCCTTCTATTTCAAACCGAAGTGTGAGCTCTCTAAAATTAGCTCTAATCTCTCCCAAACTTTCAAGCCAGTCCAGACCCAAAACTACATCTGCCCCTCCTAGTTCAAACAGAAAAAATTCGTTGAATTCTTATATCTTTGAGTTCCGGCTCCATTCCTTGACAAACTCCTTTACATCTTACCTTATGACCGTCTCCTACCTCCACAAGGTAATCAATTGTATCAGTGATGGGTAAGTGTAACTCCTTTACCACTCTAGTAGCCACAAAGTTGTGAGAAGCTCCACACCCACCAAAACTACCACCTGTTTTCCAGCCACAATATCCCAATAACTTGTGGATTTCTTAGATGTCAAACCCATTATGCTATGCAATGATAGCTGCAATGCTTTCAAATCTTCTTCTTTACCCACATCTAACACCTCATTGTTGTTTTCATGCTCCTCTTCCATTACCAACAAATGCAATTGCTTGTTTTTGCACACATGATCATGACTATACTTCTCATCACAAGAGAAACAAAGTCCTTTGTTCATCTTATCTTGCAACTCAAATTTGAGATAATCTTCTTCCCTTATTTCTGAAATTATTGTTTGGTCTACTAGAACAGACCCAACGACCATTGATTCGCCTTGATTATCCGTCTTAGTCATTATCTTGTGTCCCGAATCATAAGTGCGTTCGAAAGAAGGAAAAACAGGGAGTGATTTTCCTCCCGTTGTTTTTTGTGAGAATTGTAATTCAACCCTTTTGCTAACGCTGCATTTTTTTTTCATCAATCATCCGTCGTATCCATCAATTCAGCTAAATTTCTCGTAAGGTGCAGCTTTAAGCTCTGCCTTAATCTCATCCTTTAGTCCATTCAAGAAAATACCCGCAAATATTGTTGGTCAATCTTCCTTAAGGGTCCAAAAGATATAGCTCAAATTGTTCTCGAAATTCCTCCTGGCCGTAGTTTGTTTTAATCCCAACCGAATTCAAAGGATTCTTCATCATGGAGGGTTGAAATCTTCTAATTAAAGAATTCTTGAATACTTCCCAGGGATTTTCAACACAAGATTCCCACCACCGCAAACCAACCAAGGGCCTTGCCTTCCATGGCCACCATCACCGCCTTGATCTTTCTCGCATTTCCGATACTTTTCTTAACAAAAAATATCTCTCTACTCTATTAACCCATCCAAAAAGCATCTTCTCCGAAAAGATAGGAATCTCAAGCTTTCTCCGGAAGCAATCACTTGTGTCCTCCTTCGATCTTGGGCCAACAAGTTCCTTTACTCCTTCTTCATCAATTTCTTCCTTTGAATTTGATCTCTGCCCCTTTTTGCTTTGTCGACTTTCTGATGCTAGTGATCCCAAAAGTTCCTCAATCCGATTCAGACGAGCTTCTTGAAGTTCTCTACGAGTTTCCATCATCTCCAGTTCTTCTCTCCAAGCGTTTAGATTCCTCTCCATCGCTTCCATTCTTGCCTCCATTCTTGTATTCACCATCCGTTTCCCAAGAATCTTGGAGCTTTGATACCAGTTGTAAGAACTGGATCAGATTAAAGAATACAAAAGAAAATAGAAAAGTAAATCTGTATTCTCCTTCTTGAATCCGCAGTGAAAGGGGACAGAATTAAGGGGGTAATAAACAAGAAATCTACAAGACTGTTTACAAGGGAATTCGAGAGTCCCTGGTCTCTCCTCTACCAACTTCTTTCCAATCAACAACTAAAAATCCCCTATCTCAACTGAAACTCCCTCTTTTATATCTCCTAACTACCTCAACTACTAACTAACTGTTAGTTATTACTTATTATTTCTTTTTTTTAGTCTGCCCTCTTCTCCTCCTAACATATACTTTAGTAATTGGGGGTCTAACATTTACCTGAATGAAACTTCTAATATATTGACTTGATTGAGTTGCTTTTAGCTTTAGGTTTTGAAAGAATGTTCAATCTTGTTCTTTTGCATTATTTTTTATTTTTTCTTAATTCTTTATTTATTTGGGATGAATTAGGAGGAAATAAATGAAAACGAGAGAAATAGAGCCGGTAGAAATGGAAAAGAAGAAAATTAGGAGGGAAGTAATTATTTCCTGGAAGAACCCATACAAAAATATTTGCTCCAAATAAATGAGAATTAGAAAGAAAAGTCATTCTATTTTTTTGTTTTTAAAGTTTAAATTATTAAATATAAAAATAAAAAATTTATATTTATAAAAAATAATATAATAAAAAATTGAATTTTAAGTTTGATTTAATTTTTTAATTAATATAAAATAACTTATATTATTAATATATTTATTTTCATCCTTTTTCCATCTATCTAAACAAGAGTAGATAATTTTTTTTACTTTTATTTTTATCTATTTAAACAATTTATTTTTTATTCTTTTTTTACTTTATTTCTTATTCTTCTTATTTCTCTGTCATCTAAACAAAGTATATAAATTTTGTTTGTAATAAAAAAATTAAAAATTGTAAATGAAACAAATAATTTTTTATTTAATTATTTTTTTTCTAATTTAAACTACATAATTTTAATATTTTAAATTTTTTCAAATCAATTAAATTATTTTATCTTTAAATTTTAAAAAAATTAATCTTTCGTTAATTTTCTTCTACCTAAGATTTTCAAATTTTTATCTTTTTTTCAAGATACTTACAAATTGAGTCAGCTGAATAATTTCTGTTCAAAGCTCAACAATCAAAATATCCAATTCTAGCCAAAATAAAAGTAAAATCTAACAATTTTTCCTTTGGAAACTTCAATTCTTTTTCAAGTTTCCACTAAAGTTTTACTTTTAAACTTTTAAAATAATTTCATATTCCAATTCTGTTATAAGCTTTATCAAAATTTTGGATAAAAAAAATTAACCAGAGATACAAATTGGTAAATTTAGAAATTAAGATGATTTAATTCAGTCAAAAAATTTAGAACATCGAAATCGTATATAAATCTAAACCAGACAAATTACAAATACAATTAAGCCAATATCTTATAAAGAATTTTGGAATAGGATACCATTAATTGATTATTTTGTTTCTTGAAATGTGTGGAATGACCTCATAATCAATCCACTAATATTGGTCTAATACTTATATTAGGTTATAACAATATATTGGGGGATGGAGATCAGAACCATATTTCCCATCCTGTGAGGTATTCGTATATTAAAAATAATGAAGTTATCCTTAATTTAATGCGTAGCATATATATAAAACCCAATAAACGATGATGAAATTGAAAAGCAAGCTTTCTTTATTTCTTCTTCACACCAAAGCGTCTTTCCCCGCGTCCATGGAGGTATGCAATTTCTTCAACCACCGATTCCATTTTGCAAACCGGGTGTCAAGCACCATCTCCGCAGTCCGCACAATATCTCAGGGAAGTTGTGTCTGGATTGAACCCTTTGCATCTACGATTCCAGCAAGTTCTCTCACTCTGTGGTGACTGGCTCAAGCACGCTCGAATTGACAGAGAATTGTGTCACAGCCGTAACACCTACAAATCCATTCAAGATTTCAACAAAGACCGATGAGTAACCAAATCTCCCTTGGCAGAGTCTCTTTATTATACATGCACTCATGCATATCCGATTCAATGGTCCGCCTAACCGTGTTATAAAACCTCGCACTACTCCATCCAATTAGTAATTACATTGTTGGTGTTCGAATACAAAGCTTATTTTTTATAATAAAAAAATGCTATACCCATGAGTATTGGAAGACAAGCTAATAATCAACTTCGCACAAGAATTACAATTAACGACAAAACGCAAATCGTTTTGAGTGATGTTTTAATCTCTAATTATAATTAGTAAACATTGACACGGCACGGCTCTAAATATAAAATTCAGCTATCCAAAATTGGACAACGTTGACAGAAAGATGGTAAGTTTATAAATGTGCTTCGATAGATAAATTTTGAACTTGGACAAGAACGAAATGGTCACATATAAGCGGTAAGCATCTACTTTAAAATTAAAATAAATACAAGAAATAAAAAAATGGACATAGATTTTAGTAACGAGATAGATGAACATTTTAAAAAGGAGTATTCTTCATAATACCATGTACTCGCTTAATGCCCTCATTCACAAGGCTTTTGACCTGGTCAATCATCCATACTTAATCAAGAGACATCCGTTCCTATCATCCGATAAACTCGATAATTGGAATACATGCACAATCACCCTCAATTAAAGACAACTTCCAACATGCTACCAATATGCCTACCAAAGGAGCAGTAATGAAGCAGGAAAGAGACCATGGATTATTTCTTCTCCTCCTCATTTGGGGGCTTGTCTTCATTCTTCTTATGAGGCTGATTGACAGCATAATCAGAAAATGTTAAAGTGCAGAAATTTACCAAAATACCAATTGTGTGAATTTTAAAATGCTATATGTGATGTACTGCGTAAAAATGTGTTTGTATATCACTTGTATATAATTCTATTGACCCATTAAGAAAAATAAGATTAATTTACACATGCACATATAAATTTGCCATTTAGTGGAAATTGTTTGTTGTCCTTTAAGCACCCGTATTAACCCTCCGCTCTTCACCTAAACAAATTCAGCGGACAAAATAAATATGAACAAACATTGACTAGTGTGTGACAATCACCAAATTTTCCAGTTAAGCATGTAGTTATTTTCTCATCCAAATTAGTTAGGGAGGATACTTGCTGATTATCCTGCTACAACCATATATAAAATTCCACCAACAATCATAGGCTATGGACCTCAAAGATCATTAAATAGGCAGACAATATAAAGTAAAAAAGAGTTGCATCCAAGACACTCCAAAATCCAACTATTACTGAATAAAGAAAACACAATATACATTAAAAGACGAGGGGAGAGATAAAAGGAGTTAAAGGCCAATCTAGGTGGAGCCAAATTCAAATATGCCTCCTGTGAAATTTCTAAAAAATCCTTTTCCAATCCAATATTTTCCCATAAAAGAAGACTTACCTCAGACTGATTTTGCATGGAAGCCAGCAAATCTTTGACAGATGGGTCATTCGGGTCAACCCCAGGAAGCTGCAGAAGCAATGAAATATTATTCGGTGCAGAACATATTGCAAATCATTCTATTAACACGTTTAAAATGAACAAAATGGAAAATTCAGGATTTATCAAACATACTGATGCAAGGATAGAAGATACAAAGGACTGATCTGCCAACAATTTACTCATGTCAGACGACTGGCTTGCTGAGTCCTTTGTGCTGTCTTCTACTGACAATTGGAGAGCTCCAAGCAAGAAAAGACAAGAATTCAGTGAAATCAGGATAAATACTAAAGCTATACTGTAAATTCTATAAACAGCAAATTGACTCCATAATCAGAACTTGTCACAGAAGAGTACATAACCATACATGATTGAAGTTTTAAAAAAAGCCAAACCATTGTTACACCAAAAACAGAAGGTATATAAAAGGCCAAACCCTCAAACAGGGGGAGTTAGCTCAGAAAATATGTAAATTCCATGCATAACAATCCGTATTAACAAAAGTGATACATTCAAGATCATAAATACCCCACCTTCAAACCAAAAAGACTGAGAAAACTCCCTTTCCCTCTTGAATAAAACAAAATCGAAAGAAATTTTCTCAATTCCAGAACCAGATAAATCATCAAGCAACAAGAAAGCACTCACCCATATTTAAATAATGTTTAAACAACATAAAAACTCACCTAGAGCCAACTCAGGATCATCAGGGGTTGCTTCAGACATATCTGTATCTTTCACATCATGGCTTATTGCAGGTTCATCCATTGACATTGCAAGAGCCTGCTGTAGTAGAGCATTCTCATCATCCTGTTTTCCATTTGAAAGTCAGTTCACACACAACAAATACTATTGCCTGGTATCAATTTATGGGTAGAATGAAATTAAACCAAGAGAACTAATCAAAAAAGCAAATGCATTAGTTGAGTTGCAGTCCTTTAGACATCTTGATACGAACCAAAAAGAGATAATGATAAAGAATGAACGAGATAAAGAGAAGGATCTCCAACAAGGACTTAAAGGTTCTATGACAAGGTCAAAAACAAAGAAAGTCAAAGAAGCCTTATATCTCATAGTCATAACTATGTTTAAGGCAACCCAAGATATGGAAAAAAAGAGCACAGGACTTTATATTTGTATTTTGGATTTAAACTTTACGTTTACTCTAATAATTAATAACACGGGTTTAGTTTATTATGTTAATGGAATTGGCCGTAATGGTTATTTAAGCCTTTATAGGATTTATTTACTTTTATTTCACTATGCTAGTGGGCCAAACTTTAATGGCTATTACATTTAGGATTTTAATTTTAATATAAATACTTATGTAACTCTTCTTTGAGGACAATTTTGATGATAATAAGAATTGAGACTTTCCCTCTTGAGAGAGCTTGTGTGTCTCTTAGGGTTCTTGGAAAAAACCATTGCATAAATCTTATCATGGATTTCTCATACTCTTGTGGCGATTTTACACCGAGCTTATCACTCTCCTTTCTCTATAAAATTGAGGATGTGACGCTTTCCTCCATTCCTTTTCTTTTCCACATTTTATTCTTCCAGTTATGAAATCCTAATTTTTATTTGTTTCCATTATAACCCTACTTTTGATTTGTTTCTGTTATAATCCTATTTTTTGTCTAAGGGAACCAACTCAAGGAAAGATCTATTTAATTCACATCACATCGGTTGCCCATTCATGTTGAATTGCAGTAAAAAAAAAGCACAACATGTTGATAGAAACAAGTTATTTAAACTAAACAGAAAGGGGATGGTACTTAGAATATATTGCTAACGAGCTAGAGAAAAAACACTATGATTCCAAGGTCAGTTATTGGATCTAACACCTCCATTGAGACCATAACTAGCATAACATCACAAATACATGAATCATGATGGTGGTAGTAGGTGTACGAATCTGAGTCAATCAACAAAAAAATGGTAAAGGAAAAACAAATGTTGCAAGGTGAATCATCAGTGTTAATAATGGCAGAAATGGTCATAATTGTGATACATTGTAAGAAGTAAAAACATGATACCAGAATTATCAAATGAAGACAGATGATACTATGGAGTAAAAGATGTTCTCTGGATATTAAATCAATGGTGTAGTCAGGTAGGTCACAGCAACAGTCATAATGAAGTTGTTAGCAATGGATTTGTTTGGACAATGGTATGTTGGCAAAGGACATATGATGGAAAAGGTGTGGTTTGGACACCCATGAAGCGATTAGCTCCGCAGACTTCATACATTTTTCGAGTTTCAATTACAATACCTAACATAAGATCATGATCTCAAAATAAAAAATTCAAATTACCCTAGTAGGTCCAATATAAACCTTTGGAAATTTCAAACCAGGTACATGCTTGTGAATAAAATATTGTACAAAATAATTATGGCAAATAGTCCGACAAATTGTTTATATGAATTTAGATAATTGTTTGTATGCTCCAAATAAGAATAGGACAAAACAGGCAGCGAGCATGGCTAAAATAACAAATTACACCAACCGTCAAATCATTTGTCTTTGTCTCAGTTTCAGAAGCTGCTGCACTAGCATGCTCAGTCATTGTTGTATCCTGTGGGCTAGCCTGCTGTTCACCACCTTTCTCTTGTTTGGAAGCATCCTCTTCTGCCTTTTTTGCAGCTGCTTCCTGCCTGGCTCTCTCCTCTTCCATTGAAACTCTTAGAGCAAGAGCCAGTTCAGGGTCCAAGTTTGGATCAACACCAAACTCAAATCCGGATACACCACCTGCTGCTGCAGCAGCAGCAGCTGCGGCAAAACCACTTCCTCCTTCTCCATCACCAGTAAAAATAGGAGTGCTGCCATAAACAAGGTTACATAATTATCCAAAAAATTTCTTCTTCATGTGTGTGTGTATGGATGCAGATAAAAATAGTAATTAGAAGGAGCATGAATAAGGTAGGAGGCTTTTCAACAAAAAAGAAGGTAGGCTCTAAAAACAAGCAAATACCATAATAAGAAAGAAGGATAAGAGAGAAAAATTTAGAATGAGACAGGGCTCCCCAATCTCTTTGCAAGTTAGGAAGCACCCATGAGCTGAAATCACAATAGTAGATTTAGCTGGAAGAAAACACTCCTAATACATGTGCATGTTTTGCTCCAACCAGGTACACCAAACAATTGCATAGACTGCATATTGCCATAGAACTTGGGTCTCCATTTTGGTACCAATACCTTTGTAGCAAACCAACAGAAACTACAGAAAAGCAAGGACACAACCATTGCTCCTTTGAAAATTCAAAAAAAAAAAAAAAAAAAAAGTTCCACAGAAAAAAGTGGCTGTCATGCAATCCAAAAATAAATGACTCGCTATTTCAGAACTTGAATTGCACATGACACAAAATATTGGGGGAGAGGGAGCAGTCTAAAGCATGCCATTCTGGCTAGTTTATCAAACAAAAGTTTTGACCTTAGGGAGAGTTTTGAACTTCCCAATGGGTTTAACAAGAAAGAACTCACGGCTATTTGGGTAGTGAGTTAAGAACTAAGAAGAAGAATTTAAAGAAAATGCACAATAGCCCAAACTCTCCTATCAGAGTTAGAAGAAAAGTGGGCAGAATTGTGTAGAAACAGCAGAGATAGTAAATCAATAACTTCTCTATTAAGCAGATGAGAATTCAGTGCAAATGGGAATGCTGAGAACAAAGGGAGAAAAAGAAAAAGAAATAAACCCACAAACCTTATTAGTACGTCAGAAAGAGCATTCGGACCTGATGGAACATGAACAATGTGGCTGGTATCATTATTGTTAACAGCTGCAAGAAGTGCCTCCAGCTTCTCTGTCTTCCCCTCATCTTCTTCACCAAAATTGACAATGTCAAGTGCTACACTATTCTTTTTCAACTTTCTCCCAATCATCTCCAATATTTTCTTCTCATGCTTGACAGGACTAAAAATCATCAAATGAGAAAATTAGAGGGAAAATGGTTACAAACAAAACAATTTCAAATAACACAAAAGAAACAGTTATTCACACCTTCCAGCAAAGACAATAATCCTTTGCTGCTGCTTCTTATTCTGCCGATGCTTAAGAGCTAATTGTGCAACCTGAATGCCAGCAGCTAGGTTCATCTCACCACCTATTTCTAGTCCTAAATTAGGGAGGGGAAAAGGAAAAAAATAAATCAACTCTATGATGATCAGAAGAATCCAACCATAAAAGAATACGCCATAATACTTGTGGCAATTCAAGTTAAACATTCACAATCACACTAATAGGGAGCCTATAACAGTGATATTACACCTAGTATCCTATAGTCAGATTCAATCGCCACTCATTCCAAATATTCAAGAAGCAAAAAACTGACCATGCATGCAAGCTAAGATCTTGCCCAAATCACTGGTAGGGGTCACCAAAACACGAACGCCCTTCCCAGCCATCGTGAGAACTCCCACCGTATTTTCCGGATTAGACTGAATTATTAAGAAAAAACCATGATAAGCACAACTGAACCCAACTGCAGTTATCTAAACCACAAGTTAAATTTAAAAATCTAATTCTGAAACCCATCATTTCCTTTCTTAAAAGATTAATCTGAGTCGTAGTTACAGATAACAGCAGTGTTAAGCAACGATAGATAGGATTCACCTGGGTTTTAGCACCGCAAATAAGATTGACAGCGTCTGCTTGGGCTTGGAATCGAGAAGGAGAGTAATCCCCGTTACGCATCCATTCCGAATTGTCAATACAGATCATCGTCGCCTATTAATTAGTGATTAATTATAGTAATAATCTATGAACAATAAAACCCTAATTGATGAAAGAAATTATAGTGGCATGGTAGAGTTCGTTGAAACTAAGATAAAGGGGAAAACCAGGGTTTACCTCGAGCACCATCGTCGGAGTTCCAGAAGAAACGAGAGAGAGAGAGAGAGAGGACGAGCAATGTATCGGAAAAGAGAAAAGAGAACTCGGGTTTACTTGTTATACAGGGTTGCTCTCGCTAACTGGGTTTTAATCTGCTGTGACCATAAAAGGGTGTCCTCAATTCTTTCTTTCTTTCCCAGCAACATTGGTGGTTTTTCATTTAAAGTTAGTCTCCGTATTTGGTATTCAAAAAATTAATTAGAATAAAATTCATTTTAAACTATTTTAAACTATTAAATAATTTTGAAATATATAGATTAATTAATTTCAACTATACTTTTTAATGAAATATAAATTTTATATTAAAAATACCAAAACTAATTTTCTAATGTTATATCAAGGAAGCCTCCTCTGCCATGTAATACACAAAACAGAAAAGGGAAAGGGAAAATATGTAGATAAGCTTAAAGCCGTTAAGTTATAAAACTTTTAAAAATTAAAATTAATATTTAAATTTTATATTTATATTTTTAAAAATATTATAAACTAGAGATAAAAAATAATTAATTGTTTCGGTATTTTATTTTTTAAATTTTGAAAATAATAATAAATTAGAGATGAAAAAATTAATTAATTCATCCTAATCTATATTTATTTCACTATATTTAAAATAATAAAAAATATTATAAATATAAATATAATAAAGGATACTAAAAATATCTTTAAATGTTTTAAAATATAATAAAATAAAATATATTAAAATTAAAAAATTAAAAAATATAAAAATAAAAGTAAAATAAATTAAAAAATTATGCATAAAAATATCAAAATAATATAAATTAATAAATAATATAATATGATGAAAAGTATACTTAGATATACAGATTTAAACTTTCAAATTAACTTATATAACTTGTCAATTAAGTGCTTTAGTATCAATAAAAAGATTCTTATTTAAATGTGAATTGACTAAGTTTGGAGATCAAATTTTTAAAATATATAATTTATTATTTTTATTTTCTTTTACTATTTCTTTATCTTCTTTTATATATATATATATATATATATATATATATATATATATATATTATTGGGATGTGTGGGTCTACTATTAATTCGTAGAGGCTACTCAACCCTGTCTATTTATGAGTTGCAAATTAAGCTTATTTGACCTATTTTCTAGTAACAATGGAAAGAATCTTCTCTTAGATGTTACTAATGTTTTTAAATCAAATCAACCATTGAATGAGTAATGGTGTTGGTTAATATTTTAAATTAGCATAAAATGATCATATTGCATATCTTATAAGATAAAAAATTATAATAAATAGTTAAATAATAATAATTTATATGAAGATATTATGTGACAGTATTTATTCATTATAAAAATATTTGAAAAAAAGTTAAAATCATTTTTTTATGAATTTCTAGCTCCATTAATTTGTTGGGTTGTCCAAATCAATGATCTAATTGAATCTTGATTCTCCATGTAACATCTAATTAAGTCTTGATTCATCATGTAACATTCTCTTTTTCTATCTTTCACGTGGAAACAATTTTTTTTATATGTTTATATTTTGGGAACTAAATAAAATTTTAAGAATGGAATTAGAAGAAATTTGAGTCTGATCTTTTAAACAAAGATGGTTAGGATATAATTTTTAATTATAGAATTTAAAATTTTTAAAAAAAATCTTTTTAGAATTGTTAGAATGGTTTTAAAAGGACAAAAATTAGGTTTTATTACCAAAGGTCTAATAAAATTGTATAGAAATATGTTTTAGGCTAAAAATAATGGATGAATAATAAAAATAAATTTTAAATATTTTCTTTAATTTTTTTTCATGAATTAAAATTTTTTTGCAAGTTGTCAAATTCAAATTCAAATTCATTTTATTCTTGGATCTATGTAATATCCACATTGAATTTGAGAGGATTGAAAAATAATTTTATTGATGTTTAAATAGTATAAATTCTTTCCTAAGATTTAGTGAAATTCTTTATAAACTACATTTGATTCCTTAAGTTTCATACCTTTTGTAAATCCAATTTTGCTTAATGGATATCAAGCCTGTTTGTGAGACATTAGTAGGGGAGACTCGTGAAGGTGGGTCACAAGATAAACGGAAAATTTGGTTGGATTGTTAATCACTGTTTCTTATAATAAGGCATGCAAAAATTTTGATGATAAGTATAACATCCTATTTTCTACTTTTCCCGGGTAAGCAATGTTTTTCTTTTCTCGATATTTTTATATTTTGGAAAGTAATAAAAGTTTTAAGAATAGAATTAAAAGGAATCTGTGGTCTTTCAGATAAATTTAATTGGAATAATTAATCGTAATTTATTATATTTTTTAATAATAAAATTGAAAATCATGCAAAATGTTTATTTAGAATTATTAGGATAGTTGTAAAATATATAAAATTAATTTTTAGAAAAAAATTGGATATTTTTAATATAATAATTAAATATATAATAATTTTATGCTTTAAACTTTAATATTTATATTAATTTAATAATTTTATGTAAAATACAATTTAAATCTTTTAAAATTTGATATGCATGATTATAAAAGATATTATAACATGATTTAACGATTGGATTAATGAATCTTTCATTTTATATAAAATTATTAAATTATTATAAATATTAAAATTTAACATATATTATGAATAAATCCTAACTCATATATATATATATATATATATATATATATATATATACGAGGAGGAATCAACTTATTTAAAAAATAAATCTATTATAAATTACATTATTCAATATTTCTATTAAACAATTAAATTTTAATAATTCAACTATTAAATTAATAAATTTTATTACATAAATCATATTTATATAATTTTATAAAATTTTAAAAAATATTATACTTCATTATATTACTTTATTTTAATATATAATATATTTTTTTCTACTATATGTTAATTTAAATTTATTTAGTAAAATATTAGTTTTTTTAAAATTTTATAAAATTTTATAAGTATAATTTGTATAATAAAATTTGTTAATGTAATAGTTGGATTAATAGAATTCAATCCATTTAAAAAAAAATATTGAGTAAAATAATTTATATTAGATTTATTATTAAAGTAAGTTGATTTCTTTTCTTGCTCTCTCTTTATATATATCCTAAATCTTTCATCACACTCAACACATATGTCCTTGAGTTGTTACCAATCAACTCTTAAGATTTTTCTGTGCATGTCATTTTATATCTTCCTAACATAATACTTCAAAAAAAGCATGCATGTGATGCATGATTTTAATCGTAATCAATTTCTTTTCTTAATTTATAACTTACATCATTCTTGCAAAAAAAAAACTCAAAAAGGTCTCCTCTATAAACCAAATTACCCCACATTTTCACATAGCTTGTAAACATAATCAGAATCATCTACACGCTCAACCAATCAAAGATCTATCATCTTTACATATCACTTCTTTTTAAATTATATATTTTTTCAATTAAACCTTATTTATTTAAAAAAAATCATTTATAAAAGTATTTTCAATAGGTGTAAAACTTTGAAAAAGTTTTTCAAAAAAGAAAGACCAAATACATTTATTTTTTTTGGAAAAAGTTCACTTTTAAAAAATCTAAAAATATATTTTCATGAAAATCCTTTTTAATGAACCAAAAGTTGATAAAATCTTTTAAAAAACCTATAATGCTAATTTTCAATGAAAATTTTAAAAAAATTAAACAAACCTCAACAAAAAAAATGAAAATTTGAAAATATGGTCTAACACTTACACTTTCTAAAGTAAAATTAAAAATGGTTACTAAAATAATTTATTAAAAAATCAAAATAACAAAGATTGAGATTTTTTAAGTTATTTTTCAAAGAAGGCAATCTTTAAACTTATATTATTTATTTCTATATTGTCTTTTCTAACTCATTTATAACACATAATGGTATACATTAAACATAATAATCCGTCATCATTCAAATTTTTGTCCAACTAAGCATCATACAATCAAGTATGCAATTCAAAATGTTAACATATATTCTTAGGACATATCAAATAAAACATCATCGTATTCACAATAGCAAAACCAAACATCTAGAACACATAATCTCAATAATTCATAATTTAATATTATCAATCTTTGATTCAAAATTTCACAAATATGAAAATCTTGATATCTTTTAGTGAGTTGGGTGAGAATTTTTACAATGTATCCTCTTCTACATTCGCAAATCATCCCCCTCTACCCATGTACTATTGAATAACACCTTAATAAAGATGAAAATGAGTCAAATCATTCAATAAGGACCAACAATTTGACTTGTTTAAAATCTTAGTCTATTTTGACTTGTTTAATAAATAAATAGTTTCAAGCTCGTTAAATTTTTTTTTAGATAAACAAATCAAGTTTAAACTTATAAAAAAGTCTATTTAACTTATTCAGTAGTTTATTTATTTTTATATATTATATATTTATATTTATATTTATATATTATATTTATACAATTTGTTAAAAATTAAAATTTTAAATTTTAAATAAAAGGAATTCTAGATGGTTTTGTCCTTGTTCATATAACTCTAGACAACTTGTTTTAAATAATATATATATATATATATATATATATGTATAAATAATCTTTAAACTTATTTAATAATTTTTTATCTTATAAATTTTAAATTTATAAATATTTATTTATATAGACTTAAAATTTATTTATTAATATTTTTTATATTATAAATTTTTAAACAAATTTATAAACTTATTAGATTTTAAAACAAGTCAAATCTTTTTTATAACAAATAATAAGGTTAGATTTAAAATTTAAAATTTTTAAATAGAACAAATTTAAACAAAAGTTTATATCACTTCAATCTATTTCTATAGAAGGAAAAGGAAGATTTTATCATTTTCTCTTAAAAACCACAAGTGCAATAAATATTTAGTATATTGCAAAGAAATGAAAAAAAAATCAAATTCTTACTGTTGATACATGGTATTATTTATGGCAATTTCAATAAGAAAATTGAAAAAAAAAAAAAGGAAGACCATGGAGAAGAATTTACCCTGACGGCGAAACAAAATTTTAAGATCAAGTTTCAAGCATGATGAAAAAAATAACCACAAGTTTTGCTTTTCTAAGGATTTAAAGGAAGAAAAAGAAGCGAAGATACATGGGGAAAGGAGGAACGGGATCGGCTTTGGGAGAAGAAATTAATGGAAATGTTTAAAAAATAAATAAAATTTTTAAAAAATAGTTTTTATTTAATTATTTTTCTTCACCAACCTTTTTATTTTTTGTAATTTTGTGTTTGAAAGTTTTTCAATTTTAATTTATCTAAACAATGTTTGAATATTATTAAAATAATTTTTTTTTCTTAAAATCTTTGTAAAATGTGCTTAGAATAATAAAATAAATCTATGTCTCTATTATTTACTCGACTAATTAATTAAGCAAAAATTTAAAAATAAAAAATATATTTTAAATTTTTTTTATTATGTAATATTTTTCTAACCTAAAATATATTTTTCTTATTTTTATTAGAATCCTAATAATAGAGTAATTTTTATATTTTTATAACTTTTCTAACAGTTTCAAACAAATACTTCTTAAAACTTAATTTTTTAATTAAAATATAATAATTTATTAAAAATTATTCTAATCAAATTTATTTTAAAAAATATTTTTAATTTTTTTTTCTAATTTTATTCTTAAAAATTATAACTAATCATTATACGAGTTACGATACTGAAAAACTAATGGAATTATTCTTAACTTGAATAACATAGTACTTGGATATTAGGATACTTATATCTAAAGGTACCAAATACGTAAATTACTTAAATATTCTCAACTATTTAATTGTAAAATTTATCCTAACCTATTCTAATCAAATTACTTAATTTTATGCATCGTTGGATATCCATCAAACTTGCAAGCACATAAAAACATATTCATATAAATTGAATATAGGGCAGGGATAATTGCATTTGTCACCTATTACATGAAACATTCAAGGATGTTCATGATATACCTCTGTCATAAGATTTAATTTTAAATATTTTTATTGTTAAAAAAAAAGATAAATATTCTTGTATACAGTTTAAAATATAACCAAATTTAATAACCATATATAATCATCAAAACATAATCCATAATAAGAAACTTTTTATTTTATAATAATAAAATAGAAAATAATATTTATATTCCTAACTTTCACACTTACTTTTCAAATTGACACGTATCGTGGGCAGATATTAGCAGACATTGTTTGGATCGGCATGTTCTAAACCGACCCTTACCAAACCATAACACACCCTCAAAGACCATTCACAAATTCACAAATGTTTACTTTTGAATCGAAACTTAATATTTCTACGATGTAAATGAAGTTAAAAATTGTATATTTTATCTTAACAATTCAAACATTTTTAAATAGAATTTTTTTTTAGTTTTAAATAATCATGCAAAATTTCATTCATAATAATTAATCATTTTATTAAAAATAATTACAAAATTTAAATTAATGGAATCTTTTTTTTAGAATATTTTTATTAATAATTATTAAATTATTTCATTTTAACTTCTGGTTTTTGTTTTAAAATTATTACAAACACATAAAATTAAAATTAAGATGATATACTTACAATTATAAATAAAAAAAGGAGTTAAACTATTTTTAAAAAACATTAAAATTGTAGTAAGTGTATATTATTATTTTTAATTATATCCGATTCTAATACTTTAAAATATAAATAATGATATATATTAATTTTATGCTAATAATATATTTTAACATGTTTTTTATTAGATTATATTTATTTATAATTTACCAAAAGGATGTATATTTTTATATTTTATTTAGTAATTTTTAGACACATTTTACTTAAAAAATATATTAAAAAACAAACGGCTTCAATTCATATTGAGTTATATTATTTATATAATTTTTCTATAATATTTTCTATAACACTAATCATATTACCTATTATATTACACACGTTTCTTTTTTTTTTTTTCCTATCTATGATTGTTAAGAAAAATGTACATGGTAATTTCTCATTAATATTCATACTATACATGTTTTTTTCATGTACTTTATATATATATATATATAATATAATATAATATAAATTTTCAGTTTACGGTGATTAAATACGTGGACCGAACCAAAATTGTTTCTGATAAAAACACATATCATTTAGATTAAAAAAACTGAATCAGAAAAAATTGGGTAGGGGGCAAAAATTTAATACATGATAATTGTTTAATAAAATTAACAATGACTAAATTTTACTACTAATGATTGTTTAAATTATAATTTAATGAAAAATAAAATATGTATCCTACAAAAGTATAAGTGACTAATATTTTATGTAAAATAAAAACACATACAAGAAATGATGCATTTCATGTTATCAAATATTAAACAACCATCGTGACCTTCATATTCGTATGAATTGAAATTTCAGCATAAAATTCATAATTGATACTCGAGTCTTTTTATGGCTAAGGACACTCAGATAAAACAAGATTTCAAGTATCAAGTTTTGATCTAATAAATACAGCCTTAGTTTTTTTTATCTTGGGAGAAAATATTACAGAAAGTGAAATATAGGAAGATCAAAAGAATAAAAAAATCACTTTTAAAGCTTGTTCAATATATTATTGTATATTTTTCATTAATAAAATTTTAATTTTGTATACTAGTAAAAAATTAAATATTAAAATATTAAGAGAACAAAATGCCAAAAAATTTCACCAAAAGAATATTATAAGAAATCTATTTTTTTATCCAATATAAAAAATAATAAAATTCAAATTGAAAACTTCATATACAAATTACTTTAATCTCCAATTTTTTCTCATTAAACCAATTCTAATAATTTATTATAAAGAATCTATTTGATTATACAATAAATAAAAGAAACATAAAAAAAACTTCTCATATATTTACAAATTATAATCAATCATTCATGTTTTGATTTAGATTAATCTAAATCGTTTGATTTTTAGTAAGCACGTAAGTAGCTTTCTCTTTTAAATCTATATAATCTATTATTATCATAATAAATTTCTGTAGTCTATTATTATCATAATAAATCAATTATTCAAATAGCATGTGACCATTTTTAAAAACACATCTTATGTCACTCATTATCGTATATGGGGTTTGTCTTCTTCCCATTATATTTTTTTGTGCTACCATTATGTTGTAAATCTACTTAGTTCATTATGAGTAATGATTTTTCATGAAAGAAAAAATATAGAATCATCTTCCCTCCCTCTAATTGTATCAACCTATCATGCAAGTAAAAGAGAATCAAAAGAAAAAAAAAAAGAATGACAAAATTAAACAATTGAATATAATTAGAAGAATGAATATCTAATACTTTTATAAATTTTAAAGATGTTAATGTAATTTTTTAATATAATTTTTATATTAATTGAATTTAAATTACAAATATTTACAATGATGTTACAATACAACATGATTATTATTATCATTATCTATAAGTTGAATCAGCATAATTAATTTTTTATTATCCTAAGTTCCTTTAATAAATTTAGATAAATAAGAAATAAGGTAAAAATTAAAGAATGTTAATTTTCTATTAAAAATTATCAAGCTATTCATGTATATTATTACAACTTTTTTTCAATATAAAACCAAGAAAAAAATGATTCTTTAAAAAAATGAATTCTTTTTAAATAAGAACAATTAAATTTTTAATTTTTAATAATTTATTATACTAACACTATGGATGTTTTTAATAGTCTCTTTCAACTAGTTGAAAGATGAAATAGGTAATTAAATTAAAATATTTTTTTTAGTAATGTTTGATAAATTTATAAATAATTTCGAAGAAAGCAACATTTTTTTAAATTTTCCATCAACTAGCGTGCAACTTTTCATCTAGATGATGAAAGGATATTTTCTATTTTTATTTTTGATATTTATTTTTTAATTTTTTATATGTCCTTCACTTTTTAGAAACATTTTTTTTCTCTCCATATTTCATGTACACTACCCACACTTCTGTCACTCTCTCTTAGCTAGCTACTGAATTCCAATATTTTTTATTGTCATTGCTCACTTGTATTACAAATTTTCTTTAATTAGGTGATATATTATTCCTTCTTTAATATGATTTTTAGATTTTCTTATTTCGAAACATATTCATATAATATTTATATTTTCATTATTTTTCTATTTATAATTTTTTTTCTATTTTTAACAATTTTTTATTCATCTCTAATGCAATTTTATTTTAATTTTTTTTTTTATACTTTCAACATAACTATCATTATCATCCACATCTTCTGTTTGATCAAATTGGCATATATACATAGTCACCTTTGATATTATTCATCTATACTTATCTCTTATATCAATTCTAATCTAAATTTTTCTTAAAATTTCAATTCCAACCAAATACAAAGAACAAAGACAACCAAAGAAAAATAGATGAATAGATAAAGAAAAGAAAGAAAAGAATTTATGAAATGAAGTTTACGTGGTAGTAAAGAAGGGGAAGAGTTTGACAAATTCAAGAAAAAAGTTCTCTAGAACTTGGTGTGAACAAAATAAAAGAAAGAAAATGAAATAATTTTTACAGTAATTACTAGTATGCTATTGTATTTTCATGATTTTCATTTTTAAAACATTTTAAAACAAACTATTGAAGATGACATTTTTCTTATTTTTAAATTTGAGATTAATTAAAAAATATTTTTTAAAGATTCAACCAAAATGTACTTTAAGACTTATTATCATTTTCATTGAAAATGAAAATAGAAAATAAATGAACTAAACAATGTCTTAAAAATTCAATCGACATAAATAGGCCTTTTTAAAAATGGAAAAAGTTAGGCATTTCATTTTCCCACTAATCTTATGCTTAAGTTTAACAAACCATATCAACTAAGCATGTGTAGTTTTAGGTGTGATTGATATCATAGTATAAATAAAAGTTTGAGGAGGATATCTAATCCTTTAAGTATACTCATAATTTTGACTACCTAGGTCACATCACCATAGATCAAGCAAGTAAAAGTTGTTGCTTAGACCATCAACGAAGTAGATTAGGATTCCAAGCGAACATAAGAATCATAAGTAGAACATCTATCATCAAATTTAAAGATAAAATCAACATCACAATAATCCTACAAACGAAATTGTTGATAAAGTTGATCAAGTGTTAGTAAAGAACCAAGTATCCATTAATTTCAATGATCTTCTGAAGGATGAGATAGGAACTAACCTACCTTATTCATACTACAACTAATTTCATATTTAGTGATACTATAAAGCATCAAAGATGTGTAAAAATAGGGATAAACTATGTAATTACTTCTAAATTTGGATAATTTGTAGACATCAATCATAAAATCCCTTTAGCATCACTTATCCATTTCTAACAAATCTTGAATATAATTATCATGCAAAATAAAATAGGAATCATCAGAGACCTCAATATATAAAAAATACTCTAAAGTTTGCAATTATTTTAAAAGTAAAAAGTTAGTTTCATAAAAAAAAATTGTCAAAAACTTGATGGAACTTATGATAATATCATTACAAAATAAAAGGTATTTTTCAACCGTTGTTTAGACATTTAATGATGGTTCAAACCGCCACATATATCAACTTTATGACAATCCTAAAATTGTTGTAATGTTCTTTGTGAAGAGGTATTTAGCGGCGGTTTAAAAAAAGCGTCGCAACCACCACCACGGTTTAAAAAAAGCGTCGCAACCACCACCACAAATTTTTTGTGGTTGTTGAAAATCGTCGTCAAATCGCTTTGAAATGTAACCGTTGAGTAAAAAAATTTAGTTGGTGATTGTAAACCGATGAACAAACTGCTGCAGAATTGAATTCATCTCTTAACTTGTTGAATAACACATCCTTGTAACTTAGAAATTATCATAAATCGTTGTAGCTTAGAAATTACCATAAACCACCGAACAAATTAACATAAATCTCTGAACATATTAACATAAATCGCTGAACATATTAACATAAACCACATCATATACATTCAATGTTTGGTACTGTAATCACCGTAAAAATATTGTAATTAGCATTAAAAAAAATAAGAATCTTTTTTTACTTTATTTATTTTAAATACTTGCTTATTAAATAATTTGAATATATTTAAGTGAAAAATTTTATTAATTTTTATAAATTAAATAAACATAATAAATAAAAAAATAATATAATATAAAAATCATTCATTACTTCAAATATGAAATACCATGTGTGATATCATTTTTGTAAACAGAAATAGAAATTAAATTAAATGTTGAAATTCAACATAACATCTAACATGTTCTAATAATTAAAAAAATAGTGGTTCATATGATCCAGATTCATAATTTGCTGAAAGATAAAAAAAATTTATGCTAATGATCCTACATTTATTGCTTGAAATTATTAAAATAAAAAATTATTTTTACATTAGTTCACTAAAATAATGTTTACATACTAAAATAGTAAAATTATAACTATAAGAAAGCAGTAGAACCAATAGTCCTGACCTAATTAAATTGAGGTGCTAGTTGATTACCAAGTTGCATAAGAAGTGATGCTTGTGCTTCTAAGGCTTTATATTTAATAATTTTTTCCTTTAAAGGTTTATACTTTGCAACCATTTACTCCAAAACTTTATAATTTGCAATCTTTTCCTCCAAAGTTGCAATTTTTTCTTTATTTTGTTGCAATTTAGTTTTGAGATTATTCCTTGCATTAGAAGATACACTACAACTCTCTTGACTGCGAGTAGTTTTGAAGATTTGGAAGGAGCAAACATCAAATCTCATACCTTGCACACATCTTGGATGTTCCAAATTCCCTAACATACATCCTCATTAGAAGTGATGTCATTATTTTGCATATCTAGTTGTTCTTGTAAAAATAATTCAATAATTTTTAATCAATCAATCATCCAAACAGTCATATCCCAATTAAAAAAACATGATTTATACTACTTCCTTTTTTCTCTAGCTTTCTTATTAACAAAAGAATCATCCTTTCTCTTATGTGTAATAGAGTACATTTCTCATATATTGTATGTTTGTCCAGTTTTAATTTTTTATATTAGGCATAATTTTAGTTACATCATAAAAAGAAAACTTTAAATATGATAAAAATGTTTTTTCATAACTATACCAGTTCATGTTTCTTTTTAGCAATTGACTTTGAGTCAAATGTATGGGGTTTCATTTGCTTTTGTCGATTTGTAATCTTTTTGACACATTTTCTATATTGAAAAAAAAAAGTTAATCTTACATGTATTAACAAGTTTCTCAACAAATAATTTTTTACCATTATTTTTTACTTTGTCGATATTGTAGAAAAGAGACTTATTGGTCTGTTGGGATGCTATCTAAACGTGACTCAAGATTTTGTTCCTAAGAAGCACTATCGCAACCGTAATTCCGACGAGACGAGGAACTCGCTAAAAAATGAAATAGATTTGTTTTGATCAATGTGGAGTCGCCACCAAATTTTTATTTAAGGGAAAAGATTTGGAAAAAACCCTGACTCGAGGTAAAGATTTAGGTTCGGGAGTCGATTAAGAGAGGGGAAAGTGTTAGGCACCCCACTCGCCCGTTCCAAGGAACGGTACCCTTTAAACTGAGTGTGTGATTTTTGAAAATGTTTGATCCCTTGATTAATGTGAGATAGATACTTGATGGAGGTTAGCCTGACAGGACTTGATCCTGCTCCTACGTATTCCCCGGTGCAATGGGAAACTCAAGGCTTACGTAGTTCTAGTGTGTGAAGGCTTGACCTTCGAAGAGTGTTTTGAAAGAATGTTTGAAGATTTTTCTATTCGAAAAGAAGTTTTATTTTTAGGAGGGGTCTTTGGCCCACTCATACACAAGGTCCGAGGCGGCTAAGGCAAAGACAGGGGACCTATATTTTAACTACTAAATGTTGAACAGCAGGTAAACCACCAGTTCCCCATTTAGAGCCCATTGCGTGAGACCTAGAATCCCAAAATATTTAGGAAAAGATATATATATATTTTTTAATTTGAAAAGGACCTCAAGTCCACTCATGCACAAGGCCCGAGGCAGCTAAGGCAGCACAAGGACCTATACGAACTACTAAATGTTGAACAACAGGTAAACCGCTAGTTCTCCATTTAGAGCTCATTGCGTGAGACTCGAAGATCTTAAAATACTTGAAAAAGATTTTTTAAATTTTCGAAGAAAAGAAATATTTCGCAATTGATGTAGGTCATAGGATAAAAGAAAACTAGATTTTGAGGCAATTGGGGGTTTAATGTAATTTTTAGTAACTATGGGATATTTATGAGATTTCTATGAATTTTAGATTTTTTAATTGAAACCTTTTTGTAATTTCCGGACATTTCATTAATTTTCTGAATTTTCTATATTTTTATTAATTTTCTGGAATTTTTTATTAATTTTCTATATTTTCTATATTTTTATTTATTTTCTGGAATTTTTTATTAATTTTTGAATTTCTGGAATTATTTATTAATTTTTGGATTTCTGAAAATTTTTATTAATTTCTATGAATTTCTGGAATTTTTTACTAATTTCTGAATTTCTGGAATTTTTATTAATTTCTGAATTTTTTATATTTTTATTAATTTTCTGGAATTTTTTATTAATTTTTGAATTTCTGGAATTTTTTATTAATTTCTATGAATTTCTGGAATTTTTTACTAATTTCTGAATTTTTTATAGTTTTATTAAATTTCTGGAATTTTTTATTAATTTTTCAATTTCTTAGAATTTTTTATTAATTTTCTGGATTTTTAAAATTTTTTTAAATTTTCTGGATTTTTTTAGATATTTTTTTAATGTCTGGAATTTTTTATTATTTTTTTGAATTTTAGATTAATTTTTGAATTTCTGGATTTTTATTAAATTTTTTTAATTTCTGGAATTTTTTATTAATTTTTTGGAATTTTAGATTAATTTTTGAATTTCTGGAATTTTTTATTAATTTTTTAATTTCTGGAATTTTTTATTAATTTTTGTTTTTTTTTAATTTCTACAGATTTCCTTTTTATTTAATTCATTTGTTTTTTTTTAAAATTTTTTTTCAAAAGTTTTATTTATTTATTTATTTATTATTATATTTTCTTTTTTTAGATTTTTTAATTTTTTCTTAATTCTTTTAGTTTTCTTTTCCTTTTTCTAGCTTTTTTTCCTC
Organism: Canavalia ensiformis; assembly: GCA_026541065.1. Classification (NCBI taxonomy): domain Eukaryota; kingdom Viridiplantae; phylum Streptophyta; class Magnoliopsida; order Fabales; family Fabaceae; genus Canavalia; species Canavalia ensiformis. The sequence goes on from JAMKYM010000217.1 coordinate 1,055,935, forward strand.
TTCTTTTCTTTGCATTTTTTTGCTAAATTTTAGTTCTTTAGATTTTTATTTCCAGATTCTATTTTTTTAATTTATTATTTTTTTAGTTTTTTTTTAAAAAAGTTTTTTATTATTTTCTTTTGATTTTTGGTTTTTTTTATTTTGTTTATTCTCCATTTGTTTCAATTTTCTTTTCTTTTTCTCATTATTTATATTATTATCACATTTCTCGTTCGTCTATCTTTTATTTGTTTTTCTAATCCGTTTTGTTTTTGTTTTTCCTATTTCTTCATTATTTCTTTCCGGAATTATTTTTTAATTAGTACTAATTTCTTGATTAATTTTATGATTGGGGGCCTCTTAATAAAATGGATGTTTCTGTTTTTGCCTTTTTACTCATTTTCCCGCCAGATAATATGAGAAGCAATTCTCTAAATTATCTTGGTAGGAAGTGAGTAAAGACGTGAACACCTTATGTCCGAGGCGAGCTTGAAAGAAGTCCGAGAAGCATTTAGAAGCTTCGAGCTTAAAGATTGATGCCTATATGGTGGTTTTTGGATGACCTTGCCGGCCGATAGCCTAATTAGACTGAATAAACCGATAGGGTTTGCAATGTTTGATCACATAGCCTAATTAGGCTACGAGAGATGAATAAAGGCCTGTTAGGACAGGCGTTGAATGTCGTGGGATTGCTTGTTAGGACAAGCAAAGATGAAATGAAAATGGCCTGTTAAAACAAGCAAAGCAGAAGAGAGTGGCCCATCCTGACGGGCCCAATGGAGTGAAAAATGACTTATTTCAAGCAGGAAATGCATGCAAAAACTAGAATGTAAGATATGTACAGGTTGGCCCGATAACATAGGCCAATATGCGGGAAATCTAAACTAGATGGTGGCCTGACAACATAGGCCTGAAAGCGGTAAATCTAAACTAGATGGTGGCTTGACAACATAGGCCTGAAAAGCAGTAAACTAAGCAAGGTTGTGGCCTGATAACATAGGCCATGATGCAGAAAGGTAAACTTAATGGTGGCCTGACAACATAGGCCATGATGCAAAAATGTAAACTTGAGGGGAATCCCGTTGTCGACGGGAACAATGCAAATGAAATCCTGCCGTTACCAGGATGAATGTAAACCTTGGCAATTGAACGAAAAATGCTTCAAGTCCTGTTGTTGTGAGAATGCAAATGAGGTCGCCGTTGGGAAGATGCAAATGAAATCTGGCCGTTGCTAGATAAATGCAAACCCGCTTGACGGTGACAAAAACATGCTTGAAATCCTGTTGTTGACAGGAGAATGCAAATGAGGTCCCGCCGTTGCCGGGAAGATGCAAATGAAATCCTGCTGTTGCTAGGATAAATGCGAACCTGCTTGACAGGTTAACGAAAAAACATGCTTGAAATCCTGTTGTTGACAGGAGAATGCAAATGAGGTCCCGCTGTTGCCGGGAAGATGCAAATGAAATCTGGGCATTTGCGGGATAAATGCAAACTCGTTGACAATTGGAGTAAAATTAAACATGCTTGAAGTCTTGTTGTTGACAGGAGAATGCAAATAGGGTTGCCGGGAAAATGCGAATGAAATCCTGCTATTGCCAGGATAAATGAAAACCTCGCCGATGTGGGATGAAAATTAAACGTGCTTGAAGTCTCCTTGTTGACAGAAACCGCAAATGAGGTCCCGCCACAGGGAAGATGCAAATGAAATCCGCCGTGTTGTGGATAAATGCAAACCTCGCTGACAGGTGGGTAAAATTAAAACATGCTTGAAGTCTGTTGTTGACGGGGAGAATGCAAATGGGTCCTTGTGCCCGTCACGAAAATGCGAATGAAATCATTGCTTGCCGGGATAAATGCAAACCTTGCTGACTGTGGGACAAAATTAAACGTGCTTGAAGTCCGTTGATGAAGAATCGCAAATGAGGTCCCGTATTCTTGCTCGGAAAATGCGAATGAAATCCTGCTGTTGCCAGGATAAATGACAACCTGCTTGACAGGTGGACAGAAAATTAAACGTGCTTGAAGTCCTGTTGTTGACAGGAAACTGCAAATGAGGTCCCGCCGTAGATTCGGAAGATGCAAATGAAATCTGCCGTTGCCAGGATAAATGCAAACCCGCTAATTGAATGAGAAAATTAAACATGCTTGAAGTCTGTTGTGACATGTGAGAATGCAAATGAAGGAATCCTCGTTGTCCGGGATAAATGCAAATGAAATCCGCCGTGCAGGATGAATGCAAACCGCTTGACAGTGGATTTAAAATTAAACATGCTTGAAATCCTGTTGTTGACACGAGAATGCAAATGAAGTCCCGCTGTTACCGGGAAGATGCAAATGATGACATGAAGTCCTGCTTGACAGGATGAGTGCAGATGAAATCCTGCTTGACAGGATGAGTGCAGAGAATAAAACTCGAAATCCTACTTGACATTATGGATGCAGATGAAACTCGTTTGACAAGATGTATGCGGAGAATAAAATTTGATGAGGCTCGACAACACAATGGCCATGATGCGTAAAAGAAAACTTGAAGATGACTATTTGAATAGCAAAAAAAGGGACCTGTTGAGACAGGTGACTTTGAAGTGGAATGTGAAAAGAACCTATGAAGACAGGCAAAATGAGTGACAATGACTAAACTGTGTAGACGCGCTCCTGTTGTTGACAGGAAAAATGCAAGCCTGCAAAACAGGCGAAAAAGAAAAAGGTGAAGACTTGTTAGGGCAGGTATCGAAGAAAAGCCCTGTTGTTGACAGGAAAGAAATGCGCCTGTTAAGACAGGCAGGAATCATGCGGAAGTCCTGTTGTTGCCAGGGTGGAATGAAGATAGATACTTGATAAAGGTGGAAGCCTGTTGATGCAGGCGAGAGAATGACCTGTGACGGTGGACATGGTATATCCTAGATATGTACTTGAGGATGGAATGTGGATTGCATCAGACGACTTATTTTGAAATTTGTTTTCCTTGAATTAAAAAAAATTGCCTTGAACTTGAAGGTTTCTTGAGTAATTTGATAATTTTTTTCTTGAAGAGACTTGGACAACCATTTTGCCCCAGTTTAGAGGATTCTTGATAATTGATGGATGTCTTGATTTGAATGAAGTTTGGGCAAACATTTTTCCCCAGTTTGGAAGGTTTTTGGCAATCGAGGGATGCCTTAACTTGAGGGGATTTTGAGCAAGCGTCTGTCCCATTTTCAATCTTGATTCAGACTTTGAGGTTTGTCTTATCTTGAATTTTTCTGGGCCCATGTTTGCCCTATCTTGAATTTGGGGTTGAGGAATGCCTCAACTTGAATTTCCTAGGCAAAATGCTTGCCCCAGTTTTATTCTTGATTGAGTTTGAGGATGACCTCAAATCGAATTTTGTGTGGGCAAGCGTGTGCCCCAGTTTGTACTTGATTGAGAATTTGAGGATATCCTCAAATTGAATTTTCTTGTGGGCAAACGTTTGCCCCGGTTTGAACTTGATTTTGAGGATGACCTCAAATTGAATTGTGTGGGCAAGCATTTGCCCCAGTTTGGGCTTGACCTAGAGTTTGAGGATGTCCTCAAATTGAATTGCGTGGGCAAGTATTTGCCCCAGTTTGATTTTCTGACGTTGAGGAATTGAGGATAGCCTCAACTTGAATTTTCTAGGCAAGTGTTTGTCCCAATCTTGTTCTTGGTTCAGAATTTGAGGATGGCCTCAAATTAAAATTTTTGTGGGCAGGCGTTTGCCCCAGTTTGGACTTGATCCATAATCTCAAACTGTATTTTTGTGTGGGCAAGCATTTGCCCCAGTTTGAACTTGATTTTGTTTCAAATTATGATTGATTCGAAAAATTTAGTTTTGAAAAATGGGCTATGCAATGCTTGAATAAGGATGCTTTTGTGTTGTTTGAGTAAACGATGAGAATGCAATAATGATGTGGGGTTCTTATTTTGATGCTTGAAATATGTAAAATGATGCGGGATTTTTATTTTGATGCTTGAAATCCTTATTTGATGAAACAGATGCTATTGAATGCAAACCACGAAATGGTGTAAAATTTTTGTTTCTCTTGATTTTTTTGTTTTTTTGACGCTCCCTTCCTCGACAACCCCATAGTTGGTGTGAAAGGGATCAAGAATCAAGCGATGAGCTGGATTGACTCGATCTTTTGGCTTATTGGTCAATTTTGAAATTTTCTTTTTTCAGGATCTTTGAGATCCAACACTGGTCTGCTTTATTGAATAAGACACACTCCTTTTTGGTGACATCCTAGCTGGTGGAAAGATGAATCTTTGGGAAACAATCCTGTCATGTTGCAACGGTTGGAGATTCATCCGTCTTGTCATGACTTTTCAAAATTAATCCTTTTTATTTTTACATTTTTCACATCTCTTTGCGGCACGTGTATTTTGAGGCGTGCAAAGTGGTTTATGGATGATCAATGAAAAGAAAAGAGAAGGTTTGCAAAGGGTGTTTTAAGGCAATGTATTTGAAAGGGAAAGATGACAAAAGATGTGGGTTCGATTGCCCAAATGGCACCTTTTGATGAAAAATGCCAGTGCTGCTTTTCATAATCTTGATTGTCAAATTAGTCAAACTTGAGAAATGGCAAAATTTTGCCCCAGTTTTAGGAAGATATGGGGTGCAGAAATGTCATGTTGTCTTGGGATTCTTGGATTGACCTTGATTTTTGCCTAGGTTGTTCTTTTGAGTTTTCAACCCAGCAGGTCTTTCATTTTGCCCTAATTTTTCCCTAGGTCTCTTTTGAGGGTTGTCGACCTAGCGGGCTCTTGTTTGATTATGCCCTAACTTTTGCCTAGGTCTCTTTTGAAGACTGTCGACCTAGCGGGCCTTCTGCTTGATTGCGCCCTAACTTTTGCCTAGGTCACCCTTACGGGTTTTCGACCTAGCGGGCTCTATTTGCTTGTGCCTTAACTTTTGCCTAGGTCATTAGGATTGTCGACCTAGCGGACTTCCATTTGCTTATGCCCTAATTTTTGCCTAGGTCGTCTTTGAGAGTTTGTCGACCTAGCGGGCTCTATTTGCTTGTGCCCTAACTTTTGCCTAGGTCATTAGGATTGTCGACCTAGCGGGCTTTTATATGATCCTGATTTTTGCCTGAATTGCTTTTGGAACCCAGCAAGACCTTTTCTGGCCATGACTTTGTCGATTCATCTTTTGAATTTTAACCCTACTTTTGCCTGGATTATTTTTGGCTTTTAATCCAGCGAGCTTTTCTTCTTCTTGAATTTTATGTTTCGACCTTGATTTTGCCTGGATTATTTTTGACTTTAATCCAGCGAGTCTGCTCTTTTTTCTTGAATTTTGTGTAGTTGAATATTGACCTTGCCGGGATCATTTGGTTTCTAATTCAGCGGATCTTATTTTGCATCCCTGATTTTGCCTGTATTTGAACTTGATTCTAGCGGGATGTTTCTGTTTGAATGGTGATCTAGAATCCCTGGTTGTTTATTCTGCTTCCTCATTGGTTTTTTCTCTTTTAGCTTGATTAATTCGAAGTTCAAGATTACTTATTACAGCACTGGCATCCTCACCAATTGGTATTTATTGTTTTGGTGTAGGAATAAGAAATAGGTTGAGTGATGAAAAGAATGATAAATTTTAGAAGTAAAGTCAAAATGTAAAGCACGTGCTCAAGTAATATGAAAAATGTAACTTTTGCATTATTTATTGAGATTTATTTACAAAAGATTAACTTTGAAAAGTACGACAATTTTGGATGAGTATCCTCAATCTCAATTTGTACAAAGAGACTCATCGTGTTGTTCCCATTTTGATCAGCTGGTCGATGGGTTCTCGTGATTTGGCAACGGATTGCTTTCTGTATTGGGAGCGAGTCTCCCAAAATCGAGCCATTTCGCATCAATTAGGCTTTGTACCTTTCGTTTCAATGCTAGGCAATCCTCTGTAGAGTGGCCGATGAACCTTGCATGGTAATCACATCTGGCGTTTGCATCATACCATTTAGGATACGGTGGCTCTAGAGGTTTCAGAGGATAAGGCGCAACCAGCGAGTTTTGGATCAGTTGAGGTAGTAGCTCTGTATAGGAGATCGGAATATGATCGAATTGGACAGATTTCTTCTCCTTTTTCTGGCTTTGGTTGTTATTTTGGCTCATGGCTTGTGTTTGGGCCGTATATGATGTTGGTGGTCGGACTTGTGTCGGATAGTTGTAAGTAGGAGGGTATGGTGTTTGGTATGTAGCTGCAATGTAGGGATATGGTGTGTAAGGTGTATATGGTGGTGGTCGAAAGCCCACTTGGACCATCTTGTCCATTTGAGGAGTGTATTGGCCTTGATTAGAAGCCACATTGTAGGTCTCTCCTGTCTTTTTCTTCTCAGACCCATTGGAAGCATTGACTGTCCCCGTAGGCCTCTGCGCGATCTTTCCACGGCGCATACCACCTTCGATCGTTTCTCCAATGATGACCACATCGGAGAAGCTAGAAGTCACACTACCGATCATCTTGTCATAGAAAGGATCTTGGAGTGTGTCCACGAACATGCTGACCAATTCCCTTTCGGATAAGGGAGGTTGTACTTGAGCGGCCAACTCCCGCCAGCGTTGGGCGTATTGCTTGAAAGTCTCATCCCCTTTCTTGACCATGTTCTGGAGCTGAGTCCGATCAGGGGCCATCTCCGTATTGTACTGATACTGTTTTGTGAAAGCCTCAGCAAGGTCTTTCCATGAACGGATGCGTGTCCGCTCTAGTTGAGTGTACCAGTTTGCGGCTGCCCCTGTTAAGCTGTCTTGAAAGAAATGGATGAGCAGCTTCTCATCGGAGGTACATGCAGACATCTTCCTGCAGTACATAGTCAGGTGTTTCTTTGGACAGCTGGTTCCTTGATATTTCTCGAATTCAGGAACCTTGAATTTGGGAGGGATGACCACATCCGGGACCAAGCATAGATCAGCTGCATCTTTGGCTTCATAAGCGTTTCCCTCAATTGCCCGGATCCTGTCCTCTAGACCCTTCCATTTTTCTATATCCTCAGTTGAAAGATGGCTTGGGTATTCCTCAGGCATGTGGTAGGGATGAGAAGATGGTATGTATATAGGGCGAGACCCTTGGGTGAACATAGGGTGCGTTCCCCCAACGGCGGTTTGGTAGGCTTGTGAAGTGGTGTATGGAGGTAGGTTATGTGTTTGGGCTTGTGTTTGGTTGTATGTGGGTGCATGCCCATGAGGATACCCATAATGAACTTCTCCGATTGGCGGAGACATGGTTGATGGTGGAGGGTTTTGCATGAGTGAACCGGGAGGATATGACAGTCGAGTTGGTTCTCTGGGAAGGGACTCCGTTGCCTCTTTCTCGTTTAGATTGTTGGATGGCCTCCATCGCCTGGGCCATCCGCTCTTTTCAAAGGACTCGACCTCATTCCTTAGTTCCTCATTTTGTCTCTCCAACTCATCCATGATTCTTGATTGTGCCCGAGTTCTATAAGGATGTCGAGGAAGCTGTGTTTCTCTAATTTTCTGTTAAAGTTAAAAATTAATTTTTGAAAAATAATTTGAATGCGACAAATCGTGATTGATTAAAATGTTGATGCACAATGAGTATGAATGTGAGGAATGATTTTTGAAATCCCTTTTTTGATGATAAATTTATGAACAAAGGCATGCATGCTATGCACCAACAATCTTTTAGAGACTTTTGAAGTTTTACTGTGTTGACAATAAATCAAAGTTGCTTTATTTATTCATCTTTGATTTTTAACAAATTTGTTTTTTGGAGTTTTGGTATTTTTTATTTTGCTAGAAAAACATTTAGTTTTGTTTAGAAAAAATGTTTAGTTTTGCTAGAATCTTTCTAGAAAGAATTCTTTAGGTTTTCGAAATTTCATTTTCTCTCTTTTGAATCTTTTCATTTTTTTATTTTCAAAAGATTATCTTCCTAATTTCCTATTTCTAAAACGTCCTTTTTAGTTTTCTTTGGGATCTTTTCGATATTTTCAAAATATTTTTCTAATTTTCTTAGGAATTTTCTCCTTCTATTTTGGTTTTCTTGATTTTTATCTTGATTTGATTTTTGTATCCCCAACTGTGGCTTTCAACTCCTTTTTGCCACTTCGGGTGGTTTGGTTCAACTAAATGTCTGCGAGCAATGAACCTGGTATCTTGAAAGGAGTGTGTGTGCCCTCCTTGCTTCTTGTGTGGGTTACCTGTCTTAAGGATCTATGTCCTTTTATATGAACCTCTCAAAGGTGTTTAGTAATCCTAGGGGTATAAAGGTCACTAGAGCCAAGTTCCAGTCCATAATGCTTGCCACAACAGTAGAAGTAGCCACTAGTTGTGGGGCATTATGAATAGGACGCACTCTTGCTGGGATTTTCGTGATAGCCACACAGGACGTAGGCCCCAGTGTGACACCACTAGATCCCTCTATCCTAGGTAGCACTCAGACCCGGGTGTAGGGCCCCACTCATGATAAATGCATATGCAATGTATGAGGGCATATAAATTTGGAATACCTGCAATCGGGGAAATTGCACAGATATATATAGCAATTTATTGTTTGTCTATCCTAGGGTTATATAGAGAATAAACAAACAGACAACAAATAAGTAAACAGATAAATAAATTGTGCAAAAAATACAAGAAAGAAATCGTGCAAATAAACAAGAAAGGGATCAATTATGACACACTCAATTGAATGGGCTTGACTCTAAATTTTCCCCAGTGGAGTCGCCATCTGTCGCAACCGTAATTCCGACGAGACGATGAACTCGCTAAAAAATGAAATAGATTTGTTTTGATCAATGTGGAGTCGCCACCAAATTTTTATTTAAGGGAAAAGATTTGGAAAAAACCCTGACTCGAGGTAAAGATTTAGGTTCGGGAGTCGATTACGAGAGGGGAAGGTGTTAGGCACCCCACTCGCCTGTTCCAAGGAATGGTACCCTTTAAACTGAGTGTGTGATTTTTGAAAATGTTTGATCCCTTGATTAATGTGAGATAGATACTTGATGGAGGTTAGCCTGACAGGACTTGATCCTGCTCCTACGTATTTCCCGGTGCAATGGGAAACTCAAGGCTTACGTAGTTCTAGTGTGTGAAGGCTTGACCTTCGAAGAGTGTCTTGAAAGAATGTTTGAAGATTTTGCTATTTGAAAAGAAGTTTTATTTTTAGGAGGGGTCTTTGGCCCACTCATACACAAGGCCAGAGGCGGCTAAGGCAGCACAGGGACCTATACGAACTACTAAATGTTGAACAGCAGGTAAACCGCCAGTTCCCCATTTAGAGCCCATTGCGTGAGACCTAGAATCCCAAAATATTTAGGAAAAGATATATATATATTTTTTAATTTGAAAAGGACCTCAAGTCCACTCATGCACAAGGCCAGAGGCAGTTTAAGGCAAGATAAGGACCTATTTAACTACTAAATGTTGAAGCAGTAAAAAACCGCTAGTTCCCCATTTAGAGCTCATTGCGTGAGACTCGAAGATCCTAAAATACTTGAAAAAGATTTTTTAAATTTTCGAAGAAAAGAAATATTTCGCAATTGATGTAGGTCATAGGATAAAAGAAAACTAGATTTTGAGGCAATTGGGGGTTTAATGTAATTTTTAGTAACTATGGGATATTTATGAGATTTCTATGAATTTTAGATTTTTTAATTGAAACCTTTTTGTAATTTAGGACATTCCATTAATTTTCTGAATTTTCTATATTTTTATTAATTTTCTGGAATTTTTTATTAATTTTCTATATTTTCTATATTTTTATTTATTTTCTGGAATTTTTTATTAATTTTTGAATTTCTGGAATTATTTATTAATTTTTGGATTTCTGAAAATTTTTATTAATTTCTATGAATTTCTGAATTTTTACTAATTTCTGAATTTCTGGAATTTTTATTAATTTCTGAATTTTTATATTTTTATTAATTTTCTGGAATTTTTTATTAATTTTTCAATTTCTGGAATTTTTTATTAATTTTTGAATTCTGGAATTTTTTATTAATTTCTATGAATTTCTGGAATTTTTTACTAATTTATGAATTTTTTATATTTTTATTAATTTTCTGGAATTTTTTATTAATTTTTCAATTTCTTAGAATTTTTTATTAATTTTCTGGATTTTTAATTGTTTTTAATTTTCTGGATTTTTTTAGATATTTTTTTAATTTCTGGAATTTTTTAATAATTTTTTGGAATTTTAGATTAATTTTTGAATTTCTGGATTTTTATGAAATTTTTTTAATTTCTGGAATTTTTTATTAATTTTTTGGAATTTTAGATTAATTTTTGAATTTCTAAAATTTTTTATTAATTTTTTAATTTCTGGAATTTTTTATTAATTGTCGGTTTTTTTTTAATTTCTACAGATTTCCTTTTTATTTAATTCATTTGTTTTTTTTAAAATTTTGTTTCAAAAGTTTTATTTATTTTTTTATTTATTTATTTATTTATTATTATATTTTCTTTTTTAGATTTTTAATTTTTCTTAATTCTTTTTAGTTTTTCTTTCCTTTTTTCTAGCTTTTTTTCCTCTTCTTTTCTTTGCATTTTTTTACTAAATTTTAGTTCTTTAGATTTTTATTTCCAGATTCTGTTTTTTAATTTATTATTTTTTTTGTTTTTTTTAAAAGTTTTTTATTATTTTCTTTTGATTTTTAGTTTTATTTTTATTTTGTTTATTCTGCTGTTTCAATTTTCTTTCTTTTTCTCATTATTTATATTATTGTCTGTTTCTCTGTTCGTCTATCTTTCTGTATTTGTTTTCTGTCTGTTCTGTTTTTTCTGTTTTTCCCTATTTCTTTATTATTTCTTTCTGAATTATTTTTTTAATTAGTATTAATTTCTTGATTAATTTTATGATTGGGGGCCTCAGACAGAAATGGATGTTTACAAGCACCTTCAATGATAAACTCCTTATATAACTTACATCAATTGTCTCTCCAGCATTTGCTAATTTTAGACATTATATGATCTTTTTGTTTCCCATCATTGACTTGAAATCTTTCCTATAAAAAATAAAATTAAGAATTAAAATATAGTATACATGATTCACAAAAGATATATTTATTTAATTAGAGTTCATACTTTTATAACACTATTCCAAATGTGTTCCCTGTATATTGAAGGAACATTACGCCTAGACTCATAACTAATGAGAAATATATTTGACTTGGCAACAATCTCTCCTAAATGTACTCCCAAAAGATTACTACTATCTCCAATTGTTTGATCATCCTCATTTCATTCCAATACTATTTTCTTTTATTTCTTTTTCCTTCACCCTGGCTTTCTCACTAGTATTGACTTTTGGTCTTTTTATATGTATACCCCACACAACATCCCCATTCCACCCATGTCTCTCTTATATATGTCTTTCTTTCAACATCTCCCATCTACACCCTCTCAATTCCTCTCTACATATTTTCTCTCTTTCTCTCTTTGCAAAATCCTTTTCCCTTCTATACATACAAAAAGTTGCAGGATGTCTTTTTTCAAGTTACATTTTTAATATAAGCTAGTTTCTTAATAAAATAGAGAAAGTTTTTAAATTGTTAAATAACATATTCTTGTAATTTAGTTTTATGAAGTCTGTTAATGAATTAGAAAGGTTTACATGAAATTGACATTAAAAAACATTCAATTTAGACAAATGCTTCATGTTATCAATGAAGTGTGGAAAGATTCTAGAAAAGCTTGTGGTTCTTACTTTTATGATCTTGAATAATCCAATTTGTAGGAAGTTTGGAAAGAAGCCTTGGATATTGTGATTGAAGAGAGTGTTCCAATGTCAAAATCTTCTATTGAAAATGTTCTTAATTTTCATCTTATATACAGATATATTATCTTAATATGGATAATCTCAATCAACACTAACTCATGTCAAAATAATTGAACCTATATAGCATCTCATACATAGATAAAAGTTTTTGTAATTATTTGGGATTTTATAAAGGACAAGTGATATTAGTCCCTTTCGATCTACTCATACATTTGTTTCATGCCATAGAAAAGAATATGATGATTTATAGAATATATATTCCAAGTTCAAGCATAATTATTTTTATTCTTGTGCTTCTTATGCAAAGGAATGGTACATGGAAAATGAAATATAATAAGATCTTAAGAAATTATTAGAAAATAAGAATAAGTTATGAATCATAAATAAAAAGAGTAATATGTAAAAATTAAGAACATAGATTAATTATGGAGGATTGTTAAAAAACATCTCTTCAACCTATAATCGACTCAATGTATAATGAAACAATTCTTTTTGAACTAAAAAACAAAAAGATAATTTGTTTAAAACATAATTTATATATTTAATATAAGGTTGAAAAACAAAAACACATTAGACTTTCAATTCAAGATTTTAATTATGATTCTGCTCGTGAGTTTTAAGTAGTGATTCTTGCAATTTCATTTGGGCTTCTTCTCGAAGATTTCAACTTTTGCTTCCAATTTAACTCTAGATTATAGGATTAATATGTTCTAATAAACACCAGAACTTGGAGGAAATCATAGGAGAGAAATGAGCTAGATAGCCTTTTGGTAAATTGTACAATTTTTTTTACAAATTTAAATTAATAAAATAAAAATTAAATTTTAAATTTAAATAAGTTAAAAATATATATAACTTTTAAACATATCTATATCTTTTTATACGTAATATTTTTGAAAAAAAATTCATTTTTAAATAAAGATATTTGAATAAAAATGAATTATCTCTTTTGATATGTAATTTTTAAAAATAGTTTTAATTTTTTAATTATAATAATTTTAAATTTATTTTATTTAAAATATATTTTTAACTCAATTTAGTATATTAAAATTTAAGTAAAATTCAAATAATAATATTTAAAAAATAAAAATTTATAAATAAAAATATAATTAAATATTTAATAAAATATTATGTGATTTAATATGAAAAAGTTAAAAATATTCTTCTTTAAAATAATTGACTCGATTTTGTAATAATAATAATAATATAAATGTTGGTGTGATGCTAAAATATAATTTATTTTTAAATTAATTAATATATTAATATTAGACGGAGAATGGAAAACTGATTTCGAATTAGTGATTCTTTATTAAACGAGAACGGGGAGTGGAAAAGTAAAAATTAAGTGAGAGCAAAGATTAGATAAGTAAAATTTTTTATATTTGGGAAGGTTAAGTTAATCGCACTTAAACATCCTTACATCGTGCAGTTTATTGTGGGATAGTTTATAAATCTATCTTCATAAAATTGTTGCATGTTTCCAATGATGACGATTTTTGGATAAACACCCATAAATATCTCTCTTAAAATTTCAAAGTTTTTATAGTGTATATTGATGCATCATGACTTATTTTATGATAGATTTTACTTCAACTAAGGTATAACATAATAACAAAATTAATGTTTAGCGATCAAATGAATCCGTCATTAATACTAATAAATTGGTCGCTAGGAAATTTTACGACCGACTAAAAGTAGTGGCTAAAACCCTAGTCACAAATTGATTAGCCACAGAAATCGTAAATCGGTCGTAAAAATTTTTATTTTTTTGACCGAAAAAATCGGTTACAAAAAAACAAAAATTCGGTTGCAGATTTAGTTGCACAATTTGTTATAGGTAACTAATATTGCGACCAGAAACAGCTGCAAAATTGATCGCACAATACAAGTCACTAAGTTGGTCACTAAAGTAAGAAAATAGAAACCAATTTTGCCACCAAAAAACGATCACTAATTTGGTGGCTAAAATTTGATAACTAAATTCACTCACTAAAATGTACAATGGAAACCAATTTTTCTACTAAGAAATCAGTCGCTAAATTAGTAGCTAAATAGTGGTTGCAAAATTTGGTCACTAAAATTTGTTGGTCGCTAATATTATTTTATTAAAATTTTTCAAATTTTTTATTTATATAAAAATTAATTGGAATAAACCTATTTATATGAAATATATACAGAATAATTTTAAGAAAATCATAGATTCCAAAATCATAAATCATCAAAGAAAGAAACTAACATAAACAACGTAGTCAAGTATAAGTTCATACAAAATTGCTACATATGATTAAAATACTACTGAAAATGTCTATGTGTAAGAAAAGAAAAAAAAAACTCAAACAATTGGATGACTAGGAGGTTCATTGTTATCATGATCATCAACATCATCATCAGCATCATTAGTGGAGCTCATAAAATTAGAGCAAGATGGTAATCCTAAGTGTTGTACTATTTGTTGAATAACTTGTTTAGTTTGAGCCAATGGGTTGTTTGCCTATCCACTATTTTTTTGAAGAACTTGATTGGTCTGGGTTAACTCGATTGTTTGTCTATCCATCTTTATTTTTATCTGTTCCAATTATTCACTAAGGCTGGTGATGATGTGGTGATAGTCGGTCTCAATATTAACATTAGGCTGGGTACAGTTAGTAGACGAGGATATGAACTCATCACCTAGTTTACCCAAGCCATATACATGTCCCTTCTTACTCTGTCCTTCAACAACATCCAAAAAATGACATTGTCAAATGCTACAGAAGTTCATTAGAGCCTTGTATATTATCTTGAAGAGAATCAGCTCGACGACGAACAAATTCCTCCTACAAAGTATAAGTACATATAAGTTTTTAGAATAAAAAAGAATAAAAGAATATACAACTGAAAGTACAATTGAAATATACATACAACAACATTTTTTACCTTATCGTTGACCCATTGTCCAGCTTTATTCTTCTTAGTCCTTTCCGTAATATAAATTCACTTGGATCCCGTTCAAGCCATTTACTCTACATAAGCAATATTAAATTAAACTTTAAAATAACTAAAATTAATAAAAATAACAAGTAACATTTAATTTTTAATTACCATCCTATTACGATGCACTGAAATAGATACAGAACCGCCTGTGCATAAGGAGGCTTCACTATCACAAGCTTGATTTTTCTTGGCAACGGTGCTTCTCTCTTGGAAGTCATGCCCAGCCCAATGAAGTTCCAATCGTTGTCTAACCTCAAGAGTAATCCAAACACCCTTATCCTTTCCGGTCCGTACCTTATTTATTGTATTCTTCATCATCACCAAACCTTTCTGCTCAAACGTTGCTCTAATGGTAACATTATGTTGTGGTAGCCACTTATAAATTTTCTGCATTAATAAGAAATGTATAAAAAAAATAATGAATAGTAGGTAAATAACCATAAAAAATTAAGAAATTTAAATGCTTTGCTACCTGAAATTCTTCAAACCACATGTTTCTAACTTTTATAGGGACATAATCAATTCCTAATTTATCTCAATCTGCAGCAGGCCAATTTTAACAGAACTGATTTATTCTTCAATTGGCCTCTATGTTATTGAACACGGTATCATAATAGGCCTAAGTGCTAGAGTAGCTAGTATGGTTGCAGTTTGGTCGAAGAAACATGATTAGAGGGGCTTACCATAAGAGGATAACAACATTGCCAAACTAGGACGGAAGACAGTATTAGTACCCACATTGACAAGTTCATGGGGCTTCCCCAACTACCTATACCCTATCTTATTCATGCCCTTCAAATCATTGATGCTACACTAATTTTAGTTGGGTTTCCCGCTATCAAACATTCCAATTTGACTGGTATAAATGCTACCGACAAAATCAGTATGAATGGCTTAAATTCTCAAATTCCTAGCATAGATTAAACATGACTTTTAGTTTAGCAGGCCTTAACCTTTCAGACTGTCTTATGGCCCTTGCGAATTTACACTACTCTCTGATCAATTTTAATTAAGCTCCTTTTTGCTCTTATATGAGTCTAAAGTAAACACTGGATCAGGTTTGATGCCTTGAACAGACCTTATTTCTCAGGCTGTAAGTCTGGTTGAGGCCTATCTGGCTTAATCCTCCCTTGTAGCCACTAACACAAGAAATAAGGGTCAGTAAAAATATTATCTCTAAAACTGTTGTTGTCATCAAACTTGATCAAAAATCATTTCAGGGCTAGGTTCCAACATATCAGGCCTAGGCTTCTACAAGTTGGTCTAATTCTGTTATTTGAGGCCATGGTTTGTACCAGTAATGAATTAAACTCCCTATCCCACGTGACGCTAACAGGTACAGGACCTAATGGGTAAATCTGGGCCGAAAAACTGGTCTTTATGGAATCTAGGCCCATTTGGCTAAGGCCTGGTGTTATCATACTAAACTAATGTTCAGGTATTTAAGACTTAGTTCTTTTCTGTAGAATTGATTTAATCTTCAACCAACAGCCATAGTGAAATGGCGAGCTCTAAACTATCACAAATTTCTCACTCAAATCTTTATTCACTTCTTCAAGTTCTAGTGCAATGTACAGAGTCATGAGTCTATCCTGGCTGTTATAGCTTATTTCAAACTTAATCAGGCCCAAGGTTAGATTCACTCTAATGATTGTATTGCTCCTAGCTTTGTTTTCCATATTTCCCAAGAAAAGTATGTGCAATAATCTCAGGCTCAACAGAGCTCAGGATCTGGCTTACTGCTTCATGGGCCAGCTACCTGGAGAGTGCATACTAATTTGCCCAGGATTTAGGGGGTCCTAGACTTCTGAATATATGCCTAGTAGGCTCCTAATCAGAATAGCCACTTGGTCCTTAAGCCTGACAGTAGCTACTTCTCAAATCAGGGCAGGTATCTATTAACCAAACTTTAGTTCCCTTTTGACTAACTCAAACCTGGGCTCCTAGACTTCTTTAATGAGTTAAGTTCAGAAACTATAGAGATTTAATTATTTACAACTCATGGCCCTGTCTTGTGAGCAGAGAGGGCTCCCTACTTTCTTGCACTTGTTCTTCATTAATTTGGCCAAACTGCAAGGGCCAGGTGCTTAAGACCTGATTCTGTTCTCTGCAGTACTGATTTTAATTCAATCGGTAAAAACCTATAGCCTGCAAAGTGCCTACAAGAACAAGTACTGATTTTAGCCTAACTTTTTGGATAAACTGGTGGAACTGGAGCCATATCTTTGATGATCATTCTGTTTTCCTTAATCTTCCTGAAGAATTGAGTTGACTCCTAATCTTAGTGTGAAAAGAACTATACTGATCAACAGTAAGGCCTTCCACTCTTTAAGGAACATTGCAGACTAAAGCAAGACTGATGATTCAAAACTATCCTATAGTCATAGGACATTTGATTTTGGTTATGACAGTAGCAAGCAAATGACCATGCTGATCAGTGATCTGTCACAAGTTCCACATCCAGGTCTTTGCTTATTTTCAAAATTTGATGCAGTATACAGAACTATGTGTCTACCCTTGCTGTTATAACTAACTCTAGAATTAGCAGACCTGAGTTTAAACTTTAATGACTGAGTTACTCATAGCTTTGTTCTCTGCACTTCCCTAAATATGAAACATGCCTCTTGTTCAAACTTCAATTTATCAGGCCTAGGCTTCTACAGATAAGCACATATTTTACTTGGCCTAGCAAAAAAAACAAAGAAAGCAACAAGTGACCCTACATCAGAGCCCATTTCAACAAAATAGCATACTTCAAAGTTGACTACCCTTAGTGTAATTTGAGCCAGGCTTTGAAGCTTTCCAATCCCATTCTTAGAATAATTCCTCATAACAGAACTACAACCAAGACAAAACAAAACTTAGAATGAACTTGCCACCATAGACTGAACCCCTGACAGTCGTGACCAGCTGTAGAGGTTGACAGTGGCTGTGAACCAAATGGTCTCATCCATTGATGAGAATTCTAACCAGGTTATGCTCGCATGGGATTGTTCTAAGATCACTGAACAGACTCTTACCTGTCATCCTAATTGTGCTTTGGAACTTATATACTGCCACACTGCTTATGATCCTAACCCCATACTTGGACTTCTACAGGAGCTGCCCCAACCCTATTGATCAGGGATTCTGGGCTTTGAATCTGCTCATCAAAATGGATTACTATATGCTCCAGCTAGGTTGATTATGCAGATCAGTATTGGACCATTCCTATATGGATTTTTATGTTGGCTATTGATGTGATACAGAACTAGGGTAGCAGGAGTAACATGTGGTCTGCAAGCAAACTCATCATGTGTGATCTAACTATTGACACAAATCATTGGGGATCTGACCTTGAGGCAGAATCTCTGATACTAAACCAGGGTGCACAACACGAGGCCACACATCAAGATCAGTGTCACCTTACCCCACCTGCTGAAAACTCACACAAAGAATCACTGCACATAGTGGCTTTCAAGAGGTTCAACTATTGAATTCAAATCTATGGGTTCTTATCGATGGTTTTGGGAAATGACATCTATAAATTACCCACAAGCTTTCCTTCCATATCACCATGATCATTGTTGAGACTAAGTTCAAGTTACTAACAGGTACTGATCTCCAGTTTCCCACATCTTATTTGGCCACAGGTTCCAGCTGAGATATCATCAACATTCCCCTGCTTACCTCTGACCCGAGCCTGGCCTTAAGACACCCTATTCCCAAACCAGAGACACACTAGGTTTTAACAGATCTATTACCAAGTGGGATCACCTTTCTAGCTCACAGTTTCATATTAAAGGGTACAAAACCTTTATAGTTATTTCTGATTATCATCGGGCTCAAACTACTGGAAATGCAACCATCAAATACAAATGTCTGTTCTAATAGCAAAAATATTCTCAGAATTAACCAAAGTCACTTATCATTCGAGAATGGGTTCAAAATCACCATGAAAACGCAACAACAATAAATTTAGGAAACATCCTGCAATTTTAACCAAACCCAGAACCTGAAGAAAATCAACGTTTTAAATCTAAGACCAGTGAAGTTGATTTACAGTCTGAATATGACTCAAGGCACCCAATGTTATCCATTTACTCAGACCTAAACATACCTAACCAAGCGCTTATAGATGATTTCGGTACAACTCTACAGTAACGTGGATCATATCAATCAAGCCTTAATCTATTGTAACGCAGTTTAACTCAACGACTCGTAAATGTATCCATGAATGAATCATAAGCAATCTAGGATCAACAGTACTGAACCTGAACTTAATTCATTCGGTTACAAAAAGAGATTACAGAACACCATCTGAGTTCTGTACCAGGTACGACAGGCTTATTAAACCTATTTACTCTTCAATTATTTTTCTGTGTTGATAAACACTAGACCCTATCAGGTTGACAAAATTTATGGAGTAACCCCAAAGCCAGGTCTGAATATCAATTAAAACATAGAGAAAGCACTAAGGACTGAACCATAACAATCAAATACGGATATCAAACTTTCACTGGCTCATCCGCAAGTTTTGAGCCTATGCCTCAAACAGATCATACGACCTAATTAAACATGCTGAATCAGAAATCGTCACAAGCATTGTACGCCATTCAAACGTCTTTATTCATAAAGGATCCTATTTATGCAATAAGCGTAAGTATATGACAACAAGAGGAAGGTACCTAACCTCAGAGTACAGAAAAAGGAGCAAAATTTGTGCGATTTTCTTGAAGAGAAACACAGAGTGATTGAAGAGACCAGCTAATAGGAAATCAACTCTTGCAAAAGACAGAAATTCTGAGAGGCCACTCGAGTCTCCAAGAAAATTCCTCGATGATCTTGATGAAAGGACCGAGACCAAGAGCAATTCCCCCCAAATTTCACTGTAACTAGACCCGAAACCTCCAAATTTCCAGAGTTTTTTCTTCCTCCTCCCTCGAACCTCAGCTTTTCAATCTCAAGCTTTTTGGTACCAAAATGTCAGGTCACCGTTCCTTTTTCCCAAATATTCCCTTTATACCCCTAGCTTAACCATGGTGGAATTAACCTAATGGAAGTTAAGTCCTAACCCTAACCCAACTAACTCTATAACTAACTCCCAACTAACCTAACTGAATTTTGTTTTTGTTTGTTTTTTTCTTAGCTTCATTTGGCTATTATCTATTCACTTGCTTATTTAATTTTTTTGCAACTACTTCTCTTTCCTTTTGACCATGTGAACTCTTATTTTCTAAAGTTATTTAGTAAATTAATTAAGGAAGATTTCTACCCGGACAAAAATTGGTGCTCACAGTTTGCCCCTCTTTACCAAGTTTTACTAGATAATGCGAGAATACTTCTCGTATTATCGAAGTAAGAAATGAGTAAAGACGTGAGACAATTTTGTCCGGCCCTAGTAAATAAAAGGAAATTAAGACTTACGGATAAACATGCAGGGCCTTATGTGATAAGCCAGGATGGAGATAATTAAAATGCAGCGTCTGATGTGATAGGCTTAACCAAAATTTTACACATGAGGAGCCTGATGTGATAGGCCAAAATGCAGGAAAATAAAATGCAGCGCTTGATGTGATAGGCTTGAACAGAAATTTAAACATGAGGGGCCTGATGTGATAGGCCAAAATGCAGGAAAATAAAATGCAGCGCCTGATGTGATAGGCTTTGAACAGAAATTTAAACATGAGGGGCCTGATGTGATAGGCCAAAATACGAGAAAACAAAATCGGCAAATACCACGATGTGATAGGCTTTGAAGAATTTAAACATGAGGGGGCACGATGTGATAGGCCAAAATGCGAGAAAATTAAAATGCAGTGCCTGATGTGATAGGCTTGAACAAAAATTTAAACATGAGGGGGCACGATCGATAGGCAAAATGCGAGAAAATTAAAATGCAGGATTACGATGTGATAGGCTTGAACAGAAATTTAAACATGAAGGGCCTGATGTGATAGGCCAAAATGCAGAAAATTAAAATGCAGTGCCTGATGTGATAGGCTTGAACAAAAATTTAAACATGAGGGGGCCTGATGTGATAGGCCAAAATGCAGAAAATTAAAATCGGTTCGATGTGATAGGCTTGAGCAGTAAATTTAAACATGAGGGCGGATGTGATAGGCCAAAATGCGAAGAAATTAAAATGCAAGTGCTCGATGTGATAGGCTTTGAGCAGAATTTAAACATGAGGGGCCAGATGTGATAGGCCAAAATGCAGGAAAATTAAAATGCAGCGCCTGATGTGATAGGCTTGAACAGAAATTTAAACATGAGGGGGCCTGATATGATAGGCCAAAATGTAGAAAATTAAAATGCAGCGCCTGATGTGATAGGCTTGAACAGAAATTTAAACATGAAGGGCCTGATGTGATAGGCCAAAATGCAGAAAATAAAATCAAATACGCTGATGTGATAAGGCTTGAAGCAAATTTAAACATGAAGGGCCTGATGTGATAGGCAAAAATGAAGAAAATTAAAATGCAGTGCCTGATGTGATAGGCTTGAACAAAAATTTAAACATGAGGGGCCTGATGTGATAGGCCAAAATGCAGAAAATTAAAATGCAGTGCCTGATGTGATAGGCTTGAACAGAAATTTAAACATGAGGGGACCTGATGTGATAGGCCAAAATGCAGAAAATTAAAATGCAGTGCCTGATGTGATAGGCTTGAAGAGAAATTTAAACATGAGGGCCTGATGTGATAGGCCAAAATGCAAGAAACTAAAATGCAGCGCCTGATGTGATAGGCTTGAACAGAAATTTAAACATGAGAGGCCTGATGTGATAGGCCAAAATGCAAAAAATTAAAATGCAGCGCCTGATGTGATAGGCTTGAACAGAAATTTAAACATGAGGGGGCCTGATATGATAGGCCAAAATGTAGAAAATTAAAATGCAGCGCCTGATGTGATAGGCTTAACAGAAATTTAAACATGAGGGGGCCTGATGTGATAGGCCAAAATGCAGGAAAATAAAATGCAGCGCCTGATGTGATAGGCTTTGAACAGAAATTTAAACATGAGGGCCTGATGTGATAGGCCAAAATGCAGGAAATTAAAATGCAGTGCCTGATGTGATAGGCTGAGAAGAAATAAGGTGCAAGAAGACTTGATTTGGAAAGATTTTGATCTTTATTTATTTAGCGGACTTCGAATTCATAGCTTCCCTATAGCACGATTCTTATGACCTTTAGAATGAGCTAGAGCTTGCGATTGGCCTTCCCCTCTTGAATTTGTTGGCTAACTTTATGCATCACACTGCTTACTCTGTGGAGAGAAGAATCATTCAATGTCATTAAATGACTATCAATTGCGAGATTTTCGTTCTAACCATGATTTAAACAGTCTCAGTATTTAATAATTGCTGTGGTATATTTAATTCTGTACATATGCTTGATCAACGAATACAATTGAATCAATGAAATGACTGAATTTCAAAAGTAAACAGAACAAGGAATTAGAAGAGTGTGTATTTGGGGATGGAATTTTGGATGGTCTTGTGCCTTCGAGACGACCAATGCTAGTATTGTATTTTCATAACCTTTCCTGCCTTATCACCCATGCTTATCAGGAAACAAAATTTTCCCCAATATCGGTCCAGTCAAAATTTTGCCCCAGTATTAGCCCAGTCTTATTCTGATAAGCTCCAAACTGATTTCAATATTGGCCTATTTCACTTTTATCCACTCCCTGACCTTTCATCAATCTGCTCCATTATTTGCCCAATACTGACCTGACTGCTTTTGAATCAATCCGCTTTTTATCCTGTGCCCCAGTATCACCTTCTTGTTCCCACCTATTCTTGAGGGTTATCTTGCGACGATAAGAATTTTCCTCGTGTTTGTCTAGGTCGCCCTTGTGGGTTTTCAACCTAGCGCATCTTTGATGCCCTAACTTTTGCCTAGGTCTCCCTTACGGGTTTTCGACCTAGCGGGCTTTTTGGATGCCCTAACTTTTGCCTAGATCGCCCTTGCGGGTTTTCGACCTAGCGGGCTTTTGGATGCCCTAACTTTTGCCTAGGTCGCCCTTGCGGGTTTTCGACCTAGCGGGCTTTTGGGATGCCCTAACTTTTGCCTATATCGCCCTTGCGGGTTTTCGACCTAGCGGGCTTTTTGGATGCCCTAACTTTTGCCTAGGTCGCCCTTGCGAGTTTTCGACCTAGCGGGCTTTTTGGATGCCCTAACTTTTGCCTAGGTCGCCCTTGCGGGTTTTCGACCTAGCGGGCTTTTATTAAGCATAATATTTCTTTACAGCATCAGCGTTGGTTGGGTTTGCCAGGTCATTCCCATCCATATCAGTTAAAATCAACGCCCCTCCCGAGAAAGCCTTCTTGACTACGTATGGCCCGTGATAATTTGGGGCCCACTTCCCTTGTAGCGCTTTTTGCATAGGTAATAACTTTTTGAGAACCAAATCTCCTTCTTGAAATACTCGGGACGTACTTTCTTTTCGAACACTTTCTTCATTCTTTTCTGATATAGCTGTCCGTGACACAACGCCACCAATCTTTTTTCATTAACCAAATTTAACTGATCAACCCGGGCTTGCACCCACTCTGCCTCTTCCAACTTTGCGTCCATTAACACCCTTAATGAAGGGATCTCTACTTCAATAGGAAGGACAGTCTCCATTCCATAAACAAGCGAGAATGGAGTTGCTCCAGTAGAGGTATGAACTGAAGTACGATATGCGTGAAGGGCATAGGGGAGCATCTCATGCCAATCTTTATACGTGTGCACCATCTTTTGGACGATTTTCTTGATGTTTTTATTGGCTGCCTCCACCGCTCCATTCATCTTTGGTCTGTATGGGGAGGAATCATGATGCTGGATCTTGAACTGGTCACACAATTCATTCATCATTTTGTTGTTAAGATTGGTACCATTATCTGTGATGATTTTGTTGGGCAACCCATACCGGCAAATCAACTCTTTCTTTACAAATTTTACGACCACGCTCCGAGTTACACTGACGTAGGAAGCAGCCTCGACCCACTTGGTGAAATAGTCAATGGCAACCAATATGAAACGATGCCCATTAGATGCTTTAGGCTCAATTGGTCCAATGACGTCCATTCCCCACATAGCGAATGGCCATGGTGAAGATAATACATTTAAGGATGTGGGCGGCACGTGGATGTTGTCAGCGTACACCTGGCATTTATGACAAGTCTTAACATACTTATAGCAATCAGTCTCCACAGTCGACCAGTAGTATCCTGCTCTGAGGATTTTCCTTGCCATCGCGTGTCCGTTAACATGGGCACCAAAAGATCCCTCATGGACTTCTTTCACGATTTTTCAAGCCTCTGCCACATCTACACACCTGAGCAGGACCATATCATGATTTCTTTTATATAAGACTTCCCCATCGAGAAAGAAACTGGCAGCTAATCTCCTTAAAGTTCTCTTGTCATTTTCCGAGGCATGATTGGGATACTCCTTGTCTTTCACAAAGCGCCGGATGTCATGATACCAGGGTTGCCCATCCTGTTCCTCTTCAATTGACTGGCAAAAGGCTTGTCGATCTCGGCGTTGAATCTGGATAAGGGGCATATCCTCCTCTTTACTTATTTTAAACATGGACGAGAGGGTGGCCAGGGCGTCAGCCAATTGATTGTCCTCTCGAGGTATATGTGCAAAAGTGACATCCTCAAAGTGCTCCAACAATTCCTTAATATAAGCTTGGTATGGGATCAACTTTGCATCTTGAGTTTCCCATTCACCTTTAACCTGATGGATAATTAGAGCTGAATCACCATAGACCTCCAAGTTCTTGATATTAGCATCAATTGCTGCTTGTATTCCCATGATGCAGGCTTCGTATTCAGCCACATTATTAGTACAATTAAAGCCTAACCTGGCTGTGATAGGTACATATTGTCCTTCTGGGGAGATTAATATGGCTCCTATGCCATGACCCATCATATTGGACGCCCCATCAAACAACATCGTCCACTTTTCTTTTACTTCCTGTTCCGACTCACTAAATATTGCCATTAAATCCTCATAGGAAACCCCTTGTCTCATTACCGATAATCACTTAGAGGTCATTGAGCCAAATATCAACCGCACTACCTTTGATCGCCTTCTGTGTAACATACATGATATCATATTCTGCTAGCAAAACTTGCCATCTGGCAATCCGTCCAGACAAGGCGGGCTTTTCGAAGATGTACTTAATTGGATCCATCCTAGAGATGAACCAAGTAGTATGGCTCAACATGTACTGTCTCAAACGATGAGCGGCCCATGCCAATGCGCAACAGGTTTGTTCTAACAAGGAATATTTTGCCTCATAATCGGTAAATTTTTTGCTCAAATAGTAAATGGCATGTTCTTTCTTTCCAGTTACATCTTGTTGACCGAGCATACATCCCATGGCGTTACCCGTCAATGGCATCAGATATAGAATTAATGGCCTTCCTGGGACTGGAGGGACTAAAACTGGAGGGTCTCGTAAGTAGAGCTTAATCTTTTCAAAGGCCTCTTGGCAATCCTCATTCCAACTGATGGGTTGATTTTTGCGCAAGAGTTTGAAAATTGGTTCACATGTGGCTGTTAACTGAAAAATGAATCTAGCGATATAGTTTAGTCTCCCTAGAAACCCTCACACTTCTTTCTCTGTTTTTGGAGCTGACATTTCTAAAATTGCGCGGACTTTATCAGGATCAACCTCAATTCCCCTTTCACTAATAATGAAGCCTAACAGCTTCCCTGACTTCACACCGAAAGTGCATTTAGCTGGGTTCATTCTCAACTTGAACCTTCGAAGGCGTTCAAATAGCTTTTGCAGGTTATCGAGGTGATCTTCCTCAGTTCTCGACTTGGCGATCATGTCATCCACATATACTTCGATCTCCTTGTGGATCATGTCATGAAATAATGTCATCATAGCTCGATATGTTGCCCCGCCGTTCTTCAACCTGGAAACGGCATGACTTTGTAACAAAAGTTCCCCAAGTCGTAATAAAGGTAGTTTTTTTTTCCATATCTTCTTCAGCCATCTTGATCCGATTATATCAGAAACCGTCCATGAACGAAAAGTAAGAGAACTGCAGATTGTCAACCAATACATCGATATGAGGCAAAGGAAAGTCGTCCTTTGACCGGCCCCTAGGTCCCTCGAAATCTACACACATTCGTGCCTTTCCATCTTTCTTGAACCGGTACTACATTGGCAACCCACCTCGGGTATTTTGCTACGGCCAGGAAACCCGACATGAATCGTTTTTTTACTTCTTCTCGGATTTTTAGGGACATCTCAGGCTTCATTCTTCTCAACTTCTGTTTCACCGGTGGGCAGTCAGGTTTTAAAGGCAATTTATGTTCCACAATGGATGTGTCCAATCCTGGCATGTCTCGGTATGACCAAGCAAAAATATCTCTATATTCATGTAACAGTGATACTAATCGAGAGCGGTTTTTGAACGCGCTATCTTCACTCTTTTTTATCTTCCTCGGTCCCAGATTTATCAATTCGACAGACTCTTGGTGAGGTTGTATCAATCTAGACTCTCGCTCAACCAACCTTAATAATTCCCCAGATGGCTCATATTCAAATTCTGTTTCCTCATCCGCTTGATTAACAAGACAGTCAAAATTATTCAATACAATACTAGCGTGATCATCATTAGGCAAGTTGTTTTCGGATCTGCAAATATATGAAAAGGATAAGATATATGGATGTATTGGAGGAAGGAAGAGAATATTTCTGAAAGAAATCAGTGGTATTCATTGATCAATCACATGTACAAAATATTGTTTATTCACAAAATTTTACAGCAATTACAAATTACATGTAGACCGAATTTAAAATCACTAGAAGCTCGATGGTTTCCCAATTGTTTAGCTCATCCTCGGTGGACAAGCTATCACCAAGTCATCCATGTTGAGCTGGCTCTTCTTATCAACGGCCCTATCATCATCTCGGAGTCTGGAACCCAAGACTCAAAAACTTTCAAATGTGGAGCAGAGGACCCTCTTTATCCGGGGCTTTAGCTTTTCCAATCTAGCCCGCTTCTTTTCTTCCATTTCTTCCTTAATCCTTCTCCTTTCCTCCTCAGTGGGTTTATACCCTAACCCAAACCTATGTTTGTTCTTAATCAACTGCAAAGGTTGGGTTAATCCACCATTGTTTTGCCCCAGTTTGTCTCCGGGCTGGAATCCATTCTTCAACATTATCCTGGCCATCATTAATAGGGCTCTCGGGAGCCGCTGCTGGTCTACCACCTCTCCCTCCTTAACTTGTGGTAACATTAGCAATTTCCCTAGAGCTTGGAAGTGAGTTTCCAAGGCTTCTGAGCCTCAATGTAGGGGGTATTAGTGGGTTTATCGAAGAAAATCCTCTTCCAGGCAAAGACAATTATCGATCCCATCATCTACAATAAATTTCAACCTTTGGTGAAGAGCATGGCACCGCTCTAGCGAGAATGGATCCATGGTCTTCCTAGGAGACAACTGTATGCGGGTAGGATGTCCATCACTTGGAAAGTCACCTCAAAAACAACCGGGCCAATCTGGACTGGCAGATCAATCTCTCCAATAACTTCCCTTCGTGACCCATCAAAGGCCCTAACCACTATTGAACTTGGCCTCAAGTGGGATGCTTCATGTGGTAACTTTGACGGGGGTCATCTTAGGCATCACATTTAATGAGGAACCATTTCTACTATCAAGACCGGGCCGAGGATATGGTCCCTACACTTCACTGATATGCAATGCTTTACGGTGCCCAGCCCCTTCTTCGGGGATTTCGTTATCTGGGTGAAGGTGAGGAATTTATCGCGGTTGCTATATTATCATCGCAATCCTTCAAACTTCTCTACTAGAAAGGTTGTGCACCACATGTGCCTCGTTGAGTATTTTCAAAGACAGACCTTCGATGAGGTTCAGAACCATCATTAGTGCCAATAGGGAAATTTTAGTTGGCATACGGTTCAATTGTTCAATTATAGCATATTCACTTTGCACTCGATCATCCTTAGAAATTCACAGGCATCTTCTTCGAAAGCAGGCTTTTTCACCCTTCTTTTTCTTCTTCTCCACTTGCTTCGGCTCGGGACCGGCCATAAAATTGCTTCCCCTTTGGGGGCTTCCTCTCCTCTCTTCTATGGGGAATAGATGCGACCGCTAGGGTCATACCCCCGACTCAGCCTATGTTCACCACATCAGTAGTTGCACTAGTGGTGACTTCGGTTCTCTCTTCTTCTATCTTGCCTCCAGATACCTCAGCATCATACTTCCAAGGTACCTCCTTGTTGCTTTTATATGGGAATGGCCCCGGCACCTTTATAGTAATCGGTCTCAAGCCGTTCGGTGTTGGGACAGCCGGCTCTTCGGAGTATATGATAACTAAAGGCCTTGGACGACCGGGGAAGGCCTCATTAAGCATATTCACCCTCAAACCCACCTCAGCGTTCACGTTGGCCCCCATGATTTGGCAAAAGGATTATTTCCTACATTAGGAGCATCCTTCTCAAAATTTAGCCATTTAGCGTTTATCAAATTCCGCACCTTGTCGGCTTTAACCCTTGACAATTTTCGAATGTCCCACGGCTCCAAAGATGATAATCACATTTACTTGGTGGTCATACCACTTGGGAAAAGGCGGCTCTAAGGCGTCATAAGACATGGTGCAATTAATGAGTTTTTGTATTAGGCGGTAAAAGCTCAGTATAGGTCATAGGGATAGGGTCAAAGTGTATAACTCTTCTTTCATTATTTGGCCTTCTTTGAGTTTGGTTAGAGTTTGGGCCAGGATTTTGACTCCAGGCTTTTTGTGGAGATTGGGGTATGGTTGGTTGTGGTTGTGTCATGAGCGGGGTTGTTTGCTGGAAAGCTGTGGGGAGTGTATAAGGTGGTTGGTAGTTAGGTTGGGAGCGGCCACCATCTCGAGGGTATGGTGCGTATCAGGTGGTAAGGTGTTTGGTAACTAGGTGGTGTAGGTGTGGAGCGATTTGAATCAAACGTGACATGGTGGGCTTCCCTTCCTTCTTCTTCCGTGAATTATTGGTTTGGCTTCTTCACATTTACATTACCAACCGTATTATGCACAATTCTTCGACGTATGTGCCACTTTCAATTCGTTCTCCAATTAATACCATATCGGAGAAGTTGGCTGAAACACTACCCACCATCTTATCATAAAATGGTGCGGGGAAGAGTGATCCTACAAACATTAGATCATCTCTCTTTCGAATAGAGGAGGTTGAACTTGAGCTGCTAGTTCCCCTCTTATCGTTGAGCATATTCTTTAAAAGGTCTTCTCTTCCTTCTTGATCATATTTTGCAACTGATGGCCGTCTGGTGCCATTTCTATATTATATTTGTTTTCTAAGAAAGCATCTCGCCAAATCCTTCCAAGATGGATGGTGTCGTTCGGTCGAGTATACGGGTTGGCTGCAGCTCCTGTGAGACTATCTTGAAAGCAGTGGATCAGGAGCTTATCATCATGCGCATGTGAAGCCATCTTTCTACAGAACATCGTCAGATGACTTTCAAGCACCCCGTTCCTTTATATTTTTCAAACTCAGGCATCTTGAACTTGGGCGGGATTATCACGTCGGGGACTAGACACAAATCAAAGCATCTACTAGTCCATAGCCGCTACCTTCAATGGCCCCCACCCTTTCTTCGGGTGTTGCCATCTACCGCTGAGAGGTGCCTCTGACCAGAGGCCAGTATTTGACCACTTTGTTCATTCCCTTTCTTCAGGCTTGTATGATGCTCACCAGGTCGGATGGTGCAGCCAGGTGTTCGGTAGAGGTAAAGATGGCTGTTGTTGGTTTAGTGGGTAGGTAGTCATGGGGATGGAATTGGTAGGATTCTTGATGGTAGTAGTGTTCATGTATGTATAGTTGGGATTAGTGTTTTGTGGGTAAGAAGTTGAAGGACCCGTGTGTGGAGGATTAGGATTTGTGTTATAGGTGGTTGGTGGATTGATATGTGTAGATGGGTAGGTAGTAGGATTTGTATGGTAAGTGGTGGTGGATTTATATGTGGTGGGTAGGTAGTAGGATGATTTGGGTATTGGGTGTGAGTGAGAGGATTCTCGGCGGGGTTTAGGGGAATGCTGTCGTGCCGAAGGTGCAACCCCTAGGTGGTATCCCATAGGAAGCCATTCACGATCTATTACCACCCACAGGGACCCGATGTATCGGTCGCGTAGTTGTCTCGCCTTGGAAGGGTCCTCTCGCATTCTTCTCTAGTGACTTCTTAACTTTTGCCAAGCGATCCTCAAATCAGCAACCTCCATTTCGCAGCTCTTCATTTTGCGCTTCTAGCTCATTCATCATTTAGTCTTTGAACGTGTCTGTAGGGATCGAGGGAATCGTCGGATCAGCTATTTTGTTTTTACGTATGAATAAAGAAAGTCGATTAATTATAAACATTTTTATAAATTGAAACATGTACTAAGTGTCGCCTCATGATAGAGGACCCGTTATCTTGAGTATTTTAGCCGCAATGGCGTGCTTTGGGTGAGTGTGAAATGGAAATTAATGCGGTATCAGACACAGATATGTGAGAAAGTAGATTCTTTATTCATAGCATAATTTCTTAGGGTACAATTTGCTCTTCTTTTTCAGCTAATGCAATGTATTTGTTCATTCTCAAGATTAAATCTTTACAAAAATGAAGAAACTCTTCGACTTGAGCGGAGTGTGCGCCGGATGTAATGATGCTTCAACTCTCTTGAGCAATGGCGGGACTTCTTCAATAGCCATATATTTGCCGTGCTAGCCAATCTCCCAAAGCACTTGGTCCAGGTGATGGTGCTGTGTCTTTGTACCATTGCATCTCATCTTGCATCACCGACACCTCGTTTACATCCCGATTACTTCAATAACTTTCCATTTTCTTCGTCAACTTCCTTTCCCATTCGGCTGCTCAAATTCTGAATTTGTAGGTTCCAAGCCTTCTATATGTTGTTGCAGCACACTC
Source organism: Canavalia ensiformis (assembly GCA_026541065.1). Taxonomy (NCBI): domain Eukaryota; kingdom Viridiplantae; phylum Streptophyta; class Magnoliopsida; order Fabales; family Fabaceae; genus Canavalia; species Canavalia ensiformis. The sequence goes on from JAMKYM010000217.1 coordinate 1,086,547, forward strand.
TTTTCATCTACTAGTCGACTGGTTTCTGCTTGTGCCCTATTCTTTTCATTCGTTGCTTGGTTCTTTTCCCGCCTGAGCTTATGAACACCGATCCTCGGTTGTTCGACCGTGTCCTCATCCTCTCGATTCCTGAGAATTGTGTCTCTTTCCCCGTGCCCTCGGACCCAATTCTTTATTAGTCAGCTGAGATTCATATGGACTTTGCTGCATATTCACGTTCGGACTTAAATTGTTCTCTAAGGCTTTCCATGGCAACTTCTTTTCTTGGATTTTTCTTCTTAGTTGCATTTTCTTGCCGGTCTTCAATATCCTTTCCTCTAGCTTGTGTTCTTTATGGTCATCATGCTTTCCAATTTGCCTTCAACTCTTTAAGTTTCATCCTCAATGACTACGGATTCTTTTTGACCTCAGGAGGTGGACCCTTTTGGTTTTGAAAGGCAACTTAATTTGTTGTACTCTTTCTCGGACCATTGTCTCATATTCCTCTTCGCTTCAGACAACTTGACCCCAACTCCTTTCCCTTTATTGTATTCACACTCAGGCTTTCTCTAACTCTTGAAGTATTTTAGAAAATCACTCCGTAAGTCGGGATGAGCAGGGTTAACAACTCTTTGGCCAGAAGGTTTCCCTAATACAGGTAAGCCAACTGTCTTTTGCCTCAAAGATAGGGTTATAATTGATGCAGACCCTGATTCCCATGAGTGGAACATTTGGGAATCCTTTACGATGGTAAATGAGAGATGTCCTTTTGTTGCTGCAAATTGCGGCTGCCATCTAACCTGATCTTCTGTTAAGTTGGCTAGGTGGGAAGCCCATTCATGGCTATTCATCTCTTTTAGTGGATAACACAAACAAATCGATATAGGGCATCGTACTTTGGTATTTCTTTTGAATATATGAGCCGTTAACCAAACATACAAAGATAGGAGACGACACACGAGCTTTTCCTTTCCTTTTTCTCATGGAAAAAATCCAACGTACCATACACATCGCCTAAAAAGTTAACAACGTGGATTTTCCATTCTAGTTTTCCCTACTAGCTAGAAATATGTCAATGGCTGCTTGATCCTGAAAACCTTCTATCCGGGGAAGAGCACCAAACCATGATGGTGAGAGCTAATACATCCGAGAAGACCTCCCACCGGTTACCGTCGGCCAAATATCGCAAATAGTTTTCAAGGAACTCCCCGGAAAGCTCCCATTCCGGTTCTTATCCTGATAATCCTTCAGAAGATCTCCAGTTTCCCACATCTTATTTGGCCACAGGTTCAGTGAGATATCATCAACATTCCCCTCGCTACCTCCTCGACCCGAGCCTGGCCTTAAGACACCCTATTCCCAAATCGAGACACACTAGGTTTTACCGCATCTATTACCAAGTGGGATCACCTTTCTACTCACAGGTTTTCGCCAGTTAAAGGGTACAAAACCTTATAGTTATTTCATTATCATCGGGCTCAAATAATGTGGAATGCAACCATCAAATACGATGTCTGTTCTAATAGCAAAAATACTCTAGTAATTAACCAAAGTCACTTATCATTCGAGAATGGGTTCAAAATCATCATGAAAACGCAACAACAATAAATTTAGGAAACATCCTGCAATTTTAACCAAACCCAGAACCTGAAGAAAATCAACGTTTTAAATCTAAGACCAAAGGAAGTTATTTACGATGCAGATATGACTCAAGGCACCCAATGTTATCCATTTACCTGCACCTGAACATACCTAACCAAGCGCTTATAGATGATTTCACAACTCTACGATAACGTGATCATATCGCTCAAGCCTTAATCTATCAGAACAGCTTTAACTCAACGACTCGTAAATGTATCCATGAATGAATCATAAGCAATCTAGGATCAACAGTACTGAACCTGAACTTAATTCATTCGGTTACAAAAAGAGATTACAGAACACCATCCTATTCTAAGTCACTGTACGACAGTTTATTAAACCTATTTACTCTTCAATATTTTTCTCCGTGTTGATAAACACTAGACCCTATCGAGGTTGACAAAATTTATGGAGTAACCCAAAGCCAGGTCTGAATATCAATTAAAACATAGAGAAAGCACTAAGGACTCAACCATAACAATCAAATCGGATATCAAACTTTCTGCTCATCCGCAAGTTTGAGCCTATGCCTCAAGTCGAATCATACGACCTAATTAAACATGCTGAATCAATGGTCCACAAGCATTGTACGTCTATTCAAACGTCTTTATTCATAAAGGATCCTATTTATGCAATAAGCGTAAGTATATGACAACAAGAGGAAGGTACCTAACCCCGTAGTACGTAAAAGGAGCAAAATTTGTGCGATTTTCTTTGAAGAGAAACACAGTGATTGAAGAGACCAGCCTAACAGAAATCAACTCTTGCAAAAGCAGAACCCCGAGAGGCCACCTCGAGTCTCCAAGAAAATTCCTCGATGATCTTGATGAAAGGACGAGACCAAGAGCAATTCCCCAAATTTCAATCGTAACTAGTCCCGAAACCTCCAAATTTCCGAAGTTTTTCTTCCTCCTCCCTCAACCTCGTTTTCCAATCTCAAGCTTTTTAGTACCAAAATGTCAGTCACTGTTTATTTTTCCCAAATATTCCCTTTATACCCCTAAGCTTAACCATGGTGGAATTAACCTAATGGAAGTTAACTCCTAACCCTAACCCAACTAACTCTATAATTATCCCAACTAACCTAACCGAATTTTGTTTTGTTTATTTTTTCTTAGTTTATTTATTATTATCTATTCACTTGCTTATTTAATTTTTTGCAACTCCTTCTCTTTCCTTTTGACCATGTGACTCTTATTTTCTAAAGTTATTTAGTAAATTAATTAAGGAATATTTCTAGGACAAAATTGAAGTCTGGTTTAGCCCCTCTTTACTGTTTTACTGATAATGCGAGAATACTAAGTATTATCAAGTAAGAAATGTAAAAGACGTGAGACAATTTTGTCCTACTCTATAAATAAAAGGAAATTAAGACTAAGGATAAACATCGCAGGAGCTTATGTGATAAGCCAGGATGGAGATAATTAAAATGCAAAATCCGATGGATAGGCTTAACCAAAATTTTACACATGAGGAGCCCGATGAGTAGCAAAATGCGTGAAAATAAATCTGACGGCGCTTTGATGTGATAGACAGAACGAAATTTAAACATGAGGGAGCGTGTGATAGGCCAAAATGCAGGAAAATAAAATCACACTGATGTGATAGGTTTTTGAGCAGAAATTTAAACATGAGGGGCGATGTGATAGGCCAAAATGAAGAAAATAAAATGGTACTGATGTGATAGCTTTGAACGAAATTTAAACATGAGGGGCTCGATGTGATAGGCCAAATCACGAAAATTAAAATGCGATTGCTCGATGTGATAGGCTTGAGCAATTTAAACATGAGGGGGCTTTGATGTGATAGGCCAAATTTAAAATTAAAATGCGGTGCACGATGGATAGGCTTGAAATTTAAACATGGGGCCTGATGTGATGGCCAAAATCGCGAGAAAAATTAAATCGAGTGCCTGATGGATGATAGGCTTGAACAAAAATTTAAACATGAGGGGGCCGATGTGATAGGCCAAAATGAAGAAAATTAAATGCGATACTGATGTGATAGGGCTGAAGAAATTTAAACATGAGGGCCGATGCGGATAGGCCAAAATGCAGAAATTAAAATCACGATTACGATGTGATAGGCTTGAGCAGCAAATTTAAACATGAGGGGCCGATGTGATAGGCAAAATCAGAAAATTAAAATCGGCCTGATGATGATAGGGCTTGAACAAAAATTTAAACATGAGGGGCCCGATATGATAAATGCCAAATGTTAGAAAATTAAAATCACTTGGCGCTGATGTGATAGGCTTGAGCGATTTAAATTTAAAATGAAGGGCCTGATGTGATAGGCCAAATGCAGAAAATAAAATCGTGCGTGATGTGATAAACGAGCGAAATTTAAACATGAAGGGCCGTTGCGATAGGCCAAAATGCGAAAAAATTAAAATCACGAGTGCACGATGTGATAAGCAGAACTAAAAATTTAACATGAGGGGCCCGATGTGATAGGCCAAAATGCAGAAGAAAATTAAAATCGATTAGCCTCGATGTGATAGGCTTGAACAAATTTAAACATAAGGGGACCCGATGTGGTAGGCCAAAATCTGAAAAAATTAAAATGCAATCAGTGCTCGATGTGATAGGCTGAGAAATTTAAACATGTAGGCTGGATGTGATAGGCCAAAATGCAAGAAACCAAAATCTGCGCTCGATGTGATAGGCTTGAGCAGTAAATTTAAACATAAGAGGCTTGATGTGATAGGCCCGAAAATGCAAAAAATTAAAATGCTGTGCTCGATGTGATAGGCTTGAGCGGTAAATTTAGATGTAGGGGCCTGATATGATAGGCCAAAATGTAGAAAATTAAAATGCGTTTTTGATGTGATAAGGCTTAGCAGAAATTTAAACATGAGGGGGCCTCGATGTGATAGGCCAAAATGCGGGGAAAATAAAATGCACATGTGCCTTGATGTGATAGGCTTTGAACGAGAAATTTAAACATGAGGCCGATGTGATAGGCCAAAATGCGAAATTAAAATAAAAAGCGATTCGATGTGATGAAAATGAGAAGAAATAAGGTGCAAGAAGATTTGATTTGGAAAGATTTGATCTTTATTTATTTAGCGGACTTGAATTCATAGCTTCCCTATAGCACGATTCTTATGACCTTAGAATGAGCTCAGAGCTTGCGATTGGCCTTCCCTCTGAATTTGTTGGCTAACTTTATGCATCACACCGTTTCTTTACCGTGGAGAGAAGAATCATTCAATGTCATTAAATGACTATCAATTGCGAGATTTTCGTTCTAACCATGATTTAAAAGTCTCCGTATTTAATAATTGTTGTGGTATATTTAATTCGCATGCATATGCTTGATCAACGAATACAATTGAATCAATGAAATGACTGAATTTCAAAAGTGTGAGAACAAGGAATTCAAGAATGTGTATGTTGGGGATGGAATTTTTGATGGTCTTGTGCCTTCAGACGACCAATGCTAGTATTGTATTTTCATAACTCTTTCCGCCTTATCACTACATGTGCTTTATCGGGAAACAAAATTTTCCCAATATCGGTCAAGTCAAAATTTTGCCCCAAGATAGTAGTCTTATTGCGATAAGCTCCAAACCGATTTCCAATCGTCTATTTCACTTTTATCCACCCCCGACCTTTCATCAATCTGCCCATTATTTGCCCACTTGTCTAAGCTCGACCGCTGAATCAATCCGCTTATCCTCGTTCTCAAGATCACCTTCTTGTTCCCACCATTCTTGAGGGTTATCTTGCGACGATAAGAATTTTCCTCGTGTTTCGTCGTGTCGCCTTGTGGGTTTTCAACCTAGCGCATCTTTGATCCTAACTTTTACTAGGTCCCCTAGCCGGTTTCGACCTAGCGGGCTTTTTGGATGCCCTAACTTTGCCTAGATCGCCTCAGGTTTCGACCTAGCGGGCTTTTGGATGCCCTAACTTTTGCCTAGGTCGCCCTCGCGGGTTTTCGACCTAGCATGAGCTTTTGGACGCCCTAACTTTTGCCTAGATCGCCCTTTGGTTTCGACCTAGCGGGCTTTTTGGATGCCCTAACTTTTGCCCTAGGTCGCCTATGAAGTTTCGACCTAGCGGGCTTTTTGGATGCCCTAACTTTGCCTAGGTCGCCCCGCGGTTTTCGGCCTAGCGGGCTTTTATTAAGCATAATATTTCTTTACAAACATCGGCGTTGGTTGGGTTTGCCGAGTCATTCCCGTCCATACGTTAAAATCACGCCCCCTCGAGAAAGCCTTCTTGATCACGTATGGCCCGGTGATAATTTGGGGCCCACTTCCCTTGTAGCGCTTTTTTGCATAGGTAATAACTTTTTGAGAACAAATCTCCTTCTTGAAATACTGGGACGTACTTTCTTTTTCGAACACTTTCTTCATTCTTTTCGATATATTGTCCAGTGACACAACGCCACCAATCTTTTTTCATTAACCAAATTTAACGATCACAGGGCTTGCACCCACTCGCTCTTCCAACTTTGCGTCCATTAACACTTTAATGAAGGGATCTCTACTTTAATAGGAAGGACAGCCTCCATTCCATAAACAAGCGAGAATGGAGTTGCTCCCATTAGGGTATGAACTGAAGTACGATATGCGTGAAGGGCGTAGGGGAGCATCTCATGCCAATCTTTATACGTGTGCACCATCTTTTGGACGATTTTCTTGATGTTTTTATTGGCTGCCTCCACCGCTCCATTCATCTTTGGTCTGTATGGGGAGGAATCATGATCTTGGATCTTGAACTCGTCACACAATTCATTCATCATTTGTTGTTAAGATTGGTACCATTATCGTGGATGATTTTGTTGGGCAACCATCATCAAAAGCAAATCAACTCTTTCTTTACAAATTTTACGACCATCTGAAGTTACACCGGCGTGAAAAGCAGCCCGACCCACTTGGTGAAATAGTCGGTAATGGCAACCAATATGAAACGATGCCCATTAGATCTTTAGGCTCGATTGGTCCAATGGCGTCCATTCCCCACATAGCGAACGGCCATGGTGAAGATAATACATTTAAGGATGTGGGCGGCACGTGGATGTTGTTGAAACACCACACTGCATTATGACAAGTCTTAACATACTTATAGTAATCGGTCTCAAATGATCAGAGCCAGAGTATCCTGCTCTGAGGATTTTCCTTGCCATCGTAATAAGATTAACATGGGCACCAAAAGATCCCTCATGGACTTCTTTCACGATTTTTCAAGCCTCCGCCACATCTACACAGCGGGACTCATATCATGATTTCTTTTATATAAGACTTCCCCATCGAGAAAGAAACTGGCAGCTAATCTCCTTAAAGTTCTCTTGTCATTTTCCGAGGCATGATTGGATACTCCTTGTCTTTCACAAAGCGCTGAGGATGTCATGATACCGGGGTTGCCCATCTGTTTCCTCAATTGACGGCAAAAGGCTTGTCGATCTCGGCGTTGAATCTGGATAGGGGCATATCCTCCTCTTTACTTATTTTAAACATATTTGGGACGAGAGGTGGCAGAGCGTCAGCCAATTGATTGTCCTCTCGAGGTATATGTGCAAAAAAGTGACATCTCAAAAGTGCTCCCAACAATTCCTTAATATGCTTGGTATGGGATCAACTTTGCATCTCGAGTTTCCCATTCACCTTTAACCACGATGGATAATTAGAGTGAATCACCATAGACCTCCAAGTTCTTAATATTAGCATCAATCTTGCTTTAGCATTCTAATGATGTGAAGGCTTCGTATTCAGCCACATTATTAGTACAATTAAAGCCTAACACGGCTGTGATAGGTACATATTGTCCTTACGGGGAGATTAATATGGCTCCTATGCCATGACCCATCATATTGGGCCCATCAAACAACATCGTCCACTTTTCTTTTTTACTTCTGTTCCGACTCACTAAATATTGCCATTAAATCCTTATCCAGGAAACCCTTGTCTCATTAGTTGATAATCACTTAGAGGTCGTTGAGCCAAGTAATCACAACAAGACTACCTTTGATCGCCTATCGTGTAACATACATGATATCATATTCTACTTCACAAAACTTGCCATCCGGGCAATCCGTCGAACAAGGCGGGCTTTTTCGAAGATGTACTTAATTGGATCCATCCTAGAGATGAACCAAGTAGTATGGCTCAACATGTCTTTGTCTCAAGCGATGAGCTGCCCCATGCCAATGCTAATGCAGAGTTTGTTCTAACAAGGGATATTTTGCCTCATAATCGGTAAATTTTTGCTCAAATAGTAAATGGCATGTTCTTTCTTTCGATTACATCTTGTTGACCGAGCATACATCCCATGTTACTCCGTCTTCGTCAGTATAGAATTAATGGCCTTCCTGGGAGTGGAGGGACTAAAACCGGAGGGTCTCGTAAGTAGAGCTTAATCTTTTTCAAAGGCCTCTTGCAATCCTCATTTCAACCGATGGGTTGATTTTTGCGCAAGAGTTTGAAAATTGGTTCACATGTGGCTGTTAACTGAAAAATGAATCTAGCGATATAGTTTAGTCTCCCTAGAAACCCTCGCACTTCTTTCTCTGTTTTTGAGCCGACATTTCTAAAATTGCGCGGACTTTATCGGGATCAACCTCAATTCCCTTTCACTAATAATGAAGCCTAACAGCTTCCCTGACTTCACACCGAAAGTGCATTTAGCTGGGTTCATTCTTGACTTGAACCTTCGAAGGCGTTCAAATAGCTTTTGCAGGTTATCGAGGTGATCTTCCTCAGTTCTCGACTTGGCGATCATGTCATCCACATATACTTCGATCTCCTTGTGGATCATGTCATGAAATAATGTCACCATAGCTCTCTGATATGTTGCCCCAGCGTTCTTCAACCCAAACGGCATGACTTTGTAACAAAAAGTTCCCCAAGCCGTAATAAAGGTGGTTTTTTCCATATCTTCTTCAGCCATCTTGATCTGATTATATCCAGAGAAACCTTCCATGAACGAAAAGTAAGAGAACCGGCGATTGTCAACCAATACATCGATACGAGGCAAAAGGAAAGTAATCCTTTGGTGGCCCTATTTAGGTCCCTGAAATCTACACACATTCGTACCTTTCCATCTTTCTTGGGAACTGGTACTACATTGGCAACCCACTCCGGGTATTTTGCTACGGCCAGGAAACCTGCATCGAACTGTTTTTTTACTTCTTCTCGGATTTTTAGGGACATCTCAGGCTTCATTCTTCTCAACTTCTTTCACCTGCAAAGCGATGGTTTAAAGGCAATTTATGTTCAACAATGGATGTGTCCAATCCTGGCATGTCTCGGTATGACCAAGCAAAAATATCTCTATATTCATGTAACAGTGATACTAATCGAGAGCGGTTTTTGAACGCGCCTATCTTCACCTCTTTTTATCTTCCTCGGTCCCAGGTTTATCAATTCGACGGACTCTTGGTGTAGGTTGTATCAATCTAGACTCTCGCTCAACCAACCTTAATAATTCCCAGATGGCTCATATTCAAATTCTGTTTCCTCATCCCGCTTGATTTAAGACAGGTCAAAATTATTCAATACAATACTAGTGTGATCATCATTAGGCAAGTTGTTTTCGGATCTGCAAATATATGAAAAGGATAAGATATATGGATGTATTGGAGGAAGGAAGAGAATATTTCTGAAAGAAATCAGTGGTATTCATTGATCAATCATACGTACAAAATATTGTTTATTCACAAAATTTTACAGCAATTACAAATTACATGTAGACTGAATTTAAAATCACAGGAAGCTCGATGGTTTCCTAATTGTTTAGCTCATGTCCTGGTGGACAAAGCTATCACCAAGTCAATATCCATGTTGAGCGGCTCTTCTTTATCAACGGCCGCTATCATATCCGAGTCTCCCAGGCATCACAAAAACTTTTCGAAATGTGGAGCAGAGACCCTCTTTATCATAGGGCTTTCGCTTTTCCAATCTAGCCCGCTTCTTTTCTTCCTTTTTCTTTAATCCTTCTCCTTTCCTCCTCGGTGGGTTTATACCTAACCCGAACCTATGCTTGTTCTTAATCAGCTGCAAAGGTTGGGTTAATCCACCATTGTTTTGCCCCAGTTTGTCTCCGGGATGGAATCCATTCTTCAACATTATCCTAGCCATCATTAATAGGGCTCTCGGGAGCCGCTGCTGGTCTACCACCTCTCCCTCCTTAACAGTGGTAACATTAGCAATTTCTAGAGCCTGGAAGTGAGTTTCCAAGGCTTCCTCAGCAGCCTCAATGTAGGGGGTATTAGTGGGTTCGAACGAAAAATCCTCTTGACGAGACAATTATCAGCCTATCATCTACAATAAATTTCAACCTTTGGTGAAGAGTGGATGGCACCGCTCTAGCAGAATGGATCCATGGTCTTCCTAGGAGACAACTGTATGCGGGTAGGATGTCCATCACTTGGAAAGTCACCTCAAAAACAACCGGGCCAATCTGGACTGGCAGATCAATCTCTCCAATAACTTCCCTTCGTGACCCATCAAAGGCCCTAACCACTATTGAACTTGGCCCCCGTGGGGATGCTTCAGGGTAACTTCGACAGGTCATCTTAGGCATCACATTTAATGAGGAACCATTGTCTATCAAGACCCGGGCCAGGATATGGTCCCTACACTTCACTGATATGTGCAATGCTTTATTATGCCCAGCCCCTTCTTCAGGGATTTCGCTATCGGTGAAGGTGAGGAAGTTATTGGCGGTTATATTATTCGCAATCCCTTCAAACTTCTCTACCGAAAGGTTGTGCACCACATGTGCCTCGTTGAGTATTTTTAATAACACCTTCCGATGAGGCTCGGAATTCATCATCAGTGCCAATAGGGAAATCTTAGCTGGTATACGATTCAATTGTTCAATTATAGCATATTCACTTTGCCTGATCATCCTTAGAAATTCACAGGCATCTTCTTCAGAAACAGGCTTTTTCAATTCCCTTCTTTCTTCTTCCTTACTTGCTTCTGGCTCAGGAACAGCCAAAATTGCTTCCCCACAGGGCCTTCCTCTCCTCTCTTCTATAGGGGAATAGATGCGACCGCTCCAAGTCATACCCCCGACTCCAGCTATGTTCACCACATCAGTAGTTGCACTAGTGGTGACTTCGGTTCTCTCTTCTTCTATCTTGCCTCCAGATACCTCAGCATCATACTTCCAAGGTACCTCCTTGTTGCTTTTATATGGGAATGGCCCCGGCACCTTTATAGTAATCGGTCTCAAGCCGTTCGGTGTTGGGACAGCCGGCTCTTCGGAGTATCTGATAACTAAAGGCCTTGGACGACCGGGGAAGGCCTCATTAAGCATATTCACCTCAAACTCCACCTCCAAGCAGTTCACAGTTGGCCCCCCATGATTTGGCAAAGGATTATTTCCTACATTAGGAGCATCCTTCTCAAAATTTAGCCATTTAGCGTTTATCAAATTCCGCACCTTGTGCTTTAACCCTTGACAATTTTCAGTGGAATGTCCCACGGCTCCAGCATGATAATCACATTTAGCAGCTGGGTCATACCACTTGGGAAAAGGCGGCTCTAAAGGCTTCATAAGACATGGTGCAATTAATAAGTTTTGTATTAGGCGGGGTAAAAGCTCAGTATAGGTCATAGGGATAGGGTCAAAGTGTATAACTCTTCTTTCATTATTTGGCCTTCTTTGAGTTTGGTTAGAGTTTGGGCCAGGATTTTGACTCCAGGCTTTTTGTGGAGATTGGGGTATGGTTGGTTGTGGTTGTGTCATGAGCGGGGTTGTTTGCTGGAAAGTTGTGGGGAGTGTATAAGGTGGTTGGTAGTTAGGTTAGGAGGCGGCCACCATCTGAGGGTATGGTGCGTATTGAGGGTGGTAAGGTGTTTGGTAACTAGGTGGTGTAGGTGTGGAGCGATTTGAATCAAACGTGACATGGTGGGCTTCCCCTTCCTTCTTCTTCCAGGAATTATTGGTTGGCTTCTTCACATTTACATTACCAACCGTATTATGCACAATTCTTCCGCGACGCTTGAGCACTTTCAATTGTTCTCAATTAATACCATATCGGAGAAGTTGGTGAAACACACCCACCATCTTATCATAAAATGGTGCAGGGAGAGTGTCCATAAACATCCCTATCATCTCTTCGAATAGAGGAGGTTGAACTTGAGTCGCTAGTTCCCTCCATCGTTGAGCATATTCTTTAAAGGTCTCCTCTTCCTTCTTAATCATATTTTGCAAATCGCGTCGATCCGTGCCATTTCTATATTATATTTGTATTTCCTAAGAAAAGCATCTGCCAAATCCTTCCAAGATCGGACATGGGTGCGTTCCAGCTGAGTATACCAGTTGGCTGCAGCTCCTGTGAGACTATCTTGAAAGCAGTGGATCAGGAGCTTATCATTATGCGCATGTGAAGCCATCTTTCTACAGAACATCGTCAGATGACTTCGGGGGCACCCCGTTCCTTCATATTTTTCAAACTCAGGCATCTTGAACTTGGGCGGGATTATCACGTCAGGGACTAGACACAAATCAGAAGCATCTACTAGTCCATAACCGCTACCTTCAATGGCCCTGACCCTTTCTTCCAGGTGTTGCCATCTACCGCTGAGAGGTGCCTCTTGACCAGAGGTATTTGACCTTGTTCATTCACCGCCGCTGGGGTTGTATGATGCTCACCAGGTCGGATGGTCTGGCCATAGGTGTTCGGTAGAGGTAAAGATGGCTGTTGTTGGTTTAGTGGGTAGGTAGTCATGGGGATGGAATTGGTAGGATTCTCGATGGTAGTAGTGTTCATGTATGTATAGTTGGGATTAGTGTTTTGTGGGTAAGAAGTTGAAGGACCCGTGTGTGGAGGATTAGGATTTGTGTTATAGGTGGTTGGTGGATTGATATGTGATGGGTAGGTAGTAGGATTTGTATGGTAAGTGGCTGGTGGATTTATATGTGGTGGGTAGGTAGTAGGATGATTTGGGTATTGGGTGTGAGTGAGAGGATTCTCAGCAGGGTTTGTAGGAATGCCATGTGCTGAAGGTGCAAACCCCGGTGGTATCCCATAAGGAGGCCATTCACGATCTATTACCACCTGCACAGGACCCGATGTATCAGTCACCGCCGTTGTCTCTGCCCCAGAGGGTCCCTCTGCATTTTTCTCTAGCAGCTTCATAACATTTGCCAACTGATCCCTCAAATCAGCAACCTCATTTCGCAGCTCTTCATTTTGCGCTTCTAGCTCATTCATCATTTTAGTCTTTGAACGTGTGTTGTAGGGATGCTGAGGAATGCGTGAATCCGCTATTTTGTTTTCTGTATGAACAAAGAAAGTCAGTTAATTATAAACATTTTTATAAATTGAAACATGTACTAAGTGTGCGCCTATGATAGAGGACCCGTTATCTTGACGAGTATTTTAGCCGCAAGCGTGCTTTGGGTGAGTGTGAAATGGAAATTAATGCGGTATCAGACACAGATATGTGAGAAAGTAGATTCTTTATTCATAGCATAATTTTAGAGGTACAATTTGCTTTCTTTTTCAGCTAAATGCAATGTATTTGTTCATTCTCAAGATTAAATCTTTACAAAAATGAAGAAACTCTTCGACTTCAGGCGGAGTGTGCAGCGGATGTAATGATGCTTCAACTCTCTTGAGCAATGGCGAGACTTCTTCAATAGCCATATTTGCCAGGCTAGCCAATCTCCCAAAGCACTTGGTCCAGTGATCGGCTGTGTCTTTGTACCATTGCATCTCATCTTGTAGATCACTGATACCCTCTGCTTTGCATCCTGGTCATTTCAATAACTTTCCATTTTTCTTCGTCAACTTCTTCCCCATTCGGCTAACAAATTCTGAATTTGTAGGTTCAAGCCTTCTATATGTTGTTGCAGCACACTCTTTTCATCTACTAGTCGACTGGTTTCTGCTTGTGCCCTATTCTTTTCATTCTTTTCCTTCGAGCTTATGAACACGATCCCTCGCCTGTTCGACCGTGTCTCTCATCCTCGATTCCTTGCGTAGCCGTGTCTCTTTCCCGTGCCCTCGACCCAATTCTTTATTAGTTGCTTGGAGATTCATATGGACTTTAGCCGCATATTCACGTTCGGACTTCTGTTGTTCTCTAAGGCTTTCCATGGCAACTTCTTTTTCTTGGTTTTCTCTTCTTAGTTCTGCATTTTCTTGTCGGGTCTTCAATATCCTTTCCTCTAGCTTGCTGTTCTTTATGGTCATGCTTTCCAATTTTGCCTTCAACTCTTTAACAGTTTCATCCTCAATGACTACGGATTCTTTTTGACCTCCGGAGGTGGACCCTTTTGGTTTGAAAGGCAACTTAATTTGCTGTACTCTTTCTCGGACCCATTGTCTATATTCCTCTTTGTTTGCACAACTTCTAACCTGACTCCTTTCCCTTTATTGTAGTCACACTCCGGTGCTTCTCTAACTCTTGAAGTATTTCGGAAAAATCACCTTCGTAATTCGGGATGAACAGGGTTAACAACTCACTTTCGACGGGGGTTCCTTAATGGATAAGCCAATTGTCTTTTGCCCAAAGTATAGGGTTATAATTGATGCAGCCCCGGATTCCCATGAGTGGAACATTTGGGAATCCTTTACAGTGGTAAATGAGAGATGTCCTTTCTTGCTAAGGGTCGCCATCTAACCCGTCTTCGTTGTTGGCGAGGTGGGAAGCCCATTCATGGCTATTCATCTCTTTTAGTGGATAACACAGCAAATCTGATATAGGGCATCGTACTTTGGTATTTCTTTTGAATATATGAGCTGTTAACCAAACATACAACATAGGGAGACAGCACACGAGCTTCTTTCCTTTTTTCTCATGGCAAAAATCCAACGTACCATACACATCACTAAAAGAGCAACAACAGATTTTCCATTTAGTTTTCCTTTGCTAGAAATATGTCAATGGCCGCTTGATCCACAAAACCTTCTATCTTTGGGAAGAGCACCAAACCATAGATGGTGAGAGCTAATACATCCGAGAAGACCTCCCACGGTTACCGTCGGCCAAATATCGCAAATAGTTTAAAGGAACTCCCCGGAAAGCCCCTTATTCGGTTCTTATCCCGATAATCCTTCAGAAGATCATTGTCCTGCAATCCCAAAGCTTGTGCTGTCACTCGGAATGAGGCATGGTGTTCCAAATGGTTATATGGCTTACTTCCTTCTAACGGAAAATCCAGAATCTGCTCATATTCCTCCAAGGTGGGTGCCATTTGGAAGTCAGGGAAAGTAAAACATCTGAGAGGAGAGTCGTAATACTGTGCTAAGGCCGTGATTGCGTCTTCTGCACCACCTTCAACAAACCCAATATATTTCCGTACTTCTTGTCGAGACATTTGTTGCATGTTGGTCGCCTTATTTCCATACTCTTCCAAAAAGATGAGTCACCGACCCGGGCGCTAATACGTCTCTTCTTCCTCGCATCGTTTCCACATTAATTTCCATTTCACCCTCTTCTTTATACTCTTCAAGAATCCGGATCCTCAAAAAAAAAGAAAACAAAAATAGGCGCACAAGTGGATATTTATGCAAGTATGAGTGCATGGTAGGGTAGGACTTATGAAGATGAAATGCTTTATTTCGATGCATGTTATGGTTGATGTACATGCATGCAAGATGTTATGTGAATTTAAAACGTGCATGCGATATGCACATAGGCAGGGTTCTGGCATTGGTTCTGTACTTTACCCCTCTTCTTCTTCTTTTCTCTCTTTTGTTTTTTTTTTTTTTTTTTTTGTTGTCACGCCATGCAGAAGACATGATTTATTTATCATACAATAAATAAGTAGAAAAGAACTGTGTGCCCTTTAAGTGTCCTATAACGGGTATCCTGTCCTAGGGAGCTAGGCTTCTCTAATGCATGAACCTCTCATAAGGGTGGTTTGTATTCTTAAGGTATCAAGGTCACTAGAGCCAAGTTCCCGTTTACGATGCTTGCTACAACAGTAGGGAATGCTACCAGTTGTAGGGAATTGCGAATAGGACGCACTCTAGCTGGGGCTTTCGTGATTGTCAAACAGGACGTGCATCCAAAGTGACACCACTAGACCCCTCTATCCTAGGCTTCACTCACTGCATAGGGCCCCACTCGTGATAAATGCATATGCAACGTACGAGGGCACACAAGTAATTGGGATACCTGCAATTGGGGAAATGTAGGAATATATATTGCAATTTATAGTTCGTCTATCCTAAGGTTTATATAAAGAATAAACAAACAGATAACAAGCAGATAAAATGAATCAATGCAAATAAACAGGAAAGGGATCGAAACACAACACACTCAATTGAAATGGGCTTGACTCTCTAAGGATCCCCAGTGGAGTCGCCATCTGTCGCAACCGTAATTCCGACGAGACGACGAGCTCGCTAAAAATTTTAAAATAGCATTTAATTGTATGTGGAGCCGCCACCAAATTTTATTTTAAGGGAAAACATTTGGAAAAACCCTAACTTGAGGATGAAATTAGGTTAGGTTGGGAGTCTGTTCCTAGCGAATAAAAAGGAAGGTGTTAGGCACCCTATTTGTCCGTTCGAAATGAATGAAAAAGAACATGGTACTAACCCGATCCCTTAAACCGAGTGTGTGATTTTCTTTGCAATTTGTTTGATCCCTTAAATATAATAAAAATAAATAGGTTTGTATGAAAATAGCCTGACAGAATTTTGATCCTGCTCCTACGTATTCCCCGGTGCAATGGGAAATTCAAGGCTACGTAGTTCTGTTTTGAAAATTGTTTTAGTAGAATTGGAGCATTTTGAGAGGAAATTGAATGGAAGATCTTTTAATCCACATGCACAGAGTCGAAGACAAGCGAAGGTTGCATGACGACTCATATGATTCTCCAAACATTGAAAGACAGGGTATGCTGCACTTTCAACTTTGGAGCTCATTGCGTGAGATCTTAGATCTTTTTAGAAACTTTCTAAAAAAATCATTTTTGGAGGAAAGGGAATAATTTCGAAAGAGTATTAAAAGGAAAATCCTTAACCCATATGCACAGAGTCGAAGGCAAGCGAAGGTTGCACGGCGACTCATATGATTCTCCAAACATTGAAAGACAGGGTATGCTGCACTTCCAGCTTTGGAGCTCATTGCGTGAGATCTTGGATCCTTTAGGAACTTTGAAAATCATTTTAGAGGAAAGGGAATAGTTTTGACAGAGTATTAAAAGGATAATCCTTAACCCACATGCACAGAGTCGAAGGCAAGCGAAGGTTGCACGACGACTCATATGATTCTCCAAACATCGAAAGACAGGGTATGCTGCACTTCCAACTTTGGAGCTCATTGCGTGAGATCTTGGATCCTTTAGGAACTTTGAAAATTATTTTAGAGGAAAGGGAATAGTTTTGACAGAGTATTAAAAGGAAGATCCTTAACCCACATGCACAGAGTTGAAGGCAAGCGAAGGTTTCACGACGACTCATATGATTCTCCAAACATCGAAAGACAGGGGATGCTGCACTTCCAATTTTGGAGCTCATTGCGTGAGATCTTGGATCCTTTAGGAACTTTGAAAATCATTTTAGAGGAAAGGGAATAGTTTTGACAGAGTATTAAAAGGAAAATCCTTAACCCACATGCACAGAGTCGAAGGCAAGCGAAGGTTGCACGACGACTCATATGATTCTCCAAACATCGAAAGACAGGGGATGCTGCACTTCCAACTTTGGAGCTCATTGCGTGAGATCTTGGATCCTTTAGGAACTTTGAAAATCATTTTAGAGGAAAGGGAATAGTTTTGACAGGAATGAACTTTAGGAAAATAGACGTTAGAATAGTTGGATTAAAAAAAAATTTGGAGATAGAGACTTAGTAAAAACAAAACCCGGATCAAGAAATTAAGATGAGAAAAACAGAGCATAACCATGATATATTCTCTCATTATTTGTTTGGTATAGGATTTATGACTTCTTTTAGCCTTCCAAAATGCCATTGTACCTGCAACCATGATATTTAAACCTGCTATTTCTCTTTCACAGACCACACAACAGTCCGTTTGTTTTCAAGATTAAGTTTATATCTGGCCCTTTGCAGGGATAAGGGCCCTTGCTAGTTTACTATTACAAGTTTTCCCAATCCTAGTTTGGATATAAAACAGACGGTTTCCCAAGTTAGTTGGTCTTCCATCTATCCTATTAAATTCAAAACTGAAACTGCTATTGTGAATGGATCAGATTAACAGACTAAAGGACTAAGATTACTCTCTATTGGACTGACTCTCAGTCCCCCCCCCCCTTTTTTAAAGTTTTCCTTACAGTAGTTTACTTAATGTTTGGTTTAGAAGCTATAAGGTATTACAGCCTGCTACTAAAGCTTTGCCAATCATATGGTTACTGTTATTAATCAAGTACAAACCAGAGACCATTTCTTTATCACATATAAATGCGTCAAGATAGCTATTACTCTGATACAGCTGTATATGTTGAATCAAAAGCCTCTTATTATCCTGATTAGGATTTTTAATCAATTCCTAATTTATCTCAATCTGCAGCAGGCCAATTTTAACAGAACTGATTTATTCTTCAATTGGCCTCCATGTTATTGAACACGGTATCATAATAGACCTAAGTGCTAGAGTAGCTAGTATGGTTGCAGTTTGGTCGAAGAAACATGATTAGAGGGGCTTACCATAAGAGGATAACAACATTGCCAAACTAGGACGGAAGACAGTATCAGTACCCACTTTGACAAGTTCATGGGGCTTCCCCAACTACCTATACCCTATCTTATTCATGCCCTTCAAATCATTGATGCTACACTAATTTTAGTTGGGTTTCCCGCTATCAAACATTCCAATTTGACTGGTATAAATGCTACCAACAGAATCAGTATGAATGGCTTAAATTCTCAAATTCCTAGCATAGATTAAACATGACTTTTAGTTTAGTAGGCCTTAACCTTCAGACTGTCTTATGGCCCTTGCAAATTTACACTACTCTCTGATCAATTTTAATTAAGCTCCTTTTTGCTCTTATATGAGTCTAAAGTAAACACTGGATCAGGTTTGATGCCTTGAACAGACCTTATTTCTCAAGCTGTAAGTCTGGTTGAGGCCTATCTGGCTTAATCCTCCCTTGTAGCCACTAACACAAGAAATAAGGGTCAGTAAAAATATCATCTCTAAAACTATTGTTGTCATCAAACTTGATCAAAAATCATTTCAGGGATAGGTTCCAACATATCAGGCCTAGGCTTCTACAAATTGGTCTAATTCTGTTATTTGAGGCCATGGTTTGTACCAGTAATGAATTAAACTCCCTATCCCACTTGATGCTAATAGGTACAGGACCTAATGGGTAAATCTGGGCCGAAAAACTGGTCTTTATGGAATCTAGGCCCATTTGGCTAAGGCCTGGTGTTATCATACTAAACTAATGTTCAGGTATTTAAGACTTAGTTCTTTTCTGTAGAATTGATTTAATCTTCAACCAACAGCCATAGTGAAATGGCGAGCTCTGAACTATCACAAATTTCTCACTCAAATCTTTATTCACTTCTTCAAGTTCTAGTGCAATGTACAGAGTCATGAGTCTATCCTGGCTGTTATAGCTTATTTCAAACTTAATCAGGCCCAAGGTTAGATTCACTCTAATGATTGTACTGCTCCTAGCTTTGTTTTCCATATTTCCCAAGAAAAGTATGTGCAATAATCTCAGGCTCAACAGAGCTCAGGATCTGGCTTACTGCTTCATGGGCCAGCTACCTGGAGAGTGCATACTAATTTGCCCAAGATTTAGGGGGTCCTGGACTTCTGAATATATGCCTAGTAGGCTCCTAATCAGAATAGCCACTTGGTCCTTAAGCCTGACAGTAGCTACTTCTCAAATCAGGGCAGGTATCTATTAACCAAACTTTAGTTCCCTTTTGACTAACTCAAACCTGGGCTCCTAGACTTCTTTAATGAGTTAAGTTCAGAAACTATAGAGATTTAATTATTTACAACTCATGGACCTGTCTTGTGAGCAGAGAGGGCTCCCTACTTTCTTGCACTTGTTCTTCATTAATTTGGCCAACCGCATGGGTGTGCTTAAGAGCTGATTCGTTTCTCAAAGATCGATTTTAATTCAATCGGTAAAAACCTATAGCCTGCAAAGTGCCTACAAGAACAAGTACTGATTTTAGCCTAACTTTTTGGATAAACTGGTGGAACTGGAGCCATATCTTTGATGATCATTCTGTTTTCCTTAATCTTCCTGAAGAATTGAGTTGACTCCTAATCTTAGTGTGAAAAGAACTATACTGATCAGCAGTAAGGCCTTCCAATCTTTAAGGAACATTGCAGACTAAAGCAAGACTGATGATTCAAAACTATCCTATAGTCATAGAACATTTGATTTTGGTTATGACAGTAGCAAGCAAATGACCATGCTGATCAGTGATCTGTCACAAGTTCCACATCCAGGTCTTTGCTTATTTTCAAAATTTGATGCAGTATACAGAACTATGTGTCTACCCTTGCTGTTATAACTAACTCTAGAATTAGCAGACCTAAGTTTAAACTTTAATGACTGAGTTACTCATAGCTTTGTTCTTTGCACTTCCCTAAATATGAAACATGCCTCTTGTTCAAACTTCAATTTATCAGGCCTAGGCTCCTACAGATAAGCACATATTTTACTTGGCCTAGAAAAAAACAAAGAAAGCAACAAGTGACCCTACATCAGAGCCCATTTCAACAAAATAGCATACTTCAAAGTTGACTACCCTTAGTGTAATTTGAGCCAGGCTTTGAAGCTTTCCAATCCCATTCTTAGAATAATTCCTCATAACAGAACTACAACCAAGACAAAACAGAACTTAGAATGAACTTGCCACCATAGACTGAACCCCTGACAGTCGTGACCAGCTGTAGAGGTTGACAGTGGCTGTGAACCAAATGGTCTCATCCATTGATGAGAATTCTAACCAGGTTATGCTCGCATGGGATTGTTCTAAGATCACTGAACAGACTCTTACCTGTCATCCTAATTGTGCTTTGGAACTTATATATTGCCACACTGCTTATGGTCCTTATTAAGCCTTCTTTTAATTCACCAATCATGATCCTAACCCCATACTTGGACTTCTACAGGAGCTGCCCCAACCCTATTGATCAGGGATTCTGGGCTTTGAATCTGCTCATCAAAATGGATTACTATATGCTCCAGCTAGGTTGATTATGCAGATCAGTATTGGACCATTCCTATATGGAGTTTTATGTTGGCTATTGATGTGATACAGAACTAGGGTAGCAGGAGTAACATGTGGTCTGCAAGCAAACTCATCATGTGTGATCTAACTATTGACACAAATCATTGGGGATCTGACCTTGAGGCAGAATCTCTGATACTAAACCAGGGTGCACAACACGAGGCCACACATCAAGATCAGTGTCACCTTACCCCACCTGCTGAAAACTCACACAAAGAATCACTGCACAGACTGGCTTTCAGGAGGTTCAACTATTGAATTCAAATCTATGGGTTCTTATTGATGGTTTTGGGAAATGACATCTATAAATTACCCACAAGCTTTCCTTCCATATCACCATGATCATTGTTGAGACTAAGTTCAAGTTACTAACAGGTACTGATCTCCAGTTTCCCACATCTTATTTGGCCACAGGTTCCAGCTGAGATATCATCAACATTCCCCTGCTTACCTCTGACCCGAGCCTGGCCTTAAGACATCCTATTCCCAAACCAGAGACACACTAGGTTTTAACAGATCTATTACCAAGTGGGATCACCTTTCTAGCTCACAGTTTCAGATTAAAGGGTACAAAACCTTTATAGTTATTTCTGATTATCATCGGGCTCAAGCTACTGGAAATGCAACCATCAAATACAGATGTTTATTCTAATAGCAAAAATATTCTCAGAATTAACCAAAGTCACTTATCATTCGAGAATGGGTTCAAAATCACAATGAAAACGCAACAACAATAAATTTAGGAAACATCCTGCAATTTTAACCAAACCCAGAACCTGAAGAAAATCAACGTTTTAAATCTAAGACCAGTGAAGTTGATTTACAATCTGAATATGACTCAAGGCACCCAATGCTATCCATTTACTCAGACCTGAACATACCTAACCAAGCGCTTATAGATGATTTGCACAACTCTACACGATTACGTGGATCATATCAATCAAGCCTTAATCTATTGTAATGTCAGAGTTTAACTCAACGACTCGTAAATGTATCCATGAATGAATCATAAGCAATCTAGGATCAACAGTACTGAACCTGAACTTAATTCATTCGGTTACAAAAAGAGATTACAGAACACCATCTAAGTTCTGTACCAGGTACGACAGGCTTATTAAACCTATTTACTCTTCAATTATTTTTCTGTGTTGATAAACACTAGACCCTATCAGGTTGACAAAATTTATGGAGTAACCCCAAAGCCAGGTCTGAATGTCAATTAAAACATAGAGAAAGCACTAAGGACTGAACCATAACAATCAAATACGGATATCAAACTTTCACTGGCTCATCCGCAAGTTTTGAGCCTATGCCTCAAACAGATCATACGACCTAATTAAACATGCTGAATCAGAAATCGTCACAAGCATTGTACGCTATTCAAACGTCTTTATTCATAAAGGATCCTATTTATGCAATAAGTGTAAGTATATGACAACAAGAGGAAGGTACCTAACCTCAGAGTACAGAAAAAGGAGCAAAATTTGTGCGATTTTCTTGAAGAGAAACACAGAGTGATTGAAGAGACCAGCTAATAGGAAATCAACTCTTGCAAAAGACAGAAATTCTGAGAGGCCACTCGAGTCTCCAAGAAAATTCCTCGATGATCTTGATGAAAGGACCGAGACCAAGAGCAATTCCCCCCAAATTTCACTGTAACTAGACCCGAAACCTCCAAATTTCCAGAGTTTTTTCTTCCTCCTCCCTCGAACCTCAGCTTTTTCAATCTCAAGTTTTTGGTACCAAAATGTCAGGTCCCCGTTCCTTTTTCCCAAATATTCCCTTTATACCCCTAGCTTAACCATGGTGGAATTAACCTAATGGAAGTTAACTCCTAACCCTAACCCAACTAACTCTATAACTAACTCCCAACTAACCTAACTAAATTTTGTTTTTGTTTGTTTTTTTCTTAGCTTCATTTGGCTATTATCTATTCACTTGCTTATTTAATTTTTTGCAACTCCTTCTCTTTCCTTTTGACCATGTGAACTCTTATTTTCTAAAGTTATTTAGTAAATTAATTAAGGAAGATTTCTACCCGGACAAAAATTGGTGCTCACAGACAGCTATCCCACTTGATTCTCCAAGTTCTTGATGGATGCTTGAGTGGATTGCATGAACTAGCTGAGTATGTTCCCCAAGTCTGTAGAGTTTTCCTGTGGTTGGTTTGTCTGCTGTTGAGAAGGTTGTTACTATGCATACTGTCCGTTCCTCCTAGGGTTGTTCTGGTTCCTGAAACTAGAATTATAGGAGTTAGAATAGGGAGGATACTTTGGCCTTTGTGGCTGGCCCATATAGTGTACTTGCTCCTGGCTGGGGGTTTCTATTACGTCTGTGTCACAACATTCGTTTTCATGTTCACCCCCACAAAATCACATTTCTAGACTTGTGCTGGTTGAGGGGTTCCTACGTTGAAGACCTGCAACTGTTTTGTCAACGCCTCCAGCTGCTATGAGATCAACTTATTATGAGCAAGTATTGCAGTCTGCGTGTCCAACTCTAGCACACCTCTCTTGGGAACGCTTCTGCCGGTTGGTGATTGGTATTCATTGGAAGCCATTATTTCAATCAGCTCCATGGCCTCCTTTGCAGTTTTGGTATTCAGAGATCCTCCTGCTGAGGCGTTTATGATGAGTCTTGTGGCTGGCTTGACTCCATTGTAGAAAATGTGAACATGATAGACATTGGAGAAGCCCATGGTGTGTAAACTTCCGCAAAAGCTCCTTGAACCGCTCCCAAGCCTCATAGAGTGACTCTCCTTCCTTCTGACCGAAACAGGAGATCTCTCCTCTCAACTTGTTGTATTTAGAGGACGGGAAGTACTTCCTGAGGAATTTGGATACCAATTCCTCCCAGGTGGTAATACTTCCTCTTGGTTGAGTTTGCAACCAATACTTGGCATGGTCTCTTAAAGAAAACGAGAATAGTCTCAATCTGATTACATCGTCAGAAACGTCATTCATCTTGGTTGTGTCACATATTTAGAGAAAGCTTGAAAAATGAAGGTTTGGGTCTTCCACTTCACTTCCTCCAAACTGGTCTTGTTGCACTAGATGTAGTAGTGCCGGTTTGATTTCAAAATTGTTGGCAGCGATCGGTGGTCTCACGATGCTAGCGCTGCAACCTGCAGAATTTGGGACAGCGTACTCTCCCAACGTAATTCTCTTGTTAAGTTGATGTTCATCCATGATAGAGTGATGTACAGGGTTATTTTCGTTGGTCCCTTGCAGTCTCTGTTACTCTTGCTGTGCTTTTTGTATTCTTACTTCCTTTTGGTTTCTTCTTGCGAGCTTTTCAATCTCAGGTTCGAAAATCAATTCTTGTTCTTCTTCACCTCGCATAAACAAATATACACTAGATTAAACTGAAGGGAAAGTCAGTATGCAACAGAGTCAGAAAATCAAATAGTATTGCTCAATCTAGTGGCATTCATAGTACTATTCAATATTGAAAAAAGAATCCCCGGTAACGGCGCCAAAAACTTGTTAGTGTAAAACCGTATAAAGGAAAGTGCACCTTATCATTTTACAGAGCAAAGAGTGAGTAAGAGTATCGTCTCCGCACGTTAGCAAACCGAACAGAAAATAATAAACTTCACAGATTCTGTCACAATTCTGGAATTCTATTCCAGTACGCATTAAATACTTTAAAATACGTTCAAAGCTGTCTAATAGTCACTAATCGATGTAGATGTGTAAGAGATCAATGGATGAGAGGTGTTAGGGTTATATTTCACCAAAACATCTCCTATGTAACAGTGAATTATTACATACATTTAAGATAAAATGTAATTGAAGATCGAATTCACAAATATTGGTTGAAGGTCAATCCCTTGACTTAGCAATTCTTCACTCGAATTAGGAATTCTATTCCCTTAGCAATTCCTAATTTGAAGTGAGTCTTTCGTTCAAGAATTCAAAAGATCTCACAATCGCGAACCTCTATCCTAGAACCTTCACAATTATGTTATTTAATCCCAATTCCGATTCAAAATCCAATTTCCCAATTGCGAAAAAGAATTTCGGTTCAATCTATAAGTGGCCAAGTCATAGAAGCATTAAGCATAGAGATGAATAATCAACATTTAAAGGAAATCAATCTTAAATACATATAACACATTCAGATTACATAAGATCAGTCAAGGATTCATCCTTCCCTAACAGGAAGCTAGTTACACATAATGATAAAGAAAGAAATCAAAAGGGAAAACAGGTCATCGCTGTGAACAATTCACCGCCCCTCTTCCAAACCCTAGGGTTTCTTCTTCACCTGAACAGAACCAACGTTCGGAAAACGGATTTCTATCCTGCGGGTCCCGCGCTCCGGAGATATCATGGGTGTAGAGTGATTGATGATATTCGTTGCTTGTTTCGGGCTTTATATAGTTACTGGTCTGTGTCATCGCGTGTCCAACACGATGCGAATAACAGATTGCTTCTTTCCCTTCAAATCTTCATGTGCTCCACGTAAGTTCAGTCATGTTGCCAACGCGGAACCCTGTGACATTTTGCAGAAATTAAAACACATCAGATTTATGAGAAATTATCACCTAAAAGGCTTTAAAACTATATTTTCCAGATTATGCATGGGTTATTCAGTTTTATGTCATTTTCTCATGTTTTAATGGTGTTTTATGTTTCAATTACTTGCAATTACATTGAATTATATCCCAAATAAGTGTCTTATTGGACACTTATCAGGTTACCATATTAACATAAAAAATAATAAAATCAAAGATACTACTTGACACATTAACATCTTTTTCCATACTGATAACATTCTCATTCACTAGTACCCTCTTAGTGACACTATAACATATGGCACACCATTATACTTTGAATGGCACATTATTAAATATTTGTCAAGAAATATATTCTCACTTCCACACATACTCAACTTTATTTAGGATATGAGCTCATTCTCAACGGTCGTCACCATCTTAGCTTAAAGCTCTATAACCTTTAATATGGATAGTCCTAGACTTCCACATATGCACAAGTCCCTGACTTGGCACTTTACAAGTATGTACTTGTTAAATTTTCACATAGGATTTTATAAAGTAAATCATTGACTTATTAGGTTATGTTTCAAGTGTTTAAAATAGGATGCATGCTCAATATTCAACCAACATGTCATGCATACATAGCATCCAATTCGTTCATCAGCACATAGTCATTTAAGCACAACATGGAACCATGTACATATAAGAAAGTAATCATACCATTCACAAGATCACATAGAGATTTAAATAAGTGATCATGCTCAAACATAGTCATAATAACTAGGAAAAAAATATTTATCCAAAATCTTACATACTTAGTGAAAACTTTTACTTAAGCAAGGTCCTTATAATTTTGGATAGCATGCACTCTTTTTCTAAAATTACTCAAGTTGAACTTGTTCTTTATGTTTTATAATTTTCTAAAAGGAAACCTACACCATCCAACCTTTCTAAGTTTCTCATCTTTTCCTTTTCTAAAATGTTTTATTGGTCTTATTATTAAGTTTATATTGACAGAATGATCTTTCCATCTCCCAAGAAGACTTTTTTTTATCTAGAAATCATGACCACTTTTATTTCTTAAAGTCATTCCTAAGAGAAATAACATATAGATTCTTATTCATTAATTATTATTTAACTCTATTCTAATCTCTCTTGGCCAAATGGCCTCTTCTAACCCCACAAATTTTTGTGTTCATCTTTCTAGCATTCATGGTCAAACTTTTAAATCAAATGCCTAATGAGAATAACTCTATAGTCCTTGCCCATTAATTTATTTTACTACTTGATTACTAATTTAGGTTAAATTATTCATATCTTAGCTCACTAACTTATGTCCATTTGGGATCACTTTTGTAACTTAAATTATCTAATGATCTTAACTTAATAAATTTTTAACTTCTTATTACTATTTTCCAAATATGAATTGCCAATGTCAATTCATTTATTTTTTCTTATCTCAAAAGGTTGTTTCTTTTAAGACCTTGCCTTAGGTTGTTAAAATAATTAGTCTTACAGGTTTCTCAACCTTTTCTTTTTTAATATTGAGGCTTTGGTCGAATGACGATTCTTGCTCACTAAGATCTTTGAATTTATTTTTCTCTAGTTCCATGGGAATTTCCTTTGGGATAAAACTTGTAAAATATATGGTTTTCAAATCCTAATAAATTTTAATCCATTATTTTTCCTTTATTGGTGTACTTGGTCGAATGATCATTTTGTGCCCAAGATGACAATTTTATCATTTTTCTACTAACATACTACCTAGATCTAAAGTCTAATCACTTAGTGAATGAATTTAGTCTCAAATTTAACCAATTTCTTGTCGTTAGTCCATGGTCTTTTTTCCTTATAAGGCTTGAAACTTTTCTTACACTTTCCAAGTCCATAAGTCCTTTTCTCAGTCTTTTGCTCATAAAGATCCAACCTTAACTTTTCAAATTTAAATCTTTGTCTTACACTTTAAAGTTTTGAGTTTATGTTCCTAAAAGTTGAGATCTATGTGTTTTGAGAATTAAAGATCAAAATTTTAACTTACGAAGAGAAAAGTTTCAAGCTTAAACTTTTAGAAGAAATAAGACAACACATAGACTAATTTAACTCAAAATAAGACAAGTCTTTCAAGCTTTTCTTAAGATCTACATCCACCATCACTTGTGTATATTTCAAAACTTTATAAACTTCTCAAATATGCCCCAAAACATTTAAAAACTATTTTCAAGAAGATTTAACTGATTAAATGTTTAAGGAGTTCCAATAAGCACTTTAAGACATTAAAGGTTCACTTTGAGCTCTAAAAATTATTGTAAAAGTAGAAAGGATAATTTTAGGAGTATAAGGCAGTTTTAAACCGTAAAATATTCAAAAATATGGGATCTTAAAGTTTAAATAAAAGATCAAAAAAGTTGAAGAAGATTAGGCAAAAATTCTTAACAAAAACACTAAGAAAAATTTAGGGGTAGAAAATCCTACATGTTGAAGACTAGGAAAAGTGCTTAGTGGGTTTTGTGATGATGTTACACCTCCATGATGGTCCCAAACTAAAATCCTTGAAGAGGGATAATGAAGTTTTTTCTTTGCTTAGATTATAACTTCCACTTCAAAGATGGAAGCTTAAACTTAGTTTAAGGATTCTTGAAAGTGAGAGCTTTATTTATGGGGTCTTGGATGAGTGTTTAGAGATGAATTTTTGAAGCAAATGGAATCTCCTAGGATGCATAATAAATTCTTCCATCTATGGGCATTTAGGAATTAAATTTATAATTAGGATATTTTGATCCGTTCACATGTAATTTCTATTTTTAAATTTAATTATAAAATATAAGTAATTATCCTTTAAGACTAATCATGATTCATTTAACCTAATCATGTTTTATTTAACCTAATCATGATTAATTTTTAACTTAATCATGGTTTGTTAAACCTAATCATAGTTAATTTTTAACATAACCATGGTTACTTTTATCTCTCCTCATAAATATTTTTGTTTCTTATGCCATTATGACTTGATGACTCATGATCACTAGTCATCCACACATTTAAACCATTTGGAATTTTGTGCACAAGGATAAGCTCCAAGTCTTTGCCTAGCAATTTTTTCCTGCCCAAACTTCCAATGGTATTTTGGTCAATTTCTAAAAATTTCTCAGAAAATTTTCTAAATTGATTTCTTCATGTTTTTAATTCTTATTGGCTTATTCCCAACTCACTTCTAAGCCATTGACTATTTATTTGGCAACAATTTAGCTCTTACAAAATTCAGGGCTCTTTAGAAATGTTTTGAGCGTTTTCAATAATGTTTTTGCTCTTTCTTTGATTATAATTATTCTTCATGACGGTTTCGCTCTAGAGTGTCTTCTATATTTTTATTTTGAGTTGCTTGTGCATTATCCATTATTATCCCAGTGTAGGGGTATTTTCATTATTTACCGAAAATTTTCTACTTTCTCTGAATTGTTATTTCTATCTCTGTATTTCTTTTTGCTAGTATGAATTCATGATGTTGAGATTATATCATATAAATTTTTGGGATGTTATATTACTCCCCCATTTTAAAAGAATTTTCTCCTTAAAATTCATTACCTATAAACTGGTACATATAGACTCTTCTCATGGAAGCCTACAACTCCTAGGTCTGCTCCTTCATATTCCTTCTCCCCTAAATCATTTGTACCAAGGATACTATCTTATTCATAAGATCCCTATCTTTCTTATCTAATTTTTTTTTTACCAGCATGAGACTTATTTTTAAGTCTTCCTTTAATTGTATTGTATCCAATTCAATAAGGTGACTAGAATCATGATTGTACTTTGGTAAATGAGACACATGGAAAACATCATGAAGATTTGGCAGGTTTGATAGAAGGGCCACTTGATAAGCAACTAGCCTAATTCTTTTAAGACTTTCAAAGGGATCTATGAGTCCAAGATTCAACTTACTAATTTCCATGGCTCTCTCTAGGCCAATGGTAGTCGATTACCATCCACTCTTTCAAACTCTCATTTGGTTCTTTACTTAGACACCAAACTTGGGTTTTGCACAACAAGTGTTTACTTCTAAGTGGCCTAAGTTAATTCAATGAGTTAAATTCAAATCTTTAATTTTTGTCAAAGGAGATCCTATGTTTCTCATGTCATTAATCTCACTGGGTCTCTCAGGCTAAGTTTCACCTCTCTTTATCTTTCCATTTATTTTTTATAAGTTTTAGGGGTGTTTTACATTAAGTTCATTATCTAGGCTAAATGCCTTTAATGTTCCATAAGTAGAAAATTAATTCAACTAACCTTAAACTCATTGGTTGTTTCTCAATATCTTATCTCATGGGAAGTGAAGACATGTGTTTCATAACTTTAGAATATTTTTTTTCTAATTAACTTCACTAAATCGGATGATACCTTTTTCATCAACCATGAATCTTGATTCACCTTTGTACACCAAAAACCCCATCCTTTCAACATTGTAACCCAAGAGGGTAAATGTTTAAATTTTATAAATTTAAACTTTCTTACACTCATTTACAAGGTCATGGCCAATTTGATATCCTTCCTCCTCAAACCAACTTTGTTTTTATCAAGTGTATGTAGTCATAACCTAAGTGGCTCAAATTTCTAAGCTTAATTTTAAATCCTTACTTATTTATCAAAGGTGGCTAAGTTGGGAGGTACTTTTTTTTCCACTTATCCTACTTGATTCATTTTTCTCAAGCTCTAATGCTGCCCTTTCAAGATCATATATCAAAGGCGAAAAATGCCTAAGTTTTATGAATTTAAGTTCTCCATACCCATATTTCAAGGTTATGACCAAATGACATTTATTTAAGCCACTTGCACATCATTTGTTGTTGTTGTGACATAAGGGTATTTCCATCATTTTACTAAAATATTTCAACTTTCACTAAATTTTTATTTCTATCTCTGCTTAATTTCCTTTTTGCCAATATGAATTCATGATATTGGGCTTCTATCATAGAAATCTTTAGGGTGTTACAATACAGGAACCAAGAATATGAAAGAGATAATATAGGGATAAGAATCTAAAAGTGATGGTACAGTGATCAAGAATCTAAAAAGGATGGTATGGAGGCCAAGAATTTAAGAGGAACGATACAAGGAATCGAAAAATGATGGTACGAGAATCAAGAATCTAAAGGGATGGTATGGGAACCAAGAATCTAAAGAGGATGGTACGAGAATCAAGAATCTAAAAGAAATGGTACAAGGATCAAGAATTTAAAAGGAATGGTATGGGGACCAAGAATTTAAAGCATATAGGTACAAGGGCCTCTAGATATAAGCCGCAACTACCACAAAGCATGATGCATAATGTTGAACATGTATATCGTTACTAAGTCGAGTAAGTGATATTGGATGATACAAGAAAAGATGTTAACCATGCAATGATGATCCAAATTATGTGATGCCTGATATGATTTGGTAAGCTATTGGATTTAAGAAAATGTTGGCGTCTGAGTGATTGCTGATTTAAAATTTTATGAATTGAATCCTTTAGTTTCTTACAATGACAAACATCCAATGCTTCTAATATGGAAAATAGCTTGTTTGCTTTATGTCTTGATCGTTTAGCAGCTTATTCACCATTTGGAAAAAGGGTTTTTCTTTTAGTGCTATGTTTCTTTTCAAGAGCTTACTAAATTTCAATGACTTTTGAGAATCAAATATTGTAAAGCTTATCAAATTAAATAAAATATTCCTTTTCAGTATATGTTCATCAAAAAATAAAAACTAAACAATTGATAGAAAGTAAAATAGAATGATCATATCTATGTGGAGGAAGATTTTGTTTACAAGAAAGGTCTCTACTGGACAAAAAGTAAAAGATATACAAAAGGAAAGAAGATCAACTAAGTAAGATGAGTAAAATTGAATAAAGAACTTTGAGGTGGAATATAATTCTTATTAGGAAAGGTTGTCTAGATGAATAGTGCTAATGCCTCATATTCATAATCTTGAACATCATGTGGCCTATTCCAAAAAATGGCCATAATTTATGGTTCATAGCCATATTTATTTCATGCCATTTTCCCTCATTTATAAGTCAATGTCATTCTAGGTCCTTTCCTTTAAATAAGTTTCATCATCTTCTCAAGTTTCCAACTCAGTGGAGGAATTATTTGACCATAACTTTTTCCTGAGTTGCTCTTTCGAGTTTTCAAGTTAACAGGTCATTCTAACTTTTGTTTAGATCATTCATATAGGTTTTCAATTTAGCGAGACAATTTTGTTACTTTCTTTGTTCATTTTTTTTCATTTTCTTTATTTTTGCCTTACCTTTACTTAAGAAAAGTACTTTTAACTGCATCCAAGTTTATAGGATTTGGGAGATTCTTCACATCCATATCTATAAGGATTAAAGTCCCTTAAGAGAATGATTTATTCACCACATAGGGCCCTTCATAGTTTGGAGTCATTTTCTATAAGACTCTTGTAATTTGGCAAAGTTTTCTTTAACACTAGTTTTCTTTCATGAAATTCTCAAGGGCATACTTTCTTATCGAAATCCTGTTTTTCATTCTTCTCTAATACAACTAACTATGATACAAGGCAGCTAGTCTCCTTTCTTCAATAAATTTCAATTGTTCAAAATGGGATCAAATCCATTCTAATTCTTTCGATTCAATTTCGATTATCACTCGTAATGAAGAGGTTTCAACCTCAATAGGAAGCACCGTTTCCATTCTATATACTAAAGAGAAAAGAGTTTCCCTAGTTGAAGTGCAAACTGAAGTTCATTAACAATGCAGTCAAAATGAAAACATCTTATGTCAATCTTTAATGTTACCACCATTTTTTGAATGATCTTCTTGATGTTTTTATTGACTGTCTCTACTACCTCATTCTTCTTTGGACGATAAGGAAAAGCGATGGATGCTCAATTTTGAGTTGGTCACAAAGTCCTTTCATCATATTATTATTTAGATTGGTACCATTATTAGTAATAAGTTTACCAGGAAGATAGCACCATATCAATTCCTTTTTTATGAATTTGACCATGACATTTCTTATCACACTGGCATATGAAGTTGCTTTTACCCATTTAGTAAAATATTTAATTGATACAAGGATGAAGTAATAACCATTAGCTATCTGGGTTTCAATAGGACTAATAACATCCATTCTCCCACATTGAAAAGGGCCAAGAGGATGATAAGACATTTAACTATGTAGGTAGGACATGAATATTATCAACATAGGTTTAGTACTTGTGGTAAGTCTTCACATACTTGAAATAATCACTTTCAACAATCAACCAATAATACTCAACTCTTAAAAATCTTTCTAGCCATTGCATGTCCATTGGTGTAGGTATCAAAGGATCCTTCATGAACTTATTTAATGATCTTTTTTGCCTCAACAACATTAATGTATTTGAGAAGCACCATGTCATTATTTCTCTTATAAAATATATCCTTATTTGGGAAGAAACCCATTGTCAATTTTTTTAAGGTTCTCTTATCATTTTCTGAAGTGCTTGGAGGATATTCTTTGTGCTTGATATACTACTTGATATCACGAGGCTTTCTATCCAATTCTCCCTTTATTATTTAGAAGTATGCCATTTGATCACGAGTTTCCATATTTATAAGTGGCATATCCCTATCATGGCTATCTCGAACATTATGATAAGATGCCTAAAGCATCAACTAACTAATTGTCTTCTAGAGGAATATAATGAAAAGAGATATCATCAAACTGCTCTATCAACTCTCTAATGTAAACTTGATAAAGAACTAACTTCGTATCTCGAGTTTCTCATTCTTCTTTTAGCTTCTAGATTACCAAGGCTATATCATTGTATACTTTAAGGATCTTAACTTTAGATTTAATCTCCAGCTAAATTCCCATGGTACATGCTTCATATTTAGTCATATTATTTGCATAATCAAACCATAGCCTTACTATCACCGAGATATATTTTCATGTTGGGTAAATTAATATGGCTTCGATTCCATATTCCAAGGCATTGGAAGATCCATCAAACATCAAACTCTATTTTTGTTTGTTAGAGAGATCCTTTTTTTCATTAAATAACGCCATTATATATAAATCAGGAAACTCATAGTTCATTGACTGATAATCTTTCTTAGGTTGGTATGTCAAGTAAATTTCCAAGGCAATACACTTGATGGACTTTTAAGTGACATACACGATGTCATATTCTCACAATTGTACTTGCCAACGAGCAATCCTTCCTGTAAGAGTTGGCTTCTAGGAGTTGTATTTGATTGGATCGATTTTGAACACCAATCAAGTTGTGCAACTCAACATGTATTATATTAACCAATGAGCAACCTATGTTAAAGTGCAACAAGTCTATATTAGAAGTAAGTACTTGGCCTTGTAGTCAATGAACCTCTTGCTCAAATAATAAATTTCATGCACTTTCCTCTAAGAGCCATCATGTTGATCTCTCGTATCCCATGGACCTTTCAAGCATAGTCAAATACATAATGAGAGGTCCCTCTTGCCCTAGTGGCACCAAAATTGGGAGACTTTGCAAATACTGTTTGATCTTCTCAAATTCCCTTTGGAATTATCGTTCCATTTCATGAATTAATTCCTATATAGAAACTTGAAGATTTACTCATAAGTGGTGCTTAGTTATGATATGAACCTGCCAATGTAATTTAACCTCCCCAAAAATTCACAGACTTCCTTCTCTATGCTAAGGTTTGGCATTTCAAGAATTACGCATATTTTATTAGGATCAATTTATATCCATTTTTAACTCATAATAAAACCTATAAGTTTACTTGATTTCATGCCTAAAGTGCACTTAACTAGATTCAATCTGAGCTTAAACTTTCTTAATCGCATAAACAACTTGTACAAATTAGCCACATGATCTTATTCATTTTGAGACTTTGCAATCATGTCATCTAAATATAATTTAATTTCATTATACATCATATCATGAAAAAAATTCACAATAACTCTTTGATAAGTTTCCCCAACATCTTTCAATCCAAATGGCATCACCTTGTAGCAAAATATTCCTTGCAACATAATGAACATCATTTTGTCCATATTCTCAGGTGCCACCTTGATTTAGTTATACCTAGAAAAATCATCCATGAAGGAAATTATGGAGTGTTAAGTTATGTTATCTACTAGGATATCAATGTAAGGCAATGGAAAATCATCCTTAAGGCTAGCTTTATTTAAATCTCGATAATCCATACACATTCGAACCTTACCATCTTTCTTAAGATCTAGAAAAACATTTTCAACCCATTAAGGGTATTTTGTGATTGTAAAAAGTCCAGCATCAAAT
Source organism: Canavalia ensiformis (assembly GCA_026541065.1). NCBI lineage: Eukaryota > Viridiplantae > Streptophyta > Magnoliopsida > Fabales > Fabaceae > Canavalia > Canavalia ensiformis. Next base: position 1,121,107 of record JAMKYM010000217.1, read on the forward strand.
TGTTTCTTCACTTCTTTAATTTTCAAATACGTTCCTGCTTTCATCCGCTTAAGCTTTTTCTTAATTAGAAGGCATTCAAGTATTAATGGCAATTTGTGCTTCACTATGTTGGTATCTAATCCCAACATGTCTTGATAGGACTAAGCAAAAGTGTCCATGTACTCATGAAGCAAGTTTATTAGTCTTTACAACCATTAACCTTCTTAACAGTTTTAACCTTGACTTCTTTTTTATCATTTTCAGTTCCCATATTAATGATCTCAACCATATCTTCATGTGCCTTAATTTCTTGTTCCACCAATCTTAGTAACTTAGGGGAAGGTTCCCACTCATCATCATCATCCATTTTGGCTTGACTAACGAGATTATCAAAATTATGGGATAAGATATTAGCAGTATTTTTGTAGGAGAATCTATTCTGCATCTATTTTATTTAGAATTTGGAAAAGGAAATGAATGATAGAACAAAAGGATTATGGAAAAAATAGAAATAAGATAGTGTACAAAATTAGAAGAAATTCAAAATTCATTTCATTTATTAACATATACTGGTAAAACAAAGCCCAACAACATGATTATCCTAAGACTTTGGGCAAAGCAATAGGTTTAGCATTACAAAATTACTTTGATGTAGCATCAAAAGTCATAGGAAATTCAATGATCTCCCAATTACTTAGCTCTAAGTTTGGAGGATAAGGCAAACCAAACCAAATTCTTTGTCATTAACTTCATCTTCAACAACTACTATTTGATCAATGAACATTAATCCAACACTATAAGAGCTTTGATGGATATCATAGATAAGGACCCTTTCAACCTTTGGCTTTTTATGTTGCAATCTTTCTCATCTTTTCTTTATTGCAATCTTTTCTTGATCTTTTTTAGTAGGTTGATACCCTAACCCAAATTAATTCTTATTCTTATAGAGTTCTAACAATCTAACTTGTCCTTTATTTCTTCCCAAACCTTTGCAATGTTGATATCCTTTCTTTATCATGACTTTGACCATCAATTTGGATGCTCTTAACAATCAAGACCTCATCATTGGATGCCTTTCTTTCATATAAGATGAATTTGCAATCTGAAGGGATTAAAAAGATGTCTTAAGCCCTTCTTATACTGCCTCAATGTAAGGGGTTAAGGATGGTTTAGTGACTAGCACATCCCTCTCAATAAAAAAGACCACTAATCTTTTATCAACTATCAGCATCAACTTTTGATGCAATGAGGAAGGAATAGTTCCAGTTTAATGAAACCAAGGTCATCCTAGAAGATAATTGTAGGTAGGAAGAATATCCATCACATGGAAGATGCATGGTCCAATCTGAATCAAGAGCTCAATCTCTTCAATCATTTCTATTTTAGAACCATTGAAGGCCCTTACTACAATGGCACTAGGCCTCATATGAGACCCATCAACTGATAACTTTGAAAGAATGGTGTTTTGAATCGCGTATAGAGAAGATCCATTGATCATTAATACCTTACCAAAATGTAGCCCTAACACTTCATTGAGATATGTAGCACCTTGCTATGAATTAGCCCAGTTCCTTTGGAATCTCATCATTAGTGAATGTGAGGTCCTTGTTAATCGTGATGTTACCAACAACACCTCTAAATGTTTCAAGTGTAATATCATGAGACATATTGGATTTGTTTAATATCTTTATTAGTAACCTTCTATATGGTTCATAATTTAACACCAAAGACAAGATGGATATCTTTGCAGGCACATGACTAGTCAATCATTATATATTCACTTTGCTTGATAAGCTTCAGAAAATTCTGGGCTTCCTCATTAGAGACTTCTTCCTTGTATTTTTCCATCTCATTTGATTTTTCTCCTTTTCCCTATCCTTCTTCGTTGCTTCTTTCACCTTCTCTTTCTATAAATCCTCAAGTATATAGACCCAATCACTTCTAATCATTCCATCTATCCTGGAAATATTTGCAACAATAATACTTTGATTATTCATTTTTCATCTCATCATTGATTGAAACATCTGTATCATATCATCAAGGGATTGCTTTTCTATCCTTGTTGAGGAAAGGTGTAGGAATTTATATCATGATTGGCTTTGGTCCATGAGATGGTGTAAGTGAATCCCTCTCATGATAGTGGATTACCAAGGGCTTTAGGGTACTTAGGATCTCTTTAAAAATGGATACCTCTTCTTGACTCCACATATTACTGATTTAGATTAATTATGCATCCATTAATTCTTGTAATAACTTCTTAAACTCAGTATATTTTCAATAGAACGATTTCCTTTTGGATGAAGTGCACATAAACCTTCTTTAACAACCTTTGCAATAGCTGGCATCATGCTTGCTTTAACAAGTTCATAAAAAATATCTTTCATAAGGGTATTGACATCTCCACCTTTCTTATAACTTCCTCCTTCAAGCTTCTTTCTATTGTGTTAACTCTTAACCCTCCATGTAGGAGTAATAGATTGTTACCCACATTAGGATTATTCACTTGAAAGCTCAACAATTTAGCATCATTCAAATTCTGCACTTTGTATTTCAAGGAATTGCAATTCTCAGTGAAATGACCTATGGCTCTTTAGGGATATTCGTATCTAGCCTTCGCATCAAACCTTTTGGGATATGGTGGTTCAACATGTTTCCTGGGAAGAAGGTGACTATAGAGTTGCAAAGCAAGTAAGGAAAAAGTTTAGTGTAAGATATAAGGGTTGGGTTGAAATAAACAGGTTTTCTTCCTGGGTTGTTTGCGGGCTTTCTTTGGTTTACGTTTTGGTTTTGAATCCATGAATGAGATTGGTAAGATGGCATGTGAAGGAGTAATTGTGATTGGGAAGGTGGAGGTGGATTGTGGTATGGATAGACAGGAAATAATGGGCGATATTGAATCATATAAAGTATTGTGGAGGAGGTGATAACTGCGAAGTAATGGCAAGGCATGGGTAAGGTATGTAAGGAGCTGCATAAGTTGACTAAAAGTTGATTGGTCTTGAACCCAAATTTATCTTGTTGAAATTTCCTTGATCAAAAGTTATAGCATGGATCTTTTCATCCTTATTTATTCCATGAATAACTGAAGGTCTTTTCATATTATTTGATCCTTATGGATTGTAAGAAATCTTTCCATTTCTTTGATCAAGATCATATCGAAGAAAATCAAGGATACATTATTGATCATCCTATCATGGAGGGATTGAAGAGTATTAATGAACATAGCAATCATTTCTTTCTTTGGTTGTGGTGGTTCGACTTGAGCAACCACTTCTCTCCATTGTTGAGCATACTCTTTGAAGGTATCATTATCCCTCTTTGACATGCTTTGTAATTACACTCAATTAGAAACCATGTTCATATTATACTTATACTGCTTCAAGAATGCATCAATAAGATCTTTCCAACAATAAATGCAGGAAGGCTTGAGGTATGTGTATCAGCTTAATGCTGCCCCAGTCAATCTATCTTGAAAAAAATGAATCAAAAGCTTAACATCATTGTAAACACTCAATTATGCCTAAGGCCTCCGATTTTAAATTAATTAGCAAATAATTTAAATAATAGGAAACAAAAATAAATGAAGAAAAGGAAATAATAATATTTGAAACAAATAATAAACAGCAAAAAAAAAAGCAGATGAATAAACAGAAAGCGGAAGAACAAATAAAGAGAGAGATTAAATTAAAACTAAATAGGGAAAAATAAAAAAGAGTGAATCACGAATAAAAACAAAAAAACACATAAATCACAAAAATTAAATGAAAAATATAAATAAATAAACAATAAACAGAAAATAATAAAAATATATAAAAAGAAAATAATAAAAATATATAAAAGACAAATAAAAATAAATAGAATTTGAAAACTAAAACAAGAAAATATAATAGTAACAAAAATAAAAAAAATAATAATAAAATGATGATTCATGACCTTTAGGCTGTTTTTCATCTCATTTAAATTGAGTATTCGATAATTACTGATTGATGAATGATCAAATGGTGCTTTCTCCAAGTGTATAGTTGCGGTAAGTTAAGTAACATGTGCATGGATGTTGCCATGATTTTGTGGTTGTGGTCTCGCTTGGAGGAAGAAGATAAATCGCCAGCACGGACGGGGATCATGTTCTGGATCTATATGTCGCTCCTAGTGCCAAGGGCTGTATGATACTAGATCTTCTAAGAGGTTCGGGTTCTGTTACTTGACTAGATGTTGCAAGGCATCGCTAGGCAATGTGTAGAACAACACTGCAGAAACATGCACGTTAGTGAGTTCATTATGACGAATCTGAAAAGTTCAATAGTACAAACATGTGGAGTCAGTAAAGGCCTGGATAGACATCCATTCATTCATGGTTTGGCTTAGGGGTGATAGTGCTCGAATCTACAACAAACCATCTCACCATCTCATGGGAACTCCAATATGTAATTAATATATTCTACCTATGAAAGTGTAACGTGGAATCCTCTAATCTGAGCATGCATGTGAATGGCTTGAATCATGTTTATTGCCCAACAAATCTGCCTGGATATCAATAGACATAGGGGATGATGTGGAATCTGTTTTAATGCCTTGTGATGGGTTGTGATTTGCACCTTTGATACAAGGAGTTCGGTACAAAAAATTGCTATTCAAGAAAGGGATGACTAGGAATATGAGATAACAAGAGGCACCCCATGCGGCTTCTCAACGTAGGGACATGTACGAAAATGGCCATGCAAGGAAAAGAAACGGACTCTAATGCACAAATGGGGCCTAACGACGCGTCTTAATTAAGAATGTGGCCTGGATATGGTTTTAATCTAGATTTGCAAAGCGTAAGGTATAAAATGAATAGCTCAGGTGGTTGAATGCGCCACCCACACTCTCCTAGTCGCTGGGTTCGAGATGTGCTTGTGACGAATTTTTGAACTTTCTCTCATTAAACCCATGATTATGCCAGGGGCTAACTCTCTTGCACGTACACGGCAGGACACCAGGCCCAACTTGTTTATAGGTATCTGGTAGGAAATCCGGCCCATTCACTTGCACGGGATCCTTAATATATCGTTTGTAATTGGGCCTCACCAAATCAAGCCCCACAGGTGTACTTTGCTGGCAATGGGGCCGCTCCCCGCCAAGCCCAGTGAATCCCTTGCAATCAATTGGCTTAGGTCTCAATATCATAGGTCTCAATATCAAGCCAAAACTTTCGCCACCTCGTCCAATTCAATCCCTGATTCAAATTAAGTTCATTTTTTATTTATTTTAATCCTTTAAATCCCAATCTAACCTAAATTAAATTTAATTCCTTAAGTTAAAAATAAATTGAATCCTTTTTAGACCAAGCTCTTTTTTCTCAAAATCAAAATCAAGTTTATTTTATATTTTTATTTTTTTAAAATTTCAAATCAAGCTCACTTTACTTTTAATTCCTTACCTCAAGTTTCAAATCAAATCCTTTTTTGTTCAAATCGGATTTAGTTCATTTCAAATCAAGTTCAAGCCCATTTTAGTCCAAATTAAGTTTGAATTCTTTTCTTTTCAAATCAAGTGCATGTTATTCCGATTCTTTTCTTCAAAAAAATCCAATCAAGTTTAATTCTTTTCTTCAAATTTAAAATCGAGTTTAATTTCTTCAAGTTTCAATTAGATCCCTTTTTCTTCAAATTAAGTTCAAATTCTTCAAATTCAAATTAAAGTATTTTTCTTCAAATCAAACTCATTTTAATTCAAAACAAATTCAAGTCAAACTATCTTTTTCAAATTCAAGTCAAGTTCATTTTAGTCAAATCAAGTTCAATTTCCAAAATTCGAAATCAAGTTCATGTTAAATCAAGTTTAGTTCAATTTTTCAAGTTTTAGGTCAAATTCATTTCAAATCAAATTTATTTTTTCAAATCAAACCCTTTATCATCTTTCCAAGTAAATTCATTTTGGGAATCACTAGTCTCACACGATGAGCTCTAAATGGGAAACTAGTCGTTTCACTGTTGTTCGATATTTAGAGATTCATATAGGCCTCAGTGAAGCCTTAGTTTCCTGGGATCCTTGTGCATATATGGACTAAAAATTCCACCTAAATAATAAAACCTTTCAAAAATACTTTTGGGAATCACTAGTCTCATGCGATAAGCTCTAAATGGGAAACTGGCGGTTTCACTGTTGTTCGATATTTAGGGATTCATATAGGCCCTAGTGCAACCTTTTTCGCCTCGGACCTTGTGCACATGTGGACTAAAATTTCCTCTTATAACAATAAAATCTTTCAGAATATTGTCCCTCAAATTCTTTACCTTCAAAGGTCAAGCCTTCACACCAGAACTACGTAAGCCTTGAGTTTTCCATTGCATCAGAGAATACGTAGGAGCTGGATCAAGTCCTGTCAGGCTATCTTCCATCAAACTATTTATTCTTATTCTAAACTAAAGGGATCAAATAATTTTCAAAAACATCAAGATCACACACTCAATTTAAGGGTACCGTTCTTCGGAACGGGAGAGTGGGGTGCCTAACACCTTCCCCACTCGTAATTGACTCCCGAACCTAAATCTCTTCCTCGAGGTTATGGTTTTCCAAATATTTTCCCTTAAATAAAAATTTGGTGGCGACTCCACATAATCCAAAATAAATTCTATTTTAAAATTTAAGCGAGATCGTCGTCTCGTCGGAATTGTGGTTGCAACAATCATAGATATAGGAAGCCATATTTCTACAGTACATTGTTAGATGGTTCTTTAAACAAGTGGTCCCCTTCTATTTCTTGAAGTCTGGCACCTTAAATTTTAGGGAAACGGTCACGTTAGGCACAAAACAGAGATCATAAGCATCTCTAAGGCCAAAATATCCTTCTTCTTCAACAACCCATAGTCTTTTCTCAAGGATTTGTAGTTTTTTTTATCTAGTTGGGCTCCCTTGACAATTCTTCGTGGGAAGGTTGTTGAAGCTTGCATTGGATTAATAGGAGTACCAAGGTGAAGAAAAGGTGGCTAACCTATGTTTTGAGGATTTCATAATCGGTAGTCCCTTGTTGATGTTTTGTTGTGGCATGGGCCGTACGGTATGAAGACTGGTTGATTTTTTTGTGGTTGAGGAGGATATTGAGGGTTAAAGGCATGAATAAGTATGGTGTTATTTTGAGGGTTGGAACCTGTGGGTAAGGTATAACCTATATGAATGCCATGTGGTTGGAATTGTTATGTCTCTTGCAAGTTAGGATTTGGGTGTAGTACATAGTGGTTGTTAGGGTATGGAGCAAGTGGTATTCCCATTGCTGAAGAGTTGTAGCTCTAAGCTTATTGTTGCGTGCAAAACATGAGTATAAAAATCTTTAACAAGTTTTACCTATGGGATAATATACTTATTGGTGTAAAAAAAGGGTATTTTAGACCCTCGGTATCAATCTCACAGAGACTATTCCAACAACCTATGTGTGAAGTTGAATTCTAACCTTTGAACTCACCAAATAAGATTTTATATGGATGCTTTTTCAAGATAAAATTGGTTTTTCAAAAAATGGAAAACAAAAGAAGATAGTGTAGATTATGAATAAATATGAGACTTTGGATTCTCTTTTGACTTTACTTATTTTTCCCAAGTTCCCCTTTTCTTTAGGAATGATTTACACACATTATGTGCTAACCATTTACTCTAAGGCTATTACTAACCCTTAATCTGATAATAGTAATAATATCCCTTTTATTTACTATCCTCATTGATTTTGCAAGACATATAAATAAAAGAGGCATAAATTTTAAGATAATTTTAACTACATGTTAGACAATTAACCATTTAGAAATACAGGTTCTCAATTGATCCTCCAAGACCCTTAAATTCACTTACCCAGTAGTTCTATCAATTGGGGGTAAGATCACCTCTCCCCAACCAACATACAGGTTAATAAGATTAGGTACTTCCTATTAATAGATTAAACATAGCAAGGTAACATTGTGAAAAACGTATGATCATTCATAAAATACAAAGCGGGAAAAATGAGGGAGTGCAAGTAATTCACACCAAAAGATTCGTCAAAGTTCCATGAATTGGGGATTAGTTAAACATTATGGAAAATTATCCAAAAATATCCATAATAAAATCTTAAGATAATAGATACAAAATCGAAATATTGGCAAGGACAGAAAGAAATTCTACAACTTGCACTGTAAGAGGATCCCTCACACCAAGATCCTACAGGAGGACACTAGAGGAAGAATCAGAAATGGAAAAGTTAAAAGGTGGGAGATGGAAAGTATGGCCTTTGAGGCTTAGAGTGGTGTATAGAATGGTATGATAGAACCTTTCTTTTTCTAGGCATGGATTAAGGTTTCAAGTATCACAAGCTTGGGCTTGACCTAGAGTTCCTTAGCTATCGCGACCTTTCTAGGTCTTCTGTAGCATTGTAAGATTGAATGGGATGGCTTCTACGTCATAAGGGCTAACATGGAATTACTACTAGCGCCTCCCAAGCTTAGCATTGCCATGCTAATCATTTGGAATGGTTATGCTTATTTTGCAACATTACAGTGTTGACTGGGACACCTTCTGCATCATTAAGGTTGATATGACATTGTTGTTGTTATTTCCAATCTTGGCACAATCATGCTTCTTCATTCAACATAGACATGATGCTTCATCCTACACGGCCATGTTGCTTCATGTTAGCATGGTTATGCTCAAGTTTGCACGGGTATGCCCGATCGACTAATGGGGGGCTTTTTATCTTTTCTGCTTCCTTCTTTTTTTATGTTTTTTTTTTGCTGAAAACTTGTATATTTTCTTATTCTTTTCTTCAATGATCATTCTTGCAAAAATAAGGAAAATTAGATTAAATTACAAATGAATAATTCTAAATCATGCAATAATTATGCCTAAATTCTTGTAGATAAAATGATAGAATGGCAATTTACCACTTATGTTGGGGTAAAACCTAGTGGATGAGAAGGAGTTACCGATTGTCTCAACTTCTAGAAAAAGTATCTTTTGTGTTCCTCTTCTCTAATGCTTGCAACATCTCCATCATTCAAGTCATTTGTTCCCTTAGCTGGTTCATGTCATCTTTTAACCCTTCTTACACTTGCTCAAGTTCATTCATGACTCATGCTTAGGCATAAGTCCATAAGGATATCTTGGATAATACTTTTCCATTATAGTTTTTTCTATTTATAGAGAAAAAATGAAAATCATCAATAAACAAGAAAAAGATTATTTTTAAGTTGAATTATAACTATAAGCCTTTGAAGTATCTTGAAACTTATGAGTATATTTAAATATTTCAAAAATGAGTTACGTTGAATGAAAATTAATATGCAATCAGCAATGAAAAAAAAGACACATTACATTTAATACTTCGTAATATAGTTTTGTTCAAAGTGAAAAAGAAAGCACAACATCATCTTATTTAAAAAAAAATCTAGCTTATTACTAATGAAAAATTCTTGCATCACAACATCCCTTTCTAACTCCTGCAATTATCCTCTTCATCTCTATGTGGCGTTCCTTGAAAAACTGCATGAAGATTCTAACATCATCGGGCGTGTAGAAAAGGATCCATGGCTATGTTATCATACCTTAGAAAATATGGTAGGTCATTGATCTCCTTATTGGTTAAGCAAGCTAAATCAATAAAGTGTTTTATCCACTATTCAATGATATCATATTAATTCTTTAGTTGGTTGTCCATCTTCTGCATAGCAATTTGGTACTTTGTAGACATGGAAACGAAGTAGGTTAAGGGCGGGTTTCATGTTCCCCACCACCATCCCTGCTAAGGTTGAAAAATTAAACCATATTTCCATCCTGATCGAGGTCGGGAAAACTTGCTTTGAACGTGTTGTATTTTTTAAAAAATTTATAATTTATTAAATTATTATATATTTTTAAAAATTATATAGTATATCACTCTTTTATCTTTACTAATTTTATAGAATATTTATATAAAATAAGGGTATTTTGTAATTTAATATATTAAGGCGAGTTTGGGGGAGGGTATATTTGTCCCCATACTTGTCCACACCCTCGCTTTCAAAAATTAGGTTATACTTGAACTCATCCTCGACCTCGGTTAACTTGGATTTTCCCTGTCAAACTCAGGATAGGTACCCTATATGGGTTTATTTTCCATCCCTATACTTTTGAGTGGCTTTTATCAATATCTACCTTTCAGCATTTATCTCCATCTCAGTTACTTTCTCTTGCAAATTAGACACTTGTCTCAAAGCATTCTTTTCATTTTCCTTTGTTTTGACTAATAAATCTTTCAATTATCTCTTTGCTTCCAAGGTTGTATCCTGCTCATTTACTCTTAAGCTTAATTCTTTATTAGCTGCATCAAGGTATTATTTCCTTTTTAGTGACTTTTTTGGCTCTATATTATGTTTTGTGCAGATATCTTCATTAGGTATGTTTCTTCTTACAAACTTCTCTTTCAAATGCACATGCTTGTTGAGTTTCCAAAAGTTCTTGCTCAATTATTTAATTCCTTTTAGCTATCTTAGCTAATTTTTCCACCAACTCTTTGGCTTTCTCATCTTCAATGATTTCAGATTGGTTGGCTCATTTACTGATGGTAATCTAAATTGTAGCTTAATTTGTTGAACCCTCTTTCTGACCTATTAGTGATAACATTCCTTCACTGCACAACTTATAACTCCAAGTTTCTTTCCTTTCCACATAAATTTCCCCAATTTTTATACATCATTTGAAATGGTTGAACATAGTATCCTTCTTCATAATAAAATACAAAAGGGCTTAGCAATTATTCAATAGAAGGTTCTAACATTGAACAGGAAAGTTAATGTTATCCCATGACTAGATTATAATTGATACATTCCCAAGTACCCACAAGTGGGACATTAGGAAAGGTCCCATAACTGTAAATAAGGGCAATCCTCTATTTCCATGATGGGTTCCATCTAACCTGTCTTATCCTTTGGCTAAGCTAGCTAGATAATTAGGCCATTTTGAACTATTCTTAAAATCTACCTTATATCTTTGTGTGTCAACAATTGGACACTTAATTTTGGTCGGTCATTTAAAGATATGAGAAGTGAGCCACACATATAAAACTGGATGACAATAGGAGATCTTTTTTCCTTCCTCTCATGGCAAAAATCTATGGTGTAATAAACATCTACTAAGACTATAGTGATAGGGTTCTTGGATCTATGCTTATGGACCATGAACACATCAATTTCTACAAAGTATACAAGTTATTGATGCTTGGAAAGAGAATAATTCCATAGATAGTAAGTGAAAAAGAATCCATGAAGGTGATCTAATCCTCATTGCTTGCCAAATGGGGTATATACTCCTCCATATGCTCCCTTGCAAAACCTCTAAGTTTTCTTTTGGTCTTGTAAGCTTCTTTTAATTTCTTTAAAGGTATGTTCATTATATTTGTTATGGAATGAAGTGATGAATAGTGCTTTAGACAAAGATATGGATCTTGGTCTTCCAAAGATAAGGCTAAAATTCGCTCAAATTCCTCCAACATGGGTTCTAATTAGAAGTCTTGGATAGTTTAACATCTCATGGCAGGGTCAAAGTATTATGCTACAGATGTGATTTCATTTTCTTGAACATTTAACTCTATCAAACTTAAAATATTCTTATATTTATTAGCAAAGGAAAGTTGTTGAGTCACATTAAGCCTTTTCCCCAGTTTTTGCAAACTAACAATGTTGACCTTCTTAGCACTTATATGTAGTTTTCTTCTTAGAACCACTAATTCTATCCTATTGTTACGTGATCCATATTAATTTCTATTATTTCTTATAATATACCCAAATATTTCATGTCCCTCACCTACAACATAAAGAACATGAGATGATAAATTTCTAAACAGAGTGACTATTATCCTTCAAATAATATATTATTTGAGATCTTTGCTTAGGCAAAAAGTTTTATTTAAAGGATAATAGATCATTCTATGTTTATGAATTATGAAAGAATCTACAATAATACAACTATCATGTGTAATGTTGATTTTTTTAGCAACGTTCCCAAAATGAGTCAACAATTCATGTAACGTGTTTAAGTGTAAGAATGAACTAGAACCATGCAAGTTAATAGCCTTGTTCTAGATAATTTTTATCTCAAAATAAACTCTAAATAAAGATAGAATTAGAGGATAATAATTTGTAAGGCACTGTGTGAATGCTAATGTTATATTTGTTATGCTAATTATAGCTCTTTTAATGTTAGAAAGATGAAATTTAAAAAAAGCTTCTAAAAAAGCTCATAATTTACATGATTTTTGCAATACTAGATGGTAGGTAGGAAGAAAGCATGCCTCCATTGTATCCTATGTAGGTCACTGATAAGCATAAATTTCATAAATAATTATCTCTCATTTGTAGCTCATTAAGACTTCTTATATGTTCAATTAAGTGGTCTTTTTCATATTGTATGAGTTTGGGTTCATAGTTTAATTGAATTTCTTTGCTTAACCGATTAAAATGATACTATTATAGTATTTTGAGCATAACAGGAGTTTTAGACATCCAAAAAATCTGTCTTGAATGAAACCTTAAAGAAGTGTCCATAGTTACAAAGTAAGATCAGACTCTAAATGGGATGTATAGGACTTCGAAATTATCTCAAAAGATGAGATAGTGTTGCTATCGCTGAACCTGAACAGTGTGCAAAGATCTGGTCATATCTTGAGATACAGAAGTCATATTGAGATGAAATCAGATCCGTTGGAAAGCTAAGATCCGGGGCTACAACTTTTGTTCAGACGTAAAGCTCTAATTCGGATACGTGAATATCCAAAATTGCGCTGCAATAAACATCAAGATTGTTGTGCTCATTGGTGACAAAAATTCAAAAGTGTTTTGCACTTTCAACAAAGCCCATGTGAAAGCAATAAAAGGATGGAAAAGTAAAAAAAGCTGGTTGGTGACCTTCTGAAGATGATGCCTCAAAAATCCTCTATAAATAGAATGGTTTACAAGAGGAGAAACACACACCTTGGATATTAACTCCAATACCATTTTCCATCTTTCTTTCTTTATTGTTAGTTTGCCTCCTTCATGGAAGGCTGAGTTTTTCTTTGTTGTTAGTTTTCCTCCTTCATGGAAGGCGAAGTTTGTAATTTCAATTCAAGGATTCAAGCTATTTTCATTTTAACTTTGAGGTCTTGATCTTTATTTACATGCTTATTAAGTGATTTCTACTCTACTTTACTATATTCTTCAATTTTATTCTTTTAATCAAAGTTTGTTCGGTTGACGTATTTTGATTAATACATAATTGATTTATAATTGGTTTTTGATTGGTAAATCATTTTCCAAAAGTTTGAAGAGTAGAAATTAAGTAATTGAATTGAAGGTTTTCATTTTGTTACTTACTTCAATTGAATTCTGATTATGAAATTGGTTTAGATCTAATGAAAGATTAAGTGGTTACTAAATCTTGTTGATCATAATCAATTGAATCTGAGCGTCTGACCTACGCGTAGAATTCAGGATCATTTTAAAAGGGTTCGGATGATCTGGGTTGATAAACATAATGCATGATTTTAGTGATCAATGATTAGTTAAGAAAATAGCCTCTAAATTCCTTGAGTTGATAATCGTTGAAGTCAAATTAATTTCATTCTGTATTTTGTATTTAGAACTTAATATCACAACTTTACAAAATCCCTTTGTTCTAACTTTCTCCTAATTTGCTAAAGAATCTGAAATGGTCTTTGGGAGATGACCTAGGTTGTACCTTATACTATACCAATAGTTGGGGAAAATCTAGAAATTATTTTTGGGCGTTTGCGACGAGCGTGTCAGTCACCTAAGGCTCTACACTAAAGGTCAAAGGTTTTATAATGTGTGAGAAGCTTACATAGGTAGTCTTTTAGTTCCTAAATTCAAGACCACTAGAGCTAAGATCCAACTTAATAATGTTGACCACAAAATCAAGTAGTCTACAAGATGTGAGACATCAAGAGAAGGTCAAACTCTACTTAGAATTTTTGTGATGGTCAAATAGGACATACATCCAAAACGGCACCACTATGAATCCTTCTAATTATAAACTTCACTCAGACTGGATATAAGATAACTGATGTCGCGTTCGGATCAAAATGACCTGCTAGTCTTACAAAACTCCGAATCTCTGTCACAGAATTCGGTCTCTCCCACTTGGTGATGGCTTCTATTTTACTAGGATCTACAGACACTCCTCCTTGTGACACCACATGACCTAGAAACTTCACTTCCTCCATCCAAAATTCACACTTAGACAATTTTGCATACAATTCCTTACTCTTAAGGATTTCTAACACAATCCTAAGGTGGTCCTCATGTTCCTCTCTGGTTCGGGAGTAAACTAAGATATCATCAATGAACACAACAACAAACTTGTCCAGGCAGGATCTAAAAATTCGGTTCATGTAGTCCATAAAGACTATAGGGGCATTAGTTAGTCCAAATGACATGACAGTGAACTCATAGTGTCCGTATCGTGTCCTAAAGGCTGTCTTAGGGATATCCTCATCTCTTACCCTAATTTAGTGGTATCCTGATCTCAAATCAATTTTTGAGAACACTACAGCTCCTCTCAGTTGATCCAACAAGTCATCTATCCTAGGCAGTGGGTATTTGTTCTTAATGGTCACTTTATTCAACTTCCTATAGTCCATACATAGTCTAACACTTCTGTCCTTCTTCTTAACGAACAACACCGGAGCTCCCCAAGGTGATACACTCGGGCGTACGAACTTCTTAGCCAGAAGGACCTCTAATTGAGTTTTCAGCTCAACCAGTTCTACCGGAGACATTCTATACGGAGCTATTGATATCGGTCCAGTTCCAGGAACTAAGTCTATTGAGAATTCTGTTTCTCTTACAGGAGGGAATTGGGGTATGTCATCAGGGAATACCTCAGGATACTCTCTTACCATAGGGATTTCATTAACTCTCAGTTTTGTCTCAACCTCACTAGTTAACAGGAGAACATATCCTTGCGTTTCTCTCCTACCATTATCTAGACTAAGGGAATTTAAAACAAGCTCAATTTGTTTAACAGTATCAATCTCAGCAATAGGAAACACCATAGTTTTATTTAGACAATCAATATACACATGATTCATAGAGAGCCAATCCATTCCTAGAATTATATCCAGTCCAGCCAAAGGCAAACAGATAAAATCATATGCAAATACTCTATCGAAATGAGGAGAATGTCTGAGTTTAGGCAACTCAAACATGTTTTATCAGTTCTGCAAGTAGGAGTAAAATGGCAGAGTTCATATGGAAGTTGTTCTGAGGACAATCCCAGTCTCTTCGCAATCCTTGAGAAATAAAAGGAATCGTTGCACCGAGAAGTCATACAATACATTTAAAGATTGACCATTTAAAATGCACCTACCCCTCACGAGATTGGTAGAGCGGTTTGCCTCCTCAGCGTTTAGAGTGAAGATCCTTCCTTAATTCATTCATTGGCCTTATCGAGGTTTAGACTTCCTTTGAAAATTGGCAGGTTCATCTTTCTAAATTCAGTGCACCTTACTCGGTTAGGGTTTGCTACAGAGGTATTGACAATTCCTTCATGATTCTATGACTTCCATCCATTCTGTCCATCATGCCTTGCATGTTGGTGTTCATATCCCTCAAGATGACGCTTAGATTTCCTTTAACCTTAGGGTTTTCTACATTTCTAGAATTGCCTTCTCTGACGCCTGCTGTTTCTGCCATTGGTTTCGAGCACGTGCATGTGAAATTGAAGGTGATCAAAGCTCAACACACCGAAATCACGTATATCAGCAACCAACATTAGAAAACATAAGGCAGTCATGCACTAACTAGACCATCTAGTTTCAAAGCATGACATCTAAGTCCTATTGCAGAGATCTTGCGCATGCTTTAGAAGCATAGTCAGACCATCCTCAGGCTCCTTAAGGATGAATTTCTCTGATACCATAATATAAAACCCCAAAAAACGAATACCGATTTCACGCTTAAGTCGATCATTCGATTCAATTTTTAGTTTGTTATCTCATGATGCGGAATTCATTTTAGAAAATACTTATATGAAAATACGGTAAATTTTTTTTTTAAAAAAAAACTGTTTGATATAAACTGCGAGCCTCGTCAATAAAACGTGCGTAGCAGTAAAATAAATCGTTAAGCGGATTTCTACATACGTTTAAAGCCTTAGGAATACTAACCGTTTAAGTTATTCTTTCTGTTTATCATTTGCATATATTGGATACACAAGACTCAAGCATATCATACATATCATAGAATAATTATACATAACATATCATATAGACCATAAGTCTTAGGCCCGTGAGCCTTATCATATAGTTATTACAAACATAGTTAACCTTCCTTATTTACATACATATTTACTATATTCTTTCATACACATTATATATGTAAATACATAGCAAATTTCCTCTAACTAATATCTAGGATGTTTTCATCATTCTATTGCTAATATTAAATCTGATATAAACCTTCTTCAAAACAGTGCCTCGCATCCTCTTCAAGTACGTGATGCTCTTCGGTGTGAACCACGTCCGGAATGTCTAGGAAGAAAGTGGGAAGAAGTAGGGGTGAGAAACTAAGTTTCTCAGTAGGCTTTCTACTTAGTTCTAATGTCATCACTTAAATCCCAGCCACTTCAGTTTATTTCAGAAAATCATTTCTTGCATAAAAGGTTACTTTTAATTCTTTGTGAACATTTCTTTGAAGTAGATACATTTTATTATCAAACATACATCTGAGTGCTTAAATATGAATTTCTCTTATCATTCATAAACTGTGGCATCTCAACATACATTCTCATTAACATTCATAACTTTGGGATCACACATAAGATATCATTTGACATACAATTATTCTATGTCTTAAACTTTGTTCTTTACTACTTTTCTTTGTCTTTATCATTTCTTTGTCCAACCTTTGGGACACTTTATGAATCTAGTTTCACCGCCTTTAGGAGAAAACAATAAGACATAGACATGTATTAAATTTTGTCAAACAATATCTTCTCACTGACTCTACTCCCACCTCCTACTAAAAATTAAGGATATGAGCTCATTTCTAGGTGATCGTCACCACCACATAAGGGGTGAAGGACTCAATGCCTTCATAGTAGAAGGATTTTTGGAGCGACCTTTGGCTCCTATAAGCAACCTTTGGCTTCAACAAGCAACCTTTGGCTTCTCTTTAGTAGAGCTTTTTAGGGCCCTCTGGATACTAGTACGCATAAGGCACAAAGAGAGTAGCATTACGTTTTCACATAAAGTTTGCTTTAATGATCCCTTTGTAAACACCCAATTACGTCCGAGGTCCTCAGCCAATAAGGTTAATTAACCTTAATTTACATAACGTAAATTACAAAGACCAAAAGAAGGGGAAGTAAAGAAGGAACGAGGGAAAAATAAAACCAAAAAAAAACTGAAAAGCAAAAATCAGAAAAAGAAAAATCAAGAATTTCTAAAAATCAAACAATAGAAACAAAAATTAATCTTGGAAAATGAAATAAGGAAAAATAAAAATAAAAATGGGAAAATAGAAATTTAAAAACCAAATAAGGAAATCTAAAGGAAAATAAAATTCTAAAGGAAATTTTTGAAAAAATAAAAATAAAAAGAAAATTAACAAGAATTCGAAAAGCAGGAAATTTTAAAAATCTGAAAGTTGAAAAGGGAAATTAAAGATTAAAGAAATAAAAATTGAAATCTAGAAAAAAGAATCAAAGTTAAAATACGAGAGAAAAGAATCAAAATCAGAAAAATCTAAAAATGAAAAAGGATAATAATAAAAGGAGTGAAATAATAAAAGTCGAGAAATTGAAAAAAAAAGCGGAAGGGAAAAAGAGAGAAAAGCAAAGAAAGGAGGCTAGGCAAAAAAGGGTTATATAAGGTGGAGCCATGAGTTTTTCTCACAATGACTGATTTGTCCTTGCCTGCCAAAGGACGAATCTGCCCTTAAGCTTTCCCCACAAGGACCGATTTGTCCATGCCTGCAAAAAGGACGAATCTACCCTTGAGCTTTTCCCATAATGATCGATTTATCCCTGCCTGCAAAAGGACAAAACTGCCCCTGAACATTTCCAAAAATTCCCATTTCGTCCCTACCTGTTAAATTACAAAACTACCCCTGAACATTTCCAGAAATTCTCGTTTCGTCCTTGCCTATGTAAATGACCATTTTGCCCTCCCACTTTTCCCAAAAATCCTAAATCGCCCCTCACCCTTAAATGACCATTTTGCCCTTTTGCCATTCCATAAATTCCATAATGGCCAATAAAATTCCAGAAAATCAATAAAAAATATAAAAATTCCAGAAAATTAAAAATTTTTAATTTAAAAAATTTCAGAAATTAATAAAAAATTTCAGGATTTCCGTAGATTAATAAAAAATTCAAAATTTCCAGATATTAATAAAAATTCCAGGAATTAAGAAAATTAATAAAAATTCCAGAAATAAAAATTCCAAAAGTCCTAAATAATTCATAAAAATTCTTTAATTCCCAAACAAATTCAAGATTATTAAGTATTCTCATAAAAATTCCCTTAATTGGCAAATTCCCTCTTAACTTTCAAATGATTATTTATGTCTTGTCTTTTCCATTCATCGTTATTCATGAATAAAAATCTTTTTGCTTTCCTTAATCTCACGCAATGGGCACTAAAGACGAACTGGTAGCTTTTTCTGCTGTTCGTTGTTTAGAGGTCTGTATGGGTCAAAGTGCAGCCGTTGTTGTCTTGGGCCCTGTGCACATGTGGATTAGGGTTGCTCCTCTTTTCCCTCGTTTCCGAATGAATAAAAATCGTTTTGCTTTCCTTAATCTCACGCAATGGGCACTAAAGACGAACTGGTAGCTTTTATTGTTCGTTGTTTAGAAGAATAAGGGCATGGGTCCAAGTGCGACGTTGTTGTCTTGGGCCTCCGTGCACATGTGGATTAGGGTTGCTCCTCTTTCCCTCGTTTTCCGAATGAATAAAAATCGTTTGCTTTCCTTAATCTCACGCAATGGGCACTAAAGACGAAGCTGAGTAGCTTTTTCTGTGTTTTCGTTGTTTAGAGAAATACATGTATGGGTCCAAGTGCAGCCGTTGTTGTCTTGGGCCCTGTGCACATGTGGATTAGGGTTGCTCCTCTTTTCCCTCGTTTTCGAATGAATAAAAATTGTTTTGCTTTCCTTAATCTCACGCAATGGGCACTAAAGACGAACTGGTAGCTTTTTCTGCTGTTCGTTGTTTAGAGGTCTGTATGGGTCTAAGTGCAGCCGTTGTTGTCTTGGGCCCTGTGCACATGTGGATTGGGATTGCATCCTCTAAATAGAGGTCTGTATGGGTCTAAGTGCAGCCGTTGTTGTCTTGGGCCCTGTGCACATGTGGATTGGGATTGCATCCTCTAAATGTCTTCAAAAACAATAACAACAAAACAGTTTATCTTCAATTTTAAACCTCATTCGAAGGTCAAGCCTTCAAACAAACCAGAACTACGTAAGCCTTGAGTTTCCCATTGCACCGGGAAATACGTAGGAGCAGGATCAAGTCCTGTCAGGTTAACCTCCATCAAGCTATTTACTTTCACGTTAACTAAGGGATCAAACAATTTTCAGAAATCACACACTCGGTTTAAGGGTACCGTTCTTCGGAACGGGCGAGTGGGGTGCCTAACACCTTCCCCACTCGTAACCGACTCCCGAACTTGGAATCTCATCTTCAAGTTAGGGTTTTTCCAAATCTTTTTCCCTTAAATAAAAATTTGGTGGCGACTCCACATTAATCCAAATAAAATCCATTTTCAAAATTTTAGTGAGTTCATCGTCTCGTCGGAATTACGGTTGCGACACCCTTAATCTTTTTAAGTTCATTTTAGTGGCTTCCAAATAATTATGCATGCTCAAATAAATTTCCAACCAATATGAAATGCACATATAGGTTTCAAATTTTCATCTCAATCATCATCATAAACCAATCTCATACATCATCATCATCCTTTCTCATTCATGACTATCCATCATTTATTCATTCATAGATAGTGAGCATTCATAACTAATAATGAAATTTGATTGGTAAATCACATAGCATAATGTCACATTCTAATGCTTCAATTCGGTTTGATGTTGAAATTACATAAAGGACTTACATCACTCATCCTTCTAAGTTACCTCTCATCCTTTCCTTTTCTCAAATTTATATTTATTCATTAAGATTTTATGTCTTAGCATCTTAATCTAGGTGGTCGAATGGCACCTTTCAAGTTCTTTTCTCTTTGTGTTCTCTTTTGTTTAAGTCTTATGCATGTCCTAATTATTCTAAGTTCAAGTATTAAGTATTTACTAATCTTTTATAACTTCTTCTCATTAAGGTATGTTATGATCAAATTACTTAGTGAACTTCTAACTTCAAGTTTAAATCATATCCTTCTTAATCATGCCTCTAATAAACCTTTGAAATATATTACCTTATGTTCTCCTTTTTACTACTTTAATAATTAGATCTAAAATTAAAATAAAATTAAAAATAAAATCTAAAATAAAAATACAATAAAAACAAAGCTGAAAAAGAATTTAAAATAACAAACAGAATTTATAAAACATAAAAAATTGAAAGAGAAAAAATGAACCTTTTAACAGAAAAAAAAACGGTTTAAGGAAGAAAAAAGGTTTTTCTCTGGGGATCACAAAGAATTGGGGGAGGAAGGAGGAGGACAGCAGTGTCTTCCTTGGAGGTCTTGGTTTCTGTCCTGGTGGTTCCGGAGTGAAAGGTATCCTCAAGCGATCCTGGTGGAAGGGAGAGGAAGACTCAGCTATTTCGAACGACAGCGTGCAGGATAGAGGGTGTCACTGCTTACAAATCAGGTTAGCAAAACTTTTGTTATTTCTGGATTAAAGAAAAACCTTATACACAGTCAATAGCGTGCATATGAATCAAGAAAACTCGTGTCAACCCACTTTTGTTTGTATTTAAGTTAAGAATCTTGTGATAATTGGCTTAAACACGAGTGAGTTCTTGCCTTAAGATTTGAAGGAACATATAGTTGTCGCCTTAGTCCCTACTGCTTCTCACTATAAAAATTCAAGCTCTATTTGACAAAATGGGTGGTAGGATCTGTGAGTCGCATACTTTGGTATGACTAAGGGGGTACAATGTCGTAGACACCCTTCCTCGCCCTCCAAGATTCAGGTAATTTTGTCGAATCTTTGGGACAGAACATATGGCAACCTGAATTCGCTGCTGGGTTAACAAAAGGTCGAAGTGGAAATCGTAGTAAAAAATCAACAGGGATAGATGAGGCTCTTCTGGATATATCTTTGTTGGTACAACAGCATTGGGTTTCTCTTGGTCATGTCCGTTCTTTGGAGGTTGGTCATCTAACAGGCAGCCCAGCAGACCTTCGCTAAGACAAATGAGGACCCAAAATAGGAAATTCAAGCACAGGCCGTGGGGGTTAAACCAAAAGAGAAGGATGAAGAAACTCCTTCTGTTCAAGATGGGGAAGACGAACCAGGGATGATGAAAAGGCCTTTGAATATGGTGTTTATGGGTCACATTAGTACTGGCCTCAAACAGATCAATGGAAGTGAAAGTTGGTTTGACTCCCTATGTAGGAGAAAGATGCATGCATGCGTCAATCCGTCCTTTACATCGGTTGTTGCATGCTGCCATGATAAGCCATGCCACCCACAGTGAGAATTATTGCCTGAATACATCGAATGAACTGAGTCAGACTCTCGGGTAATAGCATTGAGAAAGGGTAAGTGAGATGAAAAACATACGGGGGATGAAAGGATGCCCAAGTCACGAAGGCATGCGTTTGGGTTGCTCTGCTCAAATTTCGCTGAAGCAACAGCAGATGGCTTAATACATCTAGAAGCCACAGAGCCCACCGCCATCGACTCATGAGTATCTAATCACGGGTGAGGATCACGCGCACCACAGCCGATGTTAAAAAGGCTCTCACCCAAATCAGGGAACACTAAAATCATATAAGAATTATCAAAGGCAAGTGTTTACTATCAGCCCCCTGAATATTGCTAATATAGGATGGCGGAATATGGAAGAATCATCTCTACAATTATGGGATTCTCCAAATTTTTGTACCTCAAGACCAAAATCCGCAGTGGACTGAGAAAAGTATAGAAGAGGCAGTACACTAAAATGGACCATCTCATGGACCTCGGGGCTATATCAGCATAAAAGGCCCTGATGATGTTGTGACAGAACTTATTGTAGGAGAGCTTTCCTCTGGTAAAGGTTGCGCTATGGGCAGATTTTTGAGTATAACATATGATAAGGTTGCAGTTATAACATAAGGTTGTGGGGGCTGTTATTACTGTTGATCTTTTACCCGGAAATTCATGCACTTCTTGGTCAGATAACATAAGATCTTTTAAGATCAAGAAGGGCGGAACAGGGTCTGGAAATCCATGGAGAAGCATAGTGCTTTGTCTAATTGACACCTTGGTATGCTTTGAATACTAGAAAGCCTACCATATTAGAAAGAGAAACCGATCGACATCTGGCTTCAATTAAAGTTTAGACCTTGAATTCTATCTTGCTCACATCATCAAAGAAATAAGACTTTGAGAAGCAGGATATGGCTAAACACGAGGGGTTGTCTTTGCATGGCACATACACGTACCAGAAAAGCGGGTGCACGTGAAATTGCATGTACCTTCGAAGGTCAAGTCGGGTAGTCTCCTCTTATGTTGATTTGAATTGAGTGATAATCTCAATCAATGGCTAGACGTAGTGGTTGGAACGTTGGGTGTAACTACTAAATCCAGGGTTCGATCCCTGCCAAATGTTTTTTAAAAAAAAAAAGGCGGTGTTAGGAGGACAACAACCATCTCTTTTTTAGAATGGGTATATTATTTTCTTTTTTCAACAAAACTTTTTTAAAAAAAAATTCTTTTCAAAACAAAATTAATCTCTTTCTTTAAATAATAAGTTCTAAATTTGTTTTCAAAACAAAATTAATCTTTTTATTTAAATAACAAGTTTTAAATTTCTTTTCAAAAAAAATTAATCTCTTTCTTTAAATAATAAGTTTTAAATTTCTTTTCAAAACAAAATTAATCTATTTCTTTAAATAATAAGTTTTAAATTTCTTTTCAAAACAAAATTAATCTTTTTCTTTAAATAACAAGTTTTAAATTTCTTTTCAAAACAAAATTAATCTTTTTCTTTAAATAATAAGTTTAAATTTCTTTTCAAAACAAAATTAATCCTTTTCTTTAAATTTCAAGTCAATTCTTTTTTTCCTTTTTTATTTTGTTCAAAACCAAAATTAATTCTTTTTCTCCAAACTTCAAATTTCAATTCGTCTTCTATTCGAGTCAAATTCAGTTTTTCTCTTTTTGTTTAAATTCAAATCCAGTTTTGCCGAGTCAAAATTAATTCTTCTCTTCAAACTCCGAATTTAGATTCCTTTCCTATTTCAACTCAAAATTCTCTTCTTCAAGTTTCAAATTAAATTCATCTTAGCCCAAATCCAATTTATTTTTCCTCCAAGGTTCTAAATCAAGTGCATTTAGAATCAAATCAAATCCTCAAGAATCAAAATCGAGCCTAATTCTTTTCCTTAAAAATTTTAAATCAAGCTCGCTTTAAATCCATTCCAAGTCAAGGCCTCAAGTTCAAGTCATCATCAAGTCAAGATCAATCTCTTCAAAATTGCAAGTTAAAAAATGTTTAATTAAGTTTAATTCTCATTATCAAGTTCATTTTATCAAACCTAATCCTCAATTATTTTCAAATTAAATTCTTTGGTTTTAGGTCTCACGCAATGAACCCTAGGGACGAACTGGTAGCTTTTTCTGCTGTTCGTTGCCTAGGAATTCATATGGGTCCCAAGTGCAGCCGTAGTTGTCTTGGACCCTGTGCATATGTGGACTGAGGATCCTTTTGTAAGATTCCAAAAAAAAACTTCGTTTTATAATTCCTAAGTCTCATGTGACGAATCCTAAGCACGAACTGGTAGTTTTTTCTGCTGTTCGGGGTTTAGGAATTCATATGGATCTCAGTGCAGCCGTAGTTGTCTTGGATCCTGTGCATATGTGGACTAAGGTCTTCCTAAAATATTTTAAACTACTCTAGCCATTTTCAAATATTCCCTTTTCAAACAAGCTTCGAAGGTCAAGCCTTCAAGTACTATTTATCTACAAATACTCCTTTTTCAAGCACTTTCGAAGGTCAAGCCTTCAAAACAAACTAGAACTACGTAAGCCTTGAGTTTTCCATTGCATCGGGGAATACGTAGGAGCAGGATCAAGTCCTTTCAGGCTAACCTCCATCAAGTTATTTATTTCCATTCTAATTAAAGGGATCAAACTATTTTCAAATAATCACACACTCAATTTAAAAGTGCAAGTTCTTGAAAACGGGCGAGTGGGGTGCCAACACCTTCCGTTCGTAGGCTCCGGAGCCGAATCTCTTCCTTGAGTCAGCTTTTTTCCAAATATTTTTCCTTAAATAAAAATTTGGTGGCGACTCCACACATATCAAATAAATTCATTTTTAAAATTCTAGCGAGTTCGTCGTCTCGTCGGAATTACGGTTGCAACACTTAGTAATTTTTTGGATTTTTCCCTATGCTTACCTAGGCCATTTACTCTAAAACTTAACCTTTTAAATGTTTATTAAACCTCCAATTAAATTATTTACTTGCTGAAAATGGTAGATTTATCCTTAATCACATTTTTAACCCATTTTTGCCAAAATCTCTCTAGGGTGGCCGAATGCACTCCTAGAGGTTTTTTACCTATTTTTTTCCTTGATT
Organism: Canavalia ensiformis; assembly: GCA_026541065.1. NCBI lineage: Eukaryota > Viridiplantae > Streptophyta > Magnoliopsida > Fabales > Fabaceae > Canavalia > Canavalia ensiformis. The sequence goes on from JAMKYM010000217.1 coordinate 1,145,808, forward strand.
TACTTTGTTCAAAGGTTTATTTTGTTAATTTAAAACCTAATTTCAGTGCTTGATTTGCTTATAAAAAATTTTATCCAAGTAAAACTATGTTTTTGGAGTGGTGGCCGAAAGGCCTCCTTTGTTAGCCAAGGTGATTTCTTCCAAGCTTTCACCTCACACCACCTTGGTTCAGTGGTGTTGTGCTTTTACAGCCCCTCTAGCCTCTGGTCCATGCTTATTTGTTTCAAGTTGTGATGCTTAGGTGTTGGTCATGATGAGTCTTGGGTGCCATGCAAGGATTTAGCCACTTTTGGGCTACAAATTACATCATTTGCTTGGTAGCTTTCTAACTAATGTCCAAAGGAAACCTTTGGAACTTATTACAAAAAATTATTTCACCTCTTAATTTACATAATCAAAGGTGCAGATCCAGCACATAAATCATCACAAGAGATAAATCATAATATTAAAATGCAATCATCAAAACAAGCATGAAAACAAGCAACACATCACTTTTCTCAAGCATTAAAAGGGTAGATCTTCATGATCTACTCCAAGATCCACATCTCCTCTTTCAAATAAGCTTCAAAAACCTTTCTCATGAGAGCATAAAACTGATCAAAGCTTCAAAAATAATTTTAAAACAAAACCCATCGATTAAATTTCTTCTAAGTTCCATAGAACCACTTTTAACCGAACAAACTTTGTTTTTCTTTTCAAAAATCACTAAAAATGGGTGGGGCTGATTTTGAACAGTTAAAATACAGTTTTAAACTCTTACAAGTGAAAACAAAATAAGACAAACAAATCTTGGAGAAAAGATGCATGAAAGAAAACAAACACACCATAAAAAGGCAAGTTAAAAGCATAAAAAGAAAAGTAGAAAGATCCTACTTGTTGAAGACCTCCTTAGTGATTTTGTGTGCTTTAAAGGCTACCTTGGGTTCCCTTTGGTCTGCTCTGGACGTGGACAAAGGATGGTGGTGGGGCTTAAGTGTTTATAACTTTAATATAGCTTAAGTCTTAAAGATGAAGACTTAGGCTTAAAGTGTAAGTTTTGGGTGTTTTGGAGTTATGGCAAGCTTGGAGAGAATGGAGAGGATTTTGATGAGTTTCTAAGCTGAAAAATCTGAAGCAAATGGGGTCCCAAGGGTCCCCAAAAATTCGGACTCTTATGGGCCAAGTGGAATTAGTTTTGCACTTAGGGGTATTTTGGTAATTTTGCCTAGATTTTTTCTATTTTCCAAAATAAATCAAAATTCAAGGAATTATCCTTTTAGGCTTAGATTAGTGTTAATTAGGCTGATATTTCCTCTAATTAAGATTAATTTAACCTAATCATGCTTTATTTTTAATTAACCAAGGTTAGTTAGTCTTAACCATGGTTAAAGTAACCTTTTTACTATTCACTTTGTCTTTTTGTGGTAGACTTGGTTGACTTCATTTTGGTGACTCACCACCACCTTTCCAGCTGTTGCATTTCGTGCACATGGGTGTGGGGCCCACTCTTGGCATGCTTATTACCTTATCCTGCCCTCCCGGCCTTCCATGGGCGTTTTCGTAATTTTTCTCAGCATTGCTGGAAAATTTTCCAAATTATTCCTCTTACAATTCTAAGACCTTTTGGTTCGTTCCCATGTTAATATAAGGCTGTTTGCTATTTTTATGGGAACTGACTAGCTTTGTGCAAAAAGTACAGCTCCTAGGGGCATTTTGGTCATTTTAGGGTTTTCGAAGGGCATTTTCGTCCCTTCTCATGTTTCTAAATTTTTCTCACTACTTTTAACCATACATGATGTTTATAATCCCTCCAAGATGTCTTATACTTGTATTTCCATTTTTCTGGCTCATTATTTGAGCTGTCCAGGTGCAAGGGCATTTTCGTCATTTGCACCAAACTTCCTAATTTCTCTGCTTTTGGCTCTTAATTTCACCTAGTTTTATTCTAGAAACTATTTGTAGCCTCAAACATTCATCATAGAAAAATTGGGATGTTACAGGTGCTTCCATTAATGTCATGCCCTCATCAGTTTATAAACCTTTGAATCTTGGAGAACTGAAGCCAACTGATATGGTAATTCAACTAGCCAACAGAAGTACAGCACATCTAGCCGGAATACTTGAAGATGTGCTAGTTCAAGTGAATAAGCTGATCTTTCCAGCTGACTTCTACATTTTGGATATGGAAGATGAGTCATCCATCAATAGAGCAACCTTGATCCTAGGGAGACCTTTCCTCTAAACTTCAAAAACAAAGATAGATGTGCATACAGTGACTCTCTCTATGGAATTTGGAGATGATATCATCCAATTCAACATATTTGAAGCCATGAAGCATCCTATAGAGAATCATTCACTTTTTCAACTTGATGTCATAGACCTTCTTGCGAATGATTATTCTACTGATAATCTCCTTTTGGAATTTTTTGATTTTGATTTAAATTACTTAGATAATTTTACTTGCACATGTGATGAATTTGATCCATGTACTGTGTGTTCTAGGATTAATGCTGCTTTGCAAAATGCTTCAGACCAAACTTCTTGGAAAGATGACATGTTAGATACAAGTGTTGCAGACATTTCAGTCTCAAATAGATCCATGCCTTCCATAATACAACCACCTCCTTTGGAGTTGAAGCCTTTGCTTGAACATCTAAAGTATGCTTATTTGGGGGAAAATGAGAAGTTTCCTGTCATTGTAGCAAAGAACCTTCTACCACAACAAGAAGAAAGGTTGTTGCAAACCTTGAGAAGCCATAAACAAGCAATTGGATGGACTTTGGCTGATATTCCAGGCATCAGCCCATCTACTTGTATGCATAGGATATTGTTAGAGGAAAACACACGGTTTGTTAGACAACCACAAAGGCATTTGAATCCAACCATCCTAGATGTGGTAAAGAAGGAAGTAAGGTAAGCTTTGGAAGCTGGTATCATCTATCCCATCTCGAATGATGATTGGGTAAGCCGGTGCAAGTAGTTCCTAAGAAGCGCATAGCAGTTTGTAGTCAAAAATCACAATGATGAACTAATCCCCTACGGAATACAAAACGGTTGGAGAGTGTGCATAGATTATAGGAAGCTTAACCAAGCTACTCGCAAGGATCATTTCCCTTTGCCCTTCATAGACCAAATTTTGGAAAGATTAGCAGGAAAATCTCACTATTGCTTTCTAGATGGTTTTTTAGGTTATTTTCAAATACATATAGCCCTAGAAGACCAACATAAGACCACCTTCACTTGTCCTTTTGGTACTTTTGCCTATCGAAGGATGCCCTTTGGTCTGTGCAACGCTCCTGGAACCTTTCAAGATACATGGTAAGCATTTTCTCTGATCTCTTAGAAAGTTGCATGGAAGTGTTTATGGATGACTTCACCGTATATGGTTCTTCTTTTGATGCATGCTTAGAAAGCCTCTCTAAAGTTTTGGACAAATGCATTGAGATTAACCTTGTTTTGAATTTTGAAAAATGTCATTTCATGGTAACAGAAGGTATACTCTTAGGACACTTGGTGTCTAGTGAAGGTTTAGAGGTTGATAAGGCTAAGATAGACATTATTACTTCTCTACCTTACCCCACTTCTGGGCGAGAAGTACGTTTACTTGGTCATGCAGGTTTTTACCGAAGATTCATCAAGGATTTTAGCAAGATTGCACAACCTCTTTCTAAAATACTACAAAAGGATACCAAATTTGTGTTTGATCAAGCATGCAAGGATTAGTTTGATGAACTAAAGAAGCGGTTGACAACCATTCCCATCATTCGACCACCTAATTGGATGCTTCCATTTGAATTAATGTGTGATGCATCTAATTATGCCCTTGGTCTTGTACTGTCTCAAAGAGTTAGCAAGAGATCTCATGTCATTGCATATGCCTCTCGCACACTAGATGCTCAATCAATTACACAACTACTGAAGGAGCTTTTGGCAATTGTGTTTACATTAGATAAATTTCGCTCTATTTGCTTGGATCTAAAGTTATTGTCTTCTCTGACCATGCAGCTTTAAAATACTTGCTGAAGAAAGCATATGCTAAGCCAAGACTGATTCGTTGGATGCTTTTATTGCAAGAATTTGATTTAGAGATTAAAGACAAGAGTGGTGCAGAGAACCTTGTAGCAGATCATTTAAGTCGGATCCAGCAACCTTGTGCAGAAACTTCAATTGCAGATTCATTCCCAGAAGAGCATCTTTATCATTTGCATGGGAAGGATCCTTGGTATGCAGATTTGGTAAACTATCTGGTTGCTAAAGAAATACCCAAACACTTCACCAAATTGCCAAGTTGAAAAGTGATGCCAAACACTACATATGGGATGAACCATACCTTTGGAAGACATGTAGTGATCAAATCATTAGAAGATGTGTTCCAGATCATGAAGTTCAGTCTGTACTTACCTTTTTCCATTTCCTAGCTTGTGGTGGACATTTTGGGCCACAACAGACAGCTAGAAAAGTACTAGACTCAGGTTTTTACTAGCCTACAATATTTCGTGATGCACACAAAATATGCATAACTTGTGAGCAGTGCTAAAGAATAGGGAGTATTTCACGCAAAAATGAGATGCCCTATTTGATGTATGGGTTATAGACTTTATGGATCCATTCCCTGTCTCTTTTGGCTTTGTTTACATTTTACTAGCTGTTGATTATGTTTCAAAATGGGTGGAGGCAAAAGCCACTCGTACTGATGATGCTCGAGTTGTTGCAGATTTTATCAGGTCTAACATTTTTAGCAGGTTTGGCATTCCTAGAGCTCTAATTAGTGACCAAGGTACTCATTTTTGCAACCGCACAATGGAAGCTCTACTCCGCAAATATGGAGTCATGCATAAAATCTCCACCCCATATCATCCTCAAACAAATGGTCAAGTTGAAGTTTCTAATCGAGAGATCAAGAAAATCTTAAACTTGGTTGCCTAACAGGAAGGATTGGAGCTTGCGCCTTGTTGATGCTTTATAGGCATATAGGACAACCTACAAGTCACCCATTGGCAGTCTCCCTATAGGATTGTCTTTGGTAAAGCATGTCATCTTCCAGTTGAATTTGAGCATAGAGCATTTTGGGCAGTAAAGAAATGCAACATGGATCTGGACCAAGGAAGAATCCATAGGAAGCTTCAATTGCAGGAACTTGAAGAAATTCGATTAGAAGCATACGAAAACTCCAAAATTTACAAAGAAAAGGTCAAAGCTCTTCATGACAAAAAGTTGGAAAGAAAGGAGTTTTCCGTTAGACAAAAAGTTCTCCTTTACAATTCTCGGCTAAAGCTTATGCCTGGTAAGTTACGCTCTAGATGGTTAGGACCATTTGTAGTTACTAATGTTTTCCTTATGGTGCAGTGGAAATAAAAAATGAGGTAACTGCAAAAACCTTCAAGGTTAATGGACATCGTCTTAAACCATTTTTCGAAGGTTTTCAAGAGCACATAGTAGAAGAAGTGCATTTGCATAATGCCACATACTTGCCATAAATTCAAGAGAAGTTTCCCTTTCTCATGTCTTTTATTTTACTTGTTCCATAATTATTAGTGATGAAAGTCATTGCCTTTCTAAAGTTTCTGATAATTAGAACAAGTATAATATAAAATATGGGGGAAGGATCTAAGGTTAGGAATTTTATTCTCTCTCTCTCTCTCACTCACTCTCTTTCTCTCTCTCTCTCTCCCTCTCTCACATTCCTCACTTACAAGTTTTCACTAAACTTTCAACTTCCTCTCTTCACCTCTTAAATCATCCCAACTATTACACCACATTCAGCTTGCAGGAATAATAACTTGAGTGTTTTAAGAAAAAAAAAATGGAGAAAGCTCTCACCAGGATCAAATTTTGTTCCCTACTCTCCCCAAAAATTTTCTTAAAGACATTTACAATTGGAGACTTGAACGATTGAGAGCATTAACACTCTTAGGCCTTCCAAAAGATGTCTGTTGGATCATTGAAGCTAAGGTACGTTTAGCAGGTGAATTTCAAGAATCATTTGTAAAAAACATGTCAGGTGTGGGAAGAAGTTCCTATGCAAAGAAGAGAAGGGCAAAAAGAATTGGAGTTTGCTACAGGATGGACTTGTAACACAAGATGCAAGAACCCTGAAATGGTTTCAAGAAATCGAGAGGACAAAATTCAATTTATAAAGGATGGACTAAGTAAGGAGTCATTGGATGATATCATTCAGACTCTTGAGACGCATCCTAGTGGGCATGTTCAAGGAGTCCTTCTTGATTTGTTTGAACTGTTCCATAAGGAAAAATCACGTTATAGTCTTGGGAATCTGACTTTAAAAGACCCTGTTGTCAGTTTACAAGAAAACTGAATGGGAAGCACATCCTCGACTCTTAGAAGGCGTTTCAGCCGTTAATAGACGTAAAACCAAAGGAAGATGTGAGCCACAATCACAACTACTGTTCATTCTCATGCGTGTATGTTTGTCATTTACATTGTCTTTTCAATTTATTGGGCCACCATTTTTATTTTTTATTTTTTATTTTTGAAATTTCCCCTGCTTAATGTCTTTCCCTTCTGACAATTACCTTTTCCTTGAACAAAAATTCAAACTTTTGCTACCAAATCCCGATCCCGCACTATATCTCCTTGTCTAATATTTAGTCCCTATAAACGATCAACCTCTATGACATATTTTTTCCAAAAGAAACAGAAACACTGTTTATGGATAGGATCAATACTATTTGTGTTTTTGGTGGGTCTAACCTTGGAAAGGATGGAGAATTTCAACATGCAGCTTATAACCTTGGTAAAACATTAGCTGCAGAAAAAATCAATCTTGTTTATGGGAGGGATTGATTTAAAGGATGTATTGCGGGATCTGCACTCTGAGGGGATGTAACGTCTTAGGTGTTGTCTTAAAAAATGAGAACACCTCCTACTTCACCCTGGGTACTAAATTGAAGGTTGCAACCATGCATGAGCGTATGAGACACATGTTGATTAATTCTAATGCATTTATTGCATTACCTGGTGGTCTTGGAACAATGGAAGAAATTTTTACCATCATATTTTGGGCCTATCGAAATTTTCATAAAAAACCTTTGGGCTTATTGAATATTAATGGTTTTTATAATGGTTTGTTATCCTTTTTAGATCATGCAATAGAGCAAGAGTTCATGCCACAATCCATGTGCAACATCATAGTATCTGCTTCAACTGTTGAACAACTACTTGAGAATTTGCAAAATCCTACATGCGAGCTTGATCAGCGATACAAGTTTGGTGAACCAACCAAATCAGGATGGCAAAGACAAACGAGAACCAGATACCACTCTTCGGTTATAACTTTTCCTTACTTTGGTGGTTTTCTCACATTTCTTTTCCTGTTATATGAAATTTCATTTAAGACATTGGGGACAATGTCTTGGATAGGTTGGGGGGAGGATGGTCCGATAAAAAAAAATAAAAAAAAAATTAGGTTAGATTCATAAACTTATTTTGAGTAAGATGGCTGAGTAAGGAGTTACACTTGACTCTTGATACGCATCTTATGATTAAAAAAAATTGAATGTTGAAGTATGTTGTTCTTTAGATTTCACAAAATAATTGAAGCAAAATGATTTACATTTCGAGATTAATTAGTTTGGCAATACGTATTTATTGGATAGATTAGATTTGATAAATATATTACCTGTGAGATTTTGAGCCTTATTATTTACTTTCTTTCTTGTGTGATTTTCATCCATGGAATATGTTACTTCAGAACTTGCATTGATTCTTTTTGAAGCTACATTTTCACATGAATTGTACAAAAATCATTAAGGCATTGTTTTTCTTGAGCAAACCAATTAGCCAAATAACCAACCCATATAATTTTATCCTTTGATCGGCCCTTTGAGCCGATTAGCCTTTTCTTCTTTTTAGCTCACCACAAACCAAAAAAAAATAACTTTATCTGACCGTAGAAGGTGAGGAATACTGGATTTATCATACCATAAGTGTTTCAATAAGTGTGGGGGAGATTATTGTTGTGTTCATCAATATCATGGTTGAAAAAAGAACTGAAGAAAAAAAGAACTGAAGCAATAAAAAAATAAATGAACTATTACATTGAAAAAAAAAGTGATATCGTTTTCTCCAAAACAGTTGTTTGGATTGGTTCTCAATCTCACTATTTTCCTTGGTCTAACATTGTATCTCTTCAATATATCATTTCATCTTTCTAATTCCGTTATAACCAAAATAAAGACCTCTTGATTTGTGCATTGCATGTGTACATAGTAGTAGAAAAGTAGAAGATATGCAAGCCTATGATAGTTCATCTTTCTTGGATTGAATTTGAGAGAAACACTTACCAAATCAAACACTTGAGGGATTCAGAGTATATCATGTGAGGTTTTATCTTTCTCAATCTATGTTATTCAATTAAATTTACCTTTCTAAGTAATTTCAAAAATGTGATGAAAGAATGCTTCATGAATTTTTGTGAATTCTTAAGAAATCAACTCAAAGCTTTGATGTTCTTTCATTAAAAAAAACAAAAAAAAAAATAAAAAAATTAGTCACCAATCTTTAACTTAAGTTTGCCCGAGACGTGCAAAAGATAAGTGTGGGAGAATTTTATAAGCATAAATTTCATAAATAATTATCTCTCATTTGTAGCTCATTAAAACTTCTTATATGTTCAATTAAGTGGTCTTTTTCATATTGTATGAGTTTGGGTTCATATGGAGTTTAATTGAATTTCTTTGCTTAACCGCTTAAAATGACACTATTATAGTATTTTGAGCATGAGTTTTAGACATCCAAAAATCATGAAATCTATCTTGAATGAAAGCTTAAAGAAGTGTTCACAGTTACAAACCAAGATCACACTCTAAATGGGATGTATAAGACTCTGAAATTATCTCAAAAGATGAGATAGTGTTGCTGTCGCTGAACCTAAACAGTGTGAAAAGATCTGGCCATATCTTGAGATACAGAAGTTATATTGAGATGAAATTAGATCCGTCGGAAAGCTAAGATCCGGGGCTACAACTTTTGTTCAGATGTAAAGCTCTAATTCGGACATGTGAATATCAGTATATTTGCAATCAGCGTCCAAAATTGTTGTGCTGAGTGGTGACAAAAATTCAAAAGTGTTTTGCATTTTCAACAAAGCCCATGTGAAAGCAACAAAAAGATGGAAAAGTAAAAAAAGCTTGTTGGTGACCTTCTGAAGATGATGCCTCAAAAATCCTCTATAAATAGAAGGGTTTACAAGAGGAGAAACACACACCTTGGATATTAACTCCAATACCATTTTCCATCTTTCTTTCTTTGTTGTTAGTTTGCCTCCTTCATGGAAGGCTAAGTTTGTAATTTCAATTCAAGGATTCAAGCTATTTTCATTTTAACTTTGAGGTCTTGATCTTTATTTACATGCTTATTAAGTGATTTCTACTCTTCTTTACTATATTCTTCAATTTTATTCTTTTAATCAAAGTTTGTTCGGTTGACGTATTTTGATTAATGCATAATTGATTTCTAATTGGTTTTTGATTGGTAAATCATTTTCCCAAAAGTTTGAAAAGTAGAAATTAAAGTAATTGAATTGAAGGTTTTCATTTTATTACTACATCATTTGAATTCTGATTATGAAATTGGTTTTAGATCATGATTAAGTGGTTACTAAATTTTGTTGATCATAATCAATTGAATCCTGAGAGTTTTCTCAGTAAAGAATTCAAGGATCATTTTAGGGGTTCCAGATGATCCTGGGTTGATAAACATAATGCATGATTTTAGTGATCAATGATTAGTTAAGAAATTAGCCTGCTAAATTCCTTGAGTTGATGTCGTTGAAGTCAAATTAATTTCATTAAGTATTTTGTATTTAGAACTTAATATCACAACTTTCAAAATCCCCTTGTTTAAACAACTTTCTCTAATTTGCTTAAGAATGTGAAATGGTCTTTGGGAGATGACCTAGGTTGTACCTTATACTATACCAATAGTTGGGGAAAATTTAGAAATTATTTTTGGGTGTTTGCGACGAACGTGTTAGTCACCTAAGGCTCTACACTAAAGGTCAAAGGTTTTATAATGTGTGAGAAGCTTACATAGGTAGTCTTTTAATTCCTAAATTCAAGACCACTAGAGCTAAGATCCAACTTAATAATGTTGACCACAAAATCAAGTAGTCTACAAGATGTGAGACATCAAGAGAAGGTCAAACTCTACTTAGAATTTTCGTGATGGTCAAATAGGACATACATCCAAAATGGCACCACTATGAATCCTTCTAATTATAAACTTCACTCAGACCGGATATAAGATAACTGATTCGTGTTCGGATCAAAATGAAATAAATGTAAATAAAAAATGCAGTACAAGACACAACCTTGGTCGTCTCTCAAGGACCTTAGAAAACAATTTGATTAAATTTAAATTTAGAAAAAATGGGGGATTTGTAATTTTATTTGGATAAAATAAAAATGAAACTTAATGAATTTATAATTTTAAAAACCAATTAACTCGTTAGTTCAATTCATAAGCGAGATTATCATAGGTTGAAAAAAATAAATAATTTTTTAATTCTTATTGGGTTTGAATTCAATCAAGCAAGCGTCAATTAAATTATTGATTTCCTACTGGAATTTGAACTAATTCATGTTCAGATAATTAAGCATCACCCGAAGTCCTTAAATTAATTTTTAAGAATTGAAATCACCAAAATTATAGGAAACTCCATAACCCCTTTTTACTTATAAACTAGAGAATTAAGCGAACCCTAGTTTTAGAATTGCATCATGTAAGATGATATTAAATTAAGCATCTAATTTTATCATTACAAACATCAATTTCAATGTATAAAAGGGAAATAAAAATAAATCGCAACAAAAATTCAATTAAAACAAACCTTAAAGTCCCTTACTTATAGAATTAAAACCAACGAGCCAACCAAGGAAACTATCCTTCCATGTGACTTTTTATGAAAGAAAGAAGAAAAAAAATAAAAAGGAGAATAAGAACGATGATAAGAATTGAAACATTTGTTGAAAATTGTGAATAAGTTTCGATGTGTCTACAATGTATAAGGGCTTCCCATTTTATAGACCTAGTTTTCCAATTCAAATTTTAAATTAAAATTCAAAATTTAAAATAAAGATAAAATCTGAGTTGGTTTCATTGATCTTCTAGGTTTGCACTTGAATTCTTGTTTGATTCTGTCGTTTGAATTCAAGATATGCATGAAATATAGGACCTTATCTCACGTTTGTTATTCTGAATTTTTGGGTGCATTGTGTCGCAACCGTAATTCCGACGAGACGATGAGCTCGCTAAAAATTTAAAAATAGTATTTAATCGTATGTGGAGCCGCCACCAAATTTTATTTTAAGGGAAAATATTTGGAAAAAACCTAACTTGAGGAAGAAATTCTAAGTTCGGGAGTCGGTTACGAATAGGGAAGGTGTTAGGCACCCTACTTGCCCGTTCCAAAGAACGGTACCCTTAAACTGAGTGTGTGATTTATTTGAAAAAAAACTGTTTTGATCCCTTTAATTATAGTGAAAATAAATATATTGATGGAGGTTGGCCTGACAGGACTTGGTCCTGCTCCTACGTATTCCCTGGTGCAATGGGAAACTCAAGGCTACGTAGTTCTAGTTTTGAAAAATTGTTTTAGCAGAATTGGAATATTTTGAGAGGAAATTGAATGGAAGATCCTTTAATCCACATGCACAGAGTCGAAGACAAGCGAAGGTTGCACGACGACTCATATGATTCTCCAAACATCGAAAGACAGGGTATGCTGCACTTTCAACTTTGGAGCTCATTGCGTGAGATCTTGGATCCTTTAGGAACTTTGAAAATCATTTTAAAGGAAAGGGAATAGTTTTGAAAGAGTATTAAAAGGGAGATCCTTAACCCACATGCACAGAGTCGAAGGCAAGCGAAGGTTGCACGACGACTCATATGATTCCCCAAACATCGAAAGACAGGGTATGCTGCACTTCCAACTTTGGAGCTCATTGCATGAGATCTTGGATTTTTTGGGAACTTTGAAAATAATTTTAGAGGAAAGGGAATAGTTTTGAAAGAGTATTAAAAGGAAGATCCTTAACCCACATGCACAGCAGTCGAAGGCAAGCGAGGTTGCACGGCACGACTCATAGGGATTCTCCAAACATCGAAAATCGGGGTATGCTGCACTTCCAACTTTGGAGCTCATTGCGTGAGATCTTGGATCTTTTGGGAACTTTGAGAATCATTTTAGAGGAAAGGGGATAGTTTTGAAAGGAATGAACTTCCGAAAAATAGACGTTAGAATAGTTTGATTAAAAAAAAGTTTTGCGATAGAGACTTAGTAAAACAACGGATCGGAAAATTGAGATGAGAAAAAACAGAGCACAACCATGATATATTCTCCCATTATTTGTTTGGTGGGATCTATGACTTCTTTTAGCCTTCCAAATGCCATTGTACTGCAACCATGATATTTAAACCTACTATTTCTCTTTCACGGACCACACAACAGGTCCATTTGTTCAAGATTAAGTCTATACTTGAAGTTGGAAACGGGGCTAGTTTTTTACAGGGAATTGGCACTACATGTAGGAGAACTTTGTTTTTAGGTAAAAAGCGGCTGCTGACTCTCCCGAACTAAATCTCCGTTGAATTACCTCTACTTAGTCTAGGAACCTTGGACACAAATCATATTCTTAAATTCCTTGATGTATTTACCCACTTGTACTTGTAATCTCCTAATCCTTCTTGGTCCCTAATTCTAACTTTGCATCCTTATGCGTGGATAAGGACTTTTACCAAACCGACCGTATGCCTAGTGTAAAGTTCCTAATTTTCAGGCCAGTCTCATAGCTAGATGATGTTCTCGGTGTGGGCTAGGGGTTATGGGGTGCAGTACAAGGTTTATTACTAAAGCAAACCTGCAAATCATTATTAAGGTTTTTTACCGAACTTAGGCAATCTGTGTGAATCCATTAGGAGCCTATTCCAAAGTTTTAGTCTTCTCTGCTCAATCAACATAGGAGAATGTGACTAGGGAGAGAGCCTAGGGTGCCTAACATCTTTGTACGAGATGAGACTCCTAATTGACCCTCAATACCAATCCAGTGGTTTGCCTTAATGACATACAAGTTGACCTACTTTCATATGTGGCTTTTGTTGTTATGGCATTATGTGGAACTCAACCGCAAGCTGGGGCAATTGATCTCTGAAATCAAACTCAGACACAAAGTGGTCTTAAACTTGATTTGAAACTTAGGCTTCATCATAGCGGACCGGACCACCACTGATCCCGATCGGCCAAAGAGTTTGATGAGGCGGGGGCTAACCAGCCGAGGTCTTAATGGTCTAGATGCTACTATTTAAGCGTAGGGGTTTGCATGAGAGATGTACTAACCTCAATAACTGTTGAGGATGAACTATAACACCAACAAATGCAAGACATGACAAGTGAAGTCTGGGATAAGTTATGACCTAATAATCAACACGAGAAACCATTATGAAACCAAAATATATGTATGACCATTTATCAAAAGGTGCAAAGTTAATTGGCAAAGGATATCGGGTATCCGAAGTTCATTTAATTAAAAACAAGTCCCAGGGTTGTACACACTGATCATGAGTTTGCCTTTATTCTCTACATTTTCCAAAATTAAACCAGGACATGTACTAGTATTTGGGACTCAAGACGGTTGGAACAATTCTATGTATCCAAACACAAGGCATAGGCTACTACCTATGCAACTTAAAAAACTAAATCCCCTTCTTTGCCTCTCTTACCTATAGCACTGGCGATCGGGAATAGTGCACCTGTAATCGAAACTTGTTATAGCAGCTAGTACACTTCCTGGCTACTCAGCAGGTGCAATACTATACTGTGACTGTTTTTAGGAAACTAATGTTTAGGTGTTTAGGACTTAATTTTGTTTTACGCAAGCTAATTAAATTTAATCATTTGAATAGCTGCCATAGTTAGGATTTACTCCAACAAACGGCCATGGTGAAATGGCGGGTTACGAACACCCAAATTTGACTTATGTTTTTATTCATTTCTTCAAGTTTTAATGCGGTGTGTAGAGTCATGAGTCTACCCTTCTTTGTTATAACTAACTCTAGAATTAGTGAGACCTAAGTTTAAACTTTAATGACCGAGTTACTCATAGCTTTGTTCTCTGCGCTTCCCTAAATATGAAACATGCCTCTTGTTCAAACTTCAATTTATCGGGCCTAGGCTACTGAGATAAGCACATATTTTACTTGGCCTAGCAAAAAAAAAAAAACAAAGAAAACAAGTGACCCTACGTCGTAGCCCATTTCAACAAAATAGCATACTTCAAAGTTGACTACCCTTAGTGTAATTTGAGCCAGGCTTTGAAACTTTCCAATCCCATTCTTAGAATAATTCCTCATAACAGAAATACAACCAAGACAAAACAGAACTTAGAATGAACTTGCCACCATAAACTGAACCCCGACAGCGGTCGTGACCCAATTTGTAGAGGTTGACGGATTTGTAGAACCAAATGGTCTCATCCATTGATGAGAATTCTAAACAGGTTATGCTCGCATGGGATTGTTCTAAGATCACTGAACAGACTCTTACCTGTCATCCTAATTGTGCTTTGGAACTTATATACTGCCACACTACTTATGGTCCTTATTAAGCCTTCTTTTAATTCACCAATCATGATCCTAAACCCATACTTGGACTTCTCAAGGGAGCTGCCCCAACCCTATTGATCGGGGATTTTGGGCTTTGAAGGCTACTCATCAAAATGGATTACTATATGCTCGGCTAGGTTGATTATGCGGATCGGTATTGGACCATTCCTATATGGAGTTTTATGTTGGCTATTGATGTGGTACAGAACTAGGGTAGCAGGAGTAACATGTGGTCTGCAAGCAAACTTATCATGTGTGATCTTACTATTGACACAAATCATTGGGGATCTGACCTTGAGGCAGAATCTCTGATACTAAACCGAGTGCACAACACGAGGCCACACATCAAGATCCGGTGTCACCTTACACACTTTAAAAACTCACACAAAGAATCTTTTTGAGTGGCTTTCATGAGGTTCAACTATTGAATTCAAATCTATGGGTTCTTATCGATGGTTTGGGAAATGACATCTATAAATTACCCACAAAGCTTTCCTTCCATATCACCGTGATCATTGTTGAGACTAAGTTCAAGTTACTAAGTCTTGATCTCCGAGTTCCCATCTTATTTTGGCCAGGAGTTCCCGGTGAGATATCATCAACATTCCCCTTACCTCGGCCCCGAGCGGCCTTAAGACACCCTATTCCCAAACCCGAGAACCACTAGAGTTTTAAGGATCTATTACCAAGTGGGATCATCTTTCTAGCTCACGGTTTGATTGACTAATGTATAGGATAAGCTCACTTCTTGATTGGATTGAAGTCGGTTGACTACTGTTTATCACGAGAGGGCAGGTTGCGGACGTCTGGTGACTAACGACCTGAGAGGCCAATCCCTTGAGATAAGGCAATGTTCCACGACCCTTAACAAAATAATGCAAAACCAGTTAAAAAAGGATTAGGAGCTAATCTTTGTGTAGGTTTTGATCAGTGGAACCAGTAATCCATCCCAAACCACAGATCTATCTATAGAATTCCATTCATGACCTGGTGTGTATTTCAGATTCTTGCCAAATACAAGTTCAAGGCTCAACCTATCAAACGCGGTATTATAACTTAAGAAACAAACCTCACGGTGTTCGAACTCGTGCTTGAAAATAAAAAAAACTTTCAAGTACCTATTATAACCCCGAAATTAAGCCTTGAGGCTCAAGATCTCAAGATTGGCTACTTCACAGGTCATTCACTAAGAGAAAGCAACCTAGTTTATAAAAAACTTATGAAAAGTACATGATCTCTAAGCCTGTATCAGATGCCTAACCTGGTTCTGACTGACAAGGGGGCAAGCTATGTCCTAAGGTGGGAGGAGAGGATGTTTGGGTTCACTAACAGCTTGAGCGGTGCACATGTTTTGGACTAGGTTAGGAGCATTCCTAGGAATTACTAAGTTTAAAAGATTTCTTTATTGCCTTGACCGAACCTCTTTTCCTACCGGTTTCTATTTTATCTTAGTTTTGTACCGGGTTTATGAAACTAATTTACTCCTTGGTTTGTTTTAAATGTATGACAAACACTTGACTCTAACAAGTTGGCGCTACTATAACAAAATCGTTGAATAACTGAAGCTAGATCGAAATCAATTAAAGCACAAAAAGCACAAGCTCCTACTTCCTAAAGTCCGATCATATTCGCCTATTGAACGCCTACCAGCTATGCCAATTAATGTAAGAATTTACAGTTGTAAAGAAGCTCCTGATGTGATTTAGGAACTAAACCATAGCAATCAGATACAGAGATTAGAATTTCATAGATTTATCAACGATTTTTGACTTTAAATCTCAAATAGAACATGCAACCTAGCTCAAAACAAGTATTGAAATCATTCAGGCATCTTGTTCATTGTTGATTCCATATTCAACACTTAAGCACAGTGTAGAAAGAACTTTGGATGAAACAAAAGTGGACATGAAAATAGCAAGACGAGCCTAACCTCGAGCACTAAAACAGAGAATGAAGGAAACTTGTGTAATTTTGCCAAGAGAATCAGGGAGCAATTGAAGAAACCAGCTACCAGAAGCTAATCCAGGAATTTCACCGGCGGCAGAGAGAAAATCTTCCCAAGGTTCCAAAGAGTTTCAATGCTTAATGGAAACTAAAAGCCTCCGCGAAAAGCTCCGAATCAATTCTTCCCCTCCTTCCTCGAACCTCAGCTTTTTCAATCTCAAGTTTTTGGTACCAAAATGTCAGGTGACCGTTCCTTTTTCCCAAATATTCCCTTTATACCCCTAGCTTAACCATGGTGGAATTAACCGAATGGAAGTTAACTCCTAACCCTAACCCAACTAACTCTATAACTAACTCCCAACTAACCTAACTGAATTTTGTTTTTGTTTGTTTTTTCTTAGCTTCCTTTGGCTATTATCTATTCACTTGCTTATTTAATTTTTTGCAACTCCTTCTCTTTCCTTTTGACCATGTGAACTCTTATTTTCTAAAGTTATTTAGTAAATTAATTAAGGAAGATTTCTACCCGGACAAAAATTGGTGCTCACAGTTTGCCCCTCTTTACCAAGTTTTTACTAGATAATGCGAAAATACTTCTCGTATTATCGAAGTAAGAAATGAGTAAAGACGTGAGACAATTTTGTCCGGCCCTAGTAAATAAAAGGAAATTAAGACTTACGGATAAACATGCAGGGCCTTATGTGATAAGCCAGGATGGAGATAATTAAAATGCAGCGCCTGATGTGATAGGCTTGACCAAAATTTTAAACATGAGGAGCCTGATGTGATAGGCCAAAATGCAAGAAAATAAAATGCAGCGCCTGATGTGATAGGCTTGAACAGAAATTTAAACATGAGGGGCCTGATGTGATAGACCAAAATGTAGGAAAATAATATGCAGCGCCTGATGTGATAGGCTTGAACAGAAATTTAAACATGAGGGGCCTGATGTGATAGGCCAAAATGCAGGAAAATAAAATGCAGCGCCTGATGTGATAGGCTTGAACAGAAATTTAAACATGAGGGGCCTGATGTGATAGGCTTGAACAGAAATTTAAACATGAGGGGCCTGATGTGATGGCTTGAAAGTTAAATTTAAACATGAGCTGATGTGATAGGCCAAAAATGCAAAAAGAAAATAAAATGCGATTACTGATGTGATAGACTTTGGAGACGAAATTTAAACATGAGGGGCTGATGTGATAGGCCAAAATGCAGCGCTTTGATGTGATAGGCTTGAACAAAATTTAAACATGAGGGCCTGATGTGATAGGCCAAAATGCAAGAAAATAAAATGCAGCGCCTGATGTGATAGGCTTGAACAGTAATTTAAACATGAGGGCTTTGATGTGATAGGCCAAAAATGCGAAAACTAAAATCGGCGCCTGATGTGATAGGCTTGAACAGAAATTTAAACATGAGGGGCCTGATGTGATAGGCCAAATGCAAGAAAATAAAATGCAGCGCCTGATGTGATAGACTTTGAACAGAAATTTAAACATGAGGGGCCTGATGTGATAGGCCAAAATGCAAGAAAATAAAATGCAGCGCCTGATGTGATAGGCTTGAACAGAAATTTAAACATGAGGGGCCTGATGTGATAGGCCAAAATGCAAGAAACTAAAATGCAGCGCCTGATGTGATAGGCTTGAACAGAAATTTAAACATGAGGGGCTTGATGTGATAGGCCAAAATGCAAGAAACTAAAATCTGTGCTTTGATGTGATAGGCTTGAAGAACGAAAATTTAAACATGAGGGCGATGTGATAGGCCAAAATGCAAGAAACTAAAATGCTGGCCCCGATGTGATAGGCACGAGCGAGAAATTGAAATATAGTAGGGGCGATGCGATAGGCCAAAATGCAAGAAAATAAAATCTGTGCTGATGTGATAGGCTTGAGCAATTTAAACATGAGGGCCGATGTGATAGGCCATAATGCAAGAAAATAAAATGCAGCGCCTGATGTGATAGGCTTGAACAGAAATTTAAACATGAGGGGCCTGATGTGATAGGCCAAAATGCAAGAAACTAAAATTCAGCGCCTGATGTGATAGGCTTGAACAGAAATTTAAACATGAGGGGCCTGATGTGATAGGCTTGAACAGAAATTTAAACATGAGGGGCCTGATGTGATAGGCCAAAATGCAAGAAAATAAAATGCAGCGCCTGATGTGATAAGCTTGAACAGAAATTTAAACATGAGGGGCCTGATGTGATAGGCCATAATGCAAGAAAATAAAATGCAGCGCCTGATGTGATAGGCTTGAACAGAAATTTAAACATGAGGGGCCTGATGTGATAGGCCAAAATGCAAGAAACTAGAATCGGTGCTGATGTGATAGGCTTGAGCAGAAATTTAAACATGAGGGGCCTGATGTGATAGGCCAAAATGCAAGAAACTAAAATGCAGCGCCTGATGTGATAGGCTTGAACAGAAATTTAAACATGAGGGGCCTGATGTGATAGGCCAAAATGCAAGAAAATAAAATGCAGGAAGACTTGATTTGGAGAGATTTTGATCTTTATTTATTTAGCGGACTTCGCATTCATAGCTTCCCTATAGCACGATTCTTATGACCTTTAGAATGAGCTAGAGCCTGCGATCTGTCTTCCCTCTCTGATTTTGTTGGCTAACTTTATGTATCACACTGCTTATTCTGCGGAGAGAAGAATCATTCAATGTTATTAAATGACTATCAATTGCGAGATTTTCGTTCTAACCATGATTCAAATAGTCTTAGTATTTAATAATTGCTGTAGTAACTTAATTCGATACATATGCTTGATCAACGAATACAATTGAATCAATAAAGTGGCTGAATTTCAAAAGTAAACAGAACGAGGAATTAGAGGAGTATGTATTTGGGGATGGAATTTTGGATGGTCTTGTGCCTTCGAGACGACCAATGCTAGTATTGTATTTCTTTTATATAAAACTTCCCCATCGAGAAAGAAACTGGTAGCTAATCTCCTTAAAGTTCTTTTGTCATTTTTCGAAGCATGATTGGGATATTCCCTGTCTTTCAGAAAGCGCCGGATATCATGATACCAGGGTTGCCCATCTTGTTCCTCTTCAATTGATTGGCAAAAGGCTTGTCGATCTCGTCGTTGAATCTGGATAAGGGGCATATCCTCCTCTTTACTTATTTTAAACATGGACGAGAGGGTGGCTAGGGCGTCAGCCAGTTGATTGTCCTCTCGAGGTATATGTGCAAAAGTGATATCCTCAAAGTGCTCCAACAATTCCTTAATATAAGCTTGGTATGGGATCAACTTTGCATCTCGAGTTTCCCATTCACCTTTAACCTGATGGATAACTAGAGCTGAATCACCATATACCTCCAGGTTCTTGACATTAGCATCAATTGCTGCTTGTATTCCCATGATGCAAGCTTCGTATTCAGCCACATTATTAGTACAATCAAAACCTAATCTGGCTGTGATAGGTACATACTGACCTTCTGGGGAGATTAATATGGCTCTTATGCCATGACCCATCATGTTGGACGCCCCATCAAACAACATCGTCCACTTTTCTTTTACTTCCTGTACCGGCTCACTAAATACTGCCAGTAGATCCTCATCTGGAAACCCTTGTTTCATCGGCTGATAATCACTTAGAGGCTGTTGAGCCAAGTAATCTGCCAGCGCACTTCCTTTAATTGCCTTTTGTGTAACATACATGATATCATATTCTGATAGCAAAACTTGCCATCTGGCAATCCGTCCAGACAAAGCGGGCTTTTCGAAGATGTACTTAATTGGATCCATCCTAGAGATCAACCAAGTAGTATGGCTCAACATGTACTGTCTCAAACGATGAGCGGCCCATGCCAATGCGCAACAGGTTTGTTCTAACAAGGAATATTTTGCCTCATAATCGGTAAATTTTTTGCTCAAATAGTAAATGGCATGTTCTTTCTTTCCAGTTACATCTTGTTGACCGAGCATACATCCCATGGTGTTACCCGTCACCGTCAAGTATAGAATTAATGGCCTTCCTGGGACTGGAGGGACTAAAACTGGAGGGTCTCGTAAGTAGAGCTTAATCTTTTCAAAGGCCTCTTGGCAATCCTCATTCCAACTGATGGGTTGATTTTTGCGCAAGAGTTTGAAAATTGGTTCACATGTGGCTGTTAACTGAAAAATGAACCTAGCGATGTAGTTTAGTCTCCCTAGAAACCCTCGCACTTCTTTCTCTGTTTTTGGAGCTGACATTTCTAAAATTGCGCGGACTTTATCAGGATCAACCTCAATTCCCCTTTCACTAATAATGAAGCCTAACAGCTTCCCTGACTTCACACCGAAAGTGCATTTAGCTGGGTTCATTCTCAACTTGAACCTTCGAAGGCGTTCAAATAACTTTTGCAGGTTATCGAGGTGATCTTCCTCAGTTCTCGACTTGGCGATCATGTCATCCACATATACTTCGATCTCCTTGTGGATCATGTCATGAAATAATGTCACCATAGCTCTCTGATATGTTGCCCCAGCGTTCTTCAACCCAAACGGCATGACTTTGTAACAAAAAGTTCCCCAAGCCGTAATAAAGGTGGTTTTTTCCATATCTTCTTCAACCATCTTGATCTGATTATATCGGAGAAACCCAGTCCATGAACGAAAAGTAAGAGAACTAGGCGTGTATTGTCAACCAATACATCGATATGAGGCAAAGGAAAGTCGTCCTTTGGAGTGGCCCTATTTAGATCCACGAAATCTACACACATTCATTACCCTTTCCATCTTTCTTGGGCGTGGTACTATATTGGCAACCCTCGGAAGTATTTTGCTACGGCCCGAGAAACTGCATCAAGCTGCTTTTTTACTTCTTCTCGGATTTTTAGGGACATCTCGGGCTTCATTCTTCTCAACCTTGTTTCATAGGTGGGGCGATCGAGGTTTTAAAGGCAATTTATGTTCCACAATGGATGTGTCCAATCTGGCATGTCTTGGTACGACCAAGCAAAAATATCTCTATATTCGTAACGGCTGATACTAATCGAGAGCGGTTTTTGAATGCGCCTATCTTCACCTCTTTTTTATCTTCCTCGGTCCCGGGATTTATCAATTAAAGACTCTTGGTGAGGTTGTATCAATCTAGATTCTCGCTCAACCAACCTTAATAATTCCCCAGATGGCTCATATTCAAATTCTGTTTCCTCATCTGCTTGATTAACAAGACAGTCAAAATTATTCAATACAATACTAGCGTGATCATCATTAGGCAAGTTGTTTTCGGATCTGCAAATATGTGAAAAGGATAAGATATATGGATGTATTGGAGGAAGGAAGAGAATATTTCTGAAAGAAATCAGTGGTATTCATTGATCAATCATATGTACAAAATATTGTTTATTCACAAAATTTTACAGCAATTACAAATTACATGTAGACTGAATTTAAAATCACGGGAAGCTCGATGGTTTCCCAATTATTTAGCTCATGTCCTGGTGGACAACCTATCACCAAGTCGTCCATGTTGGAGGCGGCTCTTCTTTATGTTGCCGCTATCATATCTCTGGAGTCTCGAACCGGCGACTCAAAAACTTTCTGAAATGTGGAGCAGAGGGACCCTCTTTATCTGGGGCTTTCGCTTTTCCAATCTAGCCCGCTTCTTTTCTTCCATTTCTTCCTTAATCCTTCTCCTTTCCTCCTCAGTGGGTTTATACCCTAACCCAAACCTATGTTTGTTCTTAATCAGCTGCAAAGGTTGGGTTAATCCACCATTGTTTTGCCCCAGTTTGTCTCCGGGCTGGAATCCATTCTTCAACATTATCCTAGCCATCATTAATAGGGCTCTCGGGAGCCGCTGCTGGTCTACCACCTCTCCCTCCTTAACAGTGGTAACATTAGCAATTTCTAGAGCCTGGAAGTGAGTTTCCAAGGCTTCCTCAGCAGCCTCAATGTAGGGGGTATTAGTGGGTTTACTGACCAGAAAATCCTCTTCAGCAGAGACAATTATCAGTCTATCATCTACAATAAATTTCAACCTTTGGTGAAGAGTGGATGGCACCGCTCTAGCAGAATGGATCCATGGTCTTCCTAGGAGACAACTGTATGCGGGTAGGATGTCCATCACTTGGAAAGTCACCTCAAAAACAACCGGGCCAATCTCGAGCGGGATCAATCTCTCCGATAAGCTTCCGTGACCCATCAAAGGCCCTAACCACTATTGAACTTGGCCTCAGTGGGATGCTTCATAGGGTAACTTTGACAGGGGTCATCTTAATCATCATTTAATGAGGAACCATTGTCTATCAAGACCCGGGCCAGGGATATGGTTACACTTCAGCGATATGTGCAATGCTTTATTATGCCCGGCCCTTCTTCGGGGATTTAGCTATTCGGTGAAGGTGAGGGAAGTTATTAGCGGTTATATTATTCGTAATCCCTTTCAAACTTCTCTAGAAGGTTGTGCACACATGTGCCTCGTTGAGTATTTTCAAGAAGCACCTTTCGATGAGGTTCGGGAATTCATCATTAGTGCCAATAGGAAATTTTAGTGGCGTACGGTTCGATAGTTCAATTATAGCATATTCACTTTGCTGATCATCCTTAGAAATTCACAGGCATCTTCTTCAGAAACAGGCTTTTTCAATTCCTTTCTTTCTTCTTCCTTACTTGCTTCTGGCTCAGGACCAGCCAAAATTGCTTCCCCACAGGGCCTTCCTCTCCCCTCTTCTATAGGGGAATAGATGCGACCGCTCCGGGTCATACCCCCGACTCCAGCTATGTTCACCATATCAGTAATTGCACTAGTGGTGACTTCGGTTCTCTCTTCTTCTATCTTGCCTCCAGATACCTCAGCATCATACTTCCAAGGTACCTCCTTGTTGCTTTTATATGGGAATGGCCCCGGCACCTTTATAGTAATCGGTCTCAAGCCGTTCGGTGTTGGGACAATGCGAGCTCTTTCGGAGTATCGATAACTAAAGGCCTTGGACAACGGGGAAGGCCACATTAAGCATATTCACCTCAAACTCCACCTCAGCGATTCCACGAGTTGGCCCCCCATGATTTGGCAAAGGATTATTTCCTACATTAGGAGCATCCTTCTCAAAATTTATCCATTTAGCGTTTATCAAATTCTGCACCTTGTGCTTTAGCCCTTGACAATTTTCAGTGGAATGTCCCACGGCTCCAGCATGATAATCACATTTAGCGGTAGGTCATACCACTGGGAAAAGGCGGCTCTAAAGGCTTCATAGGACATGGTGCAATTAATGGTTTGTATTAGGCAGGGGTAAAAGCTCGGTATAGGTCATAGGGATAGGGTCAAAGTGTATAACTCTTCTTTCATTATTTGGCCTTTTTTGAGTTTGGTTAGAGTTTGGGCCAGAATTTTGACTCCAGGCTTTTTGTGGAGATTGGGGTATGGTTGGTTGTGGTTGTGTCATGAGCGGGGTTGTTTGCTGGAAAGCTGTGGGGGGTGTATAAGGTGGTTGGTAGTTAGGTTGGGAGGCGGCCACCATCTGAGGGTATGGTGTGTATTGAGGGTGGTAAGGTGTTTGGTAACTAGGTGGTGTAGGTGTGGAGCGATTTGAATCAAACGTGACATGGTGGGCTTCCTTCCTTCTTCTTCCGAGAATTATTGGTTGGCTTCTTCATTTACATTACCAACCGTATTATGCACAATTCTTCGCAACGCGAACCTTTCAATTCGTTCTCCAATTAATACCATATCGGAGAAGTTGGCTGAAACACTACCCACCATCTTATCATAAAATGGTGCAGGGAGAGTGTCCATAAACATTCCGATCATCTCTTTTTCGAATAGAGGAGGTTGAACTTGAGCCGCTAGTTCCCTCCATCGTTGAGCATATTCTTTAAAGGTCTCCTCTTCCTTCTTGATCATATTTTGCAAGTTGCGACCGATGCGGGTGCCATTTCTATATTATATTTGTATTGCCTAAGAAAAGCATACGCAAATCCTTCCAAGATCGGACATGGAGTGCGTTCCAGTGAGTATACCGGTTCTGGTTTGCGACTCTGTGAGACTATCTTGGAAACAAGTGGATCAGGAGCTTATCATCATGCGCGTGTGAAGCCATCTTTCTGAGAACATGCGTCGGATGACTTCTGGGGCACCCATTCCTTTATATTTTTCAAATTCAGGCATCTTGAACTTGGTAGGGATTATCACATCGGGGGACTAGACATAAATCATAAGCATCTACCGAGTCTTAGCCGCTACCTTCAATGGCTCGACTCTTTCTTCCAGTGTTGCCATCTACCACCGAGAGGTGTCTTCTTGACTAAAGGTATTTGACCACTTGTTCATTCAACTACTGGCGGTGCATGAGGCCCACCAGTCGGATGGTCGGCCAAAGGAATTTGGTAGAGGGAAAGGTGGTTGTTGTGGGTTTAGTGGGTAGGTAGCCACGGGGATGGAATTGGTAGGTTCTCGATGGTAGTGTTAGTGTTCAATATGTATAGTTGGGACTAATGTTTTGTGGGTAAGAGGTTGAAGGACTTGCGTGTGTGGAGGATAAGCATTAGGATTTGTGTTATAGGTGGTTGGTGGATTGATATGTGGTGGGTAGGTAGTAGGATTCGTATGGTAAGTGGCTGGTGGATCTATATGTGGTGGGTAGGTAGTAGGATGATTTGGGTGTTGGGTGTGAGTGAGAGGATTCTCGGCAGGGTTTGTGGGAATACCCTGTCTTTGAAGGTGCAAACCCGGTGGTATCCCATAAGGAGGCCACTCACGATCGGTTACCATACGTGACGGGGCCCGGTGTGTGTCGATTCTTGTTCTTGTCTCTGCCGCAGAGAGTCCTGCACCTCTGCAACGGCTTCGTAACTTTTGCCAGCCAGTCCCTGGATCGGCAACCTCTCGTTCTTGACTCTTCATTTTGCGCTTCTAGCTCATTCATCATTTTAGTCTTTGAGCGTGTGCTGTAGGGATGCTTTGAGGAATGCGTGGTCGCTATTTTGTTTCACGTGAAACAAGAAAGTCGGTTAACATTTTATAAATTGAAACATGTACTAAGTGTGCTTTATGATAGAGGACCCGATATCTTGGCCAGTATTTTGCATGGCGTGCTTTGGGTGAGTGTGAAATGGAAATTAATGCGGTATGGACACGGATATGCAAGAAAGTAGATTCTTTATTCATAGCATAATTTCTTAGGGTACAATTTGCTCTTGCTTTTTCAAAAGTAATGCAATGTATTTGTTCATTCTCGAGATTAATTCTTTACAAAAATGAAGAAACTCTTCTTGAGTGGTGTGCAGCGGATGTAATGATGCTTCAGCTCTTTTGAGTAATGGTGGGACTTCTTCAATAGCCATATTTGCCAAGCTAGCCAATCTCCCAAAGCACTTGGTCCGTGATCAAATTTGTGTCTTTGTACCATTGCATCTCATCTTGTAGATCTTGATACCCTCATGTTGCATCTTAATTACTTGATAACTTTCCATTTTCTTGTCAACTTCTTTTCCCCATTCGGCTAACAAATTCGAATTTGTAGGTTCAAGTCTTCTAATATGTTGTTGCGGCACCTCTCTTTTCATCTGCTAGTATTGGTTTCTGCTTGTGCCCTATTCTTTTCATTCGTTGCTTGGTTCTTTTCCACTTTGAGCTTATGAACACGATCTCTCGATTTAACTCATTGTGTCTCATCCTCTGATTCCTTTGCGGTCTTGTGTCTCTTTCCTGTGCCCTCGGACCCAATTCTTTATTTGCTTGGAGATTCATATGGACTTTGGCTGCATATTCGCGTTCGGACTTGTTCTCCCTAAGGCTTTCCATGGCAATTTCTTTTTCTTGGTTTTCTCTTCTTAGTTCTGCATTTTCTTGCTGGGTCTTCAATATCCTTTCCTCTAGCTTCTTTGTTCTTATGGTCATGCTTTCCAATTTTGCCCTCAACTCTTTAACAGGTTTCATCCTCAATACTTCGGATTCTTTTGACCTCAGGAGGTGGACCCTTTGGTTTGAAAGGCAACAATTTCTTTGCACTCTTTCTCGGACCCATTGTCTATATTCCTCTTTGGCTGCACAACTTCTAACCCCCAACTCCTTTCCCTTTATTGTAGTCACACTCCAGGCTTCTCTAACTCTTGAAGTATTTCGGAAAAATCACCTTCGTAATTCGGGATGAACAGGTTAACAACTCACACGGACGGGGGTTCCCTAATGGGGTAAGCCAATTGTCTTTGCCGAGTATAGGGTTATAATTGATGCAGCCCGGATTCCCATGAGTGGAACATTTGGGAATCCTTTCTGATGGTAAATGAGAGATGTCCTTTGCGCAAAAGTGGCTGCCATCTAACGATCTTCGTTAAGGCGGCGAGGTGGGCGGCCCATTCATGGCTATTCATCTCTTTTAGTGGATAACACAGCAAATCTGGATATAGGGCATCGTACTTTGGTATTTCTTTTGAATATATGACTGTAACCAAACATACAAAGCATAGGAGACATACGAGCTTTTCCTTTTTTTCATGGCAAAAATCCAACGTACCATACACGTCGACTAAAGAGAGCAACAACGGGATTTTCCATTCTAGTTTTCCTGGCTAGAAATATGTCAATGGCTGCTTGATCCACAAAACCTTCTATGCTGGGGAAGGGCACCAAACCATAGATGGTGAGAGCTAATACATCTGAGAAGACCTCCCACTGATTACCGTCGGCCAAATATCGCAAATAATTTTCAAGGAACTCCCTGGAAAGCCCTCTTATTCGGTTCTTATCTCGATAATCTTTCGAAGATCGTCATCAGAATCCAAAGCTTGTCTTTGTCACTCGAATGAGGCATGGTGTTCCAAATGGTTATATGGCTTACTTCCTTCTAACGGCAAATCAGAAGTCTGCTCATATTCCTCCAAGGTGGGTGCCATTTGGAAGTCAGGGAAAGTAAAACATCTGAGAGGAGCGTCGTAATACTGTGCTAAGGCCGTGATTGCGTCTTCCTGTACTCTGACCTTCAACAAACCCAATATGTTTCTGTACTTCTTTGTCAGAGACATTTGTTGCATGTTGGTCAGTTTATTTCCATACTCTTCCAAGACAGATGAGTCTACCGGCCTGGCGCTAATACGTCTCTTCTTCTCAATCAAGTCTTTGTTTCCACATTAATTTCATTTCACCCTCTTCTTTTATACTCTTCAAGTTAACGGATCCTCAAAAGAAAAGAAAACAAAAATAGGCGCACAAGTCAGATATTTATAAAGCAGATGAGTGCATGGTAGGGTAGGACTTATGAAGATGAAATGCTTTATTTCGATGCATGTTATGGTTGATGTACATGCATGCAAGATGTTATGTGAATTTAAAACGTGCATGCGATATGCATATAGGCAGGCTCTGGCATTGGTTTACTCAACCCTCTTCTTCTTCTTCTCTCTCTTTTTTTTTTTTTGTCACGCCATGCAGAAGACAGGATTTATTTATCATACAATAAATAAGTAGAAAAGAACTGTGCGCCCTTTCAATGCCCTATAACGGGGTATCCTGTCCTAGGGAGCTAGGCTTCTCTAATGCATGAACCTCTCATAAGGGTGGTTTATATTCTTAAGGTATCAAGGTCACTAGAGCCAAGTTCCAGTTTACGATGCTTGCTACAACAGTAGGGAATGCTACCAGTTGTAGGGCATTGCAAATAGGACGCACTCTAGTTGGGGCTTTCGTGATTGTCAAACAGGACGTGCATCCAAAGTGACACCACTAGACCCCTCTATCCTAAGCTTCACTCAGACCCGGGTATAGGGCCTCACTCGTGATAAATGCATATGCAACGTACGAGGGCACACAAGTAATTGGGATACCTGTAATTGGGGAAATGTACAGATATATATTGCAATTTATAGTTCGTCTATCCTAAGGTTTATATAAAGAATAAACAAACAGATAACAAGCAGATAAAATGAATTAATGCAAATAAACAGGAAAGGGATCGAAACACAACACACTCAATTGAAATGGGCTTGACTCTCAGAGTTTCCCCAGTGGAGTCGCCATCTGTTGCAACCGTAATTCCGACGAGATGATGAGCTCGCTAAAAATTTAAAAATAGTATTTAATCGTATGTGGAGCCGCCACCAAATTTTATTTTAAGGGAAAATATTTGGAAAAAACCTAACTTGAGGAAGAAATTCTAAGTTCGGGAGTCGGTTACGAATAGGGAAGGTGTTAGGACTTACTCGCCGTTCCAAGTTAATAGGTACCCTTAAAGCGAGTGTTTGATTTATTTGAAAAAAAACTGTTTTGATCCCTTTAATTATAGTGAAAATAAATATATTGATGGAGGTTGGCCTGACAGGACTTGGTCCTGCTCCTACGTATTCCCTGGTGCAATGGGAAACTCAAGGCTACGTAGTTCTAGTTTTGAAAAATTGTTTTAGCAGAATTGGAATATTTTGAGAGGAAATTGAATGGAAGATCCTTTAATCCACATGCACAGAGTCGAAGACAAGCGAAGGTTGCACGACGACTCATATGATTCTCCAAACATCGAAAGACAGGGTATGCTGCACTTTCAACTTTGGAGCTCATTGCGTGAGATCTTGGATCCTTTAGGAACTTTGAAAATCATTTTAAAGGAAAGGGAATAGTTTTGAAAGAGTATTAAAAGGGAGATCCTTAACCCACATGCAGAGAGTCGAAGGCAAGCGAAGGTTGCACGACGACTCATATGATTCCCCAAACATCGAAAGACAGGGTATGCTGCACTTCCAACTTTGGAGCTCATTGCATGAGATCTTGGATTTTTTGGGAACTTTGAAAATAATTTTAGAGGAAAGGGAATAGTTTTGAAAGAGTATTAAAAGGAAGATCCTTAACCCACATGCACAGAGTCGAAGGCAAGCGAAGGTTGCACGACGACTCATATGATTCTCCAAACATCGAAAGACAGGGTATGCTGCACTTCCAACTTTGGAGCTCATTGCGTGAGATCTTGGATCTTTTGGGAACTTTGAGAATCAGTTTAGAGGAAAGGGGATAGTTTTGAAAGGAATGAACTTCCGGAAAATAGACATTAGAATAGTTTGATTAAAAAAAAGTTTTGCGATAGAGACTTAGTAAAAACAGAACCCAGATCAGAAAATTGAGATGAGAAAAACAGAGCACAACCATGATATATTCTCCCATTATTTGTTTGGTACAGGATCTATGACTTCTTTTAGCCTTCAAAAATGCCATTGTACCTGCAACCATGATATTTAAACCTGTTATTTCTCTTTCACAGACCACACAGCAGTCCATTTGTTCAAGATTAAGTCTATACTTGAAGTTGAAACAGGGGCTAGTTTTTTACAGGAATTGGCACTACATGTAGAACCTGTTTTTAGGTAAAAGCGGCCTGCAGCTCCTCCCCGAACTAAATCTCCAGTTGAATTACCTCTACTTAGTCTAGGAACCTTGGACACAAATCATATTCTTAAATTCCTTGATGTATTTACCCACTTGTACTTGTAATCTCCTAATCCTTCTTGGTCCCTAATTCTAACCTGCATCCTTATGCAGGGATAAGGACCTTTTACCAAACTGACCAGTATGCCTAGTGTAAAGTTCCTAATTTTCAGGCCAGTCTCATAGCTAGATGATGTTCTCAGTGTGGGCTAGGGGTTATGGGGTCTGGTACAAGGGTTTTACTAAAGCAAACCTCGCAAATCATTATTAAGGTTTTTTTACCGAACTTAGGCAATCTCTGAATCCATTAGGAGCCTATTCCAAAGTTTTAGTCTTCTCCTGCTCAATCAACATAGGAGAATGTGACTAGGGAGAGAGCCTAGGGTGCCTAACATGCTGTACAGATGAGACTCCTAATTGACCCTCAATACCAATCCAGTGGTTTGCCTTAATGACATACAAGTTGACCTACTTTCATATGTGGCACCTGTTGTTATGGCATTATGTGGAACTGAACCGCAAGCCTGGGGCAATTGATCTCTGAAATCAAACTCGGACACGTGGTCTTAAACCTTGATTTGAAACTTAGGCTTCATCATAGCGGACAGGACCACCACCGATCCGATTAGTAGAGAGTTTGATGAGGGGGGGCTAGCTGACAGGTCTTAATGGTCTAGATGCTACTATTTAAGGCGAGTTTGCATGAGAGATGTACTAACTCAATAACATGGTGAGGATGAACTATAACACCAACAAATGCAAGACATGACAAGTGAAGTGCGGGATAAGTTATCGACCTAATAATCAACACGAAAAACCATTATGAAACCAAAATATATGTATGACCATTTATCAAAAGGTGCAAAGTTAATTGGCAAAAGGATATCGGGTATCCAAGTTCATTTAATTAAAAACAAGTCCCGGGTTGTACACACTGATCATGAGTTCTAGGCCTTTATTCTCTACATTTTCCAAAATTAAACCAGGACATGTACTAGTATTTGGGACTCATGACGGTTGGAACAGATTCTATGTATCCAAACACAAGGCATAGGCTACTACCTATGCAACTTAAAAAAAACTAAATCCTCTTTAGCTGCCTCTGCTTACCTATAGCAAAATCGATCGGGAGAATGGTTGCACTTTTGTAATCTGAAACTTGTTACTAAGTACTTCCCGGCTACTCAGCAGGTGCAATACTATACTGTGACAGTTTTTAGGAAACTAATATTTAGGTGTTTAGGACTTAATTCTGTTTTTTCAAGCTAATTAAATTTAATCATTTGAATACCGCCATAGTTAGGATTTACTCCAACAAACGACCATGGTGAAACGGCAGGTTCGGAACTGCCACAAATTTGACTTATGTTTTTATTCATTTCTTCAAGTTTTAATGCAAGTGTGTAGAGTCATGAGTACCATCTTGCCGTTATAACTAACTCTAGAATTAGCACCTAAGTTTAAACTTTAATGGCGAGTTACTCATAGCTTTGTTCTCTTGCACTTCCCTAAATATGAAACATGCCTCTTGTTCAAACTTCAATTTATCAGGCCTAGGCTTCTACAGATAAGCACATATTTTACTTGGCCTAGCAAAAAAAAACAAAGAAAGCAACAAGTGACCCTACGTTAGAGCCCATTTCAACAAAATAGCATACTTCAAAGTTGACTACCCTTAGTGTAATTTGAGCCAGGCTTTGAAACTTTCCAATCCCATTCTTAGAATAATTCCTCATAACAGAAATACAACCAAGACAAAACAGAACTTAGAATGAACTTACCACCATAGATCGAACTCTGATCGTGACCAGTGTAGAGGTTGACAAAGTGGATGCGGAATCCAAATGGTCTCATCCATTGATGAGAATTCTAAACAGGTTATGCTCGCATGGGATTGTTCTAAGATCACTGAACAGACTCTTACCTGTCATCCTAATTGTGCTTTGGAACTTATATACTGCCACACTGCTTATGGTCCTTATTAAGCCTTCTTTTAATTCACCAATCATGATCCTAAACCCATACTTGGACTTCTACAGGAGCTGCCCCAACCCTATTGATCAGGGATTTTGGGCTTTGAAGCTGCTCATCAAAATGGATTACTATATGCTCCAACTAGGTTGATTATGCAGATCAGTATTGGACCATTCCTATATGGAGTTTTATGTTGGCTATTGATGTGGTACAGAACTAGGGTAGGAGGAGTAACATGTGGTCTGCAAGCAAACTTATCATGTGTGATCTTACTATTGACACAAATCATTGGGGATCGACCCTGCGAATCTCGATACTAAACTGTGAGTGCACAACACGAGGCCACACATCAAGATCGGTGTCACCTTACCCTGTGCTAAAAACTCACACAAAGAATCACTGCACAGAGTGGCTTTCATGAGGTTCAACTATTGAATTCAAATCTATGGGTTCTTATCGATGGTTTTGGGAAATGACATCTATAAATTACCCACAAGCTTTCCTTCCATATCACCATGATCATTGTTGAGACTAAGTTCAAGTTACTCAACAGTGGGACCGATCTCAGCTTCCACATCTTATTTGGCCACAGTTCCACCCGAGATATCATCAACATTCCCGCTTACCTCTCGACCCGAGCCTGGCCTTAAGACACCCTATTCCCAAAACCGAGGAGACACACTAGGTTTTAACGAGGATCTATTACCAAGTGGGATCATCTTTCTAGCTCACAGTTTCAGATTCAGACTAATGTCTAGGATAAGCTCACTTACTAATTGGATTGAAGTCTGGTTGACTACCTAAGCTGTCACAGAGGTAGGTTGCGACCCGACTGTCGATGACTAACAAAGACGAAGGCCAATCCCTTGAGATAAGGCAATGTTCTGCCCACTTAACAAAATAATGCAAAACCAAGTTAAAAGGACAGGAGCTAATGTTGGTAGGTTTCAGTGCAGGGAACTAGAATCCATCCCAACACAGTATCTATAGGCAGAATTCCATTCATGACCTGGTGTGTATTTCAGATTCTTTCCAAATACAAGTTCAAGGCTCAACCTATCAAACGCAGTATTATAACTTAAGAAACAAACCTCACAGTGTTCTGAACTCGTGCAGAAAATAAAAAAAAACTTTCAAGTACCTATTATAACCCAGAATTAAGCCTTGAGGCTCAAGATCTCAAGTTGGCTACTTCACAGGTCATTCACTCAGAGAAAGCAACCTAGTTTATAAAAAACTTATGAAAAGTACATGATCTCTAAGCCTGCATCAGATGCCTAACCCGGGTTTCGACCGACAAGGGGGCAAGCTATGTCCTAAGGGTGGGACAGAGGACGTTTAGGTTCTGCCTAACAGCTTGAGCAGTGCCTATGTTTTGGACTAGGTTCAGAGCATTCCTAGGAATCCCTTACTAAGTTTAAAAGATTTCTTTATTTCCTTGACCAGAACCTCTTTTCCTACCAGTTTCTATTTTATCCGAGTTCACACTGCCAGGTTTATGAAACTAATTTACTCCTTGGTTTGTTTTCTGTATTGACAAACACTTGACTCTAACAAGTTGACTGCTACTATAACAAAATCTGTTGAATAACTCGAAGCTAGATCTGAAATCAATTAAAGCACAAAAAGCACAAGCTCCTACTTCCTAAAGTCCGATCATATTCGCCTATTGAACGCCTACCAGCTATGCCAATTAATGTAAGAATTTACAGTTGTAAAGAAGCTCCTGATGTGATTTAGGAACTAAACCATAGCAATCAGATACAGAGATTAGAATTTCATAGATTTATCAACGATTTTTGACTTTAAATCTCGAACAGAACATGCAACCTAGCTCAAAACAAGTATTGAAATCATTCAGGCATCTTGTTCATTGTTGATTCTACATATTCAACACTTAAGCACAGTATAGAAAGAGCAGCAGATGAAACAAAAGTGGACATGAAAATAGCAAGAGAAGCGAGCCTAACCTCGAGCACCAAACAGAGAATGAAGGAAACTTGTGTAATTTTGCCAAGAGAATCAGGGAGCAATTGAAGAAACCAGCTACCAGAAGCTAATCCAGGAATTTCACCGGCGGCAGAGAGAAAATCTTCCCAAGGTTCCAAAGAGTTTCAATGCTTAATGGAAACTAAAAGCCTCCGCGAAAAGCTCCGAATCAATTCTTCCCCTCCTTCCTCAAACCTCAGCTTTTTCAATCTCAAGTTTTTGGTACCAAAATGTCAGGTGACCGTTCCTTTTTCCCAAATATTCCCTTTATACCCCTAGCTTAACCATGGTGGAATTAACCTAATGGAAGTTAACTCCTAACCCTAACCCAACTAACTCTATAACTAACTCCCAACTAACCTAACTGAATTTTGTTTTTGTTTTTTTTTCTTAGCTTCCTTTGGCTATTATCTATTCACTTGCTTATTTAATTTTTTGCAACTCCTTCTCTTTCCTTTTGACCATGTGAACTCTTATTTTCTAAAGTTATTTAGTAAATTAATTAAGGAAGATTTCTACCCGGACAAAAATTGGTGCTCACACATTGACAGCCAAATTATAGTTTTCCTTATGAACAAATGTTGTAGACAATTGTATCCTTCAGCTTCAGAAATTAACCCCATCTAAAAATGAATTTTATAGCCCTAGATATATTCGTTTTTCTGGAACATGTTTGGGTTGTCTAGATAGAAGCTTTGAGTCACGGTTCGGCCCAAATAAGTTTATGATCCATTAAGGTTGGGCTATATAGGGATATATGTTATCTTAGGGTTTTATCTCATCTTTCTAATGCCTCTCGAATCACTTCAATATCAATTTTATAACCAAGATATGGCCTGCACAATGAACAAAGGTCAAGAGACATTAAAATATGAAAGTTAACCAATTTTATCACTTAAATCCAATGAAATTCAATAACATAAAAATCACTCAAAATGATAAAATTAGACATCACTTAAACCTATTCAGGAATACCTTGAGATCTCATGGTGGAGCACACTATGTGGAATTCCTTGAGGTGCCTATGTGGATCTTCACCTGTAAGACCATGGAATTTTGGCAACAAATGAATCAAGCCAGATTTTAATTCAAAGGGAACCTCAACATTAGGGATGGAAAAACACAAGGATTGATATGTGACATCTGGAGTGGATAGTTCTTTTAAAGTTCTTTCGGTCATATTATGATTAGGTTCAGAATATTTAGTAGTAACAAGATGTACTAGGTCAGGATGCCTATTACAATCAGTTACCTGATTAGTAGTGAACGAAGGTCTCCTATTGGTCCTAATCAATCTATGAAATGATTTTTCAATCTCAGGGTCTATAGGATACGAAATGCTAGGATTTGATCGGGTCATGCAACATATGCAATATTAATAAATAAAAATATAGTAGATAAAGATTATAAAATTTTGATTCAAAATTTAGTTTCTAAGTATGCAAAAATTCTTTAAAAATAAATAAAATAAAATAAAAATAGAAAATTTATAGAAATAGACAGAATTTTGGAATTTCTAGGGCTACTTGATCCCTTAAGGGGTCAATTTTTCTTAGAGCAATGTTTCCCTTCAAAAAAAAGTATGTTGCTGCATGGATAAACAGAACCATATGAAAATTTTCAAATTTGCAAAAGAAACAAACAAAGAAAACTATACAAAAAGAAGAAAAACGAAATTGAAAAAAATAGAATAAATAAAATAAAAGGTTAGTGTGAAATTAAACTCAACCAAATTGGAACAAAGGTCTCTGGCAATAGCACCAATTTTGATAACTGATGTCGCATTCAGATCAAAATGAAATAAAAGTAAATAAAAATGTAGTACAAGGCATAACTTGGGTCGTCTCTCAAGGACCTTGGAAAACAATTTGATTGAATTTAAATTTAGAAAAAGTGGGGGATTTGTAATTTACTTTGGGTAAAATAAAAATGAAACTTAATGAATTTATAACATTAAAAATCAATTAACTCATTTGTTCAATTCATAAGCGAGATTATCATAGGTTCAAAAAAATATTTTTTTCGAAAACAATTTTTTAATTCTTATTTGGTTTGAATTCAATCACATAAGGTCAATTAAATTCATAATTTCCTACTAGAATAACACTTAGAATTTGAATTAATTTATGTTTAGATAATTAAGTTTCACCTAAAGTCCTCAAATTAATTTTTAAGAATTGAAATCACCAACTTTATAGGAAACCTCATAACCCCTCTTTACTTGTAAACTAGAGAATTAATCAAACCTTAGTTCTAGAATTGCATCATGTAAGATGAGATTAAATTAAGCATATAATTTCATCATTATAAACATCAATTTCAACATATAAAAGGGAAAGAAAAATAAATCGCAACAAAAATTCAATTAAAACAAACCTCAAAGTCCCTTACTTATGGAATTAAAACCAACGAGTCAACCAAGAAAATTATCCTTCCATTAGACTTTTTATGAAAGGAAGAATAAGAAGGAGAATAAGAATTGAAACTTTATTGAAAATTGTGAATAAGTTTTGATGTGTCTATAATGTATAAGGGCTTCTCCTTTTATAGACCCAATTTGTCAATTCAAATTCAAAATTTAAAATAAAGATAAAATCTAAGTTGGTTTCCTTGATCTTATAGGTTTGCACTTGAATTCTTATTTGACTTTGTCGTTTGAATTCAAGATATGCATGAAATATAGGACCTTATCTCACTTTTCTTTTTCTAAATTTTTGAGTGCATTGACGACCGAATTACGGTTTTTCTTGTGAACAAACGTTGTAGACAATTGTATCCTTGAGTTTCAGAAATTAACCCCATCTAACAATGACTTTTGTAACCCTAGATATGTTCTTTTTTTGGAACATGTTTGGATTATCTAGATAAAAGCTCTGAGTCACGGTTCGACTCAAATAAGTTTATGATCCATTGAGGTTGGGTCATATAGGTATATATGTTATCTTAGGGTTTTGTCTCATCTTTCTAATGCCTCTAGAATCACTTCAATATCAATTCTATAGCCCAAGATATGGCTTGCACAATGAAGAAAGGTAAAGAGACATTAAAATATAAAAATTAACCAATTTTACCACTTAAGTCCAATGAAGTTCAATAACATAAAAATCACTCAAAATGATAAAAGTACATTTATCAAGTCCCTCTCAAGGTGTTTGCTGATCTCGTGAGTGCAAAGTGTGTAGGGGCAAATAAACCTTCCAAACCTATAACCATCACGCCTGCAAAACAAATATAAAAGTAATAGCAAAAGAAATGATGATCTATCTCAAGGTTTGCACAACAAACACTTATTTACAAATATATAGTAGAATAAATTATCATCTATCCTAAGGTTTGTACAAGAAAAGGAAAAGTATACAAAGAAATAAAGCAAATAAGGATTAACAAAATTTCATAATAAAATTAAAATGGAGTCATTGTCTACCGTAATCATGATCACAAAGGAACGATGGATGAATATTATTTAGAAAACTAAATTTAATTTTGGAAAAATGGAGCCTTGACTAAAATTTTTAATTTATTTTAAAAAAATATTAAAAAAACTTTTTAAAAAAAATCTAAGTCTAAACGTCAATTACAAATAAAAAATGTATTAACACCTTAACGAATATATATTAACATCTTACTCATCCGTTCAAAAAGAATGGACCCTTATTTAAATTATGAAATAAGTTAATTCTAAATTTAAAATAAATAACAATAACTGTAAATAAATGAAACAAAAGATAATTTAGAAAAAAAAAATTAAATCAACAGAATATGACAAATAAATAATAAAAGAATAATATATCTATTTCATACGAGGAAGACTAAAATAAATATATACAAAAATAGATAACATAATTTTAGATTCTGCTCTACATATTTTCTCATACGATGAAAAACTCAAGATAATATAATTCTATATAATTAATTTGCTAAGAAATAAATTGAAAATATCTTAAAGAGATTTTTTCTATAATTAAATTTTGGAGAGATGATTTTATAAAATTTAGAACAATTGCTTAAAAATTTTGATAGAGTTTTCTTAAAATATTAAAATTTAAATTTAAAAATATGATTTTATGGATTTAATTTGAAATTTAATTTTTTAAAGAAATAAATTTAAAATATTTTGAATGATTTTAGAAAAGGATTAATTTTTTATGAAAATAAGATTTAATAAATTACAAATTTGATAAATTAAATAAGAAGGTGTATCTTTATTATTATTTTTTGGAGCTTCTCTAAATCCATATTTGTATAATATTTAAGCCAATTGACGGTTACATTATAAACGTGTACATTTCCAAAAATATATTAAGTAAAAAATATTATACATACAAATTTAAAGTTTGTTGTATAAAATGTAGAATTAAAATATTATTTAAAATATATAATTTATAATATTTATATTTTAAATGCACATAATTTAAGATAATACGAGATTGCATTTTAAATTTATATAATTTCAAAAAACATAACGTTGCACATGTAAATTTAAGGTTTATTCCATTAGATCTAGAATTAAATTTTTATAAAATATAATTATTAAAAAAATGTAAAGTTAAAAAATCTAAAAAAATTATTTAAAAAAATATTTATTTTAAGAATATTTATTTATTTATTTTTAATACAAAAATATAATATTATTAATACAATATAATATTTTAAATTTATATATATGTACAAATTTAAGATTAACAAAATTTATTTTTAAATTTTATAATTTTTTAAATATGATAAGATAGAGTAAGTTATATGTATGTATTTTGAGTTTGTCAAGTAAATTTAAAATTAATATAAATTTTTTTAAATTATTCAATTTTAAGATAAATAAATTTTATTTAATAAACTAGTAATGCTTATTTTAATATTAAATAAAGAGAAATAAAAATAATATATATATATATATATAAAGAGGATCAAAAGAATAAATTATTTGTTTGAGGATATTATTTACCATTGTTTTTAATTTAAAATTTAATAATAAATTTTTTTTAATAATTTATTCTAAGTTTATGGTACGAAAGTGGGCCGAATAATTGGGTACTACTAACTAAAGACAAAAAATGGTGCTTACAAGGATCGAACACCTGACAAACTAACCATATAGGCTATTATTATCAATGCTAGTAACAGCTATTAATATAGTTAGTCAAAATGATGGGCTAAGATAAACTCCTAAATTTAAGGTTAGACGGAATTGGGCTGAAATATACAAGATCCATTGAGATTATCAACCAGATCTATTTTGTTTTAATTTCAAAATAAAATTTAAATTAAACAAAGGGGAAAGGCGTGTGAGAGGTGAGGGCATTCTAATATTTTGAGCTAAGGGAGAAAAAACACGGCTTGCTTTGCTCCGGGGGAGAGGAGAAGGAGGAGGAAAGAAAGGGATCAGGGTGAATTTTTCTATTCAGAAAGAGCTAGAGTGACTTACAAGGTATAAGAGAGCCACCACCGTGCATTTTGAGCGGAAACGTTGTTGGTGAGAACGGACCGTAGATGAGAAGAAGAGGATAAAGAAAGTTAGAGTGAGAATGACAGGATCCGAGAAAGAAAGTCACCGCCAGAGATGAGGGATGTTGAGCTTGGGATAGGGGAGGCCATCACCATCGATGGCGGTGGCGGAGATGATGACGACGATTTAGAAGCAGTCTCCGGCAGCGAAGGAATGGGCACCAATAAATTATTTTAAACTTTTAATTAAAAATATTTTTGCTTAAAATATGGTCTTCTATGTCTCTTTTTTATAAAAATTTAGAGTTGTGTTTTGGTTGAGATTGATGATTTTTAGAGCTATGTTAACTGTATAAAGCTTAACACCTGTAGATAAAGCTTAATCGTTTTAAGCCCAAAATCACTGCACTGCATACATGCAATTAACGTGTAGCTCAAATTAACAAATAGGATGGAATGATTAAAATAGAACAATACAACACATAAAGGTCGACAAGTAATAGTTTAATATAATATGCAACTTGTTTGGAAGATTGAAACTATTAAACAAAATGTTCACTAGAGTCTTTTTGTTAGCAAAAAGCAAATCAATATCAATCCCTTTCATTTAAAAAAAATCATATTCAATGTCCACGCCTCCTCAAAAAAAAATTTATAGTAAATCTTTATCAAATTTTTTCCAACAAAATAACTTCTTCTAACTGCATTTGTAACTCACTGTTTATGACAATCTACAATGTAATCCTGCAAATAACTACATCATTCTTGTTTTAAATTACTTTCCCAAACTCATATTAAAGATTTATCATTTTTTACCTTTGTTACTTATATCTGTTTCTTGTTTCTTGCTGCTACTCTACTTGTTGTGTTCTCTTGTTTTTATCCTTTTTCATAATTTTTAACTTTCAAAATGGCTACATGCCAAGTGAAAAAAGCATTTGCAACATTGTCATACTATTAAGAAAATATTAATTTTATTTTTTTATTAAGGTTAAAATATTCAAATTACGAAATATACATATACAATTTTGTTAATAATTGGTTTTTAAATCTTCTTTTGAATAGGTAAAAGTATTAAAATTATATTTATTTCACTTTATATTTTTATTAATAAATATCTATTTTTAATAAATATTTTTGTTCCCACTTGTCTTTATCTGTAGAAAAAGAGAGTAAATTTTTTCTATTTTTGTGTCCATTTTGATTCCTAAAAGAGTGATAATTATTTATTTTTTCATATATATCTTTATATCTATCTATTTATTCTCAACTGTAATAAACTATTATACTTTATATTTTCATTATTCTTATGTGATAGAAAAATTGAAATTATAATATATGAAAACAATAAAAATAAAAATTATTTTTAGGTAAATTAGGGGATAAATATTTTTTTTAAAATTTAACAATATTAATTACATTATTTAACAATTATATTTATTTTCTTTGGAAAGATAAAAAGGCTAATAAAGTATATTTTTTTAATATTTATAAACAGCTTTAAGAGTTTATATTAACATTTTTATGAACATTTTTCTTTATATAATATTTATATTTTTTTATTTTTTTTTATCCCTCATATTTATTATTATAATAATATACATATTATTTTTATTTTTTATTTTATAATAACTGTAAATGCAATGGTATAATTAAAAAATAAAAATTAATAATTTCTAAAATTTTAAAATGAGAAATACATCAAAATAAATTTTGATTAATTTAGTCTTTACTAATTTTTATTTGTATAAAATTTTTTATCTTTCAAAAATCTTTGATTAATTTTTATTTTTTAAAAAAATTTAATAAATTTAGTCTTTATTAATTTTTTAAAATTGAAATTATTAAATTACCTAAATTCTTAAAAGGAGTTATAATGATATCATATATAAAATAATTTTAAAAGTATAGAAATAAAAAATATAAAATTTAATAAAATTTAAATTATTATAAAATATGATATTAGAATTTGTAACAGAAAATTTTAATATTTTTATTTTAAAGAAAAAGTTAATATTTTGATTGATAAATATTTGGTGAAATTTTTTTTGATAAAACTTAATATTCTTGATTACAAAAATTTTAAGTGAAAATGTGAGTAATAAAATTTTGGATAAAAAATTGGATTTAAAGATTGACACTTATGAAATTTTTAAATAAAATAAATAAAAAAAATTTAAAAAATAATTTATGTTTGTCCCATATGACTATGACTTTTAGTTTTTAATTTTTAACACATTTTAAAAATAAAAAAAAAATTTAAATTAATTTTTAACATTTTTAAAATAATAATAATTTATTTTAAAAAAATTAATAATTATTTATAGTGTTAAAATATTTTTATTTTCAATTTTATCAAATTAAACTATTTATAATAATTACTATTACTACCATAAAATCATCAACATTACCACCATAATTAACATTGTGATTATCACAATATCCACCTTCTTCATTATTATAACTATCATCAAT
Source organism: Canavalia ensiformis (assembly GCA_026541065.1). Taxonomy (NCBI): domain Eukaryota; kingdom Viridiplantae; phylum Streptophyta; class Magnoliopsida; order Fabales; family Fabaceae; genus Canavalia; species Canavalia ensiformis. The sequence continues at coordinate 1,187,588 of JAMKYM010000217.1, forward strand.
AAACTAATACCATCATTTTATTATATAACTTATCATTATTAATATTATCTTTATTATTATTATTATAATAATAATTTTTATTATTTTAAAATTAAAATTTTTTTATTTTAATTTTTTATTTTTATTTTTAATTAATTTTTATTTATCTATTTTAATGGATTTATAATTAAATAATTAATAAATAAATTATATTTAGATAAAAAATATGAAATAATTTTATATTGATTATTCTTAATATAATATTATTAAATATATTATTTTATAAAAATAAATATTAAATAATATAAAAATATTATAATATAAAATTATTTATTTTATATATTAATTATTTAATAATATATAAATAAAAATTATAACTTTATATTGTAACAATCATATATAATAATAATAATAATAATAATAATAATAAATTCTTTATTTTTTATTCTATTTTTATTTTTTTTTTTAGTTTTTTATAATTAATTTTATTTATCTATTTTTATACATTTATAAAAATTAAATAAATAAATTATTTATATTATAATTATTATCCTTATTATAATAATAACAATTTATTTTTGTTATATTAAAAATTTTAATTTTATTTATTTAATTTATATATTAAAATAAATATTTTTATATGAATTATATTAAATTATAATTTTATATTATATAATTTTATAACTATATTATTTTTATATATAATAAAAATATTAAATAATAATAAAATAATATAATAATAATATACATAAAATTTTATATCTTAAATATTATAATCAAATAATATATAAAATATTAATTTTATATAATTATATAATATTTTTGATATTATAATTATTATATTATTACTATTATTTTATAAATATTATATATATTCTAATGGTTATTATTATTATTACTATTATTATTATTATTATAATAAAAATAAAAATAAATATATTTAATTAATTATTTTAAAATTTAAAATTTATATTATTTTAATATAATTTATTTTTAAATTAATATTTATTTATATACTTTTTTATAAATTTATAATAAATAATATAATAGAGAATGATTTAATTTATTTTTATAATAATTATTAAAAATTAAAATTAAAAACCTAAAAATAAAAATTATTTTTCATTTTTAAACTTTTTAAAATTAAACCTAAAATTATTTAGAATAGCGAAATTTATCTTAAAATAAATTTAATAATTTTAAGATACCTAAAAATTAAATTATTTTAAACATTCTGAAAAGCTTTTTTTCGAAACAGGAAAGTTATATTTAAGATGTTCTGTTTGGAATGATGGGAAATATAGGGAAGGAAATAAAGAGAAAAAAGTGGGAAATATAGGAAAGGAAATAAAAGAAAAGACAATTTTTTATTTGGTATATTTTATGTTAGTAGAAGAAACTTTTTTATCCATGGAGGCATACGTATTACGATACCCCTGTAAATGCATTGAAAAGTGAGGGAAGAGTTTTTTTTTTATTATTTTAAATTATTAAAATTATTATTTATTTTTTTAAAATTAAAAAATAATAAATTAATAAATTATATTTATAAAAAATATAGTAAAAAATAAAATATTTTAAATTTATATAAAATAAAATTTATACTACTAATATATTTCTTTTCTTTCTTTTTTCCTCCCATCAGAAAAAAAAAAAATTCTTTCCCTCTTATTTCTACTCATCCAAACAACTTGTTCTTCTTTTTTTTTTCACTTTCTTTCTTTTCTTTTTCTTTAATTCCTTCCTATTTTTTACATGATTCGAATAATCTTTTGAATAAATATATTTAATCTTTAAAAATACGTAAAAAAAAGTTATTTGTGCCGGTATCTTCATATAGAATGGATATCTTTTTCATATGATTAAATTTTAACATGCAGCTTTTATTAATTTATAATATTATTTATAATTTTACTTTTTAATATACTTTTGTTAAATTCTTCTTTATATAAATAAATTATATATTTTAAAAATTTAATTTACTTTTATAAGAATTATAATATAAAAAATATATATTTAATAGTGTAATTATGTATCTAACATTTATTTTATCATAATAGTATAATTTAAAAATAAAATATTAAAATATAAATAACAATATTATAAAAAATATAAAAATAAATAAAATATTATAAAAATAATATAAAATAATATTTTAACAGTAATAAAATATAATAAAAAAAATTAGAATTCCACGATAAAATAATAATCTCTAACGATACTAATAAAATAAAAAAACAAAAGTTAAAAACAAGTACTGAAACAATAATATTAGAAAATTTACCGTTAAATAACTTTTATTATAAAAATTTAAGTCATAAACTTTTAACATTCTACAAAATATTATTATATTAAAATTTAAATGACTATATACAAATATATTAAATATTAAAATAAAAATAATTTTCTAATATAATAAAATATTACTATAATAAATTTTCTGAAATTATTTTAAAATTTTAATAGTTACTATCAAATTAAAATTATATAAGTTGTAATATATAATACTTATTATCGTAAATACATAAATTTTTATTATTTTTATAGACATTGTATCAAATAAAATAATAAAAGTAATTTATTTGAAAAAATGTTGTATAAAACAATTTATCATTATAAAAAATATTAGAAATAATAATACAAGGATAAAAAAATAAAATAAAAATAAAATGACAATATAATATTTAAAAATTATAATCAAATATTTTACAATAAATTTATATGTTAAATATTTTTTAATTATAAATAATTTTTCTATTTTTTATCATAAAAAATAAAAATTTGACGAAAAATTAAAAAATTAAGAATATATTTAATATTGGATTTCAATTATATGAAATATAAAATTATTAACCTAATTTTTTTAAAGATAATTTGAATTATATTTGATATAGTAAATGTAAGTCATTCTTTTATTTTTATTTTAAATTTTATAATCTTTATTTATATATTATATTATTTAATTTTAATTTTTAAATATATTATTTAAATTATTTATAATAAAATAATTTATTTAATTAATAAAATTTTAAAAATAAAATAAATATTATTTTAAAAATTATTATTTAAAATTTATATATAAAAATTAAAAATAAATATTTTTAATTCAAACAAATAAATTATTTTTTTTAAAACCAAAAAAAATGAAACCCAGTTAAGATTGCGATTGTCTGAGTTATTCATTTTAAAAACCAAATGAATATAATAATAATAATAATAATAATAATAATAATAATAATAATAATAATAATAATAATAATAATAATAATAATAATAATAATAATAATAATAATAATAATAATAATAATTTAAAAGATATTTACTTAAAAATAAAAAAATTAATTTTTATTATATATATTTTTTATATTTTTATTTTATTAATTATATAATATATTTTAATTTTAATATTATTATTATTTTGGAGGTGGATTTACCCGACATACGGTGGACGCTTGTCATTTTCTAGATAAAAAGAAACAGAGGATTTACCAAAAAGAAACAATAGTATCCAGATGGTTTACGAAAGAAATTATTTTATATGCAATTATATACTTTGAAAATTTAAAACTAATTTTAATATTATTTAAGAGGTGAATTGAGATAACAAATTTGACAATGAGTATCGGCCACTGTTTGATTTGTTCAAATAAAAATTTTCCAATTTCATAATGATAAAACTCGTTAAGAATCGATTTAAAACCAATCAAGAATCGGTGATGGCAAAATTTTAATCCTTTTAGTTTAAAAATAATAAAAATTTTAAAAATAAGTTTAAAAAATATACATAAATATTTATTGTTTACATTATTATTATTTTATATTATATAAATTATATTATATGGTTATTTTATAATTTTTAAAATTTAATGTTTTAATAATTTATGATTTATTAATTTATTATTTGACATAATAAATAATATTAAAAAATATATTTAATTATCTATTATTCATGGTTAAACTTTTATTTTTAAAACAATACCTTATTAAATGATTAGTCTAATTTTTAAATTTTAATGTATTTTAAGGATTTATTTTTCTCCGTTGGAAATGGTGCAATTCCAAATTAATACTTTCAACTTGATATAAAAATTTATTAAAAAAATTAAGATAAATTAAGGATACCATCTATACTATAACTTATCAAAATTTTTATTCCTTTTTAAAAATATACATGTGGATTGTGTCATCCATGATTTGCAAATATTTTTAAGAAAATAATAACAATATCGTGTTTCTCACATACTAAAATTTATTTTTTTTAATTTATCAAAATGAAATTCCTATCCTTTTTATATATAATAAATATTTATTTAAAAATTATATAATTTAATATATTGATAATATTAAATGTTAAAAGTTTTAATAAAAATTACTATTTATTAAAATTTTAATATGTATCCTTAAACATATATTAAAAAAAGAAAAATTTTAATTGAAGAGAAATATTTATTTTGTAGCATTCAAAATTACAAAGAAAAATATATTAATAACATTTTAACAAAAGCTTTCAACTTTTGGTTCCTTAAATTTTATAAAGAATATTTGTAAAACTTTCTATCTTTTATGCTGTAAATTTTTTTAATTATTAAACAAAGAAAATAAATATTTATAAATTTTTTAAATAATAAATATATACTTATATTAGTTAATACTTATTTTATAAATTAGAAAGAAAATATGTAAAAATAATTTTTATGTGAATAATAAAAATAATAAAATAAAATAAAAATCTTATATAAACTATACTTAATTATTTACAACTATATCAATCTTAATATAGAAAGTTATAATAAAACTTTTTAAAATTATTTAAATTATTTATAGTTATTATTATTTCTGTTTATAAATAGTATATTTGGTCTGTAAAATAAATTAACATAGATTAAAATTATAAGATATGAAGGTTCGCATTTAATACTAATGATATATATATATAAATTATTTTATCTTGTAACTAATGATTTCTATATATTTATTAAAAATATTTTAAAGTTGGATGATATTTTTAAATTATAAATTTTATTTGAATGTAATTAATAATAACAATGAAATTAAAATGTAAAAGTAATAAACAGAAGTATGCTAATAAAATTAAATGTATATTCATAAAGATATTTTGAACAAGTTAAGATTCGACAAATATAATACAACGACGGTTAACAAATATAATGCGATGACGGTTAATAGAATATGAATAAATATTTTTTATTATTGAAAGGGTGAATTAAAAGGGTGATCCCATATATATAGGAACAAAAAGTTATAAACTTGTAACAAATTTAACTACTTTAACAGAAAATAAACTAACTACTCTATAACTATAAAGGTTGAAAGATATAACAAAAACAAAGAAAGGAAAATTAACCCCCTTCAAGCTGAAGAATGTATATCATGCATTCCAAGCTTAGATTTGATGTTGGGAAACGAAGGAGACAAAGTTTTGGTGAAGATGTCAGCAAGCTACAATTTGTTAGAAATGGAAAGAATATGAATAAACCAATTTTTAGTTTGTCATAAACAATGTGACAATCAAGTTCAATGTGCTTTATTCTTTCGTGGAATGAAGGATTTTTAGCAATATGAATGGCAGAACTATTATCCCAGTATAAAGGTGTAGGAGAGGAGACCCTGACGTTGAAATCTTGTAATAGATAGTGAATCCATTGAATTTCACAAACAGTTAAGGAGCAATATTTTGCTTCACAACAAGATTTAGCAAAAGTGGCCTTGCTTTTTTTATTTCCCGAAATAAGGGACTAACCCAAATAGATGCAATAACCTGTGATTGATCTCCTTGTATCTAGACAACCTACCCAATCACTATCGCTAAATGCCTTTAAGGCAAGCTTAGTGTTGGCAAAAAAGAAAAGTCCATTGCTAGGAGAAGATTTGATGTAGCGAAGGATTCTATGAGCAGCTTGAAGATGAAGGTCTGTAGGGGTAGAGAGAAATTGAATTAATTGTTGCATGGCAAATAAGATATTGGGTCTTATAGTTATAAGATATAATATACGTCCTATGAGCCTATGATAAGAAGTAATGTCTTGAAGAGCAGATCTAGTGTTTTTGCTAAGTTTTAAAGAGGAATCCTTAGAAGTAATGACAGGTTTATAGGCAAGGAGACCAGAATCACTAAGAAGTTCCAAAGTATATTTTCGTTGAGAGAGAAAGATGCTAGTGGAGGATCATGCAACTTCTAAGCCAAGGAAATACTTAATTTCTCCAAGGTATTTGATGCGAAATTGAGAGTGAAGAGGTTGCTTGACAGATTGTATCTCAGAGAGGTTGTTTCCTGCAAGAAGGACATCATCAACATAAACTAGAAGGGTAGTGAAGTTAGTAGTTGTTGTTTTAGTGTAGAGAATGTGGTCAGAAACACTTTGCTTGTAACCAAGAGATTGGAGAAATATGGAGAGAGTGGAGAACCATTGACAGCTAGGCTTGATTGGGTTTGGAGGTGATAATTCCAGGAGAAACTTGCATATAGATCTCTTCATCCAAAGAACCATGAAGGAATACATTATCTACATCAAGTTGGTGGAGATACCAGTTCTGAGCAACTACAAGAGCAAATAGCAACCTAAGAGTTGTCATTTTAGCAACTGGAGAAAAATTATTGAGGTAGTCAATCCCTTCCACTTGAGTAAAGCCTTTTGCTACCAAGCGGGCCTTGTATCAATCTACAATTCCATCTAGTTTGTGCTTGATTTGATAGACCCATTTACAGGAAATAGGCTTCTTGTGCGAAGGAATATCAAGCAGTCCTAAGTATGATTCTGCTGCAATGCATCAAGTTTTGCTTGCATAGCTAACTGCCAACAAGTATGCTTAACAGCTTGTGAATAAGACTTAGGTCCAGTTGTAGAAGTAATATTTAAAAGAAAAGATTTATAGAATGAGGATAATTTATTATAAGAAATAATAGAAGAGAGTGGATAGGGAGTACTTGTGTTTTCAGGATGATGTGAATCAACATAAGTAGAAAGGAGATTACAATGATAATCGTGAAGATAAGAAGGAGGTTTTCAAGGTCTAGCAGATTGACAAGTAGAATAGGAGGGAAAGGAACTAGGCTGAATGACAAGTTTAGAGATGGTAATGAGAGGGAAAATTATGCTTAAAATGAAGGGAAAAGTATGCTGAACATGAGAAAAAATAGCATCAGATGGATTACCAAGGCTATAGTGCCAAATACTATTTTGGTGAGTAACAGAATTACAAACAGAAGTGGAGAAAGTAAGAATGGAAGGACTCGGAGGCAAAAAAATAAAGGCCTCCTTCTACTTTAGTTGCACCAATCATCCTGGAGGCATTGATATCTTGTATGAAACAAACATTATTCATGAAGGTTAATGTTCAAGAAATAGTAGTAGTAAGCTTAGTTATAGATATGAGATTGAAATTAAAATTAGATAAGTAAAGAACATCAGTTAAAAGAAATGGGGAGGAGAAATGAATGGTGATAGAATAAGAGGCAGAAAGGTGACTTCCATCAGGTAAGGTAATAGTGATGGAGTAATCTTTTTATAGGAAGTAAAATAAGAAAGAGAAGTTGAGATGTGATCTGTAGCATCAATATCAAGGATCCATTTGTTGGAGTGTAGGTTATCATTTTGTGTAGAAATGGTATAAGAATTGATTCGTGCTCCATCATTGTTAAAGGTCTAGTCTTGCGATAGAAGAAGAGACAATAAGGAATTATATTGATAAGTCGTAAAGCTAAATTCGAGGTTTTCAAGTGCTGCAGTTGGTAAAGAAGGTTCTGCATTATCAGTATGAATCATGTTGGCATTATGGTTGCCATATTTTGGATTCTTGAACTTGAAACCCAGAGGAAAACCATGTTTTTTGTAGCAAATCAACAATGTGGTTGTTTCTTCCATAATAAGAACAAGAGTTTTTTTAGTTGGTTCTTAAAAGGAGGAGTACTTTTCTTGGAGGTAGAGGCAATATTACTACTGTTGAAAAAGAATATGAGGTTGTCAACATGTTTAGCAATAAATTGACGTTCTTGTTGGGCAATTAAGACAAAAACACGTTAGCATTGGGAAGAGGATCTATAAGCATGATCTGAGAACGAACACCAGAAAAATGATCAGCAAGAGCACACAAGAATCTAACAATATAAACAGAGTTACAATTAGACTGGAGCTTGGAAGAAGGTCATAGGTGCAATGAGCATTGCAAGTATAGGTGGGGATGGGTTTCAAGATTTCCAACTCATCCCAGAGAGTCTTCATTGCGGTATAATATTTTGTGACTGAAGAATCTCCTTGTTTCAAGCTACAGATATCTTCTTGTAACTAAGAGATCCTAAATAAATCAACTTGAGAGTACCTTTCATGTAATTCTTGTCAGACATCCTTAGCTTTGTCACGCCAAAGAATGGATTAGGCAATTTCTAGAATCATGGACTTGAGCATCCAACTGAGAACCAAGGTTTTGCAACGCTGCCAAAAAGGAAAAATAGGGTGATCCATGACGGGAGCAGGTATAGTTTCATCCAAGAAGCCAACTCTGTTCTTGGTAAGAAGACTCATCTGCATAGCTCGAGCCCAACTATGATAGTTGGTGTCAGATAAAGGAGGAGAAACAAGGATAGCAAATAAACTTTCATTAGGATGAACTTAAAGAGGATTGGATGGATCTTGGGTGTCTTGGATGGAGAATGGGTAAGAGATGACCATGGAGAAGACAAAACTAGAAGAGCAGTCAAAGAAAGGAAAAAACAACTGATACCATAACAGAGTATGAAGACTAAATCTATATCTTTTATTATTGAAATGGTGAATTAAAAGGGTGATTCCATATAGATAGGAACAGAAAGTTACAAACTTGCAACAAACTTAACTACTTTAGCAGAAAATAAACTAACCATCCTAATAGTTATATAACTATAAAGGTTGAAAGCTATAATAAAAATAGAGAAAGAAAAATGTAATTAACGGTTGTAGAAAAAATCACATGAATGTAAAATTAATCTAATATATTTATATAGAATTTTTTTTTTCATATATCTATACAATAAAACTAAATCTATCTATAGGTTTCGCTTACAAGATAACTACCCAACTACTATTTTACCTGCACCAAACATGTATAACATAAGACAACCCAATTTACATAAAAAAACACATATTTTGATAGAATTCTAACATAACTACTCATATCTTAAACATAACAACCATAAATCACTTAAATGATTAAATATTCAAATATTCTCAAATTTTGAGTCAAAAACATCCTTTTTTCAGTTGATGAATCCTCCTTCAATAAGAAGGAGAGTCCAAATTTCATCTCTTTGAATGTTGAAATCATACAGTGACGTATCTTATCTTGGTATATTCAAAAAGATAAATCAAATTTAAATAATGTCGAACTTGAACTGCACTTTAAATACTAACAGAGATCACATAAAATATACTTCGTCAATTCAGACTTAGTATTGTTTAGAACTAAATTAGCATATGACCCTTGTAATGACATATTATTTTCCTCCAATGATTTATACACAAGATCCATCTTCCAATATTATAATAACAATATTTTTTTAACCGTAAACTTTGCCGTCATCATTAAAATTTACAACATTAACATTAGAAGTCATTACATCAATCACATCGCACATGCCCCTGCTCATTAAAGCATAAGACATTCTAAGGCTACAATTTATTTCTTATGAATATCTTATTTAACAAAGATTTAAATTCCATCTTAGTTCATAATTCATAATAGAATATAATACAATACAGAAAATAATGTCTAAAAAATTTAAAAATAAAAAAATAGTTCAATAAACTTTTATTATTATTTAATCATTTTACATGTAAATAGTCTCAATAAAATTTTAATCAATTTAACTCATTTAATGGATCAATAGCATGCTTAAATTTACACTAATTTTCACTTCATTAATATTTTTTTTCTAATGTTATCAAAAATAGCTTATAGTTTTACATCCACATTTATCAAATTTAAACATTGTAAACACCCAATTATGTCCGAGACTCATTCTAAGGTGGTTAATGTATAAAAAAAATTTAAAATAAATTAGAATCACAATTAAAGAAAAAATAAATTCAACAAAATAAAAAAAAACTCAAAATGAGCCCTGAAAATTTACAATCAAGGACAAGAGAAAACAATAATTTTTTAGGAGTCAAGAGCCTTTACAGAAGATGACAAAAGAAATTTTTCTAAAGGGCAATTAATAATAAAAAAAGAATTGGCAGGGGCTATAAAAGGCTGAGAGAAACTTTGTAAAGGGGGTTTTTTTTTTCTTGGCTCTTTCATCTTTTTTGGATCCCTCAAAAGTTTGGATCAGGATCTCCATACGGGTCTCTCAATCTTGGCCAAGAAGATCCCAAGTTTCTTGAAAGAAGGATTCAATAGGCAAGAAGATAACCTCTAAAGGAAGAATCAGGAACTTCATCCAATTGTTCATAGGTTAGTCATCCTTTCATCTGCTCCACGGAGAAAGCCAGAGCTGTTATTGATAAGCCATCGCTCTTTAACTTCTTGAATGAGAATTTGAAGTCGCATTATCCATCATTGTGCCTATATTTTCATTTCTGCATCTACATCGTGTTTCTGAGCCTGCATCAAGTATTCTGTTTCTTGTGAGCATCTAGGATAAATCTTGCTAAAACCAGTCGATAGGAATAGAAGTTGCATTCGTCCTAACCACGTCAAAGTTGTCTATGAAAACCTATAGTTGAACCAATTCTTGGATCGAAATTGAGATCACGTCATATAGGAGCATTTCGAGTAATTTGCAGGGACGTGCAATTGAAAGAGATCAAAGTCCAGGCCACCAGGAACGAATCTTCACTAGCTGACCTAGGTAATTTTGAAAGAGATAGGGATGGTATCAATTCATTTGGAAAGCAACGTTGCTTGTTGAGGCTCTTAATAGAGTGCAAGTTAATCTGTGGTGCTCTAATTAACATTGTGATTTACTGTGTCGGATTAAGCACATCAGAATATGATAACTTCTCAGTCGGTGGGTGTGTTAATTAGAAGATTCGGTGGACCAACTCTTGTACACTGATTTTAATTTTCAAAGCACCTGTAGTGGCTTGTGCACCTCGTTCTGTGCCTACAAATCTTGGCCACCTGGTCACTCAAGTTTAGGTTGCTCAAAAGCTCTAGTTGCTGGAAACATCCTTGCTCTCCGCACTGAGAAACAGTCCTCTGGTTTAGGGAGCTAACATTGTCTTCCGTAGCTAGCCTCATCGTGATCCCAAGTCTTCTGATTCAAGAATAAGCTCTAGCTCCTGGTCACAATGTTGTTGATGGATAGATAGATTTGTTGAAATCTATACTGAAAGCCCCAAATCTGATAACAGTGGTGTTTGATATTAGTGAGTATATTGGTGAAGGCACCAAAACCTGTGATTTCAGAATGCCAAGGAAGTTGAAACCACCTAGCATGACTCACTTCTGCTGATGAGGGACCTGATCTGAATCGCCTTATTCAATATCAATTACATCAGAGGGCTATTTCCTGAGAAGGTGACAATCCAAATGCAAAAGTCCGAAATCAAGGGCTGCTCGTACAGGATTCTAGAAGATTTATCTCGTTAATTCAAAGCTGGCTTGATAGATGAGAAACTGCATGATTTGAATTGAACCCGAGCCGACGATATTGAGCTCTGATGATTCCACGGCTCAACTAAAGCAGGATTAGATGTACTTATGACATTTTAAGCTTGAAGAAGTTTTGTAAGCAAGTGATAATCCACCTGGAAGCCTTGGGTCTTGCACTTGGATTCCGTAGATTGGAGGTCTCCAATTCAGTTATCGAACATAGTGACATTGTATATAGGTAACCTGGAAACAATCTCAGATCAAGGTATGTTCTCGCCAAGCACTTTATATCTTCAAGAAATCTCTAGGATAAAAAGCAACTCGATAGTAAAGGCCAAGGTCGGGAGGCCTAAGGCTAAGGTGATTAATACCGAGACAGGAACCCGATGATTGAGGACCTTACATCTGGCAGGCCTTGTGTTTAATTTGAAAGGTAGAGACTTTGAGGTGGTATTGCCCTTGGTACACGTTTCTCAGGTGCTCGATTCACTTGTATTCACCAGGTCAAGATAATATGTAAAAATGGCAAACAGGTGGTCACGAAGCCTGGCCGCATGGCATGTTGTTCGTCAGATTCGTGAAATTTCACAAGGGCCGCCATAGAAATCCTTGTCATATCTGAACGAACATGTGTAATACTCAGAATAAGAAAGATGATGAGCCTCTCTTGAAGGCTAAGATGAATGGTCCTATTCTGCTAGTTGGAAAACTGAATGCAATACAACATGAAAGCCCTAAGAATTAATCCAAATTTAAATTTAGGCCACGTATACTTCAAAAGAGCATTAGGCCTAGTGGTTGACATTCCCTAGTGCATCCCTCTTGACCCGCCTTCAACTCAGTGTTGCTGCCACACTTTGATGCTCCCAATTTTTTCAAACTCCACCCATCAAAATTACCAAAATACCCTTGCCCTTTCCAAAAAATTCCAGCCTTACCCCTCTCTCTCAAATTACCAAAATACCCTCGCCCTTTTCCAAAAATTCCAGCCTTGCCCCTTCTCTCTCAAATTACCAAAATGCCCTAACCTTTTCAATTAATTTCCAATCTACCCCTCAAGCCTAAAATACCAAAATTACCCCTGAACATTTCAATTAATTCCCAATCTGTCCCGACTTTTAAAATACCCAAATTACCCCTAACCTTTTCAAATAATGCCCAACATGTCCCAACTTCTAAAGTACAATTACCAAATTACCCCTAACCTTTTTTAATAATTCCATATGTATCCCTCAAGCTTTAATTACCAAACTGCCCCTTAGAAATTCTATAATTGCTAAATAAATCCCAAAATTTCTAATAATTATCAAATTGTCTCAAAAGTCCTAATAATTACCAAATTGTCCCAAAATTCCTAATAGTTACAAAACTAACCCCAAAAGAATTTCCTCATCACTCCATATATAGCTTTTTCCATCAAATCCTCAAAATAAACCCAAGTTTCTTTCACATAAACTCAAATTCGTTTTTAAATCAATCAAGATAAATCCATTTTTGCAAAGTTCATTGGTTCCAGGTCTCACGCAATGGATCCTAGGATTGACCGGTAACTCTTCTGCTGTTGCTTCCTAGAATTATATGGGTCCCAAGTGCAACCGTAGTTGTCTTGGACCTCAGGCATATGTGGGACCGAGGATCCTTTTGTAAAATTTCAAATAAAAACTTCATTTTAGAATTCCTAAGTCTCACGCGGCAGAATCCTAAGCAATTTAACCGGTAGCTTTTTCTCATTGTTCGTGTTTAGGAATTTAGCGGATCCCAACATGCGGTAGTAGTTGTCTTGGATCCTTTTTGTGCTTATGTGGACTAAGGATTCTCGATTAAGATATTTTCAAAACAATCAAGCCATTTTCAAATGTTACTTCCCAGAGAGTGGCTCCAAGGTCAAGCCTTTCAAGCACTTTGCAAATATTCTTTTAAACACTTCAAGGTCAAGCCTTCAAAACAAACCTTTAACTACGTAGCAAGCCTGAGTTTCCATTGCATCGTGGGAATAACGTAGGAGCGGGGATCAAGTCCTATCAGGCTAACCTCCATCAAGTATTTATTTTCACTCTAATAAAAGGGATCAAACTATTTTCAAATCACCACACAATTTAAGCGGTATTGTTCTTGAATGCGACGGGATGGGGTGCCTAACACCTTCCCCACTTTAACCTAACTCCCAACCTAAATCTCATCCAGGGTTTTTCCAAATCTTTTTCCCTTAAATAAAAATTTGTGTGACTCCACAATAATCAAACAAAATCATTTTAAAATTTTTAGCAAGTTTGTCCGTCGTTAATTACTGATTTGCGACGGATGATCGACTCCACCGGGGACAGAGAGTCAAGCCCGATCAATTGAGTGTACATTATATTTGATCTCTTTCCTATTTGTTTGCACATTTTATTGATTGCACGATTCATTTACTTGTTTATTTATTTGCTACCTGTTTGTCTATTCGTTGTATAACCTTAGGGTAGACAAATAATAAAATTGCAATATATATCTGTACATTTCCCCAATTACAGATATCCCAATTACTTGTGTGCCCTCATACATTACATATGCATTTATCATGAGTGGGGCCCTATACCCGGTACGAGTGCAACCTAGGACTAGAGGATCTAGTGGTGTCACTTTAGGGCTTACGTCCGTTTGACTATCACGAAAATCCCAGCTAGAGTGCGTCCCTATTTGTAATGCCCTACAACTGGTAGCTTTCTTTTGTTGCGGGCAAGCATTGCAGATTGAACTTGGCTCTAGTGACCTCAACACCCCCAGGATTACAAACCACCTTTGTGAGGTTCATATAAAAGGCCATAGATCCCTAGGACAGGTAACCCACATAAGAAGCAAAGAGGGCACACACCCCTTCATAATATGGTTCATATACGCACGGACAATTATCATCCAAAATGGAAGCTGAAGATTGGGGAAATACGGAAATCAAGAAAGAAAAGTCAAACAAAAAGAAAAGAAATATCAAAACAAAAAAATCAAAAAATAAGGAAAATCAAGGAAAACTAGAAATTCCTAGGAAAAATTAGAAAAACAATCTTTTGAAAATACTGAAAAAATAAAAAGATTCAATAGATAGAAAATGAGATTTTTAAAACCTAAAGAACGCTTTCTAGAAAAAATTCTAGCAAAACTAAAGAATGTTCATAAACAAAACCAAAAGTTTTTTAAAAAACACCAAAACTCATAAAAAACAAATTTGCTAAAAAATAAAACAACTCTCATTTATTTTCAAATAGTCAAACTCTAAATCTCTTAAAATTATTTGCACATAGCATTGATTCATTCATTCATTCATAGATCTAAAAAAAAAAAATAGATTTCAAAAATCATTCTACACATTCACACTCATTGTGCATCAACATCTCTATCATTCACATTTTGTTGCATTCAAATTATTTCACAAAAATTAATTTTTAACTTCACCAGAAAATTGGAGAAACACAGCTTCCTCGACATCCTTATAAGACTCAAGCACAATCAAGAATCATGGATGAGCTGGAGAGACAAAATGAGGAGTTAAGAAATGAGGTCAAATCACTGAAGGAACAGATGGCCAAGCTAGTAGAGGCCATCCAGCAGTCTAAACAGAAAAAGGTGATGGAATCCTTGCCGAGAGAACCAACTGACCCGTCATATCCTCCTAGGTTCACTCTGCCATCAACTATGCCTCCGCTAACTGCAGGAGTTCATTATGAGTATCCTCATGGGCACGCACCCTCATACAACGAAACACAAACCCAAACACACAACCTACCCTCTAGCACCACAGGCATCCCCTATGCCATTCCAAACACCACTTCACAAGCTTACCAGCAGTGGGTTGGAACGACCCTATGTTCACCAAGGGCCTCATCCTCAGTGCACACACCATTTTTCCAACCTCACCTATACCCGAGGAATACCCATATCATCCTTCGAATGAGGACATTAAAAAATGGAGAATCCTAGAGGAAAGAATCAAGGCAATTGAGGGAGTACTTGAGCGAGGAGACGTAAGCCGACTTTTGCTTGGTTCAGGACATAGTAATCCCAAATTCAAGGTTCCTAAACCCGAGAAGTATCAAGGAACTAGTTGCCCGAAGAGCCACCGGCCATGTACTGCGGGAAGATGTCTCTTGTATGCACGACGATAAGTTGCTTGTCCATTTCTTTTCAAGACACTTTTAAGCAGTCGCTGAAATTGGTATACACAACTAGAGCGGACCCACATCCATTCATGGAGGGATCCGCGAGGCCTTCCTCAAACAATATCAAGACAACCTGGAGATGGCTCTGATCGAACCCAACTCCAAAATATGGCCAAAATAGGATGAAACTTTCAGCGGTATGCTCAAAGATGGAGGGAGTTAGCCGCTCAAGTACAACCTCCTCTATCAGAAAGAATTGGTCGACACGTTCATCGACACACTCCAAGATCCTTTCTATGACAAGATGATTGGCGTGTAACTTCTAGCTTCTCGATATTGTCATCATTGGAGAAAGGATCGGGTGGCATGCGTCAAGGAAGAATCATGCACAAAGCCACAAGAACAGTTGACGCCTCCATAGAAAAGAAGAAGACGGTGGAAGCTTATATGCGGCCACGGTCAAGGATAGTATACACCTCGGATGGCATCTTACGGACCAACTAGCTTCCAACCACCACCATACACACCCTCATATGCCATACTCCTACATCGCCACCACCTACCGGACACCCTACCACCCAAACTTACAACTATCCAATACAAATCGACCGCCGCACCATATACGGTCCAAACACAAGCCATGAGCTCAAATTCTAGCCGAAACCAAAAGAAGGAGAAGGATCCTAGGTTTGATCCCATCCCAATGTCCTACACCGAACTACTACCTCGCTAATCGAGAACTCTCTAGTGGTTCCATACCCGCTAAAACCACAAGAACCACCATACCCTAAATGGTACGATGCAAATGCCATATGTAACTACCATGTGAGGTACATTTGGTCATTCAACGAAAACCGCCGGTCTGAACGCAAGGTGCAAAGTCTAATTGATGCTAAACGGCTAGATTTTGAGAAGATCGCTCCCTAATCCAAGCGCCAAATCATGAGAGCTCATCCGCTGGCTAAGAAATGGAGCAACACAATAAGCCTCGCGACAAGTCAAGCTATTGAGGAAGATCATCCAAAATTGTCATTTTTTTTTCAAAAGTTAATCTTTTGTAAATAAATAAAGCAATGAATAAATACAAAATTCGTTTTTCATATCACTTGAGCACACGTGCTTTACATTTTAGCTTTACTTCTAAAAATTTACCATTCTTTTTATCTCTTCAACCTACTTCTTATCCCTATACCCAAACAATAAAATACCAATTGGTGAGGATGCTAGTCTTTGTAATGAGTAATCTCGAAACTCAGATTAATCAAGCTCAAAGAAAAAGTCCAATGAGGAAATGAGAATAACAACCAGGGATTCTAGATCCTATTCAAAGTGTCTTGTCAAATAAAACATCTCGTTTGAATCAAGTCTAGATCGGGCAAAATTTAGGGATGCAGCAAGAAAGGATCGCTGAATTAGAAACCAAGATGACCTGGCAGTCGATGTCAAATGGTCAAAATTCAAGGAAAAGAGGACCTTTTGGATTAAAGTAAAAATAATAATCTAGGCAAAATTAAGGTCAAAACATGAAATTCAAGAAGAAAGAAACCGCTGGATTAAAAAGCTAAAGAATCCGGGCAAAAAGTAGGGTTAAAGTTCAAATAATGATTGACAAAGTCACGATTAGAAAAAGGTCTTGCGGTTTACAACAACAATTGGGCAAAAGTCGGGATCATATAAGAGCGCTAGTCGACAACCCTCGAAAGAGACCTAGGCAAAAGTTAGGGCACGATCAAACAAAAGCCCGCTAAGTCTACAATCATCAAAAAGAGCACCTAAGCAAAAGCTAGGACACAATCAAGCGGAGGCACATGCTAGGTCAGCAATCTTCCAAAAGAGACCTAGGCAAAAGTTAGGGTGACCAAGCAAAGAGGTAGCTAGGTGAAAACCGTAAAGAAGCGACCTAGGCAAAAGTTAGAACACGATCAAACAAAAGCCCGCTAAGTCGGCAATCCTCAAGAACGACTTAGGCAAAAGTTAGGCACAACCAAGCAAAAGGCCCGCTAGGTTGAAAACCCGTAAGGGCGACCAGGCAAAAGTTGAGTGGTGATCGCGGAGAGAGCCCGCTAGGTCCAACGATCTTCAAAGAGACCTAGGCAAAAGATTAGGGCATAATCAAACAAAAGCCGCTAGGTCGAAAGCACGAAGGGCGACCTAGGCAAAGTTAGAAACGAAGACTTCTTTGAGTTGAAAACTCAAAAGAACAACCCAGCAAAAATTAAAGGTCAATCCGGGAATCCCAAGACAACATGACATTTAGACTCTCATATGTTCCTAAAACTGGGGCAAAATTTTTCCATTTCTCAAGTTTGGTCAATTTGACAATCAAGATTATGAAAAGCACTGTGACATTCTTCATCAAAAGTTGCCATTTGGGCAATTAAACCTACACCTTTTGTCATTTTTTTTCTTTTCAAACACTACCTCAAACATCCTTTGCAAACTTTCTCTATACTTTTCATTAACCATCCATAAACCACTTTTTGCACTCAAAATGCATGTGCCACAAAAGGAAATGTGAAAAATGTAAAAAAATTAAAAAGGATTAATTTGAAAAGTGATGACAAGTGGATGAATCCTCACCGTTTAACATGATGATTGTTTCCCATAGATTCATCTTGTACTGACCATGATGTCACTTAAAAAGTGTGTCTTGCTTTCAATAATATTGACCACCGTTGGATCTCAAGATCTTGGAAAAAGTTTCAAAGTTGATCAAGCCAAAGAGATTGACCAAAACACTAACTTAAGTCAATCTAGCTCGTCGATTTTTGATTCTTGTCACCAACTAGAGGGTTGTCAAGGAAGAATGTCGGAGAAAAAATTAAAAATCAAGAGAAACAAAAAAGTTTTACACCATTTCATGGTTTGCATTCAATAGCATCTATTTCATCAAATAATTATTTCAGCAGCAAAATGAGAACCGGCGTCATTTCTGCATTCATTAAGCGTCACAAATACCATATTCTCTTCATTTATTCATGACACATAAGCATCTTTCATTCAAGCATTTCATAACTCACTTTTCAGAAGATTAGTTAAGATCAGACAAAATTACCGAATTAGTCATAATTAGCCCGAATCAAGCAAAAAAGCCCAGAACAAAAAGTGGCCTGACAAATGGTGAAAATGTCATCCTCGAATGATGAATCAAGTCAAAAGCTGGGGCAAACATTTTCCCACAAAATTTAATTTGAGGTTATCCTCAAATTCTCGAGTCAAAGTCAAGCGGGGCAAACGTTTGCCCTGAAAATTTAATTTGAGGTTATCCTCAAATTCTCGATCAAGTTCAAAGGGGGCAAAAGCTTGCCCAACAAGATTTGGTTGGAAGTCATCCTCAAATTCGAACCAAGAGCAAAGCTAGGGCAAACATTTTCCCGGAAAATTCAGGTTGAGGGCAATCTCAATTCCTCAACATCGAAGGAAGAATCAAGCTGTGGCAAACATCTGCTCTTTTTCATCCACTTTGAGGTCATCCTCAAAATCAAGTTCAAGCGGGGCAAACACTTGCCCACAAAATCTCAATTTGAGGCAATCCTCAATTCCAATTTCAAAATAAGGCAACAAGTGCCCCCAGGAAACTCGGAGTTGAGGCAATCCTCAATTCTAGAATTCCAGCAGGTAGGCAGCTTGCTCAAAATCCTCTCAAGTTAAGGCATCCCTCGGCGCAAAGATCTTCCAAAGCCAGGGCAAACACTTGCCCAAGTTCCTTCTAATCAAGATAGCCTCAATTATGAAGAAGCTTTCTAAGGCGGGAAAAATGGTTCCCAAGTTTCTTGAAATAATCATCAAGTGTCAAAAACCTTCAAGCAAGTAGAATGCATCATTCATTAGTAGCCTATGTTGTCGGTATAATCAAGTTTCAAATTTCGCATCATGGCCTATGTTGTCGAGGCCGCCATCAAGATTTTTAATTTTCTGTATCATGGCCTATGTTGTGAATACCATCATTTTTAATTTATGCAATATCATGGCCTATGTTGTCGGGCCACCATCAAAGTTTTATTCTACATCATGGCCTATGTTGTGAGGCCACCATCAAGTTTAAATTTCTGCATCATGGCCTATGTTGTGGGGCCACCATCAAGTTTTAAATTTCTGCATCATGGCCTATGTTGTCGGCCGCCATCAAGTTTTAATTTACGGCCATCTCATGGCCTATGTTGTCAGGGCCACCACTCAGGATTTTAAATTTGTATCATGGCCTATGTTAATGGGAGCCACCATCAAGTTTTAATTCTGTATCATGGCCTATGTTGTCGGGCCACCATCAGGTTTTAAATTTCATCATGGCCTTTGTTGTCGGGCCACCATCAGGATTTTAAATTTCTGCATCATGGCCTTTATGTTGTCGGGTCACCATCAAAGTTTTAAATTTGCATCATGGCCTATGTTGTCAGGCCTGCTTGATTTAAATTTGCATCATGGCTATGTTGTGGACCACCATCAAGTTAAATTCTGCATCATGGCCTATATTTGTGAGGCCCCATCAAGTTAAATTTAAAATCATGGCCTATGTTGAGGCAACCATAGCATTACATCTTTGCATTCTTGCTCAGCGGCCTATGTTGTGAGGCCATAACATTACATCTTTACATTCTTGCTCAGCGGCCTATGTTGTGGGCCATAGCATTTATCTTTGCATTCTGCTCCTTGGCCTATGTTGTGGCCTTAGCATTATCTTCTGATCTCTCTAGCGGCCTATGTTGTGAGGCCATAGCATTATCTTTGCATTTTACGCTCAGCTGGCCTATGTTGTGGGCAGCCAGCATTAAATCTTGCATTACGCTCCAGCGGCCCTGTGTTGTGAGGCCATAGCATTACTTCTTTGCATTTACGCTCCTTTGCCTATGTTGTGGGCCAACAGCATTACATCTTTTGCATTCTTGCTCACTTTTTCATGTTGTGGTCATAGCATTGCATCTTACATTCTTACTCAGCGCTTATGTTGTCGGGCCAGCTAGCATTACATCTTTGCATTCGCTCCAGTGGCCTATGTTGTCGGGCCATAGCATTACATCTTTACATTCATCGCTCCTTTGGCCTGTATTTGTCGAGACACCATCAAGTTTTAAATTTGCGACATGGCCTATGTTGTCGGTATCAAGTTTAAAATTCTTTAACTTTCGAGCCTATCTTCTTCGGCGATGTAACCGTTCTTGCTTTTAGGCCTATGTTGTAGACGCATCATAGTTTCGTTCTTGCTTTTAGGCCTATGTTGTGAAGTGCCATAGTTTAGATTTCCTTTAGGCCTATGTTGTCGAACCGACATGTAGTTTAGATATCAGCTTTCAGACTTTATGTTTATACGGGGTGACATGCATCTAGGTTTTCTTGCTTTGAGCTCCTATGTTGTCGAGCCCAGATGTAGATTAGATTCTTGCTTTGGGCCTATGTTGTCGAGCCGATGTAGCTTAGATTTATTGCTTCCAGGCCTATGTTGTCGAGCCTTTGTAGTTCGTTCTGCTGGGGCTATGTTGTCAACCATATGGTTTAGTTCTGTTTCCAGGCCCTATGTTGTCCAGGCAGCTATAGTTTAGATTTATGGCTTTCCAGGCACATGTTTGTCGGCATATAGTTTAGATTTACCGTTTTCCAGAGCCTATGTTGTCGGGCCGCTATAGTTTAGATTTCTTGCTTTCGGGCCTATGTTGTCGACCCACCATCAGAAGTTTTGAAATTGCTGCTTTCGTGGTCTGTATGTTGTCGGACGCCATAGTTTAGATTTCTGGCTTTCGGGGCATGTTGTCGGGGGCCACCTGTGGAGTTTAGATTTCTACGCTTTTAGGCCCTATGTTGTCGGGCCGCCATAGTTTAGATTTCTTGCAGGCCTATGTTGTCAGGCCGCCATAGCTTAGATTTCTTGCTTTTAGGCCTATGTTGTCGGCTGCCATAGTTTAGATTCTTTCAAGCTTTTAGGCCTATGTTGTCGAGGCCGCCATGGCTTAGGATTTCTTTCGGGCCTATGTTGTCGAGCCGCCATAGTTTAGATTTACTTCTTTTAGGCCAATGTTTGTCGGGTCTTTCATACTCTAGCTTCATATAATTTCAGTATGACAACACCTGAAAGCGGTAAAGTCACTCCATCTGCATCGCTTCATGCACCATGCAGGGGTTCTTTCTAAGTTCAAGGCTCACAGTGTCATTCTTGGAGCTTTTTAGCTTTGTGCGGACATGAGGTATTCCGTCTTTACTCATTTTCCTCTTACGATAATTCAAAATTGCTTCTCCACATTATCTGGTAGAAAAATAAGTAAGAATAGCTGTAAACACCAAATTATGTCGAGACCCATTCTAAGGTGGTTAATGTATAAAAGAAATTTAAAATAAATTAGAATCACAATTAAAGAAAAAATAAATTCAACAAAATAAAAAAAAAAACTCAAAATGAGCCCTGAAAATTTACAATCAAGGACAAGAACAATAATTTTTTAAGAGTCAAGAGCCTTTGGCTAAGACGAAAAAGAAAAATTTTCTAAAGTGGCAATTAATAATAAAAAAAAAGAATTGGCGGGGGCTATAAAAGAGAAACTTTGTAAAAAGGGGTTTTTTCTTGGCTCTTTCATCTTTTTTGATCCCTCAAAAGTTTGGATCGGGATCTCCATCTGGTCTCTCAATCTTGCTCAAGAAGATCCTAAGTTTCTTGGAAAGAAGGATTCAATAGGCAAGAAGATAACCTCTAAAGGAAGAATCGGAACTTCATCCGATTGTTCATAGGTTAGTCATCCTTTCATCCGCTCCAAGGAGAAAGCCAGTTATTGATAAGCCATCGGCTCTTAACTTCTTGAATGAGAATTTAGATGCATTATCCATCATTGTGCCTATATTTTCATTTCTCGCATCTACATCGTGTATTCTCGAGCACCATCGTGCAATTTCTAGTGAGCATCTAGGATAAATCTTGCTAAAACGTTCGATAGGAATAGAAGTTGCATTAAATCCTAACCACGTCAAGTCAGTTGTCTACTGAAAACCTATAGTTGAACCAATTCTTGGATCAAATTGAGATCACGTCCTAGGAGCATTTCGAGTAATTTGCGTGGACGTGCAATTGAAAGCAGATCAAAGTCGGGACCACCAGAAACTAATCTTCACTAATGACCTAGGTAATTTTGAAAGAGATGGGATGGTATCAATTCATTTGGAAAGCAACGTTGATTGTTGAGGCTCTTAATAGAGTGTAAGTTAATCTGTGGTGCTCTAATTAACATTGTGATTTCTTGTGTCGGATTAAGCACACGAAATATGATAACTTCTCACTAGGTGGGTGTGTTAGATTAGAAGATTCGGTGGACCAATCTTTGCATACACCGATTTTAATTTTCAAAGCACTCGTAGTGGCTTGTGCACCTGGGTCTGACTTTTCTACAAATCTTGGCCACCTGGTCACTCAAGTTTAGGTTGCTCAAAAGCTCTAGTTCTGGAAACATCCTTGCTCTCCGCATACTTTCGAAGCTTGATCCTCCTGTTTTGGTGAGCTAACATTGTCTTCGTAGCTAGCTGTCACTGATCCCAAGTCTTCCGTTAAGAATAAGCTCTAGCTCTGGTCACAATGTTGTTGATGGATAGATAGATTTGTTGAAATCTATACCGAAAACCCCAAATCCTGGATGGGTCAAAGGGGTGTTTGATATTAGTGAGTATATTGGTGAAGGCACCAAAACCTATGATTTTAACGCCAAGGAAGTTGAAACCACCTAGCATGACTCACTTCTCATTGGGATGGGGACCCGATCCGATAATTTATTCAATATCAATTACATCGTAGGTTATTTTCGAGAAGGTGACAATCCAACAAAAAGTCTGAAATCCAAGGGTCACAGATTCTAGAAGATTTTATCCGGATAAGTCGAGGGAGCTACGGCGATAGACTATGTTCACGTGCGTGATTTCATTGACTTTGGTTTGATACAGCTCCCGATGATTCCGATTGCTCAACTAAAGCGAGGATTAGATGTATTTATGATATTTTAAGCTTGAAGCGTTTTGTAAGCAAGTGATAATCCACCCGGGAAGCCTTGGGTCTTGCACTTGGATTAGTAGATTGGAGGTCTCAATTAGGTTATCGAACATAGTGACATTGTATATAGGTAACACGGAAACAATCTCGGATCAAGGTATGTTCTCGCCAAGCACTTTATATCTTCAAGAAATCTCTAGGATAAAAAGCATTTCGATAGTAAAGGCCAAGGCCGGGAGGCACTAAGGCTAGAAAGGTGATTAATGCGTAGACAGTAGAACTCCGATGATTGTGGCCTTACATCCTAGGCAGCACTGTGTTTAATTTAAGCCTTGAGAGAGACTTTGAGGTGGTATTGCCCTTGGTACAGTTTTACAGGTTTCCGATTCACTTGTATTCACGAAGGTCAAGATATAAAAAATGGCAAGTCAGTGGCGGTCCACACACCTTTCCGTACGGCATGTTGTTCGCTACTGCGATTGGTGAAATTTCTGAAGACACATAGAAATCCTTGTCATGGTACGATCCAACATGTGTAATACTCAGAATAAGAAAGATGATGAGCCTCTCTTGAAGGCTAAGATGAATGGTCCTATTCTGCTAGTTGGAAAACTGAATGCAATACAACATGAAAGCCCTAAGAATTAATCCAAATTTAAATTTAGGCCACGTATACTTCAAAAGAGCATTAGGCCTAGTGGTTGACATTCCCTAGTGCATCCCTCTTGACCCGCCTTTGAACCCAGGCTGCCACACTTTGATGCTCCCAATTTTTTCAAACTCCACCCATCAAAATTACCAAAATACCCTTGCCCTTTCCAAAAAATTCCAGCCTTACCCCTCTCTCTCAAATTACCAAAATACCACTACTTCGCTTTTCCAAAAATTCAGCCTTTGCCCCTTCTCTCTCAAATTACCAAAAATGCCTAACCTTTTCAATTAATTTCCAATCTACCCCTCAAGCCTAAAATACCAAAATTACCCCTGAACATTTCAATTAATTCCCAATCTGTCCCGACTTTTAAAATACCCAAATTACCCCTAACCTTTTCAAATAATGCCCAACATGTCCCAACTTCTAAAGTACAATTACCAAATTACCCCTAACCTTTTTTAATAATTCCATATGTATCCCTCAAGCTTTAATTACCAAACTGCCCCTTAGAAATTCTATAATTGCTAAATAAATCCCAAAATTTCTAATAATTATCAAATTGTCTCAAAAGTCCTAATAATTACCAAATTGTCCCAAAATTCCTAATAGTTACAAAACTAACCCCAAAAGAATTTCCTCATCACTCTATATATAGCTTTTTCCATCAAATCCTCAAAATAAACCAAGTTTCTTTCATAAACTCAAATCGTTTTTAAATCAATAAAGATAAATCCATTTTTGCAAAGTTCATTGGTTCGTGTCTCCGCAATGGATCCTAGGGACTGACCAGCTCTTTCCGCATTGTTTGCTTCTAAGGAATTCATATAGGTCCAAGTCTGTGCGTAGGTTGTCTTGGACCTTGTGCATATGTGGTGAGGATCCTTTTGTAAAATTTCAAATAAAAACTTCATTTTAGAATTCCTAAGTCTCATGATGAATCCTAAGCACTAACTGGCTATAACTGATTAGAGGTTTAGAATTTTGTATGGATCGAGTGACCGCAGTTGTCTTGGATCCTGTGCTTATGTGGACTAAGGATTCTCGATTAAGATATTTTCAAAACAATCAAGTCATTTTCAAATGTTACTTCCCAAGTGGCTCCGAAGGTCAAGCCTTCAAGCACTTTGCAAATATTCTTTTAAACACTTCTGAAGGTCAAGCCTTCAAAACAAACCAGAACTACGTAAGCCTTGAGTTTCCCGTTGCACGTGGAATCGTGCAGCCAGGATCAAGTCCTGTCAGGAGCTAACCTCCATCAAGTATTTATTTTCACTCTAATAAAAGGGATCAAACTATTTTCAAATCACCACACACTCAATTTAAGGGTCTTTGTTCTTGAAAGGAGTGGGAGTGCCTAACACCTTCCCCACTCGTAACCGACTCCCGAACCTAAATCTCATCCAGGGTTTTTCCAAATCTTTTTCCCTTAAATAAAAATTTGGTGGCGACTCCACAATAATCAAACAAATTCATTTTAAAATTTTTAGCAAGTTCGTCGTCTCGTCAGAATTACGGTTGCGACAAACATGAAACTAAACACGCATTGAGTTATACATTAAACATAATAATAAAATAGAATTTTATGCACACATCAATATTTATAGCATCTCAATAAATATATTTTTCAACTATGATAAAATTTTATTTATACTATAAAAATAATCTATTTATATTTAAATTAAATCATATAATTTAAAAGATACGATAATAATTTTTTTATTCTTTATAATTTAAAATAAAAATAGTTCATAATAAAATCTCATAAAAACATTATGCGCTAAATCTTTTTAAAGAAAATTCTATATTTAAAAATATTATTATGCAAGATTGCCCTATGTTTATAGGCGATAAACAAGTAAATGGAAAACATCTCTTAACATATAAAAGTAAAATATTGCATATTCTAACAAAGCACAACATGACTAAAAGAGATAGAGGAAAAACTTAAGATATTCATACAAGAACCAAACTTACCACGTTGCACCAAAGGCCATTGAAGTCAACAACAATTTGGAGGGTTGAAGCAACAAATAGTGCACCTTGCGTGTCACACATTATCCTTCAAAATTTCTACATATATATTACATTACTAGTAAATAAGGATGGTAATAACAAAAATTGATAAAATAGTAAAAAATATAAAAGAAATATAAGATCAAGTAAGTTTCCAATCAACCAACCTCTTAAAGATTCACAATGTCAGTATAGCAACTAGTCATTATGACTGAAACGATGGTTGGCACAAAATTATAGGATATATCCTCTAATAACGGTAGGTAGACGAGTCATAAATCATGTTTAGTAGAAGACTAACATGTCCTTTTTCTACATGAGAAATGATTGGTATTAAAATAATTGTACCAAGCATTACAAGCATGTAGAAAACCAAGTAATATTATCTCCGCTTCTTTAATATTACAACTCTGGACACAATCATCACGATGGTTATAAAGGTTCATTATCTAATTTTATTTTATTTTAAAAAAATTCCTAAAAAAAAGGTATATTATCTAATATATAAATATAAAAAATTACATTACTTTGTATTAAAAAAATAATATGATAACAATAAATTTTTTTATAAATTTATATTTATCTAAAATTATCTATTAAAAATATTTAAATAATAATTTAAATATTATAACATCATAATTTATTATATTTTTATCAATTTAATATATTTAGTATCAATTTATATAATTATAAAAATTATTCCTCGTAAAAACCAATTTTATTTGTAATGCCGCTATCTTCCATTCTATCAATCTGCTGGTTATTCTTTCCTAAATACAATTTATTTTTCCCTTGATCCATTTGCAATTCAGAATTCTCAATCCTATTCCACAAATCTGTTATCAATGGTACAATTTGACGTTTTTTTTTTCTATTCTCCTTTGGAACTTGCTAATTACAATTTTGCATTACATGCAAAAAAAAAAAAGTTAAGAATATAAAAAAAAAACATTTAATGGAGAATTTGATACCAAAGTTATAAAAATCTACATCTAAGTCTTCTCCGTATTTAAATTTAGAATAATCATAATTATAATATGCAACACATTAGATCAGAGGTACAGTTTCAACCTTCAAATTTCTTTATGCGATGGTCACATTCGAAGGTGTATACAATGACATGACCACTGTAAGTTCATCTGCATTAATACCAATTATTTGCAATTTATCATAACTATCACGCCAAATTACAGTTTAAAACCTTTATAAGAGAATACAGGTCAATTTATTAAAATTAAAAATAAGAAAAAAAGACAAACCTAAATTAAAGGTGTGCTAAGGAAGATAAGCACAACATGGAAAAAATGAGCGTGACTACAAATAGCTTCACAAAGGCACTGATTTTGATGGATTGAGTGAGTGGAGGAAGAGCTTTTGATTATATACCTGAACCTGAAGATGAAGTTACACAGAAAGTGACTAAAATACAAAATTTGTGACGCTACTGCAGCAAAAATGTTTACACAAGACACCTTACCTATCATTTATCACTGTAAATGGATTGCATAAATTAAATAGTTTTGGGATAGATCCCAACTTTAACGAAAAAATCATAGAACCCATGTTTAGCCCACTAAAATATAAAATAAATAACACAGGCTCTAACAAGAACGTATGATTCTTATCATACATGAGTATTTCTGTGTTGGGACTAAACTTTTGGATCCTATTAGAGCGTGCTCTCAATCGTTAACCGATCAAAATTGATATTCATATTCAATATTTTCATACACTATTAATCATTTCACTGACTTCCTAACAGGACTACAGTCGCAAATTTTAATGAGATAATTAAGATATACATGATCAAATATATTAATTACTCAATAATTTTACAACAACTAATGAAATTCTGACATAATTCAAGTTTGAGTCACAATTCATTCGAATACTTTTTTTTTATAAAAATAATCCGCAACATTTCAAATTTTTAAACAAGCCAAAAATCATATATTTTGAAATTCTATAGCTTAGGTTATAAAAAATTTAATTAAATTATTTTAAATTAGAATTATCATAAAATTAGTCACATTTATAAAATCATCGAAATTCGTATAAATATGAATTCTGAAATTTTAGGACATGAAATTAAATTCAACAAGATTTCAAATTGAATTGGTTCCACTATGAAAGGATTTATGTAACTTGATTTATAATTTTTTAAATTATACTAATTTGTAACAGACATTTCAGTTTTACAACTCTACTTCACGAATTTTTTGGAAAGTGGAGTTTTATGATAAAATTATATCTTTTAGTATAATACTTCTATGAGTATGCTTTCTAAGATAAATTTTGTGTCATTTAAACACCTACATATAAGTTATAAATTTCTTAATGTAACTTGTACAAAAAACACCAAACAGAATAACATCCTAATTTATAATGCAAACTGGTGCTAAATTAGCTGAAAAAAAAAATACAAATTTATACCCAACGTGTTTATGTGTTAAATTTCATACAACTTTTATTTCACTAAATTTTAACAAATATTCTAAGAATTACACCCTTTAAATCAAAAACTATCAACAAAAAAAAAAGTTTATCTTTTAATTTATAGTTGATATTAATCACTTTAATATAATAAAATTTATTGTATTTATAGTTTAAGGATAGAAAACACAACCTCACAAACAAATGAAAATTATATTGTTTCCTTTTAGTTCCATAACAAATTTTAATCAATAGAAAAGGATGAATAGAAAAGATAAAACAACATTTCATTTCCTTCTTCCAATCTTTTATTGTTGTATTTCAAAACTAAACTCAATTATTAAATTAATTTTAACCAATAGCATACACATTAAGACCAATGTTTTCATAGAAGTAAATTTAGGAAGAAAAAAATCTCTTACCTTCAATTTTAGAATTATTAAATTGCTCATGTAAATAGTGTTTACCCATTCTATTATTTTAATTTATCCAAATTTTCTTTTTTTATTAAAAATAATTCTTTTATAAATAATAATATGTATATATAACTTCGATATGTTAATTATATAGAATGCTGGACTCAAACTTGAAACTAACCGAAGGGGGTAGATAATATATTTTTTAATCAAATTTGAAGATAAAAAATTCCTTTTCTAAGAAGTGACTGCATTTTTTTATTACACATGACTTTTTTTAATCTTAAAGTTGAATTAATTCATTGATGGAATAAGTCCTTATTAACATATTTAATTTAGTCATCACTAGAATGATGATTTTATGGTTTGAAGAGAAATACCATGGATAAAATAGGATGGATAAAATATTTTGCTTCGAACTTTTTTAGAAAAATAAAAAAGGAAGAATGCTGTGTCCAGATACCACCGCTGTCTTGAAATAAATTTGTGAAGAATTTATAGTGTAATTTAATTCTTGTTAAAATGTTTTTTTAAATAAATAAATTAAGTTTAAATTTATTAATTTTTTTTAGTATATTTATCTTTATATATTATATATTTATCTTTATTATATTTATTTTAATATATTATATTTATATAATTTATTAAAAACTAAAATTTTTAATTTTTAAAAAAATTATATTTATAAAATTATTTAATATTTATTATAAAAATATATATATTATTTTAATGTTAAAATAAATATTATATATTATACTTTTATATATATATATATATATATAAATTTATATATACATGCGAGCATATGTTGATACATCTATACATACTGCGTACGTGCAAATATATTACGTGTGTTCATATTATGTGTGTGAATTATACTACCCTGACTTAATTCATTTATTTGAAGTAAAATTTTAGGATTAAACTAGTCAAATGTGTGTGAATGCCACCTCTATCCAATCCTAATCCATTTATTAAATAATTCTCCAACCTGTTATAACTTTGAGGATACCTGCTAAACCTGTGCGGAATTGTCATCCCTACTCCCATTTCAATACATTATAACATGCTCCAATCAGCTTCTGCTCAGATGCAGTAATTGCTAAGGTAAAGAGATATTTGAACTATGGAGATATTTTTGGGTGTTGTCAGATATCATAACTTGATGTTACAGTAAATTTAAATCTTATTTTTAAGATAAAACTTAAAAATAACTTTTTATTTCATTAACCATTACTTTCATTTTAATAACTATAATCAGCAATCATTATTAAAATAAAAATGTTAATTTTTATTCAGCATATCTAAAACTATGTATGAAATAGAATACACAAGTACAAGTATTATCCATATTTTTAAGATGAAGTGATGGTTAAAAAATATATACTATAGTATATTGTGGGTGAAGTGATCTTCATCTGAAATGATCTAAATTTCTATTGGAGCCGCATTGTTTAATTATCTTTTGTGCAGTATAAGACTTGCTTTCTCATAAAGACTGTGGCACCGTTTAATAGAGCCACTCACGTTGAAACGGATGGCTATAGGCACAAAATCCGGAGGTGAGGCTTTGAGAAACAAGCGGCACGAGGTTTTGTTTTATTGATGCGTTCTTCTTCCAACCAAAACTGCTTTTCTCTCACTCTAAAAACCCACCAACCCCTCTCTCTCTCTCTCTCTCTCTCTCTCTCTTAGTTAATGGTTTGTTTTTGCTATTGGGAAACCTCCCAAATCCCATTTGAAGTTTGAACTTATCTAAGAAAGAGAAAAATTAAAAATTAAAAATAATATTAAACCTTTGGACTAAGAAAATGAAACTTCCCAGAACAAACCAGAACGCGCACATGGGTGGTTTCCTAGGCATTTTAGTTTCAGTCAATTTAAGCGTGTGAGATGTCCTTAATACTTTCATGTTCATGTTAAAGGGTTGGTTGGCTTTCTGAGTTTGGAGAAGAATCTCTGCTTCGCTTACGCTCTTTGCTCGCATATATATGAAGAATTCAATTAGTATTTTAATTTCTCATAACCAATTTCCAGATCAAGTTTAGTACTTTTCTTCTTCTTATGTACTTCCCCTTCCTTGTAACTTTAGTTGTGGGTTCTTCCAACTCGTGCTGTATGATTACCAGTGTTGTTGTATAGATGTGTTGAGTTGGTGTGATAATGACACAGTGGGAAATAAAAAAATATAAGTAAAACTCTCATAGTCTCATCCTTTGGAACAGTGCGAAGTCGCTTTCTTTTAAGGTAAGAGAGGGGTTTTTATTATAGTATTTGTTTAAGATATCCAACTTGTTGATCCTCTTGTTTGGATGATGGAACCAGATGTTTTTATGTTGCATCCTTCGTAGGATTTGAGATACCCTTATCCCTTTGCTTCCTTAATTGGATACAGCACACACAATAGCAGATCTTTACCCTTTTGCACTTCTGAAGTACACACACATAAATAAAGAAAATAGAAAAAAATTATATCCATCTTTTTCTCACCCTGTACCTCTATCTGTACGTCTTTATCAACTTTCTCTCTCCTCTTCTTTTGTCCAAACACCCATACCTATACCATATCTGAAGCCAACAGAATTTGCACAAGGGTTTTCAAAGTTTCAACCTTGGGGGTGGTTTTTTCCAATTTTTTCACATTTTTCTTTTCTCTTTTTTGAAAGATCTTAAATTTGATAAAATGGAGTGTGAAGTGGAACTACAAGGGGGAGATCTGCATGCAGGTGTGGTAACTGAAGCAGAACCTGTGGTTGGTTTTGGCACTATGGAAGATGTGGCGGTCGCAGAGAGAGAGATGTGGCTTAACACTGAGCAAGATGAGTTCTTAGGTGTGAATGATGCTTCCATGTTCTATGCTGATTTCCCTCCTTTACCTGATTTCCCTTGCATGTCATCATCTTCGTCTTCATCTTCAACTCCAACTCCATCACTTCCTGTGAAGACCATAACGTGTTCAACCACAACAACAACAACCACTTCCTCTTCTTCGTCTGCTTCCTCTTCCTCTGCGGCGTCTTGGGCTGTTTTGAAGTCTGAAGCTGAAGAAGATGCCGAGAAAAAGAATTGCAATAATGGTTACATGCATGATCAACTTGATGCAACAACGCCTGCAGCGTTGTCTTCAACAGCTTCCATGGAGATTTCTCAACACCCCCATCATGACTGTGGTCTTGGTGGTACTGTTGGAGAGTGCATGGATGATGTGATGGACACTTTTGGGTACATGGAGCTTTTGGAAGCCAATGATTTCTTTGACCCTGCTTCTATCTTTCAGAATGAGGAAAACCCTTTGGTGGAATTTGCAACGTTTGAGGAACAGGTGCCGTTGCAAGAAGAACAGCATGCAATGGTGCATCAACAAGGGGGAATAGAAGAGGAAGAAGATCATCAGGTTCCTGTGTGTGAAGAGATCCAAGGAGAGGAAGAAGGTGTTGGTGTTGGTATTGATGGTATCGGCGATAATGAAGGTGGTGATGATGAAATGAGCAATGTGTTTTTGGAGTGGTTAAAGTCTAACAAGGATAGTGTTTCTGCTAATGATTTGAGGAGTGTGAAGCTAAAGAAAGCAACAATTGAAAGTGCTGCAAGGCGTTTGGGTGGTGGAAAAGAAGCAATGAAACAGTTGCTGAAGCTGATTCTTGAATGGGTTCAAACCAGCCATCTTCAGAATAAGAGGCGCAAGGAGAATAATAATAATAATAATAGCAGTGGTAACATTAACAATGCACAGTTTCAGGATCCAAGTACTCAGAACCAAAACGCAAACACTGGTTCCAACATAAACCACCACCACCACCATCCAAATTCATTTGCACCTGAGTCAAACGCTTGTTTCAACAACCATGCACCTTGGTTATCCCAACAACAACCATTCGGGACAGATCAAGGTCCTTTAATGGTTCCTCCACCGGCATATCCACAACCCATGGTTGGGTATGTGGGTGACCCTTACACAAATGGTGCTGCTGCTGCTTCAAATAACATCAACCGTAACCCTTATCAACCTGGTACAGATCAATATCACATGTTGGAGTCAGCACAATCATGGCCTCCTTCTCAGTTCAATGTTAATGCCTCTCACTATAACCAATCATTTGGAGACAATAGTCTTTTCCCACATGGTGCTTTTGGTGGCTATGGCAATAATCAATACCCTTGTCAGTTTTTTCATGGTCCTGGTGATAGGATGATGAGGTTAGGACCCTCTGCTACTAAAGAAGCAAGGAAGAAGAGGATGGCAAGGCAGAGAAGGTTGTTGACTCATCATAGGCATCATAGTGGTAATCACAACCAGACTCAAGCTTCTGATCCACATGCAAGATTGGGAATGGGAAGTGATAATTGCACCACTGTTGTAGCTGCTCCTCATGCTAATCCTGCAGCCAATTGGATGTACTGGCAGGCTATGACCGCTGGCGGGGCGGCTTCGTTGGCGCCGCCCGTGGTTCCGACCGATCCCCCGGCTGGACAGCAGATGGTGGACCGCCCAGCCATGCAGACCCAGAATTGTCATCCCGGTCGAGTTGCATCTGATAGGAGACAGGTTGGTGGAGCTTAATTTCATCAAATTGGTGGTAGATGATGTGTTTTGGCTAATGTATTTATGATCTATTATGATGTGTGATGGTTAGAATGTATATGTAGCAGTGGATCATGTTTGTTTGTTTTAGTTTTAGATTTTTCTTTTTTTCAATTTATGAACGTTATTATCCTTTGTTGAGGCATATATAGTTCTTGCTTTATGATCAATAATGGTTGGCTTGTTTTATGGTGTGATGTGTTTGATTGATAGGGTTGGAAGCCTGAGAAGAACTTGAGGTTTCTTCTACAAAAGGTGTTGAAACAAAGCGATGTGGGAAGTTTGGGGAGAATTGTTTTGCCAAAAGTAATCCTTTATGTTATTATTATTATTATTAGATTGGTATATAGTTTGATATAAATGAAATATATATCTCACTTGTGTCAGTTAATTTGATTTATAATTTTGATGAAAAAATTGGTCAGAAAGAAGCAGAAACCCACTTGCCTGAACTGGAGGCAAGAGATGGAATTTCCATAACTATGGAAGACATTGGAACTTCCCGTGTTTGGAATATGCGCTATAGGTATTCGAAATATTTCATCGATAAATTTCTATTTTCAACTTGATTTCTGCTACATTGAGACTAAAATTTTCTCTTTTGGATTATTTCTTCTTGGAGCATCAGATATTGGCCAAACAACAAAAGCAGAATGTATTTGCTTGAGAACACTGGTGAGTTTCCTTTTGTTTTGGATTTGCTTAACTTGTTTTACTTTCATTTCTAATTCACATCTCATTTTGCAGGTGACTTTGTCAGAGCCAATGGACTTCAAGAGGGAGATTTCATAGTGATATATTCAGATGTGAAGTGTGGCAAATTTGTAAGACTCTTCTCTTATTCCTGCATTTTCCTTTTTTCTATTACTTTTTATTAAGCTCTCAAATCCGTCTATGAAATTTTTTAATTTTCTGTTAGATCTTAACTTCAGAAAATTTAATTATTATATTTATTTTATTTGCATTAAAAATAATTAAAATATTATTTTGTAAAGTCTATGAATAATGACAGATATTTTTAAAATTTAAGAAATTAAAATATCTAATTCTCATGATGATAGGTGTTTTGATGATGAATTTTTGAATTATTAAAAATTTGAGAACTAATTAATTGGTGGGAAACAGATGATAAGAGGAGTGAAAGTGAGGCAACAAGGCGTGAAAGCAGAGAGCAAAAAAGGAGGAAAATCGCAGAAAAACCAGCATGGGACTAATGCCGCAACTACAGCTGGTACTGCTGCTAATAACGGCACGCCATCATCACCAAAGTCAAAAGCTGAAAAAGTATTAAGTTAATATAATATATAGTTTGCATGTACAATATATAATAATAATAATAGTAATAATAATAATAATATAAAATAAAATAAAATAAAATAAAAAAGAGACTCTCAAGTTTGAACATGGTGCTCACATAATGTTATGGGGTTTGAGCATGCTCTGTCATGGAGGCTGTCAAGGATTTGTATAACTGTATTCTGAGTGATACTTCTTTTCGTATTTAATTTGCAATTGTTATGTGAAAATATGCTGTATGTGTTTAATATGGCTGTACATGAAACTTTATTAGGGATATATGTCATGTCCATTTATAACTTGGATTTTACATCAAAGTTAAGAGAAATATTTTTGTCTATAAGCTTCGAAGCGGCAATTGTATGATACCGAACGAAAATAGCTTCGGATGCTCGACTTTATTTTTATTTAAAATCGAATATGTTTGTGCAACATTTTTCTTAATATAATAATTTGAAATTAATGGAACAGGAGTGTTGTTATTAATTTGAATTTTAATTATTTTTATAATTTGGTAAAATTATATAGGTCCTATCGGGATGTTACTAACATTAATTGTCACTGCCGCTTATTCAGGCGTTTTAATGGAGAATGATAATTTTGGGAGATTACAAACGACACTCAAAAACCTTTGTGTTTGGACAAAGAATGTTCAAATATGCAGAGTCCGATCAAACCTTGAAACGACTGAATTTGCTTAAACGACACTCAACATCGTTCTAATTGTATTTGAAAAATTAAGTGATGTTTGGTTTATTTGAGAAAAGAAAAAAGCCAAACGGTGGGAAAATATTTTTTTTATTTATAAAAAGATTATTTGTTTATTATTTTTAAAGTTTTTTTTCATAGAAATTGATGAAAAATAAAAATTAATTTTTATTTACATTTTTTTTTTACAAAATTTTGAAAATAAATTTAAAATGATATTTTATAAATATAAATAAAATAACAAATGAAAGCAGAAAAAGCTTATATAACTTTATATTATAAGCAAGAGGTGAGATAAAAGAAGAAGAAGAAAAAAGAAAAGCACAGATATTAAAAGTGCTATATAAAAAATTATACATGTAAATTATGAACGGAGCTATTAAGTGGATAAACCTACCATCCCGTGATAGAGAGATGATAAATTCTTCTCCATAATGGATTCTTGAGGAAAGCAGAAAATAATAACAAATAAAGTGGAAAAGAATGGAAACTTATGTATGTGACGTAGAGAAATAGATATGGTTTTGACTTCTTTTTGGTTTAAAGAACGAAGGAGCCGTGTACGGTCTCTTCGCTGATCCATGAATTTCACATCCTCTTGCTTTCAATAAAGGAAAATGATGATCTCATGAATTCTTTGCCATACATTCAGCTTCAAAGCTTTGTCTCTTTCTATCTCAAATTTTATTTAATCTATTTAATTACATAAATAGCCATAAGAAAATGTTAAAATTAACAATTTTTAATCTATCATTTAAATTTATAAATTTTATTATACAGATTATTAAAATAATTAATTTTATTGTTTTTATTAATTATTTAATTACACGTTTTTACGTTTCATACACTATGGTTTCTCTTGTATTTTTCCTAAGAATGCAACTAAAAAAAAATATTATTTTAAATTTCAAAATAACATAAATAGGAATATTTTTTTAAAAGAAAAGTGAGAGATAAAATTAATATTAAGTTATTCTGGAACTTCAATGAAACCGTAATCCGAATAGTATCCTTCATATTCATCAAATTATGGATTTGTTATTTTTTCTAATTTAATAATTAAATAATAAAATAAGGCATGTTAATTCCGTTACATTTCATACTCAAGTCCTCTGAATCAATAGCCATCAAATTAAATATGAGAAATTTTTTTCAGTTCTGTTATTTTAATAATTAAATATTGTATATTATTTTTTTTCTCTTACTTTCACCATTTTTATATACTCGCAAGTCGCATCCTAGAAAATACAAAAAAATAAAAATAAAAATAAAAGAAACAACTAAAAGTTATTGTCATAAGTTGTATAAATTAAAAACGTTTCCAATTCTTTCTTACACCCACTTTTATATTCATTCAACGTATAAGTATCAGGTAAATAGAATGTATTTAAGGAGATATTAATCAATAACAAATATTGATGGCTAAAAATGAGGTATAATTTCGAAATTAGTCCTTGTAATTTTTAAGGTACATTAAATTAGATTTTGAACTTAAAATATTGCAATATAATCTTAAAAAAAATTATTGATCATATTAATTAGTTATCTAACTTTATCACATTAGTTATTTTTATATTGTACTATGATATAAAAAAAATTAGGACTAATTTGACATGTCCTAAAAATGATGTAGATTAATTTAGAGGTTCATTCAATTAATAATCGATAAAATTTCACATCTTATAGGAAAAATAAATTATTTATGACAAAAATCTATAACAAGTGAAGAATGAATTCTTTCATGTATATATATAGTATAACTTGTATTAATTATTAGTCTTATATTTATCTTAGATATGCTGAGACAGATATATATACACATAAGATTTTGAAAATGGATGAAAAAGAAGAGAAAAGAAAAAAATCGATGCAGGAAAATAAGAATAAAAGCAAATTAAATTTTCACAATTTGGCTTCCAAGAAGATGGGTAGAGACAAAAACCACATGAAATTTTTCAAAAATCTCTCCCCATACGTGAAGATGAGAGAGAATTTGTTAAAATGATAAATTTATCCATTTATCGACTGGTATATTAAATGGAAAAGAGATTAATTTATTTTAAAAATATTTTATATAATAAATATATTTTATTTAATAATTTTTATAAAATATAAATTTAATAAATTTAACCATTAATTAAGTAATATAATAATTGCACATACTAAATTTTTTAAAATTTTTTAAATTTACAGATATTTATGTTATAATAAATATTTGTTTATATACATCAATTCTATATTATATATAGAATTGATGTTATTTATTAAAATATAAAATAATTTCTAAATTTTATGAAATTTTATAAATTTAATTTATATAATAAAATTTTAAATTTTTGTGATTTTATAAAAATATTTAATAAAATAACTTTAATATGAGTTATTAATTGGATAAATTGATCTATCCTTATTAAAAGAATATAAAAATACTGAATATAATTAAATTTTATTTATTTTTATTTTATTTCTTATTAAACTAAATAAAAAAAAAGGATGAAGATTCTCTCATACTAGTTATGGTCAAGTTATAAAAATACCAAACAAATATATGTGTAATTATTATTATTTTTATTAATTTAATTATATATTTTTATATCTCATAATACAAAATTATCATAGTTCATGTGTCTATAAATATCATATAAATAATCATGTCAAGTAATATTAAAAAAAATTATCAACAAAATAAATAAAATTATAAAAATATTAGGAATAACCTAATTCATTTATAAGTAACAAAAGTCAATTAAAAAGATAGTGCGCGTATTAAAAGTTCTTACACTCAATTAAAATAGAATAGTGGAAACTTTTTCACCTTATTTATAGTTCATACTCAATAATATAATTTAATCATCTCTAAAATAATTTGTATAAAAAAATAATATCTTCTAGATATAATATTGTTGATATAAATTTAAATAGTTACAAATTAAAAAACTTTTCAAATAATTTGATCCTGTGTACGTATTGCATGATCCAAAAGATGAAATGATTCTTAGAATTTAATGTATAAGAAGAAATGATCCTTAAAATTCAATGTATAAGAAAATGAAATGGCCAACAACATATAACATGTCTCCTAAATAGAATATATGAATACTTACATATTTGTAATGAAAAATAAATGTCTAGAATTTTTCTTCATGCTTCAACAAAAAGTTATAAGAACTTTTATAAACAATTAGGGACTGAATTTTATAATTATTTATATTCTATTATAAATAAAAATCGATTTAAAGACAAATATAATTTAAAATTAACTTTTTTTTAATTAAATTTCATTGCCATCAATTTAAAGATCAAATCATTGGTCTCATATTTTAAAAATAATGGATGTAGCTAAATTTTACGATTAATTAATTTATTTAATTTATAGTAAATATTTTTTATTTGGTGATTGATTTATTATTCAATCTCAACAAACTTCATTTTATTAGCACTCTTTGTTTCGTGTTTCTTCCTTTTCCCCTTGAATTGATTTTTATTTGAGCCTCAACTTTAACATTCTAACAATGATATCTGTATTAGACTTAAGTCATATTACAAATTCACTATTAGTTTGTTATTTCATAATGTAGGATTTTTTTATAAAATACTTATACTAAAAATATGATACTATTTTTTTAAAAACATTTGTTAAAAGTGAAAGTCTTGTCATAGAAAATTAACATAATAGAAATTAAAATGTTAAAATGTTGTTATTCGTGTTAACTTTGAAAACTCTCATTCATTTACTTGCTATAATATACATTTATTTATACAACTATGTTTACATTATTATTTACATAAATAATACAACATATAAGAAATAATAAGTCAAAAAATCTCAGTGAATCCTTTAAAATAAGACAAGAGCATCAATGAACATTATCTGTTATAGTTATTCGTAACAAAACATACAGAGTACATGCAAATAAAACACAAATCTCGTTAGCAATTCATGAGTTATCTCCTCACAGACTTATGACATCTTCTCCTTCTCATTTATTCCAACTCGTGAGCACTACAAAGTTAGTCCACATTACACAGTTTAGGATAAATTACTGATGTCATGATCAACATAATTGAGGTTTGGAAGAGAAACAGGAAGTAGAGAATGAGAAATTGTAATTTTTCAATAGGCATCTATCCTAAGGTTGGTGACATCAGTTTTATTCTAGCCATTTTAGTTTATTTATGAAAATGTGACAATCATATAACTTCAATCATATCTTTTAAAATAATACTTATCTGAAGTGGATTCCTCTGAATAATAACAAGGATTAAATTTAATACAAGCATAATCTCATTGACTTCTCAAGTCACATTCTCATGAAACTTTGCATAACATAAAACTTATTCATTCTTTTATCACATTCTCATTATAACATAAATATTGTATGACTCTTACTAGTTTTATGCCTTAATCATAATTATTCTCTTTCTCTAATCACTCTTTCAATGACAATTTTATTTAAGACATATTATCCATAATTTAGTCAAATAATATCTTTCATTTGTTTACTATTCTACCTTCTATTCTAGGATAAGAACTTATTTCCTGATGGTCATCACCATCATAATTTTTTGAAGACCTATGACTTCATCATAGAAGGATTTTTTAAGATCCACGGCTTCGCCATAAAAGGACCTTCACCTTTTGAGTGTGCACAAGTCCTAAACTTGACACAGTAAGAGTAGTGTTAAGTTCTTCCATAGGGTTCTTCTTTAATGATTTCTTAATTTATTAGGTT
The DNA here is from genome assembly GCA_026541065.1 of Canavalia ensiformis. NCBI lineage: Eukaryota > Viridiplantae > Streptophyta > Magnoliopsida > Fabales > Fabaceae > Canavalia > Canavalia ensiformis. The sequence continues at coordinate 1,228,082 of JAMKYM010000217.1, forward strand.
CTATTTTAATTCTTCATAATAATATGCATTCTCAATATCCAACCAATATGGTATACACATATAACATCCAAATCATATAATTCTCACATAATTCATCAACATACGAAACCATAAATTTATACATAATTCATTGCATCATTCAAGAGAGCACATAACACACTTTTACATAAATAAACATACTCATGTATCATCATGATAAATAGGATATAAATATTTATCCAAAAATTTACTTCCTTAGTCAAAATATTTACCTATTCATAATCCTTAAATTATGGATAGCATGCACACTTTTCCTAAAATTGTCCAAGTTGCACACATTCTTTATGTTTTATGATAATTTTTTCAAAAGAAACATATATCATTCATTTCTTGTAGGTTCTTCTCAACATTTTCTTTTCTCCAAAATTTGTTTACTAAATCTTATTTAACTAATTTTGATCCACCTTGGTCAAATGTATCTTTTCTAATTTCATCAAATTTATGTTCATTTTTCTTAGTCTTAATGATCGATTTTCCAGTCCAATTCCTAAGGAGAATAGTTTAATTATCCTCATATAAAATTTTGGTCGAATGGCTTTAGTGTTTTTTAAGGGCTTGTACTTTATTTTTTCTTATTCATAGAAGTTGTTTGCTTGAGATATTGACTTAAGTTCTTAGACTAATTAGTCTTAAAAAACTTTAGTTCCATTAGACCCTTCTTTTTAAAGTATGGTTAAATGACCTATATGTATTCTAAATGTCATTAAATTTATTTTTATTGTCTTGAAAGATTATTTTTCTTACCGTCTTATCTTAAGAGAGTTAACTAATTAATTTCAAAAATTTTTCATCCTTTCCTCCCCTAATTAAAGAGCTAAGGCTGAATGGCCATCTTTTTCCACCAAAATCTTTTAATTTAATTTTTTCTAGTTCCATGTATGAATCTTATATGTTAAAAAAGAATGGAGGGTATTAGCTATCATGTATTTGTAAATTTTAAGTCTTTTCTTCCTTATAGAAGAGGCCATGGTCAAATGGCTGACCTTTCACCAAGACAACATTTTTACCAAATTTTTACCACCATAACTCTTAGATATAAAGTCAAGGCACTTAATAAATTTGTTTTTTTGACTAGAGTCCATCAAGTTCTTGCAAATATTTTTCCTTAGTCCATGCCTTTATCCCTGGGTAAAGTTTAGAAAATTTTCTTATATTTCTAAGACCACAACTTCTTTTCTTTGTCTTTCAATCATAAAGGTCTAATCTTTAATTCTCAAGTTTAATTCTTGTTATGGCTTCCACTTAAATTATTTGGAACTATGACCATTATAGTTCAAGTTTAATATTTTTTAAGTTTGAAAGTCCAAGATCTTAGCTTTATATGGAAAAAGGATCAAGTTTAGGAAGAATAAGACAATATGACATTACTTTAAGTTCAAATAAGGTGATATTCACAAGATATATTCTAAGCTCTAAATAAATTGCACCTGAGCACCTTCTAAATTTGAAAAAACTTTCTCAAATTTGTCCAAAACTTTTAAAAATTATTTTTAAGAAGATTTAGTCGATTAAAATGCTTAAGAAGTTCTAATAAGTACTTTAAACCATTAAAGTTTCACTTTGGACTCTTAAAAATTATTTAAAATGTGAAAATTATTATTTTAAAATATTAGGAAATTTTTTTAAAACATTATACTCAAGAAAGTTGGATCTTGGAGTTTAAAGAAGAGATACATAAAGAAGAAGAAGAGTAGATAAAAATAACTAACAAATGCACTTAGAAAGTTTTAGGGGAAGAATATCCTATTTGTTAAAGTTAGAAGTGATGCTTTGTGGATTTTGTGATGAAGATATACCTCTTTGGTGGTCCCAAATGAAAATCCTTCAAGAGGAATGGAGTAGTTTTTCTTAATTTGTGGGCTTAAGCTTCAAAAATTGAAACTTAAACTTGGTTAGATTTTGACTTAGGGAAAGGATAGAAGTGAGAACTTGGTGTAGGAAAATTTTCTAAGTGTTTTAGTAAGTATTGGTGAGGTAAAATGAGAGTGTTTACTATGTTAAAAATACGGCCACTTAGGGGTAATTAGAAGTTCAATTTTTAATCGAGGGAAAAATGATCATTTTGCTTTTAATTTCACTTTTTAAAATTAATTCTAAATGGTGCAACCTTATCTTCAAAGGTTAACCATGATTTGATTAACCTAAATAAGGTTAAATCTACTTAACCATAGTTTAATTTAATCTAATCATGATTAAGTAACTTAACCATGTTGAGTTTTCCTTTTTCTCATTATGATTTTTGTCTTTTAGTGACTTATGGAATGGATGACTCACCTTCTTCATTAATGGCACACTTATCTACTTTTTTAATCATCTAAAAAAATGTTCCTTAAAATAAACATGGATTGTGGACCTCAAAATAAGCATGGATTGTGGGCCTTGCTAACAATTTATGACTTGCCTGAGTTATTAGGGGTATTTTGATCACTTTTAGATATTTTTCAGAAAAGTTTCCAAACTTCATTTATAAAGCTTATATTTCTTGATTAGTCCTTCTTGATTCATTTCTAAGTTGTTCTCTTGGTTTTAAAGGCAATTTGGTGCTTACGAGAAAAGTTGGATTCTTTATAAATGTTCAGAGTATTATTTACTACAAAATTTTTATCTTTTATCTATCACTAGTTTATTCAAGTGACATTGTAGTAATTATTGATAAGTTATAAATTTTTTAAAGATTTCTAAGCTCTTATCTTGAACTGCCTACACTTCATCTATTATTATTTTTAATTTGAGGGTATTTTTGTTATTTCTTATAAAGATTTCTATTTTTTCTAAAATTTTTAAATTTTTTATATTTCTATTTCTATTTAGAATCATTAGTTTCTAAATTACAAAATCAAATAAAGGAAAATTAGAATGTTACACTAATAAGGAACAAACCAAAAACCTTTACTTTCTCATTTATTACATTTATGCTCATTTTCCTTTTAAATTTGTGCCATTTCTTCTCCATTTTGTGATTCTCCTTCGTATTCTGAAAATCTTTGTTATGGTATTTAAATTGGTGGATCCTAATATAATTCAAGATGTCAATTTTGTAATCGAAGTATCTTTTAAGGTGTAGTTTGTTCGAATCCCTCGTTGTTAGCCATTATTAAGGTAAACAAAATTTCTTGAGGGAGCTAATTTTGATTAAACAAGAACATATCTTTGTTCTTAAATTATCCATTAATAATTTCTTTATTTATGGGATAACTTATTGGCCATGGCTTTAGTAAATTCTCTGCAGTATGTTTGTATTGATAACTTGGCTGATTTTCTACCTACTTTACTATTTTTGAATTCAATTTATATTTTTTTCTTTTTTGTAGGGAGTTTCATCTCTGTTTTTTTTTTTTTTTTTTTTTATCTTTCTTATTTGTACATTCGTCCTAGGAAGGTCTATTTTACTGTCACAGTTCTACTCTAGGCTGCAGTTACAGTCATATATTTTTAATATCTCAATTTTATTACTCCATCCAACTTATAAGTTATAGTCATAGAAAGATAGAAAACACCTTTCGACTATAAAGATAGTACTGCATCATCTTGGTTGCATTTACGAGTGGACGGAAGGAAGAGACAACTGTCCCATTTGTGCAAAGGTAATATTTTCTTGATTAATGCTCACTGAAATGACTCTTAGTTTTAAGATAAATCGAGCATATAACACATAAAATTATTCTTGGTTGCATTAATTTTTCATTGCAATGTTTTTGAATTTGATGTTAGTTTAACACAATTCAACTATTGCCTTGATCAGGTATTTCTGTTAGCTACCTATACACAAAAAATAAAAGGGTTTTAAACTTATGTTCTTTGTTAGTATAATCTTTCATCTTAAAAATTGTACTGTTAACTGGATGCATTTCAAAATCAACCAAATTTGACTGAAAACTTGATTTACCAACGCTTTCCTAAATGTATAATTGGGTCAGAGTGAGTATATGCGTGCGTTCTGCTTCATTTATTTATTTTCTTGATATTTATATTTACAATACAATGATAGGTATATAAGGATTGTAGTATTTGACCATTATATCTTGTTAATGCTATTGTCGAATTGTCTATGTCTTCATATGCCTGGAACTACTTAGCTGTAACCAATACCGAATCTGTTATCGTTTACTATGGGCTAAACAAAACCAAAACTATGTGAAAGATGACTCATTTTGGCTCCTTATAGATCCTCAATTTTCCACTTACCAAATGGACTCTTGCAAAACATATGTACATGAACAATTTTTTACATTCAATAACATAATATAGTCATGGTGACTCCTTTCTATTACCATTATATAAACTCTATTGTTAGTGATACTTAAAAATTTTACTAATTTACATTGATTAAAATATTTACTTATTTTACATTTTGGAAATATAAGAAAAAATTTGCCAAAATTAATTTTTTTTTGTGTAATTTATTTGTTCTATTTGTATGTAGGAAATTTTATGATAAAAAAAAAGAAGAAAAATTTATGTGTTTAAATACTTTTAAGCTCGTATTTCTAGGTTAATGAACTTTTAATTTTAAAAGTTTTTAGAAGCATATGGTAAGTAAAGTTTAATATATTCTATCATCAAATTATAAACTAAATTTAAAGTAAGTGTGGAAACCGAAATTACGATAAAATAATAAATTTATAAATTTTTTTTATAAGATTGATAAAAAATATGGAGTAGTTACCAAATTTTATTTTTAAGAAAAAAATTTAAAAAAAAGCTCTAAAAAATTCTGAATTCAATAGTTAGTTTTTAATAGAAGGGGCAAGTATTCTATTCGCACATTCCGAAAAACAATATTCAAAGTTAAATATGCAATTTTAAAAATAATTTAAAATTTTTTTTACCTAATTCTTTTTAATTTAAAAATTTAAATATTTAGATCATTTATATACATAAAAGAATTTAAAGAAATAAAAAAATAGTATATGCAGAAAAAATAGTCTGACAGAGCAAAAACAAAAAAGAAACCTATGTCTATGAATACTTTTGAACTTACATTTCTAGGTCAAAGAACTTCAATCTTAAAAGTTATTTTAGAAACATATAGAAAGTAAAGTTTAATATATTCTATCATCAAATTACAAATTAAATTTAAAGTAATTATCACAAACTGAATTACAATAAAATGATGAATCCATAAAAATTTAATTTTCATGAGATTGATGAAAAATGTGGAGTTAATGCCAAATCTTATTTTTAAAGAAAAAATTTTAATTTTTTTCAAAGAGGTCTAAGTCCCAGAGTCATTTCCAAACAGGAAAGGTGCAAATATCCTATTCACCTATTCCAAAGAATGATATTCAAAGTTAAATATTCAATTTTAAAAATAAATTTGAAAAAAAATTATTTAATCCCTTTTAATTTAAAAAATTTAAATATTTAGATCATTTATATACGCGAAAGAATGTGGAGAAATAAATAAAACAGTATGTACAAAAAAAAAATAGTCTAACAAGATTTTGATCCTACTCTTATGTGTCTCCTGGTGTAATGGAAGATTTAAGGTTTACATAATTCCATTAGTTAATTTTTGAAAATAAATGTTAAGAAATAATTCGAAAAAAATTGTTTGAAATTAAGTTTTCGAACAAAAATTTATAAAAAAAGTAGGATCATTTTTATATTTTTGGTTTTTGATATTTAAAATTAATTTTTTAAATTCATATATGTACAAGATTTAAGTTAAATTGCACTAAGATTTATACAATTTTTAAAATATTAGATAGTAATATGCTACTCGTTAATATTAAAAGTTTGTTGTATAAAATTTAAAAATTTAAAAATATTAATTTTTCAAAATATAAATTTAAGTGAAACTTTTATTAAATTAACTGTATAATTTAAATAATATTTTAAATTTATCTATACATAAGGTTTAAGTCAAACAGTCAAACAAAGATTACACTAGGATCTATAGAGTTTTTAGAATGTATAATATGTTATTCGTCTATATTAAAAGTTTGTTGTGTGAGATTTAAAAATTTAAAAATATTAATTTAAATGAAACTTTTAGTAAATCAAATGTACAATTTAAATAATTTCTTAAATTCACCTATAAACATATATGCTACCTACTTTTATTACAAATTTATTATGTAAGATTTAAATTTTTTTATAAAATATTAATTTCTATTTAATGAAATGAATCTAAAACTTTTATTGAACATTAAATTAAGTCAATTATTATATTTAATTAATTTTTTAAAATATAAAATTTTATTTATTGAAATAAATTTAAGTAAACATTAAATTAAAGCAATCATAATACTTTATTAAATTTATAAAATATGAAATTTTATATATTGAAATAAATTTGAATAAAACTTTTATTCGGGAGTTCAACTCGAAACCTAGATAGCAATGGCCATTAGTGCTCAAAGCAAGAAGGGAGCCCATGGCTGCTGGTAGGGGACCGCAGAGGAGGAAGAAGATAAGAAAAAAGTCATAATGGCAGAGCTTGGTTATGATGTTGATAGGGGATCCAATAAGGTTTAGGTAAAAGGCTTTTATTATTATTATTATTATTATTATTATTATTATTATTATTATTATTATTATTTTTAGCTCAAAAGTTTCATTCAAACATCTTATTAAAAGTTCCTTCTCCTGTTCTTTCTGACTTGGAAACCTGCATATGTTTGGCCGGGAATATGGTGTTCTCTGATAGCATTGGCAGTGATTGATGGTTGCCATAACTAGAGTAACAGGGCCTTGGACCAAGGCAGTGTTTCAGTAGACTATGACGGAGGAGGGGATTGTCTCCAATTTTGTTCATTTCTTGTTCTAATTTCTTAGTTTTTTTAGTTTCTTTGAATAGGTTTTGTAATTATTCTGCCTAAATATTTCTTCTTGTTGATCGATCATTTCTAAAATGTTGTGTGCATATTGAAACAAAATTCAAATGATGATTATAAAATAAGACAAGCAATCGTAGGAACGAACAAATTTACCTCGGAAAGCAACAAGGAAATAACAATATGAGATCTTGACAATATGAGATATTGAGCTTTGAACAGACCTTGAAGGCTTGGGAATTTTGATTAGAGTGATTTTATTCTACGAGAAGAAGCTTTCCGCAACACAACGTTGTCTCCTTATTTTGAATGAAAGCTTCGTGGCAAACTTTCAACACAATGTTCTCTTCTTATTTTGAATTCTATTCCCTATTTATAGGGTTTGAAACTGGTTAAACTAATTATTTTGCTGAATTTTCCTGACTCAATCCTCAACCTGGGTAATCAAAGTTTAACCGACTAGTGATCAACTAGCACTAAGAGAATCATGACAAATCTTGATTCTTGTTTTCAGATAGAATGAACAATCGATTCTTGCTTTTTCATCTTCCATTATTTTGCTTCTTATATTTTATTATGTGATTCTGATCATTTGGGCTTCTTGTTGGCTTTATTATTTCTCAGCATTTAGAAAATCCAATGAACCCTTGCTTTTTAGTATTTGAAGCTTAAAGTTTTCTTTCTACTTCTCTCTCTTTTTTTTTTTTTTTCAAATTAACCCGAACATAATTGAATGTTGATAGTAAGGAACTATAAAGATGAAAATGTAAACTTCTGATGAAGTAATAAGATGATAAGAGCAAAAGGAATGGTCACCTTTAAGTGGCTACGAGGTACTAAGCCTTTTGTTTATGGTTTATGATTGTAGTTCTTTTGTGGTACTCATTAGGTAACAATTTGTATAGGGCTAAGCTACTGAATATGGCATAATAGCATTAAGAACTTGTGACAATAATGAGAAACACTAAAAATTGTAGCTAAAATTGAAGTTTTGCTTTTTTGAACGGAATCCATATTGTTACAATAATTTTTGGTTTCTCATTCAAATCATCCATGTGGTATCACTAATTTGTATAGTCTTTTTTTTTCTTCTATTTTACACAATTTCGCCTATTAGCTCTGCCAAACTTCATCTTATTTTATTTTTATTTCAGTTTTAATCTTGCTAATATGTTACGTGAGACTTGATATTTTTATTTTTAATATTTCAATCCAAAGTGCGTAAGGTTTACTGGAAAAGTTAGTTTAGTGTCAACTCAAGTCAATTACATTCACTAGTTGGATGTTTTTTTTTTTTTTGAGCTATTATTAAATCGTTCTTTGAGAATGGAAAAATATGTTATATTAATTTTATATTTTATATTTTATTGTATCATATCATATATATATATAATATAAATTATATTAAATAATGTATATATAATTAAATTATATTGAAAATGTAATTTTTTACATTATCATTCAATGATATATTAATATATGATTAGTTTTTATTTTTATAATTATTTTAAAAGTTATAGCTACCATGTATTCCAATTGATTAATAGTATACAAACTTTTACGTATATAATCTTGGATTTTGATTTTTATTACTGAAAAGTGAAAACTTGTGATGTCTTAAAAGTAACATGGAAGATTTTAATGTCACCTTAAACATTTTTTGTTTCAGGTTCATACCTTGCTTGTATCTCCAAAGATCAAAGCTGATTAAATATTCTTCTCTTGAGGTTAGCACCAACTATATAGGTAAGGAATTTCTCTATACCCTAACGTTTGCTTGTTTTCTTCTTGTATGCTTATATTTTTTTTGTATAAATATATGCAACTAAAATGTTTTAGATGTCATATTTTCTTCTTGCTTAAGTATCAAGGCTGTATTTCTTTAAAAGAGAGAAAGGAAAGATGATATCAAGGCTGTATTTCTTTAAAAGAGAGAAAGGAAAGATGACTATAATTGAAAAAACCTGATAATTACTCTAATTGGTAGAAATAATTTATTAAATTATTCTTTACGTTAGTTGTTTAAAATTACTCTAATTGGTAGAAATAATTTATTAAATTATTCTTAACATTAGTTGTTTAAAATTTGACCGATAATATTGAAAAATTATTATATTTATTGTTCATATGAAACAAAATTGAAATAAAAAAAATTGAATTCAATATCTTTTTTACTGAATTTATATATTTATTGTAATTTTAGTTTATTATTCTTTATAACTGTGATAATCTATAATTTTAAAATTTAATGAGTATATGAAGTATTTAAAGTTACAGTTTTAATGTTTTAATATTTTTATATTAACAACAAAATTAAACATAAAATACTAAAATAAAAAATGACAAATTTCTACTGATTTCATTCAGTTGAATTTTTTGTCTAACTTTAATTATGCTCTTTCATTTTAAAATTTAAGATCAAGATACAACATAATAGGGTAAATAATATATAAGTTTATGATTATCATGTTAAAAAAATTGTATTCCACCTCTATGAGTTGATTACAACTTTAAAATAGAAATAATTTATTAGGACATTCCAACGCACAATTTTGAAACCAATCACACACCGCAAATGTATGCTTTTTATCTATAGTTCTAGCCATCTAAACCAAAAAGGTCTAAGTAGAATCCTCCTATTATTATTTTTAAATATTTAAAATTAACTTTAAGATTAATTATTTATATTTGTAATGAATAGGTTTTGATTTTTTTATATTAATTTATTATTTTTATAAAATTTAATTTTCAAATATTATTAGTGTAAAAATTATTATATTATCATCCACTAAGTAAACTCATCGTAATGATATTAATGAGAAAGATTATCATCCAATCATTATTAATGTAATGATTTAAATTACAACGTAAGATTAGACAATTTAAAACGAAGTTAATTTTAAAGAAAATGAAAATGAAATTATCATCAATTTTATTTTAAAGTAAAAAATTAAAAAATCTCTTATCTTAAAAAATAATAAATCAAAATTAATTTTAGAGTGATGTAAATTTAATTATGCAACACCTCTCATATATTCATTTTAAGATGATTTATTTTTAGTTAATTTATATAATAATTTTAAATTATTTATTTTACTCTTTAAAAAATACAAATAAATAATTTATTTTAAAATAAATGAATGACTAAACAATCAAATAAAAAAAATAAGTAAATTAGTAAATAAAATATTTATTGAATTAATGATAAAAATTAAAATAAAAATTAATTTTATAAAAATTAATTTTAACTTGACGATTTAATTTCTATTTTATCTATCCTTCAATACTATGAAAAATTTAATTATGTAATTATCTTAAAATTTATTATTAGTTAATTAATTTTAATGTTAAAATTTATGAAAAAAAAATAAATTTGAAAACATCAAATTATCAAAATTTATGTGTCACACATTAAAAATAGAATTAACAAAACATTTTATCTAATTTATTATTTTGTAGAATTAAGTTAAATTATTTATAAAAATAATTAAAAATTATCAAATTTTCACAATTTAAATTTTCTTGATTAAAACATGAAACTATTAAAACGTATTGTTTAAATTATTTCTTTTCAATGTAAAAACTAAATTATTTATAAAAAAAGGTAAGATTGCAATTCAATTATATGTATATGCTTGTATTATTTCTATTTTTTATTAAAATTTAGTTGATAACTAAGTAAAATACATTATGAATAACAAAATAATAATAAAGAATGAATGTTAGCAACAACGATGATCCTATTAACAATAGTGGTAGAATAATAAAAATAAAAATAAAATAAAATAATAAAAAATAATAATAATAATAATAATAATAATAATAATAATAAATAATATAAAAATAAAAGTAAATGTTACATCAATATTGAAAATAAAAAGAAATAAAAAAATCATCTATAACAAAAATTATGATATATACATCATAAAAAAAAGTAATATATATTATAAACAAGAAACAAATTTTGATAAAAAAAATAAAAATAGAAACTTGTAGTGTATTATAAGAAATAAATTCTGGTATATATTATATAATTAAAATTTGATATATATATATATATATAATATAAAAGAAATTATATATATATATATATAATAAAAATGATGTATATTAAAATATAAATTTTGATATATATATATATATATATATATATATATTATAAAAAAGATTAACATATTATAAAAAGAAACGTTGATATACGAATTATAAATGAGAAAGGCATAATATATGTTATATAAAAAATTATGATATATAATGTAAAGAAGAAAACATATAAATATATATTTTAAACAAGAAAGTTTATATATATTATAAATAAGAAGTTGTGACATCCATAATTTTTTGAAATAGATTTTTTAGACTATAAATATTTTTAATAAAAAATAAAATAGAAATAATAATAAAATTTTAAAAAATTAAAAAATTTTTAGTAAATGATGCTAATGCTTTTACATTAGGATAAAAAGTTAAAAAATATTTTAAAGAAATAGAAAACTTCAACGATGTTAAAAAGTTATAAGAAAATAATAGAAATAAAAAGAGAACGAAAGTCATTAAAAAACTATTAAAATGTCTAAAAAGTCCTTAAAAAGTTTTATCTTTTACAAGAATTAAAATTTTTCAGAAAAAATGGCAAATGACATAAAAATGATTCAGGAACGAAGTAATAAACGTTAGAAACGAAGAGAAAATTTGGAAGCCTATCGAAAAATACTAAGAAAAATTACCAAAATATCCTTAGAAGATTGGTATGATAAGAAAATGCGAAGTATAAGTCAAAAAGTGGAACCCATCCATCGTGTCCGAAAATGGGATCTGAAAAATATGGTGGTGACTCCCCATATGAGTCACCCCTCCATTAATATCATATAAGATAAAATAATAAATAAGAGAGATAAAATTAACCATGGTTAAAGTAAATTAATTTTGTTTAATTAAAATTAACAATACCTATAATAAGTTAATTTTGATTAGTAACAGAATAATTAACATTAAATTAATCCTAAAAGGATAATTTCTAACATTTAATTATTTTTTAGAAAATAGAAATTACATACAAATTTATCAAAATATCCTTAAATACGAATTTAATTCTCACATGGCCTAAAGTACACGAAATTGATCTAAGGGCTAAAGAGGTTCGTTTTATTCATATTACATCTCCTAAATACTTAGACAAATTCTCTCAATTCTCTAAACTCAAACTACTCCTAAAATCCAAAAATTTATACTAAGATTAAACTTTCATCTTTAACGTTTAAGTTAAATTAAGACAAATTCACCAAACCCCACCACCAACATTAAGAGATCTTGTATGGACCATCAAGGAGGAGGAAGAGCATCCATAAAGACCCATCAAAACCATCATAAAGTCTTCAACAAGTAGAATTTTACGATATGTTTTTCTAAGCTTTAACTCTTATATTTATGGTTTGATTTTTTTCTTTTTGATGAATCTTTCTCTAAGGTCCATGGATCCTTTTTATTTGAGTTGGTTGGAGGTCAAAACTTTTCTTGATGGTTAAATATAAACATCACAAATTTTTTAGTAATTTTTGAAAGTTAAAAGTTTTGATGGATTAAAGTACTTCTAACAACCTTAAGAGTAATTTAGTTGGTTAAAATTTATTAAAACCAATTTTTTGATGCCTTAAGGTAGATTTTAGAGTTTATGAGAAAATTTTTGAAGTGTTAAAAATAATGAATGGATACATCTTAGAGTAGATCTAATAGATCTACACTTAGTTGCCATGAAAAATGCTTTCTTTAAGATCTTTATATTCAAAGTTGGAAACTTGTTTATTTCTTTTCTTAAAAATCTTTGATCATGAAGTTATCTTTGATAAGAGTCCAGATATAAAGTCATATATTAAAAGTCTTAAATGGCTAAGAAAGATTATGTAATAAGATACATAAGCTTAACTTGGACTTTGACTTAAAAACTATTAAGAGTAAATGTGGAATTTTGGATCAAAAGTTGAACAAATCACTTAAGACTTTCTATGACCATGACCAAAGCTATGGAGTAAGAATAAATTATGAATGGATCTAAGAACATATGGTGTACCAAGTGTTAAATTTCATTACATCAGGGTCATGTGGAAAGAAAGTTGGAAAAAGACTTATGTTTATGTCACTTGAGCATTCAGTCACTTCCTATTTAATTATGGAATCTTGAATTTAAAATTTTGATTAGATTATAAAGAGCAACCTAATCAAGTATAATTACAGAATTATAAATTTGAAAGGAAATTGAAATTAGTAAAGTACTTATTTGATCATTTTTGTTGATTTGGGTAAAAACATACTAAAATATTGCTAAAACCTAAGGATGGACCTAAACATGCTTAAGAAGATGATTAGAAATTAATTATAGGATAGAAAAAGAAAGGTGAGCATTCAGTAACTCACATAAAGTAAGGAAGAAAAATCGTAAAATTATCTAAGGGTGACATGAACTTGTAGCCTAAGTCCTAATTAGTGTAAATCAACTTTTAAGAGAAGAAAAAAAGAACCATAACACCCTAGGACAATGGTGCATGAATTAGGACATTTTGGTTGATTTAAGTAAAAACATACTAAAATCTTGCTAGAACTTAAGGATGGATCTAAACATGGTTAAGGAGATGATTAGAAATTAATTATAGGATAGAAAAAAAAATGTGAGTATTCAGTAACTCACATAAACTAAGGAAGAAAAATCCTAAGAATATCTAAGGATGGTATGAACTTGTAGCATAAGTCCTAATTATTGTAAATCAACTTTTAGGAGAAGAAAAAAAAAATGAACCATAACATCTTACGACAATGGTGTGTGAATTAGGCTATTTTGGTTGATTTAGGTAAAAACATACTAAAATCTTGCTAGAACTTAAGGATGGACCTAAACATGCTTAAGATGATCAGAAATTAATTATAGGATAGAAAAAGAAAGATAAGCATTTGACCACTCACATAAAGTAAGGAAAAAAATCCTAAAGATTTCTAAGGTGGTATGAACTTGTAGCCTAAGTCCTAATTAGTGTAAATCAACTTTTAGGAGAAAAAGGATGAATCATAACACCTTAGGACAATGGTGTGTGAATTCGGCCACTAGGAAACAAATAAGAAAATGAGGCTATTTTTATTTTTTAAGGATAACAAAATGAGTCCAGAGTAGAAAAATTTAAATTCATGAACAAGGAGGCAAGCAAGTAGGTTTTCTAATGGAGCAAATCTAACTAGCTAAATTATTAGTCAAGAAGCATAAAACATATAACACTTAAACTTGAATTAAGTAAATTATACATAAGACATTCAATTTATGTAATACAAAGAGTAAACAACCAAGAAAGGTCATTCATCCAATAGAGAAGGAGTGCAATATACCATAAACATACATTAAAAATATTAAGAAAAACTTAATCTTTGAAAAACAGAAAGGTTGAGAGGTAACTTAGAAGAATGAATGGACTAAAATTCTGTGAGTGATTCATCATAACTTTTATAAATTAAGCAGGTTGAACAAGTTATGGGAGTAAATGTTTATTTTTAAAAATTATATTATATTTTCAATATTAATTTTACAATAAAAAAAATTTTCACGTCATGAAGTATATCATAAAATAACAAATTAATAGTAAATTCATGATATAATTTAAGCGTAAGGCAGGTATATTATTACCATGTTAAAAAATAATTTTTGATATATGTATATATATATTATAAAAAAATTGATACATTTATTATAAAAAAGAAAAAAAATTTGATTATTTAAAATAATGAAAAAGAAACTTAAGAATCCAAACAATAATAGAGGTTAGGTTTCTTACAATAGATTGCACTAACTCACAACGCATTCAGTATTATGTCCATTTCTTAAGATCATATATCCAAATTAATATAATAAAAAAATACTTTAACAACCTTATATCATAAGCTTTGATCGTAAATGAAAACAAAAAGTAAATCAACCTAGCATATATTTTAAAAATTATACTTTTGTTAAAAATAGATAAATAAAAAAAATAATAGAGATTGTGATTTTAAATTTGAAAAGAAAAAAGAAAAAGAAACAACACACCCTAAATTAGGATGAATGTCTAAAATAATAGGGATAAAAAAATTATCGAGATATAGATTTAAAAAGAAAATCAATCAACAACAAAAATAAAATAAAATCAAATAGGGTATGGATAGTCTAGTGAATAGGGATGGAAGTGAACAAGGTCGTCTGACAAGGACCTACGGCTCGACTTGTTTAAAGCCTAGTTCGACTCGGCTCGTTTAATAAATAGATAGGCTCAAACTTGTTAGAAAGCTTTTTTAGATAAACAAGGCGTAGGCTTGTAAAAAAACCTATTTAACCTATTCAAGGACCTATTTATATTTATATATTATATATTTATATTTATTTTAATATATTATATTTATATAGTATTTATTTTATATTTTATTTACATAATATTCATATATATATATATATGTTTTAGACCTATTTAATGACCTTTTTATATTCTAGATTTTAAGTTTGCAATTCTTTTTAATCAATTATTTATATAGACTTTAAGTTTATTTATTGATCTTTTTTTGTTATGTACGCTTTTAAACAGACTTGTAGGCCTTATAGGCTTTAAATCACGTCAGGCCTTGACATAAAAAAAGGTCTTTAATAAGTAACAGGCTCAGGTTCAGACCTCAAAATTTTTAAACAGATCAGGTTTAAACACTCAAAGCCTAACTCGGCTCGGTCTAATTTCATCCCTACCAATGAAGATGTAATTTTTATGGTTCTTTGATTTGTTAAAATTGATTTGTTATGTAAAGAAGATTATTCGGCAATAACCATGGTGAGCATGTATGTTTGTTAAATGTTTGAAAGGCAAAATACTTAACCTATAAACTTTGGTCCATTTTTTTTTTCTCTTTTTTATCTATACTTTTTTGTTTGATTCTTTGAATTTTTTAAATTTTTTTCAAAAACAAAAACTTATTATATTTTTCTCCTAGCTCTTAGATTTTGTTTCAGGTTTGTGTTTGCGTAGAAAACCTTTCCGTAAAAACCATCCCTCCTTCTTTTTGTTATATCTGTCGCAACCGTAATTCCGACGAGACGACGAACTCGCTAAAATTTTAAAAAAGTTGGTTTTGATGATGTGGAGTCGCCACCAAATTTTTATTTAAGGGAAAAAGATTTGGAAAAACCCTGGATGAGATTTAGGTTCGGGAGTCGGTTACGAGTGGGGAAGGTGTTAGGCACCCCACTCGCCTATTCCGAAGAACGGTACCCTTAAATTGAGTGTGTGATTATTTGAAAATAGTTTGATCCCTTTTATTAGAGTGAAAATAAATACTTGATGGAGGTTAGCCTGACAGGACTTGATCCTGCTCCTACGTATTCCCTGGTGCAATGGGAAACTCAAGGCTTACGTAGTTCTGGTTATGTTTTGAAGGCTTGACCTTCAAAAGTGTTTAAACGAGTGTTCGAAAAATGCTTGAAGGCTTGACCTTCGGAGCTACTTGGAAAGTAGCGTTTGAAAATGGTTTGATTATTTGAAAATATTTTAATAAGAATCCTTAGTCCATATATGCACAGGATCCAAGACAACTACGGCTGCATTGGGATCCATACGAATTCTTAAACCCCGAACAGCAGAAAAAGATACCAGTTCGTGCTTAGGATTCGTTGCGTGAGACTTAGGAATTCAAAAATGGAGTTTTTGTTCAAACTATTTATAAAAGGATCCTCAGTCCACATATGCACAGGGTTCAAGACAACTACGGCTGCACTTGGGACCCATATGAATTCCTAGGAAGCGAACAGCAGAAAAAGCTACCAGTTTGTCCCTAGGGTTCCTTGCGTGAGACCTAGAATCAATAGACTTGATTTAAAAAAAGGATTGATCTTGATTGACTTAAAAATGAATTTGATTTAAATTTTCTTGAAAAGAGTTTGTTTTGAACTTTTGGGATTTAGCTTGAATGGAAGAATTTTGACTTGATTTTAAAAAAGGGAATTTGGTTTTATGTGAAAGAAAGAATTTGGAAATTGGAGGGAAAGAGGATTAACTTGAGTTTGATTTAATCTTATTCGAAGAAAAGGATAAAAAGAATTTAATTTGAATTTTGAAGAAAAAGATTTTATTATGAGTTTTGAAGAATAAAGAATTTGTGGAAAAACAATTTTTAGAAAAGAATTTTGAATTTTGGAGAATAAAGAATTTGTAGAAAAAGAATTTTTATAAGTGTGGGGGCAGTTTTGTAATTAATGAGAACTTAGGGGCAATTTTGTAATTAAGTAAATTGGGACAGAATTGGGATTGATGGAAAGATGGAGGATATTTCTGTAATTTGATATTTTGGGACAGAACTGGAATTTATGGAAAGGTGGAGGGCATTTCTATAATTTGGGGAAATAAAGGTTCTATGGCTTAGTGGCTTATTTGGGCGGCTCGGAGGGCTGGCGGCTTAAATGGATGGCTCGCGACTTGGGAGGAGCTTATGTGGCTCGCGGATGGCTTATTTAAAAAAAGGAAAAATGCATCCAGGCGGTAATTGACGCGCGGCGAGGAAACCACCAGGCCAAGCTTCAGAAGGGATTCGAACCTAATGTCTTCAAGGTCCAGGCGGCGCTAGTCACTACGCCAAGTATCTGGTTGAGTGTTTAACGCCCTGGATTAACTTTAAACCATGTTCAACCAATAAATATAAATTAAAAAACAAATGCACCAGGAGGGATTCGAACCTAAGGTCGTGGAGGTTCCAGAGCGCCCCTACCACTAAACCAACGCCCTTTGGTTGTGCATAATTCTGTCTCTCTATATTCATAGAGGGAACCAACATTTAAATGCTTATTTATGGAAAAGGCCACCAACGAGATTCGAACCCGTCGTTCCATAAGTATATGGGCTCTGTGCTTACCAACTAGATGAGCTTCTATCTAAGTATTTAACACCCTTAATTAATTTTTAAAACATCCTTTAGGGGTACATGAAAGTGCGTGAAAAATTTTCTTACGCTGAAATACCTACAGGGATGGCTGCAACTCCTCTAATTTCGACTCCCCCATTACAGGGTCTACCATCACTAAACCAGAATTATTGTATATGCATGGTTGTTTTTCGGATGTGCATTATCAATGCATATTGAAACTAAAAATGGATTGAAATTTCGATCTTGATTAACTCCTCTTGTGGAACTATTGTCGCGGATGTTTATCCATCTTTAAAGCAGAATAATGCATGCCCTTTGATTTAAGTTTCCTTCTCCATTAATGAAAAAGATTGAAGGAAGAAGATCACTAACCTGTGAAGAAGTGGTGGAGTCACCGGGCCAGCACCAATGCCTCCTCTCTTTCAAGGAAATTTTAGAACCCAGCCTGTGAGCGTTTCTTTCTTTCTTGATGAAATTTCTTTGAAAAACCTCCTACTGCTTTATGAGATTTCCCGATACTAAATCGTTCCAATTCCCCTCTCATCGATCGATCCTCTCTCCCCCAAAACTAGGAGAACCCGAGCTCCCCCCAAAAGAAGAAAAAACAACAGCACCTACATCTCTCCTTTTCATTCCCTTTCTTTTCAAACCGTTTTCAGTTTTTCAAGACTGTTTTTTCTGTTTTCAAAAAAATGTTTTCTGTTTTTAATATTTTTTTTTACCTTTTTATTTTTGTTTCACGCTTTATTTTAACTTTTATCTTTTTATATATATTTTGATTTTTATTCTTTTTCCATTTTTCATTTTTTTATTTATTTTTTATTATTTTTCCAAATTTTGTTTCTATTTTATTTTTCCAGATTTTATTTATTTTTTTCTAATTTTTATTTCCAGATTTTTTTTGTTTTTTTTCTAATTTTCGAATTTTAAAGTTTTACTTTTTTTTATTTTCAGATTTTAATTTTTTACTTTAATTTCCAGATTTTAAAATTTTAATTTTTATTTCCAGATTTTTACTTTTTAATTTTTTCCAAGTTTTTTTTAACTTCTAAATTTTTTTTATTTCCCTTTTTTTTATTTTGATTCTGTTTTAGTTTTTTTTAAAATCTTTTTATTTTTTCAGATTTTTCTTTTCTTCTTCTTCTTTTTATTTTATTTTATTTTGATTCTGTTTTAGATTTTTAAAATCTTTTTAATTTTTAGATTTTGCTTTTCTTTTTCCCTTTTTGATTTTTACATTTTTTATTAACTTTTCAGATTTTAAATTTTTTATTTAATTTTAAATTCTAATTTTATTTTTAAATTTGAAATTTTCTTATTTTTAATTTTGTTTATTTTCTTTTTTATTTAGTTTGTTATTTAAATTAGTATTAGTTTCTTGATTAATTAATTTTAAAATGTGACCTCGAACATAAGTGGGTGTTTACAATATCTTTATATTTTTTTTGAATTTTCACTTATTGGTTATTATATCATTTTTTAATTTGTCATCAAAGTTATTTATTCACTCAATTATCTACAATTTTTTTATCAGCATCATCTCATTTTTAGAATTTCTTCTTGCAGTTAAATAGTGCTCATTCGTAAGAAAAATTACTGATCCACTTTTATATATATATATATATATATATATATATATATGATTAAATTTGTTTAGATTAGGTGATAAACTTTAATACTTATATTAAGTTAATAATCTTATATAGAATGTAGGGATGGAAGTAGGCTGAGTCAAGCTAGACTTTGAGTGTTTAAGTTTGACCTGTTTAAAAATTTTGAGGTATGAGCCTGGCCTGTTATCTGTTAAAGATTTCTTTTTCCGTCAATGTTTGGCCTGATTTAAAGCCTATAAGGTCTGCAAGCCTGTTTAAAAGCCTACATAGCAAAAAAAAATCAATAAATAGACTTAAAATCTATATAAACAATTGATTAAAAAGATTTGCAAACTTAAAGCCTACAAGATAAAAAAACTATTAAATAGGACCTAAAACATATATATATATATATATATATATTAATATTACGTAAATAAAATATAAAATAAAGATTAGACAAATATAATATATTAAAATAAATATAAATATATAATATATAAATATAAATAGGCTTTTTTATAAGCCTAGGTTTGTCTTGTTTATTTAAAAAGATTTTTTAACAAGCCTGAGCCTTCTATTTGTTAAATTAGCTGAGTTGTAGACCCTTCGGATGACCTTGTTCACTTCTATCCCTAATAGAATGCAAATTTTATTAATCTAACCATTAAATCATATTATAATATTTAATAGATTATGTATATCAAATTTTAAAGAATTTAAAAATATATAAGTATATTATTCAATTATTAAAATTTATATATTTAAATAATATAAGTTATTAAAATAAAATCATAAAATATCAATCAATTTTTTTATGTAAAATTTTATATACATAATTTAATAATTTAATAATTAAATTAATAAATTTTTTATTTTACATAAAATTATTAAATTAATATAAATATTAAAATTTAAAAATATATCCTAAATCCTAAATGCGAAAATTGGCAGTGTCGTTATAAAAAAAGCCCAACGTACTGTAGCTTTATTTTTTGGAATAAATTTCCATTGAAAATAAAACCAACACTACAAAGAAATTTGATATATACCCACAACTATTTTTATCAATAGTTGTTAAATTGTAGAGATAGTATTATAGATATTAAATTTTATCATCGATTAATTTAATGATATTTGTTAAATTGTAGGTATAAGTATTTTACACCAACAAATCTAAAAAAAATTATAAATATAACTATCATATATTTATAGATGTTGAATTTTATCATATTTAGTTTAATGATAATTATTTAATTCTAAATAAAGGTATCTATATCTACGGATACAAAATAAATTATAAGTATAACTATTATGCATTGCAATAATTAAATTTGATAATAATTATTAAAATAAAATATTTATTTTAATTAAAAATAATATTATTGATATAATATATTTTGTGTAGTATGAAAATAAAATTAATATCTTAAAAAATAATTATTTTTAAATAATAAAAAAATGTTTCTTCTAAAAATAAAATATTAAAAAAACATGTACTAAATCCAAAATTTATAAATAAATAAATAAATAAAACACGTGCACCTGCAATGCTGGCAAGTCATCTACCGTGCTAATATAAATTATAATTATAATTTTATAACTAAAAAAATTAATTATAATTTAAAAAAGTAAGTTAATGATGTAACTTTTTAAAATAACAACAGATTTCAAGCAACAAATTGTTGTGAATTGTTCTCATTTTTAGCTAGATAAGTTTTTTTATGGTTGATCCCACTTCACTTTTCTCCTTCGTGAAGATTTCTGTGCACCTTTATATTTCTTCATTTTCTTTGGGCATGCTTTTATTCCATTTAGCTATGTTTTCTATTCAAAAATATTGCAGTTTAAATTTTCTTAAGCAAGAAAGAGAACGAATATTAGGATGCGTCAGGTTTTTAGATCTTAACTGGTTAACATTTGTTACATTTTCTAATTATTTTTTTTTTAATTTTCCATTTAAATTTTAATTATTCACACTTTCATTAAGATTTTTTATTAAAATTTAATATTTAACTTCCAATTACATATTATGTGGTGCAATTATAATTTAATTAATTCAGATTTTTATTTTTTTCATTTAATTTTCCTGTTTGGTTTAAAGTAAAATTGAGAGATTAAGACCACTGAAATGTCAAAACTATCATTGTTTGATTTTGTTTTGATGCGTCTGGAATGCACATGCTTCCAGATGAGAATGAGACAATATTATTTAAGCTTGTAATAATAATTTCTCTGATTAAACGCTTAAAAATAATAATTATAAAGTTAAAATATTATCCATCATCGGTTATTTTACATGAGCATTATAATTTAGCTAATAATAATCATTTAGCTTATAATTACTTTGTTACTAGTTCTTAGCTTGATTTACATGCTAGTTTTCAATCTCTTAAATGATCATTAGTCATCACAATTTCCATTTCCATAAAAACTTACTTATTCTTAGTTTCTCGAGTTCACATTTTTTTAAAATCTTTCTTTATATTTTTGTTGAAAAAACCAGCAACTCTATTATAAAAAAAAATTTTTAAAATAAATTTCTTTTTAATTATTAATTTATTTACTTTTCTACACATTATTTCATTCAAATAGTTTTAATATTTAATTATTTGGTGTTTAGCTTACGACAAATAAGGACCTAGGCAGAGCAAGATGCAGTGGATGCTGAAAAGAATTGCTTGTATTACCAGACAATAATAATAAATAATATAGAAGGAACGTTGTTTCACTACTTTCAATTATTTTTATGTCATTCCTTTCTTTTATTTTTCCACACTAAAAAAATAAAAAAAACTAGAAATTAATATTATTTATTTAATTATATTCTCTATATAATTTCTTTTAAGGAAATATTATATTCTCTTATAATTTTTTAATTTTTAAAATATTTTAAAAATTAAAAATAAAATAAAAATATATTTTATATTTTGACCACATAAAAACATTAAATATATGTTTGGTTAATATATGGTCTTAGTTAAAAAAATAAAAATAAAAATAAATTACTGAAAATCATATTAACATCATAATAAAAATATGTTAACAATTATTCTTTTAATAAAAAATTATTTTTAAATTTTTGAACCAAAACCTTTTTAATTATTATTAAGGATTTATAATTATTATTTTCATAATCACACGACCCTTTATGTTCATCTAGTATATGTTTGTGTTTAAGTTGGGACAGTGTGGACACAAAGACAAAAGGATGTGGGAAGGGATTGATAGATAATTCTCAAACTCTTATATCCCTTCAATATGATTTATATTTATGTCTAAATTTTTAGATCAATTTTCTTGATTTACTTCAACATTTTATTTTTAAAATTCTTATATTCGGTTGTTTTATTGGATGTTGTTTATGTACTATATGCATTAGTACACATTGTTGTTGCCATATTGATTAAATTTCTAGATTCATTGGTTTTCTTTATTTTTAGTTTTATTTTTAAACAAATTTGATTGTGAAACTTTATTTTTATTCCAAATTACAGAATTCAGACTCACTTTATTTATTATGAAACTTAATCTTGTACAAAAAAATTATATCTTAATTAGAACATCATATTGAACTACTTTACTTGTATAAATAAATTATGAAACAGTTGATTAATAAAATAAATAAATTAAAAAAATTACATTAAATTTACTTTAAATATCATCATAGGAGATGTGGAAACATTAATTCATAATAAAATAAAATTTAACATTAACTTCTTCAATATTTTTATATTCAAATTTTAAATAAAGTTTTAGTAATGTAAATACAATATAATCTGGATTCAATTTTCTTTTTATTATTTGACAAACCATATAAAATTAAGAATTTGATCATTGTATTTCTTTTAGATTAATGGTTTAATAATTTTAACCTGTTAAGCATTTGACTATCGATCATCAAAGGAGAAAAAAAACTACTAATCCCCATGAACATAGTATATGCACATTTTTTTATTCATACAAGTTAATTTAACCTTCTCTTACAATATATGATGTATGTGACGACCTAAATCGAAACGGAAGGCGGATAAATTAAAATAAAGTTAATTTTGAAAGAAAAAAAAAATGAAGTTGCCACCAATTTTATCTTAAATTAGGAAAAATTAGAAAACCTTTTATTAAAAAAAAATAGCCTACGGAACCAGATCAGTTCGGAAATGGATTTATGCATAGGAAAGGGTGAAACTTAATCCCACAGCACTCCTAATACATCCATGCTAAGATGATTACCTTAAATCAATTCGTACAAATTAGTGATAATTTTAAAATTATTTATTTTACTCCTTTAACGAATAAATAATTTATTTTGGAACAAATGAACAAATAAGCAATCAGATAAATAAATAATTGGATAAGTACAAAGTTATAAGTGTTATAAAAATTAATTTTGGCTTGACGGTTTAATTTCCGCTCCTACATGTCCTCTGGTGCAATGAGAACTCAAAGTCACGTAGTTCTTAAATAAAAAAATCGTGAAATAATTAAAAAAATTTATAAGTGAATTTTAGAGTTCCTTAAACTATTTAAAGAAAATAAAATCATCAAGCTGTCACAACTCAAATGCCCTGTTTAAAAAACAAAGATAACAAAACGTCTCGTCTAACTTATCCTTCTGCAATGTGAAATTAAATTAAATTATTTAAAAAAAATTGAATTAAGGATCATCGAGCTTTCATAAATCATATGTTTCTACTTAAAACGAAGGATCGATAAGACGTTTCATCTAAATTATCCTTTTTATTTTTAGGCAAAATTAAATCACAATTGAATTGTGTATATATTTTGGTATTATTTTTCGCTATTTTTATGTTGAAGTCGAAACTTATGAGAACTTATAATGAATCATGAGCATAATAAACAAACAAGATAAGGAATAAGGAATAATAACAATAACAAAATAAAATCCAAAATAATGACAACAATGTAACAAAGAATAAAATTAAACATTATACCTAAACGTTAAACATAAAAAAATAGTAATATTAGCAAAAATAACACAAATGTTAATCAAAATGCAATGTATAATAAAAGGAGATTAATTAGCTAATAAATCAAAAAAACGTCTATGACATCTAATACAATAAATATGAAGAGTACAAGCCTAATAAATAGTGATAATGAGGAATCTTACTAATGGTATTAACGCAAATAATGGTAATAAAACAAACAATATAAAAAGTGATGGAAAAAAAAATTATGATAATGGAGAATCAACCTAGTGAGGGAGATAATAAAATCAAATATATATATATATATATATAAAGAACATGATAATAGAACATCAAGAAGATGAAAATGAAAATCAAAACTATAATATATATCACTAAAATAAATAATAATAATAATAATAATAAAAATAAAAAACTATATCATTTCTTACAAAAAAAATTTAAAGCTAATGAATGTAATATTTTAAACTATTTAAAAAATAAATAAAATAATGTCAATAATAGTAAAGAAAGAAAGAAAAAAAACTAAAGTATTAATTATAGAACGATATTAACAAATAAAAATTAAATAATAAATATAAATAAAATAATTAAACAATCAAAAAAAGAGAAAAATAAAATATAATTTTTAGTATAAAAAAGTTTAACAACATGGAAATAAAAAAAAATGTATAATAACAACTGAAAATCTTTTTATGAGATAGTTAAATAGAAGAAATAAGCAAAAAAAGAAAAAATTATATAAAAATATAAATATTAAAAAAATAAAAAAATAAATAATATGCTAATAATAACAAATTATTGATCAAGAAAACAGTGAAGATTAAATCCAACAATAAAAATAATAGAAGGTTCAAAATATATATATATGTATATATATATATACATTATATATATATATATATATATAAATCAATTTTTTTTAATTTTATATCTATCTTATTTACTGTTGGACGAGTCTAAAAAAATTACATTTTATTATCACTTTTCGCTTACTTTTATTGTGAGCCATTAAAACTTTAAGCTCAAACGTTACTCTATAAATAAAAAAACAAGTTCGCAATGATTCATCAGGTGTGTATGAGAGATTATGGAATTGGGGTTAATGGTTAAAGCAAATCTGCTGAGGAAACAACTACAATTAACTAAAGGAAACAACTACAATTAACTAAAGGAAACAACTACAGTTAACTAACAAAAAAAAAATGTAATTTGGAGCTGCTATATATGGGTGCACAGTAAAATGTAAATACAAGAATCGTATACATTATAAATGCAAAAAGACAAAATAGAGCAGTTGAAGTATACGTGTCATTAGGATCTATTCTTCTCTCATTCTCTGTATGCTTAGTAAACAAAATTGGTTCCTTTTGTTTTGTTCTCTTCTCTCTTCTCCCTTCTTTTAACTTCTACTTCCTCCTTTTTTTCTTAGTCCCCTCACTCCGTAAAAAACCTTTTCTTTTGTTTCTGGCTATTCCTATTATCAAAATTTGTTTTTTTACTTTTGAATTCTAGTCTTTAATGTTATCTATTAGATTAATCCGTTTGTTACCATAATTGCTTGTTCTCCCAAATATAATATCTGAAAAACATTTCTGTACAATTCTGTTTTTGGAATTACTTCACCCAGTAGACTAACGTTTTGCTAAAATTTTCAATTAAGATTAAATTTACATGATCTATTAAGATTTTTAACTTTCAATTCCAATAACGTACAGTTCCTTCCTATCCATGACCGTTGGACTCACTCTTCCTACTGATGCCTTCCTGACGAAAAAACACTGCGACACACGCTATGCTAAGCATCTCACCCTGATACAGAAAAATTTAAATATAATAATAGTAATAATAAAAAAAAAGTGTAAAGCCAATAAAATAAATTAATTAAATTATAATAACAAAATCAACATATACTGGAAAGGTAAAAAATATAAGTAAATAAATAAAAATAAATGGATAAAAATTAATAATAATAATAATAATAATATAATAATAATAATAATAAAAAGCATACATATATATATATAAGAAATATTTATAAATTAAATAAATAATATAAGAGCACCTAAAGAATGAAAGGTGAATTTAATATTTGAAAATTTCTATTCATTCATTTATTTAATTTTTATTGTTTAAATTTTGTATATAAAAGTAAAATTAAAGAGAAAGAAAAAAGAGTAAATAAATTGTTTAAAAGAAGAGAATTAATAGGAATATTAATAATAATATAATTGGTAATAAAATGATAAAAATAATAATAATAATAATAATTAGACTAAACTAATTTAGGCAATAATAATAATAATAATAATAATAATAATAATAATAATAATAATAAAATTATATAGATATATAATAAAATATTAATTAAATATTTAAAATTTTAATTTAGGACTTAAATAATAATCGAATATAAATAAAAAATTTTAAATTGAATGAGTGATTAGATTTAGAAATCAAACGAATATTAATAATATAAACATAGAAGAATTATATTAGAATAAATGAAATGTAACACGTAAAATATATAAAAATTTTAATAAAACTAATATTTAAAATCAAAAAATAAAATCAAAAATAAAAATGAGTTAATAATATTAATAAAATAAAAATTATATTAGAATAAATAAAATATAACTAGTGAAAATAGATAAATACAAGCTTAAATTTATTTTTTTAAAAAATGATTACAACCATAATTAAAAGCATATTAAAAGAAATAATAAGTGATAATTAAATTAGGATATATAAAATATAACATAGATAGATTTAGAATTAAGTTAGTCATTAAAATTACCGATTAAATATGGCTAATAAAAATATGATCAGATCAAAATAAATATATAAAAAATCAAAATTAATGCAAATAATAAAATGATAATTAAATAAAAATAAACAAAAATTTATAATTAAATTAAAATTAGTAATAATAACAAAGTAAGAATTAAATCAAAACAAAATAATATATTAATATATATATATATATATATATATATATATATATATATATATAAAAGAAAGGTAACTAAAGATTTAAATAATAAATTTATAACAAAATGATAACTAAAAATTTAAAATTAAATTAGTTATTAAAATAATATTTAATTATATAAATAGATGAAAATCTGTCAAAATTAAAGAATATTGAAAAAATATATATTTACATGATAGAATAATAGTATTACAAGTAAAATTTAATGTTTCAATTTTTTTTTCTTATCTAAAAGATTATTTAATTATTTTTTAAAATTTTAATTTGTGATATTTATAAAATGTTTCAAACAATAGCAATAAGAAATAAAATAAAATAACGTATGATAAAATAAATAAATAAATAAATAAAAATAAAATATTAAGAATAATAGTAATGATAATAAAAATAATAAAGTACAAATAAATTAAAATTATATTTTGTTATTATTATTATTATTATTATTATTATTATTTTTTAAGTGAAAAAAAGTAATATGCAAAATCTAGTGTTCACAGTTCCCTCTCTTTACTTTTTTTTCTTAAAGAATATTAGAAATATCAACTTCTTATATTCTTATAATAGGGAACAAGTAAAGATATGAATTCTAATTTTGCATATCAAAAATAGAAAACCAAGATTAAACATATGCAATGTATTTCTTTTTGTTTCAAAGAAAGAGAAAAATAATAAGATAACCATATTTCAAAATGAAATTTCTCTAGTAAATGTATGCGCATAAATGAAATAAAATAGCTCATATTTTATAAATAAATAAACTATTTCACGAATCAAGCTAATATAATCTTGCAAATGGAGAAAAACATACAAAGCAGACTAATTGGATATGGATCAGACGAGGAGCAATTAAATAAGAAAATAAATAAATTATAGACCTACTGGATACGAGTCATTCAAAATGAGAAAAATAAAGATGACGTAGCACAACTTGATGCAGGTCAAGTAGATGTAGAAAATTAAAGACAATGCAGACCTACTGGATATGAGTCATACAAATGCGAAAAATAAATATGATGCTAACCAACTTGATATGGGTCAAGTATATGTATAAAATTAAAGACAATGGAGACCTATTGAATATGGATCATACAAAATGTGGACAATAAATATGATGCAGACCCACTTGATATAGGTCCAGATAAATGAAAAGTAAAGATGATGTTGACCAACTTGATATGAGTTAGGTAAACAAAAAAAGTAAAGATGATGCAGACCAACTTGATATGGGTCAAACGAATACAAAGATAAAGATGATGCAGACCAACTCGATATGGGTCAGGTAGAAGCAGAAAGTTAAAGACAATGCAGACCTACTAGATATGGGTCATACAAATGCGAAAAAAAAATGTGATGTTGACCAACTTGATATGGGTCAAGTAGATGTAGAAGGTTAAAGACAAGACAGACCTACTGGATATGGGTCATACAAATGCGGACGATAAAAATGATGCAGACCAACTTGATATGGGTTAGGAAAATACGAACAATGAAGATGATGAAAACCAACTTGATATGAGTCATGCAAATGTAAAAAATAAAGATAATGCATATCGAGTATTTTATGATAACTAATTAAATAAAAAATGTGTAAAACCCAAATGAATCATTGAATTTTTTTAAAATGAATAAATAAATAAATAAATAAATAAAACAAAAACTTTGTTAAAAGAATATCTTTGTAAATTGATTAGAGATGACTTCTTGTATAGAGGACTAAATCAATTGGCCTGGAAAAAAGAAGGTTTGACCAATTAGACTATTATTCACAACACTATCCTTCATCATATTGCTGAGCTGGCAAACCTCATTTGCCTTCAATTCCTTTCCTCGATTCCGTGATTTTTACGGAGTCACAGTGATATATTATTCAAAACGAAACCCTTGGATTGGACCACTTGAAAAACTGTTATCAGTATTGCCAAACTAGAAAGTTAACTTTAATTATTTTACTTGAGACGATTAATTAAACAAATAGCATGAACGAATGAATGAAATTGTATTTGACAGGAAGGTAGACAATGGTGAGGATAAAGACAAAAAATTTTGGATTTTATTGGTGTATATTGAACTATACCTGAGATGTTAACCAGAATGATTATAGAGTTACAAAACAATAGAGGTAGAGATAGAGGAAAAGAAACAAAAAGGCTCTCTTTTAAAAAATTGCCCCAGTATAAGTCCTTTGACCCTCAATCAATTGATTCCATCTTGACCATTTCTCATCTTATGCTGGCAGTAATTAATCTAATTGGCATTTGATTTAACTCGCTAAATGTTTGAAAATAATTTGATTGATTTGATTGTGGAGTCGCCACCAAATTTTTGTTTAAGGGAAAAAGATTTGGAAAAACCCTGACTCAAGGATGAGATTCGAAGTTCGGGAGTCGGTTACGAGTAGGGAAGGTGTTAGGCACCCCACTCGCCTGTTCCAAGGAACAGTACCCTTAAACTGAGTGTGTGATTATTTGAAAATAGTTTGATCCCTTAATTAATTAGAAATAAATAGGGCTGGATGGAGGTTACCTGGATGACAGACTTGATCCCCGCCCTACGTATTCCCCTGCAATGGGAAATTCAAGGTCTACGTAGTTCGTTTAGGGACTTCCTCAAAGGGAAGAAAAATAGAAGTTTTTTACTTGAAAATTATACAGCGAGAAGGTCTCCTCGCATCAGACGATTCGTTTTTATAGTCGCATGAGAAGGTAAGTAAAAGTTTTGAGAAATCAAAGAATTGGTTGGAAAGTCATCTATGCGAAACTCAAAACCGTTGTAAAGCCGCGCTGATTCGCATGAATTCAAATACGTAATCGAGAGAAGACTACCTCGCCCGTATTTAGATGCAGGGGGACTAAGTCCCATGAGCGAGTAAAAGTTTCCAAGAAAACGGAGCTTGGTTGGAAATCATCTATGCTAAACTCAAACCACAGAAGTTCGCACTTGGAGTTCGCACGAATTCAAATACGTAGAACAGAGAAGATCGTCAAGTCGATTAGGATTCGCTAGATTTAAGTCCCATGAGAAGGAAAGTAAAAGTTTCTTTGGAAGAAAAACGGAGATGGTTAGAAAATCATCTATGCGAAACTCAAACCGTCAGAAGCCGCATTTGAGTTCGCATCTAATTCATCAAAGCGAGAAGACTGCTTGCCGTATTTAGGATTCGCTTTGACTTAAGTCCCATGAGAAGGAAAGTAAAAGTTTCAAGAAAAAGGAGATGGTTAGAAAATCATCTATGCGAAACTCAAACCGTCGTAAGCCGCACTTGAGTTCGCACGGAATTCAAATACGTATCACAGAGAAGATCGCCCGATAGGATTCGTTTGACTAAGTCCCATGAGAAGAAAGTAAAAGTTTTTGAAGAAAACGGGAGATGGTTAGAACATCTATGTGGATTATTACTTTTCCATCTATTTGGTTGCCTCATATTCTTGAGTAAGGGCGATAACAAGACTGGATCGGATACAATGTCAACGACCCTGCGGCAGATCCTCTCTATATCCCTATATTTAGTCTTATTCCTCCCTTTGGGTATTAATTCTGATCGGAATTCTGGATACAAGGATTCTAGATTAGTAAATCCGGAAATAAGACCAAAGTATAGGTGATCCTGGACCCTTAGACTTAAGGTGCGAATTTTGAATCTACCACTTAGTTAACAACATGATCGCCATTTGTGAATCGGGATTATGCCTTGGGCTAGCATCTTAGGCTCCTTGGCCCAGCAAGGGGCTACCTCATATTCTATTTAATAGCCAAGGGCAGATCGGGGGAACTATGTTTAGGTTCCCAGCAAAGACTTAGATATAGCGAGAATATCCACGTGTGGGAATCCATACTATTGTCGCTACCGTATCATGTACTATGACTCGAGTCTAGCTTATTTAAGTCTGCTTCACCCGATCATTTCATGGTTAATGAATGGATATAGGTTCAAGTAAACCATGCCTAAGGTATATCGACCCGGAGATGATCATGAATTTTTAGTCAATCTTTGGTTGTTTTGTACAGGTAGTGAAGATGGGTCGACTTAAACCCCAAATGACCAACCTTGGCCTCGCCGATCGCTCGGACAGGGATGGGCCCCGCATTCATTCTGAGGGCTTGCTTAAATGTCGCCTTAATTGTGATATTCTGTCAAGGGATTTAGGTTCAGACAGGCTAAGGATCCTTGGTTGAATTTGTCCCTAGATACTGTGGGAAAACCATTGTGATCCCAATCTGCTCTATGTTAGGAATTAGGATTTGATTGCGAGGCTAATGATACTTAATCAGAAATCTGTTGTTATAACAATCCTAAAAGCCTAATTCAACCAGATGAAAATCTAATGGATAGTTTTCAACACTAGTTTTATAAAGCTAGTTTGTTCTCCAACTTGTTTCTTGCCAACATGTTTTGTCGCTATCGTAGTTATGGGTCGACCAATCCCCAAATGACCAACCTTGGCCAAGAGAATCAATTTTAACCGGGATGGAGGTTCAACGGGCTTGCCTAGAGATGTCGCCTTAGTTGTGATTGGCACCGTAATGGATTTTTATTTCTAATGCCCACCAAGGATCCCTTGGATCTGAACAACTGTCCTAACGTCCCAAACTATTAGATCCAATCAAGCTATGTTAGGAATTAGGATTTATTTAGCGAATGCATACTGACAAAAATCATCGTTGTCATAACAATCGAAATTTAAGACCGACATGGAAAGTCCTAATGGATAAGCTAACACTTAGTTTATATAAAGTTAGAATCTGTTTCTCCCACTTGTTTCTTAAGCTAAAAAAAAAACACTGGGTATTAGTGGGCCGGGTTTCTATATAGCTAGTCAAACCTGGTAAAAAAGTGGTATTTGAACCTTGAACTCCCCCGAATTTGGCAGGTATCAAAATCAAGCTAGCTTCATAGATCTTGTGCCGACATTTACACCAAGGCCGTCCAGAATTCACAACTCATAAACTAATGAAAAGGTCCCAGCATCTCTCAACTAAGTGAAAATTTTAGACTCAGATGGCAGTCCGAGTCCAAATTCATTCAAATAAGAGTAGAAGACTTGATCCTATTTAAACCATGATCATTGAAAGGTAAAATAAACCTTACTGGTTTCTTAGATTCCTAGGTGGTTCTATGGTTCATATGGGACACCGATGAGGCGAGTTGGAGATCCTCAATGCATTGGCTTTGGACCGCTACCCCACTTTTATTGAAAGAATCAAATTGAATGCAGAAATCGGACCCTTATTCCTTGCAAGGTTCTATTAATCGAGGCCTGATTTGCATTCAGACATTAGTAGATCCGCAATAACCAACCTAACTCAAGTCATGATACCTAAACAAATACGGGCCTTAATGGGTCTGTTTGTTACAACGAGATTTGAGGCTTGAGCTAATCTTTAAACCGCCTTTCTATCCAGACCTTAGTTTTGCAAAACAATGGTTTTTATTTTAGGCTTCTAGCTAGAGCTTATTCTCTATTCCTAGTCTCTTTTTTTATCAAAGACTCCACACACATGGTTCATGGGCTCTGCAGAACATAATTACTTCCCCTATGAATTGCAAAAGGGTTCTTCAAACTAAAGCTCGTTAGTATGTATATTTGAATCAATTCTTTGTAGAAGCTATGAGCCTTACACCTAAACACCGATGTATAACTCCTTAACTATTTTCTCACTAATAGGATGCTTTATTTCAAATTCATTTCCACCGGGTGTCATTTGAATCAAGATTCAACTAATGAAAGAATTTAGCCTCAAGTCACCCAAACATTATGAATTCTCGAAGATTTTGCTAATCCCGGTGCCCAAGGTCCTCAGCTCACCGGTTGGAGATCCTCTAATGAGTTAGGCTTTGGACTGTTTATACCACTTCTATTTGCTAAAAATAAATTGAATAGCTCGACCTGGACCTGCGTTTGCATACCTGAATTTACTTAGTATTTTCAACTATCGGAGGCCCCAGTAGTTTATCTATTGGACGAAAGTTCCCATTCTCAAAGTTAGGGACGTGAAGAACCTATTTGTTTGGTATTCTTATCTTAAACTGGTACATCCTAACCTGTTCTCGATATGAGGAGTTTGAGGTCTATCCTTCCAACAGATTTCTTATTGTTAAGGCCTGATGTGGTTTACAAATCTATACAAGAAAAACCGAGGTGTGGTTGAGTCACTTGAAGGCCATGAAGAGAGTATGGCGTGCTCATAGGAAAACTAGCTAAGACCCGACTCTTACGGTTTACTCCTCCTATTCCCTCATGAATTAAGGCGCACTATGTTTTATAGGATCTCCTCTCTTCTCACAAGTTCCATTCAGTCCTTATAGACATTGCTACATTCCTTTGGCCAAAGCTTTTAAGCCCGATATGGGTGTGGAACCGGTCTCGCGGTCGTATCATAGTCCTAGCTACATGTCTGATGTTCAGAAGCAGATAAACAAGGAAAGACCGGTGACTCAGTAATCGACTCATGAATGTCCTGAACATAGCAAATATCGTAGGTCGAGATAGCCTCGGGGGGATCCGTATGGACATGGCTAGTGAGGATTCACAACTCTATTAAGTCTAAAGGTTCAATTAACTGATCCTATAACCCACTCGGACTCCTTGGCCACATCTAGGTGTTGGTAATTAGGACCGTCACTTTATCAAGGTCTTTGTTCAAGTAAACAAGATTAGGTCTTAACCTCGCATTTGTCCTTTGGGATGGGAGAGAATCCCACCCCGTGCCTAACTAACCAAGGAATCCATCTCATGGTCGGTATATCCAAACTTAGTGAGACTTGATCTTTCAAAGTAAGGCCAACTCTCCTCTCCGCAGCTTAACAAGTGGTGGAATCTATAGGTGAATCCAAAAGGCTTTCCGGAAATAAAGGTAGAATCGGCCATGTGATGGCATGGAGGCAATAGGTCAGAGACCAAAGGTTTCCAGGAACCTAGAGCGTGGGTTTAAATGATGTACGTGCCTCTTGAACCAGATGAGTTAGGGTCTTCCCGACCAACCTCTCCGCCCTATAGGAATCACTCACAATTCCCCTCATGGTTGACTCTTTTGTGACTTAGATTAAGGCCTAAACCATCACTTGGCTCATGACTATATGGTCTATGATTAAACATCAACAATACAATTAGCGGTATCAAAAATCGATTACCAAGATAGTTGTCTAACCAGAATTCCTCCAAGATGCTTGAATTTATATAAGAGGTTGTGAGCACTTTGATGCAGCTTTGTCATATGGCCAATTGTTAAAATCAAGATACAACAGATCAAACTGTTTAGATCATCGAATAGCATATAAACCAAAACACATATTGATCATGCCATGTGATAGTAGCAAAGGAGTAATGGCTTAAGTAACAATAATCAAACTAAGCAAATATTGAAAAGCTTGACTTATCAATCAAAATGACGATCAATCGCGACAGAAATCAATCAGATTCAAAATTAATTGGATTTGTTAATCCTGATCACCCCGAAGCCACACACGCCTGTGATTTCTTGCCAAGCTCAGTGCCATCAATGCAACGATTTCAAACATGAACAATCTAAATAGGCAAAATAGTAACCGGCCGCGTGACCCCAACCTGTTTGGAATGCGAGTTTGGAGGATGTGGAACCTTCACTAGACGATGTAGCGATCGTCAGAAGTAGGACCTTTCTGCTCTCAGGACGCCTGATCTTCTTGATCGTCGGTGCCGGAGCGAGCCAACGCCAGCCAACTCCAAGGAACGGGAGCGCCGCCTTAGGTTCACGGAGGAGATCCTTTTTGTTCTTCCTCTCGAAGTTTCTTTCCCTTCGTAGAATGAGAGAAACTTCCTTCTTCAGGAAAAATCTCAAAACCAGCCAAAAGGAAGCCGAAAACTAAAAAAAAAAACCCCTTAGTTTTTTTGAATTTCCTTTTTTATAGTTCATTCTTAACTCCGGGTCATTTATCCTAGACCATGGTTATCTTTTGACCCTGGTTCTAACTAATTTAACTACCTTCCGGCTTCTTTTTCTTTTTCTTTTCCTTTCATGGTTTTTTTCCTTGTTATTTTCTTTTATTATTATTTATGCTTTTTATTTGGTTTCTTTTTTCTCTCTCTCTCTCTCTTTTTTTTTGTTTATTATCCTCCCCGTCATTATTCATTTATTTATGTATGCCTTTTATTCCTGTCCTTCTACCTTTATTATTTATCCCTAATAATTTAAATTGATTTGTCTCAACTCGGACAAAAATTGGTGCTCACAGTTTGCCCCTCTTTACTCATCTCCTGACAGATAATACCGAGGATGTCTTCCTCGATATTATTATGATTAGGAGTGAGTAAAGACATGAGCATCTTTTGTCCGAGGTGAAAGCCACGGGTGTAACCTATCTTGAACGACCGATTGATTCTTCCCGATGACTTTGGCCTATGTATACTGGGTTTACACTAACTTACCGGGTGTGCCTTGATAGTTTAGACGAAATTTAAACACGGTAGGCCTGAATACGCTGAGATGCTGAAAGTTAAATATGAGGGCCTAAAAATAGGCCAAATGAGAACTTACAATGATCTGGGCTGAATAAACCAAGATGTGCGAAAAATTAAAATACGCGTACTGAATAGGCTGGACAAGAAAATTAGACATGAGGGTCCTAAATAAGCCAAATCTCAGAGAATTTAAATCGGCTGAATAGGCTGAGCCGAGTTGAAAAATTAAACATGAGGCCTAACTAAGCCAAAATCGGGAATTTAAAAATCGCGCCTGAACAGTCGAAGTGCTAAAAATTAAACATGAGGGGCCTAAATAAGCCAAAATGCAGGAATTTAAAATGCAGTGCCTGAATAGGCTGAGGTGCAGAAAATTAAACATGAGGGGCCTAAATAAGCCAAAATGCAAGAATTTAAAATGCAAATACTGAGTATCTTTGAGTGCCGAAAATTAAACATGAGGGGCCTAAATAAGCCAAAATGCAGGAATTTAAAATGCAGTGCCTGAATAAGCCGAGGTGCAGAAAATTAAACATAAGGCCTAAATAAGCCAAAATCGAGGGAATTTAAAAGGCCTTTGAAGTAAATTTGAGGTGCGAAAAATTAACATGAGGGGCCTAAATAAGCCAAAATGCAGAATTTAAAATGTAAGCGCTGAATAAGCCGAGGTGGAAATTAGACATGAGGGGCCTAAATAAGCCAAAATGCAGGAATTTAAAATGCAGCGCCTGAATAGGCTGAGGTGCGGAAAATTAAACATGAGGGGCCTAACTAAGCCAAAATGCAGGAATTTAAAATGCATTACGGCAATAGGCTAGGTGAAAATTAAACATGAGGGCCTAAATAAGCCAAAATGCGGGAATTTAAAATGTAATTTGAATAAGAGGCTGAGGTGCAAAAAATTAAACATGACTAAATAAGCCAAAATGCAAGAATTTAAAATGCGAGCGCATTTGAGTATCCGAGGTGCCGAAATTAAACTTTAGGGGCCTAAATAAGCCAAAATGCGGGAATTTAAAATGTAGTGCTGAAAATTTGAGGTCAGAAAATTAACATGAGGGCCCTAAATAAGCCCAAAATGCAGAATTTAAAATGCGGCTTGAGAGTAGGGCCGAGTGACGAAAATTAAACATGAGGGGCCTAAATAAGCCAAAGTGCAGGAATTTAAAATGTAGCGCTGAATAGGGTGAGGTCGAAAAATTAAACATGAGGCCTAAATAAGCCAAAATGCGGGGAATTTAAAATGCACTTGAATACCGGAATAGGTCGAAAATTAAACATGAATTAATAAGCCAAAATGCGGGAATTTAAAGTGTAGCGCTAACTAGAATTAATTTGAGTCTGAAAAATTAAACATGAGGGCCTAAATAAGCCAAAATGCAGAATTTAAAATGTAGTGCCGAATAAAGGTGAGGTGCAGAAAATTAAACATGAGGGGCCTAAATAAGCCAAAATACAGGAATTTAAAATGTAGCGCCTGAATAGGCTGAGGTGCAGAAAATTAAACATGAGGGACCTAAATAAGCCATAATGCAGGAATTTAAAGTGTAGCGCCTGAATAGGCTGAGGTGCAGAAAATGAAAAAGTCAACATGTAGGGCCTAAATAAGCCAAAATGCAGGAATTTAAAATGCAATGCCTGAATAGGCTGAGGTGTAGAAAATTGAACATGAGGGGCCTAAATAAGCCAAAGTGCAGGAATTTAAAATGTAAGCGCTGAATAGGCCGAAGTGCGTAAAATTAAACATGAGGGCCTAAATAAGCCAAAATGCGTAGAATTTAAAATGTAAGCTGAATAGGCTGAGATTTATTTGTGAAATTGGTATTGTTTGTTAGCTAATTTGAAAACCTCCCTTTATTAGCAGTTGGACCTCTTCAAGCTCTTATAGCACGACCCTCTAAGTCCGAAACAAGCTAGAATCGAGATTTCGTCTTCTCTTGTTCCATGTCTAGGAATTCAACCAACCTACAAGCAGTCTTTGAATAAGATGCATCATTTTGATTATTGGAGAGTTATTAGTCATGAAGAAATTCCCAAACCAAACATGATTTTAATGTAGTCTCGAAATAAAGTAATTGCCATCTCATAAATGCGATTTCTAATTTATACACATATCGATCAATGATGATACAATTAAACATTAGGTAAAAGCGGAAGTAAGGGAGAAAATTTGGTCTTGACATATTGAGATGTATCGAAGGCGTAGATTTGAGAGATGCGAGGTCTTGACCGAAGTTCACGCTAGTATTGTATTTCGCAACATCTTCTATCTCAACAATCCGGCTTCTTAAGAAACGGAATTTGCCCTGCCAGTGTTGGTCCGAACTTGTAAATACCGTCCCTAAATCATTTTCCTTTCTTTCCTTTTGTCCCGGCGTCGGCAAAGGTCCAGACCATTTCGACTAAAATCTGTGCCCTTTCCGCAGATTTGCCCCCGAGTGTCGATAGGGGTCCGGTCGCTTAGTCCTTCCATGCTATTTTTCTTTTTGTTTTCGTCCTGGACCGCTCTGCGTGGTTTTGGTTGGTCCTAGCCTTTGTATAGGCCGCCCTTATGGTTTTCACCAACAAGTTTTTTCCGATTTTCCTAACTTTTCCTAGGTCGCCTCTGCGTTTTTTCAACCAGCGGGCTTCTTCCGATTTGCCCTAACTTTTGCCTAGGTCCCTTGGGGTTTTTGACCTAGCGGTTTTTTCCGATTTGCCCTAACTTTTTGCCTGGGTCGCCTGCGGGTTTTCAACCTAGTTGGCTTTTTGATTTGCCCTAACTTTTTCCTAGGTCGCCCTTTGCGGGTTTCGACCTAGCGGGCTTTTTGATTTGCCCTAACTTTTGCCTAGGTCGCCCTTAGGTTTTCGACCTGGGCTTTTTTTCGATTTGCCTAACTTTTTCCTAGGTCGCCCCTTTACTTGATTTTCGACCTAGCGGGCTTTTTCTCGATTTGCCCTAACTTTTACCTAGGTCGCCCTGCGGGTTTTTCGACCTAGCGGGCTTTTTCCCGATTTGCCCTAACTTTTGCCTAGGTCGCCCTTGCAAGGGTTTTCAACCAGCGGGCTTTTGATTTGCCCTAACTTTTGCCTAGGTCGCCCTTCCGGGTTTTCGACCTAGCGGGCTTTTTCTGATTTGCCCTAACTTTTGCCTAGGTCGCCCTTGCGGGTTTTCAACCTAGCGGGCCTTTTGATTTGCCCTAACTTTTGCCTAGGTTGCCCTTGCGGGTTTTCAACCTAGCGGGCTTTTTCTGATTTGCCCTAACTTTTGCCTAGGTCGCCCTTGCGGGTTTTCAACCTAGCGGGCTTTTTTTGATTTGCCCTAACTTTGCCTAGGTCGCCCTTGCGGGTTTTCAACCTAGCGAGCTTTTTCTGATTTGCCCTAACTTTGCCTAGGTCGCCCTTGCGGGTTTTCGACCTAGCG
Organism: Canavalia ensiformis; assembly: GCA_026541065.1. Taxonomy (NCBI): domain Eukaryota; kingdom Viridiplantae; phylum Streptophyta; class Magnoliopsida; order Fabales; family Fabaceae; genus Canavalia; species Canavalia ensiformis. Next base: position 1,267,185 of record JAMKYM010000217.1, read on the forward strand.
GCTTTTTGATTTGCCTAACTTTGCTCTAGGTCGCCCTTGCGGGTTTTCGACCTAGCGGGCTTTTTCTGATTTGCCCTGCCTTTTTGCTTCTCTAGGCATAATACCTTTTTACAGCATCTGAATTAGTTGGGTTAGGTAGATCTTTTCCATCCATATCTGCTAGAATTAAAGCTCCTCCTGAGAAAACTCTCCTAACCACGTACGGCCCTTGGTAATTCGGAGCCCATTTTCCTTGTGATGCCTTTTGATCGGGCGCACTTTCTGAGTACAGATCACCTTCTCGAAATTGCCGAGGATGAACCTTCTTTTCAAAGGCTCTCTTCATCCTCTTTTGGTAAAGTTGCCCATGGCACATTGCTGTCAGCCTCTTTTCATCGATGAGGTTTAATTGGTCCACCCGAGTTTGAACCCACTCTGCTTCTTCTAATTTCGCCTCCATTAAAATCCTTAGTGAAGGGATTTCTACTTCAATGGGAAGAACAGCTTCCATTCCGTATACGAGTGAGAATGGGAGTTGCCGTCAGTAGATGTGCGAACTGAATTACTTTGTGAGGCATGAAGAGCGTAAGGAGCATTTCATGCCGATCTCGGTATGTTAGCACCATCTTCGAACAATCTTCTTGATATTTTTATTAATCGCTTTCTAATCGCCCCATTCATCTTTGGTCGATATGGGGAAGAATTGTGGTGCTGGATTTTGAATTGATCACATAACTCTTTCATCATCTTGTTATTTAAGTTGGTGCCGTTGTCTGTGATGAGTTTATTTGGTAACCCATATCGGCAAATCAATTCCCTTTTCACGAATTTTACTACCACACTCCGGGTTACGCTGATAAAGGAAGCCGCCTCTACCCACTTGGTGAAATAGTCTATGGCCACCAGTATGAATCGGTGTCCGTTGGAAGCCTTGGGCTCAATTGGTCCGATGACGTCCATACCCCACATTGCGAACGGCCATGGTGAAGATAACATATTCAGGGAGGTGGGTGGTACATTGACATTGTCTGCGTATATCTGGCATTTGTGACAAGTCTTGGCATATTTGTAGCAGTCATTTTCCATGGTTAACCAATAATACCCTGCTCTGAGGATCTTTCTTGCCATGGCGTGTCCATTGGCATGGGTACCAAAGGATCCCTCGTGGACCTCTTTCAAGATTTTATCGTCTCTCACGTATCCACACACCTAAGTAAAACCATATCGTGATTCTTTTTGTAGAGGATTTCGCCATTAAGGAAAAAATTTTGTGGCAACCTATTGCAGGTTCTCTTGTCATTCTCCGAGGCGTCACAGGATATTCCTATTTTTCAAGAAACGCCTTATGTCATGGTACCACGGTTTACCGTCTCCGACTCTTCTTCGACCGTGCGAGAAAGTTTGCCGCTCCCGGTGTTGAATTTGGATAAGAGGTATGTCCTCGTCGCGATTAATCTTAAACATGGAGGATAGGTAGCTGTGGCATCTGCTAGCTCGATTGTCCTCCCGGGTATGTGAGAAAATGTGATCTCTTCAAGTGTTCCAACAATTCCTAATATAGGCTTGAGCACGAATTAGCTTGTCGTCCTGGTTTCCCATTCTCCTTTGATCTCGATGAATAACCAAAGAATCGCCGTAAACCCGCAAATGTTTGACATCACTTCAATTGCCGCTTGATTCCCATTATGTGCCTCGTATTCAGCCACATTATTGGTGCAATCAAAGGTTAATCTGGTCGTAATGGGTACACACGGGGTCTTCCGGGAAATTAATATGACTCCAATACCATGACCCATTATATTTGAAGCACCATCGAACATCATTGTCCATTTTTCCTTTGTCTTTTGTTTCTCCGGACTATACACCTGTGAGATCTTCATCGGAACTCATGCTGCATAGGCCGGTAGTCATTCAAAGGTTGAGCCAGGTAATCGGCGAGGGCGCTTACCTTTGATCGCTTTCGTGTCACGTATATGATGTCATATTCCGATAACCTCGCCACCGAGCGATCCTTCCGAGACAAAGGCGCTTCTAAAATATATTTGATTGGGTCCATCCTAGATATCAACCAGGTGGTGTGGCTCAAGATATATTGTCTCAAACGATGCGACCCAAGTTAGTGCTAAAGATGTTGTTCCAACAGGGAGTATTTTGCTTCAATCGGTGAACTTTTTGCTCAAGTAATAGATTGCATGCTCTTTCCTTCCTGATACGTCTCGTTGGCCGAGCATGCACCCCATGGATTTATCAGTCACTGTCAGGTACATGAGTAGAGGTCTTCCTGGACACCGGGGTACGAGGATCGGTGGGTTCGTAGAGGAGTTTGATCCTTCGAATGCCTCTTTGACAATCTTCATCCCGTTCATGGGTTGATTTTTGCGCAAGAGCTTGAAAATTGGCTCACAGGTAGCTGTTAGCTCGGATATGAACCGAGCAATATAGTTCGGTCTCCCCAGGAATCCTCGAACCTCCTTCTCGGTTCGCGGGGCGGGCATCTCCAATATAGCTCGAACCTTGCCTGGGTCGACTTCATCCCCGTTCACTAACGATGAACCCTAGTAATTTTCCCGACTCTCTCCGAATGTACACTTGGCGGATTCAGTCTCAATTTGAATTTCCGGAGTCTTTCGAATAATTTTTGCAAATCATTTAAGTGATCATCTTCGGTTCTGGACTTGGCTATCATATCGTCCACGTATACTTCAATTTCTTTGTGGATCATATCGTGGAACAGCGTCACCATGGCCCTCTGATAGGTGGCTCCGGCATTTTTAAACCAAAAGGCATGACCTTGTAAAAAAGTTCCCACAGTGAATGAAGGTAGTTTTCTCCATATCTTCTTCGGAGACATCTTAATTTGGTTATAACCCGAAAAGCCATCCATGAACGAAAAGCATGAGAACCGGCCGATTATCAACCAAAGACGTCTATATGAGGTAACTGGAAAGTCGTCTTTTGGGCTTGCCCGGTTCAAGTCTCTCTATAATCTACGCACATTCGGACTTTTCCATCTTTCTAGGACAGTACTATGTTTGCCACCCACTCCGGTAATTTGCAACAAAAAAAGCCAAAGATCGAATTGTTTTCTCACTTCTTCCTAATTTTCAAAGGACATTTCTGGCTTCATTCTTCTCAACTTTTGTTTAACGGTGGGCATCCAGGTTTTAAGGGTAGTTTGTGCTCGACGATGGACGTATCCAACCTGGCATATCCTGGTAGGACAGGCAAAAATATCATTGTACCGATGTAGCAATTCCATTAGCCGAGAGGCGGTTATCTCTCCGACGAACGAGCCTATTTTTACCTCTTTCTTATTTTCTTCAGTCCCAAATTTATTAGCTCTGTAAACTCTTCATGAGGTTGTATAGACTTGTGTTCTCTCGGCTCATCAATCCGAGCAATTCCTCCGGAGGTTCGTAGTCAAATTCAATTTCTTCGTCCGCTTGATTATTGAGACACGAAATTGTTTGATACAATACTAGCGTGACGGTATTAAATGGGTTATTTTTGGATCTCGTTATGGAAAAAAATGAGTGAAACTAAGTGAGACACGGAGGTATTGGGAAAAAGCAAGAGAAAATAATCATAAGAAAGTTCAATTGTATTGTATTGATCAGAATGTGTACACAATATTGTTCTATTTTTTCAAAATGTATGGCAATTACAAAATTACATTGAGACCGAATTAAAAGTCATGGGAAGTTCGATTGTCTCCCAATTGCTCAATTCTTGCCTGTGCTAGCAGGTCGTCCACTAAATCATCAATCCGGGGCATCATTTTTCCTCCATCCAGCATGGCCACAAAATCTGGGCTTCGTACTCCCGCGCTCCAAAAATCCTCTCGATAGTGACGCAGAGGGACCCTCTTCCATCCTTCTTTATCCTCCTTAGTAGGCTTATACCCAAGCCCATATCGGTGTTTGTTCTTATTCAACTGTAGGGGTTGGATTAATCCCTCTTCATTTTGCCCCAGTTTGCCTCCGGGTTTAAACCCATTTTTCAACATTATTTTGGCCATCATTAATAACGCTCTTGAAGGCCGAGGTTGGCCTACCTCTTCCCCTTCCTTAATAGTTGTGACATTAGCAATCTCCGTGGCCTCGGAAGTGTGTTTCAGAGCTTCTTCAACAGCCTTCAAATAAGGAGGGTTGGTGGGTTTCTTGACTAGAAAATCCTCCTGGGCCGAGACGATAATCAACCATCGTCGAATAATGAACTTCAGCTTTTGATGCAAGCTTGATGGCACGGCTCTTGTTGAATGTATCCAAGGTCTGCCCAATAAAATGTTTATACGCGGCAAAGATGTCCATGACTTGAAAGGTCACGTTAAAGATAATTGGCCCGATCGAATCGGCAAATCGATCTCCCTATGACTTCCTCCGAGACCCATCAAATGCCCCGACAACCATCGAACTTGTCCTTAATCGGGAAGCTTGGTGCTAGCTTAGCCAGAAGTTACTTTAGGCATTACATTGGGGATGACCATTATCGATCGAAGCACCTTGCTGTGACGTGGTCCATACATTTTATGGATATATGGAGAGCTTTGTTATGTCCGGACCCCTTCTTCGAGGTATTTCGTGGTCAGCGAAAGTGAGGAAGTTATTGGTCGTTATATTACTCGCGATGCCCTCGAACTTCTCCATTGACGGGTTATGCACCACATGAGCTTCGTTGAGTATCTTTAGCGTAACCCTCCGATGAGGGGCTCGAGTTCATCGAAGTCCCAAGAATGAGATCCTTCACGGCATACGATTGAGCCGCCGACCACGGTGTATTCACTTTGCCTTATCATCTTTAAAAATTCGCAAGCCTCTCATCGAGACTGTGTCTTTTCAGTTCCTCTACCTCGTCTTTTTTGCTGATTTCTGGCTTCGGACCAGCCAAGATTGCCTCACCGCATGACTGTTCCCTTCTTTCTTCTCTAGGAGTGTAGATGCGGCCACTCCTTGTCATACCACCGATACCGGCTATATTTACAATATTTGGTATTGAGTCAATGGTACCTTCAGGCTTATTTTCTCCGTCTTTCCCTCCTAAACTTCTACATCGTATTTCCAAGGTACTTCTTTGTTGCTATGGTATGGGAAGGGCCTGTGGATCTTTATGGTCACAGGTTTTAGCCCATTTGGGGTTGGGACCGTGGTTTTGGTGTATTTGATGATCAATGGTCTAGGGCATCCTGGGAAGGCCTCATTAAGCATGTTTATTTCCAAATCGACCTCGATACAATTTATAGACGGCCCCGCATGACTAGGCAATGGATTGCTCCCTACATTCGGAGTATCTTTCTCAAAATTGAGCCACTTTGCATTTATCAGGCTCTTGACCTTATATTTCAACCCCTGACAGTTTTTGGTAGAATGTCCTATGGCCCCTGCATGGTAGTCACATTTTGCTGCCGGGTCATACCACTTCGGATACGGAGGTTCCAATGGCTTCATGGGGCATGGTGCTATCAAGGAGTTTTGGAATAATCGGGGTAGCAAGTCGGTGTAGCTCATGGGTATTGGATCGAATTGCACCGGCTTTCTTTCGTTATTTGCCCTTTTTTGAGGTTGGTTAGTGTTTGGGTTGGTGTTTTGATTCCATGTTTTTTGTGATGGAGGTGGCATGGCTTGTGATGGCTGGGCTATGAAAAGGGTCGTGGGTCGGAAAGATGCAGGAGGTGCGTAAGGTGGTTGGTAGTTAGGTTGGGCTGTAGCTACCATTTGAGGTATTGGGGTGAACATCGGGGCGGATATGTGGTGGATATTGTGATGGATATTGTAGTGGATATGGTATCTCGATAGTTGGGGGTGGTGGTGTTCATGGACGGGACGGTGCGGATCGTGAGTGACAAAGTGAGTTTCTCCGTCTTTCTTTTTTTCCAAGAGTTGTTGGCTGGTTTTTTCGTATTTACATTACAACCGTATTGTGGACGTCTCATACGCCGGCGTAAGCCACTCTAATGCGCTCTCCGATAGACACCATATCGTAGAAATTGGTGACACACTTCCACCATTTTATCGTAAAAAAGGAGCGGGGGAGGTCTCCATAAACATGCTTATCATCTCCCGTTCGAACGGGGGTGGCTGAACTTGGAGCGGCTGGCTCCTCCACCTCTCGCGTACTCCTCAAGGTCTCCTCCTCCTTCTTAATCATATTTTGTAATTGGGTGGAGTCGGGCCATCTCGATGTTGTATTTATACTTGTTTGAGGAAAGCGTCGGCAAGGTCCTTCCAAGAGGCGGACATACGCCCTTTCCAATCGCGTATACCAACTAGCCGCTCGCTCCCCGTAAGGCTGTCTTGGAAGCAATGAATCAAAATAGCTTATCGTCATGGGCGTGAGAAGCCATTTTTCTCGCAATACATGGTCAAATGGCTTCTTGGGCAGCTCCGGTCTCCTTGTATTTTTCAAATTCGGTATTTTGAATTTGGGCGGGATTACTACATCGGGGACCAAACGGAGATCCAAGCATCTGTCATCCCATAACCATCACCCTCAATAGCCCCCGACTCCTCTCCTCCAAATGTTGCCACCGCCACCGAGACGGACTTCCGGCCGAGGGATTTGCCTGCTTTTTCATTTCGCCTGTCCATCTGGGAGGATAAAGGTTGGGTTGAGTAGAGGCAGGGCCATAAGGATGGGGTGGTGGTTGTTGCGGTGCAATGGATATGTGGTTCTGAGGACGGGTATGCGGGATTCTCGGTGGTAGTGGTGTTCATGTAGGTGTAATTAGGGATGGTGTTTTGAGGAAAGAGGCGATGGGGTTTTGTCCGTGATGGATATGCGGTAGGTTTATGTGGTAGTTGACAAGAGGGTTTGTGTGGTGAGTGACAAGGGGGTAAGTGTGTGAGGGATAGTTGTGAGGATTTTCACCCGGATTTATGGAAATACCGGGAGCCTGTTGTGTGTTAGGACAGAATGGAGGTGTGAATCCCAGTGGCACACCGTATTCTTGATCCACATTGATGTGCAGAGGCCGGGAAACATTAGCCACATCGGCCGCTTCTCCACCGAGAGGGTCCCTCTCGCGTTTTTTTTTTTCAAGATCTTCATCAATTTAGCTACTCGCTTCTTTCGGTCACCACCTCATTTCTCAGCTCTGTTCTGGGATTCTAGCTCGTTCATCATCTTTGTTCGAGAGCGTCTTTATATAAGGATGCCGAGAAAGCGTGAGCCTCGTTATGTGTTTTCGAAAATTTTAAATTTAATAAATTATAAATCAAACAAGTGAAATATTAACTTTAAGCTAAAAATGTGAAGGATTTAGATGTCTCGATAGGCATCGTTTGTTGGCTGCGCGCTTTGAGTATGAAATGGAAATTAATGCAGCGTCAGAGATTAATGCAGAGTCAGATTTTCATTTAAAGTGCAAGTTTTAAGGTACATTCTATCCATCCCTTTCTGCTAGAACAATGTATTTTTTCATCCTTAAAATCAGTTCTTTACAAAAGTGGATAAATTCCTCGACTTCTACCTGGGGTATGGAGCGGGTGTAACGAGGTCTCACCTTCTTGAGCAATGGTGGTATTTCTTCGATGGCCATGTTTGCTAAGTTGGCTAACCTCCGAAACATCTAGTCCAATGGTCAGGTGTGTCTTTATACCATCGCATCTCATCTCGGATATCACTAATGCCCCTCTGTTGCATTCTGATTACCTCGATAACCTTCCATCTTTCTTCATCCACCTCGCGCCCCCATTCGGCTACCAGGTTTTGAATTTGCTGATTCAGTTCTTCTATGTGGTGTTGCAACACGCTTCTTTCGTCCATTATTCGGCTTTTTTCCGCTCGTGCTTGGTTTCTTTCGTTTGTTGCCTGATCCTTTTCGCACCTGATCTTATGAACTCGGTCTCTGAGTTGATCAATCACATCTTTCATTCTTCGGCTTTCCTGTAGAGCTGTATCTTTCTCTTGTGCTCTTGTTCCTAATTCTTTATTGGCCGCTTGTAAATTCATGTGGATTTTAGCTGTATATTCTCTCTCTGACTTTTGTTGTTCTCGGAGACTTTCCAGGACGGCATCTTTCTCTTGGTTCTGTCTTTTTAATTCGGCATTTTCTTGTTGGGCCTTCAACAATCTTTCTTCCAACCCATTACTCTTGGTGGTCATGCTTTCCAGCTTTGCTTTCAAGTTCTTTTGAATTTCGTCTTCAATTTCCTCTTCTTGTACTGGTTGGCTTTCTGAGGGCTCTATTTGAGGTTTAAAAGGAAATTTGATCTGTTGCACTCTTTCTTTGACCCATTGCCTGTATTCTTCTTTGGCTGCACAACTTCTAACCCCTAATTCTTTCCCTTTTCTGGTGACTATCTCCCAAGCTTCCCGTACCTTTCGAAGAGGCTCCGCGAAGTCTCCTTCGTAGTATACATTAAAAGGGGTCAACAATTCTGCCGATGGGGGACCTCGGATGGGATAGGCAAGTTGACGTTGTCCTAGTATGGGGTTGTAATTGATACATCCTTTTGTTCCCATGAGAGGGACGTTGTGGAATCCTTTGCAATGATAGATGACTGAGGTCTTTTGTTGCCATGTCGGCTGCCACCTAATCTTGCCCTCTGTCAAGCTGGATAGGTGCTCTACCCATTCTCTCCCGTTCATTTCTTTCAGCTGATAACACACAGATCGAGATGGGACATGGGACTTTCATCTCTCTCTTGAATACATGTGCTGTGATCCAAACATAGAATATAGGTAAGCAGCAGGCTACCCTTCTTTTGTTCTTCCCATAACATAGATCCAACGTGCAGTATAAGTCAGCGAGCAATGCGGGGACTGGGTTTTCAGATCTATTCTTCCGGGCTAAGAACACGCTGATCATGCCAAGTCTATGAAGTTATCGACCTGGGAAATAATATCAATCCATATATGACCAGGCGATCACATCCATGTATATCTCCCAATTGTTATTTTCAACTCAAGTATCGTAGGTAGTTCTCCAGAACTCTCTTGTGAAGCCTTTGAGTGAATTTTTTCCTGAATTCTCGTGAGGAGATCGCCATCTTGTAACCCGATAGATTGGGCCACGACTAAAAAGAAGGGTGTGTTCCAAGTGATTGTAGGGCTTGCTTCCTTCCAGCGGCAAACCGATGATTTGTTCATATTCTTCCAGGGTCGGGGCTAGCTGGAAGTCCCCAAAAGTAAAGCATCGTAATGGCGGGTCGTAATATTGGACCATGGCAGTGATGGCCTCTTCTTGCACCCTAATCCTTAGCAGGTTTAAGATATTCCCATATTTCTTTTCAAACGCTAACTTCTGAATTGTCTGCAATTTTCTGATCAAAGGCTCTATACTTGACAAGTTGGTCATTTTGGCCCCAATCTTACGTTTTTTCCTCAATTCTGACCCCACATTAATTTCCATTTCACCTCTTTTAGATGCCATCAAGAATCTGATTCCCTCAAAAGAAAACAAACACAGAGAAAATAATTAGATGTGTGATCGAATAATTTAATGCGAAGCATATAAGTTGAAGCATTAATGCCAAGAAAATTTCAAGCAAACAACATTAATTTAGATACGATGTAGTCATGCATGGGAGCATAATATGGAATGATATGCTGGGTATGACCTGACTCGTATTAAAATATGATATGGCGTGAGACAGCGCACATCCATCGTGGTATGGAGCGCTATGCATCGATGCATGATATGAAATGATAATGTCTTGGAATGGGGAAATGATATGCGAAGGATATTAAAATGCAGGAATTTGATATGAGGTGCCGTATATGCACCCAAGCATGCTATAGATATCACCTCTTCTCTTTCTTTTCCTTTTTCTTTTCCTTCTTCTTTTTTTTTTTTTTCTCTTTTCCTCTTTTTCATCATCATTTATTATCTTTCCATTTTCTCTTTTTTCTTTTGCTATTCGTTACATTCTAATACCTGATGTAAATTTAACATGGTATAGGTAGGCAAGTGCGGTTTACCGACATAGCCAGAAGCTTGCCCTCTTCGTGTCCTATTGTGAGGTTACCTGTCCTAGGGGACTAGGATATTTAATGTATGCACTTTCACAAAAGGTGGGTCGTAATCCTGGGATAAATTGGTTACCAGAGCCAAGTTCCGATTCTTAGTGCTTGCTGCAACCGTAGAGAAGGCTACCAGTTACAGGGCACTATGAAAAGGACGCACTCTAGCTGGAGTTTTCATGATAGCCAAACGAGACGTGCATCTCAAGTGACACCACTAGACCCCTCTAGTCTTAGGTTTCTCGATCCTGCACAGGGCCCCACTCATGATTATGCATTATAATGTATGGAGGGCACGTTATTTTTGGGACACCTGCAATTGGGGAAATCGCGCAGAATATGCATAATAATTTACTGTTCATCTATCCTAAGGTTATACAGAGAATAAGTAGGAAAACAAACAAACGAACAAATAAAAAGATGAACCATACAATCAATAAATCGTGGAAATAAATAGGAAAGGGATCAACATGCATTTATACACTCCATTTTGAAAAAGGGCTTGACTCTCTATTTCCCCAGTGGAGTCGCCATCTGTCGCAACCGTAATTCCGACGAGACGACGAACTCGTTAAATGTTTGAAAATGATTTGATTGATTTGATTGTGGAGTCGCCACCAAATTTTTGTTTAAGGGAAAAGATTTGGAAAAACCCGACTCAAGGATGAGATTCGAAGTTTAGAGCTTGTCACGAGTAGGGAAGGTGTTAGGCACCCCACTCGACTGTTCCAAGGAATAGTACCCTTAAACTGAGTGTGTGATTATTTGAAAATAGTTTGATCCCTTAATTAATTCGAAAATAAATAGGTTGATGGAGGTTAGCCTGACAGGACTTGATCCTGCTCCTACGTATTCCCCGGTGCAATGGGAAATTCAAGGCTTACGTAGTTCTGGTTTTAGGGGACTTCCCTCAAAGGGAAGAAAAATAGAAGTTTTACCAGGAAAATTATACAGGGCAGAGAAGGTCTCCTGCCTGTATCAGGATTCGTTTTTATGAAGCTGCATGAGAAGGTAAGTAAAAGTTTTGGAGAAATCAGGAATTGGTTGGAAAGTCATCTATGCGAAACTCAAACCGCCGTAAGTCACGCTGAGCTCAAGATGAATTCAAATACGTGAATGCAGAGAAGACCGCCCGCCCGTATTTAGGATTCATTTAGACAAAGTCCCATGAGAAGGAAAGTAAAAGTTTCAAGAAACGGGAGTTGGTTGAAAATCATCTATGCGAAACTCAAACCGTCGTAAGCCGCATTTGAGTTCGCAGACGATAATTCAAATACGATACAAACAGTCCAGAAGATCGCCGCCCTACATTAGGATTCGTTTAGATTAAGTCCCATGAGAAGGAAAGTAAAAGTTTCAAGAAAAACGGGAGATGGTTAGAAAAATCATCTATGCGAAACTCAAACCGTCAGAAGTCGCACTTGAGTTCGCACGAATTCAAATACAATGTAAGAGAGAAGACGTCGCTCGTATTAGGATTCGTTTAGACGAAGTCCCATGAGAAGGAAAGTAAAAGTTTCAAGGGGGAGTTGGTTGGAAAATCATCTATGCGAAACTCAAACCGTCGTAAAAGTCGCATTTGAGTTCGCACGAATTCAACGCAATGAACAGAGAAGATCGCTTCGCCGTATTAGGATTCGCGTTTAGACTTAAGTCCCATGAGAAGGAAAGTAAAAGTTTCAAGAAAACGGAGATGGTTAGAAAAATCATCTATGCGAAACTCAAACCGTCGAAGTTCAGACTTTGAGTTCGCACGAATTCAAATACAATGCCAGAGAAGACGCTTGCTCGATTAGGATTCGTTTAGACGAAGTCCCATGAGAAGGAAAGTAAAAGTTTCAAGAAAACGGAGATGGTTAGAAAAATCATCTATGTAAACTCAAACCGTCGTAAGTCGACTTGAGTTCGCACGAATTCAAATACTGTAAAAATAGAGAAGACCGGTCGTCGTGATTAGGATTCAGTTTAGACGAAGTCCCATGAGAAGGAAAGTAAAAGTTTCGAAGAAAATGGGAGATGGTTAGAACATCATCTATGCGATTATTACCTTTTTCCATCAATTGCTGGGTTGCCTCATATTCTTGAGTCTGGGCCGATAACAAGACTGGGTCTGGATACAATGTCAACAACCAGTCCGCAGGATCCTCTCTATATCCCTATATTTAGTCTTATTCCTCCCCTTTAGGGTATTAATTCTGGTAGGAATTCTAGATACCACGGATTCTAGATTAGTAAATGCTGCGAAATAAGACCAGTATGGGTGATCTGGACCCCTTACAGACTTAAGGTGCGAATTTTGAATCTACCACTTAGTTAACAACATGATCGCTGTCAGAATCGATTATGCCTTGGGTTAGCATCTTAGGCTCCTTGGCCCAGCAAGTGGCCTACCTCATATTCTATTTAATAGCCAAGATAAAGATCGGGGAACTATGTTTAGGTTCCCCGCAAAGACTTAGATATAGAATATCACACAGTGGGAATCCATACTATTGCTGCTAACAGATCATGGCTGCTATGACTTGAGTCTAGCTTATTTAAGTCTGCTGCCACCTGATCATTTCATGGTTAATGAATGGATATAGGTTCAAGTAAACCATGCCTAAGGTATATCAGACCCTGGAGATGATCCTGACTTTCTTAGTCAACTACTGGTTGTTTTGTACAGGTAGTTATGGGGTCAGACTCAAACCCCAAATGACCAACCTTGGCCTCGCAGATCAGTTTTCAGACAAGGATGGGCCCCTGCATTCAGCAGGCTTGCCACAGATGTCGCCTTAATTGTGATTGGCCTGTAGCTGATTTATTTCTGTACAGGCTAAGGATCCTTGGACCTGAACCTGTCCTAATACTGTCCCAAAAACCATTGTGATCCCCATCTGCCTATGTTAGGAATTAGGATTTGATTGCAGGCTAATGCATACTTAATAGAAATCTGTTGTTATAACAATCCTAAAAGCCTAAGTACTGACGTGGAAAATCCTAATGGATAAGCTAACACTTAGTTTATATAAAGCTAGTCTGTTCTCCAACTTGTTTCTTAAGCTAACATGTTTTGTACAGGTAGTTATGGGGTCAGACTCAATCCCCAAATGACCAACCTTGGCCTCGCAGATCAGTTTTCCGACCAGGATGGACCTCGCATGAAGCAGCTTGCTCGGCGTATGTCGCCTTAGTTGTGATTGGCCCAGTAATCGGATGATTTTCAGACGGGCTAAGGATCCTTGATCCGAACCTCCTAAAGATGTCCCAAAACTATTGTGATCCCCACCGCCTATGTTAGAATTAGGATTTGATTGCAGCAATGCATACTTAATAAAATCCTTGTCATAACAATCCTAAAAGCCTAAGTACTGACATGGAAAGTCCTAATGGATAAGCTAACACTTAGTTTATATAAAGCTAGTCTGTTCTCCCACTTGTTTCTTAAGCTAAAAAAAAAACACTGGGTATTAGTGGGCCTGGGTGCTGATATAGCTAGTCAAACCTGGTAAAAAAGTGGTATTTGAACCTTGAACTGAAATTGCAGTTACAGCTACTGCCGACAGCTGCGTCCTAGGCGAACCATAAACTAATGAAAAGGTCCCAGCATCTCTCAACTAAGTGAAAATTTTAGACTCATGATGGCAGCAGAGTCTGAGTCCAAATTCATTCAAATAAGAGTAGAAGACTTGATCCTATTTAAACCATGATCATTGAAAGGTAAAACCCTATGGTTTCTCAGGATTATGGTGGTTCTATGGTTCATATCGACATGTGACTGAGTTGGAGATCCTCAATGCATTGGCTTTGGACTGCTACCCCACTTTCTATTCTGCCAAAGAATAAATTGAATGCAGGACCTGGACCTGCATTTGGCTTGCAAGGTTCTATTAATCGGAGGCCTGATTTGCATTCAGCACATTAAGCTGCTAACCAACCTAACTCAAGTCATGATACCAACAAATACGGGGCCTAGTGGGTCTGGTTGTTACAACAGATTTGAGGCTTGAGCTAATCCTTTAAACCGCCTTCTATCCAGATTCTGTTTTGCAAAAAACAATAGTTTTTTATTTTAGCTTCTAGCTAGAGCTTATTCCTGCTATTCCTAGCTCTTTTATCAAAGACTCCACACCCTGACATGGCTCGAAAATTCTTACTTCCCCTATGAATTCAGTTCTTCCCCACTTAATTGTGGTAAGCTGTAAAGCTATGAGCCTTACACCTAAACACTGATCTGTATAACTCCTTAACTATGCTTCTCACTAATAGGAACTTCCTTCTAACTTAGCACAGGTGTCATTTTATCAAGATTCAACTAATGACTTGGATCTAGCCTAAGGATAGATATACCGAGACCGAAGATTTTGCGAGAACCAAGGTGGCCAATCGACCGCAGAGCTCTTCGAGTTAGAGATCCTCAATGCATTGGCTTTGGACTGCTACCCCACTCTCTATTCTGCCAAAGAATAAATTGAATGCAGGACCTGGACCTGCATTTGGCTTGCAAGGTTCTATTAATCGGAGGCCTAGTAGACTCAAGAAAGTTGGCCACTATTCTGGTTAGGGACGTGAAGAACTCATTTGCTGGTATTCTTATCTTAAACTGGTACATCCTAACCTGTTTACTGATATGATAGGTTTGAGGTCTATCCTTCCAACAGTTTTTCTTATTGTTAAGGCCTACATGTGGTTTTCAGCCTATACAGTAAAAACTGAGGTGTGGTTGAGTCTACTTGAAGGCCATGAGGAGAGTATAAACTGTGCTCATAGGAGAATTAACTAAGGACCTGACTCTTGCAGTTTACTCCTCCTATTCCCTCATGAATTAAGACTGCACTATGTTTTAGGAGGTCTCCCTCTTCTCACAAGTTCCATTAGTCCTTATAAGCATTGCTACATTCCCTTGGCCAAAGCTTTTTAAGCCTGATATGGGTGTGGAAACTGGCCTTGGCAGGCTGCTATCATAGTCCCTAGCTGCCTGTCGGATGTTCAGACCTGGTATTTAAACAAGGGAAGACTGGTGACTCCAGAACTGACTCATGACTGTCCCCCTGAACACAGCAAATATCAGAGGTCAGGGTAGCCTCAGGGGGATCCCGTATGGACATGGCTAGCTGAGGATTCACAACTCTATTAAGTCTAAAGGTTCAATTAACTAATCCTATAACCCAGCTCAGACTCCCTGGCCACATCTAGGTGTTGGTAATTAGGACTCTGCAGTCTTTATCAAGATCCTCTTTGTTCTGCAAACAAGATTTACTGGTCTTAACCTCACATTTGTCCTTTGGCTTCTGGATTTGGGATAGAGAATCCCACCCTGTGCCTAACTAACCAAGGAATCCATCTCTATGGCTGTTATATCCAAACTTAGTGAGACTTGATCTTTTTAAAGTAAGGCCACTCTCCTCTCCATAGCTTAACAAGTGGTGGAATCTATAGGTGAATCCAAAAGGCTTCTGGAAATAAAGGCAGAACTGGCCATGTGATGGCATGGAGGCAATAGGTACAGGAGACCAAAGGTTTTCCCGGGAACCTAGAGGCAGGGGTTTAAATGGATGTACAAGCCTCCTGAACCAGATGAGTTAGGTCTTCCCTGACCAACCTCTGTCCTATAGGAATCCCCTCACAATTCTCCCCATGGTTGACTCTTTTGTGACTTAGATTAAGGCCTAAACCATCACTTGGCTCATGACTATATGGTCTATGATTAAGCATCAGCAATACAGTGCAACGGTATACAGAAGTCAGTTACCTAAGATAGTTGTCTAACCAGAATTCCTCCAAGATGCTTGAATTTATATAAGAGGTTGTAGGAGCACTTTCAGGCAGTTTGTCATATGGCCAATTGTTAAAATCAACATACAGTTTCTGCATCAAACTGGTTTAGATCATCGAATAGCATATAAACCAAACACACTTCTATTGATCATGCCATGTGATAGTAGCAAAGGAGTAATGGCTTAGGTAATAATCTAAACTAAGCAAATATTGAAAGCAGCTCTATCAATCAAAATGACGATCAATCGCAGCAAATCCAATCAGGATTCGAAATTAATTGGATTCGTTAATCCTGATCACTGCAGAAGCCACATACGCTGTGATTTCTTGCCAAGTCAGGCCATCAATGCAACGATTTCAAACATGAACAACGAAATAGGCAAATAGAATCGGTCGCGGACCCTAACCTGTTTGGAATGCGAGTTTGGAGGATGTGGAACCTTCACTAGACGATGTAGCGATCGTCAGAAGTAGGACCTTTCTGCTCTCAGGACGCCTGAGCTTCTTGATCGTCGGTGCCGGAGCGAGCCAACGCCAGCCAACTCCAAGGAACAGGGAGCACCGCCTTGCAGTTCACGGAGGAGATCCTTTTTGTTCTTCCTCTCCAGGTTTCTTTCCTTCAGAGAATGAGAGAAACTTCCTTCTTCAGGAAAAATCTCAAAACCAGCCAAAAGGAAGCCGAAAACTAAAAAAAAAAAACCCCTTAGTTTTTTTGAATTTCCTTTTTTATAGTTCATTCTTAACTCCGGGTCATTTATCCTAGACCATGGTTATCTTTTGACCCTGGTTCTAACTAATTTAACTACCTTCCAGCACCTTTTTCTTTTCTCTTTTCCTTTCATGGTTTTTTCCTTGTTATTTTCTTTTATTATTATTTATGCTTTTATTTGGTTTCTTTTCTCTCTCTCTCTCTTTTTTTGTTTCTTATTATCCTCCCCGTCATTATTCATTTATTTATGTATGCCTTTTATTCCTGTCCTTCTACCTTTATTATTTATCCCTAATAATTTAAATTGATTTGTCTCAACTCGGACAAAAATTGGTGCTCACACATACTGTTGTTTCTGATGCCATTTCTTATATCTTGCACCTCACGTCTTCAAATCTAATTTTTGTCGATAAGGAGAGAAAAATTTTCCCCAGTGTAAGTCTTGGTGCTACATCGTCCGTTCACCTTTCAACTACCCTGATTTTGCCTAAGTCGCCCTTTTGGGTTTTCAATTTTGCAGGCATTTTCATTTCTTTTTTTTTATTTTTTGATTTTTTTGAATTTTTTTTACCCTAATTTTTGCTTAAGCTGCCCTTTTGGGTTTTTAACTTAACAGGATATTTCTTTTTCTTTCGTTCAAGCATAAAACTTCTTGACAGCATCTTGTCTTGCAAGATCAGAGCTCCACCAGAGAATGCTTGTTTAATAATGTAAGGACCTTCGTAATTAGGAGCCCATTTACCACGAGCATCTTCTTGGTTTGGTAGGATCTTCTTCAGTACCAAATCTCCTTCCTGAAATTCCCTTGGACGAACCTTCTTATTAAAGGCTCGGGCCATTCTATGTTGATACAATTGCCCATGACAAAGAGCTGCTAATCTCTTTTCCTCGATCATGTTTATTTGTTCATACACGCCCTTCACCCATTCAGACTCTTCCAGCTCTGCTTCTAGTAAGACTCTCAAAGAGGGAATTTCAACCTCTATTGGAGAAACAGCTTCCATCCCGTACACCAAAGAGAAAGGTGTTACCCTTGTGCTCGATCGTATATTGGTACGATACGCATACGAGCATAAGGGCAACTGTAAACACCAATTTATGTCTGAGGCCCCAATTGATCAAAAAACCCACACTAATGTAAATAAATAAATAATGAGTAAAACAATAAGAATAAAAATTCTGAAAAATAGAAAATATTAAAAAAAAAATTAAAAGAAAACAATAAAAAGAGAATTGATGAAAACCAAAAACAAAAATACCAAATCTGAAAAAATTAAAACTAAAATCAAAAACAAAAAAAAAATCAAAAACAAAAATCAAAATAAAAACGTTTTGAAATAAAAATCTAAAGAAAAAAAAATGAGGGAAGGATTTGAATAAAATTAAAATCTGAAAAGAAAATAAAAGAAAAAAAATTAAAATCTGGAAAAAGAAAAATAAAAAAAATTTAAAAATAGAAAAATAGATTAATAAAAAAAATATATAAAAACGGAAAAACGGTTTTAATAAAGGAGGTTTTTTTTCGAAACAGAAAAGGAGGATTTGGCAAGAAAGAAGAGAGGGCTACAGCTTCTCCAGGGACACTTTGGATGAAGAGGGGGTTCGCCGGAGAGGACTCCAGAGGTTATGATCGGTTCTGCTATCGGTAATGAAGGCTGGAACCAAGCTCTGAGAGGCAACATTCGAGTGTGAGAATCAGATTGATCGCATAACAGGTCGGTTCTCCTTCCTTGTATCTAATCTCTGTGTAGAGAATAGGTTGATCCCTAGCAGAACCTTAGAATTTCCATACTAATGGTTTAAATTAACATTGTTATGCGAGGATTTGTCCTTCTTTCTCTTTTAATCAAGAATTAGGCAAGACTCTGTTTTTCATCGATCACATAAAGGATAGCCTTGTCTATTGTTTCTTCTTTAAGCAAAAAAAACTGTGACTGAAATAAGCTGCATGATTTGAGTGCATTGGACGTTATAGCTATATAGGAAGTTGGTCCTCTGAAATTGGAGATGGGACGACGATTTTTTGAGCCTCTATTGAGTCCTTATAAAATTGCTAGCAATTCACGAGATCCCTTTAGTATTAAGAACGGAGCAACCAAGGACATATCCATATTCTGCTTAAAGATTAAAGGAATTCATAAATTCAAAATCGCCCCTATTCTGACATATGCTCTGTTTTGTTCTTCGGGAAGAGTATTAATATGGTATTCTGGCTCAGGCTGAAAAGCCCTCAAGCGCTTAGCTTTCTAGCAAGAATCTTGCATTGTATTTTTAGCAACACCAGGAAAAACAAGGATGCTTCGATTCAACCCATTCTTTTAGCCCAGATTGTGATCTGGGTAGATGGAATAAACCTCCTAGGCAGTTGGCAAGCCAATCTTGTGTCTAGGAACACTGCCTTGAGTTCGACGTTGGGCAAAGAAACTAAGTTGAAAGGATGATGGAATTTGGTCATCGTAGGAGTCAAGCATAGGTTCTGGGCAAAAATGAAAAGAGGGAATCGAAAGCACGTAGTCTTATCGTTAGTGCACGGCGTGCGATTGTACGAACTCCAGGCCCCTGAGGTGTGGTTTAGATTTAATTTAGGAGGGTAAAAGCTCAGCCAGTAATATGACCTGGTGGTCAAGCGCCTGCCAATCACCCTCCACGCCCTCAGTTTGAATCTGCTGGGCGGCCTTTTTCTGACACAATTCAATTAATTTCTGGCTTTTAACATAAGTTAGTAGAGCGAGACCATGACCAGCACCTGAGCGTAGTTAAGTTGGTTAGTTGGCTAGCCCCCAAATTCTTGCGCCTGGGTTCGATTAATAAAAATTTTTTTACAGAAAATAGGAAAACTAATAAAAAATTTCAGATTTAATAAAAAATTCCAAAACAAATAAAAAAAATTCCAGAACAAATAAAAAAAATTCCACAATTAATAAAAATTTCCAGAATTAACAAATAAAAATTTCCAGAATTAATAAAAAATTTCCAGATTTAATAAAAAATTCCAGAATTAATAATAATTTCAAGAATTAACAAATAAAAAAATTCCAGATTTAATAAAAATTCAAAAAATAATAAAAAATTCCAGAAATTCAAAAATTAATAAAAAATTCCAGAAATTCAAAAAAATAACAAAAATTTCCAGAAATTCAAAAATTAATAAAAAATTCCAGAAATTCAAAAATTAATAAAAAATTCAAGAAATTAAGAAATTAATAAAAAATTCAAGAAATTCAAAAATTAATAAAAAAATTCAAGAAATTAAGAAAATTAGAAAAAATTCTAAAATTCCTAAATAAACTCATAAGATTTTCAAATAAATTCATAAAAATTTCTAAATTACCAAATCATCCTAACTTTCCATAATTGCAAAATTACGCCAAAATTCTTACCTCAAATTCAAGTTTTCTCTTGTCCAAGAATCAATATCATTTGCAAATTGTATCTTTTCAAAACTTAAAAAATCTTCTTCTAAATATTTTGGGATCCTTATGTCTCACGCAATGGACTCTAAATGGGGAGCTGGCGGTTTACCTGCTGTTCAACATTTAGTAGTTCGTATAGGTCCATGTGCTGCCTTAGCCGCCTCGGACCTTGTGCATGAGTGGACTTGAAGTCCCCTTCAAAACTTCAAAAATATATTTTTATCTTGGGATTATAGGTCTCACGCAATGGGCTCTAAATGGGGAACTGGCGGTTTACCTGCTGTTCAACATTTAGTAGTTCGTGTGGGTCCCTGTGCTGTCTTAGTCGTCTCGGGCCTTGTGCATGAGTAGACCAAAGATCCCTCCCAAAAATAAAACATTTTTAAATAGTAACATCTTCAAATATTCTTTTAAAACGCCTTTCGAAGGTCAAGCCTTCACGAACTAGAACTACGTAAGCCTTGAGTTTCCCATTGCACCAGGGAATACGTAGGAGCAGGATCAAGTCCTGTCAGGCTAACCTCCGTCAAATTATTTTTCACATTAAAGGGATCAAACAATTTACAAAAGCACACACTTAGTTTAAGGGTACCGTTCTTCGGAACAGGCGAGTAGGGTGCCTAACACCTTCCCTACTTGTAACCGACTCCCGAACTTAGAAGCTCATTCTCGAGTCAGGGTTTTTCCAAATCTTTTTCCCTTAAATAAAAAATTTGGTGGCGACTCTACATCATATAACAATCTATTTTAAAATTTTAACGAATTCGTCGTCTCGTCGGAATTACGGTTGCGAAAGATGGCGACTCCACTGGGGATTTTAGAGAGTCAAGCCCGTTTCAATTGAGTGTGTTTTGTTTCGATCCCTTTCCTGTTTATTTGCACGATTCATTTATTTGTTTATCTATCTTCTTGTTTGTTTGTTTATTCTCTGTATAACCCTAGGATAGATAAACAATATATTGTTATATATCTGTGCAATTTCCCCAATTGCAGGTATCCCAACATTGTGTGCCCTCATACATTGCATATGCATTTATCATGAGTGGGGCCCTATACCCGGGTCTGAGTGCTACCTAGGATAGAGGGATCTAGTGGTGTCACTTTGGGGCCTACGTCCTGATAGGCTATCACGAAAATCCCGGCTAGAGTGCGTCCTATTCATAATGCCCCGCAACTAGTGGCTACTTCTACTATTGTGGCAAGCATTATGGACTGGAACTTGGCTCTAGTGACCTCTACACCTTAGGATTACTAACCAACTTTGAGAGGTTCATATAAAAGGCCATAGGTTCTTAGGACAGGTAACCCACACAAGAAGCAAAGAGGGCACACACACCCCTTTCAAGATACAAGGGATTTGAAGGCTACAATCGGGGACACAAAAATCAAATCAAGATCAAAAATCAAGAAAACCAAAATAGAAGGAGAAAATTCCTAGGAAAAATTAGAAAAAAAAACATTTTGAAAATATTGAAAAGACTCCAAAGAAAACTTAAAATGATGTCAAATACTGAAAAAATAAAAAGATTCAATAGATAGAAAATGAAATATTGAAAACTTAAAGAACGCTTTCTAGAAAAATTCTGGCAAAACTAAAAAAGGTTTTTAAAAACAAAACTAAAGGTTTTTCTAGCAAAATAAAAATACTAAAACTCCTAAAAACAAGATGAATAAATAAAGCAACTTTCAGTTATTTTCAAGATAGTCAAGTTTCAAAAATTTTCCAAGATTTATTTGTGCATAACATTCATTCATTCATTCATCATTCGAAAAAAAAGATTTCAAGAAAAATCATTCCTTTTTTTTCATTGCATACACATTATATTAACATCTTTATCATTCATGATTTCTGCATTCAAACCATTTCTCAAAAATTAATTTTTAACTTTAACAGAAAATTGGAGAAACACAGCTTCCTCGACATCCTTATAGGACCCGATCACAGTCAAGAATCATGGACGAGCTGGAAAGGCAAAATGAGGAGTTGAGAAATGAGATCTAGACTCTGAAAGAGCAGATGGCCAAGTTAATAGAGGCCATCCAATCCTCAAAACAAAAAGAGGCAAGGGAATCCCTTCCGGGAGAGCCAGATGCTTCATCATACCCTCCTGGCTTCACTCCACCATTAACCATACCTCCACATACCGAAGGGGTTAATTATGGGTTTCCTCATGGGCATACACACACACTAACCCAAACACAAGCCCAAACACAAACCCAAACACACAACCTACCCTCTAACATCACAGGCATCCCCTATGCCATTCCAAACACCACCTCACAAGTCTACCAAGAAGCCGTTGGGGGAACGCACCCTATGTTCACCCAAGGGCCTCGCCCTGTATACATACCATCTTCTTATCCCCACCACATGCCAGAGGAATACCCAAGCCATCCTTCAACTGAGGATACTAAAAAAGGGAAGGGTCTAGAAGACAGGATCCGGGCAATTGAGGGAAACGCTTATGAAGCCAAAGATGCAGCTGATCTGTGCCTGGTTCCTGACGTGGTCATCCCTCCCAAATTCAAGGTTCCTGAATTCGAGAAATATCAAGGAACCAGCTGTCCAAAGAAACACCTGACTATGTACTGTAGGAAGATGTCTGCATGTACTTACGATGAGAAGCTGCTCATCCATTTCTTTCAAGACAGCTTAACAGGGGCAGCTACAAACTGGTACACTCAATTAGAGCGGACACGCATCCGCTCATGTAGAGACCTTGCTGAGGCTTTCAAGAAACAGTATCGGTACAATACGGAGATGGCCCCTGATCGGACTCAGCTCCAGAACATGGCCAAGAAAGGGGATGAGACTTTCAAGCAATACGCCCAACGCTGGCGGGAGCTGGCTGCTCAAGTACAACCTCCCTTATCCGAAAGGGAATTGGTCAGCATGTTCGTGGACACACTCCAAGATCCTTTCTATGACAAGATGGTCGGCAGTATAACTTCTAGCTTCTCCGATGTCGTCATCATTGGAGAAAGGATCGAAGGTGGCATGCGCCGTGTAAAGATCACGCAAAAGCCCACAGGGACAACCAATACTTCCAGTAGGTCTGGGAAGAAAAAGACAGGAGAGACATATAATGTGGTTTCTAATCAAGGCCAATACATTCCTCAAATGGCACAGTATGGTCCAGCTGGCTTTCAACCACCACCATATACACCATACACACCCTACAAACCATATCCTTACATCGCCGTTGCATACCAAACACCATACCATCCTACTTACAACTATCCGACACAAGTCTGGCCACCAACACCATATACGGCCCAAACACAAGTCATAAGCCAAAATACCAACCAAAGCCAGAAAAAGGAGAAGAAGCCTGTCCAATTCGACCCTATCCCAATCTCCTACACTGAGCTACTACCTCGGCTGATCCAAAACTCGTTGGTTGCGCCTTATCCTCTGAAACCTCAAGAGCCACCATATCCTAAATGGTACGATGCTAACGCCAGATGCGATTACCATGCAGGATTTATTGGTCATTCTACTGAGGATTGCCTAGCGTTGAAGCGAAAGGTACAAAGCCTGATTGACGCAAAATGGCTGGATTTTGGGAGGCTCGCTCTTAACACAGAAAGCAATCCGTTGCCAAATCACGAGAGCCCATCGACCAGCTAACCGAGATGGGAACAACACATGGAGTCTCTTTGCACAAATTGAGATTAAGGATACTCATCCAAAATTGTCGTACTTTTCAAAATCAATCTTTTGTAAATAAATCTCAATAAATAATGCAAAAGTTACATTTTTCATATTACTTGAGCACGTGCTTTACATTTTGACTTTACTTCTAAAATTTATCATCCTTTTCATCATTCAGCCTACTTCTTATTCCTACACCAAAACAATAAATACCAATTGGTGAGGATGCCAGTGCTGTAATAAGTAATCTTGAACGTCGAATTAATCAAGCTAAAAGAGAAAAACCCAATGAGGAAGCAGAATAAACAATGAGGGATTCTAGATCATCATTCAAAGTGGCTTATCAAATAAAATATCCCGCTGGAACCAAGTTTAAATCCAGGCAAAATTAGGGATGCAAGAAAGGATCCGCTGAATTAGAAACCAAAATAACCCCGGCAAGGTCGATGTCTGACTACATAAAATTCAAGAAAAAGGAGAAGACCCACTGGATTAAAGTAAAAAATAATCCAGGCAAAATCAAGGTCAAAACATAAAATTCAAGAAGAAGAGAAACTCGCTGGATTAAAAGCAAAAAATAATCCAGGCAAAAATAGGGTTAAAATTCAAAGTAATGATCAACAAAGTCATGATCAGAAAAGGTCTTGCCGATTTCCAACAATCATTCAGGAAAAATTAGGATCAAACAAGAGCCCGCTAGGTCAACAATCCTAAAAAACGACCTAGGCAAAAGTTAGGACATAATCAAACAGAAGGCCCGCTAGGTCAATCATCATCAAAGAAGGCCTAGGCAAAAATTAGGGCACAATCAAATAGAAGGCCCGCTAGGGTCGAAAACCCTCGAAGACGACCTAGGAAAAAGTTAAGGCATAATCAAGCAGAAGGCCCGCTAGGTCGAAAACCCTCAAAGGGCGGCCTAGGAAAAAGTTAGGCACAATCAAACAAAAAAGCCCGCTAGGTCGACAACCCTCAAAACACGACCTAGGCAAAAGTTAGGGCACAATCAGACAAAAACTCGCTAGGTCAACAATCATAATGACCTAGGCAAAAGTTAGAGCACGATCAAATAGAAGCTCGCTAAGTCGACAAACTCTCAAAAATGACCTAGGAAAAAGTTAGGGTATAAACAAACAAGAGCCCGCTAGGTCGACAACCCTGAAACACGACCTAGGAAAAAGTTAGAGCCCACTAGGTTGAAAACCCGTAAGGGCGACCTAGGCAAAGGTCAGGGCGAGACGAAAGACCTGCTGGGTTGAAAACTCAAAAGAATAACCCAGGCAAAATTAAGGTCAATCTAAGAATCCCAAGACAACATGACCTTTCTGCACCTCATATATTCCTAAAACTGGGGCAAAATTTTTCCATTTCCCAAGTTTGGCTAATTTGACAATCAAGATTATGAAAACAGAATTGGCATTTTTCATCCAAAGGTTCCATTTGGGCAATTGAACCCACATCTTTTGTCATCTTTCCCTTTGAAGTACACTACCTCAAACATCCTTTGCAAACCTTCTCTATTTCTTTCCATTGACCATCCAGAATCACTTTGCACACCTCAATAGCGCACATGCCAAAAGAGATGTGAAAAATGTAAAAATAAAAAGGATTAATTTTGAAAAGTCATGACAATTCGGATGAATCCTTGACCGTTGCAACATGACAGGATTGTTTCCCAAAGATTCATCTTCCCACCAGCCAGGATGCCACCAAAAAGGAGTGTGTCTTACTCAATAATATTGACCACCGTTGGATCTCAAAGATCCCGGAAAGGAGATTCCAAAATTGACCAATAAACCAAGAGACCGAGTCAATCCAGCTCGCCTTGAGTCTTGATACCTTTCACACCCACTTTGGGTTGTCGAGGAAGAAGGAGTCAGAAAAATTAAAAATCAAGAGAAACAAAAAGTTTTTACACATTTTCATGGTTTGCATTCATCCCATAGCATCTGTTTCATCGAATAATTATTTCAAGCATTAAAATAAGAACTCAAAGATCATTCGCACTTATTCAAGCATCACAAATACCATATTCCCTTTCATTCATTCAAACATCGCAATAAGCATTTTGTCATTCAAGCATTTCATAACTCATTTTTCAAAAACTAATTAAGACCTAGGTAAAATTGCCTGAATCGATCATAATTAAAAGATTTCCAAACTGGGGCAAACGCTTGCCCACACAAAAAGGGGGGTCAATTTGAGGTCATCCTCAAATCCCGAATCAACTCAAACTCAGGGCAAATGCTTTCCCACAAAAATCAGTTTGAGATCAAAATCAAGTTCAAACAGGGCAAACGCTTGCTCCACTGAAAAGCTCTAATTTGAGGCCATCCTCAAATTCTGAACCAAGAACAAAACTAGGGCAAGCATTTGCCTAGAAAGTTCAAGATGAGGCAATCCTCAATTCCTCAACGTTAGAAAAATCAAACTGGGGCAAATGCTTGCCCACACAATTCAATTTGAGGTCATCCTCAAAATCAAGTTCAAACTGGGGCAAACACTTGCCCACAAAAGCTCAATTTGAGTTCATCCTCAGATTCTGGATCGAGTCCAAACTGGGGCAAACATTTGCCCAAGAAAGATTTAAATTCAAGTTCAAACTAAGGCAAACATCTGCCCGAGAAAATCCAAGTTGAGGCAATTCTCAATTCCTCAACTCCAATCAAGTTCAACAGGGCAAGGTTGCCTAGAAAAATTCAAGTCAAGCTCATTGAAAACCTTCAAACTGGGGCAAAACGTTGGCCCAAAATTCTTTCAAATCAAGACGTCTCTCAGTTATCAAGAAATTTCCAAACTAGGGCAAAATGGTTGCCCAAGTCTCTTCAAGGAAATAACTATCAAGCGCAAGGTAGAATGTTTCATTCATTCCTGCTCACTGGCCTATGTTGTTAGGCCATAACGTGCTTCATTCTTTCCCATTCATGGCCTATGTTGTTGGGCCATAGCATGTTTCTTTACATTCTTGCTCACTGGCCTATGTTGTTAAGCCATGACATGTTTCATTCTTTCCCATTCATGGCCTATGTTGTCAGGCCATCGCATCATTCATTCCCTGCTCACTGGCCTATATTGTCGGGCCATAGCATGTTTCTTTCTTTCCCTTTCAGGCCTATGTTATCAGGCCGCCATCTAGTTTAGATTTACTGCTTTCAGGCCTATGTTGTCAGGCCACCATCTAGTTTAGATTTACTACTAGTCAGGCCTATGTTGTTAGGCCGCCATCTAGTTTAGATTTACTTCTTTCAGGCCTATGTTGTCAGGCCACCATCTAGTTTAGATTTACTGCTTTCAGGCCTATGTTGTCAGGCCACCATCTAGTTTAGATTTATTGCTTTGCCTGCATGTTGTCGTGCCACCATCTAGTTTAGATTTACTCGCTGTGCCTATGTTGTCCGCCATCTAGTTTAGATTTACTACTTTGTGCCCTATGTTGTCGCCACCATCTAGTTTAGATTTACCCTTTCAGCCGTGCATGTGCGTTGTCGCCACCATCTAGTTTAGATTTTCTGCATCACGGCCTATGTGGTCAGTCCTTATCAAATTTTTTCCGCATACATCCTGTCAAGTAGGATTTCATTTGCATATTCCGGCACAGCAATGTGGACCTCATTTTGCATTTCACAACAACAGACTTCAAACATGTTTAATTTTTCGTCAATTGGCCAAGCAGTTTGCATTCATCCTGGAAACAAAGGATTTCATCATTTGCATCTTCCCGCAGCTAGGGACCTCATTTGCATTCTCCGTCAACAACAGACTTCAAGCATGTTTATTTTTATCACCCGTCAAGCCTGTGTTTGCATTTATCCTGGCAACAAAGATGATTTCATCATTTGCATATTCCTAATAAAGAGTAGACCTCATTTGCATTCTCCATCAACAATGTGGACTTCAAGCACGTTTAATTTTCGTCCAATTGCCGTAGGTTTGCATTTATCCTAGCAACAATAGGATTTCATGTGCATCTTCCCGGCAATGACGGACCCATTTGTATTCTCTCCTCACAACAACAGACTTCAAGTATGCGTTTAATTTTCTCATCCACATGTCAGGTTTGCATTTATCCTAGCAACAACAGATTTCATTCGTCTTCCGGCCCGGCTTAAGGGACCTCATTTGCATTCTCCGCCAACAAATGTGACTTCAAGCATGTTTAATTTTTCGTTCACCAGCCAAGGTTTTTGCATTCATCCTGGCAAAGCAGGATTTCATTTTACACTTCGACCAACAACGGTTCCCTCAAGTTTACCTTTCGCATCATGGCCTATGTTGTCAGGCCACCATCAAGTTTCAATTTTATCATGGCCTATGTTGTCAGGCCACCATCAAGTTTTAATTTCTGCATCGTAGCCTATGTTGTCAAGCCACCATCAAGTTTACCTTTCTGCATCATGGCCTATAGAGTCAGGCCTCATCAAGTTCATTTTTTGCTCCATGGCCTATGTTGTCAGGCCTCACCAAGTTTAGTTTTCTGCACATGGCCTATGTTGTCAGGCCTTAGTAATTTACTTTTCTGCACCTTGGCCTATGTTGTCAGGCCTCATCAAGTTTATTTTTCTTTATAGCACGTTCAGGTTTTCTATTCTAGCACGTCCAGGTCCACCTTTCTACATTTGGCCTATAATGTCAGGCCTCCTTTAAGCTTTCTTTTCTGCACTTCGGCCCATAGTATCAGGCCGCCTTGTACATATCTTGCATTTTAGCTCTTGCATGCTTGCCTGTCTTAAACAAGTTGCTTTCACTCAGCTGAGCCCGTCGTAACGGGCCACTCTCTTCTGCTTTGCTTGTTTTAATAGACCACTTTCATTTCATCTTTGCTTGTCCTAACAGGCCTTCATTCTACTTAGGCTATGCCATCTAGCTTTGTATATTTAAACCCTATCGGCACACGAAGCTGGTAAGATCATTCAACTACCGCTCCCCAAGCATCCGTGGGGTCCACTTTAAGCTCAAGGCTTCTGGTGCTGCTCGAACTTCTTCAAAAACCGCCTCGGACATAAGGTGTTCACGTCTTTACTCATTTCCTACCTCGATAATTCAGAGAATCATTCCTCACATTATCGGGTAGGAAAATAAGTAAAGAGGGGCAAACTGTAAACACCCATTTATGTCTGAGGCCCCAAATTATTAAAATTAATCAAGGAACTGATACTAATTTAAAGAAGAAAAAAAGAGCAAACAAAAAAAGAAAAAGAAAAGAAAAATTAAAAGAATTAGAAACCAAAAAATAAAATTGTTTTTTTTTGGGAAAAATAAAAAATAAAAGAATTTAAATTTTGAGATAAAAATCTAAAGTTAAAACAAAACAAAAAAATTAAAACAAAGAGAAAACTCTGAAACTAAAAATAAAAAAATTAAAATAAAATCAGAAAATTTTTTTAATAAAAAATGAAAATTTAATAAAAAATTTAAATCTGAAAAAAGAAAATAAAAACAAAATACTAATTAAAAATTTTGAAAAATAAATAAAGAAAAACAGATTAATAAAATAAAAATATAAAAAGGGAAATTTAAGGATAGAAAATAATAAACAAATAAAAAATAAAAATACATTATAAAAACAGAAAAAACGGTTTTAAAAAAAAAAAAAGAAAGTTTTTGAAACAGAAAGAGGGTGGAGTTAAAACAAGAAAAAAGAAAAAGGGAAAGGGGCTTTTGGAGGCTGGTCCCGGGGAATCGAAGAGGGGAGAAGACCGAAGTAAGAAAGAAAGGAGGGAGATCCTAAGGGATTTTTCAAGGCTCCTAACCGCAAGGATCAAGAGCTCCGCCAGGTGGTCGTTCATGACCCCCGGCACCATTTGGGAGAAAAAGGCCACATTGGGTTATAAAACATAGGGCTGGTTCGAGCACTTTCGGGGTCATATACTAGGTAGGTTCCGTTGCTTTTTACCTTGACTCAAGAACCTTATTTTGATAAGAAAAATTGCACGATAGAACCCTTGTATGAAAATTTGGGTTCATTTCGTCTCTTAGCTTTTAGATCACTACACACAGTCTTTGTTAAGGTTTTAAAACACCAAACCCTCTCGTAATCTCACCAATCTTAGATCACGGGATATGGGGATAGGGCATACATTTGTCAAAAGTTAATGCCACTGATTGTCATATAAACAAGGTTGGCACGAGCCTTTACGCCGCTCATGGCTCCTGTGGCTTCAAGATTTCCCACACAGGGGAGGTTTCAATTCTTAAAGGATTAATTCTAGAAAAAGAAAGTTCGCAAAATGTTGATACTGTGGTGCAAATCTTTCAAATTATCTTCGATACATTCTAAGACCTCGTGGTAGGCAATCGGAGGGGCATGGGCATACATTGAAATTGGCTTTGAGTTTTTGCATGCATGGACACAGGCACGTGCAAGCTATTCTGTACATGGCAGTCTAGAACCGTTAATCTTGAATTAATCACTGTGAGGAGTAAACCCAAGTTGAGGGCATGGCTCAAATGGCTGAGCACCCATCGCTTACTATCTCCGGTCCCCAAAATTTTAATCTGGAAGGTCATTGCACAAGCCACATACATAATAAATATAATTAATACAGTGAAACACCTTGATTAGTAGACTTGGAAAGTTCGAATCCCCGCTCCCAATTTTTTGTTGTTTTATTTTTAATACCGCTCGGCATGGTTTAAGTTAAAACCAAGACAGTAATGACCCAACCAGGCATTTAGCCTAGTGGTTGGGGCGTCACTAAACCACCTCTGTGACCCGTCTTCGAACCCCCGCTCCCAATTTTTGTTGATTTAATGTAATACTGCTTGGATATGGTTTAAATAAACACCAGGACACCTCTGTGACCCGCCTTCGAATCCCCGCTCCCAAGTTTAAATTGAGGACCCATCTTCGAATCTCACACACAACATTTTTCCTATTAATTCAATTACCCCCTAGGATGGCAAATTACTAATTTACCCCCAACCTTTTTCCGAATACCCAATATGCCCTTGCCGATTACAATTACCAATTTACCCTAACCTTTTCCAGAATACCCAATATGCCCCAAGACCAGAAATGACCATACTGCCCCCTAGGAATTCACAAAATCCCTTTTCTGTCCCCAAATTCCAGAAATTAGTAAATTTACAGAAAATAGAAAAATTAATAAAAAATTTACAGAAAATAGGAAAATTAGTAAAAATTACAGAAAATAGGAAATTAATAAAAAGTTTACAGAAAATAGAAAAATTAATAAAAATTTATAAAAAATATAAAAATTAATAAAAAATTCCAGAAATTAAAAAAAATTAATAAAAAATTCCTTAAATTCAAAAAAATAACAAAAATTTCCAGAAATTCAAAAATTAATAAAAAATTCCAGAAATTCAAAAATTAATAAAAAATTCAAGAAATTAAGAAATTAATAAAAAATTCAAGAAATTAAAAAATTAATAAAAAAATTCAAGAAATTAAGAAAATTAGCAAAAATTCTAAAATTCCTAAATAAACTCATAAGATTTTCAAATAAATTCATAAAAATTTCTAAATTACCAAATCATCCTAACTTTCCATAATTGCAAAATTACGCCAAAATTCTACTTGAAACCCCAAAACTCAAAAATGAAATTCTTACCTCAAATTCATGTTTTCTCTTGTCCAAGAATCAATATCATTTGCAAATCGTATCTTTTCAAAACTTAAAAAATCTTCTTCTAAATATTTTGGGATCCTTATGTCTCACGCAATGGACTCTAAATGGGGAGCTGGCGGTTTACTTGTTGTTCAACATTTAGTAGTTCGTATAGGTCCATGTGCTGCCTTAGCCGCCTCGGACCTTGTGCATAAGTGGACTTGAGGTCCCCTTCAAAACTTCAAAAATATTTTTTTATCTTGGGATTATAGGTCTCACGCAATGGGCTCTAAATGGGAAACTGGCGGTTTACCTGCTGTTCCACATTTAGTAGTTCGTGTGGGTCCCTGTGCTGTCTTAGTCGCCTCGGGCCTTGTGCATGAGTAGACCAAAGATTCCTCCAAAAAATAAAACATTTTTAAATAGTAACATCTTCAAATATTCTTTTAAAACGCCTTTCGAAGGTCAAGCTTTCACGAACTAGAACTACGTAAGCCTTGAGTTTCCCATTGCACCGGGGAATACGTAGGAGCAGGATCAAGTCCTGTTAGGCTAACCTCCATCAAGTATCTTTTTCACACTAATTAAAGGGATCAAACAATTTTCAAGATCACACACTCAGTTTAAGGGTACCGTTCTTCAGAACAGGCGAGTAGGGTGCCTAACACCTTCCCTACTTGTAACCGACTCCCGAACTTAGAAGCTCATTTCGAGTTCAGGGTTTTTCCAAATATTTTTCCCTTAAATAAAAAATTTGGTGGCGACTCTACATCATATAACAATCTATTTTAAAATTTTAACAAATTCGTCGTCTCGTCGGAATTACGGTTGCGACAACAACATTTCATGCCAATCTTTATAATTCACCGCCATCTTGGCGATAATCCTCTTGATGTTCTTATTGGCTGCTTTAATTGCACCATTCATTTGTGGTCGATAAGGAGCTGAATTATGATGCTTAATCTTGAAATGGTCAGAGTTTTCGAACTTCTGCGCTATTAAGATTAGGAGCATTATCTGTGATTATCCTCTTTGGAATATTGTATCAACAAATGATCTCTCTCCTAAGGAACCTGATGAACACCTTTTGCGTGATATTGGCATATGAACATGCTTCCACCCATTTGGTGAAGTATTCTATTGCCACCAATATGAAACGATGCCCATTTGAAGCTTTTGGATTGATTGGTCCTATAACATTTATTCCCCTCATTGAGAATGGCCAAGGAGACACTAGGTTATGCAAAGGGAATGGAGGTGCGTTGATTTTGTCAGTATATAATTGACACTTATGGCATTTACAAACATAATCTATGCAATCGGCTTCCATAGTGGACCAATAGTAACCACTTCTCATAATTTTACGTGCCATCATATGACCCTTAGCATGAGGCCCACATATCCTTCATGAATATCATTCATGATCAAGTGAGCCTCTTGAGCATCCACACATCTCAAAAGGGTGCCATCATGACTTCTTTTATATAAAACTTCTCCACTTATGAAAAATGTCATAGCCAAACGACGAATGATTTTCTTAACAGCTTCGGTTGCCCCCATTGGGTACTGTAAACACTCAATTATGTCCGAGGCCCTCAATCATTAAAATTAACCAAAAGTTAAGTTAATTAAAAATTTGAAAAGATGTAAAACAGAAAACAGAAAGAACAGAAAGCAGAAAATACAGAAAACAGAAAGCAAAAAAATAAAAAATAAAAAATAAAAAAAAAGGAAATTAAAGAATAAGTAAAAATGATAAATAAATAGAAAAAAATAAAAATAAAAAAGGTAAAAGGTAAAAAAAATGAAAGAAAAAGCTGAAAAATCAAAAATAGGGAACAAAAATTTTGAAATCAAAAGGGTTGACTTTTGGCTCCTAGAAAGGGGGTGGCTTTTGGCCCTTTGAAAGGACTTGACCCTTGCTAAGAGAGAGGGAGCTGGCCTTTGGCTCTTTGAAAGAGCTTGACCCTTGCCAAGAAAGAATATGTCTATATATACCTACAAACAGGAAAAGAAAGGGACTTTTTCTCATTTTTGGAAATTCTTGGGAGGAGGAGAACTTGGAGTCTTAGAAGAGGGATTTTCAGAACCTTTCAAGGGAGGACCTAGGAGACTCTCTGGACTTCAATTCATCCCTTGGCCTCAATGGAATCAGCTCTTCATCACCTTCCAATGGAGGTTAGCTCCGAATTTTATCCCTCTTAAGTTTCTTGCTTCTTCTCGGATTTTCGAGTTCATTTTCGTGTCTGTTTTCGTTTTAATTTTTAATCGGTCAAATGATCTCCGATTTTGGTGATTTTTATTGTTTTTTCTTTTCCTTTCTCTCTAGTTTCTGGAATGATATTATTTGTCCAATTTGGATCTGAAATGAAATTTTTATCACTTCATTACCGAAGCATGTTCATCCTGGTACGCGAATTAACCTAGCTTGTTTGATTTGTGCATATCTTGCTCATTTATGATTGGATTGATGTAAAACTTATTTTGTTTGATTCCTATAATCTATATCTTTCAATGGATTGGTTTTGATTTTTCATATCTACCAAAAATATTTTCTAAAAATTCTGAGATTTGAATTCAAATTTTGGCGTCAAAAACTTGTGTGTTCTTGAGGTTGATTTTCATCTCTGTTTTTCGTTTTTGTTTTAATTGGTCAAATGATCTCCGATTTTGATGATTGTTGTTGTGTTTTCTTCTTATTTCTCTCTAGTTTCTGGAATGATATTATTTGTCCAATTTGGATCTGAAATGAAATTTTTATCACTTGATTATCGAAGCATGTTCATCTTGGTGCGCGAATTAACCTAGCTTGTTTGATTTGTGCATATCTTGCTCATTTATGATTGGATTGATGTCAAACTTGTTTTGTTTGATTCCTATAATCCATATCTTTCAATTGATTGGTTTTTATTTTTTAGATCTACCAAAAATATTTTCTAAAAATTCTGAGATTTGAATTCAAATTTTGGCGCCAAAAACTCGTGGGTTCTTGAGGTTGATTTTCATCTCTGTTTTTTGTTTTTGTTTTTAATGGGTCAAATTATCTCCAATTGTGGTGATTTTTGTTGTTTTCTATTTATCTTTCTCTCTAGTTTCCAGAATGATATTATTTGTATAATTTGGATTTGAAATGAAATTTCTATCACTTGATTACTGAAGCATGTTCGCAATGCTTTTCCTTAACTTCAAATCAAGTCAAGTTTATGTTAAATCAAGTCCAATTCAAGCCCAATCCTTTTAGTCTCTATCCAATTTTCCTTCACTTGGGTCAAGCCTACTTCTTTTTCTTTAATTCTAAATCATTTCTTTAAAGTTGGATTTTGCTTTGACTTGGGTCAAGCCCAATTCTTTCTTTTAATCAATTCTTTGGGTCAAGTCGATATTTTCCTTTTCTTGAAATCAAACTCAATTTTGACATGGGTCCAGCCCAAGCCCCCCTCTTTTCACTTAAACTCAATTCCTTTTCTTTCATATTCTTTTAATTTGGGCTGCCCATTTTGGTTCTCTAACTATTAAATTTAACCAATCGTTTTTGAAACATTATCTTCACTAACTCGTAAAAAGTTTCGTTTTCAAAATATCTTTTAATTTTCTAAAATGTGTGCTTTATTTAACACGAACAGGCAGCCTTCTTCATTGTTTTGTGTTTTAATTGTATGATTCAAATGCGACTTACAACGATTTGAATTTTGTAAGCACATAATTTTAGAAAATCACCGTTTACTAACTCCAAAAAAATGTCTATTTCAAAATATCTCTGCTTTTAAAATGTGTCATTTTGGATTTAACAAAATACAACCTTCTCTACTGTCTGCGTGTTTCAATTGGTGGATTCCAAATACGGACTTAACGATTTGGATTTTGCAAGCATAAATTTTGAAAATCACTATTTACTAACTCTGTTTAGAAAACGCTCTATTTCAAATATCTATTTTAAATCTCTAAGATTCGCATAACGATTTCTAATACGAACAAAAACCTTCTCTCGTCGTTCTCACAAGTATAATTCGTTTAAACTCACTCACGGCCTACGACGGTTTAGGTTATGCAAGTACGTAATTTTAGTCTATTCAAAAATCAATCCTATCCTCAAATCACCCATCTACTTCTTCAAAAGATCAAGTCTCTTAAAACCAGAACTACGTAAGCCTTGAATTTCCCATTGCACCGGGGAATACATAGGAGCATGATCAAGTCCTGTCAGGCTAACCTCCATCAAGTATTTATTTACACGCTAATTAAAGGGATTAAACAATTTTCAAATAATCACACACTCAATTTATGGGTATTGTTCTTCGGAACAGGCGAGTGGGGTGCCTAACACCTTCCCCACTCGTAATCGACTCCCGAACCTAAATCTCATCTTCAAGTTAGGGTTTTTCCAAATATTTTTATCTTAAATAAAAATTTGGTGGCGGCTCCACTTTATCCAAATCAAAATTATTTTCAAATTTTAGCGGGTTCGTCGTCTCGTCGCAATTACGGTTGCGACAGGTACTCCTTTTCATGAATGTATTTTTTAATGTCGAAATACCAAGGTTGCCCATCTGCTTCCTCTTCAACATTAGCATAATATACCGGCTCATCTGTCATCCTAACTTGGATGGGTTGAACATCAGTATGAAGACCCAACCTAGTCATTGCGGCTAATGTGGCCAAGGCATCTGCAAATTGATTCTTGTCTCGAGTCAAGTGTGAAAAGTTTACTTCTTCAAATTTGCTAATCAATTGAGTCAAATACTTTTGATACAAGATCAGTTTAGGATCTTTGGTCTTCCAATCACCATTTATTTGGTAAATTATAAGGGCTGCATCTCCAAAAACTTTCAATTGCTTCACTCCTAAATCGATTGCTGCTAACAAACCACTTGCACAGGCCTCACATTCGGTAATATTATTGGTGCGTTCAAAGTTCAACTTGATTGCTATAGGATACTGCTTTCCTGTTGGTGAGATGACTACTGCTCCTATCCCACTACCATAGATGTTAACAGCTCCATCAAAATACATTCTCCACTCATCATCTTCAACCTCCTCTTCTTCTACCATCAATATATCCTTATCTGTACTTTCTGACAAACGAAGTTGCTCCTCATCGAGAGGGTTTTCAGTTAAATGATCTGCGATGGCACTTCCTTTGATTGACTTGCGAGTCATGTACTTGATGTCAAATTCTGATAACATAACCTACTGATAAGTGTCCAATAAGACACTTATTTGGAACATAATTCAATGTAATTTCAAGTAATTAAAGCATAAAACACCATTAAAACATGAGAAAATGACATAAAACTGAATAACCCATGCACAATCTAGAAAATACAGTTTTAGAGCCTTTTAGGTAATAAATTCTCATAAATCTTATGTGTTTTAATTTTTTCAAACTGTTACAGGATTCTGCGTTGGCAACGCAACCGGACTTACATGGAGCACATGAAGATTTGAAATAAAAGAAGCATTCTGTTATTCGCGTTGTGTTGGCAACGCAGCTGTGCCACATTGGACACGCGACGCTACAGACCAGTATCTATAAAAAGAATTCCTAATTTGAGTGAAGAATTGATGAGTCAAGGGATTGACCTTCAATCAATATTTATGAATTCGATCTTCAAGTACATTTTATCTTGACTACATGTAATGATTCACTGTTACATAGGGAAAGTTTTGGTGAAATCCAACCCTAACACCTTTCATAATTTGAATCCCTTTTCATTCGTATCAGTTATTGAGTATTAGACAGTTTTGAACGTCTTTTGAAGTGTTTTATGCGTACTGGAATAGAGTTCCAGATTTGTGACAGAATCTGTGAATCTTGTTATTTTCTGTTTGCATTGCTTACACGCCTCAATTTGCGTTGTCTACGCACTCCCACAATTGAGTTCAATTAGTGGACTAGTAGAAATTCAATACTTGAACCAAATCCCTGTGGAGACGATACTCTTACTCACTCTTTACTCTGTAAAACGATAAGGTGCACTTGCCTTCATACGGTTATACACCAATAAGTTTTTGGCGCCGTTGCCGGGGATTTGTTTTTCAATATCGAAGAGTACTATGAATGCCACTAGATTGAGCAATTCTGTTTGATTTTCTAACTCTGTTTGCATATTGATTTTCCCTTCAGTTTAATCTTGTGTAATTTTGTTTATGCGAGGTGAAGAAGAATAGGAATTGATTTTCGAACCTGAAATTGAAAAGCTTGCAAGAAGAAACCGAAAGGAAGTAAGAATACAAAAAGCACAGGAAGAGCAACAGAGACTGCAAGGGACCAACGAATATAACCCTGTACACCACTCTATCATGGAGGAACATCAACTTAACAGGAGAATCACTTTGGGAGAGTACGTTGTCCCAAATTCTGCAGGTTGCAACACTAGTATCGTGAGACCATCGATTGCTGCCAATAATTTCGAAATCAAACCGGCACTACTCCATCTAGTGAAACGGGACCAGTTTGGAGGCAGTGAAATGGAGGACTCGAACCTCCACCTTTCAAGCTTTCTCCAAATATGTGACACAATCAAGATGAATGGCATTTCTGAAGAAGCAATCAGATTGAGGCTATTCCCGTTCTCTTTAAGAGACCGTGCCAAGTATTGGTTGCAAACCCAACCAAGAGGGAGTATTACCACCTGGGAGGAATTGGTATCCAAATTTCTCATGAATGACTTCCCACCCTCTAAATACAACAAGCTGAGAGGAGAGATTTCATGTTTCGGTCAGAAGGAAGAAGAGTCACTATATGAAGCTTGGGAGCAGTTTAAGGAACTTCTGCGGAAATGCCCACATCATGGTTTCTCTGATGTATATCAAGTTCATATTTTCTACAATGGAGTCAAGTCAGCCACAAGACTCATCGTAGATGCCTCAGCAGGAGGATCTCTGAATACCAAGACTGCAGAGGAGGCCATGGAATTGATTGAGATAATGACTTCCAATGAGTACCAATCATCGACTGACAGTAGCGCTCCCAAGAGAGGTGTGCTGGAGTTGGACATGCAAACTACAATACTTGCTCAGAACAAGCTGATCTCACAACAGTTGGAGGCTTTGACAAAACAGTTGCAGGTCTTCAGCGTGGGAACCCCTCAGCAAACACAAGGTCTGAATTGTGATTTTTGTGGGAGAGAACATGAAAACGGATACTGTGACACAGACGTAACAGGAACATCCAGCCAGGAGCAAGTGCATTATATGGGCCAGCCACAAAGGCCTAAGTATTCTCCTTATTCTAACTCTTATAATTCTAATTTCAAAAACCAAAACAACCCTAGGAGGAATGGGCAGTATGCACAGCAACAGTCCATAGGAATTTGGTTATAACCGGAATACCCATCCATGAATAGATACATATGATTCCTAGCAGTGTTGTCAACTAGGACATCAATGTGGGGGAGTGGAAAATCATCTTTCAGACTCGCTTTGTTTAGGTCTCTATAGTCCACACACATTCTAACCTTTCCATCCTTCTTAGGTACCGGTACAATATTAGCCACCCATTCCGGATGTCTTGACACTTCTATAAATCCAGCCTCCAACTGTTTGGTCACCTCTTCTTTGATCTTCAAAGACATATCTGGGTGCATTCTTCTTAGCTTTTGCTTCTTGGGTTCAATGTTGGAGTACAACGGAATTTTATGCGAGGCTACCTCTGGATCTAACCCCCGCATGTCATGGTAAGACCAAGCAAACACATCGATATACTTCTTGAATAGGGCTATCATTTCTGCTTGCTTAGGATTATTCACCACTTTCAATTCTTTTTTTTCTCTTCAATCCCCACATTAATCATCTCTATCTTCTCATCATTCATCTTGAATTCTTTCTCAAACTTTTCAAGCAATTTCGTGAGCTCTTCAATAACCTCCTTATCATCAGCAACTTCAGAGTCATCTTCATCAAAGGTCACAGGGGAATCAATTGACAAGTTCTCAAAGTTCTTTTTGTAAGACAAAATTTCTATGACATCTTGCTCCTTGGAAAGTAATTGGTGTAATGTTGAAAATGAATGTAAAGTGAATAAATACATAAAATGAGTAAAGAGTTTATATGAGGACGGTAAAAGTATAATTAAGATTGTGCAAAGAAAAGATGGAAATATATAAAGAAACACCAAAGGAATTCTAAAATTTCATGCACATTCATTTAATTGCTAGTCTCAAGTAAAATAACAAAGTTTTTTGTTTAGCGAGAATGGCAAATCATCGCCCAAAATAATGTAATAATTACTTTGGAACAACCACATCTGGTACTAGTTCAGCTTCCCAATTTCTCAATGGTGCTTCCTCAGTAATAGGACGGATTGCCTTGAACTCCTCTTCTTCATTATCCAGGGCATTGATGATGAAATGATATGGAGGATGAACAGTCTTTTTTGCAGTGACTACCTCAGCAGCTACAGGGAAGGTTTCTCTCAAGTGAGGGAATGCTTGTCTCATTTCCTTCTCATGCCACTTTACCAAATCCATGCTTGAAAATTCTTCTTCTAGTGATGGCTCATACCCTAAGCCAAATCTTCTTGACCTTTCTGGGACGTTGACGGGCACTGGTTCACCTTGCAAATTCAATCCCAAACCCTTTCCTTCTTTGTATCCACTTTTAGCCATGATTCATGCTACAACTTGGTTCACGGCGGGTGGAGTCTCTTTCTTCTAACTAGGGTCTGATTCGACCACCTCGAAGCTATGCCAAAGGTTTCCTTCAATCTGCTCAGTATTGTCCACATAAGGTACTGAAACAGGCTTAGTGACCATGATTTCCTCCTCTCCATGAATTGTGATTCCCCACCTTCAATATACTTGACCCTCTGATGCAGAGTAGATAGAACGGCACCAACTACATGAATCCAAGGTCGACCTAACAACATAGTATATGCTGGCTCAATCTCCATGACTTGGAATAACACTTGAAAAACGCTGGGACCAATCTCTAATGGTAGGACTACTTCCCCCAAAATGTCTCTACGGGTCCCATCAAAAGCTCTCATGACCATCACTTGAGGCATCAAATCATCCATGCTTAGTTGTAATTGAGTAAAGGTTGCCTTAGGTAGGACATTCAAGGCTGATCCTCCATTAATTAAAACTTTTGCCACAATGAAGCCTTTGCACTTCAAAGTGATATGTAGAGCACAGGGATTTCTCTCAAATTGAGGAACAACTTCATCAGAGAAAGTAATTATATTCACACGTTTCACAGGATCTACCATGCTAATCACATTTTGAGGAGTGACATCAGGTTTAACGTATGCATCATTTAACACTTCCAAGATTGCTTTTCTGTGTTGGTTCGATGTCAAGACGAGTGAGAACAGTGAGATTCTAGCAGGTGTCTTTTTTAACTGCTCCATCACATCATACTCGCTTTGCTTCATGATATTTAAGAACTCATCTTCCTCCTCCATTTTGTCTTTATTCCCTGTTTCTTCAATTATTTGTTCCTTATTCTTCTTTTTCTCACCTTCCTTGGAGCCATAAAACCTTCCTCGTGATTCCACCTACACCTATTTCACTGGTTATGGTCTCCCTTACTTCTTGTAGATTGGAGCAATGTATCAAACTAGTTCCAATCATTTCAACTTTGGTCTCATAACTCCATGGAACTGCATGAGTGTCTTCATAAGAAAATGGAGTTGGCTTCTTAACAATCATGACCACTTTTTCAAAAGTAGGTGGTTGATTTGTAAATGCAACTCTCGAAGCAAAAGGTTCAATAACGCTAACTTCTTCTAAGGAAGTAGTCTTTTTCTTTGCTTCTATAACTCCCATGAGCATACCTTGGACTCGGGCTTTGAATTCCCAACAGTTCTCAATGTCATGTCCTTTTTCTCCCGAATGGTAGTCGCAGCTTAATCCTTCATCATGTTTTTCTTCCTCCTTCACATCTTTTTCTGTTACCGTCACATCATAACCGGCTCTTTTCAGCCCATCAAATACCTCCTTCGTAGGGGTCTTCAACTTCAAAGTCGTCTTGGTCAACAACCCCTCCTTCTCGACAACATTTACAAAACTTCTTTCATGATTTGGGATAGGGTTGTTAATGATGCTAGGCCCCTTCTCATCTGGAATATCCAGTCTTCCACATGCCATTAACTTTCTAACGGTCATTTTAAACCCTTTGCAATCCTCAATCAAATGTCCAACGACCCCGATGTGGTATCTACAGGTCAAGTTAAGGTTGTACCAAGCCAGAAATGGTGGTTGCATTGGGCGCACTAGTATTTCTAAAATTAGATGAGCATCGAATAGACGCTAGAACAAGTCAGCATTGGAGATAGCTAATCTTGGGAAAGGTGGTAAGTTTTGTGGGCGAGGTTGTCCCTGGTTTTGGAAATTTGATCTTGGAGGATGGTTTGGGCGGTTTTGTGGATACATAGGACGGTAGATAGTGTTCACAGGACGTGTATGGATGTATGGTTGGGGTGATGGTACGTTGTTGACCTGGAAAGGAACAGTGTTTGGGCTGGGAATTTGTTGGTAGGATGGATGTGGAAACACAGGTGTTTGGATGAATGGATAAGGGTTAGGATTGAAGGGTGATGTTTGGTACCTGGGGATTAATGGTGGGTATCTTGACACAAAGTTTCGACCTTGATAGACTTGATTCACTTCAAACTCTTTCTTCTTTATTGGCAAGCCTTTCTTTCCTTGATTACCTTCTACATGCTCCATCGGTAATTTTCCATCCTTTTCTAGAATCTCAATCCTTTCTCTGGCGGTTATCAAATCAGCAAAATCCCAATAAGTCGCACCAACCATCGATCCAATGTATGGTGCTCTCAAAGTTTCCAAAAAATAAGAGCACATCTCTGACAGAGTCAACGGTGGTTTCACTTGAGCTACTCGCATCCTCCACCTCTGAGCATATTGCTTGAAGGGTTCATCATTTCTTTTTTGCAAAACTCCTAACTGCTCTCGTGTTGGAGCAGTGTCAAGATTAAAATAATACTGGTTCATGAACATGTTTGCTAAGTCCTTCCAGCAGGTGATCTTAGAATGGTCTAATTAGATGTACCATTCTAAAGCAGGTCTAGTCAAGCTCTCATGGAAAAAACTGACCAAAAATTTCTCATCTTTAGACCAAACGATCATCTTGGTACAGTACGTTTTTAAATGAAATAGAGGGTTGCCACTACCATCATATTTGTTAAAGTCTGGGACTTTAAAATCTTTAGGAACAACAGCTTCCATGGTTGGGCATTGATAAATGTATTTTATACATTTATTTTCATTCTTTATTGGGCTTAATTGGGTTTAAGTGATGTCTAATTTTATCATTTTGAGTGAGTTTTATGTTATTGGATTGCATTGGGCTTAAGTGAAAAAATTGGTTAATTTTCAAATATTAATGACTCTTGACCTTTGTTCA
This sequence comes from Canavalia ensiformis, assembly GCA_026541065.1. Lineage (NCBI taxonomy): Eukaryota > Viridiplantae > Streptophyta > Magnoliopsida > Fabales > Fabaceae > Canavalia > Canavalia ensiformis. The sequence continues at coordinate 1,309,596 of JAMKYM010000217.1, forward strand.
TTGTGCAAGTCATATCTTTGCCTATAAAATTGATATTGAAGTGATTCTAGAGGAATTAGAAAGATGAGACAAAGCCCTAAGATAAAATTTATCCCTATATGGCCCAACCTTAATGGATCATAAACTTAGTTGGGCCGAACCGTGATTCAGAGCTTTTATCTAGACAACCCAGACATGTCCCAGTAAAATGAGCATATCTAGGGCTACAAAAGTCATTTTCAGATACGGTTAATTTCTAAAGCTCAAGGATAAAATTGTCTACAACATTTGTTCGGAATGAAAACCCTAATTCGGCTGTCAACACACTCTAAAAAATTCGGAAACACAGACGTGAGATAAGGTCCCATATTTCATATTTTGAATTCAAACGACAAAGTCAAACAAGAATTCACACCAAGAAGATCAAGGAAACCAACTCAGATTTTATCTTTATTTTAAATTTTGAATTTGAATTTGAATTTTGAATTGGAAAACTAGGTCTATAAAAGGGGATGCCCATACACATTGTAGACAGACCGAAACTTATTCACAGTTTTCAATAAAGTTTCAATTCTTATCCTCGTTCTTATTCTCATTCATCTTCTTCTTTCTTTCATAAAAAGTCTCATGGAAGGCTAATTTTCTTGGTTGGCTCGTTGGTTTTAATTCTATAAGTAAGAGATTTTGAGGTTTGTTTTTAATTGAATTTTTGTTGCGATTTATTTTTCTTTCCCTTTTATACGTTGAAATTGATGTTTGTAATGATAAAATTAGATGCTTAATTTAATCTAATCTTACATGACGAAATTCTAAAACTAGGGTTTGCTTAATTCTCTATTTTATAAGTAAAAAAAGGTTATAGGGTTTCCTATAAATTTGGTGATTTCAATTCTTAAAAATTAATTCAGGGACTTCGGGTGATGCTTAATTATCTGAACATGAATTAATTTAAATTCTAGGTGTTATTCTAGTAGGAAATCAAGAACTTAATTGACGCTTGCTTAATTGAATTCGAACCAATTAAGAATATATTTTTTTTCAAAAAAAAAAATTTTTGAACCTATGATAATCTCGTTTATGAATTGAACTAATGAGTTAATTCGTTTTTAATATTATAAATTTATTAAGTTTCATTTTTCTTTTACCCAAAGTAAATTATAAATTCCCTAATTTTTTCTACATTTGAATTCAATCAAATTGTTTTCCAAGGTCCTTGAGAGATGACCAAGGTTGTGCCTTGTACTGCATTTTTTTTATTTACCTTTATTTCATTTTGATCTGACCCCGACATCGGTTATCAGGCATAGTTCTTCAACTCCTAGGGACCCATATGTACTAGGGCCTTGGATGGCTTTAATTTTTTCTTCCACCTTCTCCATCCATACTTCCTTCATCTTGTCATGTGGTGATGGGATATGAACAGCCCCTGTAGATTTCCCATGGGTGAATATATGAGGTCCTTCCCATGCTGGCTCAACATTGTTATAAAATTGAGTGTTAGAATTTCCCAATGATTGGTATCCTTCTCCAACTGGGATCTCAAAGGGCGTTGTTTGGTTACATGTCCATTGGGGATTAGTCACCCCTCCCATTGCACCCAATGCTCCTTGAGCAACACTTGTGAATAATGGAACTGTTGCTGGGGTGATGAAGGACGCGAAAGGTGGCACTGACATTGATGAACTAAAAGAGGAGACAGTTGAAAAAGGTGGTAATGTCGTTGCAACAGTAGAACATGGAACTGTCATGGCAGAGGTGATTGGGGGCAATTCCACATGCAATTGACCACTTGGCAGGGTCTTGGTGACATTGAGAAGGTTTATGACTTCATTCATTCTTAGTAGCATCTCTTCTATTCTCATTTGAGCTTCTGACATTTCATTCATCTTTCCTCTTACTGCGTCAACTTCCATATCCACATTCCTCTCTGGCTGGTTTTCTTCTGCCATCCTGATTCAGGATATGGTGTTGTGAACTTAGAGTAATTAGTACTTCTCTTTCTAGGAAAATGGTGATTATAAGTCCTGTGAAAAATAATGAAAAGAAAGAAAGAAAAATTTATATTAGCTTAATTAAAAAACGCTTATTGTGGTTTTGTCAGTAACGATTGCTGAGAACTTTATTGTGAGTATCTTTGGTTTTCCCAATTGGAAACACAACAAACAACAAAAGGTCATGTTCATTCCAAGCTTAAAGCAGAATACAACAAGGTTTCTTTTAGAAAATTCATCATTCATTCCTTTCTCATCTAAGGCCTAGTCATTCTTTTCATACACCACACTAGATTTTTACAATGTTCAATGAAATCAAGAATTTCCTACGGAGTCGAGATTGGACTAGTAGTTGCGTCGGCTACCTTCAGAAGTTCTCGCATTTCCTCAATTGCTTCATTAGTTATCCATACCAAGTTTGCAAATCGAGCAATATAATGTACAACATTCCTCTTGCAGTCGTATATCTCACCATCCTTTTCTTTTATCTGTCCTAACATATTTTGTATATCTTCTTCTTTTCCTTTTAAGAATGCCTGATACTCTATTGTCATGTGCTCCACCTCTTCACTCTTCTTCTTGATTTTTTCTTCATAATCAGCTACCATTTTCTTCGTTTCTTCCTTGAGACCTTCTAACTGCTTGATTGCTTCCTTTTGACCTACTTGAGCATCTGCCAGTGCCACTTTGAGGTTATGGTTCTCTACCCGAGCTTGATCTCTTTCTTGCCTCCTATGTTCCAAAGCTGAATAAGTCGCTTCTAAACAGTGCTTGGTATTGTCTCTGCGTCTTTCTTCAATTCTTTCTCTCTTGTTAGCTTTCTCTAAGGATTCATCCTTTCCAACATTCTCTAATTGCAAAGCCTCGAGTGTCTTGCGCACTTCTTTTAATTCCATCTCTAACTTTTTTTTCTCTTCCTCTACCTTTGTTAGCTTTGTTTTCACTCCTTTCCACTCTTCCCTAATCATAGAAATGTCTTCATTGTCCTCAAAGACCATCATCGGTGTTTCTTCATCTAGAGGAATGGTGGATTGAAATGGCAGTTTGACCTCTAGAGCTCTATTTTTTACCCATATTCGGTAACCTTCTCCGATTCCACAACTTCTTCGTCCTAGCTCCTTGCTTCTTCTAACGATCCTGTCCCACGCTTGTCTTACTTGCCCTAATTGTTCAGTTTGAGTTTGATCCATGGTATATAGAACAAATGGTACCAAGTTATCACTGTTTGGGGCTTCCTTCATGGGATAAGCAAGTTGTCTAAGGGCTAACAGAGGATTATAGGCAATGCATCCTTTAGTTCCCATGAGTGGAACATTAGGAAAATTTCCGCATTGACAAATCACTTCTTCTATTTCCTCCCACTGAGGATACCATCATATAGTCTTCTCGGTATGATTTGATAGTAGTTGGCTCCACTCTCGACCATTCTTAGGCTTCAACTGCAGTTGGTGAAAATCAACAAAGGGATTTACACTTTTGGTTCCCCTAACAAACACATGTCCGGTGAGCTAGATATACAACATAGGCAGACAACATAGAATCCTCCTTTCTTTTTTCTCATAACAAAAACTCATGGTATAATATACATCTGTAAGGATTGCTGGCACAGGATTCTCTCCTCGAAATTTGCAAGCCATAAAAACATCAGTGGCTGCCAAGCTGACAAATTGATCGCTGCTAGGAAATAGAACTACCCCATAGATCACTAGGGCCAGTACATCCATGAATCCTTCCCAATCATTTGTCTCAGCTAAGAAATGAGCTTTCTCTTCTAAATAATTTCTTGGAAATCCCTCAACCGAACCTTTGGTCTTCTTGTTGGTCATCAGATTCTTCATTTGAACTTTGAGCACTTTAGCAATAGTCTGCGGTGAAGAGTAATGGCCTAGAAATTTGTATGGTGGCTCTTTCTTCAATGACAGACCCATGTGTCGCAACCGTAATTCCGACAAGATAACGAACTCGCTAAAATTTTGAAAATGAATTTATTTTATGTTGGGGAGTCGCCACCAAATTTTTATTTAAGGGAAAAGATTTGGAAAAACCCTAACTTGAGGATAAGATTCTAAGTTCGGGAGTCGGTTACAAATGGGGAAGGTGTTAGGCACCCCACTCGCCCGTTCCAAAGAACGGTACCCTTGAACTAAGTGTGTGATTATTTGAAAATGGTTTGATCCCTTTTATTAGAGTGAAAATAAATACTTGATGGAGGTTGGCCTGACAGGACTTGATCCTACTCCTACGTATTCCCCGGTGCAATGGGAAACTCAAGGCTTACGTAGTTCTGGTTTGTGAAGGCTTGACCTTCAAAAAGCGCTTGAGAAAAGAGTATTTTAAAGATTTCGTTTTTTTTTTTTAGAAAGTTTTATCTTTGGGGAGGGATTTTTGGTCCACTCATGCACAAGGCCCGAGGCGGCTAAGGCAGCACGGGGACCTATACGAACTACTAAATGTTGAACAGCAGGTGAACCGCCAGTTCCCCATTTAGAGTCCATTGCGTGAGACCTAGAATCCCAAAATATTTAGAAAAAGATCTTTTAAAGTTTTTGAAAAGAAATGATTTGCAAATGATATTGACCCTTGAGTAAAAGAAAACATGAATTTAAGAGAGGGATGGTTTCCCCTTTTTTGAGTTTTGAGGCAACTAGGGTTTAAATGGAATTTCGGTGTAGTTTTGTAATAATTAGGAATTTTAGGGTGATTTGGTAATTATTAACAATTTTGAGATTTATTTGGCAATTATGGAATTTCATGAATCTATTTAATTAGGGAATTTTATAAATTTATTTAGCACTTATGGAATTTTATAAATTTGGAAGGAATTATGGAGTTTTTATGAATTATTTAGGAATTAGGGAATTTTTATGAATTTGGAAGGAATTATGAAGTTTTTATAAATTATTTATTAATTAGAGGGGTAAACCGGTAATTATAGGGCTTTTGAGGGCAATTTTGTAATTTGGGAGAAATGGAGGGCAGATTGGTAATTATTGCTTGAGGGACATGTTTGGAATTTATGGGAAAGTCTAGGGCAGATTGGTAATTAATGCCTGAGGGACATGTTTGGAATTTATGGTGGGAAAGTCTAGGGTAGATTGGTAATATTGCTTGAGGGACATGTTTGGAATTGGATAATGCCTTAATAGGAAAGGGGAAAATGTTAAAACGGGATTCGAATTTACAGGTGGTGAGTTTGCAAGTTACTTTCCCAACCATCAGAGCTATTGGGCTTTGGTGATTTGCACTCGCTATGTTCAATATATGCAATACGAGGGATGTGGGGTCACTCTACCTTTATCACCTTTCTGCATGCCTTTTCTAGCTTGCTACGTGCAAGCTACATCTTGAATTTTGCCCCCCTAAAACTCCTACGTAAGCGCATGACTTTCCTTTTGCTGCTTCGTTTGCAAGCTCGCGTTATGTGGCCATTTTGAGGGTCATGGGATAGCCTGGTATTCCCTTCAAGCCAATGTATACCTTCGATGATTTCACTCTAGTGACCCAAGCCATCTGGTTCCCTGTATTCAGTGTTGCATCCAACAACATATGCACGTGGTGCTAATCCCTAGATTCTCTCATGGTTTGCAGGATCCCCCAGTCAACTATCTTGGCCTTGGTTTGTTATTGGCTCCGACTTGCTATGACCACCCAAGCTGGTGTTAAGGGAAACGTGATAGGAGGCGGGAATCAAGAGCAGACCCCCTTATTTTTATATCAGTCCCAATGTGACTTGTCCTTGGATATGCATGGGGTTTCCCTCTGCGTAGCGCACATCCCTTTTCAGAGGTAGTGAAGCTGAGGTAAAGGGGTTCAAGGCTCATCTCCTATAGTGCTAAAGGTAACCGTGCATGTGGTTCACATTTTGGTGAGTCTAGCGCGTAGCTTAACTCCGACGTATAGTCTGAATGCATGAATTTACTAGCCTTGCCTCATAATGTTCGCTCGATAAGGAGCTCTGATGTCATCAATAAATCTCCTGCAGCATGTACTTCACGTATGCCCGCATCAGGCCTTTTGACCGAGCATGATAATACTAGACCAGGGCTTGTTGTCTCTCTGTACTCTCCCTAGAATCGTACAACCCAAAGCTCAGTAGCGACTTCTGGTCATTTTCCTGAGAGGGAGCGTGCAATTATTTGATCCAAACAACATAACGCTACATAGAGAAACTCTTGATAGCAATCACATTTTTACCAATGGACGGGTGCAATGGGGCAACTCTTCCTTAGTTTTTAGGATATCATGATCTATTCTACGTATCTTATCTTATGTTGATAAGATGATTCGATATTAGCATTGTAAGATCAGAGAATTATGATGCAACATGAAGAATAATACGTCTTATGGATCAAGAATCATGATATTGCTCATACATATAATCGGATGCTAGTCCCCATGCAGCTGGATCAAGAAGAATGCATTCCCTTGGCAACTCTAGACCTGAATTTGAACTTATACCAAAATCTACACTGTATTTGTGATTGATTCAGAATAAAACCTTTTACAGCTGGGGTCACGTACCTGGGATCTTGACAGCAATTGGTGGGGGTTCCGCCTTCAAAATCGTGAGGGCGTGCTCTACTTCTTTCACTTTTCCTTTCTCTGCATCTTTGTTCCTTCTCCATGTGTGATTCTTCTTGGCTTCAGGCTCGCCCTGTGTGGGATCTTGGCCAAGCCCGCGTCGAGAGTTTTGTGCGGAATTCTCCTCCAACACAATGCGTCTTGGTCTCCCCTTTTGATGTGGTGTTGCTCTTCAAAGCTGCAAGAAGTCGTGCCCCCAATCAGCAGTTGCCCAAGAAACCTCTTTTTTTATTAGAGAGTCCCTCTCTCCTCCCCTTTTATTTTTCTGTTATCTCTTCTTCTTCTTTTTGCTCCATTTTTTTACTTTTCTGTTATCTCTTCTTCCTTTTTCCTGCTCACTCCATTCTTTCTAAAAACACCAAAAACAGAAGCAAAAAAACCCCCCAAAAGCTTCCCTTTTTATGCCTCTCAGACTCGCCCTTTTCTTTTAAAAAAATTTGATTTCCATTTATTGCTTTCCTTTATTTTCCTTTATTTTAATTATTTATTATTGTTAAATTTTTCCAACTTTCTTTATATATTTTTTGAACCTTTAAAATTTCCTGATTTTTAATTTTCTGACTTTTTATTTTTTGATTTTTTTTCTGATTTTTTCTATTATTATTTTTTTGTAGATTTTATGATTTTATTCTTTTTGTTATATTTTTTTATTTAAATAATTATTTATTCTTTTTTTTCAAGTTTTTATTTATATTCATTTCCTTTAATTAATCGATTTTTATCTTAGGATTTTTCTCCATTTTATTTATTTCCAGATTTTTATTTAATTTTAATTTTTTGATGTTTAACTATGTTTTATTTATTTTTTTATTTTTATTGTTTATTCTTATTATTTTATTTTCTTGGCTTTTAATTTCAGTTTATCCATTAATTACCTTAAAAAGGGGCCTTGGACATAATTGAGTGTTTACGATCTCAAACTCCTCTAAAGTGGGGACTAGCTGAAAGTCTCGGAATGTGAAGCATCTCAAAGGTAGATCATAATACTGAGCAAGTGCAGTAATTGCTTCTGCTTGCACATCTACTTCTAGAAGATCAAGAATGTTTCCATATTTTCTTGCAAATGTCATCCGCTGTATTTTGTTCATCTTTCGACCCAGAGTTACTAGACTTCCAACATCAGGCTTGTTGACACTAAACTGCAGAGTTTTCTTCATCACTGATGAAAACCTCCCCTCACACTGTGGTTCCATTTACTTTTTACCAAAGATACTCACAATAGGTTCCAACACTATTTTCTGACAAGCTCCACCTAAAGTGAAAGTAAATGAATGAAATGAGTAAAAAGTGAAAGACATTGATGTATGAATTAAGATAATCTATATGCATGGACCTCTCATTTTTACTTTTTCCTTTTTTACTTATGTTATGAACATGCAGGACATAATGTAACAATGAATCATGTTATATTTTATTCATTTTCATTTTCTTTCTTTCTCTAATTAGTGCTCTTCCATAGGTAATGGTCTATTCTAAAGGTCTTTGGCATCCAGAGCTAAATTCCATTTAGGCGTTGACCACAAAATAGGTGAACTATTAGATGTGGAACATTCACAAAATAGATTGTGCTCTAGATGAGGTTCTCACAATAACCAAATAGGATGTACATCCAAAATGGCTATCACTACTAAACATCTTGCCTAACTTAAGTCATACTCAGCCCGGGGTATAAGGCCCCACTCAGAGTGTGTGACAAGTGAAGGTGTGGTGTGTGAAGGGAGCATACAAACCTGTAAGGATTAAACCTAAAAACTATCCCAAACCTGCAACAAATCATAGAACAAAGAACATTGCAACATTATTGTTCATCTATCCTAAAGTTGAAACAAGTAAGTAAATAATAGAAAAATGAATACACTTACAAATTTATACATCATGGAATTATTAATACAAAGAAAAAATTAGGAGTTGAATAAATAAATAAATAATTATCACATAATTTGCACAATTGAAACATAAAAGGCTTGACTCTCTAACTATCTCCAGTGGAGTCGCCAATTGTGACGACCTAGATCGAAACAGAAGGCGGACAAATTAAAATAAAGTTAATCTCGAAAGAAAAAGAAATGGAGCCGCCACCAATTTTATCTTAAATTAGGAAAAATTAGAAAACCTTTTATTTAAAAAAAATAGCCTACGGAACCAGATCAGTTCGGGAGTCGATTTATGCATAGGGAAGGGTGAAACTTAATCCCATATAGGGATGGAAGTGAACAAGGCCGTCCAACAGGGGCCTATGGCTCGGCTCGTTTAAAGCCTAGTTAGGTTCGGCTCGTTTAATAAATAGATAGGCTTAAGCTTGTTAAAAAGCCTTTTTAGATAAATAAGTCAGGCCTAGGCTTATAAAAAAGCCTATTTAACCTATTCAGGGGCCTATTGATATTTATATATTATATATTTATATTTATTTTAATATATTATATTTATATAATATTTATTTTATATTTTATTTACATAATATTAACATATATATATGTTTTAGGTCTATTTAATGACCTTTTTATCTTATAGGCTTTAAGTTTGGAAGCTTTTTTAATTAATTATTTATATAAACTTTAAGTTTATTTCTTGATTTTTTTGTAATGTAGGCTTCTAAACAGGCTTGCAGGCCTTGTAGGTTTTAAATCAGACTAGGCCTTGAAAGAAAAAAAAAAAAAGCCTTTAAAGCCCAGGCTCAGGCCTCAAAATTTTTAAACAGGTCAGACTTGAACACTCAAAGTCTAACTCGGCTCGGCCTACATCCATCCCTAATCCCAGAGCACCCCTAATACATCCATCCTAATATGGTTACCTTAAATCAATTCGTGCAAATTAGTGATAATTTTAAAATTATTTATTTTACTCCTTTAACGAATAAATAATTTATTTTGAAACGAATGAACAAATAAGCAATCAGATAAATAAATAATTGGATAAGTACAAAGTTAATAAATAGAAAATTTATTGGATTAATGGTTAAAGTTAAAATAGGCATAAGTGTTATAAAAATTAATTTTGGCTTGACAGTTTAATTTCCGCTCCTACTTATCCTCTGGTGTAATGAGGAACTCAAAGTCACGTAATTCTTAAATAAAAAATTCGTGAAATAATTAAAAAAAAACTTATAAGTGAATTTGAGAGCACAAAGTGGTCCTTAAACTATTTAGAGAAAATAAAATCATCGAGCTATCACAGCTCAGATGCCCTGGTTAAAAAACAAAGATAATAAAATGTCTCGTATAAGTCATCCTTTCGTAATGTGAAATTAAATTAAATTATTTACAAAAAAAAATTGAATTAAGGATCATCGAGCTGTCACAACTCATATGTCCCTAATTAAAACGAATGATCGATAAGACATTTCATCTAAATTATCCTTTTTTTTAGGCAAAATTAAACCACAATTGAATTGTGTATATATTTTGGTATTATTTTTCGCTATTTTTATATTGAAGTCGAAACTTATGAGAACTTATAATGAATCACGAGTATAATAAACAAATAAGATAAGGAATAAGTAAGAATAACATTAGCAAAATAAAATTCAACATCAAAGGATAATAATGACAACAATGTAACAAAGAATATAATTAAACATTATACCTAAACGTTAAACATAAAAAAGATAATAATATTAGCAAAAATAACATGATAGTTAATCAAAATGCAATGCATGATAAAAGGAGATTAATTAGCTAATAGATGAAAAAAAAAGTGTCTATGACATCTAATACAATAAATATGAAGAGTACAAGCCTAATAAATAGTGATAATGAGGAATCTTAATAATGGTATTAATGCAAATAATGGTAATAAAACAAACAATATAAGAAGTGATGAAAAAAAAATTATGACAATGAAGAATCAACCTAGTGAGGGAGACAATAAAATCAAATATATGTATAAAGAACGATGATAATAGAACATCAAGAAGATGGAAATGAAAGTTAAAACTATAATATATCTATAAAATGTCACTAAAATAAATAATAATAATAATAATAATAATAATAAACAACTATATCATTTCTTAAAAAAAATTAATTAAACTATTTAAAAAAATAAATAAAATAACGTTAATAATAGTAAAGAAAGAAAGAAAAAAAACTCAAGTATTAATTATAGAACGATATTAACAAATAAAAATTAAATAATAAATATAAATAAAATAATTAAACAATCACAAAAGAGAAAAATAAAATATAATTTTTAGTGTAAAAAGGTTTAACAACATGGAAAGAAAAAAAAATAATGTATAATAACAACTGAAATTTTTTTTTTATGAGATAGTTAAATAGAAGAAATAAGCAAAGAAAGAAAAAAATATATAAAAATATAAATATTAAAAAAAAAAAAAAAACAAATAACATGTTAATAATAAGAAATTATTGATGAAGAAAATATTGAAGATTAAACCCAACAATAAAAGTAATATAAGCTTCAAATATATATATATATATATAAATCAATTTTTTTTTAATTTTATATCTATCTTATTTACTGTTGGATGAGTTTAAAAAAATTATATTTTATTATCACTTTTCTCTTACTTTTATTATGAGCCATTAAAACTTTAAGCTCAAATATTATTCTATAAATAAATAAATAAAAGGTTCACAATGATTCATTAAGTGTGTATGAGAAATTATGGAATTGGGGTAAAGGGTTAACGCAAATCTGCGGAGGAAACAACTACGTTAACTAAAGGAAAGAATATGTAATTTGGAGCTGTTGTATATGGATGCACACTAAAATGTAAATACAAGAAGCGTCTGCATTATAAATGCAAAAAGACAAAACAGACAAAATAGACAAAACATTATACGTGTGTACAGTCTGAAGCAATAAACATTAGCAACTTACCTGGATTAGGACCTATTCTTCTCTCCTTCTCTGGATGCTTTCTCTTGGTAAAGAAAATTGGTTCCTTCTGTTTTGTTCTCTTCTCTCTTCTCCCTTTTCTTAATAAGCACTGGGGCTTCTACTTCCTCCTTCTTAGTCTCCCTCACTCCGTAAAAAACCTTTTCTTTTGTTTTTGGCTATCCCTATTATCAAAATTTGTTTTTTTATTTTTGAATTCCACTCTTTAACGTTATCCATTAGATTAATACGTTTGTCACCAAAATTGCTCGTTCTCCCAAATATTTAAAAAACATTTCTGTACAATTCTGTTTTTGAAATTACTTCTCCCAGTAGACTAACGTTTTACTGAAATTTTCAATTAAGATTAAGTTTACATGATCTATTAAAATTTTTAACTTTCATTTCCAATAAGCGTACAGTCTCTTCCTATCCATGACCGTTGGACTCACTCTATGCTAAGCATCTCACACTGATATAGAAAAATTTGAATATAATAATAGTAATAATAATAATAAAAAGTGTAAAGCCAATAAAATAGATTAATTAAATTATAACAACAAAATCAACATATACTGGAAAAGTAAAAAATATAAATAAATAAATAAAAATAAATGGATAAAAATTAATAATAATAATAATAATAATAATAATAATAAGACATACATATATATAAAAAATATTTATAAATTAAATAAATAATACAAGAGCACCTAAAGAACGGAAAGGTGAATTTAATATTCCAAAATTTCTATTCATTCCTTTATTTAATTTATATTGTTTAAATTTTGTATATAAAAGTAAAATTAAAGAGAAAGAAAAAAAGTAAATAAAATTGTTTGAAAGAAGAGAATTAATAGGAATATTAATAATAATATAATTAGTAACAAAATGATAAAAATAATAATAATAATAATTAGACTAAAATAATTTAGGCAATAATAATAATAATAATAATAATAAAATTATATACATATATAATAAAATATTAATTAAAGATTTAAAATTTTAATGTAGGACTTAAATAATAATCGAATATAAATAAAGAATTTTAAATTGAATGAGTGACTAGATTCAGAAATCAAACGAACATTAATAATATTAACATAGAAGAATTAGATTAAAATAAATGAAATGTAACACCTAAAAATATATAAAATTTTTAAATTGAACTAATATTTAAAATCAAAATAAAAAATAAAAAATAAAAATGAGTTAATAATATTAAATTAGAATTATATTAGAATAAATAAAATATATCTAATGAAGATAGATAAATACAAACTTAAATTTATTTTTTTTAAAAAAATAATTACAACCATAATTAAAAACATATTAAAAGGAATAATAAGTGATAATTAAATTAAGATATATAAAATATAACCTAGATGGATTTAAAATTAAGTTAGTCATTAAAATTACCAATTAAATAACTGTTAATACTAATAAAATATGATCAGATTAAAATAAATATAAAAAAATTAATGCTAATAATAAAATGATAATTAAATAAAAATAAACAATAATTTATAATTAAATTAAAATTAATAATAATAACAAAGTAAGAATTAAATCAAAACAAAATAAAAATATATATATGAAAAAAAGGTAACTAAAGATTTAAATAATAAATTTATAACAAGGATAACTAAAAATTTAAAATTAAATTGGTTATTAAAACAAAATTTAATTATATAAATAGATAAAAATCTGTCAAAATTAAAAAATATTTAAAAAAATATATATTTACATGATAGAATAATAGTATTACAAACAAAATTTAATGTTTCAATTTTTTTTTATCTAAAAGATTATTTATTTATTTTTTAAATTTTAATTTGTAATATTTATAAAATATTTTAAACAATAGCAATAAGAAATAGAATGAAATAACGTATGATAAAATAAATAAGTAAATAAATAAAAATAAAATATTAAAAATAATAATAATAATAAAAATAATAAAATACAAATAAATTAAAATTATATTTTTTTATTATTATTATTATTTTAAATAAAAAAAGTAATATGCAAAATTTAATGTACAATGCAGGTTTAGATAAAACACAAAATCAATATTGATTTGGTTAGGTATTTGTATATTTTTCTATTATAAATTCTTTGGTTAAGTTTAATAACTATAAAAAGTTTAATGATTTAGTTTCATATATAACTCACAACTTCTTCAATTTATTTATGGAAAAAGTTAGTCAAAGATACATCCTTCCAATCTAAAGCTGGTTCTACAAGCATAATCGGAAGATGTTTAATTTTTTTATTAATTTTTTCTTTCAATGAAAAAAATCAATTTTTCATTATTTTAAGTCAAAAAAAAATCTTAAATATTAATTGAATGACATTTATTCCCTTATTTTTTATAATAGGTTTTATTCTTTTTGAGTTCAGAAAGCAAAGTTAGAAATTCAATCTTATTTTATCTTGTTAACTTAATCTACTTTCTTGCCGCCTATGTTTGACTCCGTACATGTAAAGACAACTTGTTGTCATGTTGTCAATTGTAAGAAAATTGAAAATTTTGTATTTAAGTAAAATATGATTTATGCAATAATTTCTTATAGATGTTGTAATTATTTTAAATTTTGTATTACTATAAAGATTTAAGTAATGTCATGTATGTTTTTTTTTAGAATTATTTTATTTATCTTGTAATTATATGAATAAGCAATATTATATTTTAAATTTTAATATTTAATTAAGAGGTATAAAACCTTATAAGTATCTCGATTTTCTCCATCAAATTATTTGTAGTATTACATTTAATTACATAATAGATTTGTTAATAAATCAATTAATAATTTTTCTATGACATAAAGAATAATAAATTTAGTATAAATTAATTTTTCTTTAAAAATAAAATTAATTATCTTAAAATTAGTTTAAAATATCATTAAAATCTTAAATAATTAAATTTCAATTAATGAAAGATAAATTTATATTTTGATACCTAAGTTTTATCTAGAGGAATAATAATAAATTACTAACTTTTACTTAGAAACACAATTATCAATGAATGAAATAATTTTTATCTGCATATACATAAAACTGTACGTAAAAATTTGTAAGTAAAAATATGTAAAAAAATTTACCTACAATCATGTAAAATTAAAGATAAAAAATTCATATAATTGAACCATAGATAAAAAGTGTATGATTCAAATTATATCTAATAGCAACAACAAAATTTTCATACCATTCGTCTTACATAATGGATAGCCAATTTAATGGTAGATTCATATAAAGTGAATGTATACTTATGGATGTTGCATATTTAATGGTAACTTTTATCTTTCACTACAAGTAAGATTTATTGTAATGCAAGTATCCTTTTTCGTATTCATTAAAAAAAATACATGATAATAAAAAATATAACATATTTATAAAATAGATAAATAATATATATATATATATAGAGGAGTAAAATTATATAAAAATATAAAATAAAAATATTTTATTTAAAACCTATAAATTTTTTAAATTAAATAACTAGTAAAAAAAATTAAACATAATATATTTAAGAAATAAAATCAACATTGAAATTTTTTTTATTCACTATTTATTTGATTTTCTAAAACATTAAATTTTAAATAGAGTATCAAAAGGTGAAATTAAAGAAAGCGCAAACTAAAAAGTAAAAAACCAAAATAAGAATTTAATAATTAATTAAATAAAAAAATAATAATAATAATATTGATAAATATGTAGAAAAGAATGCATTCAATTCTATGTTTTTTTATTTTTAATTATTATAATTTTAAGTTGTTATAGTCTGTAAAAAAAATTCAACTAAAATAAAATATAATAATTGAAGATCAATAAAAATTTATAACTAAATTGGCGATTAAAATTTAAAATTAAAAAATTATTAATAAAAATAATAAATCAAAAATTAAATTAAAATAATTAAAATATAATAAAGATAGATTTAGTTAATAATTAAAACAAAAAATCAAGATAAAATTAATAGTATTAAATCCATATAACCAAAGATAAATGAATATTTAAAATTTAATTAATGATTAAAATTTATAAATTAAAAGAACATAAATAAATAAAATATTAAAAAAATTGAGCAAAACATTTAATAGTAAAGAAGTAGTGTGATAAGCAAAATTTAATGTTCTAATTTTTATTATTTTATCTAAATTTTTAAGATCTTAAGTTTATCATTTAGAATAAAATAAATTAAAAAAATAATATAAGATAAAATAAAATAATATATAATAAAAGAAAAAAATTGGATTAAATATAATAATAACTAATAAAAATAATGTATAAATAAATAAAATATGTTTAGTTAAAAATAATTTTCAAAATAAAAAGATAAAATATAATAGAAAAAATGTAGTGTTCATAATTAACTTGAGTGAATTATAAATTATTATTTTATTTATGAAATTTTAGACATAATTATTGTATGTTTATATAATTCATTTGTATTTACATTTAATGTATTTTTTTTTAGAAATGGTAAAGCATGTAGAAAATTTAAAAAAAAAATTCTAAATCAAAAAAGGACATAAAAAGATAAGGATGCAGAAAAGAAAAAAAAAATACTTCCCTAACATATATGGTGCATAAAACGACAATCATGTTAGCACAAGACTACATGGTCATGCTAACATTTGACATCAACAAATAATGTCACATTAACCCTGTTAATGCGGAAGGTATTCTAGCTAGTCTTAAGCCACTTGCAATTATGGAAATCCTAAATCTGCATCAATAAAAAGGGAGGTTCCCCTACACACTATTGTACGCATCACAACACTAGGGAGCATCGATCCTCGAGATACATCTCTCTTTCTAGGGTACAGTCCTACCTTTCTCATCTTTCATTTCTAACTTCTCTATTCTTAGTTCTTCTTTTGACACCTCGCAAGATCTTGGTGGGAGTAATCATTGTGTAGTGCAATTTCAGAGAAATTATCAACTTTGTTGGCAGTATTGATTTTATATTTCTTTCATTGCTTTTGTTATAGATATTTATGGACTATTTTTCTACAAATAGCTAATTCCCTCTGTGGAGTTTTGCCAAATCTTTTGATGTGTATTGTTTAAGCCTCATGTTCCTCCTTTTCTAAATATTATTTTTATTATTACAATTGTATTATTATATTATGTTTAATCTATTAATAGAAATTGACCAATTCTATTAATCTGTTAGTTGGTTGCAAGTTAAGCAATAATACCACTATCAATTGACGGAGCTATAATATAACTAAGCTTAAGAATTTTGGAAGATCAATCGAAAATCGAAATTTCTAATCAGTTAATTTTGTAACATGTAGTTAACACTATCTTGAAGTTTATGCCTCCTCTTTTATTTATCCATCTCTTCAAATCAAGAAATGAAGTATTTAGAAGTTATTTATCTATTTCATCGGATAGAGGAGTGAAATATTTAGAAGATTATTACTATTGTCGAAGGAGTAATAGATTTAGCATAGGTAGTTAGCAATTAAATAAAAAGAGGAAGAACAGGAGGTGAAAATAAGTAAAATTTCAAGGAGATCAACAGTCTTGTAATTTTTCATAACTTGTTACATTTTTTATTTATTATTAATAAAAAATTTATTTCTATCTTTTTTATTTTCATCATTGGATTTACGTGAAATTAATAAAAAAAATAAAAAAAAAATCTAAAAATAATTTGAAATTAAATTTATTACTAAAAATTAATCATAAAATTAGTTTAAATTAAAAATATTAATGATCAAATTTAGTGACAAATTTTATCATAAAAAATTTAATTGCAAATTAAATCATCATTACAACGTATCATTCATCAAATTTTAATGTCCAACTTTATAACCAAAAATCTATTTAAAAAATTGGTCAGCGTAAAAAATGATAGAAACTAAATTTTATGATTAACTATACCATTAAAAATTTAATTACAAATTTAATCACTTATAATATTGTATGACCAAATTTATGATATTGTATGATATCTTTTAATTGTTAATTTATTTATTTTTATGATATCTTTTCATTGTTAATTTATATATTTTTACGATCAATCGTATAATTTAATCGTTAAAGCAATTTATAACTTATCCTTTTCAACCATTTCAAATTCGTTACAAAATTGGTCACAATTATTTATCAACGAAATTTAGTACTTTTATGATAATTTTTTAATCATTAATATACACTTATCAAGAATCAATCTCCGACTAAATCCATTGATCTTCAGTGGAACCAAATTAATTCAAAACTTATTATAAAAGCAATACTCATTAACCATTCGCACACGTTGATATTGTAAAATTGCGTAGGTTCATATTACAGAGAATAAGTTGAATTTGTCCATCTTCCAAATTCAACCATCCTGTTGTTCTGTTGTTCCATTGCTCATTACATACAATCACATTGTTTAATACCTGTAAGAAAATTTTATACAAAAGGTACTTCCCTTTAAAAAATTATCCTCCACTTCAACTTCCATTTCTATACTCTACTATTCCACTTTCCAACTCCTTCAAAATCCAATTTTTATCGTTAGATACATTGTACAATCTTTGAAACACCTCACACATCTTTTCTTCGTACACCATGAATCTTCCCGTTCCCTAACTTCACTCCATCTCTAATTTTCCTTTTATATTGTTGTCAAACAATCTACCAGCTATCTCCCATCAATTTTCATATTTTAATCTACCCATGCCACCTTCTATCTTTTTTCATCCGTTTCCCCTAAAGAAACTTTCTTTATAAAGATATAATTTTATTAACAATAGCTTTAGGAACGTTAAAGAAAGATAAATAGTATAAAGTAAGAGAGATCAAAACCAAATTTATAATAATGATGTGTCTACCAAAAAAGAGATGATGATACTTTCAAAGGGACAATTTGTTAAGAATCTTATCAACGATTGATTTCCAAGAAGTAGGAAAACGTCTAGGATTTGCATCCACGGCAATTTTAGGTACAAAAAGGGAGTGACATAGTTTTACACCGAATAAAATTCTTCATTTCTTCCACCACATTTATTATAAGGAAGAAATACCAATCAACTTACCCTTTAGGAAATTGATTTGCAATCTGACACCATTTCAAAATTTTCTCAACAAACTTTTCAATTTTAACATATAAGATTATGTTAACTTACAAAAAAAATCATATCATCAACAAATTAAAGATGCCCTTTTTCCGCTGTACAAAGTAGAACTGAGGCTAACAGATCATCTTGTCTCAACCACCAGTGACACTAAACTTCTCAAATAGACTTTCCATTTACCAACAACAAAATTGTAGAGGAAAACAGACATCCTTTCACCTAATTTATCCATCTTTCATCAAAGTTCAAATGTAATCATATAAAATACAAAATCCTGACAAACGAGATTCATTTAAATATCAAGATAAGAAATTTTCTATCTCTTTGCATCCTCAGGAATCTTATTGACCACCATTATCCCATCTAGAATATTTCTTCCTCCCAAGATCGTAGATTGTTTACACAAATCACATTAGGCAGTATTGTCTTTGTTCTATTTTCCAAAATCTTAGCAATAATTTTATACAAAAAACCCATCTATAAAATAGGATGCTACTCATCCAAGAACTAAGGGTTATCTCCTTTTGGAACTAGTTAGAAAAGTTGGATTACATCTTTTAGGCAACCTTCCCTTATCATAGAACTCAGGCATCATTCTACAAATATCAACCTAACTCCACTTCAAAAATTAGATCATAAAATAAGGATTACCAAAGTATTATAAACTTTATTTTAGCCATATTTGTAATCAATATAAGATCTCAACATGCATCTCGTTACTTTTAGAATTGAACATCTGAAATGAAAATATTGTAGTTTTTTTTTTTAATATTGCAATGGAATGGTTGCAGGAACAAATAATTTGCATTGAAAAATTCATGAGGGTTGGTTGATTTTTAGATAGTTGAGAGTGATCCAAAATCATATCTCTAATAAGTTCTAATATTATCTTAAATTTAGACTTAAATTTAATTTAACCTTAAAAGCCATTATCAAAACTTTTATAAACTCTATTTTAAGTATACTTATAGTTCTTAATGTGCGCAAATATATATTGAGTGATGAACAATCTTGCTTTCTCATTAGTGTGATTGAATCAGTACAGGGATTTTCGTAGTACACAACGCTAACTAGTAACAGCTTAACTAGTAACAAATTAAAATCTAATTATACTGTGATAGTTGTCAATGGGAGATCTCAGCAATTGACACCACTCTTCATTAAATGGCTGCTGCTATCAGTATGTGTTCACACAAAGTTCTTTGCGTATTTCCCCGTTTTGAAATTGAGTTTAACCAACAACGTCATGGGATATTAGAAGCAGTTATGGGAGTGTGTATATATATAGCCATTTTGATGTATTTATTTCCATTCTAATTTAATTATTTTAGAATTTTTTAAATT
Organism: Canavalia ensiformis; assembly: GCA_026541065.1. Taxonomy (NCBI): domain Eukaryota; kingdom Viridiplantae; phylum Streptophyta; class Magnoliopsida; order Fabales; family Fabaceae; genus Canavalia; species Canavalia ensiformis. The sequence goes on from JAMKYM010000217.1 coordinate 1,329,412, forward strand.
ATTAATTTGATTAACAAACAAATTTTAAATAATTAAGAAGGGCAATACACACATGCTAACGATAATAGACATTCTGAACAGTTTCGCCAGACCTAAGAAGCAGGTTAATTGTAATGTAATAGTTTTGCAAGTAGGATCCGTCTATTGCTCCTTATTTTAAAGATCATCAACAATAATCCTTGATGAAATGAAGGGCAAGTATCACTTTTCATGTCTGTTACATGAAATAAACACTATTATACGTTATATTTTTTTTTTAACATATACTAAATATAATATTTTTTAAAAATATTATTAAAATTAATAGATAACATTTTTTATAATTTTATAATATTTTTTAAATATTACTAATAATATTTTACAATATAAATCAAATACAATATTCTTTAAAATATTATTAAAATTAATAGATGATATTTTTATATTTTTAAATATTAAAAAAAATATAACATAACGTAGTGTAAGATCATTTCTATTAATTAAAATTATTTATATTTGGAAGAATAATTTTTATTTGAATATAATTAAAATATTTTTAGAAACAAAATTAGTAAAAATAAATTAGATATAAATAAATTAGATATGAATAAATGTCTGATTTACTCGTTGACGTTGAAAAATAGTCAATGTAAGTTAAAAAGACAAAATCACGGGAAGAATTAAAACTTTGTTTGCTTAAGGTGAAAAGGTAATATTTTTAGCATTACTATTTTTTAAATTCTGACAAAGGTATCAACACAATTTTATATTTATTAAAAATTAATTACTATATTACTTTTTACATATTTTTGTTTAAAACCTTTTTCTTCTGTCAAGAATGAAACAGATTAGGAAGTGAAAGGCATCTAGCTTTACATTAGGAAGCCCAACGAAATCGATTCTAAATTTGTTCAGATGCCAACATCCGTTCAAGTTTGGATTCCTCGTGGGATTATCTCATCAGCATGCTTATCCTTGCGACCGTCACCGGTATCTTAAATAAATATTTTAGGATATGTTAGAGTTTGTTGTGAATTTTTTTAAATTTTTAAATTATATTTTAAAATAAAAATTGATTGGTTAAAATAATTTTAAATTAATTTTTACATATTATTAAAATAATTTTGAATCAATTTTTAAAATTGAAAATAAACTTTCTTAATACTTATTTTTTTAATTTTAAAAATTTTTTATTCTAATTTTTAAATTCATCTTTTGAAATGTAAATATCTCATCATCATAACATTCATCATCTTACCGTTACTATTATTATCGTTTTACAATCATCCATCACCACGTCTTACCATATTTACCAAGACTATCATCATATCTATTATTACCATTCTAATCCTACAACTAATGTCATATTATCTTATCATTATTACAACAAATTTCATCATCACAATAATAATAACTATTATTATTATTATTATATTTATTTTTATTATTTTATTAAAATTTTTATCTTTTATTAATTTAAAACATTTTTTATTTGTAGTGAATTCATAATGAAAACTTATAATAAAGTGCTTTGACTCTTTTTTCAATAAATTTTTAAAAATTTAAAACTATATTTTAAAATTAAAATTAAAACTGAATTTAATTTTTAAAAATTTCAAAATCAAAAATAAAAACCATAACCTTAAGATCTTAAAGTAAATAAAAATTTCCAATAAATTTAACTTCCCATCTCTCTTAAAAAATTCAATAAAGATATCACCTTAACTCTTTCAAAAATTATAAAAGATAACATTATTACTCCTAACTTATAAGAGATTCATATTTTTTGAATTTATATTTTTTATTTAAATTTTGTTTTTATTTTAATACAAATTTAAATACTATCTTACATGATTAAATCCAAATTAAAACATATTTAACTTTAAAAAAAAGTTAATTAAGAAGAGGAAAGATAAAAAAAAATATATAAGACATAATTGACACCCACATAAATGAATTCTTAAGAAAGAAGATAGATAAGATTATAATTTTATACGTGCAAGTTCAAAAAAATTTCATCCATAATAACAATATAAAATTTAAGAAGACATGATATTTAATTTATTAGGATTTATTAAATATTTTAACTAATTTTATTTTTGATTTTTAGGATTTATTTAAATTATCTTATTAGAATTTGTTTATATTTAATTAGAATTATATTGAAATTTTGAATCATATTATATATAAATTTTATTAGAATTGGTCATAATTTTTTCATATTAGATATTGATAAATTTTACTGGAATTTGATTATACTTTTCCTTATATTAGTGATTATCCAACTATAAATAACTCTTATATAAGTAATAAAGGGAAAATCAAAATTTCTATTCACCTAAATAAGAGTTATTTTCTATTGTAAAAATTATATTTTTCTTTACTCTTATGTAACTTTATCTTGTCAACCTTCTCTATATAATTGATGATTTAAATTCACAGAATCCTTCAGATGCTTCAACCTAAGTTTTTTGTTACATGAATTTGTTATCTTGTGTTTAAGGTTAGGTAAAAAGTTTAAGTAGCAAATCATATTTTATATAATGTTAGTTGGTTATTTATTCTTCTCATATCATTGAACTTTTTATTTTATCCTTTTCTTCTAGTTTTTTTCACAACCATGTTCACTTATAATATTTATTGATATTTATTCTTTTTTGCATATTTTCTATAGAAGCTTGGAAACTTATAATTTTCATCTTCACTTTTAGGAGAACTTTTGCTAGAACCTTTTCTAGCCAAAATAGGTGCGATGGAATTTTCGAAGTACAAGAAATATGGTAGAGGTTCTATATTTTTCAAAACTAGAAAAGAAAGTTACATTAGAAATGTTCTTAAAAATGGAGATGAAAAAAATTTGAATTATTTAAAGATGAAAGTTGTAAGTTTCTGAGCTCCTACAGAAGATGTGGAACAAAAATATGAATACCAAAAAGTACTACAAGTGAGTGTGGTTATGAAAGAAACTAAAATAAAAAGGATAAAATAAAAGGTTCAATGGTTTAACAAGAACAAATAGCTAAATAAATTTATATATAATACAACATGTTACTTAAATATCTTGCCCAACTATAAATACAAGATAACTAATTTACACAACAATACACATGTGTTGAAGTAAAAATTAGAAGCTTTCATGAGTTTGAATCATCAATCTTATAATACAGCTACAAGACAAGATCCATAAGAACAAAGAAAGATATAATTCTTACAATAGAGAATAATTCTTATTTAGTAAATAGAAACTTTGATCTTCCTTTTATTACTCACACACAAGAGTTGTTTATGTTGGAAATAATTTGGATAACATCTCTTGGTTTCTTAGGCTCAGATTTGTAATTCACTGTGATTTGTGTGCTTATTGCATGATCGTCATAATTTAACAGTCTCCTATGCAATGAAATACGAAACAAAATTAGAAAGAAATTATAACCAGCACTACGAGTGATTTTTGATATATTTTAAATATATATAAAATGAAAAGAGTAGTCTCTTTTACATAGGGACGAGACTTTTCAAAAATTAATTTGATAATAAATATAATTAAATACAATTTAAATTTTTTAATTAAATCAATTTAAATTTTAAATTAAAATTAAAATTAAATTTTAAATAAACATTTAAAATCAATAATTAATTTGATTCAATATATTTAGTTACGTCTAAAAAGAATTAAAATCAATAATAAAAAATATGGTTACGAAATCTATAATTAAAAATTTAAATAGATAATTAATAAATCAAAATTATATTTTAAATAATATTTTATTTTTAAATTTAAAATTTTAAAATATTATTTTTACAATAATTTATATATGTATATATAATTATGAATATAAAAAATTATATCCAAATGATAAAATCCATCAATATTTAATATAAAAAATTATAATAAAATTTATTTATAATATAATTTAAATACTTTACATAATTTTAATTGAATTTAAACAAATTCTAATAAAATAAGATGAACATATTCTAAAAGTTAAAATTAAAATTAATCAAAATATTTAACTAAAATTAGTATAAATTTTAATAAAAAAAATTATATTTTCTTAATTTTTATATTATTATTATAAATAAATAAAATTTAAATTTATATAAATAAAATTATAATCTTATCTTTTAAAAAATACATTTACATCTTACATTTTTAATCCTTCTTTGCTCCATAAATCTTATTTTAAAGTTAATTGTTTTAACTTACTTATAGTTATACAATGTAATGTAGAATTTCATATCACATTTCACAATACTCTCCTATGAATTGAGGTAATATTTCTTCTCTTCATAGGCTTATATGGTGATGGCAAATGGCTTTTGAGTAGGGTTTTAGATAAATATTTATTAATTACTTTCTAGATATTCAAATGCCACCTATTAAATGTTACTATACATGTAACAATTATTACAGGAATTATGTTATTTATACAATAAATATTATAATAATTTATTTTTTATTTTTTATTTTTTTATTAAATCATCTATAACATTACACATTTATTTTATTATTATATATTTATTATTGTACGTATTCGTTGTACAAATACTTTTTTTTTCTAATCAATTTAAATGGAATGAAATGAAAATTCCAATTAGTGTACTATTTGTATCTATATTTATTAAAATCAGTGAAAATCAACAAATATTTATAAATTTAAAAATTATAAAAAAATATTATATAAGATAATACTATATTAATTATGTTATATAATATTATTTTGGATTAAGATATTAAAATATTATTGTAAAATAATATAAAATAAATTTTATCTCATCATAAAATGATAAAAAATATTTTAAATATATTTAATAAAAATATATTTCAAGCATGTAAATAAATAGGATTAAATATATTTTTAATTCCTCTAAAATATTTAAATTTTGGTTTTGGTTCCTCAATTTTAAAATTTTTGATTTAGATCCTTTATTTTCTAAAATATCATAATTATAATTTTTGATATTAATTTAAGTTACATTAAATCAAGTTATATCAATCATTATTGGAGAAAATTTTAATCATTTTATGAAATGTTTTGATTATGATCCTCTATTCATCATTAATGTATTTTAATTTAATATAACTTAAGTTAATATAGAAAATATAATCAATGTATTTTAAAAAATAAAGAATCTAAATAAAAAATTTTAAATTTAAAAAATCAAAATCAAAATTTAAATATTTTAAAAAAATTAAAAATATATTTAATCCTAAATAAATATCTTTATGAGAATGCAAATGTCATTGCAAGTATACTTAAGGATCTCTACGTATACATGTATTTTTACAATCGCTAATCACAGTCTTCCCTTCTATTTATTTCTCTCTCCAATCTTTTTCATAATACATATTTAATTAAATTATACAAATCAATAAAACTAGCTAAAGTTTAATTAGACTTTTTATGTTTTAAAGTACTATAACTTATCAATTTTATCCTCATTTGATATTATTAACTTTAGTCCTGCTGTGTAATTTAGGTTTCCACCGATTTCAATTATAAATAAAACTAAAAAATTAATATATTTTATAAAAATGTAAAATGCCTTATTACAAGGACCATCAAATTTTTAGAACGTTCCTTAAAAAGATACTCTAAAATAAATAAATTTATAAAATTAGAAAGTAAAAACACATCTATTATTAATTTTAATTTAATATTTTATAATTATAACTATATTAACATCAATAATAAATATACTTTTTATCTTTTCATTTTATTATATGTTTACTTTAAAAACAATAAATTTATTTAAATTCGTCTAAGATCTAGGTCTACACAACAATGAAAGTTACTCTTAGCAACTCTAAAACTAATTCTAGGAATTCACAACATAACAATGAGTATTTTTATTTATGTTATAAATTATATAACAAAGTGAGAAAATTAAAATTATAATATAATGGATGAAGTGAAAAAAAAAGTAAAAATAACAATATAATTTATATAAATTGTAGTGTAAATAATACTTATATAACAATATATTTATTAAAAAATATTTTTTAATAATATTTTAAATAATAGATAGTAATAATTTTAATCTTTATCATAATTTTTTTCTAACAAATTTTTATTTATTAAAAAAAAATTTGTTGAAAAATATTTTAATAATATTTTAAATGATATAATTTTTAAAATTTAATATGTTTTGTATAGATTTATACACTGTGACAAAATATTTGTTAAAAAAATTATCTTTTTAATTTAATTGAAAAGTAACTTATTTTTGTCACAAATTTTAAATTTTTTATAGATTTTACAATTTTTTAATTATAGTATGTGTTTTGTTATCTCACAGAATATATAGGGTTAGATAAACTATAGAGTTGTATTTAGATTTTTTTTAAAAATAATGGTTAGACTAAAATAAAAAATTAATTGATCTACTTAAAATCAAGAAAATAATATAATATTAAAAAAAATTGAGAAATAATATAATATTTGTATTACTACTTAATATTATTAAGTAGTAATACAAATAATATTTCTCAATTTTCATTCGTGATCCATAGCAGTGCATCTGATACGGATTTAGCAGGTCTTGCCACGAGACATTTATGAAGTGCATTGTCTTGCTAGTCTCCAAATGACACGTGGTGGAAAACGTGAGCTCCATCATTGGTTATTGTATGAGGCAACCAAATGTCCAAGTTTTTTTTTTTTTTTTTTACATTGGGGTAGTTGGTATTATTATAGCTTATGTGTGGATTACGGGCTTATGCCTAATGAGTTCGTTTTTTAATTTGTGGATTTGGGTAAAAAATAAATGGCTAGTTCTATATTTACGTGGTGGGTTAGCATACATACATAAATCATGGGTTAAATGTATTGTGAGCATGTAGATTCGTGAGCTAGTTTGTTAAAATTACAGTAAATTAATTTTTAATATTTTAAAGTAAATATAAGATATTTTTAATTATTTCTAAGTTGATAAAAGATAAAATACAAGTATAAAAATAAAATAAAATAAAAACAATGTAGGTTAGCGCATGAAATGACCTGTTTAACAGTGGACATGAGAAATTAACAAAGTATGCTTAAAAAAGATAGGAGAAATAATTTAAAAAAAATAATCAAATGAGATACAGAAGAAAAGTCCTTTAGAAGTTTGTCTTAAATTTTAAAAGACTATCTTATACCTGCACAACTCTAACTTAGTGATTAGATGAGTTATTTTAAGGAATTAAAGTAATTTTTAAAAAAATTTAAAATTTTAAGTATTAAATATTTTTTTTAGAAATTTTAAATTTTATAAATTTTAAAAAAATATTTTACTAAATTAAAATAAGATAATTTAAAATTATTTTAAAATAGATGAATTTTAATTTTCTTTTTTAAATTCCATAACTTACTCTCATTAGCAATGTTTATTTTTTTTTATTATTTTTTTTTATTATTTTTTCTTCATACTACTTTTTTTTTCATGGTTCTCTTTTATTGTTCTTTCATATATTTTTCTCTCATATTCAGATAGAATATTTTTAATATCATATGTTACTATCTTTTATATTATGTACATTTATTAGATTATTATTTAATTTTTAAATATGTTACACAATAAAAATATTTATAAATTTAAGTTTTTTAATAAAAAAAATGGAAACAAAATTAAAAAAAAATTATAAATATTTAAATATACAATTTTGTATATAATAAAAATTAAATCATTTAATTTCAAAATTAAAATTTAATAAATTTAAAATTCACCATCTAAATAAAAAATTTAAATTTTTTATCCAAACAAAATATTTTTAAAATAAATATATTTAAATTTTTAATATTTAATTTTAAAAAAATATTAATAAAAACACAGATAAAAGATTGTCACAAGTCCAATTAAAAAGGACCCAGAAAGAGAGGAATGCTAACAGGTAATGTTGAGGTTTGGGAATAGCAACGATCCAAGCAATAAAATAAGAGATAAACCAGCTATGACTAATGGACATGTGTCAATGGATCCAAAAATGAAGGAAGGACAGGGTCAGGAAACCCAAGACTGGCTTCAAGGATTCACCTGCCAGTGAAAAATGTATTGATATGTTCATCCTTCTTTTTTCCATCTTAGCTTGTAAAAAGACTGAGAGTTATAGACATGGTTAATAATTCTGTATAGTTTGCAGTAATTGAATTATTGTGGAATTGCTATATCTAGTGTTTGAAATTTATTATACAATGTAATTATAATTATGGTAAAATATTATTTATTTTATGATAAAATTTAATATATTATTTTCTGAAATATTATTTTTATTTATAATTTTATATTTTTTAATAAATTATAAATTTATATTAATTTACTTAAAATTTATTATTTTTATTATAAAATATAGTAATAATTATTTATTATAAGTGTATTTTTTCATAATAAACCACATTATATGTTAACTTATTTGAAAATGAACTAAATTATATGTGACTCATTACATGGGCGTTAACTTATTTTATATTTAATTATACTATATATAACTCATCTTAAAAATAGAATGTGACAATTAACTATACTATGTAACTCATCTTAAAACATAATGTGATGTATTTTAAAAATAAATAATATATAATATGATATATTTTTAAAATAAATGATGCAATATATACTATTTTAATTATCTATGAGTAATAATTTTAAAATATCACTTTTTATAAATAATTTAAAATTAACTTATGCACACAATAAGTACTAAGAACTTTTTTCTAAAAATATCACTAAAGATATTATGCGACTAAATTGATGAAATTTAATTTTTAAGTAAATTAGTATTTTAATCTTTTATTTTATTAGTGTATTGTAAAATAGTCTTTAAGTTATTAAAATTAAATATTTCCTTTCTTATATTCTACAATTTTATTGAAGAAGAAATCATCATAAAAGTGACTTGAATAGAAAATGAAGTTCTGGAAGGCGTCATGTTGAAAAAAACAAAGCCTCTCTTTCACGTGATATTTCATATTAATGTGAACAACTAGGAAAGTAAAGCCTCAGAGCTTCATAATCTACCATGTAAATCCTCTTCTAACAGTGCAATAATTAAAATTTCAAATGGATTATCTTTATTATTTTAGTGATTTTATCTTCTGAATGTTCATGCCCTAGCAAAGGAGAACAATAGCATTTATCATCCATGCTATTCAATCATTTCAAGAAATCTTTTTCTTATGTCAATGGCCCATTATATGAAGCATACGCTAGTTGTTAGTAAATAATTAAAAGGTGCAAATTCACAAGCATATACTAGCGTTGTAAATATAAGGTCACATTTGATTTCAGAAAATATTTTTTTATTTATAAAAATATTATTTTATTTTTATTATATTTTTTTGTTTTTTAAGTTTTATAAAAAAAATAAAAACAAAAAATAATTATTGTTTAGAGTTTTGTGTGCTTTGTGATGTATTTTAATTATACTCCAAAGATATATTGATCAGTGATGCATTGTTCAGAATTAGATTTTATTCAATGGATTAATTTTGGGTCTGAAAAACGGAAAACCCGTGAAATTATATAAACTAAGTCGCTTGTTTAAATTATTATAACCTTCAAATTTAATTTTGAATGATTTCATTTTGTAAATTTAATTTAAAATAAACTTATTATAATATGATTTATGCTTAATTGTTTTATAGTTGAAAGTTGTTTCATATACAAACTTTTTTAAAATGAAAAACAAAACAAAACTAAGAAAATATTTTTGTCACTAAAAATGAAAATAAAAAATGAAAACGATCCCGAAAGATTTAGAGTGGTATTCAGCCTACATCGTTTCTCTGGGCTTTCATTCGAAGTTTTGTTAACTATTGATTGGTTTTATTTTAAATATTCTAAAGCCATATTATAGCTGAATTCTTTCTTGAGCTAACCGCAGAATCTTAGAGAGGAAATATTTCATTTTGATTAAGTGCGAAGCAGATCATATTAGTTTATAAAAGTCTTTCAATACAGAGAAAAAATGGTAATGTAATAAAGAAAGATTACTTCAATGCTCACAATTATTAAGACTTGATCCTTATACACAACAAAACCAAAATTATGAAGCTGAATCAATGACAACAGGAAAGAAAACATTCTTCCTAAGGAAATTCTAATTGCCTAGTAACATTACTGTTATTGACTATGTGAAAGTCACTTTGGTATATGTGGATGATGGGGAGAGTGATGTAGATGCAGATTTGTGTTGCTGGTGCTTGTTGGGCTAGCATGTTTCAGTTTCACCAATGTCATTGGTTCTTCATTGAAATGATTCCTTTCTTGTTGATCATTTGCAGAAGATGCATCAAGAGGCATTTCAACTTTCACACATTCCTCTCTCTCCTGCCTAATTTCCTTCACCATTGCCACTACATCTTTCATGGTTGGTCTGTCATCTGGGCTTGAGTTCACACACAGCAAAGCCACACCTAAGGTCTGCAGCATCTCTTCTATTTCGGATTCTGGCCGAGCTCGCAAGCTTTCATCTAGCACTTTAACTCTTCCTCTTTTATGTTTTACCCAGTCCACAATGTGTAGGCCATCAGGTATAGTTGGATCAATTGGTTGCTTCCCTGTTAGCACTTCTAATACAACAATACCGTAGCTATAAACATCACTTTTTTCTGTTATCTTCATCATGTATCCATACTCTTCAAATCCCACCATGTAAAAAAAAGTAGTAATCAATACATGTTAGTATGTAATTGTGAGAGAAAGCACATTAAGAATAAAGTGCAAAATACAAAATACAAAATACAAAAAAGCATGTGAAACATTTTTTAAATCTACATATTATTGGTTTTGTTCTTGTTGATATTGGGGAAAGACTAGACTTAATGATATGAGTGACTAAAGTAAAACTAACTAGATGTTGAAATTTGAAGTATTGGACTAGTAGTAGTAGTACTAACCAGGGGCTATGTAACCATAGGAACCAGCAAGTGTACTAGAAGACCTTGCAAAATCTCCATCATCGACAAGTTTTGCAAGCCCAAAATCAGCTATATATGGTTCAAATTCAGGGCCTATGAGGATGTTGTTGGCCTTAATGTCTCTATGAACAATAGGAGGAGCACAGTCATGGTGCAAATAAGCCAAACCTTGAGCTGCTCCTAGTATTATCCTAAATCTTATGTCCCATTCCAAGCAATTGCCACTTCGTTCATGAAGTAGACTTCCTAGACTCCCATTTGGCATGTAATCATACATGAGCAATCTTGTGTTTCTGTTCCAACAGCAGCCTAAGAACCTAACAATGTTTTTGTGGCGAATGGAACCAAGAGTTTTTACCTCAGCTGAGAAGGAATCACGTACCCCTCCATTAACTGCTAACTTGTCATTTTGACTATCATATCTTGAAGCAATTGCTGTTGGCCATAGCCTTTTCACAGCAATAACGTCCCCATTTTCCATTTCTGCACGGTAAACAATCCCTGAACACCCTTTGCCAATTACATTGGATTCCACCAAACACTTCAGAACTTGCTCCACAGAGAAATTCAACTTTTGGAATGGAGTGAACTGCCAAGGCCATGAATCCCCTCCCATTTCAGAATCATTGTCAGCTTGAATCATTTTCCTTGCTCGAAAGATTGTAACAACTCCAAAGATTGCCATTGCAACAGTCAAGGCACTGAGCAATCCAATGGCAACTTTGATTATCTCTGACCTCTTTGAATTAGTGCCATTCAGCATCTTAGTCATTGCAGCATTGCTAACAAAACATGAGTCATGACCATTAGGACACAAACCTCGGTTTCCAGCCAGGTCTGTTGCTGATAGTTGGTGGAACAACTTGCTGTCTGGTAGATAACCAGTGAATTTGTTGTAGGAGATGTTCAGAGAAACAAGATTTTCAAGCCCTGAAAATGCCATCAAGTCACCTTCGAGATTATTGTGTGAAAGGTCTAGAACTGACAGTTTGTTCAGAGAAGAAATCTCTGGTGGGATCTCTCCAGATAATGCATTGTGACTCAAATTTAGAGCAATATCAAGTGCTTCAATTTGAAGCAGTTCTGGTGGGATGCTCCCTGAGAACTTGTTGCTGCTAAGGTCTAGCAACTGAAGACCTGAACATTGCCCAAGTGAAGAGGGAATTGGTCCTGAGAAGGAGTTTTTGCATAGGATGACTCTAAGAAGTGAAGTGAGTTGGCCAAAACTCACTGGAATCTCGCCAGAAAAGTTATTCTGAGAAACATCCAAGACCTCTAGCCTTGTGAGAGAAGCTAAATAACTGGGCAAAGCACCAGAAAGGGAGTTATTGCTTAGATTCAACATTTGTAGTTCTTTACAGTTTCCAATCTCAAGTGGCACCGACCCTGTGAGATGATTTTCAGACAGATCAAGGAAACTGAGGCTGTTTAGGAAGCCAATTTCTCTTGGTATCTCCCCACTGATTCTGTTGTCTACAAGCCGGAGCCGAATGAGAGAAGTGCAGTTACCAATCTCAGGAGGGATGGGACCAGAAATATCATTAGAGATTAGCAGAAGCTTTGTTAAATTTTGAAGCTTGAACAGGCCAGGAGGTAAGCTATCAGTGAGTGCATTGTATGACAAATCCAAAGCCTCAAGGCTGCTACAACCTCCCAATGCTGATGGAATGCCACCTTCAAGTTTGTTCTGCCAAGCAAAAAATACTGTTAATTTTGTCAACCTTCCAAGTTCAGGTGGAATAGAACCTGAAAGCTGATTTGTATCCAGCTGCAACTGTACAAGGTTTGTGAGATTGGAAAGTTCAGACGGTATTAAACCAGTGATGTTATTGTTACTCAGCATAAGCTCTTCAAGATTTGACAGTTTCCCCAAACTTTGAGGCAGTCCACCAGACAAAGAATTTAAGGAGACATCAAGAATCTTCAGGCTTCTACAGTTACCAATTTCCTCAGGTATGCTCCCAATAAAACTGTTTTGCCACAGCAGCATCTTTTCCAGCTTCTGAAGCTTTCCAAGCTCTCTTGGCAGGGAACCAGAGAGATCATTCTCGTACAGAAACAAGTTCACAAGCTCTGAACAGTTGCCTATTTCAGGGGGAATCACACCAGAGAGCATAGTGCTATAAACAGACATAGTCTGAAGCATGCTTAGCTTACCCAATGAAGCAGGCAATGAACCTGAAATTTTAGTGTCAGCAAGACCCAACACTGTCAAATTCCTGCAATCACCAAGCTCATCTGGAATCTTCCCTTCAATGCCCTTGTTTCCTCCTGCTCTTATAACCACAAGATTTGACAGTTTTCCCAACTCAACAGGAAGATCACCAATGAGGTTGTTATCAAAGATGTCAAGGTTCTTGAGATTGACACAATCTCCTAGCTCCCTTGGGATTGTCCCAGTGAGTTGGTTAGAGTTCAAGCTCAAGTTTTGGAGGTTTAGGAGCCTCCCAATACTTGAAGGAATGCCACCAACAAGACTATTTGAGCCAAGGTCAAGGACTATAAGCTCTGGGCAGTTCCCAATATCAGGTGAAATAGTCCCACTGAGGTTAGCCCCAGAAATGATCAGCTTTTGAAGGAAAGGATGGGAAGAGATTTTAGAAGGAAATGGAAGGGCTAACTCAGCATTCTGAATGGTTATCTCAGTGACATGGCCTGCTGAAGAGCATTTGATGAAAGACCATTTGCAAGGAGTAGAGTCCAAAGGGTTCCAGTTAGAAAAAACAGAAGGAACTTTGGTGGTACTATGCATCCATGAAACCAATGCACTAACTTCATCATTTGCAGCAAAGGAAAGAGGCACAACAAGAAGCATAAAGAGAAGAAGATAGTGAAATTGGTGGAAATGGTGATGGTGACGGTTTGTGATGAAAGCTTGCCTCGACATTTGGTGGTGGTTGTGGTTGCTCAAGGCTTGCCTCGGCATTGACATTGGCAATTCCCTCAAAAACTCAACCATAAGCATATCATATCAACTCTTGGTTTTGCATTGGGTCTATCTTTTTTTATCTTTCTTTGAACTTGTTATGGTCTCACTCACCATAGTAGCTAGGCTTAGTACTATTATACTTTCTTTTGTAGTAAAGCAAGAAAAGGAGACAAAATATTTTTGAATATGATTTTGGAGTGAACAAGCACCACCTCCTCTGCCTCGGGGTTCTGTTCTTTTGCCTAATATTTTTCTGCCGCATTCAATTATGCATACCTTGTTTGACACTAAACTAGGTCATATCCCATGTGTTATTGCATTGTTTTCCTCAACTTAGTCACTAATATGGGCTTCACCATTTGTATATTAGTGTTGATAATCGAGCTTCTTCTTTAATTTGAAAGGGTGGTTGCACTACTTTCTGGCATTTTGCTCCTTGTTTTCCAAGTTTCATTCAAAGCAGATTCCCCTGGTGTTTTCAAGATAATTAGTAGAATTGCTTTGTAAGCATCTTAGTCAACATAAAATATTATCAAAAAAAGCATATATAATACAGTTCAATTTACCTTCACAAATAATACTACTAGGATAATTTTCCTTTGTCATCTAAGTTATTTGATTTTTAATTACCATTAGCCACCAAAGCTTACTCTGATCTTGTGGATTTTGTTCCCAAAATGGTTCAAGAAGTTCTCATATTTGTCTACAAAGATTTAGTTGTATAAATTTAATTTACTTATGCAGTTTTTTTTAATGTATCCAAAGAGACACAATAAAAATGTATATAATAGTAATTTTTTTATTAAAAATCATAAATTTTAATGTTTTGATAATATTAAATATTATAATTTTTAATAATTATTTATTATTTATTATTATTTCATTCTGTATACATGATCACACACCAAAAAAATCAATATATTAATTGTTATATTTCATTAGATAAGTGAACTCAAATTAGGTAGAGGCTTTATACATAACTTTTGCTCAATAAATATATTCAAATCATGAATCTAAAAATAATATCTTGAAATCATACCACAGATTCTACCAAAAAAATATACACAAAAATTAATTATAAGCAAACCTGAAGGGTAGATAGTAACGTTCCGTTTTTTATTTGCACAATAATCATTACACTATTTATATACTTTCTTATTTAAAATAAATAGAGAAATACGTTTTTACTTTGCAACAGAGGGATAAGATTGTCGCCTTATGATGATAATTACTAAAACAACCCCTCATACGCTGGCTTCCCTTTCTTTCTTCCTTTCTTTTTTTGTCCCCAATACTTATAGCCATATATGAATAAAATTGAATGACAAAATCTCACTGTTAATTTATTTTTGTTTCTTTATTAGGAATTCTTTCTCTAAAAAAATTACAACTAATCACTTCCTCAAGTAGTTAAAGATATTTAAGCGTAATAAACATGTTAAAAAATATAACAATCCTCCTTTTCAAATAATATTAGACCATCTATAAATGTTTAATTTTACACACTTCACACATTAAATATTTAACTTTAAAATATCCCATTGTAATAGTTTAATAAGAAATATCTCGTTTCATTATTTACAGTGATAATTATAAAGGAATCCACTTTCATTATTTAAGGTAGATTTGGACATGTATTCCTCTCACCTCTAACCCCCTTTTAGTATGATTGTGAAACAAGGAGCTATGGCCAAAATTATTAAGAAGCAGAAGGCAATGCTTGTGAACACAGTCTACAAGATGAGAACCAACCTTTTTTATTTACAGTAACCAATGACTATTGCTTTTAGACTTTTAACCAAAAGAAGATTTCACTTGAAGGCTAAATGGTAAAATAGCCAGAGAACTAGCGACTATGTTAGAACCCATTTTGTGCCCACATGCCAAGCTTCGTCCTGGTGGAGCACCAAGAGAACATGACTCTGATGTAAGGACATTTAGTAGTACTCTCTCCTTTCAATTATTACCTTTTTTCCACTTTGGTTTAAGAAACAATTGCCCAACATCAACTATTCATTCCACCTTTCCCATTAACACCCGATGCTGACTTGACTACTTCAAATTATCAATCGTTTAGTATCGTACGGTTGTTGTGTCAGCTCTATAATGTTCCTCGTTGTGACTCTACTTGCACGTTATGAATTGACACTATTCATAATGTCTAACAATAAAGAGAAAATAAAAATGTGAAAATGCAGAGTATAGTTATTAACTTGTAATGTTGGAAAAATTACAATGTCAAAATATTATTTCTTTACTTTTCATATTTTCTTTCAAAATAATAGCTTCATATACAAGATTAGAAATAAAAATAGATCAGACGTAAAAAATTGTAATCTAATCTATATTAATTTTAAGTTAAATCACGTCAAATTATTAAATTGGTATTAGTGAAAAAAAATATTTTTACAACAGTTGTAATTAATCTTTTATAAAAAAAATTTAAATCAATTTTACTTCCTAATTAATGTAAATATCTTGTACATCATTGATTTTGTTAGTATGTGTAAAACGTTATTTTTTATTGTTAATTTATTTTAAAAGTTAATATTTTATATTAATTAATATGAAAAAATAACTTTTTAATTAATTATAATAATAATCGATATAAAAATATTTTTTTAAATATTAAATTTGTTCATTTAACCTTTCCTATAAAAAACAACGAAAAAGCCAGAATAATAAAAAAATAAATATATGATCGATAAGTTTTAAATAATTACAAAAAATTAATAAAAATCAAAATTAAATGATATAAAATTATAAATAATTATAGAATTATATAAAAAACATTTAAAATTACATAAAACTATTTCAAAATTATATATTGAAAACTTTTAATAAATAATATTTGTCCAACGATTTCGAATGTTGTTAATTTTCTCTTTAGAAAATGAATGTAGATTTTTTAATCTCCAAATAAATTGAACAAAATATACTTAAATTTACTAAATTTTGAAAACTTCAATCACCTTTATTTATGATAAGATTGTTGAAACAATATTAAAGATATAATATTTACATTTTGTATTCTTAATTTATTTTTGATATTACAATAAATACTAAAAGAAAATATAATAAATAAATAATATAAAAAATAATTTTTTTATATTAAATTACTTATCTATGCATAAATTCATGTAAACTTTTTATAATTGTGAAATATCTATCTTTTCATCAAATAATATATATTCATAGCTTTATAATAAAAAATATAATAAATAATAATAAATAAATATTAAAAAAATATAATAAGTAAATAATATAAAAAATAATTTTTTTTATATTAAACTATTTATTCATGTATAGATCTATATAGGCTTTTTATAATTGTGGAATGCTATCTTTTCGATAAATGACATATATTCATAATTTTAGGATAAAAATATAATAAAAAATAATAAATTAACTAAGGTTTATATATGAATAATTTTTATAAATTATAGTTGTATAAATATATATATATATATATATATATATCATAAAGTAAATAATAAAAATCTTACAAATCAACAAGTTTTATGATTTTTTTTTAGTTTATTTCAGTTTGAACATAAAAAAATGATATTCTGTTTTAAAAAATAATTATCAACTTTTAATGGACCTTGTAAAATTATATAGAATGTAGAAACTAAGTTGCTAATTTTTTATTAGATTGCATTCAAGTCATGTCTAATGTTTTAAAGATGAAAAAAATATATGAAAAAGTATTTTTTGGATAGGTATCGAAAAAATATAATATTATAAAAATAACTCATCTACTATGAGAGAATTGCTTAACAAGTTCGTCCAGCTGGTTTCGATCTAAGTCTAGTCTAATTTCGTTCTTCTATAGATAAAATGAACAATCAAACATTTAATGAAAAGTTGACTTAAGTTAAATGAAGGAAGAGATTTATTTGACTTAAAGCAAAACCAAGGTAAAAAGTACCTTGTAACAAGACACACGTGTCACTCATAGTAGCAACTTTTCACCTAATCTAAGATCATGCATTTATGGACATGTAGAAGATGTTGGAAACCCCTCTCACTTTCTAGATGACTATTTTGTCTAGTTCTATATAAAGAGATAATATTATGAACTAAAGAGAGATATAACCAAGTTAAACCTATTTTATCTACTTGTCTACTTTGTTCATAAACTGCTTTGTATTTTATATATTTATTTTTTATATTCAACCTTTGTTCTAGGAATTAGAATAGCTGGATAGGAAGTTTATAGACTATACTTCCTTAATATATTAAGCCTGAATAGATTTGTACCAAAATACAAAGTGCTTGAATTTTTGGTTGATTAATTGTATTTTTCTTGATAATGAACATACATGTTAGGTGATAACAGAAATTGGGCATAACCCTTGGATTGATAAGGGTGAACTAGTATAATATTGGTGTGAATCTTTCTTTACATTTCACTCTCCAAGTTCTATGAGACAACAAACTCATCTAATATCTTAAATTGTTTAAAAAATTTACAACACTACATTCAATCCAGTTTGTGTTTGTCTATGTTTCTTCACAGAATTAGTCAAAATGATAAATATAATTTAAAATCATTTGCAAACTTTTACTTAGAATAAAAATAAGATGCTAAGTATCATTTTTTTCTCCAAGTATTATACTTTGAATTAAACATGTATCTTAGTTGTCTTGTTCTCTATTCTTTGAAACTGGACAAGGTCAATGAATTTATACATATCCATGTTCCTTCTTAGGGTATATATGATGCATATACTTGAGATTTTAAATAAACGATATTTATAAAAATTTGATATTTACTTAACTGATATAAGTTTAGACATATACTTAGACCAACCGTAATTATAACATTGATATGTACAACTAATTACCCACAATAAGTTTCAAAATATCGAATGAACTTGGTTTTTCTATGGCATCAGCTTCCAAATTTAATTACATAAGGTGGTTACCTATGTTAATAACCACTATAAGCAAATGTGTAAGCAAATCAACTTTAGGTTCCTTTTATTAGGTTTGAAGCATCTTTATTAACACTCAAATTCCTAAACAATAACCAGAAAAAATTAGTAAACATCATATATAAATCAAGTGTAATATAAGAAAGATATAAGAAAACATTTGTGAAGATTGAGTCAAGGGATATAGATAAACATTTCTTTCATTTCATAACAGTTGTGCGTATGAAATCATCATAGACAACATAATGTATTTGTGATTCATACATAAATAAGAAGGAAGTTTGCAAATTACCAAGAAAATAGTTCATGAACTATACTTACTATTCAAGTTATGATAAAGATCCATTCCATTTGTAGAAAATTCAAAGTTTAAGGTTTATTGGCTCATTGCCTAACTTCGAAAACAAATGCTCGATTATCTTCCACTTTAAATAATTAGTTGAATAAAAAAGCTTCCCATCATATTGCCTTACATTAACAAACCATCTAATGTTCTTTGCACCATTTTCACTAGCAAAAAATTTCTTTAACCTCAAAATTATTGAAAGATACCATAACAATTTCATTAAATACCTTTTTGTGTTCACATCACAGCTAAAATTATCATCCTTCATTTTGTAGTGAGATACTTAACATACGAGATACTAATACAACATTTCAAACTTTTTTTCTCTATATAATATACAATCATTAAGGTAAATATGTATTTTCTTATATTCCATACTCATAAGATACAAGACCTTTTTGCCTCATAGTTGTGCTTTGATAATGTGTTACCTTCTAAGATTATCTTTCAAAAATTCAAGCAATTTAGTAAAAATGTTACCACTTCATTCATTTTTTACCTTGAGATTGACCAATCTTAACACTATTAATAACTAACTCAAATTAGTGTACCTTGAATACAAAGGATTTTTGTTGTACAAATTATCATACTTACTTATGTGGTCACTAAAAAGTTTTTTGTTCAATATCACATATCATGTCTTTTACTTGATCTTATATATTGACATCAAATTTCTCTCTTTGGAACCCACTTAGTGTAACACCCTAATAATAACATACTATGATTAAGTAATATAAATTATTATTATTTTCTATTTATGCTTGTGAAAACTTGGATGAAATTATTCGTATGAAAATAGTAGTAAATTTTTTATTCTTGTAAAAACCTTTTCTGAAAATGCAAGTCTCGACATTATTGTATGTAGATAAAACAAATAAACTATCTCACTGATTCTGGCATAATGAAAAAATAGTAACAATTAATAAAGATAATATACATTCATAGGATAATATCCAAAGTACATACAGATTCATTATAGGCCATAATTATTACAAGTTAGGCACTAAATCCCTTCAAATATAGTATATATAATGATAGTGCACATAAAATGATATGACAAACATGAGAATAATACAAATCAAGTAGGGTAGGAAGACAATTCATATTTCCACATCATCAAGTTTGCCTATTAATTATGGTTGGGAAATCGCATTAAGGATCCTCCTTTGACACGAAGTAAATGCCACGACAACCAATCCACTCTATTGGGTCTAGTAGTGGTAGTCGAAGTCATGGGTGTCGAGAAGAACCATTGCAAAGGTGGATGACATCTCTAAAGTTTGAGGACGAGTAGATATAGGGAATGAGAAACAAATTTCTCAATAGGCTTTAGTCTTTAGTGTCATCATTTAGTCTTTAGTCACTTCAGTTTATTTAGAAAGGTGTCAAACTTATAAGTCTATTTTACTTCCATACATATATATTTTTGAAGTGCATTTTAACTTAACTTAGTATGCAACATATAAGTATCATAGAGTTATGAGTTTTTAGTGTCCAAATCCTTTCATAAATAACATATAATTATATACTTTAGATAACTTGATAAAAACACTTATAAAATATCTTATCCTTTAATACATTATTTTGATCAAGATACATTCACCTCTAAGTGTGTCATCATTCCAAAAAATTTCTTCTTATAATAAAAATAAACTATGAATGACCCAACCACTTGAGGGACATAATACCATGCACCAAGTTATCTCTTCACTTTACTCCATATTCATTCAATTCATTCTAGGTCATGAGCTCATACCTTTTTGGTTGTCATCACCCTTTAACTACCATGACTATTGTCATCCCTTATAAATTTAGAAGCACTATGTTTTAACTTGAATGGTAATCTAATTTTTAGTGTTTTCAAACATAACACACGTATGGTTCATTTTCTCTTGTTTTCATTGCAACCCCAAACATCACCTATGATTACTTATTTAAGTCATACTTTATCTAACAAGAGAATACATTCAAAATATTTATAGACCATATATGAACATACACACACACACACACACACACACACTATATATATATATACTTTAACAATTTATTCAAAATAAAATTCAAATAACATAATGTCTTCAAACACAACATTGTATATTTTTATACATCCATTGATCTTAAAGGAACCATGTACATCCCAATTAAATCATCCATGTATAAGCACTAATTAAAGAGGTTCTTTCATATAAATAACATAGAAAAATAATGTTAAAGAACATTGTAACAAAATAGGGCAGCAACTATCGTCCAATCTTTCATATTCTTATTAGAATCTTTACTTAGAAATCAAGTTTGAATTTTGAATAGCATGTGTATACTTTTGAGTAGCCTAAGTTAATCTTAATGAATTAAGCTCAATCTCTAATTTTGTTATGGGGAATCCTTGTCCTTAATCTCACCAGGCTTCACATTTTAAGTTTACATATCTCTTGACCTTTTCTTTTCTTATAGATTTTTGGAGTCTTTCTCATGATTATTTTTTTTAGGCTGAATGACCATTAGGCCTTATAAGTAGGCCTTTTGTTCATCTAAATCCCATAACTACTTTTGTATTTTAATATTCATTCCTTAGGAAGATGAATACATAGGTTTTATCCATTAAAATCTTACTTTTTCCAATTCCTTTTTCTCTAGGTTGAATAATCACTTTTTCCTCCAATAAAATTTTTGTTTACCATTTTATGTCCATATGGCCAATCTTTTAGAATTAAATCATAGGAAGATTGATTTTACAAGTCCTTTATCCTATTATTCCTAAAGGCTTAATCCTAATAATCCATATCCTTGTTCATGAAATTTTTTTTCATTTTAACCTCCTAAGTTCATAATTTAGTTTTCTTAACTCCAAGTGTACTTTCTTGGTATTATAATTTAAGGAGGATGTTTCCATTCAAGTTTTTATAAAGTTTGAGTTCTTCCCTCATTGCGAACTAAGTCTTGGCCAAATGGTCCTTGTTTTATCCAAGATGATATTTTCATCTTTCTTTTTCTAGGAAAAAAGGTCTATGCTACGTCGTAAAAAAACCATTTCCTTGAAAGAAAATATCTGGCAAACCTCTGGTGCCACCTGATTTTGGTATTGCTCCCTAAGGTTAACACAGCAGCACATATAAGATTGTGCACTCAAAACATATGTGTGTTGGAGTCTCACATATGTTGTTCAAAATAGGAGGAAAGTAGAAAGTAACTAGAAGAGTTGAAAGATGTATGTCAAATGCTTAAAGACATATGTTATATATAGCATAGGTGGAAATTGCATCAGACCAGAAAATGCCAACATTCAGTAGTTTAATATCCAATGGCTAACAAATAATTGCTTGACGACTATTAAGTACACAACGACCAAATATTAATCATCCAACGATCAAATAATAATGACAGAACGACTAGAAAATAAAGGTCATTTAAAATTACGACTAACTATCATATAATGATATAGAAAAAAATATTATTACAATTATTGTCACTTGCTAACCATTTACCAATAATTTTTCACTAATGGCTTTACAAGTGATAGGAAGGTTTTGGTCAAATAAGGTTACTTTTGTGATAAAGTGTGATTGTCTTGAAGATTGAATTAACATGAGATAACAACTTTGTCAAATAAGTGAATTACTCTTAAACTTATTTGAAACTCCCACTACACGTATTGTGACATTGAAATAGAGACTATAGGATAAAGTTTTGAATTAAGGTCATTCTCAAATTACCTTAGATTTCATATGAATATTTTATAAAGATTATCTTTTTCATTCTCACTTATTTATTTATATGATTATCTCACAAGCATTGAATGTGTCTCAAAATCACATTTTAGATTTGCGAATAAACATTACTTCATTGTTTAAAATTTCATCAAGTGCATCACAAAAGCACTACACTATAGATACATCAAGTGCATATCAAAAGCACTACCACTACAGGTTATGTATTATTTGTAAAGATTTTACAAATACATCAAGCGCATCTCAAAAGTAGCACCACTAAAGGTTATGTATCTTTTTCAAAAGAACATTACCTCAGGTACATCTTTAAAAATTATTATTTTATAGATATATTAAATGCATCATAAAAGCAACACCACTAAAAGGGTTGATCTTTGGCAAATATCTTGTAAACACTAAATACATCAAATGCATCTCAAAAGTATCATCGTTATATATCAACATATAAAATAAAATAAATAAAAGTATACATAATTATATATAAGCAATGTTTTAGATTATCTTAAAAAGTATCATATTTTATTGAATATTACTTTTTATTAACAAATAACAAATAATAAATCATAATATCAAACATATGAAAAATTTACATATTTTCAATAAACAACCAACACCGTGTAGTAGAAATAGAATTACATCTTATTGAACATTATTTTTTATTGAATAAAAAATTATAATATCAAACATATGAAAAATTTACATATTTTTAATATAATCAACCTCGTGCAATATTAAAAATAGAATTACATCTTATTAAACATTATTTTTTATAAATTAAAAGATAACATATCAATTACATCACATAAATGTATATAAAAAAATATAAATTTTTAAAATATACGTAGCTTTTATTCATAATGTCAGCTCCCAGCTCCGACAAAAGAGAAGTAGATTATAGAAAAATAAATCATTCATAATAAAATATTGATAATTTTAACACAAATATAATTTAAATCTTGATTATAAATAAAACGTATTATAATTTTAATATAAATCTAATTTGAATTTTTGATAAAAAAAGTGTATTAATTTTTTTTTATGAAAAATATATTGGTTTTTTGTCTCTTAATTTTTAATTTTACTTAATTTTTTTTATTATATAAATTAATACAAAATATATTAAATTATAATAGTTATAAAATTTAAATCATTATTAGATAAAATATTTTTTAATAAATATTTTTTATAAATATAAATTTATCTAGTAAAAATTAAAATCATCATAATTTACTTTTTAAAATCGCGCCATTAACAAAACTTTTTTTAATGCATTATCCATGACATCTATATCTTAATTATTATTTTTCTAAAAGCAATCGCTTAGGAAACAATTGGCAACATGGAGACTTGCGACTGCGGGGTCCACCATTTATTATTGGAAATGCTACTGCATTATCTTAACTATATCAAATCAAAAAAGTTGTCCATCAGCTGAAGTGGCTGTTGCATTGGACATCATGTACTTCGCAATAATATTGAAAAATGGAACGAGAGAGTGGTGGACAATATAAACACAACACATGACCAGAGGGGAGGGGCCAGAAGAAGAATTCAAATTTCAGCTATCATCTAATACTGTAGGTTATTGTCATATATACGTTTTAATTTCAAAAGTAAAACCTACTCTCACCTCCTCTTCACCCACACCAAGTTCTCTCCATCTCTAGAGTACATTTTCATTGGCCATTTGGCAACCTTGCATTTCTCCTCTTAAACTAAGACTTTTTAAAGGTGATACATTAACTTTTGAACTGTGAGAAAATTAATATAATAAATTACATTTTTAATAAATAAAAATTGATTCATTAACTTTTGAGCTTAGCATGTTTAACTTGTAATTTGAAAAAATTGGAAAAAAAATTATATTTAAACGATTTTATATTTTTATGACCTTAACTTATTTAATTTGTGAATTATATAAGATAAGTTATGAATCAATATTTATATATTTCATTTTATCTTTTATATATATTATATTATTTTTTTTATCATCATGTACTATTTTAGTATTTACTTAAATACTATTATTTTAATATATTTATTAAAAAATTTAATAATTATTTTTTTATAATTATATAAATTGATATAAAATATATTAATTTTTGATAATTATACAGCTAGAATCGTCATTAAAATATCACTTAACAAATAATTTTTGATAAATATAAATTTGTTAACAATAATTTGGTGAAAGTTAAAATTATTATTATTTATCCTTTAAACTTATCACTAAAAATTTTTTTTTAATGATTTTTATTTTTTATCATTTTATTTTATTTCATATTATTTATAAAAAATTAAATTGAAACTCTTGATTTTTAATATAATTTACGTCTAATATTTTTTTTTTACCATTATAAAAACTCCTTAATTGATCTCGTTTGGTTACAATCTTAAACTTTATTGTGAAGACTAATTCTTTCTTTCATAACATTATAAAAACTATCCTTTTCTTTCTTCTTCTATTCTTCTTTGTTCAAATTTTTCTATTTCATTCTCTATCTTTGTTATTTATATATCTTTTCATCAACATAATCACATTCGCATACCTTAACAAAAGTTTTGCTCCATCAACAAAACATTCTCCCTTCCTCCAATTGAGAAGACATTATGGTGAAACTCAAGATCTCAAGTCAATTCATACTTCACTTAATTTTCTTCTATGAGCACAACAAGTATAGGGTTGCAACAAATGTATATATTATTCTACTCATCCATAGGATGTTTCTATTTCACTAGCATCACTTAAATGAAGGGTATAATATGAACATAAGGAAGCTAGTAGGAACAAACTGACAATGGTTTCTAAAGGATGACATTGCAACAAACTCAGCAAGGTTAAAAAGATCCTATATAAGTCAAGCAATATCTTTTGTATTATTCATGATTGCACCATTGGAGGAAATGCCAAAGATAGTGGAGGTGGAAGGAGTTTCCCTTTATTGGAAGGATGATAATTTGATGAGTAAACCAGCAAATCTCAGGTATGATTATTTTGCATGATTAAATGATTTTACCTTTTTCTATTCTTCTTTTTATGGTGGAAATAGATTATGAAAATAGAAGGAAAATTTTAGAGAGAAAAGCATTGAAAGATAGGTAAAATATTTTTTTTTGGAATTGCGTTATGTGCATGACATATGATTATGTTTTGTTTGTTTAACATTGTAAAACTCATATATGGTAGATGATAACAAATCTCACACAATTAGAAGTTGTGTGCTAGTTTAAGAAAGTATGGATATTAAATACAATTACATTAAAATTTATAAGGTGTTAATATAATTTATCTTATTATTTATATTATTATTATTATAATTTTTTATATATTTATTCATTATATTTTTACCCACAAATGTTTATGAAATAGATTAAGTTACAGTGAGTGGTCCAGATTTATTTATTTTTAGTTTGTAACAAATTTTAAAATATATTAAAAATAAAATAAATAAAAAAATTAACTTTAAAAAATTCAAAAATTAAAACAGATAACTACTTTAAACTTTTTAACATTTACCAAATTTACTGGTTATCTTTGCTAACGAAACTCATGTTAATAGAAATTTATTAATTTTTTTAATTGGTTTTTGGGCGTATTGAATGAACAATAATAGGAACGAAACAAAACTATATAAGAAAGGAGTTACGGATAAGGAAATGAGAGTAAACTATATTTCTCCGATTGAAGTGGTTTGAAAAAGTTTATTTACAAACATTTATTTTTTAAATTTACTAAATAATATTATAAACGTACTATTGAATAAATTAATAACTTATATTTATATATAAGCCAAAGTTTAATTTTTTTAGATAAAAATTTAATTGAAATATTCTGACAAGTTTTTTATTATCATCTAATTATAAATTATAGTATTATTAAATTTTTTAATAATTGATACAAAAATTATATTTATCATAATTCTTAATTGATTGATGTATAAATGTTTTATCCTAATAATATATGAAAATTAAACTCTTTTAAATAAAAAATATAATTTTAAAATTATAAAAATTAATAGAATAGTATTAAAAATATTATTTTTATTTATTTATTATTTTAATCTATTAAATTTAAAAAAAATTTAAATGATTTAAAATATAACCTTTTTAATTAATTTTTATAAAAAATAATAACTTATTTAATAAAGAGTAACATATTTATTCAACAAACATGTTTAATTTAAATTTAGCTTAAATTATGATAAAGTCATGAAGTAGTGTAATATATTTTTATCCTTACTCATAAGTAAAGATAAGGAAAGAAAATTTAGATAACCATACAAAAAATAAAAAAGAGTTTAGATAAATTTATTAATATTATAGACTAAAAAAATAAGAAGTACAATTTAAACATCATATTTTTTATATAAATTTATTTTTTGATTTAATTTTTATTTTGAAAATTAGTTAAGTTTGAGGTAATAACAAGTTTTTAGTTTTTGATTTTTAAATTAATTTTAAAAATAAAATTGATTTAGCAAAAGTAGTTTTTAACATATTTTTAAAATAGTTTTAACTTAAATCAAATAATCAACAAAATAAATTTATTGAATAATGATATTCTATTAAATAAATTTAAATTAATGGATATTATAAAAGATATATTATTCGTTAATTTGAATTTATTTTTCAAGTATCAAAACTTTTTTAAATTTTATGAAATTTTATAAAGATGATTTATATAATATAATTTATTAATTTAACGGTTAGATTGATAAAATTTAATTTTTTATAAAAATTATTAATAAGAGTAATTCTAATTAAAATTATTTTTAGAATAATTTAATCATTCCTCATACTTATATATTATAACCAACGTTATTTCTACAACAAGCACTTTCAATATAATTATTATTACCATAATAATAATAATATTTTATTTTTATTATATCTAATTTTTATATATTAAAAAATAAATTATATTTTATTTATAATCTTATAATATATATTATTTTTATGTAAAATAAATATTAAATAATATAAAAAATTTATAATAATATATATATATAAAATTATTTATCTTAAATACTGATAATTAAATAATATATAAAGAATAAATTTATATAATTATATAATATTCTTTATATTATAACCATCACATTACTCTTATTATTTCATAAATACTATTTTTATTTTCATTCCTATTACTGTCATAACTGTTACTGTTATAATAATAATATTTAATTTTTAAATTAATATTTTTATTTATATATTTTTTAAATTTATAATAAAATAATTTAATTTATTTTTACAATAATTTTTAAAAATAAAAATTAATTTTAATTTTAATTTTTAAAAATAAAAATTAATTTTAATTTTTAAAATTAAAAACTAACAAGCACCTTAAATAAATAGAAAATAATTATTTCAATTTATATAAGATCCGTTCGGGATGGTTTTTAAGGTGGGGCTGATATTTTATTTTCCCTGTCATGAATAGCTGGATACAAATGCTTGGGCTACAAAACCAACTTATGGGCCCAGAAAGCTCTGCTCTAAGAGGCTGAGAACAAAGGGACTACAATGCTACCATATTCTTTTCTGTCTTCACTCTTCTGTTAGTACCAATATCTCCCTTCTATTTTCTTCCATCTTTCCATGGACACTTCACTTATTACTTAGTGTGTACCTGAAACCAACCAACCACAACCTTTTTGATTGGAGTTAATCTTAAGCTTTTTGCACACTTAATATATTTGAGGAAAAGAAAAGAAAAATGTCTACTTCCGTTGTTGTTGTTCACAATTTTAGTTCCCTTCCCTCATGCTTTACAAATTGCCGCCAAAACCAAACTTTGGCTCTTACCCATCATCAGTTTCATTCACCTAATTCCCTTTTGAGGTTAAAGAAGCAATCTTTCCTCTCAAACACTCACTTCAGGAGTTTCAGAACCCAGAAACCTCGCTCCGCTTTTGTAGTTTTTGCAGCACAATCGAATTTTTTTAAAGGTTAGCCCCAATTATTTTTCTATTATTTTCTTTTTTTGGATTTTCATTATGTTTCATTTTTTGTTTTTTTTCTTTAGTTCTTCTCTTATTTGGGTTGATGATATTTCGGTTTTGTGCTTAGAGAAGGTGAAGGGATGATAATTTCAAGTTTGGTTAAGGGGTTATCATGTAATATCTTGTAGCTGTTTGCTTGTGTCAAGTTCTAGCTTTTATGTTACAGAACGTTTTTGGAGAGGTTTAATGATAACGGTTGGATGATAGTAAGGAAAGTATGACTATTGAAGTAGGATGCATTAAAAAGTTAAATAGTAAGCTTAGTTAATTGTCATTCAAAATGAGCTAGTTAATGCGTGTGCTTTATCTTCTTTACCAATTTGTACTTAAAATTGGAGTGAGTGACACTCATTTGGATTTTCTCAAGGGATTGTCCCATACTGCATTGCATCAATATAATCTTCAGATTATTTTCTTTCCTTGCAGCTATTTTAACAATAAACTAGACCTTTTACCTGAATTAATTGATTTATGTGGGAAAGCTTAGGCTGCATTTGGTTTGCAAGTGTTTTCTATTTTTACTGTTTCCATTACAAAATGTTGAAAATAGAAAGCAAAATAAAAACAAGATGACACTTTAAAAACAAAAGTGAAAATAAAAAATGCTTTCACAAACCAGACACCACCTTATGTTTCATGGAAAACCATTAAAGTAGGTGGTAGCAGTGCCTTCATTCTATTATGTGTCTTGCATTAAATTGCACTCAGGATGTTACCCACTTTCAAAAATGCTAGTCACCTTATTCTGGCCTTGACATTTGTATGATGGATGCATTTATGCCATGTCAAATTTCCTAATGGAGGTTTAAATCTAGATTGTAAACTTATGGTTTTCATAGCTTTCCTATGTAAATGTGATTACCTGGATGATATGATCCTTTCATGATAGTGACTTTCTATTAAATCTGGTAATTGCATGCCATTTGTAATTTCATGAGGGGTCAACATGAGACTGCCAATCAATCTTAAATTTATGCATTCTAGATGGGATTTCCTTTGTTGAAATGGAAACACGATTTGATTAAGAATTGTTACAATACTTATCTTGTTATCTGTGTCAATAGTCTTCCCTTCAGAAATGGGACCATTTCCTCTTTGCCGGGCTGTTTGTATCTACCATGGCCATTTTATTTTGCCTAGTTCCTTTTGCCAGCTTTTTTTCTTCTCTAGGAGTCCTAACTATTGCTCTTTCATTTCTACTATCACCTTAATTATGAGATAGTTCTGCAGAATGCATGGAAAGTTGGTAGGGATGGAATTGAGGCAGGCACCAATCTGGTTCCTGTAAGTCAGAATTTCCCTTTCAAACTTTAAATTACCCTTAAATCAATTCTAACTATTATCTTCAAATTTGTTAAAAATACTAGAATACCTTATTCCTTGTTTTCATATTTCCCTTTTCTTTTCTTCCCTAATGCTAGAATTCTGTACCAAGACCGATAGCAAGGATTTCAGTAACTATTGTGGCATTGAGTGTTACACTTTTTGTACTCAAGGCTTTCCTCTCTACTGCTTTCTTTGCATTGGTAAGTCCTTCATTTTATGTTTTTTTCATCAAATTAAAATTTCATCATTGTTATGTTCAAGATATATTACAAATTCTTCGTAAGACATGTTCATGCATTATTGTGAAGGTACTTCGTGTTTACCAACGCTGCTTCAATATTGAGAGAGAGATAATAAACAGTGTAGATACAAATTGACAAATCTAGATAGCAATGTCTATTCCTTGTGTAGTTTTGTGTTTATAAGAGCAGAGAGAAAATGATAATGTAGAGTGAGAAAAACATATAGATATTTTATTAAAAGGTTCTATAAAGTGCACAAAGTGTATCAGTTTTCTATCCCTTTTTCTTGGGCGTAACAACATTATTTAAAATTAAAAAAGGAACCATAACAGCATAACATTCAAAACATGAACAGCATAAACAAATTCCTATAAACTACTGTTGTAGGCACACGTTTAGCAAATCTCCTCCTTGCCTAAATAGCTGCACACTCCTAGTTTGGTTCTCAAAGGTTCAAATCTGACTTTTGGAAGAGCTTTTGTTAAAACATGTGCACTTTGATATTCAGTTTTGCAATAAATTAGCTTATCTTCTCCTTCTCTTTGCACATCTCTTAAGAAAAACAACTTAATATTAAAATGCTTAGTCTTGCCATAAAAAACTAGATTATTTGAAATGAAAATAGCTGCCTGATTATCAACAAAAATTTGTGTTGGATCCTTTTGCTCCATATATAAATCAGCAAGTATACACTTAAGCCAAATAACTTGATTCACGGCTGCCGCATATTCTGCCTCAACTGTGCTTTGAGCCACAATTTCCTGTTTCTTTGAACACCATGAGAACACACTTGAACCAAAACTGAAACAATAACCTGTTGTACTTTTCATGTCATCAACTGAACCATCCCAATCACTGTTAGAATATCCATGAAATTGAAAATTCTGCAAATTCTTATACTTGATACCATAGTGTACAGCACCTTTGATGTATCTCACAATTTGTTTGGCAGCTTG
Source organism: Canavalia ensiformis (assembly GCA_026541065.1). NCBI lineage: Eukaryota > Viridiplantae > Streptophyta > Magnoliopsida > Fabales > Fabaceae > Canavalia > Canavalia ensiformis. The sequence continues at coordinate 1,360,758 of JAMKYM010000217.1, forward strand.
AAGATGCACTTCACTGACACAATGCATAAATCTTGAAAGCATGCTCACTGCAAACATGATATCGGGTTTGATTGTAGTAAGATACCTTAGGCAACCAATTAGACTTCTACAATGGTGTTCATCTACCTTATCAGCGCCATCATCTTTGCTGAATTTCTCCTTTTGATTCATAGGAGTGGTGGTGCTTTTACATTCTCGATGCAGAACTTTTTTAGAATCTTCTTTGCATACTTCCTTTGGCATATAAATACTCCATCTTTATCTTGTTTTACTTCTATTACCAGAAAGGATATCAGGCCAAGATTCATCATCTCAATTTTAGCTTTGAACTTTGTTATTAGCTTTTCATTACTACCTGTCACAGGTATGTCATCAACATAGATAGAAATTATGATTAAATTAACACCGGCCATTTTCACATATAATGTAGTTTCACTTGGACTCTTAACAAATATAAGGTTTTGAAAATAATCATCAATTCTACCATACCAAGCCCTAAGGGCCTCTTTAAGATTATATGAGACCTTCTTTAGCTTGTAGGCCTTCTCCTTTTATCCCTTGACCTGAAATCCTTCTGACTACTCCCAAAATATCTCCTGCAAATAACCATTTAAAAATGTAGATTTTAATCTAAATGGTAAACTTTCCATCCTTTGTGTGCAGCCAAAGCAAGCAACATTCTAATTGTATCAAGGTGTGCAACTGGGGAAAATGTTTGTGAAAAATCTACCCTAAACACTTGAGCATATCCTTTCACTACTAATCTGGCCTTATATTTGTTTATAGAACCATTTGCATTAAGTTTGGTTCTATAAACCCATTTGACTCCTATAGGTTGCTTGTGTTGCAGACTATCCACCATCTCCTGTGTGTCACTTTTTTCAATTATTCTGAGCTCTTCCTCCACGACTTTAATTCACTTGTCATCCTTCACAACTTCTTTGAATTCTCCAGGTTCTAGGACAATGATATTGCACCTTTGATCTTTGATAAAGATCTTGTACCTTTGATAAGAATGTCATCGACATCATCATCAAGGAATTGTGAGATTTCTGGCAATTGCTTCCTCCCAACTCCATTGTTGGTCTTCCATGAATTTGACATCTCTACTCATGAGAATATTTTCATTTTGTGGTTGGAAAATTTTGTAATCTTTGGAAGTACTGCTATATCCAGTGAAAACTCTAGGTTTAGCCTTCTTATCAAGTTTGTCTCTTTTTACCTGTGAAACATAAGAAAAACAAGCACTACCAAGGATTTTCAGATTTTGTAAATCTGGTTTGTACCCAAACCAACCTTCAAATGAAGTTTTTTTTTTTGTTTTCAAAACTTTAGTGGGCAACCTATTCAGCAAAAATACAGCAGTGCTTGCAGCCTCTGCCTACAGCTTCTTTGGAAGCTCCTTTTCATGTAGCATACACCTAGTTATCTCCATGATGCTTCTATCTTTTCTCTCACTTACACCATTCTGTTGTGGGGTGTAAGGTATAGTTAATTGGTGTTCCATGCCAGTTTCTTTACAAAATTTGTCAAAGGTGTCATTTGCATATTCTTTTCCATTATCTGATCTTATTGTACGCAACCTGCAACTACTTTGATTCTCCACTAATGCTTTATATTTCTAGAAGATGTTAGCAACCTCACTCTTGGATTTAAAGAAAAACATCCAACACAATCTAGTATAATCTTCAATAAATGTAATATAGTATTTATTACCATTTAAAAATTGATACTCTTTGAGGTCTTCCAACATTTGTGTGTACTAGTTGTAGCTTGTGTCTTGCTCTCCATGTGGTTTGAGGAAATGGTCTTTTAGTTAGCTTGCCGTATTGGCAAGCCGTACAATTAGCCACTTGTCTTCAAGTACTGTCGCACCTTTTAGCACGACATGTTTCTAAATGTACAGCAGTCCAACAAGATGAAAATGCTCGAGTCTCTTGTGTCATAGTTCAACATTGTTGGTTGTGCTTGAAAAACCAATCTATCCCTCCTCCATCAAATTTAGAGCATAACTTTTAACTCTCATTTTCACCCTAATTACATTTCTATCTTTTGCGTCTTTAATCAAACATCAATTGTCTTCAAATATGACTTTGAAGCCCTTTTCTACAAGTTGTGCAACACTTAGCAAATTTTGGTCAAAAAATGCCAGTCATATATAAAACATGAGAGATATACTTCAAACCTGTCAGGCTTTCAATAGCAATGATCCTTTTTTCCTTGACTGAAATGAAATCATCATTTCCAATTTTTACTTTGGAAACGATGGTTTTGTTAAGCTCTTTAAAAAACATTTGGTTGTTGGTCATATGGTTTATGTAGATGCTGTCTATTAACCATGAGTCACTGGAACTGTTGCTTGTAGCAAAGCATGTTGCAATAAAGAGTAGCTCATCTTCTTGATCTTTCGCAATCACTTTTGCCTCCTTTGATGTAGACTTCCAAATTTGCCATACATGTCCCATATCGTCACATTTTCTACACTTGACATCTGGCCTCCACAAACGTCTTCTCTAAGGATGGTTTTTCTTTTCGCAATGCGGGTAAGGAGGAAAAGTTTCACTCTACCGCTTGTTGGAGACTTCTATTTTTTTGTTCTTCCATTTGTTTTTCTTCCTGTGTTTGCCTCCTCTTGCCCTATCATTCTTCTCTACTCTTGAGCCTGCAACGCATTTATCAATTCTCCCAAGGTTATGTTTGACAGGTCTTTTGACTCCTCCAATGCTGATATCTTCGGTTCATATTTTTCTAGAATAGTGACAAGAATTTTGTGCACAATTCTTTCATCTGAAAAGTTCTTACTGAGAAGTCGCACTTTGTTTGCTATGCTTAAGAGTTTGTCAACATAGCCTTTGATGATTTCTGTCTCCTTCATGCTCTACACTTTGAATTCTTTGATCAAGTTGAGTGCTTGCATGCCTTTGGTTCTCTCACAACCATGATATTCTGATTTGAGATACTCACAAATGGTTTTGGGAGACTTTCAGTTCATAATTCTTGTAAATATTATTTTTGACACAGCAAAAAAAAGGCAATTTTTAACTTTTGCCTTTCTTATCTTCCTTTCTTTGTGAGTCTTCATCTGAGTCATGGTAGGATTTTCAAGTAGCTCAGAAACGTCATTGTCGTTTTCTATTGCCTCGCAAAATGCTTCAAGATGAGTAGTCATTCTTACGGCCTATAATTCATACTCCTCACCATTAAAAGTGGGTGTGCATTGGTTGTGTTTGATGTATCCCCTTCCATTTATTTTCCATAGATCCCTCAAAGATAGTAGCTTCTGATACCAATTTGTAGTTTTGTGTTTATAAGAGCAAAAAGAAAAGGATAATGTAGAATGAGAAAAACATATAGACATTTTATTAAAAGATTCTATATAAAGAGTACAAACTGTATCAGTTTTTAATCCCTCATTTTGTGGGCATAGTAGTATTACTTAAAATTAAAAAAGGAACCATAACATTCAAAACATTAACAGCATAAACAAATCCCTACAAATTAGGAAACAAACTTTAACCTAATCAGCTATAAGCACACATTCAACACCTTGATTCAACTGTGTCAAAATCAGTTATTCTAATTTGTTAATTTAAGGTAAGGCTTATCCATATCTATTAAGATGGTATGTTCACATCTCATGTGGCTATTTTCTAATCGTCAAACTGCTCAGGTAGGTTATCTAATTATTGGAAAAAAGTTTAAAATTGAGGTGAACCCGATGAACTCTAGAAGTCACTCATGCAGTTTTATACATTTATTTATTCCTATTAAAATGACGTAGAGACTTATGCAGCTTGCATGGTTCAACAAATAGTTTCTTGCCTTGTAGGATTTGTATGCATGCCCATCTTTATGATGTGTAATTGGGGATCATAGCCTTGGGCCATTTGCCTGAATTTTGGATGAGGAACAGACCACAAATTGTTGCTATTTCTTACATAAAGGCCTAAACTAATTGTGCTGGTTTTTGTGTTGATCAACATGGCATAGTGCTGTCTTATGCTGGTTGCCACCCTTCTCTCTTTCTCCTTTCAAGCTTTATGGTTGAATTGCATCTGTTAGTCTTGGTTTGCATTCCAAGAAAGTAGACTCCATTTGTTAGAATACATCTTTGACGAATCTAAAGCACTTTTTCCAAGTCTTCAAGGATAAAACATGGGAAGTATGGGTCCTATAGGACAGTGACATACAACTGGAAATTTGTTTTCTGCCTGAAATTTGCAGATTTTCATCAAATAAGTTGATTTGATTTTTTGAATTAATGTTAGTAAATCACCACTGAAGGATTACTTATTTCGATGAATGGGATTGCCATGGAATATCCGTAGTGCTTAGCTTTGTCATCCCAATATATTTAGTTCTAGTTTGTTTTAGTTTCTGCATCTAAGGATGTCACATTCTGATCAACTTGAAAGCCATGGGATTAGGAAGATGTTGAGGGAAGGCCATGTATCATGTCGAATGTTTGAGAATTTTGAGGAATTTACTCTGTAATTCAAGGAAATTGTTTAGAATTTCAAGACTTCAACATACTGCACCAATATAATTTTTTATGGGCTTACCTTACATGTATAGTCAGTCATATTCTGAGCCCTTCATGATATCTTTTATGAAGCAATGCTTGTAATGTAATCATATATTTTATTTACCTTCTACCTATGTTCATTTTTATTATCATTTGCTTGTGTTTTGTTTTTTTTGCTAAAATTGACTACTGTATACTTCAGACTGGCACAGCTTAGCAAGGTGTTTAAGGAAAAAGGATTAGATTTCTTGCATTATCCTTTGTTACTATTTCTTCTCTTCTGTTGATTTCAAAAGTTTATATTTGTCTTTTAATGGATAGCAGTTTTTTGGCAACCATGTACTAGCTATACCAAGTTATTTGAAGGGAACTTGTTCAAAGCAAAGGGGATGTACGTTCCCCTTTTTTATCAAGAGCTGAGTGTATTTTCACCAAAATAAAAGTGCTGAATGTATTTAGAATCCCAAATATGAAGATGGTTATAGGCTTTAAACTTTAGTGCCTTCTGCTGTTGTTAATATAAGTAAATTGCTTTTTGATAGGCCACTGTAGGACTTGTGTACTTCACATACCTAGCATTCAATAAAGATCAAGGACCTAGCGGAAATGGAGGAACTACCTCCACTCCTATGGAGGATCCTGTGGAAGAAGCTAATAAGATAATGGAAAAATACAAGTAGCAGCATCAGAGTAAGTTATTCTGAATCACTCAACTTCTGTATTATATACATTTCTTCAATGTAAAGCTGTGGTCCTTTGAGTAATAGTTTATTGACATAGGAAATTTTATGTAATAGAATTGTCATCATTTATGTGAATGCCTTTTCCAATTCTAGATCATATTATAGCCTTTAACACAGTCTCATTGCAAATGACATTTCCCAGAGAATAGATGTTAGTTAAAAGCATGTGTGGATTTGCTTAATTATTGGGTCAATTTGTTTTTCATTCAATAGTCATATGAAAAAGATTTTAATTATAAACTATTTTTAACTTAAAATAAACTCATCGAAACATATAATTAAGGTGAAATTGGGTATACAACACAATTAAGAGAGTAATTCGATAAAATTATTATGATAAGCTCCACTGTAAGGTTCAATGATATAAGCTTAAGAGCTTGTAGAGCCACTTTCATAAGTTTAATCAAACATCTTTATTTTTAGCTTAAATGTTTTTATTTATGATAAATCTCAATAAGTTTGGTTGAAGATTTTTCAAATGTTCCCTTAATATCATAATGCGATTAAGTATGTTTCTCTATTTTACTCAATGTTCTGAAAATCGGACCGGATCAAGAACTGGTTTCCTCCTTGGAGTAATTGAAGTACAAAATAGCAAAAAATTGATAACTAATTGGCAAAACCGGTAAATTGGCAGTAAATCGGTTGAACTGGTCAAAAATTAATTCTATATAAAATAAGATATTAATATTTTTTTAAAAAAATAATAAATTATTTTATTTGTATAATTTAAATTTTAAAAATTATAATATATATAATTTTTTAATTTTTAAATATGTAAAATTATAATTTTGATGTGATTATTATTATTATTTTTAATATAACATATATTATACATATTTTAAAATTAATATTTAATTAATATTAATTTAATTATAGTTAAATCATTGAACTTTGAATCAAATATTTTGATCGGTTTAATGTTCTGATTTTAAAAATTTTGTTTTACTTAAATTTTATTGTGTTGGAGAATTTTGTAAATAAATTATCGTTAAACCTAAAGATATTATTCAAAGAAAAAAGATTTAAAATCTAAAAAAAAAACCCATATAGATGAAACTTCCATTGATGACGTATGTAAAAAACGTCTAAATCAAAAGAAGTAAATACAAATAAGTTTATGCATTTTTCTTTAGCCAGTTTGATGTTTAGTTTGGGCCATTTTTATGGGTCATGCAATAAGTGAAGTATACGTGAGGGTCATATATTCTGTAATATTGGTTAAATTTCGTAAATATTTTTTAAGGCTAACGTAAAATGACTCTAAGTATTGTACATGAATGAAACGTGGACTTCTTGTGTTTTCCTTAATTGCACGAGGCATTTGAAGGTCTCAAAGGAGCTTTTTCTTGCCACTAGCACGTAAATAGTTTGGAACTATTGCTGTGAACGTCATTTTACATGATTCGTGCATATATATGATAGAGTATATGTTACTAATGTATTAGACAAATCAAAGAATGGCTTAATAACGAACCACTCAGATTAATTAATATTAGTTAATTATTTGTGAAAAATCTTGTGAAGTAAAAGGTTTCATTAACTCCTAACTCGTGTTAAATAGATTTTTTTTATTTCGAAAATTTTTAATTTACATGATGAAGATGAAGGTTGAAAAGTAGAAACCCAAACAATGAGCCAAACCAGGATATCAAGGAAGTTGCAGGAGAAAATCGAAATCTTATCTTTTGAAGCCAAAGAAAGCATAAGCAGGTGAGAAGGGTGAATATAATGCTGCATAAAGGAGTTGCAAGGTATTTTTGTGCTGAAATTTTTGTTTATAAGTCTTGTCAGATTTGTTTCTATATTTGTGTCTAGGCCCATAATTTGGACATCTGTATTTACTTTTCCACACCCTCCCTTAACTTTTTAAATTTTTTTTTAAAAAAAATTAATTTTGAATTTTAGAATTATATTTATGAAAATAAATTTTAAAAATTTATTTTTAAAAATTTATTTTTTAAATTTAAATTTTAAATCTTGAAAATTTATTTCCAGAATGTTATTAACATATTTTAAACATATATTTTGGAAAGTTATTAATAACATTTCAAAATAAATTTTGAAATTATATTTACTGAAATAAATTTTTTATTAATTGATTCTAAAAATATATTTTTAAAATAATTGTAAATATTTTAAATATATATATATTTAAAATAAGTTGGTGATTTTACACACTAGGATGGTGTAAGAAGTAATTAATGCTTTGAAAAAGCAATTGCCCTGTGCCCAGTGGAATGGGTGATTGAGTAAGTGGGCCTCTAGATTTTTTTTTTCCCATTTTATTGTATTTATTCTTCGCTTTGGCTTCATCAATGATGTTTGGTGAAGAGAGGTTATGTGGGTAGGGATGGGACACCATGGTGAGTGGATGAGAAAGTAATCATGCTTTTTGTTTGATTTTTATTTATGTCAAAGACAGTAAATTTGCTTCTATAAAATAGATAATGGATAAAACTCTAAGTTGTTTATCCTACTTCATGGACTATAAGAAACATCATTACTAAATGTTCAATAATAATAGGTTGGAAAAAACGAAAAGTTGTTTATCCTACTTCATGGACTATAAGAAACATCATTACTAAATGTTCAATAATAATAGGTTGGAAAAAACGAAAAAAATATATGAACAAAGATAAATTTGTAATAAAAACAAATAACAAAATGTATAAATTTATTTTAGTTCTTAAAGTTGTGGCATATGTGTTACCATCTCAATCAAAGTAGAGTTTTATAAAAAAATATATTTAATGTTAGTGTTTGGATGAATCATTTTAAGAGAAGTAATTTAGTCAAGAATATAAATTTTAAAATTTTAAAATTTTTTGTTTGAATATATTTTAAAAAAAAAAATTTAAGAAGAATTTTAATAAATTAAAATAAATGAATTTAAAATATCGAAAAAGTGATAATTTTTAAAAATTCTCATCTTTCGCGATCTTAATCCTCGTTCCCTCTTTTTGATCCGATTCGTTTATCCAGTGTAATTTTTTATTTATTTTAAGTTATCAATATAATAAATTTTTAATTTATGAAAAAATAAAATAAAAATTTGATGCACTGTATATTCTCTTTTCCTTCTATAAAAGTTTCAATTAAATTACAAAGATTAAAAAAATTATTCAAATTAAATAATATATTAATTTTAAAATTTTTTGTTTTGTGGTGTATTCATGTTGTGTAGGACGCTCTCTCTCTCTTTCTTACTTGTCTCTATTATTTCAATACATGCACCCTCTGTCTTAAGAAATCAGTTAAGACTAGATAGAGCTCGTAAGGCTCTGATACCACTGCTAGCCGAGAGCTCTTTCATTATCATGTCATATAACCAATTTCGTAATACTGGTTTCGCTTTCGTCCCCATGACTACTTTTCGTCCCAGTACTTTACTACTCTCAGATACATAACATGACAACAAAAGAGGTCGTAGAATGCGGATCAAAACTTTACAAAACCCGTTCTGATATGCAGGATCCTCTTAAGAGGCAAGCATAGAGCATACTTAGGTTAAGATCAGAGTATGATGTATTGCCATAATAGGACTTTCAGATTGAGAGAGAAAGATAGAGAGATTTAGCTATCCATGATAGAAATAAAACACACTTGGATTTATTTTTCTTGCTTGCTTACAATAGAAGAGGTATGCCCCTTATATAGGCATAAAAGTTACAACTCAGTTCTGGGATGGCAAGGGAATCTAAACACACTTATCTAATTACAACCCACTATCGAATAACTTTAAGCAAAAGTTTCTTAAAGTGATTCCTTCTTATCTTATTTTCCTAGCCAGACAAACAACTTTAGATAAAAGTAATTCAAAGCAAACATTATTAAGATATTCATCATCATCGTAGAGAATCTTTTACTTTAGTCCTTGTTCTTAGTCAGAATGCACTCATGACTAGGAGACATATTCATTATGTGATATTCTTGCTCATCTGCTTGTTCTTCCAATTGAATTTGTTCCAGTTCAGTCTCAATCTCCCATGGGTCTTGGGTATCTTGCCATAACATATTTGCTGAGTTGTTCACGTTGATATGTTCAGCCATCTTAGGAATGTTGGCCTTTGTTGTCCCTTCATGCCGATGTTCTTCGGGTATCTCCCAGCTTGGGAAACACATGACTTGGGGATTTTTCACATTTAAACAAGAATTTTTTGTCCCCTTACTACTGAGTTTATAATTATTCAATTCAAATAAATAAAGAGCCAACTCTTCTTGATAACGAGGGGCTTCTTCGTTTTGAGAGAATAACTTTAACTCTGGTATAGTCATGTAAAAAGCGGCATTATGTTGGGAATAGATATGCCCTGTGAGAGGATGTTTGAAATATGGCCGGTGGAGTATTACCACTGAAACAAATTTGCTGCACTGTTCTGCATCCAATTTCCAGATATTGTAAGGATAAAGATCTTGGTTTAAATGTTTTATCCAATCATGAATCGGACAAAACCATTTAAGACACTTCCAAAGCAGAGATCCTTTGTTTGATCTGTTTTCTAAATAGTCAATCATCTTAAAAGTTGGGAAGATAATTGGATATTTATAAAGAGATGTAACACACCAGAGGTACCATTGATCCATGTCTGTGAACGGGCATTTGTTCATCAACATAGGGTAAATGTTTAGGTATGGTGCTTGAGGATCAAACCAAGTTGGCTTTGGAATAACTTTCTTTTCTTAAAGCAAACAGGCTAAGTAGTGGAACATGTGGGACCTTGCAAACTGTTTTATATTTTCTGGGCTGAGTGTATGCAAAGTTTTAATCTCAGGTGGAAAATTTTCTGTTTCTGGTGGGGGATTGGCAGAACCAGATGAAGATGTTTCTGGCATCATCATTATGACTGGACATTCATGGAAACTAGAAATTAGGGTTGCTGTTCTTGGCCTGGATAGGTAATCAGGGATCAGGTTCTGGTTTCCTTTTATGTGTTTGACAGTGAAGTCATACCTGGAAAACCATTCTTTCAGTCTGAGGATTTGGGGATTTGGAGGAACCCGATTTTTGAAATTCAACATTCCAGGGAATGAAGAATTGTCAAGTTGGACTTTCAAATGAATAGCTCGAGGTGGAAGTCAAACTTTTGTATTCCATATTTAACGGCCAAGGTCTCTTTGAAGGTGGTGTGATACTGATGCTCTGTTGGTTTAAATTGGCCACTAGCATGTCCACAATAGTATCTTTCACCTTCGATTTCTTCAATGAGGACAGCTCCCCAGTGATAGTCACTGGCATCCGTCTGCAAGATTCGTTTCCCTTCTCCGGGAATTTTCAGTGGTGGAGGGTTTTTTGCTGCCTCTTTTAATTTCATCACTGCTTTGGTTTGTTCTGGGCCCCAGGCTGGAGCATTTTTTCTGAGCAGGAGTGAGAGTTTTGAGGTTAACTTTGAAATGTTAGGGATGAAGTCCCGGCATGGTGAGAATCCCCGGGGAGCTGTTGTATTTCTTTCTTTGTCATGTTCTCAAACGGGAATTCAGGGAGTCTCTCAAACCAAGTGAGGTTGAGGCATGTACTTCCCTTGGGCAAACTTGGCCCCTAGGAAGTCAATTTCGTGGGCGCCGATCTGAGACTTTTTCGAGGAAAGCATGATGCCGTACTTGTTACAGATGGCATAAAACTCATCCAGTAGAGTCTTATGTTTTTCTATGCTCGAGGAGAACAATAGTACGTCATCTATATACACTAGGGCTGTATCCAATATGGGCTCGAAGATTCGAGTCATGGCCTTTTGGAACAGTGATGGTGCTACCTTTAGTCCAAAAGGTAATACAGTCCATTGGTAGTGTGTGCATTGGGGTATGCGGGGGAATGCAGTTTAGCCTTTGTTGGATCAAGCCCAAGTTGCCAAAAGCCTGATTTCATGTCGAACTTTGAAAAGATGTAGGCATTCCTGATGTAGGAGTAAAGAGTTTTTATGTTGGGTAACGGGAATTTGTCATCTTTCAAGAAGTCATTCAGAGGTCTGTAATCAATTACTAGTCTCTTCTTTCCCCGGACTTTTTCTGATCTTTTTTCAACATAGAATGCCTGGCAAGCCCAATCTGATTTTGTGGGCTCAATCAACCCTTGTTTTAATAATTGTTGACACTCATCATAGGCGGCGGCCCGCACGGTCTGAGACATGCCTGGATGCACCGCTTTAGTGGGGTTGATATCTTCATTCATCTTAAATGGAAGTTTAACATGAAATTCTTGGTTTTTCCACAATGGCCTTGAGTGTCTAAATACATCATGGCTATCTGCACACAGCTTCATGATTTTGCTTTGGTGTTCCTCAAAATCTGGAGGTGTATCTACCAGATTAAAGATTCTTAAGATTGGTACATAACCTTTGAAGAACCTTTTGTATTTTACACCATTGGGAAGTATTTGTAGCCGATCAGCTTGTGTATATGTATCCATGCCGATTACTATATCTTTGCCAGGAAGGTCTGTCCCTATCACTTTTGTCCATACCACACAATTTTGGAAGAATTTAATACCAACACTCCTTTTGGTAATTAGTTCTGTGGTGAAGGTTTGGCCATCAACGGCCTTGAAGTGATGGCGTTCCTGCTCCCATGCAGAAGATGGGAGGATGGCTGGATTCATAAGTGTCCTTTGTGCTCCCGTATCCATATACGCAATTGCCTTGATCGGGACATCGTATTTTGATGGTAGAATGGAAACCTCAATGTTTGGTAATGTCGGAGAAGAGGATATGGCTGATTGCTCTTCTACTTTGTCGATTTCTTCAAACGTCAGGATTGGAAAATGAGGGTCATCATCGTCCTCATCAGTGCTTGACATTGCTAGTGCAAACGCGGTTTCCTCGTTGAATTCTTCCTGTTCAGTGTACAGGGATTCAACATCATCGTCTTCTGCAAGATGTAAGCTATGGACTAGCTTAGCTGCTTTATTTTGTTTCTCAGGGCAGTCTCTGGAGAAATGTCCTTTCTTTCCATAGATAAAACATCTGTCTTTCCCTCGGGTTTTTCCTCTGTTTTTCTTCTTTCTGAAAAACTTCATTCTTTTTTCTTTTCTACCCGGGGTTCTCCTTTTGACCTTCTTCGAGGTTTTACATATGCAGTTCTTTTGTTTACATCCAATCTCCAGAGAACTTTGCTTGCATGCTTTTGAAAAATCTTTTTCTCCTTCAAGTATCTTTTTTAACATTTGTTGTTGTGCACAAATCTTTGTTCTACATCCCATGGCAAACTGGTGGATTTGGCCAAGGGTCTTGGTAGAGAAGTCTATCCCATCTTTGGTTGCACTTCTGTACATTTCATCTTGGATAGGTTCTGGCAAGGAACTGATGTAGGTGTTTTTAAGGCTGGCATCATTGAATCCATTCAGTCTGTAATAGCACTGTCCCATCCTTAAGAAATGTCTGGATAGGTCTCCTATTTTTAGTGAACAGCATTTCATGCCGTAGAACTTTTGTCGGTTTATTTGGTCTTCTACTTCGGCATCTCCAATGAATTCTCTGTGGATAATTGTGACAACTGCATCTGTTGATTCCATGGAGTGAAGGTGGTCTTGATTTACATGGCCAAGGCTTTGGTACCATTCTTTTAGTATTCCGACCATTCCGGCACAGAATTCTTCGATTACTTTGTAACGGTCCATCTCCTTGACTAGTTTCTTATCCATCCATGCCTTGAATTCGAGTATCCTCTTTGGCCATTGCTGCGGGTCAATATCCTCTAATGAGAAGTATATTGCTTTTGATGGCGGTACTGGAGTCACCATTTCATTTGGATGAAGCCTGGATGTAGATGCTTCTCCTGTATGGGTTGCCATCAGCACATTCGTAATGTCCGCATATTCTTCTTCCGGTTCAAAAGAGTCTGAGTACTCTTCTTCTTCTTGGACGGATTCATCTTTTTCAGTTTCCTGAAGGGACTTTTCTTCGTCATTTGAATCTTCTCTGTCTGAATCAATTTGAACCGTCATCATCGTTTCTGGCTGTTTGTCAGTCTTTCTTTGAGTTTTTTCTGGTGAGGTCTGTGAAGCAGACTCTTCAACTTTTCTTTTGTCTGCCGTTGATCTTTCACCGAAAAGTGTCGACTTATGTGGCATGACCATCGGTAATAATGATGGTGGTTGCTGCCGAGGTTTGCCGAACATCATTGTGGGGCCTATTTTTCTTGGTGATATTTCGTATGGAGATATTGAATCTCCGGGAAACATTTGAGGCCGTCTAAAATGTGTTTCAAACTCCTCGATTTTTTGCCGAAGTCTTTGCAGCTCATTATTTCTTGCCACTACTTCATGAAAACTGACCTTCTTGGAACTTTCAATTTCAGCTTCAAGCAATCCTACTTGCCTTTTGAGATCTTCATATGCATTCATCATTTTTGCGGAAAATCCAGTGAGCTTTCCTTCAAAGGAACTCACTTTCTTTTCTATCCTCTGAAGGACAGTATTTTGGGCAAGTGCGTTGTCTGTCTGCCAATTCAGTACTTCCTCTGCCTGGGAAGTAGGCTTGGAACTGCCTTCTGGCGTGACTTCAGTGGATTGCACATAAGGCCTGGTGACTACTTTTCTTGTTCTGTGGTCTCTTCTTTCGAGTGGTGGAAATTCTTCTTCATTCATCATACAAGGAACCAGTGGTGCTGTCGGTGTCTGGGGTCTACCTTTGTATGAATTTAGTCCTTTCTTTGGGGGAGGCCAGGTGATGAGATCTCCATCCTTGGGAGGAGATGAGTATTTTTGTTTCTTTGTAGTTTTAATCCTTCTTTGTAGAGTGGCAGGCTCCCTTTTCTTCTTATACCTTCCCAGGGTCCATCCTCTGGGTCCGATCTTCTTCTAGGTGGGGGAGAAGGTTTGCAAGGTTTTGGCTTTGCCCTCCACGGTCTTATATCATCATCATCATCTGAGAAAAAGTCATCTTCATCGTCAGTATAGCCATGCTCATCACCAGTACATCCATCATCGCAATTTGAGGATCTACGTCCCACAAGAAAATGTCCGTCCGGCTTATCTGAATAGATTACTTTTCCATTTGTTTGAATCTGTGACAGGATCCTTTCCTCCTTTCTCCAAGAGTAATCATCATGCTATGAAAGATGGGGCGAGTTGCCGAGCTTTGAGCTTCTTTCTCCTGGCTTGCCGAATATTGTCTTGATGGTGTCATCTCACAGAATTCTTACGATCGGCCTGTTGAGACCAGCTGTCTCTGACAAGACTTGAAATTTTCGTAGTTGGTTATCCATTCTGTGGGGACCAACTTTTCTAGTTCCTTCCGGGAAATTTGCTTTGGAATCTGGATAATGGATGGTACTTCATTGCTGTCAGTAGCAATTACCATTAGTGCGTTCTCTTGAACATCTTTATTTGAAGGAAGATCAAAGCAATGATCCTGTACCCTCCAAATGATCTGGTGGCAGAGTGAGGCTGCAAAAGCTTCCTCATCTTGTTCTGCTCCTATGATTTGGATTTGGACTTTAAACCGACTAGGGAGAGTCGGGTCCGTAAGTAACACATTGAAATTTGGAAAGATTGTGAATACGGCCTGACCATTATTGAGGGTTGTGATGCATGTCCCTAAGACAGCATGCTCGTATTCACGGTAGGTAGTATCAAGCAACGTTACTCGGGCAGTGATGGGAAGTCCCTTTCTGCCATGGTAACTGAGGACCAGTCTGATAGCACCTATGTGAAGTGCTACATATTTTTCTCTTCTCCAAAGACTTATGAGGTCTTTGCTGATGAGAAGGTTCACGTACTGTTCTTGGGATGTGGCTTTTAAACCACACTGATCGAACTTGTTTGTTTGAATCTGCTCCTTGATGTGGAGTCTGGGAGTGGATACCAGCTTTTTTGCCGCTGATAACCATCTGTTGCCTGTTTTCTGTCGTCTATACAGGTTGTAAGGGCTCATCAAAGGAGGAATAGACTAGTCTATTCTAGCTTCTTCAGGGATATACTGATATTCGACAAGGTTGTCTATTTTGTTTCCCAAGGTCTGTTTACATAGGTCCGGAAGTGTTATCTTGGAGTTGTGCTCGATTATCGAAGTTGAGGTTGTGTTTGGTTGTGGTGTATTCATGTTGTGTAGGACGCTCTCTCTCTCTTTCTTACTTGTCTCTATTATTTCAATACATGCACCCTCTGTCTTAAGAAATCAGTTAAGACTAGATAGAGCTCGTAAGGCTCTGATACCACTGCTAGCCGAGAGCTCTTTCATTATCATGTCATATAACCAATTTCGTAATACTGGTTTCGCTTTCGTCCCCATGACTACTTTTCGTCCCAGTACTTTACTACTCTCAGATACATAACATGACAACAAAAGAGGTCGTAGAATGCGGATCAAAACTTTACAAAACCCGTTCTGATATGCAGGATCCTCTTAAGAGGCAAGCATAGAGCATACTTAGGTTAAGATCAGAGTATGATGTATTGCCATAATAGGACTTTCAGATTGAGAGAGAAAGATAGAGAGATTTAGCTATCCATGATAGAAATAAAACACACTTGGATTTATTTTTCTTGCTTGCTTACAATAGAAGAGGTATGCCCCTTATATAGGCATAAAAGTTACAACTGGTTACCGGATGCAACCGGGAATCTAAACACACTTATCTAATTACAACCCACTATCGAATAACTTTAAGCAAAAGTTTCTTAAAGTGATTCCTTCTTATCTTATTTTCCTAGCCAGACAAACAACTTTAGATAAAAGTAATTCAAAGCAAACATTATTAAGATGCTCTGTCTGTCATCAGAGAATCTTTTACTTTAGTCCTTGTTCTTAGTCAGAATGCACTCATGACTAGGAGACATATTCATTATGTGATATTCTTGCTCATCTGCTTGTTCTTCCAATTGAATTTGTTCCAGTTGAGTCTCAATCTCCCATGGGTCTTGGGTATCTTGCCATAACATATTTGCTGAGTTGTTCACGTTGATATGTTCAGCCATCTTAGGAATGTTGGCCTTTGTTGTCCCTTCATGCCGATGTTCTTCGGGTATCTCCCAGCTTGGGAAACACATGACTTGGGGATTTTTCACATTTAAACAAGAATTTTTTGTCCCCTTACTACTGAGTTTATAATTATTCAATTCAAATAAATAAAGAGCCAACTCTTCTTGATAACGAGGGGCTTCTTCGTTTTGAGAGAATAACTTTAACTCTGGTATAGTCATGTAAAAAGCGGCATTATGTTGGGAATAGATATGCCCTGTGAGAGGATGTTTGAAATATGGCCGGTGGAGTATTACCACTGAAACAAATTTGCTGCACTGTTCTGCATCCAATTTCCAGATATTGTAAGGATAAAGATCTTGGTTTAAATGTTTTATCCAATCATGAATCGGACAAAACCATTTAAGACACTTCCAAAGCAGAGATCCTTTGTTTGATCTGTTTTCTAAATAGTCAATCATCTTAAAAGTTGGGAAGATAATTGGATATTTATAAAGAGATGTAACACACCAGAGGTACCATTGATCCATAATTTGTGAGCAGGCATTTGTTCATCAACATAGGGTAAATGTTTAGGTATGGTGCTTGAGGATCAAACCAAGTTGGCTTTGGAATAACTTTCTTTTCTTAAAGCAAACAGGCTAAGTAGTGGAACATGTGGGACCTTGCAAACTGTTTTATATTTTCTGGGCTGAGTGTATGCAAAGTTTTAATCTCAGGTGGAAAATTTTCTGTTTCTGGTGGGGGATTGGCAGAACCAGATGAAGATGTTTCTGGCATCATCATTATGACTGGACATTCATGGAAACTAGAAATTAGGGTTGCTGTTCTTGGCCTGGATAGGTAATCAGGGATCAGGTTCTGGTTTCCTTTTATGTGTTTGACAGTGAAGTCATACCTGGAAAACCATTCTTTCAGTCTGAGGATTTGGGGATTTGGAGGAACCCGATTTTTGAAATTCAACATTCCAGGGAATGAAGAATTGTCAAGTTGGACTTCAAATGAATAGGCTCTGAGGTGGAAGTCAAACTTTTGTATTCCATATTTAACGGCCAAGGTCTCTTTGAAGGTGGTGTGATACTGATGCTCTGTTGGTTTAAATTGGCCACTAGCATGTCCTGATAGTATCTTTTGCTCGATTTCTTCAATGAGGACTCCGAGTGATAGTCAGTCAGCGTCGTCTGCAAGATTCGTTTCCCTTCTCCGGGAATTTTCAGCGGTGGAGGGTTTTTTGCTGCCTCTTTTAATTTCATCACTGCTTTGGTTTGTTCTGGGCCCCAGGCTGGAGCATTTTTTCTGAGCAGGAGTGAGAGTTTTGAGGTTAACTTTGAAATGTTAGGGATAAAGTCCCTGACATAATTGAGAATCCCCAGGAACTGTTGTATTTCTTTCTTTGTCATGTTCTCGTCTGGGAATTCAGGGAGTCTCTCAACCAAGTGAGGTTGAGGCATGTCTTCCTTGGGCAAACTTGGCCCCTAGGAAGTCAATTTTACGTAGTGCGATCTGAGACTTTTTCGAGGAAAGCATGATGCGTACTTGTTCGAGATGGCATAAAACTCATCATTGAGTCTTATGTTTTTCTATGCTCGAGGAGAACAATAGTACGTCATCTATATACACTAGAATTTGTATCCAATATGGGCTCGAAGATTGAGTCATGGCCTTTTGGAACAGTGATGGTGCTACCTTTAGTCAAGGTATCTGATCCATTGGTAGTGTGCATTCGGTATGCGAGGAATGCGGTTTTGGGCTGCTGTTGGATCAAGCCCAAGTTGCCAAAGCGATTTCATGTCGAGACTTTGAAAAGATGTAGGCATTCACGATGTAGGAGTAAAGAGTTTTTTTATGTTGGAGTATGGGGAATTTGTCATCTTTCAAGAAGTCATTCGGAAGTGCGTAATCAATTACTAGTCTCTTCTTTCCGGACTTTCCGATCTTTTTTTCAACATAGAATGCACTGGCAAGCCAATCGATTTGTAGGCTCAATCAACCCTTGTTTTAATAATTGTTGACACTCATCATAAGTAGTTACGATCTGACATCTGGATGCACAAGCTTTAGTGGGGTTGATATCTTCATTCATCTTAAATGGAAGTTTAACATGAAATTCTTGGTTTTTTCCACAATGGCCTTGGGTGTCTAAATACATCATGGCTATTTATTGCAAAACTTCATGATTTTGCTTTGGTGTTCCTCAAAATCGGAGGTGTATCTGCAATTAAAGATTCTTAAGATTGGTACATAACCTTTAAAGAACCTTTTGTATTTTACACCATTGGGAAGTATTTGTAGCTGATCAGCTTGTGTATATGTATCCATGCCGATTACTATATCTTTGATCGGCATGGATACATATACACACAAGCTGATCAAGCTACAAATACTTCCCAATGGTGTAAAATACAAAAGGTTCTTAAAGGTTATGTACCAATCTTAAGAATCTTTAATCTTTAGATACATCCATTTTGAGGAACACCAAAGCAAAAATCATGAAGAAAATTTGTGCAGATAGCCATGATGTATTTAGACACCCAAGGCCATTGCGGAAAAACCAAGAATTTCATGTTAAACTTCCATTTAAGATGAATGAAGATATCAACCCCAAAGCGGTGCATCCATGTCTCCATAGACCTAAAGCCTATGATGAGTGTCAACAATTATTAAACAAGGGTTGATTGAGCCCACAAAATCGATTTGGCTCGCTGTGCATTCTATGTTGAAAAAAGATCAGAAAAGTCCAGGGAAAGAAGAGACTAGTAATTGATTGCAGACAATGACTTTTGAAAGATGACAAATTCAAGATTACTCCAACATAAAAACTCTTTACTCCTACATCAGAATGCCTACATCTTTTCAAAGTTCGACATGAAATCTGAGTTTTTTTTGGCAACTTGGGCTTGATCCAACGGAAAAGGCTCAAAAGCATTCTCGGCATACCGAATGCACACTACCAATGGTTGTATTACCTTTTGGACTAAAGGTAGCACCATCACTATTCAAAGGCCATGACTGAATCTTCGAGCCCATATTGGATACAGCCCTAGTGTATATAGATGACGTACTATTGTTCTCCTCGAGCATAGAAAACATAAGACTCTACTGGATGAGTTTTATGCCATCTCAGAATAAAAGTAATGCAAGAGATCATGCTTTCTCGAAAAAAGTCTGAGATCGGCATTCTCATTTAAATTGACTTCCTAGGGGCCAAGTTTGCCCAAGTAGAATGCATCTCAACCTCACTTGGTTGAGAGACTTTAATTCCCAGACGAGAACATGACAAAGAAAGAAATACAAAGCTTCCGGATTTCGATTATGTCGGGGACTTCATCCCTAACATTTCAAAGTTAACCTGAAACTTCACTCGCCAGAAAATGCCCTGGGGCCAGAACAAACCAAAGACGTGATGAAATTAAAAGAGCGGCAAAAAAACCTCCACCACTGAAAATCCGGAGAAGGAAAACGAAATGACGACGGATGCCGGTGACTATCTTCAGGGAGTCAGTTCTCATTGAAGAAATCAAGGTGAAAGATACTATTGTGGACATGCTAGTGGCCAATTTAAACCAATGACATCAAGATTTCACACCACCTTTCAAAGAGACTACAAGTAAATATGGAATACAAAAGTTTGACTTCCACCTCGTAGCCTATTCATTTGAAGTCCAACTTGATAATTCTTCATTCCCGGAATGTTGAATTTCAAAAAAATCGGTTCCTCCAAATCCCCAAATCATCACATCAAAGAATGGTTTTCCGTATGACTTCACCAGCCAAACACATAAAGGAAACCAGAACTCGATCCTCGATTACCTATCCAAAGCCAAGAACAAAGAACCCTAATTTCTAGTTTCCATGAATGTCCCATAATGATGATGCCAAAACACTCATCCGTTCTCCTAACCCCCACCGCAAACAGAAAATTTTCCACCCGAGATTAAAACTTTGCATACACTAATGCACTTTAAAAATATAAAACAGCTTTGCAAGGTCCCACATGTTCCACTACTCTAGCCTGTTCGTTTCAAGAAAAGAAAGTTATTCCAAAGCCAACTTGGTTTGATCCTAAGCACCATACCTAAACATTTACCCTATGTTGATGAACAAATGCCCGGGACGTACATGGATCAATGGTACCTCGTGTGTTACATCTCTTATAAATATCCAATTATCTTCTTCCCAACTTTAAGATGATTGACTATTTAGAAAACAGATCAAACAAAGGATCTTTGCTTGGAAGTGTCTTAAATGGTTTGTCCGATTGATGATTGGATAAAACATTTAAACCAAGATCTTTATCCTTACAATATCCGGAAATTGGATGCGAATAAAGTCAGCAAATTTGTTTCAAGGTAATACTCCACCGCCATATTTCAAACATCCTCTCACAAAGTATATCTATTCCAAGATAATGCCGCTTTTTACATGAATTATACCAGAAAGTTAAAGTTATTCTCTCAAAACTAAGAAGAAAGCTATCGGGTTGTAAAGGTGGCTCTTTATTTATTTGAATTGAATAATTATAAAACTCAGTAGTAAAGGGACAAAATTCTTGTTTAAATGTGAAAAATCCCAAGTCCGCGTGTTTCCTAAGCTGAGATATGCAAGAACATCGGCATGAAGGGACAACAAAGGCCAACATTCCTAAGATGGTCGAACAGATCAACGTGAACAACTCAAGAAAATATGTTATGGCAAGATACCCAAGACCCATGGAGATTGAGACTCAACCGAACAAATTCAATTGGAAGAACAAGCGAGATGAGCAAGAATATCACATAATGAATATGTCTCCTAGTCATGATTGCATTCTCACTAAGAACAAGGACTAAAAGTAAAAGATTCTCGATTTAATGTGAGCATCTTAATGTTTGCTTTGAATTACTTTTTATCTAAAGTTGTTTGTCTGCTAGGAAAATAAGATAAGAAGGAATCACTTTAAGAAACTTTTGCTTTAAAGTTATTCGATACTGGTTGTAATTAGATAAGTGTGTTTAGATTCCCTATTGCATCCGGTAGAACTGCAATAACTTTTATGCCTATATAAGGTATACCTCTATCTATCAAGAAGAAAATAAATCCAAGTGTGTTTTATTTCTATCATGGATAGCTAAATCTCTATCTTTCTCTCTCAACCCCAAAGTCCTATTACAGGCACACATCATACTCCGATCTTAACCTAAGTATGCTCTATGCCGCTTCCTATGAGGATCCCGCATACTGGAACGTTTGTAAAGTTTTGATCCGCATTCTACGACCTCTTTGTCGTCATGTTATGTGTATCCGAGAGAAAGATCGGGACTAAAAGTAGTCATGACTTTAAAAAGCCAAAACCAAAAGATAATAAATTGGTTATATATAGAAGATAATGAAAGAGCTCTCATTAGTAAAGGGTATCGTAGGCCATTTAGCTCATCTACTTTAACTGATTTTTAAGACAAGAAAAGATGTATTGAAATAATAGAGACAACTAAGAAAGAGAGAGAAGCGTCCTACACAACATGAATACACCACAACCAAACATTTAAAATTTTATATGTAAATTAAATTAAATTATTTAATTCAAATAAAATATTTAAAATATAAAAGTTTAAAATTTTAAAAGTTTAAAACATTCATCCAAATTAAGAATAAAAGATATCAAAATAGAGTTATCACTGAAATTTATTTATTAAATAAAAAATTTTAAAAATTCTAAAAAAAATTAAATTCAAAAATCAATTACAAATAACAAAATATCAATTTTAACTAAAATAATAGCATCTTAATTTAAGTGTACCATTTTAAGATAATTTAAAAAATATATTTAATTTCTTTAAAGTAAAAAAAATAAAATATTTACATATAATATATATATATATATATATATATATATATATTAAATAAAAAATGATTGATCTAATAGAAGATGATACGTGGACAAGTATTTTCTACTTGTGTATTAAGTAACATCGAAAAGTATTTATATTATGTAGGATTAAAAACTTTATTAAACATATAATCTCTTGTTTTTATTTAAAAATAAATACTCATTTAATAAAAGAACAATAAAAAATAATCAAAATAATTAATTTATAAATTATATTTTTTCTAAAAACATTTGTAGTAACACATGTTTAAATTGGAATTAAAATTTAAAAATAGAAATAATAACACTTACCTTTAGATGATTGGAAACAAATTCTCTCTCTTACTATCTTTCCTTTATGGTAGATGATTTGAGATCTTATAAGAAATATAAAAAGTGTAAAGATAAAAATAATGTTAAACAAATATTCTTCTTATATATATATATTGTAACCATTATTATAAAAAGTTAGAATAATTGGTCCAATTACTTGAATTCGGACCAGATCTAACCGTATGTTACGTCCAACCTCATTCAAATGTCACCTATTAAATCGATAAACTAAATATGCATCAATTATATTTGTAAGAACTAATAATCATATACTTGTAAGAAATAAATTATTCTTCAAACTAATAAATATTTATTTTTATTAATAATATTACCTCAATTTATGTTCATTTCTTAATTCAGTCTTGGTTTAATCAAAACCATAGCAATAAATCATAAATAATTTATCTTTATTAATTTTATTTACTAACCCTTACTTTAAAAATATTGGTTATAATTTGAAATTTATATTTTGCTAGACTACAATATCTTTTATATCAAATGGACATATAAGTTAATCACTTATCGATGGTGTACTTCAGTTATGCAATTTTGCCTCAATACTTTTTATGAACTAGTTTGAGTAAGATATAGAGGTGCATTTGATGGTTGATGGACTAGGAGTGATAAGGAAAGGAAAGGTATTCATTTTTCTGTTAGAAATTGTCAATTTATAACCAATTTATTGGTTATAAGTTAGGACAAGTTACCTACCTACTACATCAATATATTGGATCATTAAATTATTAAACTAATTTATATATATATATATATATATATATATATATATATATATATATATATATATGGGTAGGTATGTATATAATATGTATATTAAAACTGTTAACATTTATACCTTCATGTAAAGCTTAGCTTTCTTTATATTTAATTTAAGATTATAAGGTTCTTACTTTGTTGAAGTAACTTTAATTAATCAATAATAGTGTTATATTGAATTTTTAAATTTAATTAAAAATTTTCCATTTCAAATTCTGTCAATCAGGTTATAAATTTTTTAATTATATAAAACTTTAAATTACATTTCATCACTTTATAAAGAAATTTTTTATTTTTTTAGAAGTATATTGATTATACTTAATTTCTAAATTGCTTATTATAAAATTAAGATCTATGACAAATTGGATGAAAAAAATAAAAATAAAATTATATTAAACTTAATTAAGTTTGAATTTGTAAGTTGAACTAAATCCATTCAACCAAAAATGAGTTGGATTGGATGGTTGGATTTTATAAAATTATACTCAAAATTACTTACATATATATATATATAATATAATATAATACATTCGAATGGATAAAATATATTTTTTATTTTTTAAAAGTTAAAAAATTTACACATCAATTTTAGTTTTATAATTTTTAAATATTAATTTTATTCTCTATTTTTTTAAATAACCTCCTCTTAACTTTTGTGATTAATTTAATTTATTATCTACTAATAAAAATTTATGAGAATTTTTATGTAGTAAAAATATCTAATATGGAATATAATTAAAGGGTAAAATATGTAAATAATTTCTACAAAATTATTGATTTTTAGTTTTAATTTTTTATTTTAAAAAATTTGATTTTGGATTTTTATTTTTAAAAAGAATTGTCTTGGTTTAATTTTTTTTAAATTATCCCATAAAATACATCATATTTCTTCTTTAACTAACAAATATACATCTATATGCAAATAAGAACATACTATCATCAACAATCACACATAAGAAGCATATAAAATAATAATAAATTTAGAAAAATTTTGGTCAAGTTCAACAAATATAAGAAAAAAAATCCACAACACTTGAATTATAGTCAATATGAAAAAAGTGATGTATCAGCCACCATCATTATTTGTCCTTCTTCACTATTGTCCTTTCCTAAATTGAGCCATAAACATCCAACCATTACTGCATGTCAATCCAGAACCTTAATATTAAATTCTTATCACATCTATTTTCTCTCATTTACAAAGTGATAACCTTTTTAGAACTAAACTTTCAACTTTTTTTTTTGTCATAAACTATCTCGAACAATAAAAAAAATACATCTATTGACATTACTATCAAAATAACTAAAAATTCATTGATGAGAATGAGTAAGCGATGATGGTGATTAACACATCACTTTTTTTCTACATGTTTTGAATTTTATTCTAGTTTATTCATTTTAGTTTTCTTACATTTGTTGGATTTTATCAAAATTCTTTTTACTTTACTATTGTTCTAGTTAGTCAATATTTATATTTAATGATCTTAATGAGTCTCTATTCATAATTAACTTTATATTTCTACAATAAAAGAAGGAAATGGAGTGTTTATATGATAGTGTGAATTTTTTTTTTGAAAACTTATAGAAAAATAGGAACAGTTAAAATACAATAGAATTAGTTATATAAAATAAGGAATTAAAAATAATATTCATAAAAATAAGAAACAAAAATTAGAAATTAAAAATTTTACATATTTAACTAATATGTAATCTTTGATCACTTGGTCATATAAGCTTGTTGACATGAACTTCTGTTAGTAGATAAAGAAAAAAGTTAATAACTTGAAATAAATGTAGGTAAATCAAAATAGATGTGAAGATAACTTAAAATAAAAGTTAAAAGATATTTTAAAAATTTATAATCCACCAATGAGGGTTATAAAGTCATAACAAAACATTAGAAATAAAGAAAAATGAAAACGTCATTGAAAATGTCCTGCCTTGGAGGGTTCTATCTTCTATAAGGGATAAACTATTCTCATAAAAATGGTAAATAAAATAAGAATAATTTCGAAATAAACCAATAAGTGTTTGAAACAATAGAAAAATAGTTTGGGAATTTTTTAGAAAATTCATAAAAAATTACCAAAATATCCTTGAAAGGTGAAAAGGGCAAGAAAAGACCTGGAACTGAGAGCTTATCCACTATGCATGAATTTAACATGTAAAAAATGAGTGGATGAATCATCCTATGAATCATCATACCATTAATGACATATAAGAAAAAAATATTTATGAGAAGAGATAAAATTAACCATAGTTAAAGTAAATTAACCTTGATTAATTAAAATTAATCATGATCAAAATAAATTAACCTTGATTAGTGTTAAAATAATCTTAAAGGATAATTTTCTACAATTACATTTAATTTAGAAAATAGAAATTATATGGAAATGGACCAAAATGTCCTTAAGTGAGAATTTAATTCTCTAGTGCCCTAGGTGGCTGAATTTGTTTAAGAAGATCAAGAGGACTCATTTGCTCCATTAACACTCTTCTAAACACCTGTGCAAACTCTCTAAACTCACTCAAAATTCCAACTTCTCTTAAAATACCAAAACTCACATTAAGCTTGAACTTCTATCTTTGAAGTTTAAGTTATAACAAGTCAACCAAATAAAGCCCCCACCATCATTAGAAGATTTATTGTGGACCACAAAGGATAGGGGAAACAACTTCGAAAGACCCACCAAATCCTTACATAAATCTTCAACAAGTAGGTTCTTTACCATATATTTTTTCTAAGTTTTTAAATATATGTTATGCCTTATTTTTTTCTCCTTTTGGTGGATCTCTCTCTAAGTTTTGTGGATCCCACTTGCTTGAGCTTGATAGAGTTCAAAAATACCCTTGATTTTTAAAAATGAGTATCACCAAGCTTTTAGTGATTTTTGAAAGTTAAAAGGAAATTTTGATGGGTTAAAATGCTTCTTGTAACCTTTGGAGCAATCTAATCGGTTAAAATTTCTTAAAAATCATTTTGAGAAGATTTGGAAGATTTTGTTAAGAGTTTTGAGATGCTCAAAGTAAGAGATGGATAAAACTTGGAGTTTATCTAGTAGATCTTCACTTGATTATCTTAAAAAATGCTTTCTTTATGATCTTTATGATAAAAATTATAAGCTTGCTTATGTCTCCTCTAAAAAGATTTAATATTAAACATAGAATTTGATAAAATTCTAAATTTGGACTCATGTGACAATAATGCTAAAAGAATAAAAGGTTAAGTCTCAAAAGTTACAAACTTAACTAAAAAATTGGACCTTAAAGCTAGTAAGAGAAAGGGTAGACTTATGGACTAAAAGTTGAACAAGACACTTAAAACTCTCCATGATCATGAACAAAGCTATAGAGAAAAGACAAATATTGATGGACTCAAAAACAATCGATGTAACAAATTTATGACACAAAGGCCAAGTGAGAAGATAATGAGGAAAAAGACCCTTGCTTGGACAAGGTATGGATTCGACCACTCTCCCTTAATTAAGAGGATTTGAGTTTAAAATTTGGATTAAGATGTAATGAGGATTATAACCATGTAGAAGAAAAAAAATTATAAGTTTAAAAAATACTTGGTAATAGTTGGGGTAACCATTCGGTCATACCTAGATAAACTTGGTGAAAATAAGTTAAAATCCTATTAAGACTTAAAAATGAAACCAAATATGCATAAGGTGGTAATTAGAAATCAATTATACAGTTGTGGGAGTGTAAAGGACCATTCATCCATGCCTAGTAAGTAAGAAGGAAAAGTCTTAAAAATTTCTAAGTTGATTAAGTTTAAGGGCATAAACCCTAAGTAGTACAAATCATCTTCTAATGTAAGAAAAAAAATGAACCATAATGCTTTAGGGGATTAGGAAGTAGATTCGACCAACCATAAAGTAAGTGTATAAAATAAGTTAAATTGGATGTTTAAATATATTTAAATAGAACATGAGAAAAAAGGTCAACTAATTATTGACTCAAACTTGATTAGTAAAGTTATTAGTCAAGAGAGCATAAAATTTCTAACACTTAAACCTGAAATAAGAAAGTTGCACATAAAACATCCACATTGATGAACACAAAGAAGATATATCTAAATAGGCCATTCGACCAACTAATCTAAAATTTCACCATTCCATAATCTTACAATAAAAATATTAAGAGAAACTTAATCATTGAGAAAAATAAAGGTTGAGAGGTAACTTAGAAATATGAGTGGACTAAGTCTCTATGAGAGATTTCTCATAAAACTTATGGAATAGAGTAAGATGGACAAATTCTTAGAAGAAGGTTACATTTTGTTCAAGAGATTTACATTATGGATAATTAAGATATCTTGATTAAAAGATAGGTTTCTAATTAAAATAATCATGCTAACTTGTTGCGTTTCCTCATGAGTACATAAATATGAATGTAAAGTATATGACATATACTTTTGATTGTTTAGAAAGGTGATGTGTTATGTGATGCTCATGGGTGGATTATAAATGTGAAGGTAGATTGGATTAAGGGCTATATGTGCATGGCATATTAGTTGGATTTTTTGAGCATGCAGGTTATTTGGAAGCTTTAAACAGGAATCTAATTAATTAAGGGATCACTAAAGAAAGGACTTACATGAAAATTTAACATTACTTTTAATGTGCCTTGCACACATTCAGAAGGCAAAAGGGTCCTTCTAAGGCAGAGATAAAAGGGTTCTCCAAAAATGCTTTCATAATGAAATGTTAGGTCTTCAATGATTATGATAGTGATGACTATTAAGGAACGAGATCATGTCCTAAGAATTGAAGGTAGAGTAACAAAGCTAGTTAAAAAATATTGGTTGACTAAAATGTATGATATGGCTAATGATATATATTATCACTAAGATAGTGATAAAGAAATAATAATAATTATGATTAAGGCATGAATGAAATGATAGTTAAATGGTATTTGTGATATAATGTAATGTGATCTCAAGAGAATTTAAAATGTATGAAATTTAGAATAAGTAACTTGTATGCTTATGATAGAAGTTAGTTCCTACATCTGTAAAAAGAAATCCGCTCCAGCTAAAGATTTTTTAAAAATTAAAAGTGAGCATGTATTCATGTCATGTTTATTAATAAACTGAAGTGGTTGGGTTGAAAGTATTGACATTAACAATAAGGTAGAATCCTACTAAGAAACTTAGTTTCTCACCCCTCTTCTACAATTTTCTTTCCAAATGCTGAAGATGTCATTTGCCATGGTCATATTGTTCATCAAACTTAACAATGTTAACTAGTCTGCTAACAATTTATATCAAAGCAATTGTGAACACCTAATTCTGTCTGAGAATAAAATTATATTTATAATGCAAATTTTTATTCCAAATCCATTTAAAGTATAATAATAAAATAAAATAAATAAATAAATAAAACACACAAAAGGAAAAAGAAAAAAAATAAAAAATATATATATAAGAAGGAATTTCAATAAAAACAAGAATAAAAAAGGAGAAGAGAATAATGATAAAAAGCAAAAATAAAAATAAATAATAACTAGAATCAGGAAAAGAAACAAAAACAATAAAAATAGGAAAAAAAACTAAAAAACTGAAAGAAAAAAAAACTAAAAAAATTGAAAAATACAAAACAAAATAGAAAAATAATAAAAAAACTGAAAAAAGAAGTAAAAAGAAAAAGAGACGAACAGAAAAAAAAAAGGGTGGCAGGAAGTTTCAAAAAGAAAAATTTAAAAGGGGATTCTCCCCAAACATGAAGGGGTTTTTTTTTCGGATTTGGGTTTTCAGTAGGAGAAAAGGGAAATTACTGGAGGAATTTGGGAGAGGAAAATCTCAAGCACATAGAAGGTAGGAAATGGGTGCTCTCTGACATTGGTCTGGCATTCTGATTGCAAATGGCTCACCAAGCATGACCAAAAACATCCATTAATCCTCTAGTTTTGAACTCCACTAAGGGAGAAGAGGAATTTTGCCTCGGTTCCTTACAGGTTCCTTCTTATCACGAGCTTCGTTTTGAATAATAAGATCAGTTGGTATTTGCTTCATTCACTGCTTGTGTCTTTTGTGATTAGAACATATCTCAAACGAAAATGTAGAGTTTTTGTTGCTAATAATTACATCTGTGTTTTCAACACTACACATACATCATAATTTGAACGAATGATACGTCATCTAATTTGAATCTAGATTCCCTTCTGTTGTTAGTCTTATTCTGTGATTAGATCTTTTATCTGAGGAATTCGCCTGCATTATAGCATGCTGCTTGTTTCTTCACACAAAAAGTTAATTGGAATTGGCTCTCCTATGAGTTTCGCGTGTGTTCAAAGAACTAAATGCTGCAAGATACCAATAACATATTCGACTGCATGGCAATATAGGCTATAATGTCCTAGTCAGTTAAGCGTATCAAGTCGAAATAACTTCTGTTGGGATTAGGATCTAAATGAGTAGAATGCCATCGAGAGACATTAATAGAAGAGTCAAACCATACTTAACTTTTTCCTCCTCTAGAACCTGTTGTAAAAAGCCTAGCTACGCTAACAACTGCAGAAAAATGATGTCATCTAGAACAGTGGTCAGGTATGGAATCTAGCAGCCTTAGACCATATGCACCTTGGGAGGAAATAGGCACCTAAAGATGAAATGGAGTAGTCCTAGTAAGTTTGATTCTGAAGGATAAGCAAGCTTTACATATCTTGAATCTGTACCTGAGATATGGCAGGTCAAGTGTGGTAGAGTTTGACACAATAAAGATCCTATTCCTAAACAGAATTACAGACTCACTATGGTGGATTAAGTTCAAAACCTTCACATACACCGCCAAGTCCAGTATCATGAACTTCTAGCATCAATACCTTAGGGAGTCATCACTAGACAATGCTCGAACCCTTAATCAGTAATAAATCAAAGAGTTGAGTGCTACTGTGAGATTGAACAAATGTTAATTGGAAGAACTCAGATTCAGACCAATTTGCATAATTCTGTTGATCCGCTCAATGATTGAAAAGGAACAGAAAAGTGGTCGAGAAAACCTGTGAGAAACTGGCACCTGAAACTTTGATTGCTGGAACAATAGATCATTAAGTAAATTTGCATCCAATCCAGTTCTGTGATAAGGTCCTATGATTCTCGAGGCTCTAGTACCATACTTGAATTCCTATTGGTTCTAATAATTGGTTGTCTGAGTATATTGACATATCTATGATAAGATGTATGTGAATTTTTGCTGGTTTAAGTGACCGATTGTTTAAATGCATGTGTTCAATCCATTGTTGTGATAAAGACATAGTAATTCTCTATGTTTTGATGCTATGCATTTCTATGAAAAGGTCTTTTGATCCGTTGAGCTCTAGTGCTGAACCTAAATGTGTGTTGGGTTGAATAGTGCAGCTAAAAGAACTCATTACTGCACCTTCATAGCCTTTAATTTAAATTATTTGCTTACACTAAAACTTAGCGGAGGCTGACAGGGGTTAACCTTGTATGCCATTGCTGTACTAGGAGCTGCGATCCTATGACAATAACCATTCCTTTTAAAATTCTCGTTTATTATCTCATGATTGTACGGGTAGCAGTGGGCTGCATACCACTATGGGCCCTCTAATCTTTATGCTTAAATCAAACGTCATGCTCAAGTTGTCTTCTCCTCATAGTGGGCCATGTCACTAATTTCATGCCACCACCTTTGGGCCAGGGCTGCTGCATGCTTAATTGATCTAAAACATGTCAAAATGGATATCTTCCCAATTTAATTAGGCCACCCTATGCTGTCCTCTAATGGGTTCCTTCTAAAACCAAACCTAACACTTAAGCAACCAAACATAATAATTTAAATTAAGTCCAAAATCCACTTCAATTTGGTCAAGCCTGATCCTACTTTATTTGATTCGAAATCAATTCTTCTAAATCAAGTCCTTTTGCAAATTTGGGTCAAGCCCAATTCTTTTTAAATAAAATAAAATCCAATCATTCTTAATTTAAATCAAACCAAATTCTTTTCTTTTATCTTCAAGTCAAATCCAATTCCTTTTTATTTTTGAAATCAATTTCCCTTTCTTAAAATGAAATCAACCCTAATCCATTTTGAAATGAAATCAAGCCCAATTCACTTTTCTAATCATTAAATCAAGTTCGTTTTTTATTTTGGGATCAAGCCCAATTTCCCTTTTTTAATTTGCTGTGTTTTTAATTTTGTCAACAATGTTGGTTTTGTTTATTTTCTGAAATTTAATAGCGAATTCCAATATGGAAATGATGACCTTCTTTCTTTTCCTTATTTTAATTCGATTCAATTCAGTCGACATGGCCGATTTGGATTTTGCAAATACGTGATTTTAGAAAATCATTGTTTACTAATTCCGTCAAAAAATGTTTGTTTCAAACATATCTGTTTATTTCCTGAAATTCGTACAATGGATTCTAATGTGGGCAGACATCATTCTCTGTTGTACCATATTTTAATTGGTGCGAATTCCAAATGCGGCTTACAACAATTTAGATTTTGCAAGCACGCAATTTTAGAAAATCACTGTTTACTAATTCTTTTAAAAAATATCTATTTTAAAAAGATCTGTTTGTTAATTTTCTAAAAATTCATGCTGCAGATACTCTAATGGATGTTAGCAGTTTGTAGCCGCTTATTTCATCTTTAGACTTCGTAGCAAATTCAAACGCTTAGCTACATGACAGTTTGGATCTAGCGAGCAGCAATGTTTAGAAATTACATTTTTACCAACTCTATTAATAAGTTGTCTATTTCAAAAATATACATGATTTTTATTTTTAAAATTGTATAACGTAATTTACTATCAATGTTGAAATTTTCTTCTGTTCTGAGCTTCACTGTATATCCAAACATTATGACGATTCGATTTATGGCAGGTAATGCAACTTTAGAAACTACTATTTGACGCTTAACTTTGTCCAAGAATCAATTTTACCTAAAAACATCTATATCGCTCAAGAGATCGGCCTTTTAACTAGAACTACATGGCCTCTGAGTTTCCAATGGCAACTAGTGAATGATATTATGCCAAGTCCCTAAGTTATTTTTCATAGCAACCTATTTATTTATTCATTTTAAAGTATGATCAAACAATTTAAAAATAATAAATCACGACTTATTTAGGTACCATTCTTTGAGCGGATGAGTAAGTGCTTAACACCTTCTGATTAAATGTGCAGCTCCCCAAACTTAGAATCTCTTCCTCAAGTTAGGGTTTTTCCAAATGTCTTCCCTTAAAATAAAATTTGGTGGCAGCTTCACTAATCAAATAAAAATTCTTTTTCAAAATTTTTAGCAAGTTCGTCGTCTCGTTGTAATTACGGTTACGGCGGCAATTACTTTAAAAAAATTAGTAAATTATTTTATACCAACAAATATTTTCAAAGATTTGACATCATGAGATAATGCAACTAATACGAAACCCGTGAATGAGTTAATCGGGGAAATTGGTATTTATTTTTAGGATGTCATAACGCTTGTATGTTGTGTGAATAGTTATGATTAATTCGTTTATTATTTACATGAGACAATGAATAGCACATATATACATAATAAAAATATTTTGTATGCATGTAAGAACAATTTTAAAAGTTATTTGATCGTCATATGCTATATCACAAAGCTTTCTGCTTTTTATAACAAGCTATTTTAAAAAATTACCGATTTTCTAATAAGTATTTTAAGATTTCTACATCATGAGATAACAAACTGAAAT